>OY856409.1:296160723-297654057 GCA_963693085.1 Alisma plantago-aquatica | reverse complement strand
GACCTACCATGCCTCTTTTTGGTAGTATCTCCCAGCTTGTGTCTCTTTAGTAGCCGATATTTTCTCTGGATGAATGTAGCGTACATTGTTCTTGATGCCAGAGATAAAATAAAATAAATTGAGAAACCTCCTTTGAGAAAAGTAGGAATGGGCCATCAGGTGTCATGGACATGGACAATGTGGTGGGGTGTCCTTTGATGTACATGGGATGGGGATTACATCCTTATTCAGCCATTGATATGCAAAGACTGCAGCTTGGTTAGGGGATCAAAATATTGAGATGTATTATTCTAAACTCTATGATCACGGAACTCAGAGATCTAAGAACTCACTAAGGTGCTACAGGATGTTCAGGACATCTTCTCTTTCCTGTTGCGGTACTTGATTAGGCATGGGAATTTTTTGAGTCCTTGAGCTTGCGGAACAATCTTTTTTTTTTTACTTTGCATATACTTTGGTTGTCTGATCGAAATCGACTCCTCGTTTAATACCACAACAAATTGGATTATGCATTTTAGTTTGAAGAAAAGAGCTAAACGCTAGTAAGCAACCTATGTAATTATCACAATCTTCATTCTCTAATATCTTAGCTTTGCTGAATTTTGATTGAGCAGATAAATTTAAATGCTTTTGCAGGATGAAACAACATTGATTTGGTTTTCACGTAGAGAGGAACGGAATCTTAAGTTAGCATCAGTCTCTCAAATCATTCCTGGTCAGAGAACTGTGCGTTTTTTTGGCGCTGTCATCAAGTTACCTTATGAAATTGCATATATTTTCTGTTTTTCAATGTTTTCCTACCAGCCAGGATATTATAAACTTACAATGCCGGTATCTAACACCTAAAATGTACTGACTTATATGTTGGCTGTCTGCAGGCTGTTTTTAGGAGATATTTTTGTCCAGCAAAAGATTATTTATCATTTTCTCTTATATATAATAATGGTGAAAGGTCTCTTGATCTGGTATGTTGAACTTATGAAATCTTGTTGTTTTTGTAACTTTCTTATTCACTAGAAAGATATGTTTGAACTAATATATTGAATTTTGTTGATGAATAGATCTGCAAAGACAAAGCTGAAGCTGAAGTGTGGTTTGCCGGACTAAAGGCATTGGTTTCTACAAGTCAATGCAGAATTTCTAGGATTCAAGGGTGTAGTGGTAGATTCTCTGCAGTGAGTTACTTGAAGTAACTTATTCACAAACTTTTATTTTGTACTAGAATTATTAGTGCCAATCTGACCTCTTTTCTAACAGGAAGAAAACATTTTTATTGATAATTTACCTTTTATACCCGTGTTTAGACCCCTGCCACCATTACATCCTGTCATTTTGAGATCAACTATAAAAACCTAAAGTACAGTGATCAAACTGACACAGTCTGTCTTAGTAATCCCTTCTAGTATAACAGTTCAAAGGAAATATAATGTCATTTGTCGGTTGTGCTTTTTTCCTCCTCTTCACTATACAGCCACAACCATTCCCTGAGCAGTGCCAAAAGTAGAATCATCCCTGCCCTTTTCTCTCCCATGTATCTTTCTCTCACTTCACCGATGCACCCTTCCTCTCCACTTTCGCATGTAACAAGTAGCAGCTTCGCAGCTCATTGCTGCTTCCTAAGGTAGCAGGGAAGGAGGGCGTAGAGGACAGGATAAGAAAGATTGGGCGGGAAGAACATATAGCAGTGGTGGCATCAAAATCTGAGGAGTTGCTTGGTACAACCGTAGAGACAGGGATGGCTTCTACTGTCAAGGAATGAAGTTTTGACAAAATCAGCGAAATTTTGCCAAAAGTTCAATTTCTGTGGCATCTACTACCGAAACATGTGATTATGTCGATTTCCATGGGATCTACTATCAAGATTGCATTTATCAAAATTTTGATGGAAATTATTGACGATTCGAGGAATTTTGCCAATTTCGATGGATTTCGAGGCTTTTTGCGCACAACCCAAAATTTTGATGGAAATTTTGATAATTGCAATTCTTGGTTTATTGTTGTTGTTTGAACAGGAGAAAAGGGGGATTGGGGTGATTTTACCTTTTCATACTCATACCTAGTACATCCTTATAGTATATCGCAATTGCATTGCATTCACTAATATTTGCCATTCGATATATCTAATACTAATGCAATGCATGCTTTAAGTTGTTTTTGATTTTTTTCATTGTGGACGACATGTACTCGAGTGGTGTTTTATCAGACAATGAGGGTGCTAGGAAATGAATGACACCAAAAACTTTTGAGTTTGCTCAGAAACATTGCACTGTTGTTCCTAGGGCCAATGAAATGGTTGACTGTTGAGTGGATATCAACAACTATCAACCCAATTTAAATTTTTGGGGGAATGCCCTACATATCCTATGTGTGATATTATAGCACAAATAAATACATGCATGCATATGGTTCATGCTTGCAAAATTACATAACTTAACTCCTACATTTTGTCATTGAAACGTGTTGAAAATAATAATATTGAATGCAATGGAATGGATACAAGATTGGATGCCCTCTCCTTTATATAGGAGAGGGGAGACGCCCTAAGACTTAGGACACAAGTAATCTAAACGGGCTGAAATACAAAATCCCACTTACTAATTAACCTATTAGCTAAATAGGCTAATATCCAAAGCTTGGAGGTTACAAGACTTGATAAAACGATAAAAGAAATGATAAATGAAAGATAAAAGATAAATATCACTCCCCATACAAAAATTGATACTCCCCCTTAATTAATACTCTCCCTGAACCATGTGGTGACAACGCCTCTCTTCTTTAAAATTGTATTCTGCAGGCTGGAGATCCTCGAGCTTTGAAGAAGGTCTTTGGAGTGCATCTGGAATGAAGAGCATCTGAAGAATGGAACCTAATACTACAACAGTAATTCGTCACTTGGAGCAGACGATCCTCAACACCATTACTACGTCATCTTCATTGGATTACATACTTAACGTGACACGAATGCGGATGCCCAATGTTGATGTAGCAGTAGCGGAGTCTTCGAATTGTCTGAGAAGACGTGGATAACGTGGCACGAACACGAATGGACGATGTGCTGGTGATACGATGCAGATACCATAAAACTCTGACGCATGAACCTTGGGAGCTTGACAGGAAAGGAGATATCATCCATCAAGGAAAGTCCCAAGTAGATCAGCAACAGGTGATATCGAAATAGCAGATGCGGCTCGGAGAAGACGTGATGAAGCAGCTCAGTGAAGATAAACTGGATGAATCAACCTTGCAGAAGTAGATTGGCAGGCTTACTGAGCTTCTAAAAATCTGAAGAAGCACCCTCTGTCTCATGTGAATGCAGCTGAAGTACACCATCAACACCTGACATACATAACGCGGTACGAACGCGGATAGCTCGGTGTTGACGCTGAATGAAGATCCTTCATTGCTGTCTGGAAGTAGAGAACGAATGTGCTGAACAATGCGAAGCTCCATGAGGATAATAGCCTGGAACTATATAGACTGAATACATATATCATCTTCTCATACTCTCTCTCTCATACATATTCCTGCATGTTCTCTCTTCTCATATCTTCCTCTCCTCTCTATCCCCCCCGCACACCAAATACGACGAGAGTGAGTGTTAGGTGTGGAAAAATGGATATATGCCCCCCCCCCCCCCCACACACACACATTGTGGAAAGGGATACACACATGATATGGGTGGGTGGGAAAGGAATTGGTGGATTTGAGAGAATTTTGTGTATATGGAGAATAAAACCGATAACCAGAGAGAATATGCTAAATGGGTCAATGTAAGATCCGGATAGAAAAATAAATGGATCTAATCCTGGCCCGAAAAGGGAAAAATCCGATTAGGCTTAAAACTGGATCCAATTAGCCAAGGGCAGATCCGATTAAGGATCCGAATATCAACATG
The DNA here is from genome assembly GCA_963693085.1 of Alisma plantago-aquatica. Taxonomy (NCBI): domain Eukaryota; kingdom Viridiplantae; phylum Streptophyta; class Magnoliopsida; order Alismatales; family Alismataceae; genus Alisma; species Alisma plantago-aquatica. The sequence continues at coordinate 297,650,162 of OY856409.1, read as the reverse complement.
CATCTGGTATATGGGGGCAGTAATAGGCTATTTGGTAGCGGTGGCGACTGATGGGTGACCGTGCTTCAGCCAAGGATAGGCGAAAACATTGGGGCAACAATGACGAGATGGAGAGCAACAGTGGAGCAGCGACCAGGGGCATGGATGACAGCGGCGACTGAATGGTGTGATCGGCGGCTGGGGATATGGTTGTTAGATGATATGGCAGCAACATAACAGTAGGACAGATGACAATGATTGTGTCGCTCGGCTGATGTAGCACTTGGCCGCAACGAAAGAGATGATACTGGTCTCCTACACGGCTCCAGAGATATTGCATGCCATGAGGCTGAATGCGGAGTCAAGTGCAGAGCCTCTCCTTATAAGACGACGAAGGCTGGAGCTGAGGACATTAGGGCGATGCAGCGGCAGATGGTTGCTGAATAATGCGAGTGCAATGGCGTCGACGGATGCGGATGGTGGCTGCTTTTTATTGGCTGCTCGGAATGATGGTTGGGTGATCGCCGGTGGTGGCGTGCTGTTGACGGAGATGGCGCTTGGCAGCTGTTGTCGCTAGCGGATGGCAACACTTTTGCTGTTGCTGCTGGTGGCGGCACTGATTGAGCGTGGTGGCGGCGTGGTGGCGGCGTTTGCATGAGAAGGATGATGATGAAGCCGGGAAGGTGATGGTGCCGACGCACGGAAAGAAAACTAGATCGTTTGAGAAAGAGAAAGATATGCCATGGAGGTCATGAGATGCCTGGCGGGCAGCCAGCCTAAGCCATGGCAACGACGGTGGCCGCCCGCAGGCGGGGTTTCTTCCCCTCGGTTGCTCTTTGGAAAAGATGAGCGGCGACGGCTAGGGCTGCGTGCGCGCCAGAAAGGAGAGGGAGGGGCGGCGGCTAGGTTTTCCTCAGGAGCGAACACACTCTGTTCGCACAGGAATTACTGTTCACTCCGTCGTACTGTTCACGACGCGTACTGTTCACTACAGGAGTTACTGTTCACCGCCGTCGTTACTGTTCACCGCTCTGATACCATGTTGAAGATAATAATATTGAATGCAATGGAATGGATACAAGACTGGACGCCCTCTCATTTATATAGGAGAGGGGAGACGCCCTAAGATTTAGGACGTAAGTAATCTAAATGGGTTGAAATACAAAAGCCCACTAACTAATTAACCTATTAACTAAATAGGCTAATATAGACTCTCTAATAAAACCCTTCATCGAAATCCCCAAGAAACATGAAAGTTATCTCCCACATGCAGGACCCCCCTATGTAAAATTTTATTGCATAAAATGATGCATTTAGATATAAAATCACGCCTGCAAACTTTCATGGCTTAATTCGTTCATTTTGGCATCGAAACATGCATGGTTGCATTTATTGAAATTTTGCAAGGCCATGACATGGCCTTTCCATTTTTGTGCTTTTTTGCAGCCCGGACACTCCCTAGACATATCACTGCAGCAGCTGCTGCTGCAATAATTGATTTCAGAGTGCAGATGCTGAAGATACAACTTGTCATTGGGGAAATATAACATAGAGCAGAAATCTAATCCAAGTTGCAACTAGACTTGTTAAAAAGAATCAATATGTAAATTTTAAGTTGAATTATATTTTATGAATCACATTATAGTCTAACATGTTGGTTGGTTGAGTAATGGGAGCTCATTTATTTGCTCTGAAAATATACTATATTTGCTGAAAAAATGCAACATGTTTAGTTTTCTACTTCGTATTATTTCTACTACACACACGAAGACACATATTCATATTCATATAAGATTATTGCTCTAAAAAAATATATGCATATAAGATTATACATACGTATAAACATAATTCGGATAATTTTCAAAATATTCTTGTTCATACATTTTACAACCACATATATGTATGTATTAATTTTTTTTTCTCGTAATCCAATGCCGTGCCTTTGTCCTATATTTTGGTAAATTGTTGTGTCTCGTGTCCATAGCTGTGTCCGAATCTTGTCTGTACTTCCTTGTTAAAAGCCCTTTACCTTTCATCTCTAACATGATACTAGAGCGAATGACACCTTTCAACTTTCCCCCTTGCCGTCATCTATTCCATGTGCTATAAATATGGCCTGTCCCTGTCTACTTTGCTTCCATCCTCCTGCTTTACTCCCTAATCCTGTTTTTGCCCCACCCTTCTCCCTATTCTAGTCCTTTGAGCCCTCCTACTTTGCATGTCTCCTTGCATTTCCCACACTCCCTCCCCTACCATTCTGGCTCCCTGGCTCCTCTCTTGTCCCATCATCCACTTAGATGCCCCCAACTATTCCTCTTGCTTCCATCATCCCTTTTTTACCCAAGCCCAACCTCCCTCCCACCGTTCCTCCCAGAAACCCCCTCCACCTTCCATGCTCCTCTTTGTTCCTCCTTCACAATAGGACCCTCGTTCATCCACACACCCATACTCAGGTCTATTGGTGATATGCTCCATTAGAGGTAGTTGCCAGGCTTGGACCGGGGGGGGATGGCTACAAAATGGAGCCCCTACCTAAGAGGTTCTTCTAATGGCTACGCCACCTGCTTGAGTTGCTACCTATGCACTATGGTGTGTAGGTCCCCCTTTTTCTTTAGCTATGCGCTGTTTCCACACAACCTATTACGGTCTATTTTTCTGCATCTATACAACTATGACGCCGTGACGATGTCCTCACTAGATGATAATCCATAGACCACAATGGCTACATGCCAACTGGATGAGAAGACTATCCCACATGGCAGACTGGTAGATTAGGGTGTGGGACAAGGTCATCTTACACATCTTATTGGGCATGTCCTTCCCTTAGTTGAATTTGATGCTAAATCACTTATCAATTTTGAGATGTGGGTCAATTGTGATTCTCTTGTGTCGCGTTTGATCATCGGTAGTGTGAAGCCTCAAACTAGGATGGTCTTCTTTGCCTCGAATATGCCAAGAACATGAAGGATTGTTTAGGTACAAACTTAACATTAAAACCCTAAGAAATATTAAGATAAGATCACCAATTTTTAAGTTTGTTCCTAGCATAGACATTGACGGTAATTATGCCTACTTTAAGACCTTATGCGCTTTTTAGAGTCATATCATCCTTTTATGTCTGATAGACTGATATTACATAATTCAAGGACGACTCAGAACTTTATATTGTAAAATTCCTTTCAAGTTTGCTTGACTACCACTTTAGGTTAGCCAGTGAGATTCTCGTCAATGATCCTCATCATGATGTCTATGAGGTTCCCAAATGTTTTCAATGATTCTCGAACTCTACCACTCTAGTTTATTCTGCTTATTCTTCTTTGTTGGTTCGATTGAACTGTGGTTGTTTCCGCAGACGTGGTCGCTTGTCTCCAAGGGTAGTTGACCATGGACAACCATATGCTTGACACAAATACTTTTGTCATAGTCACAATCACACCAAAGAATGATACTGGGCCAAGCATGGTATATCTTCATGAGAAAATGAAGTCACTATTGAAGATGGATCGACAACCAATCCTCCGCCTCACCTACATCTATTTTTGATATGATGACACTATTGCTGGAGCGCCAGGTGGCCATCCTTAACCCTCCATTGACTAGTCTACCTCATCCTAAGGGTAACTCAACTCTTTTGACCATGGCTCCTGCTTTTAGTGATGACAAATATGTTATTAATTTTAGGGAAAATCCTCATATGTGGTTATATTGCTCTATATCATAATATTACTGTGAAGAAGTGTATATGATAATGTTGTGTTTTTCTATTCATATGTACACCCTTGTCCTATATATAGGAAAGGAGGCTATTACAAGGAAGCACAAAGGAAGCGGACTAACCCTAATGGGCCATGGGCAACAAGTCCATGTAGATCATAGACTAATAACCTATTAACTAAATAGGCTATATTCTAACACTCCCCCTCAAGCTAGAGCATGGGTGAGCGCATGTCCAATCTTGGAGTTACATGACTCGATTGAACGACAAGAAATAAATGATAAATGAAAGATAGACATGTCATTCCCAATACAAAAAATATTACTCCCCCTTAAACAGTACTTCCTCACAAAGATATGATGATGACACCTCTTTGAGATGTATTCTGCAGGTTGGAGAAGCTCGAGCTTTGAAGAAAGACTTTCTCTTGAAGTGCATCTAGAGTGAAGAACATGAAGCAGACAATCATAAATACCACACCTACGCTATCTTCACTGGAGAGGAATGTGGAGTGGAATAAGCGCACTCGACACATCCAATGTACATAACGCGACATGAACGCGGAGGCACCATGTCGGTGTAGCAGTGGAGATGTCTCTGAATTGTTTGAGAAGTGTAGTCAACTGGAATTAGCACAGAAGACCACCAACGTGCATAATGTGGCACGAACACGCTGGGCGAAGTGCTGAGGTGTCGTCTCAACACGTAGAAGTAGCTCGGTGAAGATCACTCTGGATGAATCCTTGTAGATACCAAATTTGCACAGGCTTGAAGATGACAAGCTTCAGAGATGAAGAAGCAACCATCTGGAGCACCATCAACGTAGCATGGATGATCAACTGGAACATCATCAACACCAATGGACTAGAGGCCAGAATATGCGCAGCAAGCTCTTGTCCATACGTACATAATGCGGTACGAACGTGGGAGTCTTGGTGTCAATGTTGCAACTGTAAGATCCTTCAATGCTGTCTGAAACGTAATGTGATGCTAAGTGGAAATGACACACCACAAAGACATCAAGAAACCAGATGTGCTGAAGAACATAAAGCTCCATGAAGATAGTCTGGAATATCATCTCATCTCATCTCATGTCTCTCTTCTCTCTCTCTCCTCATATCCTCTCTCTCATGTTCTCCTCATACCCTCCTCTCTATCTCTCTCTCCTCTATCTCCCCCGCACACCAAATACGAGAGTGAGTAGATGGTGCGGAAAAAAGGGAAATGTGACCCCGCACACGTAGAAAGACGCATACATGATGGGTGGAAGGGTGAGAAAGGGAAAGGGTAAAACGAGAGGTGTAGTGTGTAGAGAAGAACAAAAAAACTACTAGAATGGAAACATCGGTAGAAAGAGATACACTATCAGAATTTTGCTCGGTAGGGGAGGAAGTGGCACTGTCGGATAGGTTTCTCGGCATGAAAATCGATAACCGTAATCAATATGAAAAAAATAACCCGATTAAGATCCGGATAAAAAAGATAAATGGATCTTTTTTTGACCTGAAAAGTCAAAAATAGTAGGATCCTATTATCATAAGTATTGGAGGAGAGATGGACCTTTAGAGGACGTCAAACTGGATCTGGAAGTGTGATGACTGCTCTTGACACGCCGTGTCTATGATTGGACACACCGTGTAACTTGTCAGGGGTGAGATGCAGACTCCTGATGACACGCTGTGTGGGCCGCTGTCACGTCGTGTAGCTCCTTCGCTGAAAACTGACTGATTCCTTGCAACACGCCGTGTAAAAAATGTGACACGTATCGGATGTCGGAGGCGTGAATTGAATCTCCGTCGACATGCCGTGTTCCTAGTGGACACGCTGTGTCTGAAGTCGGAGGCGTGACTCTGATGTCCATCGACACGCCGTGTTTGAAGGATGACACACTATGTTTGTTGTGATCTGCACCATCAGAATGAGTTCTGGAATCGAACACGTCATGTGTTTTGAGCGACACACGTGTCTTTTGTGTTCTGGACGAAACTCCGCGCCGTCAAGGTGATTTTTGGAGTGCGACATGTGGACATCACGCCGTGTCAGCGGCGGATGATGCACGATCTCGACGGGAATTCACACTGTCAAGGAAACAAGTACCCCGGGAATTAGCACCATGGGTCGACGGGAATTAGTGCCGCCTTTTGTACTCCTTTGATCATGAACAGAGGTGATTCCTTGCTTGACCACGACCAGATCTGGACGGGAATTAGCGCCGTCCAGGGTCCCGAGAGGTGGTGTAGCGGTGGAGTGATGGAGCATAAGGCGGTTGGATGCGGAGACGATGGATGGTGCGGCGGCTCGACGCGAAGACGACAGGGCAACAAGGCGGTGAAGATGATGGCGACGGTTGTTGGAGCGGTAGGTAGATCTGCTTTGGCATGACTGCTTCAATGGCGGCGCTGGACCTGCTTGATGAACAGATCATGGGGAAAGTGACGACAGACAGATAGATCTGGATGGGAAGGATGGCGCCGTCCAAAGACTCAAACAAAATGAAAAAAATAGATGGTTTCTGAGAAGGATGGCGCCGACTCATAGATAAAATCTATGTGAAAGGGGAAGAAGATGCGACCATGGAGTCTGGGATGTGCCTAGAGGGCGGTCGGCCTAAGCCATGGACAGAGGCGGCAGCCGTCCGCAAGCGGGTGCTCCCCCGTTGTTCTCTCTAGGAGAGAAAGGGGCGGCGGCTGTTGGGGTTGGATCGGGCGCCGGAGATGAAAGGGAAGGAGGGGCTGCGACTAGGGTTCTCTTATCAGGACTACTGCTTTGATACAATGTGAAGAAGTGTATACGATAATGTTGTGTTGTTCTATTCATATGTACACCCCTGTCCTATATATAGGAAAGGAGGCTATTGCAAGGAAGCACAAAGGAAGCAAACTAACCCTAATGGGCCATGGGCAATATGCCCATGTAGACAATAGACTAATAACCTATTAACAAAATAGGCTATATTCTAACAATTACCAAGATGACTGACATCAAATGAGTTATGCTTACTGATGGCTCTATGTAACATGTTGAAAGAATTGTCACTACTTTAGCTTCTTACACATTATTCCTCAAGTCTCCTTTTGTGCCAAATGGGTGAAGCCAAAGGTAAGAGCGAACACCTATTACATATTTCCCATTCTATCATGCTCCTTTCCCATGTTCCTGAAATGTTTTGGCTTGAAAACCTCCAGAAGGCTTCCTTTCGGGTTAATGGGTTGTCGTCGTCGTCCTCCACAATAAAGATCTCCCCAACCAACTGTTACCCCACGGTAATACTCTTTCCTCCACCGCCATGTATCTTTGCTAGCTAGAACAAATTCTCTCCCCAATGTGACCAAGTGCACTTTTCATGAATGCTTTCATACACAAAAGTGTAACGCCGCAAATCCACAACAAAACATGTATGCAACGGAAAGAAAAAAAATGATTGGAGCAGAACAACAACGATTAAAAGGGCAATCGTGGAATGAAAATCCCTTTTTCATCACTTAACATATGTACATGTGTGTTCTTACTCCGAGCCCGCCACAAAATTTCAAGGTGTCATTTGGAAACAAAAAAAGAAGATACAAGCCACCTCCCAACAAAGCGTCATGCATTCCCCTATTATGTATATAGGTTGTTTCTAGATGGCTCGAATTGCTCATGCATTGGTACATGTGGGATTTAGATCGCAGGGGAATACATTCCTATAGTATATGTAGCAATAGGTGGTAGAATATGAATAGTTATATAAATATAAGTATAAAATGTTTATTCATTTTGCAATCATAATCAAATAGTTAACATTTGAGAATAATAGATGCATAGCAACTATCTTGATCATGTTAATGAACTAATCATGTACTTTCAATCAATTGTTAAACCATCGGATGTACCTCTCATTCTTTAGCTTTAGACTCGACAATCAATCGTTTGATTGTAAGAAGAGGGTATCTCGATGGAACTATGACGATCCGTCCATGGTCTAGCCCTAAACCGAAACATCCATTACTGCTGATACATGTGTTCCTTCAGTCTAAGCAGTGCGACCCCGCTACACATACCCATCTAACCATTCAATTTTTTAATTTTAATAATTCATCATTCAATTTATAATTTATTAAAGTCCCTTCCCTTTCTAGTCAATTAATAGACCTCAGATGAGTCCGAGTGGACATTTTGCCATATTAATATGCTTCCTCTTGAACAAGCACCGATTAACATCCCTTTACTCGGGATGAACAATCACATGGTAGAGGTCAGCCTTAGATAACCATACACATCACATACTGTTAGGGGTGCCGAATGTTAAGACTTAACTTTACTCATTTTTTAGACAAGTTTGTTAAAGGCAAGACAATGTTTGAGAACTTCTGTATGTTTGATAGTACCAAAAAAAAACTAAAGAAGCTTCAATGTCAGCTGCAGATTTTGGCCTTTTCCACTCTGTAATTTCTTCAACCTTTGCAGGTTCAACTCTTACACCATCTTAGAGACGTGGCCAAGAAACATAGCATGATCAAGGCATAATTCACATTTTGAGAATTAGCATAGAGATTCTGTTGTCTTAGGGTCTCTAGCACATTTCTCAAATGCTTCTTGTACTTATCTCGACTAGGGGAGTAAATCAATATCTCGACTAGGGGAGTAAATTGATCTAGAACAAGCATGAATATGCATTTCATTAGGTCCATGAATGCAATAGGGAAAAAATTCACCTAAAACTCAAAGTGTCCATATCAAGATCGAAAGGCTATCTTTGGGATATCTTTCTCCTTAATCCATAGTTGATGCTATCCATATCAAAGATCAGTTTTGAAAAATGATTGATGAGCACAATTGATAAAAAGATCAGTGATCCAAGATAAAGGGTATCATTTTTTCATAATAACTTGGTTAAGCGTACGATATCGATACACAACCTCATGGATCTATCTTTCTTTTTCACAACAAGATAGGGGTTCCTCAAGGTGAAAGACTAGGCCGAATGAACCCCTTATCGATAAACTCTTGCAGTTGTTTCTTCAACTCTTCAAGCTCAACTGGGGCCATTCTATAAGGTAAATTGGAGATTGGAGAGGTTCCTAGAACAAGCTTGATGTTGAACTCTCTCTCTCTCTCTATATATATATATACTTTATGCTTTATATTTAGTTTGTGCTTTAGACTTGTCTTTGTCTATAGCTTTCTTTTTTCCCATGTGTACTTATTGTGTTTCTCACTTACTCACTTGTCCTAGAAAAGAGAGTACCTTGTATTTGTTTTAGGCACATCAAATAAAGTTCTTTTGTTTCTGTATGGTATCAGACGGTTATGATCGCCCTTAGCCTTTCCCCTCCTCAACCCTAACGTTTCCCGATTCCCATCCTTCTTCCTTCCTCCTTATCATGCCCCCGCCCACCCTTGCTTGCCACCGCCCTCCTCTATCCTCTTCCGCCCCGCCTTCGTTGCTCTTCTCCATCTCCACCCACCACCACCACCCCTTCCTCTGCCCTCTTCCTGCCACCCCATCCACACCCCACTTTGCAACGCGCTCCTGCCACCCCCTCTCCGTTCTTCCTCTAGCCTGCCCAACTCACCCTCCCCCCTCTGCCACCCCCTTGCTCAGCCCGCCCCATATCCCCTCCCCCAGCTGCTACCACCGACCTCCTATTGCCTCCAAACCCCTCCAACAACCACCCGCAACCCATCCACCCGTCGCCCATCAACCCTCCACCACCTCCACCCCCCATCCATCTCCACCTCATGCTAGCCTTGCAACCACAAATTTTCACCTTCCTCCCTCTCCCTTCCTCTTCACCTTGTTCTTCTACAAGCACTTCTCAAAATAGCGTTTTGAGGACTGAAAGTGCCACCTTTCTCAGCTTACGCAGTAAATCTCTCACTGTGGTGGCATACATCTTCCTTTCTTCTCTTTACTGCCCCTATGTGGGTTTATCTTCTCTGTTGATACAGATCTGCTGCTACTTAGTGTGTATATCCCACTACATCTTTGTCTATCTCTGTGCGCATCATGACCTAGTATCTCATGGAATCTATGGATCCTCCCCGATCTCTCTGTGTTACCACCGTGAAACTTAATGGGTCCAACTATCATCTTTGACTGGCTTCGTTTGAGTTCTATGATAAAACCCAAGGGCGTTAATCCCATATCTCTTCTACTGCTCCGGCCCTTCCTGGTGCCTTGACCTATGAAAAATCTAAGGAAGCCTACGCTCAGTGGACCAAAGATGATTCAAGTGAATGACATCGATGGTTAACAACGCCAAATCGAAGATCAATCAGTCTTTTCTCCGCCTTCGGAGTGCTAAAGCTATGTGGGTTCAACTATGCCATGCATACTCACTAAGAAAATCTGATGGTCTTTGAGATCTATAGATACATGTTTATGTTTCACTAAGTGTCATGTGCCTAGCATGTGCCTCATTTATGCTTTTACTTGTGTGGTTTAGTCCCATATTGCTCATCTCTGTTTTTGTATATCCTCTCTTATCCTGTATAAGAGAATGCACTATAAACTTTTTTACTCATCCAATATATTTCTATTCCACTTTCTATATGGTATCAAGAGCAGGTTCTTTCCTCCCGTGCAAGTTCCCACCCTAACCCTATCCCCTTCATGACCTAATCCCCCCCTGCGCCACCGCCGCCCCCATGCCGCTACTGCTCCCCCCTCCCTCCCTCAGCCACCACCCCTCCCCCCCTCTCTCAGCCGCCGCTCGCCCCCTCCCCCCTCCCGCCGCCCCCTTCCCCCCTTTACCCGCTGTCGCCGACTCCTCCCCCCTTCCTCCTCCTGCCACTCCTCCCTCCTTCCGCTATCCTCACCACCACCTCCCTAGCCCGATCAACCTCCCTTTCTCCTCCCACCAATCTAATCAACCATTATCCTTATTTAAAATCCTACCTTCCTAACTCTACTCCTCTATGTCTTTGACGTCTCCAGACAACCATCGTCATTGCAAGTTGAGAGTCCCCCGGATCTTTGGCTTCTTTTGCCTACGCCTCATGGTGGGATCTTGATTCTCCTCGTGACGGCGTAGGTTCATTTATCAGTTAGTGTCCGTAGCAGGTCTCTTCTCATCTGATGTTCAGATCTTCAACTGTGCTCTACTGCCATAGCGGGTTTCTTCGGATCTGCTGATCTCTGTTGGTGGGTTCTATTGTTGCTGCACCGACAGTCTTTTCTACTTGTTCTGCTTCAGATCTGTTCACCATGGCCTCTGTCGAGCCGCTTCGTTCCCTGTGTGTAACCACAGTTAAACTTAATGGCTCCAACTATCAACTCTGGTCGGCGTCCTTTGTCTTGTATATCAAAGCACAAGGCCGCCATTCTCATATCACTACTGAACCCCTAGCTACCCCTGCTGCTACGGCGGATGAGAAAAGCAAGCAAGCTTATGCACAATGGTCCAAAGATGACTCCGGTGTTATGTCCTGGATCCTTAATAGCATCGAGCCACAGATCAGCCAGTCATTACTCTGCTTTCATGATGCTAAGGCAATGTGGGATCAACTATCTCATGTATATTCTCATCAGCAGAATCCCAAGAGAGTTTTTGAAAATTTCAAAACTTTGGCCAAGAAGGAATATTCCTCTGACACTTCTGTTGAGGATTTCTATAATCAATGCTCTGCCCTCGGGAATGAATACGAGATTTATCATCCTTTGACAACCGACATCAAAGAAACCCAGAAGCAGCGCAATGAACTGCTACTAGTCCAATTTTTTGCCGCCCTTCCAGCTTCCTTTTCTGGGGTGGTCGACCATATTCTATCGAGTGACCCACTGCCAACTCTTCGGGATGTCCTCAAGCGTGTTCAAAGACTTCTGTCTATGACCTTCACCCCTGCAATCGAACACCCTACTCTTGCTGTTCACACCGCCGTGGTCGTGGAGGACGCTTCCCTACTAACGGTGGACACACATCTTCTACTACTAGTGCTACTGGTCGAGGACAACTTGTTGGTCCTCACTTCTGCAACTTTTGTGGCCGCGACAATCACAATGAAGACTGATGCTGGATCAAGCATGGTAAACCTGCTTGGGCAAACCAATCATTTGTAGAGACTTCGACTGATACTACACCTGAACAGCCATCTGCTACGCCTTCAACTGAGTGGCTTCGCTCCGAGTTCGAGATTTTTTTTCAAGACCGCATATCTCAGCTTCCCTCTACGTCCGCTGCTGGATCTTCTTCTTTGCTAGCCTCTCCTTCTCCTGGGTAACAATAAATGGGGCATTGACTCTGGTGCATGGGTTCATATGGCCAGTGATATCAACTTATTTTCTGCTCGTACTAAAACTACTCAGATTCTATCTGTCATTGTTGCTGATGGTTCTAAAACTTCCGTTCATGGCATTGACACTATTCTCTTGTCTCGTAAACTGCATCTGAAATCTGTTTTATATATCCCAAAATTTCCTGTTAACCTGCTTTCTGTCAGTAAGACTATAAAAAATCTTCAGTGCTCCATTAAATTTGATCTTTCTGGTTGTGTTTTGACGGATCTCCGCACGAAGATGAGGATTGATTCGGGCCATGAGGGACCAGACAGACTCTACTATCTGGATGGACCACCAGCGACGTCTGCTCTTCTGTCAACATCAGTAACGGGACTCCAGTGGCACTACCGGCTTGATCACCCCTCTGCTGCAAAACTGAAACATTTATTTCCTACTTTATCTGAAAAAAACATTATCTTGTGAATTTTGTCAGTTGGGTAAACAAACTCGTACTGTGTTTCCTGCTCAGAAAGATATTGGCTCTAAAAGCATTTTTGATATTGTTCATGTCGATATTTGGGGTTCGTGTTCTATTCCTAGCCATTCTGGAGTTAAATACTTTATGACCTTCATTGATGATTACTCTTGTGCTACTTGGCTTTTTTTACTAAAATATCACAGTACGGTGTTGGATAATATTAGCATTTTTTTCTCTGAAGTACAGACACAATTCAACAGACCCATTAAAGTTTTCCGCACTGATAATGCCCTTGAATTTATGCAATAATCAGTGACATCGTTTTGTTCTGTATGTGGCACTCTAACCAAACTACCTGCCCCTACACTCTACAACAAAATGGAGTTGTTGAAAGGAAAAACCGCCACTTGTTAGAGGTTGCTCGCACTATACTCCTTCATTATAAAGTTCCTCAATGGTTCTGGCCTGAGGCTGTCTGTACGGTGTACTATCTTATCAATCACATGCCATCTTCTTTTTTGGACAATCAAATTCCTTATACATTCTCTTTCCTGATGCCCAACTGTTTTCTGTCCCTCCCCGTATTTTTGGGTGTACCTGCTTTGTCAAAAACCTATGCCCGGGATTAACAAAACTTGATCCTCGCTCCACCAAGTGTATCTTCTTAGGTTATTCTAGAACCCAAAAAGGTTATCGCTGTTCTAACCCTATTCTGAAGCAATGGTTTGTGAGTGCTGATGTAGTATTTTTTGAGCATATGCCATATTACTCTGATGACGGAGCATCACTCTCCAGTGATATGTTGGCACCCACGTCGTTGCCTGATGTTGTTGAGATTGTGCCATCTTCTGAGCTGCCTGAAGCTCGACCTCTGCAAGTGTACAAGCGAAGAAACAAGACAAGTACTCCCTGCATGGCCCCTCCACAACCAATTCCTCCTTCTGCTGATGATCATACAACCACTGAGGTAACTTATGACTTACACCTGCCTATCAGTCATTGCAAGGGTGTTCGTTCCTGCACGAAACATCCTATTAGTCATTTCTTCTCATCTTCTAATCTGAATGACAGTTTTGCATGCTTCACTTCTAGTATCTCTGTTGTCTCTATTCCCAGGACTGTTGCAGAAGCTATTCTCATGCCTGCATGGAAATAGGCTATGGAACATGAAATGCAGGCACTCTCTGATCGCAAGACGTGGGAGCTTGTGGATCGACCTCCTTCCTACTCTACTGTTGGATGCCGCTGGGTCTTTACCATTAAATATAAACCAGACGATACGATTGAGCGACTGAAAGCTCGTCTTGTGGCAAAGGGTTGTAAACAAACCTATGGTGTGGACCACTTTGAAACTTTTTCTCCTGTAGCAAGATTAAATTTTATTAGAATTCTCATTTCTGTTGCTGTCAACAAAGAATGGCCCTTATTTCAGTTAGATGTCAAAAATGCATTTCTGTATGGAGACTTGTAGGAAGAAGTTTACATGGAGCAACCACCAGGATTTGTTGCTCAAGGGGAGTCTTCCACGCGAGTTTGTAAACTGAAAAAGGCTATCTACGACCTAAACCAAAGCCCTCGTGCTTGGTTCGACAAGCTTAGTCAGATCTTAGTAAATTTTGGCTTTCGTCGTTCCCATTCAGATCATTCTGTGTTTATCCGCAAAATTGTGGCCGGGCTTGTCATTCTTATTGTCTATGTTGATGATATTATCTTATCTGGCAGTATACCTTGGGTATTCAGGCTACTAAAACTTACTTGGAAAAACACTTTGTCACCAAGGATCTCGGAAAGCTGAGATATGTTTTAGGCATTGAGGTATCCAAATTATCTGCAGGATTGTGCCTTTCCCAGCGGTGTCCTTGATCTTTTGCAGGAAATTGGTATGCTTGGCTATAAACCAGCCAATACCCCTCTTGACCCAAATACGGATTGGGACGACGAAACCTCTCCCCCTTATGCTAATCACCACCAATTCAGAAGACTTGTTGGCAAGCTTATTTATCTCACTGTCACGAGAGTTGACCTTACTGCTGCTGTAGGATTCATAAATAGATATCTTGACATACCACAACAATGTCATTGGGACGCTATGTGTCACATTCTGCGCTATCTCAAAAGCTCTCCAGGCAAATGCTTATTATATAAGAAGCGCGACCATTGCAATCTCTCAAGTTTTTCAGATTCTGACTATGCAGGAAGTCAATCTGATCGAAATCTACATCTGGATATTGCACATTTGTGAGTGGCAATCTAGTTATTTAGCGAAGCAAAAAGCAGACTGTAGTAGCCAGATCCAGTGCAGAGGCAGAATATCAAGCCATGACCCACACTGCATGTGAAATTCTGTGGGTCCAAAATCTTCTCAAGGAATTTGACATATCCTACTCCAGTCCTATACCGATGTTTTGTGACAACAAAGCTTCTATTTTTAATGTGAGCAACCCGGCATTTCATGAAAGGACAAAACATATAGAGGTCGATTGCCATTTTATCCGCGAGATTGTTCTTTCTGGTCGTATTTGTACTTCATATCTCAGCACTGAGCAACAAGTAGCGGACATCTTCACCAAAATTCTTCCAAAGGCTCACATCCAGATTCTAGTAGACAAGCTGGGCATGTTCGACATCTAAGCTCCAGCTTGAGGGGGAGTGTAGAGATATGTTTATGTTTCACTGAGTGTCATGTGCCTCACTTATGCTTTTACTTGTGTGGTCATCTCTGTTTTTATATCTCCTCTCTTATCCTATATAAGAGAATGCATTGTAAACCTTTTTACTCATCCAATATATTTCTATTCAACTTTCTATAAGATCATTAAGAATCCAGCGAAAAAGGAGTATTCAACTAATGGATCTCTCAAAGATTACTATAACCAGTGCTCGATTCACTGGGATGAATATGAGGTCTTTCATTCCTTCTATTCTGACATCAAAGAAGTTCAACGCCAATGCAATGAACTTTAGTTAGTTCAGTTCTTGGCTTGACTTCCTCACTCTTTCTCCAACGTTGTAGTCCAGATCCTATCCACTGATCCCTTGCCTACTCTACAGGATGTTCTCAAGCACGTTCAACGTCTCCCTTCCATGTCATCCCTACCTTATACTGATAACTGTGCTCTTGCAATTCGCTCCAATGATTTTGGTAAAGGCCGTGGATGTAGATGCGGCCGTGGTCGTTCTTCTAACGGCCGTGGTCGAGGTCCTTCACTTGGATCTAGATGAGGACAACCTCATATCAAAAGTCACTTCTGCAACTTATGTGGGCGCATAAACCACACTGAAGACTGTTGCTGGGCAAAACATGAAGAACCTGTGTGGATGAACCAAGTGACATCTGATCCTTTTGAAGGTCCCTCTACTGCTGCCTCTAGTTCTACCCTGCCCACGGTTGAATGGATCCACTCGTAGTTTGATAAACTCCTTCAGGTTCGCTTGCCCTCACAACCTCCTACTTAGAGGGTGGAGGCTCTTCCGCTTTACTTGCTTCCTTGGCCACTTATGGTAAAAATAAATGGGTCATTGACTCAGGTGCATCTAACTCATAAATCTGGATGTTATAAACTATTTTCTACTTTATCTAAAATGACTACAGTTCCACCGGTGACAATGGCTGATGGAACTCAATCTCTGGTGCACGGAACTGGAACTATTTCTCTCATAATATACCCTTACAATCTTTGTTATATGTTCCAAGATTTCCTCTTAATCTTTATCTGTTAGTAAAACTGTTAAGAACCTTCAGTGCTCTATCACTTTTGATCCCAAGGGTTGTGTGTTTTAAGATCTCCGCATGAAGACGAGGATTGGTTCAGGCCATGAAGGACCAAATGAACTATGTTACCTGGACGTGCCACAATCTGCTCTCGGTCTACTCTCATCCTCTGTGAATGGACTACAATGGCACTACTGTCTGGGAGATCCATTCGTTGTTAAACTACGATATTTATTTCCTGAGATACTTGATAGAACTTTTCTTTGTGAATCTTGTCAACTCGGAAAACAAATTCGAGCAGTGATTCATAAGAAAAAAGACATGAGTTCGAAAAATTTGTTTGATATTGTTCATGCTGATATATGGTGCCTCTATTACTAGCCTCTCTGGATTTCACTATTTTGACTTTTATTGATGATTATTCTTGGGTGATGTGGCTATTTTTTTTAAAAGATCACATTAACATTTTAGATACTATAACCACCGTTACTAAAATTCAAACTCAGTTCGATAAAACTGATACTGCCTTAGAATTCATGCGAAAATCCGTTGGCCTATTTTAGACTGCTTGCGATATCCATCAGACTTCTTGCTCCTAAACAACACAAAAAAATGGCGTAGCAGAGAGGAAAAATCGCCATCTTCTTGAAATAGTGCGTACTATTCTTCTTCACTATCATGTCCCCAAGAGTTTTTGGCCTGAAGCCGTCTCTACTGTGTGCTACTTGATTAACTGCATGCCCTCTTCTGTCTTGAAAAATCAAGTCCCCTATACTCTACTATATCCAAATGCGCCTCTTTTTTTTCTGTACCTGCTCGCTTCTTTGGCAACACCTTTTTGTTAAGAATTTTCACCCTATGATATTTAAACTTGACCCTCGCTCCACCAAGTGTGTTTTTCTGGGATATTCTAAAACTCATAAAGGATTTGGTGTTATGATCATGCCAATCAACAATGGTTTGTTAGTGTTGATGTGGTTTTTTTGAACACATGCCGTACTACTCTAAAAAGGGGTTTGCTTTATCTAGCAATATACTGGATCCTAGTCCACTCCCTAAGGTCGTGGAAGATGAACCCAATGAAGTAAATAGGTTCTTGCTCCCCCCTTTAAAGTTTACAAGAGAAGAGCCAAGGTTATAGTCCCCTCCATGGCCCCTCAACAACCAAATCCTCCTTTGTCGACAGATCACAAAATCTCCCAGGTAACTTCTAATCTAAACAATGTTATCAAAATCTGGTTGGACATTTTGGTCCAACCGATCGGACCGTGAACGGACACCCTCAACGGTTCGATTATTGTATAAACCATGGTAATAAAAAACCCGCCTTGAGGCTCTCGAGGCTTACGCCTCTTGGTGAGGCTATCCCAAATGCGCCTCGAGGCTTACGCCTCGGTGTGCTAGACTGAGGCTTACACCTCGCATTGTCTGAGGCCCGCCTCAAAGCACTAAGGCTCTGAGGCTTAGTTGAGGCGTACACCTCAATTCTAGATGATAAAGTCTGATGTTAACCATCAAATTGTGTACTTTCAAGATTATTACAAACATTTTTTTTTAAAATTTAGATCTTATAGTTAATTGTTATTTCTTATTAATGAACATTTCATCATC
Source organism: Alisma plantago-aquatica (assembly GCA_963693085.1). Classification (NCBI taxonomy): domain Eukaryota; kingdom Viridiplantae; phylum Streptophyta; class Magnoliopsida; order Alismatales; family Alismataceae; genus Alisma; species Alisma plantago-aquatica. The sequence goes on along the minus strand of OY856409.1, from coordinate 297,632,467 downwards.
AATCTCTAAGTTACAGTTTTCAATCTTCTTTGTCAAATTTATCATTGTTTGTTTCCTTCTTATTCAGTATCTTGTTGAATTTCGTATCATTGTTAATTAACTTTGGTTTCTTGTTCCTACTAATTTGAAATTCTATCTCTTTTAGTTTTTCTGTCATTGACATCTTTTATTCTAATAGTATAAAAAATTGATATCTGGTTATTTTTACATATTTATTTTGGTATTGTGGTGGGTCCTTAGTCTATATTATCACTATTAAGTTTCACAATTAATTTCTATTTCATTTGGTTATGTTTGTATATACCTATTTCTGTTATACACATGCATACACATAACACACACATATATATGTAATTACATGTATAAATTTATTTTTGTTACCGCCTCATACATATTTTGAGGCTTACGCCTCAAACGCCTCGAGGCTTACGCCTCGCCTCACTGAGACAAAAACGCCTCATTACGCCTCACGCATTTTTCAACCTTGGTATAAACCTAGTAATAACGGTCCAACCAGAGGGCCGGTCATATCGGTCAGAACTGACCGATCCAGCTGTTAACTGGTTGCACCAGTTTGATTAACCAGTACTTCTGTCTCAGTCAATAAGTGGGTGACTATAATTTCCACCCCTACCTCACAACACGTGAACCATTTTGGGCATTGACAAACAAAACCTACACCCCTAATTTTCCCAACCCAACACTCACAAGAACTTTCACTACACTTGATGTAAAGGGATCTAATAATGTTTAGAATAATGAATTTTGGATTTTGAAGCATCATTTTGTGTGAAATATTAGTACTTCGTGATGTATAAGGTAAGGACTTTATCGTGGCTGCTAAGAATTCTACTTACCTTCATCAGAGTTGAACTAGTTCATATTTTGCCTATATTGTCTATATTTTAGCTTATTAATATTATTTTCTATACATTGTTGATGTCACCAGTTGAATCGGTTCAACCATAGGTCGAACCAGTTAACCGAGAACCAGCAGCCTCACTGGTTCGATGACTAGTTCGGTCCTGATAACATTGGATCTACACCTTACCATAAGTCAAAAGAAAGGTGTTCATTCCTTTACTCGTCATCCAATTAGTAATTCTTGCTCTACTACTAATCTTGGTGCTAGCTTTGCCCGCGGTTTTGCTGCTATCTGTGTTGTTTCTATACTGATGAATGCACACAAGCACTGAAACATCCTGTTTGACGTCAAGTTATGAAAAATGAAATAACTGCTCTTCGCAATCGCAAGACTTGGTATCTAGTTGATCGTCCTCACGACTACTCTACAGTTGGATGTCGATGTGTATTCACTGTTGAATACCAGCCTGATGGTTCAATTGAACGGCCGAAAACATGCCTAGTTGCAAAAGGTTATACTTAGACCTATGGAGTGGACTAATTTGAAACTTTTTTTCATGTTGCTAGGCTTAACTCTGTGCGAGTTCTTGTGTGTTGCTGTGAATAATGATTGACCTCTTTTTCAACTTGATGTTAAAAATGCTTTTCTCTATGGCGGCTTACATGAGGAAGTCTATATGGAGCAACCACCCAGGTTTGTTGTTGAAGGGGAGTTTTCTAAAGTCTGAAGGCTTAAGAAACCAACTTATGGCCTAAAACAAAGCCTACAAGCGTGGTTTGACAAATTGAGTTAGATCCTTATATTTAGCTTTCGACGCTCATAATCGGATCAGTCTGTTCTCATAAGAAAGACTATTTCTGGGTTTGTTATTCTTATTGTATGCGTGGATGACATAATTCAGTTCTGGTAGAGATACATATGGTATTCAAGCTACTAAAAGCTATTTAGAAAAACATTTTGTTACAAAGATCTAGGGAAACTCAAATACTTCTTAGGGATTGAAGTTTCCAGATCTTCTTCTGACATCTGTTTTTTACAACGCAAATATGTTTTATCATTCTCAAAGAAACATGTATGCTTTTTACTAAATCTGCTAGCACCCCTCTGGATCCCGATACAAATTGGAATGTTGAGTCTTCACCACCTTATCTTGATAACCACCAATTCAGAGGAGTGGTTGATAAGCTGATCTATCACAGTGTCGTTAGAGCTGACATTACTTCTACTGTTGGACTTGTTAGTAGGTATTTGGATAAACCTCAACAATGTCACTGGGGTGCCGTTTGTCACATCCTTAAATATTTGAAAAATTCTCTTGGGAAAAGACTATTGTATTGTCAACATGGACACTACAAACTCACTGGTTATTCTGACTCTGATTATGCTGGTAGTAGATGTGACAGAAAATCTACCTTTGGCTACTACACTTTTGTTTGAGGCAATCTGGTTATGTGGCGCAGTAAGAAGCAAATTGTGGCTGCCCGTTCTAGTGCTGAAGTAGAGTACAGAGACATGTCTCATACTACTTGTGAACTGATGTGGGTCCAGGGACTCCTCAAGGAATATGATATCTATGATCCAAATTCTATTCCTATGTACTGCTACAACAAAGCCTTGATTTTTATTGTCAACAGTCCTATTTTCATGAGCGTACTAAGCATATAGAGGTGGATTGCCACTTTGTTCAGGAATCTGTGCTATCTGGTTGTATCTGCACTCCTTATCTCCAGACAGAAGATCATATTGCTGACATCTGCACTAAGCTATTTTCCAGGACTTGCTTTACTACATTAGTGGACAAGATGGGCATGTTTGACATCTATGCTCCAGCTCGAGGGGGAGAATTAATATATATGCCTTATGCTTTATACTTCATTTGTACTTTAGACTTGTCTTTGTCTTTAGCTTTTCTTTTTTCCCATATCTACTAATTTTGTTTCTCACTTACTCTCTTGTCCTATAAAAGAGAGTGCCTTGTATTTATTTTAGACACATCAAATAAAGATTAAATTTGTTTCTATAAACTCTTATCTCCCTAGTAGGTGGTAACCTAGGGAGATTGTCCCAAAACACGTTAGAAAATTCAGATGCCACCTCCAACCCACCACCTTATATGATTAAGTATCCACTTTAACTACAGTTGCTAAGAATGCCTCACATCCCTTTTCCAACATCCTTGAATCCTTATGAGAAAAGATGAAGAGTCACCTGCTTAATTCCTTCCTTTTAAAGACCAAGAAAGGGCTTAAGATTCCCAAACACTACTTTCTTGTCCCTGCACAACACTCGAGCATTGTGTTGTGATAGGATCGAAACATGTGTATGAAAAATAGAGGATGAACCACTAATCATGTTTTAATTATTTATAACCTAGTAACAAATCAAATTCACTAGTGCACATGATTGATATAACAAACGGGGTCCAACACAAGGATGTGGCTGTATGGCCGCCTAAAACATCGTTCTGACTTAGCTAAGGAAAACAGAAAGGTAAAGATACATTTTGAACTAAAACTAGGCAAAGAAAACAAAACAAAGTAAAATAAAGAAAATTGATTCCGTCAATCCTACTAAATGAGAGTTCCTAGCTGTTGAACACGGATAAAATTGTCTGTGCATCTCGTTCTCAGGCATAGACAACCTTCCTACACCCCATCTAGCAACTGGCATCCTAACTCAACGTGTAGTATGGTAGCCACTCATGTGACGGTCATCCCACTCTCTCGTGTAATGTAACTAAAACCCCATAAATGGCCCAATCCCTCTCTTGAGGATCATGTATGAATACCCCAAACTGCCCCAGCTTATCTCTCGGGTTTAGAACAGATTAGAGCATTAAGAGTGCAAATACTTGTCAGGATTCCAGCCCGAGCTGCTCAAAATCAACCACATTGGGCTCCGTCAGGTTAGAGGTGGCACAAACTCGACTGGGTTGGATCTAACACAGTGGAGTTTGATCCAACTTGATCGAACTCGAACACGAGGTTGACTCTAGGCAGGTCTTCCCTTGGATGTCGTCCTCTCACAATTCAGGTCCAAACTACCTCCTCTTCTTGTTTTGCCACTTCTCTCAAGATTAACAAAAATGAATGTTTATGCAAATAAGAGATCAACCAACCAAACAATCATAATCAAAAGAGAAGGAAAAGACAACATGTTATATCTAGATCTAAGTTATTAACATGGAGTTTACTTATATAAACATGTCTAAAATGAGATACATAGCCTATATGAAACTCAACTAGCCATAGACAAGCATAGTTGACACTAAACAATGATGAAAATACATCGTTTGTACAGAAAAGTAGATGGGGAGGAGAAAGGAGGAAGAGGAAGAGAGCCTGCGGAGGAGAGGTGGCACTTGTTCCTTAGCCTTTAGATGGACTGTATCTCATCCTTTGCGCCGTCCTCTATCTTCTAGCCTCCTTTGTCTCGTTCCTAGAGTTTAGCCCAAACGAGAACTTGGATGAATGGATGATGGAGGATCCACATATGTAGGCGGAATGGAGGCTGATAGCCAGTGGAAATGTCTAGAAACCTCTAAGGAGGGTAGATGGAGAATGTGTTGACTCAAGGTCTAAATTGACTAAACCCTTGTTTTGATGATGATTAAACCATTTCACTTATTTGTGTCTAATGTCTCTACTTGAGTGATTTCAGATTAGGTATAGACACTCTCCAAATGCCCTAACTTACGCATATCAAATTGGAGAAAAGACAAGTCAAAGTCAATACAAGTGCACATTTTTGGAATATGATGTAAATCCATCAGAATCATGTTGTAAATCACTTGTAATGATTGTATGACTTGTAATTAAGCTTAGAAAAAATCAGGAGCACTTAGATCGTATATTTAAGCACTCAAAAGTCATTTTCCAAAATTCACATCAGGTTGTTCATCGGTCCAGTTGCAAACTCGACCGATCCTGATTGGATCTTGAAAATGACTTTTGATCGGTCGAGTTTGCATTTCACAGAACTCGACCGATCCCTCTACTGACCAAAACTGATTTAAGTGAATCGGTCGAGTTACCCCAGGACAAACTCGACCGATGGCCTAAATTGGTCTTGTCTTTTAATGAGATCGGTCGAGTTACCTTTATAGAAACTCGACCGATTGCACTATACGGAAAAGTGCAGAAAAGTGTTTCCAGCCGTTGTGGAGTTGCAACAATCGAAAACCTATCCGTTGCAAGCCACAAAATGGCTAGTTTTCATTCTTAAGTGTTCTCAAAGGCTTCTAGGCATCCTCAACTATAAATAGGACCCCTTGGGCTTCATCCCATGGTTAGCCAAGCACTATGAAGGTCCCTATTCTATAATTGAGTGATCCTACAACCCTATCTCTCTCTAAGCTTAATCACTTGCTACATCCATTAGAGTGAGTAGGAGATTTGTAAGAGAGCTCGTCCTACATGTATATCTTGTGAGGCTCTCACTTCCACCACCTCCCTATCTCTCATTTCAACCATGAAGATGAAGACTCTCTCTCTTGGCTAAGAGAGGTGAAGAACAACAAGGGAAGGCGTCCCTTGGTGAAGATCAAGGATGAAGACTTGGAGCAAGAGTGGGTAAGCCCTTGGTGAAGGCAGAAGACTCCTTGCTCAAGTGGGTAAGTCCTTGGTGGAAGCTTCTCCGAGTGAAGGTAAAGTCAAAGCTTGAAGATCCAAGAGGAGTGGCAAAGTCCTTGAATGTGGAAGACTTGTGCTTGAGTGGGTAAGACCTTGGTGAAGGCTGAAGACTCTTACAAAGTGGGTAAATCCTTGGTAAGGTGGATACTCTTTGTATTGGATAGGTAAGCCCTTGGTTGGTCATGTATTGTAAGTATTATGAATGAATATAAGAGTGCAATGGTTAAGAAATCCTAGAGGTTGACCTCTCTAGGTAGTGGACTGACTCACTTCTAGTTTGAAGTGTGGAACCATTCTACATAGCTTGTCACTTGGTGTATGTTCAATCTCTCTCCCTTGCTATGTATGTTTTAGTTGCACTCAAACTTCCTATTTAGCAACCTTATCTTTTGATATATCTTAAAGGTCTAATGAATTTTGTTTAAGTGCATTCAACTCTATTCACCCCCCCCTCTAGAGCATCCAGTCACCAATTTAGGATCCAACAATTGGTATCAGAGTGGGCTTCTCCAAGCATACTTCAACAAGTATGAGAAGATGGGTGACCAGCAAGGTGGGAGATACTTCATCAACCTTGCAATCTTTGATGGGAGTAACTTTTTCTATTGGAAAAGAATGCTATGATTCTACATCCAAGGATCAAGTTTTGACTTTTGGCAAATTATGGACCATCCATACAAGCTACCAGTGACAGAGATATAAGAATGGGATGAAGCTACCATGAAGAAAGCCACCTTGAATGCAAGAGCAATCAACATCCTCTATGCCACCATGACCTCCACCGAGTTCAATTGGATTTCTTCTTGTGAGACGACCTATGAAGTATGGAGAAAACTATGCATCACTTATGAGGGGACTCAACAAGTGAAGGAAAGCAAAGTCTACATGCTCAAAGGGCTGCTTGAGAACTTCAAGATGGGAAAGGAGGAGAAGATAGCCAACTTGTACTCAAGGCTCAACACTATTGTGAATGGTCTTGCTGTTCTAGGTCATCCTATGAGTAGAGGAGAGATCAACTCAAAGATCCTTAGAACTCTACCTAAGAGATGGGAACCCAAGGTGACTTCTATTGAAGAAGTAAGGTCTCTTGATGATATCCCCATTGAAGAGCTCATTGGAAATCTACAAACCCATGAAGTCACACTTGACAAAAGAGAAGAAGTTGAAAAACAAGAGGATAAAGAGCTAAAAAGAATGAAGAAGGCTGAAATGAAGGCTCAAATTGAAGCTATTATGGGACACGCCTCTCCATCCTCTCATGTTGAAGAATGTTAGCATGTCTTTTATTATATGTTTTATTAGTTTTGTTATTTCTCTATTACCGCTGTACCTAGATGTAAATTACCCTTTGATATATAAATAAGAAGAGAGACCCTTTGGCTCTCTAACGTTGCAACACGCAGCCGTCAATCTCCCGTCTCCTGTGTCTTCTCGTTTCCGCTTCGACATGGTATCAGAGCGGCTTTGATCCGCCGCCCCGCTTCCTCACCAAGCCGCCACAGCCGTCTCGCCTCCTCTCCCCTTCTCAGCAGCCACCGCCGCTCGACTTCTCCAGGCGCCGCTGCCGCCGGGCCGGCAGGAACAGCAGCCAGGCGCTGGTGCTGCTGGGCTAGCAACCGCTAGCCGTCTTCATCGCTGGACCGATAGCAACTTTTCCCTCACTGTTGCAGGTCTAGCCACCAAGGACTGGAGCCGCCAGCAAGCTTCCAGTTGATTTACAACAGTTTTCGGCTAGTTCTTGGGAGTCGGAACTGCTGTTTGGGAGTCTCCGGGTGATCCAACGGCTATCTAAAGCCCAAACCGAGGGACTCGTCTCTTCCAGAGTGCTCTCCTAATCACATCTCCTCCATGTGTGATTAGGAAAAATAGTTTGGAGGCTGTGGATGCGTTAGTAACACATTCGCCGTGTTTTTCAGTTGTGACGTGTATCTCTCCGTCACTTCAGCCTTCATTGTGACGTGTATCAGTCCGTCACAAAGCCCCATTATATCATGGGGGACACCAAGATGTCTACAATCTACAGTGAGATGTCTCCTATTCCCTCCATCAAGTTAAATGGGAAGAATTATCTCCTATGAATGAATGCTGTCCATACCATTTTGGAGTCTCGCGACAAGGCGATATATGTTGACTTTGCTCCCCTGGCTGCTACTGATGAAGGACATGATGAGTGGAATCGTCATGACAGTCTTGTGAAGACCTGGTGGTGGGGTAGTATGGAACCGACGATTGCTGCAAGTTTCATATTTTATTCTACAACCAAGGAGATATGGGACGCAATGAAGAAGCATTACTCTCAAGAGAAGGATGCTCTTCGCCAATTCATGATCTATGATCGTCTTTTTGCAGAGAGACAGGGTGACATGTCACTAGAGGAGTATTTTGGAGCGATTCAGGCCATTGCTCGAGAGCTGAGTTACTATCATCCTGTGACAGTTGCTGAACATGTCAAAAACAGAGATGACTTGATTACTGCCAAGTTCTTATCTGGACTCAATTCTTTTTGCAGTTCTGCCCGGAGTGTCATCCTTGCTTTTGATAAACTGTCTAGTTTTGAGGAAGCCTACTCGAGAATTCAACAATCCAATTTTGAGTCTACTGATCCTATTTCTGTTGTATCTTCTGGGGAGTCTCATGCATCTATAGCTGCTGCTGTGAGAGGAGGATGACCTGGTATGGGCAGAGGACGCGAGGCCCGTCCTAAGTGCACCTTCTGTGACAAACCAGGACATACAGTGGATAAATGTTGGAAGAAACATGGGAGACCTGTTGCACCACCAGTGGGGGCAGCACATTATGCCACTACTACTGAGCCCTCTCCGTCTTCTGCTGTGGGCTCTAGCTCTTCAGACATCACTCTTACTCAGGAGGAGTATGATTGGTTCATTCAGGCTACACATCACATGAGTATGGGATTGTCATCCTCAACAAACCTGGCATCTACTGCGGGTAATCATGCTACATCTCTTATAGCTTCTGGCTCTACTTCATCTTGGGTGGTTAACTCTGGCGCATCACATCACATGACTCGTATGAGGAGATTGCTCCCCTCCATTGACTCGTATATCCCTCACCAATCTGTTACACTGGAAGATGGTTCAGTGAGCAGAGTGTTAGCTAGTGGATCTGTTTCTCTAACACCCAAGATTGATCTTAAATCTGTACATTTTGTGCCTGAGTTTCCATTTAATCTTCTTTCTGTTGCAAAATTGATTGACATTGTAAAATGTACAGTAACATTTAGGCCTTCTTGTTTTGTATTACTGGATCTCAAGAGTATGAGGACGATTGGTGGGGGCCTAGGAAAGGTGATCTCTGCCTTTTCCATGGTGACAGTCTGCCTCGCCCAATACCCGCTCTTGCTCCAGCCGTCTTGTTGAGTGGTTCCCCCTTACTATGGCATTGCAGATATGAACATCCTTCTTTAGAGAGCCTGCGGAAGTTGGAACCAGATTTGTCCCATGTGTCGTCTTTAGAGTGTCAATCATGTCAGTTGGGAAAGCATCATAGATTATCTTATCCCAGCCGTGTCAATAAACGGGCATCTTGTCCTTTTGAGTTGGTTCATAGTGATGTATGGGGTCCTGTTAAAGACCAGAGTTATAATGGTTTTTGTTATTTTATTTCTTTTGTGAATGATTTTTCCTGTATGACATGGATCTATTTACTCAAAAGCCGAGAGTCTGTGCTATCTATTGTTAAACATTTTCATAAAGAAATAAAGGTTCAATTTGACTGCAATATCAAAATTCTTCAATCTGATAATGCTTTAAAGTATGTTCAAAAGGCCATGTCTGATCCATCACATGTCTTGTCCTCACACCCCTCAGTAAAATGGGGTGGCTGAGAGGAAAAATCGCCATCTCCTTGATGTTGCTCGGTCTATCATGTTTCGGTCTAACATGCCTAAGAAATTCTGGTCTGAAGCCCTTTTAACTGCCTGCTTCTTAATTAATAGACAACCATCCTCTGTTCTTAAAGGGCAGACCCCTTTCTCTGTGCTACGTCCCACAGATCAGCCCTTCTCTGTCCCCCTTAGAGTGTTTGGTTGTACTTCTTTTGTCCATAATTTTGACCCTAAGGCCGACAAACTTTCTCCTAGGTCTATTAAAACCTTGTTCCTTGGGTACTCCAGTACTAGCAGAGGATACAAGTGTTACTGTCCTAGTCTTCGTCGCATGTTTGTGTCTAGGGATGTTACCTTCCATGAGACCACTCCATATTTTCCCGATGCTATGAGTAAGGGGGAGTAGTTGAGAGAGGGAGTGCCACCAACTTTTCAGAGTGAGAGAGTGGTACCATCTGTGCAGAGTGAGGGAGCGCCACCCATCATTCTTGATTATACTTTTATTCAGGAAGAGCAGGCAGCAGATGGGCCAGTTATTGAGCACTACCCACATGTTTATAGTAGGCGAGGCAGACAAGATCCAGAAGAGGTAGCAACACCAGTCTCTGAGCCTTCCTCATCGTCTTCTACTCACGAGATTCCTGCAAAAGCATCATATCTTGATATTCCTATTGCTGTCCGGAAAGGTACTCGTTCTTGTACTATTAGACATCCTATTACAAATGTGTGTTGTCTGTCCCACTTATCTAAACAGTCTCGCGCATTTGCTATTGGGATTGATTTTGTGGTTATACTGAGAAATCACTATGATGCTATGAAGGACAGTGGCTGGAAACAGGCAATGCAGGTTGAGATGTCGACTTTATTGAATAATGGCACTTGGGATCTTGTTGCTTTACCTGCAGAGAAGAAAGCAGTGGGCTGCAGATGGGTTTTCACCATGAAACACAATCCGGATAGGTCAGTTGAAAGGTTGAAGGCCGGATAGGTAGCCAAAGGCTACACACTGACTTACGGTGTTGATTTCTTTGAGACATTTTCTCCAGTTGCTCGTCTGAATTCTGTGCGGATTATTATTTCTCTGGATACTACTTTAGATTGGCCTCTGTTTCAGCTTGATGTCAAGAATGCATTTCTTCATGGTGACTTGCAGGAAGAGGTGTATATGGAGCAACCTCCTGGTTTTGTTGCTCAGGGGGAGTGTCAGAAGGTGTGTAAACTGAAGAAAGCCATATATGGACTGAAACAGTCTCCTCGAGCTTGGTTTGACAAGTTCAGTGATGTTGTTCTACAGATGGGCTTCTCTCGTTCCATGACTGATCACTCTTTATTCTATTCTAACTCTTCTTATGGTTCAATCATTATTGCTGTATATGTTGACGACATAGTGATTACTGGCAGTGATTCTACAGGCATATCACGTGTGAAGGAAGGTTTGCAGAGACACTTCCACACGAAGGATCTGGGTAAACTGAGATACTTTCTGGGCATTGAGGTATGTAGATCTCATGCTGGTATCAATCTATCACAGAGGAAATATGTGCTTGACTTACTGAAGGAGACAGGCATGACTGATTCTAAGCTAGTATCTACTCCCATGGATTATCACATCAAGGAGACGGTAGATGATGTTGAGTACTCAGATCCAAGATATTAAAGGAGGATAGTTCGTAAGTTGATATATCTAACTGTTACACGACCTGACATTTCTTTTGCTGTAGGCGTAGTGAGTCAACACATGAGCTCACCATGTCAGTCACACTGGACAACAGTTTGTCGAATTCTGAGATATCTGAAAAGTGTTCATGGAAAAGGGATCACATATTATAAACCTAAGGTGCCCCCGTCTACTGTGGCCCTTACAAGTTATGCAGATGCAGACTGGGCTGGTAATCATATTGATAGGAGGTCTACATCAGGGTACTACACGTTCCTAGGTGATCATTTGATTACTTGGAAAAGTAAGAAGCAACATGTGGTAGCAAGATCCATCACTGAGGTTGAATATCGTGCTATGGCTCATGCATGTTGTGAGCTATAATGGGTTAAATATGTTCTTACTGAGTTGAAGATTCCTATTTTATCTTCCATGGAGCTCAAGTGTGACAACCAATCATCCATACACATTGCCAGGAATCCTGTCTTTCATGAGCGTACAAAGCATATAGAAGTTGATTGCCATTTTGTCAGAGATCAGATCAAGGATGGTACTATTGTGACGCCATATGTCAAGTCTGAAGAACAACTGGCAGATATCTTGACAAAGCCATTAGGTTCAGTAACATTTCAAAATTTGTGGCAAGCGGGGCATACACAACGTGTACACTCCAACTTGAGGGGGAGTGTTAACATGTCTTTCATTATATGTTTTATTAGTTTTGTTATTTCTCTATTACTGCTGTACCTAGATGTAAATTACCCTTTGATATATAAATAAGAAGAGAGACCCTTTGGCTCTCTAACGCTGCAACACGCAACCGTCAATCTCCCGTCTCCCGTGTCTTCTCGTTTCCGCTTCGACAAAGAAGATACCATGTACTCCAAGGGTAGATTCTACAAAGGCAAGAATTCCACCTCAATCCGGTGCCTCAAGTGTGGAAAGAAGGGTCACTTCAAGATAGATTGTCTACAAGACAAGAAGACCCATCATCACAAGGAAAGAGAAGAGAAGTACATGAAGAAGGAGAAATGACACTCAAGCTCAAGTGACTCCTCCAACTCAAGCTCAAGTGAAGATTCAAGTGGAGGATCAAGCTCAAGCTCTAGTGTTGAAGGAGAATGCCATTTTGCTCTTATGGCTTCTACAAGAAAAGACTCAGATGAGGTAAATCTAAACTCTTTAGATAAAGAAACCTTTAATTGCTATCATTAATGCTACTCGTGCCTCTCTTAAGTCTTCTAAAAAGAAAAGGAAAAAACTTGCTAGAATTGTTGATAATATGCATATAGAATTAGATGATCTTGAAAATGCTAATTGTTGCTTGCTTGATGACAAAAATACTTGTCTTAGCCAAGTAGACTCTCTTAAACTTGAAAATGCTAGTTTGCTTGATAAGTTTAAATTTCTAAAAGCTCAACCTCTTATGCCTAGTTCTAATGAAGAGCATACTTTAATTGTTGATTCTCTCATGCATGATATTGTTGTTCTTAAATCTGAAAACAAGGACAAATATTTTGTTTTGTAAGGATTAGAATTTGAAAATGATGTTTATCTTTCTAAGATTGTTTTGCTTGAAACAGAAAATGCCTCCTTACTTGCCAAAATCAATGTGTTTGAATCTTGTTCTAGTTCTACTAGTAGAGAGAATAATGTTGTTGCTCTTCATATTGATAGAGATTCTTATTTAACTAAAGCTCTTTGCTTAGAAAATGATCTTTTGCATGCTAGAGATAATATCAATAATTTGTCTTCTACTATTGCTTCTCTTATGCATGATAATGACAGTTTGAGATCTTCTTTGCAAAGATTCTTAGTTGGTAAAAAGAATCTTAATGACATCCTACACCATACTATTAAACAAATTGGTAGACATGGTTTAGGATATGATAGTAGTCAAAGGAACAACAAAGGTAACATACCTCCAATCTTCCATGGAGAATCCTCTAGTTCCAAGACTATGGGCACATGCAACTATTGCAATGATATTGACCATTATTCTACTTGTTGTCCTTTTAGGAAAGCACCCAAGAGCAATAGGACTTGGGTTGCTAAGCTAACCCCTCTGGACCCAAAAATATGATTGGGGACCATTTCATCTTTCTTCTTGTAGGTACTTGCAAATGGATTGACTTGAGCTATTGAATTGCAAATTGACTTCTCAATCTTATATGAAAGAAGAAAGGTGAGATGTGTAGAGGGTGACAACAAGTGGAAAAAGGAATGGTAAGAACAAAGGTAAAGGTTTTCTTGCTTATAACCATTTCTAACTTATTTTTGTCAAGTTAGTGTGCACTATGCATGTGGTTTTTGAGTCAAAAGTGGTATTTTTGGGATTCTCTTCATACTCTTGCTCAAAAACTGTTTCTAATGCTTTCATAGTGCATTACTAACTTGCTTACACATGTTTGGTTATGGCTTATAACTATAGCATGCCTCTAAATATGTTTTTATGAAATATATGTGCCTTTTGACCGCAACTTTGTTGGTCAAGTTTGTCCTGTTTGAAACTTGACCGATAGGCACCAATGGGTGTTGCTAACAGCTGTCATCGGTCGAGTTGTCATTACACAAAACTCGACCGACAACACTGTGTACAGAATATACAGTTGGCTTTTTGGATGAGAATCTCCCTCTCAACTAGATTTTCTCAACCAATTGCTTTATTCCGTGGCACTCCCTTTGGTACATTTTATATGTGTTCATTGCCATGTTTTTTAAATTGCATTTCTTGCTTACAACTTTATCTCTGTAACTGCTCTAAATTGGGATATCTATATCTTGCAATTACTTGCTTTGAGTTGTTTTGCAGGTTTTGATGATGATCTCTTGGTTGTGTCTAAAATTGCTTCCGTTGTACTCTAACTTGCTACATCTATCTAGGTGTATATCTTGTTTTGATACAACCTTGAGGTTCTTAGTGGTAATCATTCTTTGGTAATGATGTATATTTGTTAGTGAGTTATATCCTTTCATGCTTCTAAAATTGCATATCTCTTTGTTTGGATATATCTCTACATCTACTCATAGCTTGTTTTATATTGTGTATCAGTTGGTATCTTTTGCTATGATCTAGATCCTACTAGTAGTCCTAACTTGTGACATCATCTACTAGTAGTTCATATACATGTAGTTCTAGCCTTGTTCATCAAGTGGTATTCTACTATATGCTATGCTTGTATCTTGTCTCATACATGCTCAAGCTTGTTCCTTGAATTGCACATCTATTATCTTGAGTTGCTTGCATAACATTGTGATGCAAGATACATAGAGCTACATTGTATGTAGAAATTGGAGTATTTTTGGTTTTCATGCAGATTTTGCTCCAGTTTCAGTTTTTGGTACAAGACTAGTGTTTTTTATGCAGATATGACCTTCTGAGCAAGACTCATTGCTCCGCCATGAGCCCAGACACTTTTTGGGCAAATTCTGTCATCTTGAGGGTCAAAATTGCGTTTTATTATTTTTCTGCAGCTCTTTATCTTGCATTTTTGGGTTGTTCAAGTGCATGCTTTAACTTGCTTTTATTCTATGCTTGGACAAGCCCCTATCTGTGCTTTTCTACTCTCCTTATATAACTTTTTGTTATCTCCTTTCTCTGAACAAGTGGTGTTTCTTATTTTTTTATACCCCCACTTTTCGAAATGACAAAGGGGGAGAAATGTATGTCTTGTTTTGACAAAAGAGGAAGAAGACATGTCTTACATGAAGAGGAGAAGCATATTCATGTAAAGGGGAGAAGACATGTGTTAAACATATATGAGTAGAAGACATATTATTCTATAAATGTTATGAAAGCTAACCATGTAGGAAAAATAACATCAATTGAGGGGAAGTATGAGATCTCCACTAGCATCAATTGAGGGGGAGCATATGAACTCAATTCTATTGAAACCCCTAGGTTTCTCCTAAGGTATGACTTTACTTAAATGCTTTCAATACATTTATGGAATGGTTTGTCATATTCAAAAAGGGGGAGAATGTTGACTCAAGGTCTAAATTGACTAAACCCTTGTTTTGATGATGACTAAACCATTCCACTTATTTGTGTCTAATGTCTCTCCTTGAGTGATTTCATATTAGGTATAGACACTCTCCAAATGCCCTAACTTACGCATATCAAATTGGAGAAAAGACAAGTCAAAGTCAATACAAGTGCACGTTTTTAGAATATGATGTAAATCCATCAGAATCATGTTGTAAATCACTTGTAATGATTGTATGACTTGTAATTAAGCTTAGAAAAAATCAGGAGCACTTAGATCGTATATTTAAGCACTCAAAAGCCATTTTCCAAAATTCACATCAGGTTGTTCATCGGTCAAGTTGCAAACTTGACCGATCCTGATTGGATCTTGAAAATGACTTTTGATCGGTCGAGTTTGCATTTCACAGAACTCGACCGATCCCTCTACTGACCAAAACTGATTTAAGTGAATCGGTCGAGTTACCCCAGGACAAACTCGACCGATGGCCTAAATTGGTCTTGTCTTTTAGTGAGATCGGTCGAGTTACCTTTATAGAAACTCGACCGATTGCACTATACGGAAAAGTGCAGAAAAGTGTTTCCAGCCGTTGTGGAGTTGCAACAATCGAAAACCTATCCGTTGCAAGCCACAAAATGGCTAGTTTTCGTTCTTAAGTGTTCCCAAAGGCTTCTAGGCATCCTCAACTATAAATAGGACCCCTTGGGCTTCATCCCATGGTTAGCCAAGCACTATGAAGGTCCCTATTCTATAATTGAGTGATCCTACAACCTTATCTCTCTCTAAGCTTAATCACTTGCTACATCCATTAGAGTGAGTAGGAGATTTGTAAGAGAGCTCGTCCTACATGTATATCTTGTGAGGCTCTCACTTCCACCACCTCCCTATCTCTCATTTCAACCATGAAGATGAAGGCTCTCTCTCTTGGCTAAGAGAGGTGAAGAACAACAAGGGAAGACATCCCTTGGTGAAGATCAAGGCTGAAGACTTGGAGCAAGAGTGGGTAAGCCCTTAGTAAAGGCAGAAGACTCCTTGCTCAAGTGGGTAAGTCCTTGGTGGAAGCTTCTCCGAGTGAAGGTGAAGTCAAAGGCTGAAGATCCAAGAAGAATGGCAAAGTCCTTGAATGCGGAAGACTTGTGCTTGAGTGGGTAAGACCTTGGTGAAGGCTGAAGACTCTTGCAAAGTGAGTAAGTCCTTGGTAAGGTGGATACTCTTTGTATTGGATAGGTAAGCCCTTTGGTTGGTCATGTATTGTAAGTCTTATGAATGAATATAAGAGTGCAATGGTTAAGAAATCCTAGTGGTTGACCTCTCTAGGTAGTGGACTGACTCACTTCTAGTTTGAAGTGTGGAACCACTCTACATAGTTTGTCACTTGGTGTATGTTCAATCTCTCTCTCCCTTGCTATGCATGTTTTAGTTGCACTCAAACTTCCTATTTAGCAACCTTATCTTTTGATATATCTTGAAGGTCTAATGAATTTTGTTTAAGTGCATTCAGCTCTATTCACCCCCCCTCTAGAGCATCCAATCACCCATCTAGGATGCAACAAAATGGATCTTGGAGGTCGATGGGAAATAGATTGAGATTGATGAGAATGAATGGAAATCAATAGGAATGGGGTAGGGTGAGACCCTTAGCCCTCTTTGAGCTTGAAAACGAAGATTTGGGAACCAAAAATATGGAACCCTTGGCCCGGTGATCAAGAAGGGGTATTTGTATTGGTAGATGGGAAGGTGGGTGCAAACTCGACTAGATTCACGTGAACTCGATTGGGGCATCCGTTGGCATGAGTCCTTGCACATCGATTGGTGATCGACAACATGGCTGTCGGTCGACATAAAATCTCATAATTGACAAAGTCAATCGGTCAACAAAGTCGGGCCCATCGATCAAAAACTAGTTGATGGCTATTGAGGCGCGGTAGTCGATGAAGAATGACCAATGGTCCACCTCGATCACAAACTTTTATGTACTTTGGTTGATTATCTTGATACTTTTAATAAAAAACATTTCCAAACCTAAATTCCATGTGAAGATTTTTCAATAAGTTAAGTGGGCCTCATATGATGTGTCCTAACTGATTCCAATATCATGCATTCGCCCTCTCCCTCTCTTACAATACAACTGTAAAGGCTTCCTCTTTCTTTGCAAAATAATATTTTCTTCCAAATTTATGGGATCTTCCATGTGTATAGAGAGTCTAGGTATTTAGTTAATTAAGTAGAGTTGATTTATAGTATGAGTCCAATCGTGTCTTGGCCCATTAAGGTCTCCAACTTCCATGTACATACCTCCTTTTCTATTTAAAGGAGAGGGGCTGTCCTTCTATCATAAGAAACTAAGGGGATTTTCCCCGTTCTCTGTTTATCAACATGGTATGAAAACAAGATCCTAAACCCTAGTCGTGAGAGAGAGAGAGAGAGAGAAAAGAGAGGGAGTAGTCGGCGGGCGGCCACCTTCTTCCTTCTTAGTCGATCGCCCGTGGGTTGATCCATGGTTTCTGTTGATCTTTCCTCTCCCTTTTGCCGCTGCAGAAGCCTCCTCTTACTGCTGCTTGCTTGGAGTCGCTGCTCCAATCCGTCACTGCCACCATTATCCAACCGTTGCCCTTCCTCTCCTCGCCGCCAACGACTTGTTGCTCACCTTGCCGCCACTACTGCCTCCCTACCGCCGCTTGCAACCTGTATTGTTCCTCTTACTAATCCACCTCCTCTTCCCTGTCTCCTGCTGCTGCCGCTAGAGCCACCACCCTCTAATGCCGTTGCCTCTTCCCCGATGTGCAACCCCCGAACCCGCCACCATCTCTTCTGGTACCTAAACTGAGAATTAGGGTGCTGCAATACACAGTGTGTGTGGGAGGAGCAATGCACAACATTTACTTTTATTAATAACACAATTGGGAAAATTACATAAGAGTTCAACAGTAAAGAAAAATAACATAATGAAATACTAGGAATATAAAACAACTATATTAACACTCCCCCTCAAGCTGGTGCGTACACATCATGTATGCCAACTTGTGACTAAGACTGTGAAACATCAGGATCCAATGGCTTTGTAAGAACATCAACAAGTTGGCCTTCAGATCTGACATGAGGAGTGACCACCTTCCCATTCTTGATTTGATCTCTGATAAGATGACAATCAACTTCTATATATTTAGTGCGTTCATGGAAGACGAGTTTTTTGGAAATATAGATAGCAACTTGATTATCACATCTGAGCTCTACATGAGACATCACAGGAATTTACAATTCAGAAAGTACGGATTAGACCCACTGTAACTTACGACAAGCATGAGCCATTGTTCTATACTCAGCTTCTGTGCTAAAACGGGCCACAACATTCCGCTTCTTGCTTTTCTAGGTGATAAGACGATTTCCTTGAAAGGTGTAATGCCCAGATGTAGATCTTCTGTCATTCAGATTACCAGCCCAATCTGCTTCTCCATCGAGTCACTGTCAAATATATGAGCTTACCAACAATCTTCCTATAATACCCTGCATCTGAATAATCAAAATCATCGACATTTTCCTTCACATGATAGTCCATAGGAGTAGACACATGCTTGGATTCATTCATTCCTGTCTAATGAAGTAGATCTAGCACATATTTTCTTTGAGACAAATTAGTACTTGTATGAGATCGAAGTACTTTAATGCCCAGTAAATACCTCAATTTTTCCAGATCCTTCGTATGAAAGTGCTTTTGCAATTCGTCCTTCACATTGGATATGCCTACAAAATCACTGCTAGTGATAACAATATCATCAACATATATTGCAACAATAATAGATCCAACAGAAGAACTAGATGGAACAAGGGATGATCGGTCACAAAATGTGAGAAGCCCATTTGTTAACAATAGCATTGAATTTGTTAAACCAAGCTCGAGGAGATTGTTTCAACCCATAAATGGCTTTCTTCAACCTACACATCTTCTGACACTCCCCTTGAGCAACAAATCCAGGAAGTTGCTCCATGTATACTTCAACCTGTAGATCACCATGTAGGAAGGCATTTTTGACATCGAGTTCAAATAATGGCCAGTCAAAGGTGGTAGCCAGAGAGATAAGAATTCTCATAGAATTAAGATGAGCCACAAGTGAGAAGGTCTCAAAGAAATCAACCCCATATGTCTGAGTATATCCTTTCGCCACCAGTCTAGCTTTCAACCTCTCTATTGAACCATTTAGATTATGTTTTACAGTGAATACCCATCTGGAACCCACAATATTCTTGTCTATAGGCAAATCAGTAAGCTCCCACGTTTCATTCTGAATAAGTGTAGACATTTCTGAATGCATAGCCTGTAACCAACCAACATCCTTCTTAGCATCGACATGGTTCTTTGGAATTATCACATAATCAATCCTAACAGAAAAGGAGTGAGCCTATTTATATAAGTTTGACAAACAACAAACACTCGCAATAGGATGACGAATGGTACAAGTGCGAATACCTTTGCGGACAACAATGAGAACATTGAGATCAGATGAATCTTCATGATTTTCTTGAGCAAAGATGGGGAAGGCTCATGGATTGGAGTCGCTACCTCATCATGATCTGGTCTGCTTCGTCTGTGATACACCTGTGACTATTGATGGATTAAAGGAACATCTCCATATGGCTCTTCTTGAATGATAGTATCTTCATGAATGATATGTGGCACTCTCTCACTATGTTGTGGTGGTAACACTCCCTCGCTGATTTCTGATGGTGGTACTTCCTCACTTTCACATGATTGCTCCCGCTTACTGGGAACACTATAGAAATATGGAGTTGACTCATGGAAAGTGACATCCCTAGACAGAAACATGCGACGAAAACTAGGACAATAACACTTGTAACCCTTACTGATGTTGGAATACCCGAGAAAGAGAGTCTTAATAAACTTGAGAGAATTTGTCAGCTTTGGGATCAAAATTGTGAACAAAAGAGGTACAACCAAACACCCTAAGAGGAAAAAGAAATGTATGATCATTAGGGTGTAAAATAGAAAAAGGAGTGCTTCCTTGAATAACAAAAGAAGGTTGCCTATTAATAAGAAAACGGTCAGTCAGTAAAGCATCTGACCAAAATCTCTTAGGAACATTGGATTGGAACATGATCGTCCTAGTAATATCAAGAAGATGACGATTTTCCCTCTCAGCCACCCCATTTTATTAAGGGGTGTGAGGGAAGGACGTACGATGTACCATTCCAACAGAGCTACCAAAATCAGCCATAGCATGTTGAACATATTCCAAGGCATTATCAGACTGGAGAATTTTAATATTGCAATCAAATTAGACTTTTATTTCTTGATGAAAATGTTTGACAATGAACAACAAAGACTCTCGACTCTTCTACAGATAGATCTATGTCATACGAGAAAAATCATCTTCAAAGGAAATAAAATATCAAAAACCATTATAACTGCTTTTTTTTACAGGACCCCAGACATCACTGTGAACTAAATCAAAGGGGTTGATAACCCTTTTATTGACACAACTAGGGTAAGACATCCTGTGATGTTTCCCCAACTGACAGGACTGTCACTCTAAAGAGGACACCTGTGACAACATCGGTTCTAACTTCCGCAAACTCTCCAGAAGGGTGGCCATATTTGTAGTGCCATAGTAAGGGAGAACTGTTCAAAAGGATAGCAGAAGCTGGAGCAACATATACTTGACGAGGCAGACTTGTACCATGAAAGAGGTAGAGATCACCTTTCCTAGGCCCCCACCAATCGTTCTCATACTCTTGAGATCCTGTAATGCAAAACAAGAAGGACCGAATGTCACTTTACATTTCACAATATTAATTAATTTTGCAACAGAAAGAAGATTGAATGGAAATTCAGGCACATAATGTACATATCTAAGGTCAATCTTAGGAGTAAGAGAAACAAATCCACTGGCTAATACTTTCCGCGTTGATCCATTAGCTAATGTCACAGATTGATGTGGGATATATGAGTCAATGGAGTGAAGCAGTTTCCTCATACCAGTCATATGTTGCGAAGCTCCAGAATCAACCACCCAGGAAGGAGAAGAACTGGAAGCTAGGAAAGGAGAAGTTGGATTACCAATGGTAGAAGTCAAGTGAGCTGAAGAAGATGCTCCCTTATTCAGATGTTGAGTGGCCAGAATAAATCTATCATATTCTTCCTTGGTGAGAGTGATAGCAACGACTCCAGAAGAAGAAGCAGAAGTAGAAGTAGGTGTAGCAGTAGGAGGCTCAGACGACTCAGTGCCTCCAGTAAAGTGGGCTGTCGCAGCAGGTGGCGCAACAAGTCTTCCATGTTTCTTCCAACACTTTTCAACAGTATGTACTGGACGACCACAGAAAGTACACTTGGGCCTGGTGGACCCTCCTCGTCCAACACCTGTACGTCCTCCTCTAACTGTAGCAGCAATGGATGCTTGAGATTCACCAAAGGAAGGAGCCACTGTAGACTGCACAAGTTCAAAGTTGGATTGCAGAATCCTGGAGTAGCCTTCCTCCAAACTAGGAAGTTTATCAGCAACCAGAATAACACTGTGTCCAAAACTGAAAGAAGGGCTCAACCCAGATATGAACTTGGTTGTAACAAAGTCATCTCTATCCTTGATCTGCTCTTGAATAGCCACAGGATGATAAAAATCCAACTCTTGGGAAATAGACTGAATTGTCCCAAAGTATTCCTCCAATGATTTGTCTCCCTGTCGCTCCGCAAAAAGATGATCATATATCATAAACTGACGCAGGGCATTCTTCTCTTGAGAGTAGTGCTTCTTAACAACATCCCAAATCTCTTTTGTAGTGGAGTAGAGCATGAACATAGCAGCAATACCAGGCTCCATACTCCCCCACAACCATATCTTCACCAGGCTTGTATTACGTTTCCACTATGCATATCCCTTGTCAGTGGCGGCTAGACGATCAGAATCAACATGCTTTGCCTTATCTCTGGACTTTAGTATGGTATGGACAACATTCATCCACAAAAGAAAATTCTTGCCATTCAACTTGATGGAGGGAATTGGTGAAACCTCCTTGTAGACAACAAAAGTTTTATTGTCCTCCATAACTCAACTGTGATAAACAGATAGTGACGGAGAGATACACGTCCTGTTGACGAAAGATGTAATGGAAAGATACGCGCCACGATGAAAAAAAGAGTGACAGAGAGATACATGCCACTTTACGAAAGACGAGATGTGTTTCTGACACATCCACAGCCCCCAAGCGAATATTTCCTAATCACACATAGAGGAGATTTTAAATCTCTACATCTCAACCAGAATTTGACCCATGATAGAGATGAATGGAAAAGAAGGATCCATGTAGCCGACCCCAACATAGTTGGGATTGAGGCTTAGTTGATGATGATGATGACATGGAGTTGTGATTTGGAAATCTCTACGTAGACGGAAACCCCTTGATTTAGAGTTTTAGAACTCCGTCTGAAAGATTCGAAGATGCCCGCGCCGCTGGTCAAAGAACCGACCACGGTTGTAGGCCTGCTACCCCCCTGTGACAGATGTCCCGTTGGCCGCTAGCACCGACGGCGGTGCTGCTGCCCTTGGTTGGCGGTGGCGGCTGGCTGCGACGGCCTGCGCTGGCGGAAGCTGGGGACAGAGGCCCTGTGTAACATCCCTGACCTGGGTTATGTGTTAACCCTAGAGGTTTTGCTTAATAAGGTTGAGTAGATTCTTAATCTTATCTTGGGAAAAGTAATTAGAGCTCATGAGAAACTTATGTTTCAATTTTGGTCCTGTTTGAACAATGTTGAAGCAATGTGTGCTTATTTTGGACTAAAGTGCAAATTACCCAAGTTGAGGGGTTAAATTGCAAATGTTGCATGATAAGATGTTCCTCTGATGTTGAGACATCATAAGAATGAATATGATGTAGTGGTATGATTTTCACAAGCTTGGGCACCAAGATTAAGCTTGTAAAGCAATCCTTGTGCATTAAAACCTAGTTTTGGTGTAGAGTGCAATTTACCCAAAACCTAGGGTTCAATATGAAAATTACCACTTCAATAATGTCCCTAATGTTTCTTGGCATCATTTAGAGCAAAGAAAATGAGAGTGGCATCCCATTGGAATTAAGTTGGAGGAGAGAGAATCTTGATATTAAAATAATCAAGATTTAATCTTAAGTGAAACCCTAATCCAATTTAGGGCAAAAATGAATGTATTAATTAAAGGGCCTTCAACCAAAATGTTATTGGTTGATTTTGAATAAGGATGGACGTTCTTTTGCCAAGATAAGGAACAAAAATATCTAAAGGAGGTGAAACTCCACTCACCTTATTATAAAGGAAAGTAATTTCCACTCATATATGGGATATTAATATAATAAGAATTAAGGTGCTTATTTTCTTTTCCCTTAATTCATGGATAATGGAAGGGAGTTCGGTGGGGATAGACATGCCCTTGCATGCAAGAAACCAAGGGGGAAGTGGTGGCAACAATTTTGGAATTAAAAGACTTTTATAAAGTATCTTCTCTCTCCTCAATTTTCTTATAAAAGTACCTTTTCCAAGCCAAATGAAAGGCTTTTAGGACCCCACTTCTTCTCCTTGCTTGCAAAACCGACCAAGAAGGCTAAGGACAGCAGGGAGCACGTCCCAAACCTGTTGGTAAGCCTTTGATCTTCGTTCTTCATGATTTCATGGTGAAAATCATAAAACAATGTGTAATTCCTTCATTTCTTCACTCAATCTTCAATTCTATCCGATCATTTCACTCCAAATCTTGAAGTTGAGCCTTGGAATAGTTGGAGAAGCTTCATCCACCATTAGAGCCGTGTAGCTTGGAGCTTGGAGATCAGATTTGAGGCGGGTTTTATAACTCAAACCCTTAATCATTGATATTGCATCAATTCTCTATACTTTGTTGATTGTTTTCTTTAAATTTCTACACTCATGTTTCTTTGCTGCAATTTCCATCAAGAACGGTTGCTGTTCTTGGTTGTTCGAAGGAAGGGGATGATGACATCATCCTAGATGCTTATCCAAAGAAAAGTACCAAGCCAAACGGTTTTGATAGCTATTCCAAATCGTTTTAATTTGATTGGCTATGCGGTTTCAGCAAACCGTTTAAAGGCAAACGGTTTGAAACCGTTTAAAGGCAAACGGTTTGAAACCGTTTGGGAGAAAACGGTTTCAAGACCGTTTGAGATGGTTGACCAAGCGTTGACCGTTTGGGAATTTTGTTCCTAATTATGTAGGCTAATGACCCACCAAATTTGAAGGGTTAACTCCAAAGGAATCGTAGGGTGAAGACCAACCAATTAGGCAAATCGAATTGAATTAAATGCTGATTTTCAACCTGATTAACTTGACCTGTTTGGGAAAACGGTTTCAAGACCGTTTGAGTGAGTTGACCAAGCGTTGAACGTTTGGGATTCCTGTTCATAATTATGTTGGTTGATGACCCTCCAAATTTGAGGGATTAACTCCCAAGGAATCGTGAGTTGAAGGCTAATCAATTAGGGAAACCTAATTGGATTAAGTGCTGATTATCAATCTGATTTAATTGAACTTTTTGGGCAAACAGTCTCAAGACCGTTTGAGTGCGTTGACCAAGGGTTGACCGTTTGGGATTACTGTTCCTAATGATGTGGTATAATGACTCACCAAATTTGAGGGATTAACTCCCAAGGAATCGTGAGTTGAAGACTATTCAATTGGGCAAACCCTAATTGAAAACAGTGCTGAAATTCCAATGAGTTAATTGGAGATTTTGGGTTGATTAGCCCAAACGGTTTCAAGGCCGTTTGGGGATCACCCAAACGGTCTCAAGACCGTTTGGGGGTCACCCCAAGACCGTTTGGAGGTCTGGGGTCAAGTATAGTTGACCAATTGAAGGTCTAAAGGTACCAAATCATATTGCAGTTAAGTGCTGATTTGTTGATCAACTCGATAGACCAAACCTTGATGAAATTTCACTAGAATCCAAAGGTTGGATGAGCCAAACGGTCTCAAGACCGTTTGGAGCTCATCCAAACGGTCTCAAGACCGTTTGGTGGTCACCCAAGACCGTTTGGAGGTCTAGGGTTGAGTATGGTTAGGTGTTTGAAGGTCTAAAGGTACCAAGCTGATATACAATGCAATGCTGATTTGGTGATCA
Organism: Alisma plantago-aquatica; assembly: GCA_963693085.1. NCBI lineage: Eukaryota > Viridiplantae > Streptophyta > Magnoliopsida > Alismatales > Alismataceae > Alisma > Alisma plantago-aquatica. Next base: position 297,607,372 of record OY856409.1, on the reverse strand, counting down.
ATTCCATGATCCAAACCTTAATTGGATGGCTTGGATTTGAGTGATATGATGGGCAAATGGTCTCAAGACCGTTTGGAGGTCATCCAAACGACCTCAAGACCGTTTGGGGTCAGGTCATACCCAATTTGGATGATGGTTCAAAAGTTTCAAAGTAAACAATCTTGTATTGATGAGTGTTGTTGAATCATCGATTCTAAACCCTAATCCAATTGAATCAAACCCTAAATGATGACCAAGTGAGGGTCAATTGAGGGTCAAATCAGTTGAAGGTTGACATACTAAACTCAATTGAAGTATGAGCATAGGTCCAATTGATGATTGGTTCCATGAATTCAATGGTTGAAGATCCAATGCAATCAATTGAAACATAATTAGTAGCTTGATTGATGATCAACTTCAAAGCTCTAATTGGTGTTTATAAACCCTAATTCCATTGAGATCAGACCCTAATTGAAGTTCTAATTAAGGGATGAGTTCATGACTCAATTGATGATTGAGTTGATGATCCAATTGGTTGAGATTCCATAGATTGGAATTGAATGTTGTTGAAGTCCTGATTGACTCTTTGGTCCATGTGGTTTTGAGAGGTTTGGACCAAACGGTCTCAAGACCGTTTGAGTCCAAACGGTCTCAAGACCGTTTGATACCAAACAGTCTCAAACCGTTTGAGACCCATGCGGTTTCAAGTCCATGCGGTTTCAAGGCTTTTTGCTTAAACGGTTTCAAACCGTTTGTGATTCAATTTGGTTAATTCAATTGGATACCTTATGTAATGGAGGTCCAATGTGATTGAATCTTTGAGAATTAAAATGATGAATGTTCTATTGATCCAATAATGATTAGTAATGATAATCAATGAAGGTACAAATGGTTGAAATCCTAATAGTACCTAAGTAATTAAGTGCCAATTAAGGGATGAAACCCTAATTGCTTATAGGATCAATGACTTGGTACACTATGTTAATCATAGTTGTATGTACTCGACTGAAGGGTTGATATGACCTAATCAAGTTGAGAAGTTGATAGTATGAATTCATACATGAATATGATTCATGTGATGATTAAGGGTTATGATCCTTAAGCAAAGAGATCATGAAACCCTAAACATGAACATAAACCCTAATTGACAGGGTTATTGAACTCAAACCTTAATTGAAGGTGTATCCATGTAAAGCCCTAATTGAGGGTGATTCTATGAGAAACCCTAATGGGGATTGAGTAGTAAACCCTAATTATGGGTAATGTAATATGAAACCCTAATGAAGGGTGATGCTATATGCAATCCCTATTCTAATGAAGGGAAATGGTATGTGAAACCATAATTCCCTAATAAGAGAATAGAATTCATGCTTGAATATGATTCAAGAGGTGAACTCCTGTAGCACGACCGTGTTAGGCAGCACGACCGTGGTATTTTTCACTTTGCACGACCGTGCAAGGTAGCACGGCCGTGGTGGCTTCCCTTAGCACGACCGTTTTTGGTTGCACGGCCGTGGTACTCTATGTTTGACTTAGAGTTTGTTTTGAATAGGACCTAACATGGTCTTTTTATTAATTCCCGACTTATGTATGAATCCATAGTATTGGCAATAGTTGTATATTCCAAGTAAGTGACAATTGATCACTACTTTACATGATGAATGTGATAAACTGGTGCATAAAGTATTAGGATGGGTAATACCCTAATACAAGCTAAGTATGTGAACTTAAGAAAGTTAATGGTGTTGAGGGAAGTGAGACATCAAGATATGATAGATATCATATCCAACACCCCAAATACTGGTATACCTTGTTGTGATATAAGTCCAATATGATTGGATGAATGATACATGAGATGTGTGATGGAAATCCTAATCCTGGTAAAGGATTAAGGGTAATACCCTTGAATTATTAATACATTGTTTTTGCATGGTGTTGATAGATAATTGATGTGCTGCTATCATATGTGCTAACCATGCAGGTATCATGAGATGATGGACATAGCCAGGTATGCACTGTGATATGTTATTAATTTGAATTTGTTTATTGGGCCTTGTGTGCCATAATATATCTTGTTGTCTGATAAGAGGTAGCAAGAGAGTTAATATGCATCAAGTATCATACTTACCTTGGTCAAATGACCTAAAGGTGTTAGTTACCTAAGGAAGTGGTAACAATGCTCAGGTGATGAGCTAAGGGTTTAAACACCCAGAATCATATGGTTAGGGTATTGAAATTGTGAAAAGATGAGAATTTCCAGTGGTGAATTGAGGGATTAAGATCCCAACACTTTATGAAAAGAATATGGCTACAGGCCATGACTCCACAATGATAATACCAGGCTTTAGATATATGATCTAATCCTGAAGAGAGTTAAAGCAGTGGTAATGATTCTGTAGTTTGAATAGATGTTATACATGTTCTTTATATTCCTTAAAGGATAAATGACATGTTGAGTCTATCAAGTTATAGTTGCAATGTTTCTGATATAGAATAATGTTCTAATCTGTTAGACATTAAAATATCTGCTGCTATACAAATATGATTCTTCCATTCATATTTACCTTCTTAAGTTGCAATAACAATGTTACTGGCGGAGAGTTATAACTCTCGCTGGGGCAATTTTTATAATTGTCTCACCCCCGTGGGAACCACATTTTTAGGTGGACGCGGACGAGGAGATAGGAATCCTTCAATAGGTGAAGGACAACAATAGCAGCAACAGAGACAGCAGTGAAGTCTCAGGTGGAGACACTGACTGTTATGCCTTGTATAGATATAAATAGAGTCCTATGTGTCGTCTCTGTACTCTCAGGTCCTCGGAGTTTTAGTTAGTATTTTAATGAATCGATCCGAGATTTTGGCTTGATGCACCCGAAGATATATGCTGTCTATATTTTATGTTGAAGACAGCTGAAGTTATGAATCTCGAGAAGAGATAGTACAAGACATGTACTTTGAAACAGAATGTAAATATTATACTTTGGCTCTTGAAGAAAAAGATTTTCAGTGTGTGGATCTCTTTGCAAAAAGTTTTAATTTTTAGTGATTTTCGCTAATCCGCTGCTTGATGAACGCTTCCGCATTAGTTAATCTTGTTTTCGCGAGACGGTCGTCACACACTGCTAGCCCAACGGTCGACGGTGATGCTGCTGCTGGTTAGGGCCGACGGCTGCTACGTTCCTAAGAACAGACTGCTTTGGTACCATGTACGTAAACTGAGAATTGGGGTGCTGCAATACGCAACATGTGTGAGAGGAGCAATGTGCTACCTCTCCTTTTATTAATAACACAATTGGGAAAATTTACATAAGATTCCAGCAGTAAAAATAAATAACATATGAAAAGCTAGGAATATAAAACAACTAAATTAACACTTCCATCTATTACGATCGTTGCCATTGCTTTGCTGTTGCTAATCGCTAGGGCCATCTTGATATTGTTGGCCAATGCTTGTCTGTTTGCTGTTTCTGCTGGCTTCCACTGTCTAGCTACTGGCCTTCGGGTTCCCTACCAATAGCCACCGCTTGGAAGGGGCCTCCATCTTGCCACTGTGGCAACCACAGTCCTGTTGGCTCTGCCAACTCCTACTACTGTTGCCTTGTTGCTGGCTTCTTTGCTGAGGATATAGGGTTGCCGCCCTCCCTACTCCAATATTGCTGTTGTTTACCCTTTGTCTACCCCACTGCCGATTGTGGTTGCCTACCCTCCTCCCCGCTCCCCGCTGCTACTATCAACCCTACACACCAGGGATGACATTCTGTGGTTATCCATGTCTGTTATCCATAAAATAGTTTAATCCACTTATTTGATTATTATCTGAAAATCCATACAATTGGTTTGCTGATTATTTTGGAGTACCACAAAGGTACGGTTATCATCCCGCATCATTCCCACGCGCATGCACATATACTAAACGGTCCCTGCAATTCACACCGACTATCTGCTGACGGGAAAGATAAGGAAAAGAAAACTCTATTTCAGGGAATCAGCACCACACTCTCCACCCTACCATCTTGCCATTGTCTTCCTCCTTCGGTTGGTCTTCCTCTGCTTCTACTTCTTTCCTCACCCTCTCCTCCCTTCCTGTTATACAACCTAGCATCGCCGCTACTACTGCAACTGCCATTGTAATTGTACCAACAAATTCTTCCGCCACTACCACCTCCTCTGATGCTCCAACCAGCTTGGCAATAATCACCTCTGCACCACCGATGCCAAGGTGTTACCCTTGTCGTCAAGGTTGCCCAGAACTGCATGGCCCACTGGCACCCTAACACCTACCTTCACTGGTGCTAGTAGTCAGATGTGTAACCCTTGTCGTCTCCCTGATCCTCCTACCATTCCCTCCCTCCTTCCTCTTCCTCCTCTTCGTTGCATTCCTGGGTGACTCCATGGCCCCCAACTCGAATCCCTAGTTTCCTCCTCTCCTCCAACCTGACCAATCCACACAGAATCTCTTGTACAATAGCGGTGACAACGACTATGTCACAATCTACTAGTCCCCTTCCTAGTCCGTTGGCGGGAGAAAGACCCGATCTTTGCCTTCTCTCCTGACTCTACCCGGGCTTGACGGTGTTATTACATGGTGTACCTATGGCGCAACAAGCCGAGGAGCAGATGTTCACTCCTTCACACTTTATTACTGCCACTGGTAGCAATTGGGTTCTGGAGTTGCTGTGTGGTTTTCTGATAATTGTGGACTGGGTCGGTTTTTACACCGCAACAGTACCGAAAGTTTCAGATTTTTTCAACTAAACCGTAGACTGAGGATGTGGATATTCGGATAAAATTGGATAGTTGGTTTTATTTGGATAGATATCAGGTTTTCCAAGCCTACTACACATAACATGCTGCCCTCAATTTTTTTGCGCCCCCTTCTGCTATACCTATTGCTAATTAGATCTTTAATTGGATCTGATTTTGACCTAATCCATACCGTGCCCCCTGACACCCCCTACATTTGTCAGCCTAAGGGCTGACAATGTGTCTTTTTCAAGTCACTTAAAGATCTATTGATTTATCTACCTGGATTTGTATAATTGGGTCATTTGCACATTGACTCGCATTATCGATTAATCTCCTTTGCTCTTTGCCAACATATACATTACCTCTACCATTGTTTTTGACTTTCCACCTCAACCACTCTTTGGATTCTTTTCATGGTTGGTGTGGGGGGAATAAATGATGTTACAATATATTCCTGTTTTATATATTCTGTTAATTGTTGTGTTATTTCCATATTATATGTGGACCTCTCTGTAATTGTTTCAATGTTATATATATGAGGGTGCACACATTGTGCAACCCTACGCTTCCCAAACCTGCTTTGTCTTTCACATGGTACCAGAGCAGTAGATCCGGCCGTCACCCTCCCTTCCCTTCCCTCTCTCTCCCCCCCCCCCCCCCGCCGCGCCGCCGGCCAGCAGCCCAGCAGCCGCCGGCCCAGCAGCCCCCGCCGCCGGCCAGGCGCCGCCGCAGCAGCCGGGCGGGCAGCCGGCAGGCTCCAGCCGCCGGGGCCGGGCGCCCCCTCCGCCGCCGGGGCCCGTGCGCCTCCGCGGTTTCTAGCCGCCGGTACGTTGGCTCTGTGAAATTCTCCAGCGCTCCGGTGGCTTGAAGACGTAGACCGTTCGTTTCGGTCTCTTGCCTGCCTGCCCGTGTAGGCCGTTGTGCCACCGAGTTCTGTTCTGCGCTTCGGCGTAGACCGTATGTGAGAGGTCCTCTCCGTGTTTGTTGTGCCTGCTGTGCCTGTCTGACGGCGTAGACCGTCTCCTGCCTGATCGTGCCTGTTCCTGCTGTGCCTACTGTTACCATGGCGTCTTCGCATGATGACTTCCGCCGTCAAGTTACTACTGTGAAGCTTGATGGGCGCAACTACCCACACTGGGTCTGCTCCATGACGATCTATGCTAGATCCCAGGGCAAGTACTCACACCTTATCCGTGCGGGTCCGGACGCACCCGCCGAGGATGCTGATGCTAAAGATGTGAAGGCGTATGACGACTGGGTTCGTGATGACTCCACCGTGATGACCTGGATTCTCAATAGCAGCATTGAGAAGATCAGTGTCACACTTCTTCACCTGCCTACGGCGAAGCAGATGTGGGATCAACTCGCCGGTACTTACTCGCATAGTCAGAACCCCAAGAAGGTGTTTGACATCACCAAGCAGCTGGGACGTCTACAGTTCACGGGGACAGATATTTCTGACTACTTCTCTGACTTCACTGGATTATGGGGTGAGTTGGAATCCTATCATCCTCTCTCCACGGACCTGGCTACTATGCAGCGTCAGCGCCAGGAGCTTCAGTTGGTTCAGTTTCTCTGTGGATTGCCCGAGTCATATGCTGGAGTTGTGGACCAGATCCTAGCTAGTGACCCTCTGCCGTCACTACAGAGTGCCTACAAACGCCTTCAGCGTTTGCCTTCGTCGTCTTCTTCTCTGACTCCTGATGTTGGAGACTCTTCGGCCCTTGCAGCAGCTTCTGGTCGTGGTCGCGGTCGTGGCCGTGGTCGCTTTACTGAGAGCCGTCCTCCCCTGGGTGGAGGACGAGGCCGGGCTGGTCCGGGTCGTGGAGCCTCTTCTACTGCCCCTACTGCTGGTGCGCGTCCTCAGTCAGGACAGCGCCTTTGTACCTTCTATGGCCGGTCCAACCATATTGAAGAAAAATGCTGGGAGAAATATGGTAAGCCGGCGTGGGCTAATGCAGCTGCGGACTCCACTCCTACTGCTTCAGAGGGGACGACTCAGTCTACTGACTCTGCCTCCTCGGGTGCGACTGCTGATTACATCCGTGCTGAGGTGGAGCGTCTTCTTCTTGAGCGCGCTGGTGCGTCGTCTCAAGCTTAGACTAGTGGAGCTCATGCCGCCACCTATTCTGGTTATGACACTGCCTTCCTGAGTTCTTCCTCTACGCCTGGTAATACTAAATGGGTCATAGACTCCGGTGCCTCTTCGCATATTTCTGGAAATAGATCATTGTTTCACAAATTATTTAAACCTGCTAGACCCTCTTCTGTCATGTTGGCCGATGGTTCCAAGTCTGCAGTGGTTGGAGTAGGGGATATTTCTTCTGACTTTCTGCTGAAATCTGCCTTATATGTGCCGCGATTTCCTTTGAATCTGTTGTCTGTTAGCAAGATATTGCGGAGCTTACAGTGTAGTCTGACTTTTATTCCTGGTTCTTGTGTTTTTCAGGACCTTCGCACGAGGATGAAGATTGGTGGGGGGTATGAAGGTGTTGATGGACTCTTCTATCTGGATCAGTTGCCTAAAGCTGCTAAAGCATCTATGACGTCTGCATTATCTACATCTGTTTCTGCATTACAGTGGCACTACCGGCTGGGCCATCCCTCATCTGAGAAGCTTCGATATTTGGTGTCTGATCTTGGTGTTTGTCGTTTTCAGTGCGAGTCATGTCAACTTGGAAAACAAACTCGTCCTGTTTATCCTAGACGCAGTCAAATTAGCAGTAAAAATATATTTGATATAGTGCATTCTGATGTATGGGGACCTTGTCATGTGCCTAGTTTATCTGGTCATAAGTATTTTATTCTGTTTATTGATGACTTCTCACGGACTACTTGGTTATTTATGATGAAAAGTAGGTCCGAAGTCTTGTCTGTTATCAAGTTCTTCTTTGCTGAAATAAAAACTCAATATGGCATGCCTGTCAAAATTTTTCGTACTGATAATGCACTGGAATTTGTTAAAAAAGATGTGGATGTTTTTGTAAATCTGTGGGTACAATACATTAGACCTCCTGTGCTTATACACCCCAGCAAAATGGTGTGGCTGAGCGTAAAAATAGACATGTGTTAGAGGTTGCTAGAACTATTATGATGCATGCACATGTTCCTCGCTCGTTTTGGCCTGAGGCTATATTGACTGCTTGTTTTCTGATAAATCGTATGCCATCATCTGTGATTGGAAACAAAATACCTATTCAGGTGCTCCAACCCGATATTCCGCTGTTTACTGTACCTCCTAGGATTTTTGGATGTACCTGTTTTGTACGGTTAGTTGGACCTACTTCTGATAAATTGTCTCCTCGTGCTGAGAAGTGCATTTTTTTGGGGTACTCCCGTACCCAGAAGGGATATCGGTGCTACAGTCCTACTGCAAGAAAATGGTTTGCTAGCAGTGATGTGGTTTTCTTTGAAGATACTCCTTACTATTCGGCTCGTGGTGACAGTTTACAGTCTGATCTTATTGCTTCACCTCTACCTGTTATTTCTGAATGTGTGCCTGACACTACTGACAAAGTCACTACTGAGGCTGATAAGCCTCCTCTTATAGTTTATCAACGCAGGAACAGAGTGCCTTCTACTCAAGAAACCCCCCATGAAAACCAATCTTCACCTCCAGAAGGTTCTGCTACACCTGAGGTACCTTCTGATCTTCACTTACCCATTGCTCTTAGAAAGGGTACTCGTTCCTGCACATCACACAGTATTGCTCAGTTTGTTTCTACTGACCATCTGAATGTCCATTCTAGCAATTTTGTATATGCCTTATCTGCTGTTGCTGTTCCAAAGAATATCCAGGATGCTCTACAGAGTACTGGTTGGGTGTCTACTATGAAGGAGGAGATGTTAGCTCTTGCTGAACGGGATACTTGGGAGTTGGTGGATCCTCCTCCTCAGTGCAAACCTGTCGGTTGCAGATGGGTGTATGCTGTGAAATATCAACCTGATGGCACTGTTGAAAGGCTCAAGGCACGCTTAGTTGCTAAAGGCTACACCCAGACGTATGGTATTGACTATTTTGAGACATTCTCTCCTGTTGCTCGCCTTAATTCTGTTAGAATTCTTCTGTCTGTTGCTGTTAATCTTGACTGGCCTCTGTTGCAACTTGATGTCAAAAATGCCTTCTTGTATGGTGATTTACAAGAAGAGGTCTATATGGAGCAACCTCCTGGGTTTGTTGCTCAGGGGGAGTCTCACAAAGTTTGCAGATTAAAGAAGTCTATTTATGGGCTTAAGCAGAGTCCCCGGGCTTGGTTTGATAAATTGAGCAAAATTATGATTGATTTTGGGTTTCTACGGTCTCAGGTGGATCATTCTGTTTTTACCAAGAAGACTTCAGCTGGTATTATTATTCTGATTGTCTATGTTGATGATATTATCATATCTGGCAGTGATTCTCTTGGTATTCAGGCTACTAAATCTCATCTGGGCAAACATTTTGCTACTAAAGATTTGGGCAAACTTAGATATTTTCTGGGCATAGAAGTTTCTAGAAATTCTAATGCTCTTGTGTTGTCTCAGAGAAAATATGTCCTAGACATTCTGCAGGAGACTGGTATGCTGGGGGCGAGACCTGCTGATATTCCTCTAGATCCTAATGTAAATTGGGATGATGATTCTTCTCCTCTGTTTGCTGATCATAAAAAGTACAAGAGGCTGATTGGTAAACTCATTTATTTGACTGTCACCCGAGCTGACATTTCTACTGCAGTGGGTCTTCTTAGCAGATACCTGGATAAGCCCAGACAATGTCACTGGGATGCTCTTTGTCAGATTCTACGATATTTGAAAAAGTCTCCTGGCAAGGGACTTCACTACAGGAAGCATGGACACTGTTCTCTTACGGGGTATTCTGATTCTGATTATGCAGGTAGCAGAGTTGACAGAAAATCTACTTCTGGGTATTGTACATATGTTGGAGGAAATCTTGTTACCTGGCGAAGTAAAAAACAAAATGTTGTGGCCAGGTCAAGTGCTGAAGCCGAATATAGGGCCATGGCCCATACTGCCTGTGAATTGTTGTGGGTGCGCTCTCTGTTAAAAGAGTTCGGGGTTGACTCTTCTTCTTCTGCTATACCTATGCACTGTGATAATAAAGATGCTATCTTCATTGCAAATAATCCAGTCTATCATGAGCGCACTAAACATATTGAAGTAGATTGTCATTTTATTCGGGAATCTATTCTGACTGGCAAGATCTGCACTCCCTTCACTCGTTCTGAAGACCAAGTTGCTGACATCTTCACCAAGCTGCTGGCGAAGAAGCAATTCTGCATTCTGATGGACAAGTTGGGCATGATTGATATCTATGCTCCAACTTGAGGGGGAGTGTTACAATATATTCCTGTTTTATATATTCTGTTAATTGTTGTGTTATTTCCATATTATATGTGGACCTCTCTGTAATTGTTTCAATGTTATATATATGAGGGTGCACACATTGTGCAACCCTATGCTTCCCAAACCTGCTTTGTCTTTCACATACCGTGCCCCCTGACACCCCCTACATAACATGCTGCCCTCAATTTTTTTGCGCCCCCTTCTGCTATACCTATTGCTAATTAGATCTTTAATTGGATCTGATTTTGACCTAATCCATACCGTGCCCCCTGACACCCCCTACATTTGTCAGCCTAAGGGCTGACAATGTGTCTTTTTCAAGTCACTTAAAGATCTATTGATTTATCTACCTGGATTTGTATAATTGGGTCATTTGCACATTGACTCGCATTATCGATTAATCTCCTTTGCTCTTTGCCAACATATACATTACCTCTACCATTGTTTTTGACTTTCCACCTCAACCACTCTTTGGATTCTTTTCATGGTTGGTGTGGGGGGAATAAATGAAAATGAGATGGAGGAGTGAAAATTTTATTTCTGCTACAATTAATTATCCTTCTACTACTATATGCTTCTGTAAGCGCTTGGTACTTGGAGCTTATTTCTGCTGCATGCTAGTTTGTTTATGGTCTTCTATCCGGCAATGTCGTATATTCTTTTCTGCTACTGTATTCCAACACTCTCTAGCTTGTCTGCGCTCTATTTGCACGTTGACCCGTCCGTGCTTTCTTTGCATGTCGACTACCGTTGCTCTGACCCAGAACTCTTAGGGGATTGTGATCCAACATTCTCTAGACTGCGACGCGAATGACCATGATAAAGACCCTGACGCCTACGTGCTTCTATATACTACTTCTGTAGATGCCAGGAGAAAATCTTGCATACCGGCTTTGGATTATTTACTTGAGGGGGAGTATTTTGAATGTCGAGTGCTTCTTGTGGGACTGAGGGGGGAATTTTCATATGGGCTCGGCTTATCTTTGTTTCTGCTTCTTTGTTTTTTTAGTCCGTCTCTCTGTTTGCAAATTGACTTGGGATTCCCCCAAAGCTCCAACCTGAGGGGGAGTGTTGGAGTCTAGGTATATAGTGTATTGATTCTATTTGTAATATGGGCCCAACTGAGTTTTGGCCCATTAGGGTTTCCCGCTTCCTTGTACTTGCCTCCTTTCCTATTTATAGGAGAGGGGCACCCTTCTATCAATAAGAAACTAAGAGGATTTTCCCCATTCTCTGTTTATCATCAATAGACATACATCTACATCTAGCTATGTATGTATGTATACACATATATCATATAGATACATGTAAATGTATATGTAAACATGCCTAAACACCTACATAATCTATATATCCGACTTATTCTAGATTTTTTCTCAACAGTTGACTGAAATTTGCCCGAACTTTTATGAATTTTACTGAATTATCTCGAGTTACAACTTTTTCAAGTAAACCAAAAAATTTCTGAATCCCAAGTTTGTCACTATGGTATGTGGTACATATCTAGGAATATTTTTGATGTATTGGTGTACATGACTATCATGGTTAGGGGACTGTTTCGATGTGTTTACACCTCGTGGATACTATGAAAAAGTAATATTGAAAATCCCTTCACATTAAACTAGCTGTCAATGGAAAATCTATGTCAATCTTATTGGATATCTCATTCAAATTTGAATATATGAAATGATTGGTTATCAGTTCCAGGCTTCCAGCTATGATAGATAATCAGAAATTAGTAGCATTTTTAATTTTTCTCTTCTAGTAATGTATATCCCAGTTGAAGTCTCATCTGAAATTATTGTCTTATGTGGTCACTTTCTCTTTCTCTTACAAAAAATGGAATGATTAAAAGCTTTCACTAAATAATGTTCTTTATTGTGCGTCATATGTTATATTTCATCATGGTTTATCATTTTTCAGGATAGTGGAAGTTCTGGTCGAAGTGGCCGTCCCTCTTTCAGCGCACCTTTAGATTTTGCTTCAAGTGGTTCCCGTAGCTATAATAGAAAGTCATCCGTTGATATCTTCTTTTCTGATTCTTCTCCGAGTTGTCTAAGGTTAGATGTGGGACCAGATCGTGCAAATATGATAAGACCAAGCACTGGAGAAGGTTTCAGAATTAGTGTTTCTAGTGCACCTAGCTCTTCAAGTCAAGGTTCTGGAGCCGATGATTGTGAATCACTGGGTGATGTTTATGTCTGGGGTGAGGTTTGGTGTGATAATCCTGACTTGTCTACGTGCTCAGTTTGTTCAAAAACTGATGTGTTGCTTCCTAAGGCTTTGGAATCCAATGTGGTTTTAGACGTGTCACATATATCATGTGGAGTCAGGCATGCGGCCCTAGTTACAAGGCAGGGTGAGGTTTTCACATGGGGTGAAGAGTCCGGTGGAAGGCTTGGCCTAGGAACTGAAATAGATGCCTCTGGTCCTCAACTTGTCGAGTTATTAGCTTCTTGCAATGTAGAGTATATTGCATGTGGTGAATATCATACTTGTGCTGTGTCAGGATCTGGTGATTTGTATACTTGGGGAGATGGCACCTATAAAAATGGAATTCTTGGGCACAATGCTGATGTAAGCCATTGGGTGCCAAAAAGAGTTTCTGGTCTTTTAGAAGGACTTATTGTAGTGTCAGTTGCCTGCGGAACATGGCATTCAGCTCTTATTACCAACGCTGGTAAACTATACACATTTGGTGACGGTACATTTGGTGTTTTGGGTCATGGTAACCGAGAGAGCGCTTCTTATCCAAGAGAAGTTGAAGCTGTAAGTGGCCGTAAGACGATCAAGGTTGCTTGCGGACTGTGGCATACTGCTGCAATTGTGGATGTTACAGACAAAGTTGGGTCTCAAGTACCATCTCAAAAATTATTTACTTGGGGGGATGGAGATAAGTATCGTTTGGGCCATGGAGATAAGGAGGCACGACTAATTCCATCCTGTGTTCTATCTCTCATTGACCACAACTTCCATCAAATAGCTTGTGGGCATGCTATTACAATCGGTTTATCAACTTCTGGCCATGTTTTTACAATGGGCAGCACTGCCTTTGGACAATTAGGTAGCAAACATTCTGATGGCAAGTTGCCCTGTCTGGTCCAAGATAGATTGTCTAGTGAATTAGTTGAAGATATTGCTTGTGGTGCTTGTCATGTTGCTGTTCTGACATCTCGAAATGAGGTGTTTACATGGGGCAATGGTGCCAATGGAAGACTGGGGCATGGAGACACTGAAGATCGCAAGATGCCCACCTTGATTGAAGCTCTGAAGGATAAGCATGTGAAGAGCATATCTTGTGGTTCTAACTTTACTGCTACTGTATGTATTCACAAGTGGGTTTCTGGAGCTGACCAGTCCATATGCTCAGGTTGCCGACAAGCATTTGGATTTACTAGGAAAAGACACAATTGTTACAATTGTGGATTGGTACACTGTCATAATTGTAGTTCTAAGAAAGTGCTAAGAGCGGCACTTGCACCAACTCCAGGTAAACCACATCGTGTTTGTGATAACTGTTATGCAAAACTCAAAGCAGCAGAAGGAGGCAACAACTCCAATGTTGCTAGAAAAAATGCAGTTCCCAGTCACTCTATAGATGCAAGCGTCAGACTGGATAGAGGGGAAGTAAGGTGTTCAAGATCTTTATTTTCTCCTATAAAGGAACCAGTAAAAAACCTTGAAATTAAGGCAGCAAAGCAAGGAATGAGATCTAACTATTCCTCATCTGCACAAAACTCTCAAGCTCTTGGTCAGTTGAAAGAAATCTCTTTTCCCAGTTCCTTAAGTTCTGTACAGTCCACTTTGAAACCAATTATTACTTCCATACCATCAAGCTCCAAACCTGCATCGCCACTTTCAAAGAGGTCTAGTCCCCAATTAACTGGAACTCCATCTAAAGGCATTATTGATGACCTTGAGAAGAGGAATGGACTTTTAAATCACGAAGTTCTAAATTTGCAGACTCAGGCAAGTCATCTGATTTCTTTCATCAAATCAAAAGCCTGTTCGTTGTGTATATATGATATTGCTAGCTTCTTTACCAAAAAAAAAAAAAACAAACAGTGCTAGCCTCATTTTTCGCTAATGGATCATTTCGTCTTATTGGTATAGGTCAAAAGCTTAAGGCACAGATTTGATGTTGAACGGCAGAAATATGAAAAGAAAGCTCAAAACGCTGCTTCCCTAGCAGTCGAAGAATCATCTAGATGCTTGAATGCAATTGAAGTTGTCAAATCTCTTGAAGAACGGGTAAGCAGCATTTAATAATTATATTTAGCATTTCTTTCACATTTGATCAGCTAGTAAAATGGGTTGTTAGAATACATGTAAATAAGTGTTTACTTATTCTTTTCTTGTATATTGAGATTAGCTCCACGTCATGTAAACGGGTTAGTAGCAGCCACCCTAACCGTATATACTGGCATGCCCATTCTATACAAAACATAAGTCATTAATTTCCCTAATCACGTTGCAACAAAACCTGATGTCCCGTAGCTACTAGACTACTAAAACTTCCAGATTCAAAAAAAAAGAGTACTCATCTACTTAAGCTGCAATCTATTTCTTTGGACATCTGTTATAATAGCACTAACAGTGATATGGCATCATAGATGTCCAAAGAGATAGATCGCAAATTATTTGTAAGATTTGAGAATAATTTTTGAGTTTGCAGTTGTTCATGTATAACATACAAGGGGAAATCACTCCATGACGCAAACTTCAAAAAATCCGGAATGTTGTGACCATGAATAGAATTAGCTATAAGTGTTTTTTTAGATTGTGGTTCCAAGGACAGCTTGTATAGATAACACTATATTATCTTGTTCGGAATTTCTCCTCGAAGTCCTCAGCTTCGGAATAACCCAATATGACATGTTCAACGTTATAGCTTTTGAGATTCCAAACTGCATTTATTTCTGCAAAAAACTATAGATTTCCCTTATTTATACAAGCTTCATACGGGATTCAAGGATTTCAAAATTGTAGTGAAGCCTGAACAACATGTATTATTTTAGAAACTGTGAGGGCTATTGTAGAATTTGATAGGAATCACCTGTAGTTTCATAGGCTTAAAGAGTTTCAAAGATGGCAATTTGTAGTTGACAATACCTGAAGTTTCATATGCTTTAAGAGTTTCAAAGATGGCAATTTGTAGTTGACAATCATGTCGATATACTTTGCTCTTAGTGTAACTATCTACCCTTAATAATGAGTCTTAATCATTTTGATAAGATAATAGCAGGTATAAATATGGGCATCTATCAAGATCTAGGACATACAGCATTAAATATTGGAATATATTAACATTTACATGTTTGCTTTTCCTATTATTGACTTTGAATATATTTTTTCTCTCAGATCAAGGATCTTGTTAAGAAACTACCTCCTGAGGCTAATGTTGACTTGCTAGCTATGCAAACTCAAACAGAATCCTGGCTGAAAAGCAATGGAAACCGATCATCAGGGTTTTACTCTGCAGAAATTAGGAATCTATCAGCAGAAAGTGGCGATTTGAATGAAGGATCTTTGGCAGATGATGCTAGGTTGAAAAATGCTGGAGATGCAGAGAGCAGCTGCTCATCCAGTAGCCGCACCCTAGAAAATGATTCAAAATCACCTAGAGCTTCAAAAACAAAGCTTGGACATGACGGGGAAGTTATCGAGCAATTTGAGCCTGGTGTATATGTTACTATTACCCGACTTCCTGATGGCACTAAAGTTTTCAAAAGGGTTAGATTCAGGTATTTTTTATATCATGATACCGATTCTTGGAATGGTAGTTCATTGTCTTGAGTTGTGAATACATATTGTCACCAACTTCTTTTGAGTGAGAATCAGTCTAGCTAGTTACCAAACTACGTATACTATTTGGTTAAGTAGCAATTAGGCTTGTTTTTTCAGCTCTTTATCTCATGCTATTTAGGTGTTTTTGCAACATGATAATTAATCACGCGGTGTTACTTATATGAACTTGAGAATGTGAAAATATACAACCCTTTGTATGAGTATATACAATCCGATTCGATTTTATATCTGTTGTCTGGTCAGTAATATCTTCTTTTGAAAATTTATAAGGATCTTGAATTCACAATTCAACATCATACTGTCGACTATACAGAGAGTGCAATCTTGAGTGAATAGGATCAGTCTGAAACTAAGAAAATAACTCCCCTCCAAAACTTGATCTTTTTTTTTTCTCATGTTGCTGGAGCGGTATACTAGTAATTGATGTAACATTGCCACTGACTATGAGGGTGATTGATTACCTTGAAAAACAGAAAAAGTAGAGCAGTGCCATGGCTCCTTTAAGGAACTACGGTGTAGGCAATATCTGAAAATTGGGCCTTGCTGCTCCATATGTGATCAGGCCAAGGGTCACAATGCATATCCATAGTGAAAGCTTATTGTGGACCACGTTCTAGTATTTAAATCATCTATGCTGTCAAATAATTACAGTGTTTTTTTAGATGTTGACCAGACTCCTAAAAACACACGGCCACTTCATGTAAGCACCCCCTCCTCTCCTCACATACAAACCTGATTCTGATCAGAGGACGTGTCTCCCTTTTCACCTGGAGCTAACTATGGCATGCCACAGTTCCCTCCCTTCCCTGGCTATGGCAAATGGTGGAGACGGTGGTCTGGGAACCGTCCTTGACCATCGCTTGTTCTCTCCAAGCCCCACTTCTCCTGTCAATAGAAAGTACGGATGCCATGGGAGCTTGCTAGTGGGACTACAAGGTCTGGAAGGTTATGCTTCTTGTATCAATTGCCACAGATTTACCCCTTTCCCTCTTTAAAAGTGCCCCCCCCCCCCCCCCCCCCCCCAGAGGTGAGGTCAATCCGCAAGGAAAAGGTTCGCGGGGGAGATGTCGAGGAATGATGTCTTTTGTCTCCAACTGATGCCCCCTTCTCTTTTGCTTTGATGATTTGTCTTCTATTTTTTCCCTTGAACACTTCTAACTGGTTTTCTTCTTCCTTCATTTTTAATTTTCTTCCTATTCTATGCTGCTGTTCTTTAACTTGAGTTTATCACACCACATTCACTGGGGTTGAGAACCCTAGATTTTTTCTAGCCAAATGTACGAAAATCTTCACCTGCAAATGGACGGGTCTTATCGTAGTACACCTTAGGGTCAAATCCCAATCGATAACTACTTACTTAGAATCAATATTTGAATTCAAGGGTTGAAGTGATTGTTTAAACTAACTGCAAATAAGAACAACATTCAGTTTAAGATGACTTAATCAAACGTAAGCGTTGGGTGTGAGAGGTTTCACCACCACCACCCGCATTCGCCCATTCTCATTGAATTACTCTAGATATGAACTATATGACTGAGGCTACACAATTTTCAATCCTTTCAGAATGAGTAAATTGTACATAAAAAAATCACAGAAGGGTTGCCGTCGCATTACCCAAGGGTCCTCTTTCTATTGCTCCAAAGACTATCCTTCCAAAATCTCATTCAAGATTCAACGTAAACAAAACAAGATTCTCAATCATAAGTTTCAAAGTTCTCTACACTTAGAATATAATAAACATGCAATTGAGTTGGCCAAATGAGATAGCAAGCAATTATATGTTTCATTCACGATCAAACATTATTCATACAAACATATTAAATCACAAAATACAGACAACGGGGCTAGTCCCTGTACCCCAACAAGAGAACTACTCGCTCATGGTGAAGAAATGACTAAGCAAGGGAGAGAGAAGAAGTTGTCATCATCATTGTGGAGAGGAGAAAGCGAGTCGTGGCCTTCGGCGATTGGTCTTCAATCTAGTGATGGGAGGCAGATTCAACGCAACAACCACAAAGATTCTCCATGTCGTCTTGTCTTCCTTAGTGTCAATTCACGACCATCTAAGGAGAGGAGGCGGAATCCCTTTCTATGGGGCTGGATTTTGCATATATACTTTAGCCATCATGCCCACAAAATTAGAACGTAAGTGGCCCAGCTACACTTATTTTTGGATCAACACCGATCCGAGTCGATCAGCTAGATGGCTAGCCGATCGTCTCAACTATACCTTTGTATTGGCCTCAAATGCTAGCCGATCGGCTCATTAGATGAGCGGACTGGTTAGGTAGCTGACTTGTGTGCGACAGGTGGATGAGCTAATTGACTCATCGAATGACCCAATCGTTATTTTTTGACCTTGGTCGTGTGAAGATTGTAAGCCAACTGACTGAAAACATGACTAGATCATTTCACCTACACTACGGACTTCAAGGAGGGATCCCGATCGTTGACTAGGAGGTCCAATTGACTGACTAGGAACATTGGTGATTTATTGATGTCTCTTGATGTGGTGAGCCGATCAACTCACTTGTTGGGTGAACACTAATGAAGGTGCTCTCAAACCGACAGATTGGATGGTCCAAGCTATACAATTGATTGAATGGAGTCCTCGGTCAACTGCAGGTTGTCTATATGTGTGGGATGATCACTTGAATCCCTTTGTGTTGAGGAAAGATAACCCCGAATGCCTTCATGTGTGTTTAGGGAAAGGTTTCTGAGATCGCTTCTTGTCTGATGTTCAATTCCAACAATGAGAGTGAGTAATCCCATTAAAACATGATAAAATAGGCAAAAAATAGTAAAGCCCCAATTTAAACCATTTCAAAGGCAAAATGTATGAAGGAAATGCTAAAGTAAACTTAAAACACAACCGGAACTAAGATGAATATGTATTTATCATTGTTGTTCCCTGTAATCCACTTATGACCTATTCTGATTGGACGTTTTGATCCATTCTTGTATTGTGATATTGCTACTCTCTATGAAGTCATGTCATCTTGGTTCCTGCTACTTTACATTTTTGACATTGGTAAAACTAATTTATTTTTGCATTAATGATTAAATTTATAACACACGTCTTTGGACATATTTTTGTGTCAACAACATTACCTGTATCTTCACTTCAATCCTGAATGCACTTCAAATGATTCTTCCTTTAGGATCACATTGATGTCTCAATAAATCAATCATCAAATGATCAAATGATAATTTTTTTTTTGAGTTTATCCATAAAAAGATCCAATGTCGTATGATCCATGTATATGTGGTAGCATTCCATATATACTCCATACAAACTCTCTGTGAATATACATCAAATACTGCCATTTAGAACACTCAACATGATAAACAAATGTTTGAAGTTACTTTAATTGGGGATTGAATAAACTAACCCCATTTGGCAGTTAAGATTGATTTTTTTTGTCATTTGAGTAAAATCCAACATTTGCCATAGCCTTGGAGGGAAGGAGGGGAGAAGCGGGGGGGGGCAGAAGAAGAGATTTTGTAATTATGTCTTTTGTATTTATCCCGCTAATGTGAATGATTCAAGACCACATAGTAATCAATGATGGTGGAGAAACATGGTGTCATTTCAAGACCGCTAATTTGCTAATCTTATATGTGCAATTATGTCTTTTGTATTTATCCCGCTAATGTGAATGATTCAAGACCACATAGTAATCAATGATGGTGGAGAAACATGGTGTCACATTAGTGCAACTTACTTCATGTCATGTTGACAATTACCAAAGTCACAAATTGACTTTGAGGAAGAGACAAGCACTGAGAACCATATGCGATTAGCATTAAGCTGCTCATCATGGGAAACAACCACCAAGGGAGGTCACCATGCTATTTGGACTTTTTCTTTTATCAAAATTAAGTAGCATCTAATGAACTGATTTATTACTTGTATCTACTAGTGATACATGCACTCTGGCTTTCTTCAAACTTGACATTCTCTTTACTCAAATATAATACATGCATGACTTACCTTGTATATGCAATATGTCATTATTGCATAAATATGTGTAAGTTTATGGATTGTTCTAGCAACATTTCGAACATAGTGTAGGACTTCGACTTTGTGTCAACATCACCAGGTGTGGAAGTGAACATTTTTGGAAACTTCAAGGAAGTTTTGAAGAATTTTGGACGCAAACTTCGACAAAATTTGATGGTGTTTTTTGAACAAAACGACACAAAACTTCGATTGGAAACTTTCTAATTATGCTATAACTCTAGCTTCCATATTTTAGCTTAACACCAAACACAATTCCAGACTCTCTAGTGCTAGGTAAATTGATAATACAATGCAGTGAATGATGCACACTTGCAAATGCTATCAATATTTAATTTGCAATACAATTATACAAATCCTTATGCAATTCGAAATACAATTTCCATGCAACATCCTCTATTCTTCCATGTATTACATATGAAATATAAATTACAATCCAACAAAGTGAAGTGCATACTCAGTAACTGTCTTTGATAAAAAATTGAATGCCTTCCAAAATCATAACCTGAATGGTGAGCAGCCCTTTCAGTCTCCCTAAGCAGTGACATTTGATTATCAACTCTCATAGCATATTGCATCTAAGTTGTGTGTTGAGAGTTTGAGCTTATAATCATGCACGTATGCGGCAAAATCTTCATGGGATAGTTTTGACAAATATCCTAATCTTGTATACAATGAGACCCGCTTGGATATCTAGAAGCAAGAGATCTGGTGTAAAGTTGTGAAAATTCTGGTATTCTAGGTGGCCTTTCTGCATCAGTATCTAAAGGGGGTACATATATGTTAGGTTGTGGTGGGGGGTTTGGTTGTGCCATTTGTGGATAATATTGACTCTCAACACCTGATGTAATATCACTTTTAGCCGCATAAGGATTAGTTGCATATCTAGGGCCTAAGTAACTATATGATTCACTATCACTTCTGTGGAAAACTCAACTTCCATAAGTTCCTTTTGAATCACCATCATAATATCCGGGAATAAGTTCTTGTTCCTGATTCATCTCTCAATGAGAGACTTCCAACTGATTCTGTGATATGTCAATGTTGTAGTGAGGTGCCTGATAAACAGGTTGATGCACTTATCCTTGGCCCTGTGGATACCAATTCTCGCAACATGTTGGCGTTGAATCTAGTTGTTTTGTTGGACTTTACCCTTTCACTTTATGTTTGGTCTATTGGTTTTTGAGTAACACTAGCACTCTCATGTTGAGGTTGAGGTTGAGGGCGAGGAGATGGTGTTTTGTGTGGTGTATCTCCTCTTATATAACTATCAGAAGATTTGTTCCCATCATCACTTGTAAAATATTTGTCACCAATACCATGTGAAATTGAGGGCTTTGGGGTGGTACCTAATGAGGTTTATGGTTCATGTTCTGGTAGACCCTGCCAAAAATCATCTTTGTTAGCATGTGTGATGTCTTCTTCCAGAGTGGAAACTTTTACTGCTATTGATCTCAATTCTTCCCATTCACAACTGTAATTCATCCATCAAGCAACTGTAAAGAATAAAGAATGTTTAATGATCAATCAATGAACAAGTCAATCGTTCATTATTACATATTAAAATTAACTAATCATGTCGTTCTTTACCAGAAGAATTTTTTTCCCTTGAATAGATGGTTGCTGGTAGCCCATACAGACCAAATGCTTCTTTGAATGGTTTTATCTATGATCAATTGTACAATGAGAGAATTACATAATCATTTTATATTAATATGTAATAAAGTAATAAATTAATAGTAATAATACTAAGAAATATGTATGGATACTTATGCAACAACCCAAATAGCATCATCTTTGTTATTAAAGAGTTTATCTATCGCTTCGTGGAGACCCGTTACCAAGTCTCCTATTCTCCCAATGTTATTTTTGTATAGAAACATTGGGTTTAAAAGATAAGTTGCACATAGGCAAAAAAGTTAGAAAATATTAATAAACAGTAAATGCTAATTACACATCCTTACCTGCATTATATAATGGGTGTCGAAGCATACCATCCTATTTTTCATCTACACCTTTTCAGGAATTGTGTCTTGGCAGTACCCCCAACTTCCTCAACTTTATCTCTCATGAGGAGCATTGCCTCGTAGATATAAGGCATGGTGGCATTCTTATCACTACCCACCATTCACAATACATGTATTATAGGGTCCATTATCTTTACAGCCTTGGACACTGTAGTCCAGAAATAGTCATCGTTAAAAAATTTCACCACTTTGGCTCTATCAGATTTACTATTAGGGTGTTTGGCCCACTTTTTAGAAACAAAAATCCTTTTTAGGCCTTTTTGCCTTTGCTTTAAGCTTTGCAAAGCGATATTGTTATTTGCAAATCTTGTGATGCCTGGTCTTACTATATCTCCTCCACAATACTCTTGGATTCACATCTATTAGAGAGTCTACTTAATTTAGTTAATCAAGTTATTTGAGTCTAATTGCATATGGGCCCAAGTGTGTCTTAGCCCATTAGGGTTTAGTCTAAGTCTGTATGCTTCCCCCTTCTCCTATATAAAGGAGGGGATTCCTCTTATCAAATATATCAAATGACCTTTTACTTTATCACATGGTATCAGAGCATGATCCAACCCTAGTCTATAGAACAAAAATATTTTCTTCCGCTTGCGGGCGAAAGCCACCTTCGTTGGCTTGGCCGCCAGCCAGACATCTATACAACAACAATCTGCCGATGCTGATTGCAGTCACGCTAATCATATTTCTTGTTACAAAAAAGCACTCCAGCCTGCTACTCACACAGCTTCCGCCGCTTCCCCTGATCTTGCGTTTGCCTCTCCCGTCTTCAAAGCCTCCTGCTGCTATCAACAACATATCATCCCGTGAGATCGGCCTGGACTCACCGTAGTTCTGTACCCCCCTATCTCGCTGTTTCCATATCGTGGATACCCAAAATCAGATCAAGCCGTTTATACTTTGCCATGCAGACTTCTGGCTATAGATCCTGCATGCTCATGATACCCATGTGATGTAGGACAGACCCCACCTTTATGCACTTATGAGCGTAGGCGTCGTCGTGTCATTAGTTAGGCTTTATTGGCATGTTTTATTTTTTTGTCTTTTCTCTTCTTATGGGTTTTTGTAAAGTCATGTGGTTTTAGTCCCACATTGGCTATCGTGTGTTTAGTCTTTCTTTTAGAAGCCTATATAAAGGCTCTATGGGCATCCATGTAGAGACACAATTTATGAATGAGAATTATCCTTTTAGTCATTGCCTAGATTATTTTTAAATAGCCGTAGTTTTACATTACCATGTCTTCTATAAAATGCCTTCTTCTAAGGCCATCGATCATCTTCCTATAGAAGTTGACGCCCGCGACCGACACAAGTAGGTTGCTAGATTGGATCAACCGCGTTGCCGCGTGATCCACTACCTCGCTCTCAAAGTCACCGCTACCATGAGCGGCATTAAAAAATTACCACTATAGATGTTGCTTGACCGACTATAGGAATGCCTT
The DNA here is from genome assembly GCA_963693085.1 of Alisma plantago-aquatica. NCBI lineage: Eukaryota > Viridiplantae > Streptophyta > Magnoliopsida > Alismatales > Alismataceae > Alisma > Alisma plantago-aquatica. Next base: position 297,584,006 of record OY856409.1, on the reverse strand, counting down.
TGGTCATTTTCAAGAAACAACCCCAATAAAGCAAAGCCTCTGAATGCTCCATTTTTTTCCCTTAAGGCAACAATGTCCATCATGTTATTTGAGATCGTCAACCTCACGACATGGTCTAGAGGTTGCCGCGTTAACCATCACAACTTGCTTACCATCCCAAAGTTTGAGATCACCGGTGTGTACATTGTTACTAAGGCCATCCCGCTTAGGGGCAACACAGGGTTTGTCATCCTGTCCGATGTAAACAAAGGGGGCGATCGCAAGCCAAATTGATCTGCGCTAGATCACCTCGATACATGTTGTCTCATGGTGGTTCTTTGCTATAGATGCCGCAAGGTCGGAGTTTCCTATTATGCATAGTCATAGTTATGAGCATTGAATCTGGTTTGCTAGTCCTCTTTTGTTCTACAAAGGCTTTGGTTGTTGCAATGCAAACTTTGATGGATTTTATCAGTAATAGTATTAATTTTGGAGATTCGTGGTTGATTTCTCTTCGAAAACCAGTGTAGATCCTTTTTTTTTTTGAGGGACCCCCTAATTGGGGGGCCGCGCCCCCCAAACCCTCGACAGTGCTACGACCTATATTTCTTTCGGGGGTGTTTCTTCATCATTGTCTACCCCAACCACTATTGGTCCTTTCCGTGGTTTGTGTGAGGGGGAGAAATAGATTAGAGATGAGATGAAGGCGGGGAAGATTATAGTCTACTGCCCTATATTTTGTGGATGTTTATGCACTTCTTGAAAAACTTGTGGACTTCTACTATTGACGCTTACTGCTATATGCTTCTTGGAGTACTTACTATCTGGAGCTTCACGCCTACTTCTTACTTTTTCAAGCTGATGGTCTTCTATCCGGCTACGTCGACTCTACTTTTTTCTTCTTGTACGTGCTTTATTTGCACGTTGATATTGTCCATGCTTTGCGCTTTTGACTCTTTACTTTGTTCGTGCCTTGCAGACATTGACTTTTCTATTGTGAACCAACACTCTTTGACTTGTCCGTGCTTTGCACACGTTGACTGTCTACTTGTCCATGCTTTGTGTGCATGTTGACTTTCTACTACTTTGATCCAGCACTCTCTGGTTCGTCCATTCTCTGTTTGCACGTTGACTACTAATGCTGCTGTGACCCATCATTCTCTGGGCTGTGACATTAGCGACTGCGATGAAGACCATGATGCTTTGCTGCTGTTTACTACTACTACAGATGCCACATCTTTTTTATCAAGAAGCTTCTACTACCTGTTTATGACATGCACCGACGACTTGTGACATACTTCACATTCAACCTGCTTGCATGCCTGCTCTTTGGCTTCTCGTATACCATCCTTCCATGTGGTAGGTCTATTACACATAAGTTGGAAGTAGCCACCCACCTTGTGGAAAGATCTACTGCAGTGAGAAGCCAGTGGTTGAAGACTTTAAAAGGTAAAGTTATGTATTGCAACTTCTTTGTCTTCTGCAATGCATCTTGTAGCTCTTCAGTTGAGGGTGAGTTGATATTTTCTTTGTATAGTTGGGTTGCTAATGTAGATTTGGAGTTGAAAACTATACCTATTTTGTCGACGTACATATCTTCTTTAATAATGGTCCATCATAAAATCTTAAAGAACACTCTACTGATATTCGCCTTAAGCTGAAAGGTTGAACATTTATACATGAAATCCCCACATGTCTGAAATATCTAATTCAAGGAGTCTACGGATAGTATCGCCTAAACTAGAGGGAGATCTATATCGACTGCAGCATACCCCAATAAACACAAAACTCAAGGGATAGTGCTTCATTGCGCTGTGAATGATTGAGGTGATAAACAAAGGAGTCCCTCCACAGCAGATTGAAAATGAAGATTTACATGCTCTACGAGGAAAATACATCATGATAGTCATCCATGACAGTAGATTCTTCTATGACGCACGCATGGTAGACATCCCCCATAGGAGTATTTGAGCGATGAGTGCTTTATTGTAATTTTTAGGGGGAGAAATCTTCTTGTATGAGCTTGGCTTATCTTTTTTCTTTTTTAGTCTTTTTGTCGGTTTGCAAGCTGATTTGGGATTCTCCCAAGCTTCGACTTGAGGGAGAGTATTAGAGAGTCTACTTAATTTAGTTAATTAAATTATTTGAGTCTAATTGTATATGGGCCCAAGTGTGTCTTAGCTCCTTAGGGTTTAGTCTAAAGTCTGTATGCTCCCCCCTTCTCCTATATGAAGGAGGGGATTTCCTCTTATCAAATATATCAAATGGCCTTCTTTTACTTTATACAACATCATGCAAGTAGGTAAGATCGATTATATATGAATTTAGTAATTCTTGTTGCCCTAGGTATTACATATATAAAAATATATAATTATCCAAAATCTTTCAAAATTAGATTAATGCAGTGTGCAACACATCACGTCCAAAATAAATTGTATTTTGAAGACTCTTCAACTGTCTTTCTAGCTTTGAATTGGGCCCATTTTCAGGGCAAATTTGTTGGGCATTCTCCTTTCCAACATATTTTATCACACCTTTAATCAACTTTGCAACATACCTGTGGTCTTTGATGTGGTGAGATGCATCAATTGATTTAGTGAAATTTTTATCACCGTCACAATTTGACATGAAGTTAATAATCTATGTATTGGTACGACTTGTCCAACCATCACACATGCGTGCCAAACCAAAAATTGACCACTTTTTTGATTCATCTGCTCAATCCACCGCTCAAGCTATAGTTTCTCCCATAGAAGGTATTTGTTCATCAAGTCATGTGGAGTTGGTGGTTAGACTCCTCTTCCATGTTCCGCTACAACATCTATCATATTTTGCATGTAACGACCCTATGCCACATTGGGAGCAATACCACTAGCAATCAATTTTCATATTTCCTGTCCCACAACATCTTTTGCATTCTTCCACATAAAGTCAAAAGCTTTTTTCTTATGACTTTGGTTGTTGAACTTAGTTTAGAAAAAGTATGCCTCATGCTATTGGACCTCAAGCCCTACATTTCCTTTCTTTCTAAATTGACAACATTTGTTGGACGGATACCACTGTCGCCACCAACATTGAAATCAGATGGTCCAAAACCACGACAAGTTTCATAAAATTGCGTTTCTTCTTCTTGTCTGATTGCTTCCTTCGTTATTGATCTTTTCAGTGCATGTCTCATTGGGTCATCATCATGTCTTCTAATTCAACTACATTTCTAGGCATTGATGCACTTCTTTAAACCTTGCATCTCTAACCTTGTTTTCCATGTATTTTTAATCTTTTTGATTAAGTTTGCTCAGCAACAATTTTTCTTGTTTGATTTGGGCGATCGTTACATTTTGCAACATTTTTATTCCCACCCACCAAGTTCTTTTTGAACCTAGAAATCCTACCACTCATTATAGTTTTCTTACAAAAATGGTACTTGGTTTTTGGCCTAGTTCCATCAACAATTTCACAATAGATCCATGCATTATGAACTTTCCTCCATAATCCCTCACCAGCTTTACCTTCACTTTCATTACCATCACGACCTTAACCAATCATTAATGCAAGTAGGACCCACAACACGCCCATGCCTCCAGTCGCATAGAGCTGCACACAAAAGATTAAAAGAAACAAATATTAGACAAATAAGGGGGACTAACTAAATATCAGGCAAATAAGTGAGACCAGGTAGCTAACTAAGTTAACTAACTAACTAGTAATTAATCTAGGTACAAAATAATAATTTTTAGAATTGAAAATTAATAAGATTTGCATAAACTATTATATATATTGCAAATATTATATTATAATATAAGTTAGTGAATTACTCAATAACTAACTACAATACAATATTCTAAATTTTTGAACTCCAAATATAATTAGTGTATAAAATTTTTAAGTGAAAGGAAATTTATAATTTTTTTGTTTAATTGTTTATTTAATTATATTATGCTGTAAATATAAAAGATCTAATTTTATCTAAGCTATTTAATTATTTCAAAATGTTGTCCCACAATCATAGATTTCAAATAATAGGTTGATCATCAAAAGGAAGGATTGAGGTGTAGTTCCAAGTGAGATTTGCATAAGATTCATCAACAACTTGCTTGTTAGAATCAAACTTTTCAAAAAGACTGCGATAGACAAGCAAGGCCTCAAGATGATGAAAATAAAAAAGAGATGGGATGGCATATTGCTCCAAACCGCTTCAATGGTACGTCAAAAGGAAAAGGGATTTCGAGGTAGGAGATATTTATAACGTTGCACAACTTGGATATGAATGAACAAAATTCCATAAATGAGACTGCCTGGTTGGACGCAAGAGGAGGATGAGCGATCCTCTCAGCCCTAGGGTTTGTGGGATTCATGCATTTACGGTTAAGGAAAGGCATTGGAGCACAAATACAGTAGGAGGATTAGCACTAAGAGGAAGAGAGAGAAAATCGAAGAAGGGGAGATAGGAGAGATCATATCTAGGGTTAGGAAGGAGGTGAGGAAATGACACAAATAAGGAGGGTTGGTCAATCTGAACTAGTTTAGAGGGTTTATTCTTGGCCGATGGGTCCCTATACAACAAATGCGACACAATGTCATCGACCGAGATGAGTTCATATGGAACTCTTTCTGTGGCTAGTTTTAAGAGTCTCCAAAACCACCTCGTCAATCGAGATAGGCTCAGGACCATCCCGACCAACGAAGGTCCCTATCCAAAGGCCATACTATTATGGACTAGGATAACACCAATCCTAAATAGTCAGGATTGAACACACAACATACATAATTATTAAAATAAAATGTTCTTTTCGTTAATTAAACGAACCTTTCAGGTCCTAAAACATGGCCCGAAGGCAAACATGGAAAAGATACATGTAATAACAAAACTTACAACTATACAACCCTTTTTACGTTAAGAAGATGCCTCATAAAGATGGTTTAGTGGAACTTGTTCATTGCATCATCAGAGTAGCATAATCAAATGCGTAAGCATGATCTTGACAATTCACCTATTATAACCTAAAATCATAAAATTGGACGTGGTCATTGCAAATGCAATGTTACTCTTCCAGTGAAACGAACATGGTTAATACACATAAGCGCGATATAAGTGTTTCACTAATCATAGCCACTTCCACATGAAGTGCAATACACAATGATGGAAGGTGTTTCATTTTTTAGGTTCAAAATTTCCTCAACATATGTGTAATAAAATAAAAGACTTATCAATAGGGATTGGAATAGCTCAGACAAGTATAACACCCAAAAGTGCACACGAAAAGATTACATATCAATCGATAAAAACCTTACCGTTAGTCAAGTCAAGTAAGAGTAAGCGTACCTTTTGATTCAAGAGTCGATATCTAGTATGATTTTGAAGTCAGACTTTTGAGTAGGCCCTGATTAAATGAGATAAGGGTCAAACATGGGTTTTCAATAATATAGGTCTCGAGGACCAATCAATTAGGGTTTTTAGATCCTCATGTTGACCTTAGGTTTGTTTCTCATCCTTCATCCTAACCACATCATTTAAGATATTGTTATCAATATCCACATATTATTCAACTTCACATTTAAATGATGATCTCCAACCTAGGTCACATATGACAATCCCTAAATAATAATTATGGGCATCATTTAGAGTGGTATGCGGTGTACGGGCAGAGAGGATACCACAATATATGCAATACGCGAGAGTATATGCAGAAGTACACATGGATTTAGATTTTTTTCTAATAAATTAATTATATATAATCATAAAATCATATATTGACTTAGACATATATGAATGTAAGCATATCAATATATATATATATATATATATATATATATATATATGTGTGTGTGTGTGTGTGTGTGTGTGTTATATATGTGTGTATATATATATATATTAGCATGTATGTGAAATATATGTACACATATGGACATATGTACGTATAAATGTATGAATATATGCGTAGAGCATGCGTATATGTATAAGGAATCACAATGCATAGATAAACAAATAAATATGTGCTGAATATGTGTGTATATATCGATATATAATGCAAGTATATGTATGAATGTAATTAAGGTCTATATATAATGGTACAAGTAGGTGTATGATAATTTGTTCTATATATTAAAATGTAACATATAAAAACATGACTTTATTTAAGTGTAATAAATGTGTATATGGAAATATATATTTGTATGTGTGCATGCATGTGTGCACATGAACGTCAGTAGTGGTCTATCAAAAAAGCGTAGTATAAATCGGTTGCTTAATTAGCAAAGGTATAAGAGTGAGCATATGCTGCCGCGTGGACCGCTTTTCGAAGCAACATCAAGGGTCAATATGGTCGTTATCATGAGTTTCAACTTTCAAGTTGAGATTCAATTATGATTTTCCATATAGGTTTTCAAGATCTGAAAGTGGAACCAATAAGATTGGATCACATTAAGGATTAATAACCACAAAGATAGAGTAGATGCCCAAAATTGAGTTTCATTTTATTTTCCTCAACATAAACATTAAATAAAGATTAAGAGTTAATCTAGGTTCTCCATTAGTCATCAAGATGGGTATTTGATCTCAGGATTCGTCCAAGTCAGTGAATTAAAAAATGGCCGCCTAGCCGCTTGAGCGGCCTCTTAAGCGGGCAGCAAAGCCCATCCACCTAATATCGCCCTTAAGCGCCCACTTGAGCGGATTTTAAAAAAACGCCCACTTTTTTCCCGCTTCACCCGCTTTTTTCCCGCTTTTTTCCCGTTTTTTGAAAAAAATGCTGCTGTAAGCATGTAATGTTAATTAATTATATAATCCAAGTAGTATTGAGTATAATATATGAAGCTTGTATACATTAAATGTTCTATGATATACCTAGTCCTACTTTAGAATGCAAACTTTGTATGTAAGCTGTATATAATAGGGTACTGCTGTAATATATCTAAGTAAATATCCTATTGCTCTATTATACTAGTAATGCATGATTAGTTTTACTGATTTACTTGCTGGTTTCAGTGATTAATGATTGGTACTACTGGTTAGTATTACTTTATACTTTAATTCAACAATTCATAGTTTGTTATTTACAATTAATGATCTGCTTGCTGATTTTAGTCATTAGAGATACTGATTAATAGTAAGTATTGATGAATACTTAGTTAATCACTGATTTGCTGATTAGATATGTATAGAAGTTCCTTATAAATATATTTTTTATATACACATACATGTAATTTTGTATAAAAATATATAAAATTTAGACACCCGCTTTTTCAAAAATCGCCCGCTTAATCGCCCACCTACCGCTTAATCGGTTACAGGGTGCTGTCCGCACGCCTCCTGCTTCCCGCTTTCTGATACATTGGTCCAAGTTGTCCTATGGTAGAGAGTCATAAACGTATTGATCATAGTCAAATCTAGGGTTTTAGAGCCAACCATCATGGTTAAGTCATTATAAAGTTATGAATATTAGTGAAGAAGGAATTGGGATTAGCCTTGTGTTAAAGAGTATATATTAGCCTATTTAGTTAATGGGTTAATTAGTTAGCGGGCTTTTAGTATCTCGACCCGTTTAGATTACTTGAGTCCCAAGTCTCAGGGTTTCTCCCTTGCTCTTATATATAGGACATGGTTGTACCTCTTTTATTAATAGAATCAATACAATACAATATTCTTTCACATGGTAGCAGAGCGTGTTCGCTCCTGAGGGAACCCTAGCCACCTCCGCTTCCCTCCTCTCCTAGCCGCCGAAGAACACAGCCCCAGGCCGGCCGCCGCCTCTCTCAGATAGAGAACAACATGGGGAGAGCCCACCTGCGGGCGGCCGCCGCCATCGCCATGGCTTAGGCTGGTTGCCCGCTAGGCACTTCCGACCTCCATGACTCTTTTTCTCCCACTTTCACATAGATCTGTACGTCGACGCTAATTCCCGGCATGCAATCTGTTTTCCAAATCCAAAGCTGACCGTCGGTGATCTCCTTTCTGACCATCACATATCCGACGCCATCGTCACCTTCGCCATCCGTCAGCCAACAACCATTAGTCTGCCGACCAACATCACCCATCTTCTTTCTCGAAGAGTCGCTGCATCCCGCGCAAGTGCTGCCTGTATCCAGCAGCAACGTCGCCACTCCCCATCGCCATCACTATCCATCCAGCCGGCTCCGCCTTCTGCAATAGCCGCCACCATCGTAGCAATTTGCGTCGCCCATCAGCAATAGCCATCGGACAACAACATATAACACTGTCGCAAATCACAGTGGTCATCGCCTCTACCGCTGCATCGCGCCGTTGTCCTCAGCATCAGCCTTCGCCGCCGCTCATGGAGAGGCTCCGCCCTTGGCTCTGCTTGCGGCCTCATGGCCTACAATATCTACGGAGCCGCGCAGGAGACCTTTATCATCTCCTCCGTTTCGGCCAAGTGCTACATCAACTGAGCGATACAATCCAACCATCTACTGCTCGTCATCTCGCTGCTACAGCCACGGTTGGCACTAGCCATCAGCCAATCCGATCCGCCACTACTCTAAGCCAGACTGTTGCCGCCATCCATTATCTATGCCCATTAAGCTGCTGACTACTGCGGGCGATCACCCATCTCTCCACCGCTACCAAACAACCCCAATTTTTTTACCGCCCCCTATACAATATGCCTGAAGTTATTCGGATCCTTAATCAGTCCTATCTTTTGCTAATCAGATCCAATTTTAAGCCTAACGGGCCAAACAAATCCCCTTTTCTGGTCGGGATTAGATCCATTTAATTTTCTACTCGGATCTTAAATTGACCCATTTAGCATATTCTCTATGGTTATCGATTTCATTCTCCACATATTACACATCTCCATATCACAAATTCCTCTCAAATCCACCAATTCCTTTCCCACCCACCCATCATGTGTGTATCCCTTTTTTCCACGTACCAAGGGGGGGGGTCATATATCCATTTCTCCACACAAAACACTCACTCTCATCGTATTTGGTGTGCGGGGGGATAGAGAGGAGAGGAAGAGATGAGAAGAGAGAGTGTGAGAGAATATGTATGAGAGAGGGTATGAGAAGAGATGATATATGTATTCAGGCTACTATGGAGCTTCGTATTGTTCAGCACATTTGTTCTCCACTTCCAGATAGCATTGAAGGATCTCCACTGCAGCGTTGACACCGAGCTTCTCGCATCCATACCACATTATGTACGTCAGGACAAGAGTTTGCTACGCATATTTCAGTCCTCTTAGTTCCTCTTCTTTCGGTATTTATGGTGGTTCAGTTGATCACTCTTGTTGCATTCTTAAGAGACATATGGGCGTTTTTTCAGACTTCTCAGAAGCTCAGCAATTTCAAGCATGCCAAGTCTACATCTGCAAGGTTGATTCATCCAGTTTTATCGTCACTGAGCTATTTTTACCACGTCTTCTTCGAGCTACATCTGTTGTATTAGCATCACCTTCCGTTGATCTTCTTGGGACTTTCCTTGATGGATGCTATCTCCTTTCCTGTCAAGCCTTCAAGGTTCACGCGACAGAGTTATGATACCTGCATCGTATCACCAGCATATCGTCCGTTCGTGTTCGTGCCACGTTATGCACATCTTCCCAGACAATTTGAAGATTCCGCTACTGCTACATCGACACTGTGTATTCACGTTCGTACCATGTTATGCACGTTTTCCCAGACAATTTGAAGATTCCTCTATTGCTACATCGACACTGTGTATCCGCGTTCGTGCCACATTAAGTATGTATTCCAGTGAAGTTGTCGTAGTCGTGGTATTGATGATCGTCTGCTCCAAGTGGCGAATTACTGCTGCAGTATTCAAGTTTCATTTAAGATGTTCGTCATTCCAGATGCACTAAAAAAGATCTTCCTCAGTGCTCGAGAATCTCCAGCCTGCAGAATACAATTTCAAAGAAAAGAGGTGCCATCGTATGATCCAGGGGGAGTATTGTTTAAGGGGGGGTATCAATCTTTTGTATGGGGAGTGACATTTATCATTTCTATTTATCTTTTATCATTTCTATCTTTTCTTTTATCGAGTCCTGTAACTCCAAGCTTGGACATGTGTTTCACCCATGATCCAACTTGAGGGGGAGTGTTAAAGAGTATATATTAGCCTATTTAGTCAATGGGTTAATTTGTTAGTGAGCCTTTAGTATCTCGGCCCGTTTAGATTACTTGAGTCCCAAGTCTCAGGGTTTCTCCCTTGCTCCTATATATAGGGACAGGGCTGTACCTCTTTTATTAATCAAATCAGTACAATACAATATTCTTTCACACCTTGCAAGTATTTTTAATGGGTTCCCCACATTTTTCTGATCGATCTTAGAGTATTTTTTTGTAATATTTGGAGTTAGGAATTATTACACATGAATTTATGAAGGCTTGATGTTTTTCTTGAATTTCAGAGAGGGGTTTACCTTTAATGGCGACAAAAATAGGGGTCGTAGATGAACGGACCACGGTGCAACTTGAGGGGATAAGTGGCGGAGATGAGTCCGGTCTACAAGTGAGGGAGACGGGTGTGAGTGGGGCGAGCACATGTATACCAGCCGATCTTGGTCTACGATGGACTAGGTTTTGATTGGGCGGTTGCTGCTCTCCTTCCCATTCACACTTAGCACATGGAAGATGACAAATCACATGGTGGTGCTTCTTGCCAGGGAAAAAGGGAGAGAGAGAGAGAGAGAGAGAGAGAGAGAGAGAGAGAGAGAGAGCAAGGTGGTTTCAACGGTCGAGGGATAGCCGTTTGGATTCGGGGATGCGAAAATGAAGTGGATGAGAGGTTTTTTTTTAGATGGGTAGTTGTTAGGGTTCCTAGAGCTAGGGTTTAGGGTCTCAATTTAGAAATGGCAGCAAGATGAATATCTTCACGAAGCGTTCACAATTTTGCCACAAGACAGGGTGGGAAAAATTGGACAAGTTAGAGGGAGTCAAAGGAGAGAAAATTGGAGGAAGAATATGCATGCCACACATGTAATTAGGCTGCAAAATCCCTACGCCCAAGCCATCTACTTTCTAAACATCTGAGGTAGGGAATGATGCCACCTGATTGAGCCCCTGGTCGCGCTTCCAGCGCCAGCTGTATGTGGGCCCAAGGTAAATAAATCTGGGTCATTGCTGGAGCCGACCGACTGAGGGATTGAGCGGACCCAAAAAGGGGGAGAAAGGGATTTGTTGGTATTTAACTTTGGAAATTCATAGTGATCCACAAGAAGTTCCGGTTATGATGAAATTTGGACCATAGACTCATATCAATGGTTAGAATATCAAAGGCTCGCATCTGTTACTTCCAATTTTAATATAACATTAATACCAAACATGTACAATATAGTAGTGTTTATATATATGAATTATTTGTTTTTTACTTAATATAACTGCAAATATAAAGGTATTTAATACATAAACCAGTCTTCGGTCTAGTCCATTGTTTGATCAGTCTTGGACTGGACCAAACTGGCGACCGACTTCCGAATTTACAGACTGCAGAGCAGATTGAACTTCTTAACGGTCCCGGCCCGGACTGGACTGGATGGATCGGCCCAGTTTGGTCTAGCGGTCTGGACCGGTATTTGTTCACCCCTACATACTCATGTCTGAAAGGTGATTCTCCACAAGCTCTGCTGGATTATTTAGTTCGTATTTTATAGATTTAGAGATACTGGATGTCACTAAGGATCAATGTTGTGCTATTTACCTCACATGTACAAGCACTTAGATGACCATATCTATGGCATTGACATGAGATTGAGATCTAACCTCGCTTGATTCTTGCATATTGCAAGCAAACAAGCCACGATATATACATGAGCTTTATAATTTAGGTCACTACACTGACAATACTCATTTTGTGGGTAGCATTATCAAGTACAACAAACTTTTTACATGTCGTTGTAGATCTTTATGCAATAATTTAAATAAACGGTAACATTGTTCTGCGCAAACAATGTAAGACGATGTACTTTTTTGTGGATATTTATGCATCTCAGTTTCTTCAAAGGATTGCATGTTGATGCTTTCACGATGAAACAGTACCTAATTGACTATTAATACATTGCCATTTATCTCATTTTCCAGTGAACGTTCTAAGATTGGATATCTCTAATACACGTCTACTTATAGCCAAAATAATGTTCCTTCATTGTGCAATGCTTTAATCTTTTGAGTGTCACTCATGTTGATTAAAATTTATTGACACCACTGAAATGTCCGTAATCATGCACTTGTCCTGTGTGCTAATTGTCTAATGCCTTGACAGCAAACGAAGGTTTGCAGAGCAACAAGCTGAGGATTGGTGGAAGGAAAATCAAGAAAGGATATTTAAAAGGTACAACCGACCAATCACAGAAACTACAACATGTATTAGTTAAAAAACATAGAATCATTTAATTAGATAGGAATGCTATTGCTTTTTCTTTCTAATGAAGATATATCAACAGTTTCAGTAAAAACTGGCATCTCTCTTAGCAAGTCTTTGAGTTTGATTAGGGTTATTGATTTCGTTTGCCAGAGGTCAGTGGCCAGCTTAACCTTCCCATTAGGGGATAAACTGTAACTTTCAGCTGTGAACTTGTATCTTTATCATTGGATTCATTGGACTTGCTAGAATGAGGTTACCAAGTGTATAGCCTCTTTACTGTTTTATCTAGTTACTGGCATATTTTCTACCTTTCCTACGTTCTTATCCAATGACTATCTTTCCTACTTACTGCGAGCATTATGACAAGTCAACATCTTATGTCAGTAGCGGTCAATTATTTAGAGTATCGGAGTTTTGATATAAAACAGCAAGTTTTCAGGACAATAAGGAATTTCGTAAATGATTGGTTTTGCATTTGAAGATGAAAGTTGGAACTGGTGCATCTCAATGAGTTGTAATAGGATAAGATTGTATTAATCTCGGAAAGTTCACTGAATGCACGACATGATAACTGATGTTTAACTCAGATAGAAAGATCTGACAGCCAGATTTTCTCTACTTATGTAACCATCGTAGAATAAGAACTGTAGATACGAGTGATATATGTTTTATCATCTGCTTATTTTGTTTGGCATCGCGCATGATCGACTCCTTGTTGTATTCATTATTGAAGATATGAATGTTTGTTAAGATACATTTAAGGCGTGAACCTTCGTTATACAGTATACAACAAGATTGTTATACAGTATATAGCAAAATCCCGATATTTTTGGCCTTTTGCATATTTATCTTTTAGTCCTTTCCATGTGACCAGTATATCAAAAACAAATTGTATGCTGAATTTTAGTTTCGAGATGAAATTTGAGATGGCATTGAAGATAAGCTCACAACCCAATTTTGGAATAAAATTTCTTGATTGTTTTATGGTTTGCATCCACGACAAAGGACTTCCGTGTCCAACAAATGACTAGATAAACGCTCAAATTAGGTGGATCATTGATTCCATTTTTTTTGTATCGTGCCACTATGGAATGAACTTTGTTATGAATGTATACACGTCGAATTTGAGAACCCCAACATCTCTGATACGACATCATAATAGAACATTAGCGTTGATACTGGCACAAAAATTTGAGTTTAATGGTCCGAACAAAAATGGCATAAGACGGCTTGTGATTGGACACGACTTCTGCTTTTAGTAACTTCTTTTCCTGCATTGCATGTCGCAATCATTAATTCTTCGGATGGACATGGCTCGACCTATGACATAAACTAACCTAATGGTAGTGGCCCAAAGTTATTTGCAAACCGGATGGTTCGCTAGCTCAATCCAAACTGCAAGTATATAGTTTCTTCTGGTCAGTTCAGTTTTTAATTGTTGAGCATTTTAAGTGATGTTGCAGAAGCTCTTAGGTGTTTACTTGTACAAGATGGAATTGCTCGAACGATGTTTACTGTACAATGTGCTTATTTGAATAAAACTAGCAAACAATACGTGCTAAGCAAATGCACTAAAATTAAATTTATCTAATACATAACTGTAAAACATGATTTTTCTCAATTGTTCTCTATTAAAATACATCTTTACTTATATATCTTTGACGACACAGTAGAAAACCAATCCTAATAATAGTAAGAAAACAAAAAATAGCAAAATTTTAATATGTTATTAAATACTTAGCATGTCGATAAACTAAATATGGATCCATATTGAGTATTTTTTTTTAATTTCATAAATATTATTCACCATAATTGATATACATTCAACTAAAAGAGAATAGTTCAATTAATATCCAAATCACTTTCTCCATTTTATGGTGTTCCATTAACAGACTGGACCAATGAGCACACATGTTGTTGAAACTCCTTCCTACAAGCTGATAAAAGAGAACAAGTCTACATATAACCAGCTAACTCCTAATTTATAGTGTGCCATTACTAAAGTATCTCTCCTCTTCTCTGTCATGTGTATGTTGATTGTTAAAAAATAAGAAAACACAAATAAACAACATAAAATGTAATGCAATAAAAGACAAAGGGACTAACCATGTCGTTGAATTGGTTGTGGACCCAGATCGACTAAATTTAATTCAATTTTTTTTTTGCTAGAACAGATATAGTTCACTTAACATCTAGGTGACCCCTTCCATCTATGATGTTTAATTTATTACTAAATCTATGAGCATGCAAACATGTTGCTGAATTTCCCTTTGTTTTTTTTGTCGGCACAATTTGTACTGCATTGTCATTCACAATAGATTATATAAAATTCACTAAGAGAGTAGCTTGGTTAGCTGTGAGTTAACACCCTCCAACTTATAAACACATAGATAGTCTGGATTGATTAACACGTAGACATGGTGCAAGAATGCACAGACCGATTAGACCAATGACCACACAACTAGTTTGTTAGGACACAAACATATGTTGGACCGGTGACCATACATACTAAAAATGTGAAACTTCTAGAACACCTCCACTTTCCTTGTTTGGCATGGTAGCAAAAAACTAACTCAAAAAATGAATTTTAGAAAATTATATACAAACCACTAAGAGGGAGTAAGATTGTTTAAGTGTGAGTTAACTCCATCCTACAACACACGAGAAATTTGGATTCATTAGCGCGCAAATAGGGTGTTGGAGCAGACAAACTGATTGGACCAATGAGCACACAACCAAGCTATTGAAACACAAACAAAGGCTAAATCGGTGACAACATAGACCCAAAATGTCCCGCTTCTAGAAAAGCTCCTTGTTTGGCATGGGGTTAAATACCAACTCAAAAAAACAAATTGCAAAAAATGTCAAATCAAAAGGCAATGACCCACCAAGTAAATCGACAAGACTAATGTGCAAAAAACACCCTGAATCACACTCCAAACTCAAAACTATTTTTTTTATTGGCACTATTTGTTCTACACTTACATGTACAATAATTTATATATGGCTCACTAAGAGAAAACAACTTGATTAATAACACCGACAATTATGTCTGGTTAGCATGGAGATATACTATTGGAACACACAAATTGATTGGAAAAATAAACAAACAACTAGAATGTTGGAACACAGACACAAACATGACCATTGACCACACAAACCCTAAACGTGGAAGTTCTATAACATATCCAACCTCTGTGTTTCATGTGACAACAAAAATATAACTAAAAAAATTAATAAATAAATAAGTAGCCAAGCACATAAGAAGGGAAATACAAATAAATAGATCAAAGTAAATGCAAGTGATCCGTTGGGCAGGCTGGTATGCCAATGAGCAGACGGGAGGATTCCCTTTTAGTATAGAGATATAGGCTTGTTCCATATTATGTATGTATAATTTACATTACAAAAATAAAAATAACATGTATTTTATAACTATAACATTAGAAGAAAAGTCGAAAGAAGTTGTATCTTGTTATGGAGGTTGTATAAGAAATAGTATACAAGTTGTGCACACATGAACTGCCATAAATTGAAATGGATCTATGACTTCTCTAATGTACCAATTAAGTTTAATTTGAAATTGTGGTATTCTGAAATTAGTATTAGAATATCTACAAATAAAACAAATAATGAGAAGGATGGGAAGTGTTGGAAGGAACTTCTAAAAAATAAATAATTATCTCATAAGAAATTTTATAGTGTACACCATTCATACGTGTGACCATCATGACATGAATAATGTTGAAATATTCAACATGAAGTTTAGACAAACATTGTATACTTACCGTGAACTTCAAAACCGTTTTATATATTGAATATGGCTAAAGGAGTAATTATATCTTTTATAGAATTTGTTATAATAAATATGAAAAAAAGAACCTCAAATCAGTGGAACTCATGTTAGAGGACTATTATATCTTTTTGCCACAAAAAACCTTCTATTGAGCCATCCTTGAACCTCAAATCAATGGAACTCATGCTATGACAATAATCAAGAAACTAGGGTTCCATTACTCACACAGAGTTGAAGCACGGGGATTTTCTGGTGGCATTTGGGTTGGATGGAGTGACTATACAAATTTAACCATTATCCACTCCTATAGACAATTTATCTCGTACAGAGTTAATGGTAGGTACATTGTTACATATGTATATGCCAACCCACACATCCAAGTTTGGAGCCTACTATAGAAACATCTCAATGGGTAGAAGCTTTAATGAACCGTGGATTGTCATGGGAAATTGCAACACTATTACTCACCCTACAGAAAGCATAGAAGTGATATCTTCAACGCTAATGAGGCCAGGATTTTCACTGATACCCTGATGGAGGCGAGTTTGGCTGATCTGTGGTTTTTTAGAATGCAATTTACGTATAAACATGGTAGCCTGCAAGAATGTTTAGATAGAGCGATTGTGAATGGAACATTCATCAGCTAGTTCCATGATGTGGTAGTGGAACACTTGCCAAGGCTCCACTAGGATCACTATCCATTACATATCTTATCAAGTAAAGGCCCTAAGGTGAGCCATAGATTCATTACCTAAGCCTCTTGGTAGGAGGAAATCCGAGTTCCCTTCAAGACTGAAGGGAGCCTAGGAACAAGACAACAACTTCTCTGATGCACTTCACAATGCTAAAATGCATCTTTTGAAGTGGGATAGAGAGTTGAGAATCAACGGGTGGAGGGATAAGGATAGATTAATACGAAATATAAACCAACTCCAGATAAACATGGCAAACCGCTATGATGAGATATCCGATCATCATTGTCGTACCATGCAAGCTGAATTGATGAAGAAGATGACTGGAAATAGAAAGTTCATATAGATTGGATGAGGAATGGAGACAATACCTCCAAATTCTATGAGACATGGGTTAACTAGAGAAAGAGAAATAATACATTCACTACCTTGAAAGACACAGATGGGAACTAGATGTTGAATGAAGATAAGCTACGAGAACTTGTGGTTAAATACTTCAAGAGTTTTCTCACTTGTGTAGGTGGTGATAACAGATGCAATGGAAACACCATCCCTGGTAAATTGAAAACCTTGACTAATGAGCAAAGTAGCCACATTGACACTACCCCTTCTGCTGATGAAATTCTTACAATCCTGAGAACAATGAACCCATACAAGGTAGCAGGTCCTGACGGAGTTAGTGCATTGTTTGTACAAAAGAATTGGGATAACAAATGGTGATTCCGTGTGCAATGCAGGAAGGAACGCCCTTGTTGGGAACCCCCTTTCGGAAGAATTGTGTCAAGCTACAATCATACCCATACCCAAAGTCCACAGTCCCAAAAGGCGTGAGCAACTTCGACTAATTTCTTTGAACAATATCTGTTGAAGCTCTCCTCCAAAATAGTACTGGAAAGGCAAAAAAAGTTTATTACCTGATTGGATGAATCCTACCCAAAGCAGTTTTGTAATGGGTAGGAAAATCACTAATAATATCATGTTAGTACAGGAAGTTGTAAATAGCATGAAATGGAAGTCAGGAGCAAACACAATGGCTATTAAAGTTGATCTCAATAAATCTTGTGATTACATGTCCTGGGATTTTGTGGAAGACACTCTGAATAAAGTGGGGTGACCAACTAATATATTCATGTTTATGATGCATTCTATTACTACTGGTCACATAGCCATAGCATGGAACAGAAAGCTATATAATAGTTTCAAATCTGGGAGATGCCTCAGACAAGGGGATCCTTTATCCCTCTACTTGTTCGTGATCTGTCTAGAAAGACTGAGACAAATGATTCAGAAGAGAGTTGACGAGAAGAAATGGAAACCAGACAACAATGGTGCATCAAGGCCTGCTAAGCTCACGTCTGCTTTGCAGACGAAGCAGACGATCTTCTTTATTTGCCCAAGCTAGCAAGGATCAAATCCTAACTATTAAAGACTATTTCAAACAATTTGCGAAGGCATCATGACAAATTGCGTCAGTGACCAAGACACATTTTCTTCTCAAGAAGCGTCCTAGAACCGTCTTCAATGATATACAGACGGTGAATAGTTTTCAAGTCACTAAGGATCTGGGAAGATATTTAGATGTGCCAATTATTCATTCTAGAGTGACCAAGAACACTTAATAGTGATATCCTGAATAGGATCATGAGTCAAGTGAATGCATGGTCAGCCAGGACCTTAACACTAGCATGGAGAATCTCTTTGGGCAAAACAACCTTAACGACAATTCACACTTTTGTTATGCAAACAATGAAGTTACATGTTTAGGTTTGTGACCGACTAAATAGGTCATCAGGGGAGGATATAATAAAGTGAATCCAATGTCCTTGGTGGCATGGAACAAACTAACTAGTCACAAAGAGCAAGGAGGCTTAGGTCTGAAAACAATGAGAGAATGGAACGAAGCTTTGCTCCTCAAGAACTCTTGGGATGTGTGTGTTGGTCGGGATACTCCGTAGTGTAAGGGGATTCAGAAAAGATTTCAAAGTTTCTCTAGAAGTCAACCAGTATGCGACTCAAGGTTTGGGAGAGTGGTCCTCCAAAACAAAGAGCTGACGAGTCGTAACTGCATAAACACCAGAGATGCTTCTAATAAATCACACTATTAAGGAGGTGCCATAAGAGTTAAGCGACCTCCATGTTCAAAGTCTCATCAACCTAGGTTGGCAGTGGGACTTGGAATTCCTGGGCGAGTTGTGCAACCAGGAGACAATTAATTTGATTCTAAATAAAGGCATACCTGTGGAGAGTGATGAACCTGATATATGCTCTTGGATTCACACTAAGGATCGGAACCTTACAGTGAAATCTGCTTATGAGATCATGGGGAAGGGTAAAGATTTGGAGTCAGCTGGTAGTTGGACTAAACTCTGGAAGATTAATACATCAAGTAAGCTGAAGGTCTTTGGATGGCTGCTCATGCACGAAGCTTTACTGACTAATCTAAGGTGGAAAACTCGACACCTTTCAGATGATGGTACCTGTAGTAGGTGCGAATTGAAGGGTGAAACCATTATTCATGTGCTACGTGATTGCAAGATAGTTAGAAATGTTTGGCAAGGAGTGTTAGAACCTGCGGAGATGCATATGTGCTTCAGTTATACCAATTCCAACACCTAATTCAAGCACTACATTGAGGCTCAGGAATCGTGCACGGTAAAGTTCGTAACCACATGTCAGTATATTTCGACATGTCGCAATAAGCATATCTTTAAAAAATCACTTAAAACTATGACACTTCGGATAGTATGTATACAAAAGATGCTAAACATGCATCGGATGACATTTTATGATGCCGAGGCTAATACCAAATCCCACACCGGTTCAAGATGGTCGCCTCCGCCTCCAAATTATATCAAAGTGAACACTGACGCCTCTGTGGGGCAAGGTCATACTGCTGTGGCAATAGTGCTTAGAGACGATCAAGAACAGTAGAAAGGTGGTTATGGAAAGCGCATTCAGAGCACCAATGCGACTGAGGCAGAGTTGGCTGGCATCACCTTAGCTCTTGAATGTGCTGCGGATCACATGTACTCCAAGGTTATAGTTGAAACAGATTGTAGCACTACTCTAAAGGCTATAGAAGAAGACGTAAAAAATCATCCCAAATTCACACATTGGACTACTAGAATTAGAATGTGTATGCATGGTGATAAAGAAGTTAGATTCACAACTAGGGTCATGAACTAAGTTGCTGATGCTTTGGCCAAGTTCCACTTAAAAAATAATTTTACTTTCTTTAATCACATCCACCCTTCTCATAAGAATATTACTAGTATTATTAAAGAGGAGGGTTTAATGGTAGTAGTACAAGCATATTAAATTCTGCAAATTGTATCAGTGAATATAACCAATTTGAGAATTTGCTTACAAGAGGAAGGCAAGATGAATAATAGTACTTCCTAAATTCTATAAATTAAAAAAAAGGATACTTCTTAAACGTCTGTGTCTAGCATTCCTTGCACCAAAGAAAATCGAGTTCTCATGGAAGCAAATAGCAAATGAAAAAATAAAACCATATATAGCTCAATTCTACAACCGATTGTGCATATATCTTGTGAATAGTTGTCATCTCTTAATGATATATGAAAACTTATATAAAAAATTCAACGTATTAGAAATATCATCCATAAAATGCACATTTCTCCAAATGTGCATCATATACATAAAGACAAATGTTTAAAGGACACATATTTCCTTGTGTAACAGACAGATTTCTCGTATGTACAAAGGGGCATATTTTTCATATGCTCACTCGAAAATTAAAACAACACACACACATTATATATATATATATATATATATATATATATATATATATATATATATATATATATATATATATATATCATGCGTTGAAAATCAAAACAACGCGTGTTGAGATGGATAGAGGATAGAGAAGTTCTTCCATTTAGTGTTTCAATACAAGACTTTATTCAATCCTTTCTAAGTACAATCAACAAAATAAACTTACAAAATGAAAAGAAATATCAAACATAAGAACAATATTGAAACTGACTATAATTTCATATATTAAAGAAAAAGTGAGTTGTTCATATTTTGAAACTTATTTATTATAGAA
Organism: Alisma plantago-aquatica; assembly: GCA_963693085.1. NCBI lineage: Eukaryota > Viridiplantae > Streptophyta > Magnoliopsida > Alismatales > Alismataceae > Alisma > Alisma plantago-aquatica. The sequence goes on along the minus strand of OY856409.1, from coordinate 297,563,136 downwards.
GATCAACTCCAACCAAACATGCATGCCTCATAGTATGACATATTAATATGCATATCGTGTTCTCAAATTTATTTTTTGGTTAAGCAAAGTATTTCTTTCAGAAGTGAGCACTCCTTTGAAGTGACATAAGTTAAAAATTAGGAAGTCATTTGAGTGAAGAATACATAATGAATTTCCAAGATACTCATACAAGAACAATAGGGAAAACACCTCTAATTACATAATTTGATTCACTGATAAGTGAAAGTGAAAGTGACAATGTTGATGAATCATGACTCATTGATAGAAGACCATCACAAAGACATGTTTTGTTATTTTTGCACCAAAGAAAAGGAGGTAAATGTAAAATTGAAAAGCAAATAAAAGAGGAAAATCTTTTATAGCTTGACCCAATAACTGAGTGTGTAGAATATCAGTCATGATCACTAAATGATAAATGAGGACCTACAGAAACAAATTCAATGTATTAAATCATTGTCTATAAAATGCACATATCTCTGGATGTGCAAATAAAGATGAGTGTACAACAAACACATATTTCCATATGTGCAGAATGCACGTTTTTGATACATGCAATGGGGTATACATATATATATATATATATATATATATATATATATATATATATATATATATATATATATATATATATATATATATATATATATATATATATATATATCATGCATTGAAAACAAAACAACGGGCTTTGATATGGGTAGAGGATAGAGAAACTTTTCCAAGTGGTGTTTTAATATAAGACTTCATTGAATCTTTTCCAAGTACAATCAAAACATCAAACTTAAAAATGCAAAGAAATATCAAACACGGGAATATGTATAGAAAATTCCATATATAAAGGAAAAAATGAGTTTTCTCATGATTTGAAAGTTATTTATTTTTAATAGAAGACCAAGTCCAACCAACCATGCATGCTTCACATTGTGATATATTAATATGCATATATTATTGTAAAACATCTTCATTGGATAAGTAAATAATTCCTTTTAGAAGTGAGCACCCCTTCGAAGTGATATAAAGTATAAGGAAAAAAGGGAAGGATAAATTATGGATTGGTAAGATACTCATACATGTATGATAGGGGAAACATCTCCATATAATATTTCAAATAATTTGATTTTATGATAGGTTAATGTGACCATGTTGATAAATCATGGTCCATTGATAAAAGACCATCACCAACTTTTGATTTGATTTTTTTGCACCAAAGAAAAGGAGGTAGCTATAAAAGAGAAAAGCAAACAGACTAACAAAATGGTAGGCTAAGGATAAAGAAGGTTTTCCATATAGTGTTTTAACACAAGCCTTTGTTGAATATTTCCCATATAAAATCAATAAAATAAACCTAAAAATGTAAAGAAATAATATGAACATATATTGGAATTGAATATAATTAAAATACATGATAAGATCAAAAGATTGGACTTTGTTACCATTATCTCTGTATGGATAAGAAATGTAACTGATTTTCAATGCATAAATGTGTAGATTCTCAAATTCATGTGCACATAAAAAACATGGAATTCTCAATTATAGTTAGAATTGACATAGATACCCTGGTCAATATTTGTATTTTGGTTATAACTTTCCCTATATTTTGGTACTTCTAAAAATAATCAAGTAAGATTACAAGCTTTTTGGTCGGAGAAATATTAAAATGTTTGTACTCCACTTACATGTTAGAGTATCCACAAAAAGTATTCAATTACCCTTTCCATCCAAATAAAACCACTTGATTTATTCTATTGTTGACTTGTTAATGGGTCACTTGCCACCACCTTAAATTGTGAAATAAGAAAATTTATTATGTGATACTTGATTATAATTTTATTTTTAATATGTCATAATAAAGATTTAATTAAAATGCAAAAGTTAGAGTGAGGAAAATTAGTTGGTTCACCTCCAAAAAAAATGCATCAACAATGGAAAAAATCTTATTCTTGCATTTTCTTAAGCTATCATAATCCTACGATGTCAATGAAGAGAAAATAGAAAGAAGAAAAAAAGTAAAATCATATCATAAATTTCATAACAATTTACAATAATGATCTTAATAAGAAAACTAACCTCATCTAGGTGGAAAGCTATCACAACCTTCATCCTCCTCACCAAGATGCAAAAGTAGCTTAAAATTGGGATTCTTCACTATAATCTCTAGTAGATTTTCCACTTTGTTCAAATGACTTTGTTTGGCATGCTTTTCAACTTTAGTTGCTTTCAAGGCTTTTGGTTGAGCATTGAAAGCTTGTTCTTTCTCTTTCAATTTTCCTTTTCATTTTAGCTCAACCAAGAGTGCATTCTTGGCTTCGTATGTTCCTCTAACATCTCTAGATTCACTGCTCCACCATAATCAAGTATGTATTTGCTAGTTGATGGGTCTCCATATACCTTTTTTGTAACCTATACATGATAAAGGGATGGCTCAACTTGTTGGATGTTGATTTTTTTTTCATACAAGAGAAAGTAATTAATGAGTGCAAACATACAAATGCAGAAATGGTCATGTATGATATATTACTTACATGACTTGAGATACCTCCATATTGGCCAATGTATCACCCTTTTCGTGCCACTCAAAATATATTGTTCCAAAGTCAGGTGCATTCCTATCTTTTCCTTCCTATAACATCATCACACATAAAGTAATACACATAACAACATATATGAAGAATGGATTAAAAGACAAAACTACCTTCTACCAAAAACATTAATTAAGAGTCATGATACCAATGTGATGAAGTAGCTTCTTGTTCAATATTTCTTTATTTTTTGTTTTTCTCTTGCTCAAGGCTTACATTTTCATTAATAGAAATCATTTGAACAATAATTCTACAAGCATAAGTTCAAGTAACTAACAAATGTGAAATTGATCACTCATGAGATTGCCAAAAACTTATCACCATGGAATTTTTTAGAAGCCATTCCCAGTCACTTTCAGCTTCAATTGCCAAAGGCTTCTTAAACAATTGTTGCTCCATGTCTAGCCCTTTATCCATGTGATGCATCGCTTCTCTCTATTTCACCCATACCTCTTTCAAATGCTTTATTGTTTGAACATCAAAATCATTCGTGTTGTTGTTGGAAAATTTATTCTAAACAAGTAAAGTATGCATTAATGATATTGTTGTCTTATGGATATTTTAGAAACAAGATAAATATTAAATGAATTAGTTTCACTCACCAGAGTTTCTTCCCATATGTGTTCTTTTTGTCTTTCAGTTATATCATTTTATGAATGAACCTTCAATGGACAAATTTTTTGATCACAAAAAATCCTCCCCAAGTGTCTATTCCATACCTTATGATTTTTTTTCCAAGAGGAAAATCTTGATATAAGGTGATATCAATCTTGTTACCGTCTTTAAGTCTAGCCATATTTGTATATTTATTAGCTCCTCAACTCCTTACTAAATTTTCAACGACATTGACTATGATTAAGCACAAAAAGATCAATTGAATGTTCATCTTATATCACATAAAAAGAAAAAAATCTTATTGAATAACAAAATGTATTAGGAGAGTATGAAACTTAATTGGTGCATGTCAATACTTCATATTACTGCAAATGAATAACAATAAAAATTCTATTTTATCCTTCAAAATAACAGAAAAGAACATTGTGAAGGCAAGTCGTCGTACATGTTGATGTCTCACTGATGGAATGTAAATACATCATTTTAGTAGCCATGCGGTCTTACTTTTGATTAGGAGATTCTTCACGAGGAGCATGAACGAACTCAATTGGTGGAGTAGAACTTTGAACTGGTGGAGCAACAATTTCAATTGGTGAATGACTTTCCATTGGTGAAGCAACACTCTCAAGTGGTGGATGAACATTTCAACAGGTGGAACACTCTCAAGTGGTGGAAATGGAATATTATTTTTGGAAGTAGAAGCATTCCAAGTTTGTGGAAAACAAATTCTTATTCCATAAGAGAAAGACATCAAACGACTATTTAAATCCAACAAATGACTACTATACAACTCATCCATACCATTGGTGTTACCTCCTTTGAGAATTTGCAAACTATTTCTAAATACCAGTCCATGAACATGTCTCTTCCAATTACACTTAGTTGTTCTGGAAAGATATAATTCCTGGACTTAAATTTTCTTTTGAGATATATCTAATTCTTTGACTTTCTTGTATCAATTTTCCAATATCAATGTCATTAAGAATTAGAATTGCAATTTCTAATCGAAGTGCTTGATCAAATCACTGAAAATGATAATTCTTATAAAATATTTGATAAATAACACATTGCATAAAGTAAAAGATCAAAATGACAGTGTGATTTTTTTTTTCAAAAAACGAGGCTCAAGACTTCATAATGATATACAAACACATAAGATTTTTAATGACATCACTATAGTTAATTTTCTAGAAAGAAAGATAAAAACAACTTTATCACTATCAATAGGAACATATTGTGCATCATCCTTGTCAACCAACTCAAACTTGTCATGTGGCTCGACCTTTATCACAACATGCCACCCGTTATTATTGTGATCATCAACATAAAAAACTTGAGATGCTTGAGTGGCTAATACAAATGGCCGAGCAGTTTTACTAAATATGGTTGCAACTAACACTTGTAAAATTATACTCATACATCATTAATCCTTTAACTTTATCAGCAACACCAAACCAATCACACCAAAACAATGTCACACAGTTATCACCCAAGTATTGCATTTCTATAATTTTGATTAGTTTCCCAAAATAACTAATAACCCCACCACTATCACATCACCTCCCACAACCACCACTACATTCACATTGATGTTTCCTCATGAGCCCTAGTAGGAAATCAATATCCATTCACCACATAGCCATAAAAACATGTCACACATTTAGATGAACCCCATGAGAATGAAAGCAACTCTTCTATCTTCTTGCGTTTATCATTCTCATATTGATCAATAATCTAGATAAATTATAGTTGTATAAAGTGAAATATAAAAATTGATCAGTATATACATGGTCATATTAAAAATAGACAACTTACCTCTTACTTGAATTGCTCAATTATAATTTCATTTAATTTCTTCGAAGACATTTGTTATGAATTTACTCTTCAAAGTTGATAGTATGTTGTGTATTAAATAATCAATAATATGTGACAAATTAGATAAGTCTTACCTTCAAAAAATATTAGTCTTACAAGGATCTATATAATAAATGGCAAGTAAAGATTGCTAGGAATCACTTACTCAATGAAGGGCTCAACTTCTTTATAATTGTTAAGAATGCACAAATGAGCTTGCTCCAATTCTTGTGCATCAAGGTTTCTTGTTGTTCCATAACCTAACCTTCTTCCCTTGTATGTAATGTAAATAAGTCTGTATATTCCTTGACATCATCATCATAATTTCAATCTAGGCAATTGAACTTCGTCTCTACTTTATGCAAATATCTTTTAAAAATTTGCATACATGTTTCACATATGTATCCTTCTTCTATGGAACCCTCGGGGAGGGTGCTATTGCAAATATAGGACTTTAAGGTATACACATTTCTCTCTATAGGATACATCAAAAATTATGGTGGAGATATCTTCTCCAACTTATAAAGAAATTCAAGCTTCAATTTTGCTTCGACTATGTCATATTTAAACAATTAGATGCCAACACCTAAAAAATATAAGACAACTCAAGAATAAGCTCTCACACAACCTTAGCAAGAAAAACACACAATGTAAGAGGAAGTATGCAATGTAAAATAACATAATGGTCATGAATTTTCAATCTTGATAGTTTAGTCTCTTTCATGTTCATATATTGTGAAATGTTTGAGGAAAACCCACCTGGGACCTCTAAAATATTTTAAAAATCTATTGAACTTGTTCTTTCCATCTCGAGATAGTATGAATGATGTATTCAGAAACATTATATTACCTTCCCTTTTTATGGGGTGTAATACTTTTCTAATGTTCATTGCTTGCAAATTAAGATGAGTTTGTATTTTCCCTTTGTCTTATTCTTCACATTCAAAAGATTTTCAAGAATACTCACATATGTTTTTCTCTATATGCATTACATCTATAGTATGTCATGTCAACAGATCTTTCCAATATGGAAGTTTGAAAAAGTGATTTGTTAGTATATATATATTTTACTGGGTTTATTATTATTATTATTATTATTATTGTGTTATGGGATTTAGAGTGGTCTTGTCTATTAGCCTCTTTCTTTTATCCCATATTTCTTGTCTCTATTTTATGCTTTACTCTCTTGTCCTATAAAAGAGAGACCTCTGTAATTGTTTTACTCATCTAATACAAAGGCTTTCATTATTCTAGATAGAAGAGCACTGTGATCCTCCTTAAACCCTTCCCACCCTAACCCTAACCTATGCCATCATAAACCCTAGCCGCCACCCCTCCTTTGCCCCTCATCATCTACCCTTCCAGTCACCACCTCCTATGTCGTCGTCGGTACTGCCCCTGCCCCATCCCTGCACCTACAACTATCCCCTCTCCCTCTCCACCACCCTCCACCTCTCCCTCTCCACCCCATCATCCCTCCACCACCCTCCATCCCTTCTCCTACACCTGCCGCCACCCCCCATCACCCCCTATTCACCACCTGCCACCACCACCTCTACTCAACATAGTTGTTGCTTCCCTGCCCCTACAAACAACCCTCTCTACCTCCTCTCCTTCCCCCCTCTCTTACGCCACCATTTTCCAACCATATCTCCCTCCAGATAGCCACCACAAATAATCTTTCCCTTCCCCTCTACTCTCTGGACGTCTTTGACAACTTTCCAGTTATAGCACGTTGACGGTGTAACTGGTTCTCGCTTCCTACTTGCCTACGCCTCATGGTGGAGTAGTTCTTCCTCCATGTTGGTGTAGGTTTTTCTATATCTTCTGTTGACCCTACGTGGGTTTCTGGGATCTGATACGTCAGATCTCCTACTGCTCTCTTTTACCCCCATGCAGGTGTTACTAAATCTACCCATGTGTTGGGTTTCTGCTGCTGTTCTTTTCTACTGAATGCTACATGCCTACTATTCTTGCCTACTGTTTCTATCTGCTGACTGTTGCTCCTGCCTTCTTTTCTATCTTGCATACTACCTGACTCATGGCATCTACCGATCCGCTTCGAAATCTGTGTGTCACTACTATCAAGTTGGATGATGGCTCAAACTATCACCTTAGCGACATCTTTTGATCTTTATGTCAAGGCTCAAGGACACTATTCTCATGTTTCTACTAAAGGCCCATATGCTCTTGCTACAACTACTGATGATGATAAAAAGCAGGCATATGATCTATATAACAAAGAAGATTCTAGTATTACGACCTAGCAATAATGTTGAGCCTAAAATCATCCAATCTCTCCTACGACTGTCGACGGATAAGGACATGTGGGATCAACTTTACCACACGTACTCTCATCAGCAAAATCCAAAGAAAGTGTTTGATATCTTCAAAAACTTGACCAAGAAAGAGTACACCAATACTAATCCTATAGAAGACAACTATAATTAGTGTTGCACACTCTGGGATGAATTCGAAATCTACCATCCTCTCACGAATGATATTAAGGAAGCCCAACAACAACACAATGAGCTTCAACTTGTTTAGTTCTTGTCTGGGTTACCACCCTCCTTTGCAGGTGTTGTTGATCAGATTCTATCTGATGATCCTCTACCTACTTTGTAATATATTTTGAAACATGTACAACCCTTACCTTCTGTCTCTCAAGTGACTCCTGACTCTTCTGATAATACAACCCTTGTTGTCACTCTAGTGATTCTTTTTATAGTCATGGACGAGGTTGAGGATTCGGTCGAGGGCGGTCTACTACCGGCCCTGGTTGTGGTTTGTACTCGGTTCTAACTCCTCTTCTACTGAGTAATGCTACTGCAACTTCTACAAGTGCACCAAACATACCGAAGACTGATGCTGGATCAAGCATGGCAAACTTGCGTGGGCAAATCAAGTTATGTCAGCATAGTCTGACACCACTGCTTCTTTGTCTGCTCCACCCTCTACAGACTGGATCCAATTCAAGTTTGAGAAATTGCTCCAAGCACGGCTAGCTTCCTCTACTGAGACTTCTACTGATGGAAATTATGCTCTACTAGAACAAACTGGTAAAAATACATGGGTGGTCGACTCTGGTGCAACTTCCCATATTATTGGCAATTCTACTTTATTTTCTAGTGCATAAAACTTCCACTATTCCACATGTTATGCTTGCCGATGGCTCTCAGACACCCATTTTAGGAATTGAGAATATATGAACTCCTGGAAGTCTTTTATTATGTTCTACTTTATATGTTCCAAAATTCCCTATCAATCTGTTATCTATGATTAGAATTGTTAAGAGCCTATGGTGCTCCATAAATTTTTACCCAGATTGTGGGAAAAAGGGAAAAGGGGAGACAAGGCGATGCCATCATTTATAATGGGATCACGAAAACATCACAAAGCAAATAGATCCAGGAAGGAGAAGGAGGATCCTGTGAAACCACATTGATCAGAATCCCAAAGAAAATGGTCAGTAGAGAAATGGAAATGAGGAGAGGGGGTTGTAGTAGGTTGGTTGGGAATAAGGCAATAAGAGAGAGAAAACTTCTAGTAGAGGGGGTTAGTGCTTTGATAATTGTTGGCATGGCTCGTTGGCGGCAGATTCACCTATGTTGTCACTGGTTCTTGGACTCCAATTCGTCCTCAAATTGCCTGCATAGCTGTGTAGAGGTTGCAAAGTAGGGGAAAGGGTTTTAGTGGAAGGGATATATATACCCTAGATTTGATGTCGGTTTAGCAACAACCACGAAGATAGAGATTGCTAAATATGAAAAGGTAATGGCGGTCGCTAATGTTGAATAGTTATCGATTGCTATGATCAATTTTTCTATTCCGCTCATTATGCCTAGTTGGTCATAGCGATCGATATCTCTGCTACATGTAGAGACTGATACCCAGAACCTTGTTATTTTTGTTTTATCAAAGAAAGATAACTAAGACTAAAAAATAAGCATTTAAAGGGGCATATAAATGAAACTATGTGCATTGGAAATTATGAAATCAAAAGGACTGGTATTAAAACTAAGATTAGTATATTAAAAGAAGATAGTCTAAATGACAGAAAAGAGAGTTGGAAGTCCTTGGGTTGCCTCCCAAGAAGTGCTAATTTGTAGTCTTTAGCTCGACTCTATGGTTTAGCTCTTCAGGGCTCTTTGGTTGGTGCTAGTTGGTGCTCCTCTAACTAGAGTTCTAACCTCCTTACAAAAGCTTCACTATAATTTTATATACAAGAGAACTATAATGTTCTTTTTACCTCACCTGAATACTTGCTCCTAGATTCCCTCTCCTATAATGTTATAAATAAGGGAACTAGAAATGGTAATCTCTATGTTATTTTTCTTGACTCTATTAAGCCTATTGTTGGTATATGTCTTGTTGCCAGTTTGAATGATATTTCTTTGTGGCACCGTAGGCTTGGTCATATAAATATGCATCGGTTGCAAAAGTTAAGAAAAAAGGATTTGGTAAAAGGACTTCCTAAATTGGATTTTAAAAAGGATGAGGAATCCCAACCTTGTACCCAAGGAAAGCAAACAAAGTCCTCCTTCAAATCCAAAGGAGTTCTTAGTAACAAAAGAGCTCTTGAGCTTCTTCACATTGATCTATTTGGAACAATGCGTACACAACTGCTTCATGGTAGCAAGTATTATTTTATGATTGTCAATGATTTTTCTCGATATACTTGGACTTTCTTTCTTGTTTTAAAAATCGACACTCTTGATGTTTTCTTTACTTTTTGCAAATGAATTGAAAGTAGGGCTTCTTGCTGGATCATTTCTATCCACAGTGATCATGGGGGAGAGTTTGAAAATGGCTTGTTTGAATGTTTTTGTGAGGAATCTGGGTATGCACATAACTTTTCTTCACCTTGAACACCTCAACAAAATGTGATTGTAGAGAGAAAGAATAGGTAACTATAGGAAATGTCTAGAACTCTGCTTCTAGAGTATGATACTCCAAAGAAGTTTTGGGCCTAAGCAGTTAGTACTTCATGTTTTGTGCAAAATTGAGTTTTCACTCATCCATCTTTGAATAAAACCCCATATGAGATAAGGTGTGGTAGAAAGCCTTCCATTGATTTCTTTCATGTTTTGGTTGTCTTTATTTTGTTTTGAACATCAAGGATTCCCTCAACAAGTTTGATCAGAAGTCCTACAAGGCTTTCTTTCTTGGCTATAGCACTACTAGCAAGGCTTATAGAGTATTTAACATTAATTTGTCTAAAGTAGAAGAATCTATCAATGTTGGATTTGTTGATACTAACCCCTCTATTTTCAAGAATATTGTTAATGATGATGTTGCAGATGAGGTAATCCCTCACTTGAAAGAGCTCAACATTGTTGATAAAGGAAAAGAGGTGTTAGTTGATAAATACGAGAAAAAAGAAGAAACGAAGGATCCAACTCCCCGCTTTACAAATCATCATCCTAAAGAGCTCATCATAGGTAAACCTTTTGAAAGGGTGAGGATGTAGGTTTCTTTCAACAAAGAACAAGCTGACAATGCTTTCATCTCTCAACACAAGCCAAAAGATGTCAAAGAAACTCTCAAGGATGATGAATGGATCCTTGCCATGCAAGAAGAGTTGGAACATTTCAAGAAGAACAAAGTATGGACCTTTGTGCCAAGACCAAGTGATAGAAATATCATTGGCACTAAGTGATTCTACCACAACAAGCTTGATGAAAGTGACAAAGTGGTAAGGAATAAAGCAAGGTTAGTTGATCAAGGCTACAATCAATAGGAAGGTATTGATTTTGATGAAACATATGCACTTGTAGCAAGACTTGAGTCAATTAAAATGTTACTTGCTTTTGCTAGTTATACGAATTTCCTGCTTTATCAAATGGATGTTAAAAGTTTATTTTTGAATGGTACAATTTAGGAGGAAGTATTTGTTGCTCAACCTTCAGACTTTGAACATGATAAATTACCTAACCATGTTTATTTGTTACAAAAATGTCTCTATGGTCTCAAACAAGCCCCTAGAGCTTGGTATGAGAAACGAAAGAACTTTTTTCTAGACAATGGCTATATCATTGGCAAAGTCAATTCTACCTTGTTTCTAAAACACACTTCTAGCAATTTCTTGAGTATTTAAATTTATGATTATAATATTATTTTTGGAGAGACTGATCTTGATCTTTGCAAGGGTTTAGTTCTCTTATGTAGAGTGAGTTTGAGATGAGCATGATGGGGGAGCTTACTTTCTTCCTTGGCTTTCAGATCAAACAACGGAAGATGGGAACTTCATCAACCAAGGCAAGTACACCAGTGAACTACTTAAGTGCTTTGGGATGGAGAACATCATATCAATGGACACCCCCATGTCAAACACCGCCAAGCTTGATAAAGATGAGAAAGAAGAAACATTAGATGAGAATCTCGATAGAGGTATAATTGGAAGTTTACTTTATTTGACTGCCTCTAGACCTAATATAATGTTTAGTGTTGGCTTGTGTGCTCTCTTTCAATCAAGTCCAAGAAAATCACATCTCATAGTAGTGAAGAGGATTTTGAGGTATCTAGCCAAAACTCAAAATTTTGGACTTGGTATCCCAAGTCAAGGGACTTTACTCTTACGACCTATAGTGATGATGATTATCTAGGTTGTTTGATTGATAGAAAGTGCACAAGTGGAACTTTATTCTTCCTAGGATCATGCCTAGTTTCTTGGTTCTCTATGAAACAAAATATTGCGGCTCTTTCAACTACCAAGGTTGAATACATTGCAGCTGGGAGTTGTTGTGTCCAAGTCCTATGGATGAAGCAAGTGTTCCAAAACTTTAACATTCATTTTGATGCTTCTCCTATCTATTATGATAATACTAGTTCAATTAAGTTGTCTTATAGTGCTATATTGCATAGAAATGCTAAACATATAGAGGTTTGTCATCACTTTCTTGGTGACCACATTTCCAAGAAGGATATTTATATCATGCATGTGGACACGAAGAATCAGCTTGCAAACCTCTTCACTAAACCTCTAGCTAGAGAGCAATTTGCTTATATTAGATCAAAACTTCTCATAACTTCTCTTGATGACATTGACATGCAATCTAGCTAGATGCTATCATTCCTATATGTTTTTCTCATGTCTTTCTCACTTTATGCTTGCTAAATGCTAAAATTGTCATGTTATCATGCCTTGTTTCTCTTGTTTTTGGTACTTCTCGCAAACAAATGTTTTATTACAAAATAGTACCATATGATGAGTGAAATGTGCCTCAATATGTCTATAATACATGGTAGGCTAGAAAACTAAATTTATATTGCATGCTAGAGGCTTGGAATTAAATTTTCTAAGGTTTAGATTGGTTGACCATTCAGTCGAGTTTGTCCTGATACAACTCGATTGATCACCATCAGAGGACTTAGTTGAACTGCTTGTTCGGTCGAGTTTCCAACCAACTGAACTCTACCGATCGTGCAATCGGATTAAACTAAAAAGGGGCATCGACCAACTTTTCTCCCTCTCGACTAGAGAAAAATTGACTGATCCCGACCTCTAGTGTCTTAGTCCTAAAACCCTAGGCTCGACCTTCCCTTCCCAACCTTCATTTTTCCTTCCTTGTCTCTCCCCACCTCAACCTAGGTGGATAGGTGACCTACTCGTGGTGGTTTCTTTCTCCATTGGTGATCTCTACATCTCCATTCTCCCTAAGATGGCTGCAAATTGTAGGAAAAGATCCACCCCAACTGGTGCTCCATCTTCTTCCTCTTCTCCTTGCCTTATATCTTTTGATGGAACCTCCTTCATATTCTCTCAAACTTTATATCACAATAAGGAACTCCTTACTAGGAATTCTTTCCCATTTCAAGATTTATATGAGCCTCATTTCTCAACGAGTGATGTTATCAAGGAGGTTGTTGAGGTGTTTTTAACCCATCACCTTAGCACATTGTGTGAAGAACGCATGGACTTCTCAAATTGTATCACTATCACTAAGGTGTTCCATGAGTTTTATGCTAATATCCAATGGAACTACACTACAATCATGCCACCAGCCAATACCCAAGTAGTTTTGACTTCTATGATAGTCGGTACCAAAATTACCATCTTTGAAGATTATATGAATATCAATTACAATGGTACTGAGACTATCGACTCATGGAGATCTGACTACCCTAAGTTTCATGATATGCTTGTCCCTAAGGCATTCTATAAAAGATATGATCTTACACTTCCTAACATTCATAAGTTTTAAAGAAGCCCAATGTCCCTTATAGGAAGAAGTCAAACCTACCATTCTCTTCCCTTGATATAAAAAAACTGTCTTATTGTATTAGTGGTAAAGTGCAATATTCATCCAAAGAAAATCAAATGGAGATTGCAGAAAGCATCATTGTAATAATTTACTATTTTTTGAAAGATATCGAAGTCAAGTGGTCTCGTTACATTCTTCATCATATGACCTATTTTGATTCCAGGAAGAACACCTCTGACACCCATCCCCCTCATCCTACCTTGATATGTAGTCTCTTTGCCTTCATGACTCAAAAGTCTCTTTTCCATGATCTCCACTACAAATATAGTCAGAAAGGAATATCCATCAGTGAGACTACAATCAAGAAGACTTTTCTTCCTACCTCCCCTACTACTCATGGAGCCTACATCTCCACCCAGGCACCTCCATCACCACCACCCCACCCTGAAAGCGCCTCTTTTTCTGTATCAAATGAAGCCCTCACATGATACATGATTCATCAACATGCGTACAACCTTAGGGTTTAGGATCATCTTCACCAGGACCTCTTCCAGATCATGTATCACATGAACCTGTCCTGCATCCATCCCTACCCTACATACCAGGAGTACCTCACGCTGACTATGCCTCTTATGCATACAGTCAGTTCTACCCTGACCCTCACCTCATGCTGCTTCCAATGTCACCCCTACTATTGATGGTGGACCTGCACCTACCCATGGTGCTTTTCCTCTGTTGGATCTACATGTTGGCCATGGTGCCACTCTACTCACTAGTTATGATGGAGTTGATCCTCCTACCTTTCCACAAGAAAATGCATTACATGCATGTGGCATGTCATGGGATGAGCAGAATGCCTGATGGCCTGGTCATTCTTTTAGACCTCCTCTTGATGAGAAGATGCCAGACCAGGACACTGAGGATGATGTTGAGGATGCCGAGGATGATTATGGTTTTGTTGGTTCTTCTAATGATGATGGTGAGGCTACCATTGATGCCTCTACTGCACCATATAATGATGATGAGGACTACCAACCCTAGGACAAGGAAGATGAGGGCATAGTTGATGCAGTATATGTCCTAGATATTTAGTCCTATAGTCTTTAGAGTGCTCATATGTATCTCTTTTTTTATACTATCATGTATTAGGCATTTGGGAACTTTGTATCCGAGGCATACTATTTTATCATCTAATCATTTCTCGTTGGTTTGTAGTTTTATTATGAGAGGACATGGTTAGTTTGTAATCTTAATCTCATGTACCCTAAACTCTTTGATTGCCTATGTCTTATGAGTTCTTGGTATGTTATCCCATATTTTGATTATGATGGTGGATTGCTTATTTCTCTCTATTTTGTCTCTATTTGGTGTGTGCTATATGTGGTTTCTTGATTAACTTGTTCCTATGGAGAAGACATGTGCTTTTAGATCTTCTACCCCCGGCCTTTTTTATATGGCAAATGAAGAGAAATGACCTCAGCCATATTGTTTTATTGCTTAAATGATCCTTTTCTTGTCAATTATTTGCATATCTTGTGATTCTCTAGAGGACCATATAGCATATATATGTGCTATGGTTGTTTGTGGATAGATTAACCATGCAGGAATAGGTAAGAATGAATTGAGGGGGAGCAATTAACAATGTTCATTCATGTATTGATAACACTCTATTTTACATACTTTTTGTATATATTTTACACCACTTTTAGTATATCTTTTGTTAGATTTTCACATAATTTTTCTATCTTTTTGACTAAAGCCTCACTTACATGGTTTCAGGTATATTCAAAATCTAGATCATGGATCAAGACCGTGATTGTGGTCCACTAATACCTCAACCGCGATCGCGGTTCCAGAGTTCCCTAGAGATTGTGATCATCAGATGACATGGAGGGATCGCGGCTAGTTTATAGACCATGATCATCATTCAACCGCGACCTCATGGATGGTCACGATCAGAACATGTGCCTCAAGGATAGACCATTGGTCACCGTGTGGTTACAAGCCGCAATCAAGAAGGACCGTGGTCAGCTTGGAAATCGTGGTCACTGATGAACTCTTACAAACTGCGACTGAGTGGGAAGACCTCGACCGCCCAGATGCAATCCACAAGCAGACCTCGACTGAGGTTATCGCTAGGCCGCGACCAAGCTCAACCGCAGTGAAAGATGAATAAAGCACAGACTGCGACCACAATGTCACCCTCACTTAACCAAGACTACGATCGCGGTCCAGGCTTAAGTTAGTGGAATGTGCCTATAAATAGCACACCCACCTGCCTTGTCAAATCATCAGATCATAGATCAGATCCTGAGGACCACAAAGTGCTACTGCGTTCCAGACTCATCCCAGACCATCCCATCCATCAGTCTTGGATCTCTAAAAGATTGAAGACCCCTTCTTTGAGAGAAGAAGACCGTCCATTCCATCCATGTGATAGATCTGGATCTGAAGAAGTATTGTGTCATATCACATTTCTTCCCTTCTAGATCTATCATTCCATCCTGCTATACTTCCCTCCTCTCTTTGTGGGCATCTCATGAATCTATCTTTCTATAACGTCGTTATGCTGTCCGCAAGCATGAGCGGCTAAACACCTTAACTTGGGTTGGGAGTAGCCACTAAGGCTCTCCCAACATGTATATTGTCTCTTTCTGTTGAATATACATATTCTTATCAAGATTATCTCCATGCACCTATTTTAATGCTCCACTTGTATGCTTAGCTACCATCTTGTGATGTTTGATTTTTGATATCTCGAGAGAGTAATATCGCTTTTATCACGTGTCATGGAGTAGTATGAATGCATGAGAGTGTTAGAATGCTAAGGCTTTAAAACCATATGTTATGTTGCGCAGTTTACGTGTGGTCATCTCGAGAGAGAGGCTACCCTTAGACTAAGATCTTTCCTCATCTTGAGAGAGAGTGGAATGGATGCTTTTGATGGTTGTTTGTAATCTTGATAAGAGTATGCAAGAGAGAGAGACGATGTTGCATGTTGGTGAGATGCTTTAGTAGGTGAACCCTAACCCGGGTTTCCTTCCATATACTTGTTTCATTCTATTTCTTTTGTTTCTTTTGTTCTTGTTGTTCTTGTTTCTTTTAAACTACTTTAGTTTGTGTACTGCCGTTCCTTAGGAAACACCCTTTTGTATACCCTCTTCGGCTGGAGTATAAAAGTGTTAGATTCTGCATGCTTAACACTACCAACCTTGTCCCTGTGTTCGACCCTGATCATTACATCAGACCCCGTTTATCGTTGTGGGGGCCTGAGAGTTGGGTTATCATTGTGTCCGCTTACTATACTCCCGTGCCTCAAGGTTAGCAATAAGCTTGACAACACAATTACTTTAAGTTTGCTAACCCGAGTTTGTATAGAATAGTTTGTTTAGACCAATTCAGTTTTCTAACTTGAATGTACGATCTATTCAGGCACCTCTGCAGAAGCAACTCGTTCGAATTTACTCCTTTTCGCCATGCCGCCTCGCGTGGATGTTACCCTCTCAGGAGATGAGTAGAACGTAAGGAATGAACACCACCCACCTCCACCAGGAATGGATGAAGATAGAGATGGCCGTTATGATGACGGTCATCGGAATGAAGAATGAGAAGAAGAGCGAGAAGAGTGCCATGAAGATGATCGTTGTGAGGAAGACCGTCACTACAAGGAACATCTTCATTACCGCAGGCACTGAAGAAACCATAACAACCATGAGCGCAACCGCAGGGACAGCGATAGAGAGGAAGATGAGGAAGGGAAGACCCTTCGTGAGTTGGCAGCAACAAGAGCCAATGAGTCAAGATGTCCGATCGTTGTACCAAACTTCAACGCAACAAACTTTGAACTAAACCCAGCTGTTATATCCATGATCCAGAACAAGCCTTTCTGTGGGAACCCAAGGGAAAACCCGTACCACCATCTTGATGCTTTCAAGAACATATGTGATACCATTACGATGAGGGGTGTCCCACAAGATGTGATCTACTGCAAGGGTTTTAATTTCTCTTTGGAAGACAAGGCTCTCTCTTGGTATCTAAGTCTCCCCTACTAGTCTATAGATGGATGGAGACCCCTTGTGGATGCCTTTGTCACCAAGTTTTATCCTACTGAGAGGACCATCTGTAACATTCATAAGATCACCTCTTTTGCAAAAAATCTAGGGGAAAACCTGTATGAGGCGTGAGAACGATATCAAGAATACATGAGAGACTGCCCACACCACAACTATCGTAAGGGGTTCCTTGTGACTACCTTCTATAATGGGCTGACCCATACAGAGAGGACCTCTCTGAATGCTGCCGTAGGTAGTGACTTCTTGGGGGGAAATCCAAATAGAACTATGAAGATTATAGAGAACATGGATGCACTCCAAGAAGGAGTTGACTATGAAAGGAATGATACTGGAGGAAAAGGAAAGAAACACACAAAGAAGGTGATGAAGTGTGTCACCTGTCGTGAAGGAGGACACAGAGTTGATAACTGTATTTACACTAGACATGAAGAAAGTGAATACAGTGAAAGTGAAGAGGAGTCGATGCAGAATGTTTCCTATGCAAACTTCAAGAGGCCAGATCACCCTGGTTTTAGCTATGGGAACAAGGATGCGGCCGAGAATTCACACCAACTAGGAAATTCGCAAAATCCACTGCCACAATTCGAGAAGAGGGGTGGACAACAGTAGTATACTAGAACAACCAATTACCAAACAAAGAAGTATAACTACTCATCGCAAGGCAGGAACCAAACTCTTCAAGGAGTAGGACCAAATCAAGGGCCGAGTCAAGGTCAAGGACATGGGCATGTGAAAGATAACAACCAACCTGACTTGGTGACTCAACTGTTCAATTTTTTCATGAATCAGGCTACCGTGAATGATCAACTAGCACAAAGTGACCTAGCTAACTCTGGCGTCCTGACTACGATGCAAGTTTAGATGGAAGATATGCAGACGCATCAACTCCTGATAGACCAACAACTCGTGTAGTTGGCTGAGCTAGTAAAGAACCCCTCAAGAAAAATCCCGTCAAACACCGAGACTGCAAAAATGGCAACCCTCTGATCAGGGAGGACGTTGATCAATTCTAGAACAGGTTGACGACAAACAAGAAGAAAAAGTTGAAGAACCACAATAGGAGAAGGAAGTTTCTTTCGAGAAGTTTGTTGACAAGGAGGGGCCTACTGAAGAAAGCTGTGAGGAAAGTGGTGGATCTAGGAACCCTGATCCTGTAGAAGAAATCTTTATGAAGAAAAGCAATATGCACTGAGGATCCCATTTCCAAAGGGCCAACTCTTTATGAGTCAGTCTACTTCATGGATAGCTACAACCAATATTGTGAAGAAATTCAAGAAGAGAAAGCCATTGTGGACCCACTTATGAGAGCCTTAAACAACCCAAATCCTTTGATAGAAGACCCTGAAGTGGTCGAAATTCTAGACTACCTTAACCAAGGTGAAGAGAGTCTTAGTGATGAAGAAGAGATAATAGAAATAGTAATGTACACTTCTTTGGAACCATCAACCAAAGAGTTAGACACTCTGAAGCCAAAGCCAGAACTAAAGACATTACTGGAAGGGCTGAAGTACAAGTTCCTAGATGATGAAGGGGGGAACTCAGTCATCATCAATGCTAACCTCACCAAAGAACAACATGAAAGACTGCTAAAAAATTTGAAGGAGCACAAAGGAGTAATTGGATATTCCGTAGAGGACATCAAGGGACTAAACCTGACCCTGTGCATGAACATAATTAACCTAGAAGAATCGGAGAGACCTTTGGTACAACCCCAAAGGAAATTGAACCAAATGCTGAAGGAGATATTAAAACTATGTGATGCGAGAATCATATACCCAATAAGCGATATCAACTGGGTAATCTCCATTCATGTAGTACCCAAGAACGGTGGAATGACTATGGTGAAGGGAGATAATGGTGATTAAGTTGCCATGAGAGAAAAGGAAAGTCATAATCACATGTTTTTCGGTTGCTGCTACACCAAGTTAGTATGGTCTACTATTTGCCTCAAGAACTAATGGGGTCCAAATATGAATAATAGCTTGGACGAAATCATTCTGTGGATGAATCTGAACCTAAAGAGAAAACGAATTAGGGATTTTGGTGGTTTATGCCTTGCTTCCTTTTTCTACTTTATATGGGACGAGAGAAACAAAAGGGCCCATGTTGGGCCTGCACGGTCTGAAACAGACCTCCTAAAAAAGATTACAAAAGAAATTTCATTTCAATTACTTGTAAAGAAAGGTCTAGTTAATGGTATTTCTAACCATTCTAAGGTGTACTGGGTTTTTTTTAACTAACTTGGGTATACCTTGTTTTGAGATGGGTTTTTGTATATCCCTTTTCTCTCTGATGTAGGCCTCATGGCATGTTGAGAAGGGTTTTAGTATGTCCCTTTCTCACTGATGTATGTCGCTTGGCTTGTTTATGGTAGCTTTTCTACATCTCTTTGGAATATATTTACCTTTTCCAAAAAAAAAAGTCGCCACGAAAACGGTCACAGGCTGACAAATGTGCATTGACTATAGAAAGCTAAATTTGGCAACAAAGAAAGACCACTTCCCCTTACCATTTATTGATCAAGTCCTAGAAAGACTTGCCCACCATGATTACTTCTAATTTTTAGATGGCTATTCCAGATTTTATCAAGTCTCAATCCACCCTGACGATCAGGATAAGATGACGTTCACATGCATCTATGGAACATACACCTTTAGACGGATGCCTTTCATCCTATGCAATGCTCCAACAACGTTCCAGCGTTGCATGATTTCTATGTTCTCGAACTTTCTAGAGGACATAGTCAAAGTATTTATGGATGACTTATCGGTCTATAGAACCGATTTTGATGCCTGACTGAGAAATTTATCTTTAGTTTTACAACAATGCGAGGAGAAGCATCTCGTTATGAACTGGGAAAAATGCCACTTTATGGTTCAAAGTGGCATTGTTCTAGGACACAAGATCTCCAAGAAAGGTATTGAGGTGGATCTTAGCAAGATCGAGGCCATCTCCAAACTCCCACCACCAACATCCGTGACAGGAGTGAGGAGTTTCCTGGGTCATGCTGGGTATTACAGAAGATTCATCAAAAACTTCTTGAAAATATCAAAGACGCTTTCAAATCTACTGATTAAAGACATGATGTTTGAGTTCGATGATAAGTGTTTAAAATCTTTTGAGACCCTAAAAGAGGCCTTGACCTCTGCACTAATTCTACAGGCTCTAGACTGGGAGATACCATTTGAAATAATGTGCGTCACAAGCAACTATGTCGTAGGTGCAGTCCTAGGACAGAAGAAAGACCGAAAGCACCACGTCATATGTTACGCCAGCCACACGTTAGAATAAGCCCAAGTGAATTACACCCCCACGGAAAAAGAGATGTTGGCAATTGTTTTTGTATTTTACAAATTAATATCATATCTTATAGGGGTCAAGGTAAAGGTCTATACTGACCATGGGGCCATATGCTATATGATGCCAAAGAAGGACACAAAGATAAGACTGTTGAGGTGGGTCTTGCTACTGCAAGAGTTTGACCATGAGATAATTGATAAGAAAGGAAAAGAAAATGCGGTCGCAGACCACCTGTCAAGAATAGTTTGCGATGAAGAGAATCAGTTGCCCGTAAATAACAACTATGTTGATGAAGCCCTACTTATGGCTAAGTCTGACGAGCCAAGTCTGCCGTGGTTTGTAGATATATGTAACTATCTGGCTTGTGGCCAGCTGCCGCCGGATATAACCTACAATTAGAAAAAGAATCTCTTCTATGATGTCAAAAACTATTATTTGGATGACCCACTGCTATTTAAGAGATGTTCTGATAGTTTGTATAGAAGATGTATACTAGAGGAGGAAGTCCCACTGATCTTGAGAGAATGCCACTCTTCACAGTATGGAGGGCATCATAGTGGGGGAAAGAACAACTACAAAAGTGCTTAAGTCAGGGTTTTACTGGCCCTCCATGTTCAAAGACACAACATCTTTTGTAAAAGCTTGCAAGGAATACCAACTAACCGGAAATATCAGTAAGAGGAGCAAGATGCCTATGGCCAACTGGGTAGAAGTAGAAATCTTTAATGTTTGGGGGATAGACTACATGGGTCCCTTCCCCTCATATAAAGGTTATCAGTACATTTTAGTGGTTGTTGACTATGTGTCAAAATGGGTAGAGGATGTAGCTACCCAAACCTACAACTCTAAATCTGTGATTAAGCTATTTGACAAAACCATTTTTCCACACTTTGGAGTGCCTCACACTATGATAAACAATGGGGGATCACATTTTGGAGAGAATTAGTTTGAGGCATTACTAAAGAAGTACGGGGTAAAGCACAAAGTTGCTACACCCTATCACCCTCAAACCTCTAGATAAGTAAAGGTATCTAATAGGCAGATTAAGCAAATTCTAGAAAAACCTGTTAGCTGCACTCGAAAGGGCTGGTCCATGAAGCTTGACGATGCTCTCTGGGCCTATAGGACAACTTTTAAGACACATATAGGCACAATGCCATACATATTAATCTATGGCAAGTCATGCCATTTACTTTTTTGAGCTCTAACATAAGGCCCTTTGGGCGATCAAGTTTTTGAATATGGACCTAGAAAAGGCAGGTCAGAAAAGATTTCTACAGCTACAAGAGGTCGAGGAGCTAATATTACATGCCTACGAGAATGTGAGGATCTACAAACAAAGGAATAAGGTGTGGCATGACGCCCACCTAAAGAACATAGATGTTCATGAAGGAGACAAAGTATTTCTCTTTAATTCTAGCATTAGGCTCTTCCCTGGGAAGCTTAGAACAAGATGGTCAGGACCATTCTCTGTGGTAAAGATTTATCCATTAGGAATGATGGAAATTCAAGGAGAGAAGACTGGAATCTTCAAGGTCAATGGCCACAGGGTAAATAGATTTTACAAAGATGAAGCCTTTGTGAGAAGATCTGAGATCAATTAGGAGGAACCAACTCAGCCAAATGAGGAAAGGAATCAAGAGTTGCCACATCCAACTACAGGGCCCAAGGAGTGAAGATTTATGCAGTCTAGCTAAGAGACTTTAAAGCAAGCGCTTCTTGGGAGGCAGCCCATGTTTTTACCCTTTTTTCCTTAAGCTTTGTTTTCTCTTACTTTTTCACTTTGTTTAGTTTTCTTATCTTTTAAGTGATGTACATATCCATCTTCTTTTGAGTATTTCATGATTTACCTAAGAAAATGACCTTTGTTTTGATCTGATCGCGGTCTGGACCTCGGTCGCGGTATAGCACTTGCATAAAGAAGACTGTGACCCACAGAATAGCCCACTGTGTACCTCGACCGTGACCCAAGGCCGTCTTTGCAACAACAGAGAACCGCAACCGCGGTTGTGCTTATCGAGTACACTGCGACCATGGTCCTTCCTTGTGATCACCGCGACCGAGGTCTATCCACTTAGATTGTTTCGTCACAGTTGCACCTGTATATATATCCTTAAACCCTCGTATCTTAGACTCTTTTCGCTCACAACTTCCACCAAGTCTAAGATAAAACCTACTCTCTGCTCCGACCGTGACCGATGACCTGCCGCCGTAGTGAAGCCGATTGCCTCACCCAACCACATTTGATTCTGCCGTCACAACCATCATTAAGGTAACTGAAAAACCCTTCTTACACTTCTAGTCATCGAATCACCTTGTCGCCTCTGATTTAACCCCTCACCTGAATCGATTCTTCTCGTTTTATCTCTCGACGGATGTAAGTCGCCCCATCGACGGTTGCCCAGGTTTCCCTATTACCCTAACCTCCTTATGGTGGCGTCTGCAAATAACAATTAAAAACCCTAAAAACATTAATAATGGGACAACTGCTACCGATGAAAATGAAGAACAGATTATCAGATATAGAGAGGAATCAACATAGTCATAAGAAGTAAGACCACGGCTCGCGGTCATCACCTCTACAACTGCGACTGTGGTGTGCTCGTAAACCCTAAAACTGGCTGTGGTGTTCACTCCAATCTACCAATTCCGCCACGGGCCACGATGTAGAAGAATGCTACTCAAGGTCATGTTCCTGTAAACTGCGACCTAACTATAACAAGAAAGAAGACCGTGACCGCGGTCCCTAATCAATAAACCATGACTGCGGTCCTTACTCAGGAAATCGCGACCGCGATCCCTTGTCATTACACCGCGATCGTGATCTCTTTCAGAAACCGCGACCGTTTTCATATGAGTTACCAAAAAAACTACGACCGTGGTCTCTATGCACACTCTTGAACATGACATTTAATAATTTATTGAACACCTACCCTGTGTAAGAAATACCTTCCCCATATAATTGCAATTTTGTAAAATCAACTAGATACTAATTCATTGAAAAATTTGCAGAATGTCTTCTCCAGCAACCAACGATCCCCTGTATGAGAAGGCTACTTCCCTGAAGGAGGTAGAGAAGATAGTAAAGGACCTAACAGAAAAACCGAAGAGAAATACTTCTCTACCAGTGGGCAAACGTGTGGAGATACAACTAAGGTTGGAACAATATCATAGGATATTGGGGGAGCTTCCATATGAGGACTCCCCACAAGAAACAGAACAGACAGAGCATATTAAGACCTCCGAGTACCAACCAAGAGAGTCAGAGAGCCGGGTACAAGGCAAGAAAAGAAAAGTTGCACCAAAAGAAACCAATGACAGCAAGAAGGCGAAGCCGGTGGTTGCCAAAAAAACCCAATAAGGAGGAGGAAAGAAAGGACAAGGAGGTCGTAGGGGAGACATCCACGCTATCTGGAGAACCACCATCCGTGCCCAAGAATGCCGTGCACCAGTCTACCTACGACTAGATGCACCAACACAAGGAATTCTACCCAACATGATACCTTGACGTAGAAGATTTCAAGAAGATGGGTATCTATGACAGGACGATAAAATTTCTGGAAGGTGCAAACTTACACACCTTATGCACACCAGAGGTGAAATCTTATAAGAAGCTAACCACAAAAATCCTATATTCACTTAAGAAGGTCGGTACTAGTAGCAAAACATGAAAGGCAGGAGGTGGAGATTATTAGCTACAAGTAAGGCTAGGGGGAGAGACTCACATAGTCACAGAGGCAAGGCTGAATATAATATTCATCGAGACTGAGGAAGAAGCCCAGACCTGCTCCTCTGCCCCAAGTGAGATAGAAGTTGACACCTATGAAAGCAATGAAATGTGGGAAGAGCTAACTGTGGAGGACAAGCACAGTTCAAAGAACTCCAAGGCCTCACTAATTACATCGTGCTTTATCCGCACAATGCAAAAAATCACCATCCACTGGTGCGCTCCCGCTAGAGGCTTACAACACCGGCCAACTAGGGTGGCCGAGTGCAATCCACGAAGTCGGGAGGCATGAGAGTAGTGGGATCTTTGCTTTCTAAATTTGTATGGTCCCAGATCGAGTCTATCACTAAAACTAAAACAATTCGCCCGCAAGCGTATGGGGTACGGTTGTAATATAGATCAAGGGAAAGATGCAGGGTCGAACCACAGAGATAGAGGGGGCGCTAGAGTTATAAGGTGTGAGCTACATTCTTGTTGTGGAGAGTAAGGTTTTTAGGGTTTTAAGGTTGGTTGGTTGTTGATTAAGCTAAGAGAGCAAGTATGAAAAGAAATATGAAACTAAGTTATCAAAAGACTAGATTAGCAATCTAAGTTAACAAGCTATCTAAACAAGAGCAAGAACAAACTATACTAGACTAAGAAAGCAACTAGCAATTGAGAACCTAAGTTAACCACTAATCAAGATCAAAGACCTAAATTAACACTTAGCTAACAAAACTAGGCAATTAAATAAGTTAACTAAAGCAGGCGAACTACACTAGCATTAATAAGCAAACAAAGCAATTGAGGTTTTAAGCAATTAGATGAAGGAGGTGGGCCGTTTGGGAATGTGACCTTGACATTAGTTTGGGGATGTCACCATAATAAGCAATCAACATATTCCATTCTAGACTACCAAACCAAACAACAAGGTGGGTGCTATGAGGATGTACCCTATGCTACTAGTTGGAGAACTAGGGCTAGGTGTAATTCTCATAGGACTTACCAAGTCTAGGTCTCTAGGATAAGTGGTATTAGTCAATTGAGGACCAAGGGTGAGGATGGGAGTAGAGATGAGGATATTTGACCTCATGCCACTAGCCACCTCAGCCTTTAGGAAATCCTAGGCAATTGCACTAATCATACTTATACTAGTCACTTAGAACTCACATTTGCATGTAGGAAGAAGGTGATTATGTAGGAAGATAGGGGGCTAGCTAGGGATCTGAATTAAGGAACTAGGAGCCAATACTATGATAGATACATAGAAACCAAAACATCCTAGAGGCAAATGTCTTCAAA
The DNA here is from genome assembly GCA_963693085.1 of Alisma plantago-aquatica. Lineage (NCBI taxonomy): Eukaryota > Viridiplantae > Streptophyta > Magnoliopsida > Alismatales > Alismataceae > Alisma > Alisma plantago-aquatica. The sequence goes on along the minus strand of OY856409.1, from coordinate 297,537,482 downwards.
CACCACAAGGCAAGCAATCAATGTAATTAAACAACAATCACATGCACAGGTAATGGGAAATGAGATACAAGCAAAGGCAATCATCATAGAAGTGAAATGTGTTCATTACAAATTATATTCCCCCAACATGGTATCAAAGTCACATTTTTTCCCCAAACAGCCCACCCAAGGGGGGCTTAGCTATACATGATCAAAATAGAAACAAAGGAGAAGGGAAAGAGAGTAAGAAACGCCATGGATGCTTGACTTCTTCACCTCCTTGCTGCCAACCACGATCCTCCTCCTCCAATGGTGCCCAAGAGCATGGAAATGGTGGAATGGATGGATAGAAACCTAGAGAAACTAGGTTTCTATGGTGGAAATGAGTGGAAAGTGGGTGGAAATGGGATTAAATGCAAGGAAGTAGGTGGATGGGAGTAATGGAGGCAAGGGAGAAGCTAGGTTGCGGCCAGGGGGTGCTCTCTCTCGAGCCCTAGAAGTAGCTAGTGCTTATATAGGAGCTAGGGCTAAGTGGGGGTAAAATAGGAAAAACAGTGAAAAGTTGTATAGGGTAGGTGATCACCACGGTCGTGGTGGGTGTGCCACGGCCGTGGTGAGGGTAGTGGGGAACGGCCGTGGGGGGTGAAGACGATCGTGGGGTGAAGGAAGTGGTGAAAAAAACAAAATATGGTGGTGGCCACAGCCGTGGCAGAGTGCCACGGTCGTGGTGGGTAGCATGCACCACGACCGTGTTGGATAACACGGCCGTTTTGGAGGAGTTGGAGGTGACCGTTGGGAGGGGCCACGGGCATCTTCATCAGCTTCGACCACGGTCGTGGCGACCTGGCCACGGTCGTGGCTTTCCAGGAAAATTCCCTGTTGGCAACTGACAACTCGCAATTAATTCCCACGACCGTGGCAGGGTGCCACGGCCGTGTTCTCTTCTCCTGACCACGACTGTGCTGATGGCCACGGTCATGTTGTCTTCACTGGCCACGGTCGTGGGCGATCTAAGGATTTTGCTGTTGCAACCTATTGGAACTTGGCAATAAACCCACGACCGTGGCATTGGGGCCACGGCCGTGGTGAGGCTTGACTTCTTGATTTTGCTTCTTACTTTGTCAATTTCGGATGTCTTTGCTCGGGGATGATTCTTGGCCACTGGAGGTAGGTTGAGGGAGACTTTGCGGCCTTCTTTGGGTACCTCCTTCTCTCTCTTCCATCTAAGCATGGTCCAAGTACCTGAAAAATAGTGCAAAGAACATCCATAAGCATATTTGCAATGATAATCATATTGGGGAGAATAACATGTCATTCAAATGCATTTGAATGTGATAAAAGTACAAAATGACACAAGATACAACCCTAGAATAGGGTTGGATCACCACCCCAAACTTGAACATACTTGTCCTCAAGTATGCTCCAACTCAATCTCTTTTCCATTTTCCACAATCAAAAGAAATGACAAATGCAATATGATGGGCGACAAATGCTAAATGGGATCAAAGGTGACTGGGTACATGCAAATCACTTCCCTCCTCTTCTACTTTCACAAACCAACCATGAAGAGAGCACAAAGCACATGAACTTCGCATATAATGCATGGATTGCATAAGTTATCAATATCTCATTCATAAGGTTCTGGGTAGACCGTTTCATAATGATGTTAATCGCCGATGACTAGGAGTGTTGTTTCACCTTCATCCGTTCAACCTTATGCTTCAAGTTATGCCAAATGACCCACATGGCTGCGGAAAAGGGATAAAGTGAGCTAGGTTTAATGTTTCCTAGCTCCATGGGTATGAAAGAAGAAGAAAGGGTTGCGGTAAGATTTGGAGTGCTTTTACACACTCTTCTTTTCTTTATTTGAATGCTCTTAAACAGGAGCATCCTTTTATTTTATTTTTGCTTCTCTTTTCCTTTTTCTTTGCCCTTGGTGTAGGTAGGGCATATGGTGGATAGAGTGAAGTGAGGAGATAGAGACGTGGCCACCCCAAACTTTTGGAGGTGGCCACGGCTAATATGTGCACTTTGGCATCTTTTCATGAGGCGGGGAGGTATGAAGATGATAAAAGAGTGGTTGGGTCAAAGAGGGGTCACTTGACATAATCTTCCACATAAGGTCTCCTGCATGAAAACTAGTCTGACACTTCACCATAGATATCACATCACATGAATGAACCAAATGAAATCCATATATCAATCAAGTAACTCCACAAACATTAAACGTTCTATGCTTGCTCGGGTCATAATTCAATCAAACCAACACATTCCCAAGGGAGGTGACGAGCATGTAAGAAGTCACTCGTTGATAACACATAGCACTTCATCATAGCATATCATCTTGTATTTGTTAAAGATAAGCAATTTCATTCAATATGGTAAAGATTGAGTCAAAACACACTTTTTGGACAAGAAACATCAAATCTGGGCAAAATTGGCCAAAAAGGTGCCAAATTGCACTAAATCACATTCAAACACAATTTTAGGTAAAAAGCAAGTAAATCCTAGCTAAAACATGCAAAAATTAACAAAAACCTACATGAGATGCAATGCATGGCTGAAATTTTAAAAAATTACGCAAAAATAACGAGAATGAAAACTACATGACATGCATGGATATGACAGAAAAAGCAATAAAATGAGAACTAAACTAAATGGCAAGATGTAGAACAAAATCACTAGATAGAGAGAAGGGAGGTGCGTACCGCCCTACCCACCCCAAACTTTAGAATCATGCTGTCCTCAACATGAAACTATAGCTTAGGGGAGGTAGGGGAAGTATCATGGCTGCGGTGGCTATTCTGGCATCTGAGGAGGATTTGGAGGAGGAGCTGAGGCTGGAGCTGAGCTTGATGGAGGATGCTGGTAGTAGTGCCCCCAGTAGTCATCCTGGGGTGGAGGGTAAGTCTGTGGATACCCAGCTAAACCACCCCAAAAATATGTGCCCCATTCAGGGTTTCTTTCTGCTTGGGCGTGGTAATATTGATACAAGTGGTTGATCTGATAGTGCATCTACTGTTGATCATACCACATTTGTTGCTGGGCAAGCTGCATGTCACATTGGATCTTCTGAATGTTCTCAAGGTGTGCCTGGATTGCAGCCATGCCAGGCATTCCCTGAGGGTGGCTACAGCTGGGATGTTTCCTCATCCCTCCTTGTTCTTCGGGGTTGCCTTTATTGTGCATGTTCTTGCTCCTGCCCTTGTACATTTGATTCGGCAACGTCTTCCTGTACGGCAGCGGCTCCCCTAGTATACGTCTCTCTCGGGTGGTCTAGCTGCCATGCCATCAATTTTTCCCTTAACCTGTTGCCAGGTCCCAACACAGATACTAGGGGTTCCGCGTGATATGGCAGCTCTAGTTCAAAATCCTGCACACTTGTAGTTAAGTAAATCATTCTTTTATCCTTCATTGTTATGGTGTGCGAGCGCGTCAGATAGTTGAGGTCAACACGTTCTGCCTCAATCACGTCTTGTGCCCCCGAGAGATCATATCCCAACGCTAGTGCAATCGAAGTCACAACCCCCCATGACAAATGGCTTTGTGATCTTGTAGGGTATGGACTTCATATGATCGATAAAAAGAACTCCAAGGTGAATGTACCTCTTGTAGTGCATACCGATCAAGACAATCATATCCTTTTGGGAAATCCTGCCTTGGTTGTCGTATCTGCCCACAATCGTGTTAGCCAAAACCTTCTGCACGTAACGCGTTAGCGGGTTACATATAGCAGTAGTTTTTGATCTACCCGCGTAGTAGTCCTCTTTGCCTGTGAAGATCTTCCAGTAATAGGCATAGTCCAGAGTGCCATTTCTCTCTAACAAGCCGTCATCCAATTTCATGACTTCTTCAGGACTAGAGGCGAAGACAACATTCAGCTCAGTGGAAGTGAGGGTGTGCATGTTGCCCATCATGGAAAATCTGAGTGCATCACAACCCCTCACTTTTGTCTTCTCCAGAGTGGCAAAGAATTCTCGGGTCAAAGTGGGATATGTAGGTTGGGGTGTGAAAAGAATATTCCACAACCCAATCCTCTTCAAGATGATTTCCACTATCTCTTTGATTCCAAGATCTTCAATTGTCTTCTCGCAACCGTACCTGGAGGCGATGACTCGCCTTGTCATGTACTCGGGGTAAATGAGCTCGACTTTCCTTTGCCTGTGTCCTCTACCATAGGACACTCCCGCTAGTTCTTTGCCCATGGTTCTCTCTCTGTCAGCCTCCAGATGTGCCAGGACATCTGCTCCTTCCGGCTCAAGCTCGACCTCTTCCTCCTCACTATCTTCTTCTTCCTCCATTGTGTAGGAGTGTGACCCTGAACTGGTGTCCAAATTGTACCAGTGGGCCGACTGCTCATCATCTTGCTGCAATTGTCACGAGGGTTGCGGCTACACACCACGCCTCGCCGTCACCTGAGACGTTGAGTGGCAGGCTGGTGTGGGCTTTGGAGGCAGCCTGGATGATGACGACGCCGCTTTAGATCTCTGGTTTCTTTTTGCGGCCGCCGGCTCGATCTCATCAATGAGGTTGTCCAGGTCGACCCCCATGTACTCCTCCTCTTCTTCGTCCTCTCCCTCATAGGTGACGTCCGTGATATGGTGGTTGTCGGATGAGCGGGAGTGTGATCTGCTCTCCGATTGTGACCGACAGAGGGAATGGTGGGCGGAGGTGGTAGGTGAGGGGGTGTGGGATGGAATGGATACATCGGAGGAGGCGTTTTTAGAACATCGTTTCCCTCCGGTGAGGATGTTCGTCCCCTTTCTAATAGCCTTCCTAATCTTTTTCATGGTGGATATGGAGGTGAAGGTGGTGATTTTCGGATTTCGGTGGAGAAGGTGGTGTGGATGTGGTTTTATGGGTGGAATGGAAGGCTAGTGATGTATGGATGGTGGGTATATGATTAGTGGTGGATTTGGGCGAGAATGGAAGGGTTTTTGTGGAGTTTTTGTGTAGGGGTGTTGCTGGGCGGAATGGAGATGGAAATGGAGATGGATAGGCGATTGGGAGAGATTGGACGGTGGAAATGATAGAGGAATGGCTGGGGATCGATTTGGAATGAATTGGGGATAGAACGGAGGTGAGTTTGGGGGTTTTAGGTGTTGATTGGGGGAGCACGGTGCTGTATTCCGCCGCCACGGTCATTTTGCACGAGCTTGAAGACGATGGAATGAGGAGGGGGTCGGGTTTGGATGTTTAAAAGTATATATTTTTTTTCTAAACCAGGTTCGGCCACGGTCGTGGCAGGTGGCCACGGTCGTGGCCAGGGTTGGGTAGCACGGCTGTGGCGGGTGCCACGGTCGTGTTGTCGATGAAGAACTCCCCGGTTTGACCTCGCCACGATCGTGGCGGCCCACCACGGTCGTGGCCCGCCATCTTCAACATGGCTGTGGTGAGGACCACAGTCGTGCACAGTCTCCTTCACCACGGTCGTGGCAGCTCGCCACTGTCATGACCGTTCTTCAAAACAACCTGTAGCTTTGGCCAATTTGCAACAATAATTCCCACGGCCGTGGCCGTAGCCCACGGTTGTGCTTGGCCACAAACACCACGGTCGTGGTCGAGCTCCACGGCCGTGTTGGGGTTGTCTCCTCAGCTTTCAAACTTTAAAACTTGAATTTTTGATTTTATTTGTTCTTTTGCCACAAATATGACTGAATGACCACGATTCACTTCTAGATCCTCTCTCTCTAATGTCTATCACCTGCCATCATCAAAACTCAAACAAAAACTGTAAAGCACAAGTGTGTGTGTGTATTGGTGTAAAAGAAAACTAAAGTATAGAAAAGGAGAAGGTTTGAGAATCTCAAACCACGTGGGTTGCCTCCCACTAACGGTAAATTTAATGCCTACATCCAGGCTTATTGATTGTTGGACTTTTTCACTTTTTCGGAATCTTCAAAAGATCCTTGTAGTAAATCCCTTTGTCATCCTCATCCAAGCATTCTTCTTCCTCAGATTCTTCTTCTATAAGCATAACAATATCAAAATTTTGATTGGCCTTGTCCGGGCCAACTTCCACAACAGATTTCAGTCTTTGCCCGTTGACGGCAAATTCCTTAGCTCCTTCTTTTGCACAAATAACCACTGCCCCGGATGGGTACACCTTCTTGACAAGGTAAGGACATTCCCATCTAGAACGAAGCTTTCTGGGAAAGAACTTCATTCTTGAATTGTATAGCCATACCCATTTTCCGGGCTCAAACTCTTTCTTCTTTATGATCTTGTCATGTAGAAACTTGGTTCTTTCCTTGTAGCTCTTTGACATTTCATATGCTTCATGCTGTATTTCTTCTAGCTCATGCAATTGAAACTTTCTTTTCATTCCGGCTTTCTCTTCATCAAAGTCCATCTTCTTCAAGGCCCAAAGTGCCTTGTGTTGAATCTCAACCGGTAAATGGCAACTCTTACCATAGACAAGCTTGAATGGTGTAGTGCCAATCGGGACTTTGTATGCAGTCCTATATGCCCATAAAGCTTCATTGAGGCGAAGTGACCAATCCTTGCGGTCCGGTCGCATCGTCTTCTCCAAAATGAGCTTTATCTCCCAATTTGCCAACTAAACTTGACCACTCGTTTGAGGGTGGTAAGGAGTAGCTACACGATGGTTCACTCCATGTCTCTTTAGCAGCCCTTCAAAGGTGCGGTGGATGAAATGACTCCCACCATCACTAATCATAGCCCTTGGAACACCAAAACGACTAAAGATGTTGGATTTCATGAAATCACACACCACCTTATGATCATTTGTCCTTGTTTCCACAGCCTCAATCCATTTTGATACATAGTCTACGGAGACCAAGATGTAAACATACCCGAAAGAAGGAGGGAAAGGACCCATAAAGTCAATCCCCCAAACATCAAACACATCTACCACAAGAATAGGTGATAGAGGCATCATGTCCCTCTTTGAGATGGTGCCCACTTTTTGGCACTTGAAGCAACCCTTGGAAAAGTCATGAGCATCTTTGAACAATGTCGTCCAGTAGAATCCACATTGAAGAACTTTGGCGGCCGTGCGTTTCCCTCCAAAATGGCCTCCACACACTTCGGAATGGCACATAGATAAGACTTCTTGCTGCTCCATCTCCGGAATGCACCTCCTAATGAGTTTGTCTGGGAAATACTTAAAAGATGTGAGGGTCATCCCAAATGTAGTTCTTTACGATATCAAACAATCTCTTGCTTTCCTCTCTTGTCCACATGCTCGGTATCCTCCCACTGGCTAGGAAATTCGCTATGTGCTTGTACCATGGCTTTTGGACAGATGAGACTAAGAGGAGTTGTTCATGTGTCATTGTCTCTTTGATTGGACTTGTAATATCAAAAGGTCCATCAAGGCGGGAGAGATGATCTGCAACACCATTTTCTATTCCTTTCTTATCCACAATTTCTATGTCAAATTCTTGGAGCAATAAAATCCATCAGATCAACCTTGGCTTTGAGTCTTTCTTGGACATGAGATACTTCAACGCAACATGGTCTGTGTATATTGTCACTTTGTTTTGCAAGAGATACGGTCGGAACTTGTCAAGAGCAAAGATCACCGCAAGCAACTCCTTCTCGGTAGTCGTATAGTTTCTTTGAGCATCGTCTAATGTTTTGCTTGCATAATAGATAGCATGAGGAATTCGCCCAATGCGTTGACCCAGCACAGCCCCCACCTCCACACCGGATGCATCCGTCATGATCTCAAATGGCAAAGATAAATTCGGGGGCTGCATGATAGGAGCATAAATAAGCCTTTCTTTCAAATGATTGAAGGCTTCAACACATTTGTCATCAAACTAAAATTCGACATCTTTCTCAAGCAATCGACAGAGTGGTCTTGAGATTTTGCTAAAGTCCTTGATAAAGAGACGGTAGAAACCTACATATCCCAAGAAATATCGAACATGTCTTACGGTGGCCTTGTCAACTTCAATCTCATCTTTAGAAACTCGGTGTCCCAGAACTATACCCTCAGGTACCATGAAATGGCTCTTTTCCCAAGATAAAACTAAGCGAACTTTCACACATCTTTCCAGAACAGCAGCTAGATTTAGCAAGCACTCATCAAATGTTTTCCCGAAAACTGAAAAATCATCCATGAAAACTTCAAGTGACGAATCAAGCATGTCGGCAAAGATTGAGGTTACACATCTCTGGAAAGTGGAAGGGTCATTGCACAATCCAAATGGCATTCTCCGGTAGGAAAATGTACCACTTGGACAAGTGAATGTCGTCTTTTCCTGGTCCTCCGGATGCACAACTATCTGAAAATATCTTGAGTATCCGTCAAGAAAGCAGTAGAAGCTCTACCCATCCAATCTCTCTAAAATCTGATCAAGAAATGGGAGTGGGTAGTGATCCTTCTTTGTCTTTTGATTGAGCTTCCGATAATCAACGCACATTCTCCACTTGGATTGCTCTCTCACCGGCATAAGCTCGCCATCGACATTTTCTGCAACCGTAATCCCACCCTTCTTGGGCACAACTTGGATGGGGCTCACCCACGTACTGTCAGAAATGGGATAGATGATCCCTGCATCAAGAAACTTTACAACCTCTTGAGTTACAATGTCCTTCAACTTTGGATTTAGCCTTCTTTGCATTTGGTGGGTCGGTCTCGCATCTTCTTCTAAGTATATCCGATGCACACAAATAGAGGGGTCAATCCCTCTCAAGTCAGCAATAGACCATCCAATGGCTTGGATGTTCTTCCTCAAGACTTCCATCAAGGCATCTTCTTTCTCAGGAGAGAGAATGGAGGAAATGATCACTGGGAGGGTGCCATTTGAGCCAAGGAAAGCGTACTTCAATACTTCAGGAAGTTTCTTCAGCTCAAGAACGGGGGGTGCTTCAAGGGAGTTCTTCAATGGTGCAGAAATAGAAGGAAGGTCCTCACTTGTAGCCACTAAGGCCAGCTCAAACTCTTCATTATCTTCATCATCATCGTCAGGGAACTCAACAATTGGTTCAAGACCTATACCTTGGGTGGCAGTCTCAATCCACGTAGGTAGGAACTCTTCAACAATCTCATCTAGACATTCCACCAAATAACAATCTTCCTCAGTGGCCCCTATCACTTCGGATGTAGTAGAAGACTTGAAGATGTTCAACCTGATCTTCATGTGCATGAATGTAACATACATGGTCCCTGTCCTCACATGGATCACGACATCAGCTGTGGCTAAGAAAGGTCTCCCCAAGATGATTGGTACCTTTCTAGCCTCTTTTTCCATATCAAGAATGATAAAATCGGCTGGGAAGAAGGCAGAAGTATCCTCATCAAGACGGACCAACACATCATCCACACACCCTCTAGGCGTCTTCACAGATCGGTCGACCAATTGTAGAGTGCAATGGGTTGGCCTCAACTCCCCCATTGGGAGCTCAGCAAATAGATCATACGGCATCAAGTTTACGCTAGACCCTAAGTCAAGAAGAGCCTGGTCTATGCGATGTGCCCCGATGTAGCATGAGATGATGGGAGCACTAGGGTCTTTTCTTTTCTGGAGAATGGTGTGTTGGAGAATGGAGCTCACTTGCTCAGTGAGCTTGATCTTCTTAGGCGTCCTCCCTGTTGTCTTTCTTTTGAAGGTGCACAATTCTTTAAGGAACTTTTCATAGGACGAAATTTGCTTGACTGCATCTTGAAGAGGTATGTTGATTTTCACTTGCTTGAAGATCTCCAAGATATCTTCCGCGTGCTTCTTCTTTTTCTTTACAGAAGAAGGCTCCTCAAGTGCATCAGGATATGGAGGGAGTTGGGAACCCAATCGGTCCAAATCAACAGTATCATCCACTAGTATCACTGGAATCACGATATCACGGCTCAGTATCACAGTATCACTGCTCGGCGTCACTGTATCAACATTGCCTCTTATCACAGTATCATCCATCTACATCTCAGTATCAACCTGCTTGGCCTCAGTGTCATCTCTGCCAACAATTGTACCATGGGGGCTCTCCAAAGTCCTGCCACTCCTCAACGTAGTCACCGCCTTCACATGCTCATGGGTGGTAGGAGAGAGAGCTTGTGGAGGTGGTTGTGTTTGTTGGGGTGGTGGAGGCCTTTAGTGAGGAGAGTTGGGATTTTGAAGAATAAATTGGGGTTGCGGTTGTTGTTGTGGTGGGGGTGGTATTGTGGAGGTGGTTGTTGGTAGGTGTGAGGTGGAGGTGGAGCATATTGATAATTGAGTGGCGCTTGAGGAGGCAGAGGAGCATAGGGGTTTGGTGGGAATTGGTAAGATGGTGGAACATAAGCACTCGAAGTGTTCCCTAGAAAAACCCTATCATTGTTCGGATTTGGTAGTGGTTGAGATGGAAGTCTACCTTCTTCCCTTCTAGCCAAAGAGAGAGAAATTTGGTCCAACCTCTGCTCAAGATGGTTTATAGATTGCCCATGTGCATTGACATCTTTTTTTACTTCATCTAGGCTCCTTAGCCTTCCTAGTACCTCGTCCTCGAACTTGGAGCTATAGCGTGGATTTTGTTGCCCCTGTCCTTGCCCATCCTCGTTCTGTTGTTTCTAGGAGAAGTTGGGGTGGTTCCTCCACTCAGGAGTGTAGGAGCTGGACATTGGGCCCTGGTTGTTGCGGCCACCAAAGGAATGTAAAGTGTTGACTTCCTCGTCTACAGTATCCACAACCATTGCGGGTTGGCTAGAAGAGCCACCTACTTGATTCTTCATCATTCACATCATATCGGACATCATTTACATCATGTCGGGGTCGGTGGCATTGCGTGCGGGAGCCACGAAGGAAAGTGGAGGGGTGTAGTTCCGGCCGCAATGTCCCCCTTTAGGGTCTGACTGGTTTGCTGTAATTCGTCCTGAAAACACTGGAAGTCAAGTTCCTTTTTCAATTTCATGTGACTGGTTCGATGAAAGTCTGAAACTTGAGTTCCCCAGATTTCCTTAGACTTCCAACCATATATATAGTTTGCAGTTTTAGACTTTCATAGAAAATCCATTGGAAAACGAGTTCCCTTCCCAACAACATCTCACCCTATTCATTTGTTTCACTGGTTGAGCAGTAACTCAATAGGGCAATCCAAGAAGCCCAACAGTTGCAAGATCTTCAGGTTATCTTCTCCAGTTGCTGAATGTAAATCAGAATAACTAGAACGCGTGTCGTCTTTGTTCGTAAATCAGAATAACCAGAAAGCAACGCCGGTCTTTGTTCGTGAAGAGCGACTCCTGTATTCCTCACTCAATTATAAGTCATGGACGAGGGGGAAGATTCGTGAAGGCTTTGCTCCATTCATTTGTCTGTAGTTTGTTTCTTTAATATCTAATACAGTAGACACTTACGGCCTACCAAGAAGAACACGATGTGTCTCGTTCCCACATTGATATTTGACTCGGCCGTCAGCAATACGCGTGAAAGATTTTTTCTGAATGATGTATGGCTCGCGGAGAGTGATGATGCTGACAGAGACTTGTTTATTCTAATCTCTTCTTCTACTCCCACTTCCCATCATTTGCATCTGTCGTTCCAGGTTTATTTAAGAAAGACATCAGTCCTTTTATTGCTTTGTATCATTGATGTCTTGAAGCTGTTTGATATAATGCCAAAGACATTTTGTATCAAGTTCGATGTAATATTAAAGTCAATTTTTAAAACAAACTCAAGTTTCAAACCAATCACCGGGAACTCATTTTCTCGAAACTCAATTTCAGTTCCCAGAAAATGAGTTCCTAGAAAGTTACAGTTACACCAAACCAGTCAAACTCTTAGTGGAAGCTCGGTGGCGTGAATTCTCGGCGAGATGCTCAAACAGCAGCCATGATTCCTCGGGCGGCTTTGCCATGAATGTGCCCCCGCAAGAAGAATCGACGTTGTTTTGGCTTTGCTCCTCAAGCCCGGTGTAGAAGGCCTGAACTAGTTGCCAAAGAGGAACCTCATGATGAGGGCAGTCATGATGCAACTTCTGGAACCTCTCCCACACCTCGTGGAAGGGCTCATTCTCTTTCTGGGCGAACGATGTGATGCACCTTCTCATGTAGGATAACTTGGTGATGGGGAAGAACTTCTTGAGAAACTCATTCTTCACCTCATTCCAAGTGACGAACTCTGGCCTCGAGACATACCACTCCTTGGCCTTCTCTTTGAGAGAGAAGGGAAAGAGCATCCTCCTGATTGAGTCGTCGGTGGCGGATGGCGTGCGGAAGGTAGAGCACGTTTCAAGGAACGCGTCTATGTGGTGGTAGGGGTTCTCGTTCTCCATACCGAAGTATGTAGGGAGAAGCCCCACGAGTACCGGCGGAATGGAGAACTGTTGACCTAGCATCTGGTCAACTAGAGTGGCGATGGGGGAGAAGTTCCCCGGCGTGAAGTACTCGTGAAGCGGGTGATGCGGCGGTGGAGGTGGAACATCCGGTGGTGGGTTGTTCTCAGCCATCTCGGCCTCTCGATGTAGGTTACGGCGAGCTTGACGCCTTCTTCTCCCAATCTTGGGGTCGTAAACTACCAAATCGGTGCAAGTTGAACGCGTGCTACGCATGCATAGCTGTCACCTGTGCAAGTCACAAACAAACAACAAGGAGCCAAGTTAGCAAACCAATATGTAAGAGTAATACAAAGAATAAATAATAGCAATGGTGAGGGCAAAAGGAAAGGCTAAGCTACACTATCTAACTAGGCCGAACGCCTCTATCCCCGACAACGGCACCAGAAAGCTTGGTGCGCTCCCGCTAGAGGCTTACAACACCGGCCAACTAGGGTGGCCGAGTGCAATCCACGAGGTCGGGAGGCACGGGAATAGTGGGATCTTTGCTTTTGAAATTTGTATGGTCTCAGATCGAGTCTATCACTAAAACTAAAACAATTCTCCCGCAAGCGTACGGGGTACTGTTGTAATATAGATCAAGGGCAAGATGTGGGGTCGAAGCACGGAGATAGAGGGGGTACTAGAGTTATAAGGTGTGAGCTAAATTCCTATTGCGGAGAGTAAGGTTTTTAGGGTTTTAAGGTTGGTTGGTTGTTGATTAAGCTAAGAGAGCAAGTATGAAAAGCAATATGAAACTAAGTTATCAAAAGACTAGATTAGCAATCTAAGTTAACAAGCTATCTAAACAAGAGCAAGAACAAACTATACTAGACTAAGAAAGCAACTAGCAATTGAGAACCTAAGTTAACCACTAATCAAGATCAAAGACCTAAATTAACACTTAGCTAACAAAACTAGGCAATTAAATAAGTTAACTAAAGCAGGCGAACTACACTAGCATTAATAAGCAAACAAAGCAATTGAGGTTTTAAGCAATTAGATGAAGGAGGTGGGCCGTTTGGGAATGTGACCTTGACATTAGTTTGGGGATGTCACCATAATAAGCAATCAACATATTCCATTCTAGACTACCAAACCAAACAACAAGGTGGGTGCTATGAGGATGTACCCTATGCTACTAGTTGGAGAACTAGGGCTAGGTATAATTCTCATAGGACTTACCAAGTCTAGGTCTCTAGGATAAGTGGTATTAGTCAATTGAGGACCAAGGGTGAGGATGGGAGTAGAGATGAGGATATTTGACCTCATGCCACTAGCCACCTCAGCCTTTAGGAAATCCTAGGAAATTGCACTAATCACACTTATACTAGTCACCTAGAACTCACATTTGCATGTAGGAAGAAGGTGATTATGTAGGAAGATAGGGGGCTAGCTAGGGATCCGAATTAAGGACCTAGGAGCCAATCCTATGATAGCTACATAGAAACCAAAACATCCTAGAGGAAAATGTCTTCAAACACCACAAGGCAAGAAATCAATGTAGTTAAACAACAATCACATGCACAGGTAATGGGAAATGAGATACAAGCAAAGGCAATCATCATAGAAGTGAAATATGTTCATTACAAATTATATTCCCCCAACATGGTATCAAAGTCACATTTTTGCCCCAAACAGCCCACCCAAGGGGGGCTTAGCTATACATGATCAAAACAAAAACAAAGGAAAAGGGAAAGAGAGTAGGAAATGCCATGGATGCTTGATGAAGCTTGACTTCTTCACCTCCTTGCTGCCAGCCACGATCCTCCTCCTCCAATGGTGCCCAAGAGCATGGAAATGGTGGAATGGATGGATAGAAACCTAGAGAAACTAGGTTTCTATGGTGGAAATGAGTGGAAAGTGGGTGGAAATGGGATTAAATGCAAGGAAGTAGGTGGATGGGAGTAATGGAGGAAAGGGAGCAGCTAGGTTGCGGCCAGGGGGTGCTCTCTCTCGAGCCCTAGAAGCATCTAGTGCTTATATAGGATCTAGGGCTAAGTGGGGGTAAAATAGGAAAAACAGTGAAAAGTTGTATAGGGTAGGTGATCACCACGGTCGTGGTGGGTGTGCCACAGTCGTGGTGAGGGTAGTGGGAACAACCATGGGGGGTGAACACGGTCGTGGGGTGAAGGAAGTGGTGAAAAAAAACAAAATATGGTGGTGGCCACGGCCGTGTTGGATAACACGGCCGTTTTAGAGGAGTTGGAGGTGACCGTGGGGAGAGGCCACGGGCGCCTTTATCAGCTTCGGCCACGGTCGTGGCGACCTGGCCACGGTCGTGGCTTTTCAGGCAAATTCCCTGTTAGCAACTGACAACTCACAATTAATTCCTGAAAAACCACTAGAGGGGGTGAATAGGGTTTTAAATAAATTTAACAATTATTTAACTCAAACAACCAACCACAATAATATTGGACAAGGGGACAAGGATTTAGAGTGGTTCCAACCTTAGCAAATACTAAGGAAGTCAGTCCACTACCCGGTTGCTTACCCAACCGGGATTTTGAAAGAATTAAATTTTATTACCTCGCAAGGACTTTACATAAAATTACAATTCTTTCACTAAACTCTCTGAATAGCCTTCACCTAGAAGTAATTGCACCAACCTTGAAGCAGCCTTCTTGAAGTAACTTCAAGCTCCCCCTTGAAGTAGCCTTCCTCTTGAAGTAGCTTCCCGTTGCAATAGCCTTCTTGAAGTAGTTCGAAGTCCACCTTCTCCACTGAGAAGAACCTTCTCCAATCCGCAGCCTCCAACCCTAGGAGTAGCAAGGAGAATACAAAGGATAAAAGGAACAAGAAGGAAAATGGAAATTACACTTAACCTTTGAAGCACAAGGCTTGATTTGCCTTTATCAAGCGTGTAGATCTCCTAACCAATGTATATGGAAGTGTGATTGATGTGGATAGGAGATACTAGCCTGTAGGACATGAAATTAAAGCAAGGAGAAGAATAGCCAATGCAAGTATTGCTCAATTTCTCAAAACAGATTCACAATTGCAAGTGTAAGCTCAAATGTATCACAGGTGAATATTAGTAAGTTTAGGTGTCCTAAGACTTATCCTATTTATAGGAATGACCTACAAATGCTTAAGGACGTTCTAGACACTTTCTAGGGGGTTCTAAGTGCTTAACTAGCCGTTAGGTACACTTTAGTTGCTTTAGCAATGGCTAGTTAATTAATTCTGCAGTTCCTGTCAGAGTCCATCTCGGTCGAGGAATTGTCGACCGAGACACCTACTCGGTCGAAGTTTTGTCGACCGACAGGCTCTCTGGATCAACGTTCATCTCCAACTGCCAACTACTTTGTCAGCTGTGTCTAACGGCTACTTTGGTCTTTCTCGGTCGAGAAGTTTATCGACCGAGTGTGTCTCGGTCGAGGATTTTGTCGACCGAGATTGACCCTGTTTCAATATTTTAAATAAAGATATTAAGTGTGTGTATGAGTGTGCAATTGTGATACTATCTTGGGGAATGACCTATATAAGTGTTGTGAGTGGATAGGGAAGATCTAAACGCTTGATTTACATGATATCTACTTACTTGTACATTATATACTTGTACACGCATTTACATTTGATTACAATCATGAAAATAAAGCGATTTTATCAAATTGTTCTTCCAAGTCTTTGTTATCCACCACCTTATATGCTTGTTCCTGAAATACTCAAATAGCATGTTAAAACTACAAGAATGAAATGTTTGTCATCATCGAAACAAAGGGATTATACTAATGTCAATTTATCCAACAATCTCCCCCTTTTTGAAGATGACAAACATTTCCTAAATATAAAATAAGGAAATATAAATCATATGAGTTTCATACCTGAAGTTTACCTTTTTGTAGCCATTCTTGTTTTGCAAGTGTGTGCCGGCCGAGATATTATGAAACTCATTTTATTTTATGTTTTTGATTTTATATTATTTCTCCCCCTTTGTCATTTCAAAAGGATATCCAGTTTTAAAAACAAGGGATGCAAACCACTTATTGTCAAATTTAGCCACAATATATTTCTCAATCATTTGCAAAGGATGTTAAGCCTTGAAATGATATGAGATTCTCTTAAGTTCATGGCATATGTGTATTGATTTCTCATCCATTTTTCAAGGGATGTTAAGCCCTAAAAATGACATGAGAATCCTTTAAGCTTATAGTAGAATACATGTATGTATCTCTAACCAAATACACGGGATGTTAAGCCCAAATTTGTTTAGAGAGTGCCATTAAGAGCAAGATATATGTCATATGCATGAATATTGTAAATTTCTTTGTTTTTCATAACCAAAACTACTTTTAAGGATACTAAGATCATAACAAGCTTTAAATGATGTTTACAAAGTTTTGTAAGCTTCTTAATCTTATAATCAAGATAGTTTGTGTGAGCTCCCCCTTAATCTTATAATCAATATTAGATCATAATAAGTTGACCTTTTATGCACATATTTTGAATCAAGATACTAAGATTAAGTGTAGTAAAATGATGTCAAAATAAGCATTGTGTCAAGCTTATTTTAGGTCGACCTTGACTACGACCATAGCGCCCCTTGGTCAAATTTGATTTCAACCAAGAGGCAATTTCTGTAGATTTACAGTTTAAGCACTTTCATTGAATTACACATTTATGTTAATATATGTGAAATATAAAGTTTTTATGTAATATGATCAAATGTATATTAATTTGAAGCATTTTGAGTGATACCTATTTTGAAGAAGTTTTATCAATTGAAAGCTTAATATAGGCATCACAATGAAGTCTTTATCTTTAATTTTCCTAAATTGTATGTTTTACATTCATTTTGAATGATATCTCATAAGCTTTGCTATAGGTACATAAATATCAATTCCCATTTCTTTTTGTACCCTCATTTTTTTATTAATCATAAGATTCTTTAGACACATATATCCTTGAAAGCAAGATTAATATCTTAAAATCAAGATTTTGCTTTTGATTTCTTAGAACAAGCAAATAGATAAAACATTAATATTTTTGTTCTAAGAGACACTGTTTGTCTTGTCATAGCATCATCATTCATAATAATCATTATCTATTATGTAAAGATGCATTTATGCTATGGCATTTTCAATGATCTTGAATAGTATCCATTCATGGTTTGTATATATGCATCACAGATTATTTTAGACAAACCAATGAAACACAATGATCATGGCACAACAAATTATGATAGAAAAGTAGAAGCATATCCATAATACAATGATCAGCATATAAATGCAATAATTATGATCATTTAAGCACATGGTTCCTATATAGATATACCAAGAAGTACTTAGGAAAACCCATGTGGATTATGATAAAACTTCCTTGATTAAACCCATTCATAATTTTCAGTTTTAAGTCAAACCATGTAGAGGATAATACCAAGATAATCTCATTTATGGTTCATGGATTTTCAAATTGAAGACAAACCATGTAAATGAATATGCTTAATAAACTTTTTCAATAAATGAATAAGGTTTGTTCAAAATCAGTCTTCATATAACACTTTTGCAATATGTTTAAGGATTTCATATAGTGCTATATCTTAATTCATGATGCAAAAGATCAATATGTCTTGTTTCAAAGATGATCTCCAAGAGTTATTCTTGATTAAAGCACTTTTTATTATTGCTTGAATTGATAAAAAATAAGAAACATCAGAAAATATTTTCCAGACTTTTGCTCGGTCGAACAATTTGTCGACCGAATTATTTTCGGTTGAAGTATTTCTCGACCGAGAATGTTTCTGTAGATTTTATTCAGCAATCTATATGTTCTAGTTTATGTGTTGTAATACTTTGTTATTCAATTGTGTGAAGTTGAGATAGATATAAGGTTACTCAATTCAAGATTATTGATCATATCTCAGACTTAATTAGTGCATATACATTTTGATGTCACAATGATATTTGTTCTTTTGATTTTCATAGAACAAATTATCGTTATCATTTTAATGGAAATTTTAAGATAGACTATTTATGCTTAATCATCAAGAAAGTAGCAATTGAAATTTGATAACATTTGAATTTTCAAAGAAAGCATAATCAATTTCAATTTGCATACACATCAAAATTTTACAAGTTGTAGTTTGCATCAAGTTTAATGAGGATGTTATTAACATATATGTAATGATGCAAACTACTAATATGCTTGAGAAATTTGTCTTCAAGATATGTGACTTATTTTTCCAATCAAGTATGTCTACTTGTAGTAAGAGTATAGATTTTAGTATCATTTTTCTTTGCAAGCATCATTTTTGCAGCAATTTTAGTAAAATCTATCTTTTTCTCTTATATACTTGATAATTTAATCACGAAAAGTATTTAGTTTTAATGCTCATATATTCTTCCTTTTGATTTGGACCATTCAAATGTTTAAAGCACAAGAATATATAAAGTTCATTATATGCTTAAGTTGATTGTGATTTAAGTGTCTTTTATTTAAACAATCTTGCCAGAGTTTTACTCGGTCGAAAAAGTTTTCGACCGACATTGTCTCGGTCAACAATTTCTCGACCGAAATTGTTACTGTTTCTGTATTGTTTTCAGTAATTGTTTCTAAATAAAACATATATCACTTCCAATTCAATTATGCAATTTAAAACTCAGTTTAGTTGAGATAAAACATATGAATATCAAGGCAACATTTTGATCAAATCTCAACTAATATTATTCAAATCTTTAGATTTTAAGAACCCTAATTAAGACAAGTTTTTAGGATGTGTCTCTGCAGATTTGTAGATTTAGAAATTTTAATTACTTGAATCAATGTGTTATTTCATTATGTTAAGTTGAGATAAACATAGAGATATACAACTAGAGTCTTTGGTCATATCTCAACTTAAATTTATTCATTTAGTTTGGGGGTTTTGGAACCCATACTAACTCAACATCCTTTTTCTTGTATGGACATGAGAAAGAATAATGTCCAAGACGCAAACAATAGTGACAACATATGGAATCAACCTCATATCTCTTTCTATGATTTTGTTCAAGGTTTTTCTTGGGTATGTATTTGCCTTTGGGTACATACATAGATTGACTCTTTGGCACTTGTGTTCTTCCCCAACTAGGTTTTTAATAAGATTTTCCTTTAGGCTCATATCCTAGTCCTCTCCTTCCAATTTGATGATAAGAATTATTTAAAATTTTATCAAGAGTATCATTGTTACCTAAACTATTAACTTTTTGTTGCAGCTTAACAATCTCATCCATTCTTTTATTTATGTCTAACTTTGTTTGATCTAGATTAGATAACAAGGAATCTCTTTCTTTCACTATAGTATCATAATCTAGATGTGTACACAGAACAGGTTGTTTTTGAAGATCATTTACTTGAGTTTGCAATTTTAACTTTTCTAGAGAAAGAAGATTGCAATTTGCTTCTACAGATTTTAGCTTAATATCATGACCTTCAATAACCTTTTTGAGATCTTCATTTTCAGATGTAAGAGCAAGAAGCTTAGCATGTAACTCATCATTTGCTTTATTAGATTTCTTTAATTTCTTCTTGCACTCAATATATTTATTGTGTGTCTCTTCAAGACTAGCAACTAGCTCTTCTTTAGATAAATAAAAAAGGCTTAACTCTTCTTCTTCTTCTTCTTCACTTATTGTAGCAATAAAACATTCTTTATGCGTATCTTCCTTCTTTGACCTCCACGGGCAACCAAGTGTTGTGTGGCTTGTTCCTAAGCACCAACTGCAACTTGTTGAAGATTGGTCCATACTTTTCCTTTGTTTGCGGTTGTAGACACCACCACCCTTCATACTTCAAGACTCAATTAGAGCTCCTTGAAGCCTGCTCTGATACCAATTGAAAAACTACTAGAGGGGGGTGAATAAGGTTTTAAATAAATTTAACAATTATTTAACTCAAACAACCAACCACAATAATATTGGACAAGGGGACAAGGATTTAGAGTGGTTCCAACCTTAGCAAATACTAAGGAAGTCAGTCCACTACCCGGTTGCTTACCCAACCGGGATTTTGAAAGAATTAAATTTTATTACCTCGCAATGACTTTACATAAAATTACAATTCCTTCACTAAACTCTTCGAACAGCCTTCACCTAGAAGTAATTGCACCAACCTTGAAGCAGCCTTCTTGAAGTAACTTCAAGCTCCCACTTGAAGTAGCCTTCCTCTTGAAGTAGCTTCACGTTGCAATAGCCTTCTTGAAGTAGTTCGAAGTCCACCTTATCCACTGAGAAGAACCTTCTCCAATCCGCAGCCTCCAACCCTAGGAGTAGCAAGGAGAATACAAAGGATAAAAGGAACAAGAAGGAAAATGGAAATTACACTTAACCTTTGAAGCACAAGGCTTGATTTGCCTATATCAAGCATGTAGATCTCCTAACCAATGTATATGGAAGTGTGATTGCTGTGGATAGGAGATACTAGCCTGTAGGACATGAAATTAGAGCAAGGAGAAGAATAGCCAATGCAAGTATTGCTCAATTTCTCAAAACAGATTCACAATTGCAAGTGTAAGCTCAAGTGTATCACAGGTGAAGATTAGTAAGTTTAGGTGTCCTAAGACTTGTCCTATTTATAGGAATGACCTATAATTGCTTAAGGACGTTCTAGACACTTTCTAGGGGGTTCTAAGTGCTTAACTAGCCATTAGGTACACTTTAGTTGCTTTAGCAACGGCTAGTTAATTAATTCTGCAGTTGCTGTCAGAGTCCATCTCGGTCGAGGAATTGTCGACCGAGACACCTACTCGGTCGAAGTTTTTTCGACCGACATGCTCTCTGGATCAACGTTCATCTCCAACTGCCAACTACTTTGTCA
The DNA here is from genome assembly GCA_963693085.1 of Alisma plantago-aquatica. NCBI lineage: Eukaryota > Viridiplantae > Streptophyta > Magnoliopsida > Alismatales > Alismataceae > Alisma > Alisma plantago-aquatica. The sequence goes on along the minus strand of OY856409.1, from coordinate 297,516,458 downwards.
GCTGTGTCTAACGGCTACTTGGGTCTTTCTCGGTCGAGAAGTTTGTCGACCGAGTGTGTCTCGGTCGAGGATTTTGTCGACCGAGATTGACCCTATTTCAATTTTTCAAATAAAGATATTAAGTGTGTGTATGAGTGTGCAATTGTGATACTATCTTGGGGAATGACCTATCTAAGTGTTGTGAGTGGATAGGAAACATCTAAACGCTTGATTTACATGATATCTAATTACTTGAACATTATATACTTGTACAAGCATTTACATTTGATTACAATATACGAAAATAAAGCGATTTTATCAAATTGTTCTTCCAAGTTTTTGTTATCCACCACCTTATATGCTTGTTCCTGAAATACTCAAATAGCATGTTAAAACCACAAGAATGAAATGTTTGTCATCATCGAAACAAAGGGATTATACTAATGTCAATTTATCCAACAATTCCCACGACCGTGGCAGGGTGCCACGACCGTGTTCTCTTCTCCTGACCATGACCGTGCTGATGGCCACTGTCATGTTGTCTTCACTGGCCACGGTCGTGGCTGGGAGGCCACGGTCGTGGGAGATCTAAGGATTTCCCTGTTGCAACCTGTTGGAACTTGGCAATAAACCCACGACCGTGGCATTGGGGCCACGGCCGTGGTGAGGCTTGACTTCTTGATTTTGCTTCTTACTTTTTCAATTTTGGATGTCTTTGCTCGGGGATGATTCTTGGCCACTGGAGGTAGGTTGAGGGAGACTTTCGGGCCTTCTTTGGGTCCCTATTTCTCTCTCTTCTATCTAATCATGGTTCAAGTACCTGAAAAACAGTGCAAAGAACATCCATAAGCATATTTGCAATGATAATCATATTGGGGAGAATAACATGTAATTCTAATGCATTTGAATGTGATAAAAGTATAAAATGACACAAGATACAACCCTAGAATAGGGTTGGATCACCCACACAATTCACGTGAGGTCATAAATAGGAACAGTTAGCAAGGGAGATCTGTTCCCGATTTGGTCAATGATAAATAGGAAGCCGATTAATACTGGGAAGATACTAATCGATCGTTTATCAGCAGCAGTAGGCGGGGACGCAAAGAGGAATTCTACATACTACATGGGTGTCCTGATAACAAAGATTGTCGAATACTTCATGAACAAAGGAGAAGCCCATAAATATAAATAAATGGAGGGAAAACAAAGAATAGACATAAAGTCCCTTATTAGCACTGGTATTCTGGCACGAAAGGAGGAGAAGTTGTACTTCAAACAAAGAGGGTCAAAAACACTACTCCCCCTTCCAGAAATGGCATTCTATGACGCCCACAAGCTACGACCAACACAAAATGACATCGAAATGATGCGCTTCGTGGCACTGCAGGCCAGCACGAATATAGACCCAGTGAGTACAGCTAGAGAAAGCAGTGCCCCATCTGAATTAGAAAAGAGGAAGAGCACAGAGCCACGGAAAAAGTTGGCAGTAGAGAAAAAGAAGACAGCATAACCAATTGTAGCACCAACAAAAATGCCAACAACTATAGTGCAACCGACCCCCGTGGCTCCAACTACTGACGCACCAGTGGAAATTCTAGAACCCACACCTCTCGAGCCACACAAAGAAGCGACTACTATGGAGCTAGAGGTGGAGAAAGAGAAGACCACAACAACCAACCCACAACCCGAAAACGAACCAGAGGTAGAGCCAGAAGGACAAGGCTCTCAGGCCATACCAGATACAGGAATCAGTGGAGCATAGGTGGACCCACTAGATGAGCCAAAGGAGAAAGAACAAGGTCCACCACTACCGCCTCTACAACCTAAGGTGCCAAGCTCATCAACAACGTGCATGGAGCATCAGTTGCACCATCAGTGCCTTAGGTACAAGGTTTGATGTAATGTGGGAACACATGCATCAAACTAATACAATAAATACCATCATTTCTTCTTCTCTATCTACACTAATGATGCAGGTACAAGTCCTTGATGAAAGGACAAAAGCACTCCATGACTTCCTCTAAGAAGTTGTAAACAACTAATGGATGATGATGGGAATGCTGAAGAAAATGAAAGACAAAAGGGAAGACTTGCAGAAGGAGAGGCATGCCATCCGAGCCGAAAACGAGCACACGCGTCGGGGCTATGACGTGGCTATGGGTAACCTCAAAGAAGAGCGAAAAAGACTAGAAGAAGACTTCCGGAAGCTCGAGAAGGAACGTGAAGAACTCGAGAACTGGTGGAAGAAAAATAAGATCAAGCGCTCAGCAATCCCGACACACTCCTCAGCCAGCCCCTCCAGCCACGACGACAACGACGATGACAATGTGGGAGGAACATGCATGGGAGCGGGCACACCAAAAGCAAGGAGTCCAACACCAAGGTGGCACCAGCAGCTGAGCCAAAAAGAAACCAGCCACCACAGCGGTCGAGCTCCCACAACAAAAATCTAATGAAGAAAAATGTGACATCGTCAAGGGGGCTCGACCTCAATTGCAACCCAGAAGAAGGCTAAGATGAAGCTGTTGAAGACGGTGGGAATCTAGCAGAGCTTCAACTCTCCCCTCCTGCACATACAATGATGCTAGAAGAGCAGGTTGTTGTTGCTCATCGTGAAGATGTGGTTGCCAAACTCAGCGTAGCAGAAGTGGCAGAGCTCGACATAATGTTAGCTGAGCTAGGGGTCAGACTTGATGAGAGTAGTGAGTTCCTCCTATTCCAACCATATCACGATCATAGTGACTATCTCTATGATGGGAAGATGGAGGAGACCCTAAAAATGATGGCAGAAGCCAAGTTAGGGCAAACTTCTAAGGAGAGTCGTGTCAAAGACAACTTAGCTGCCGAAGCCTCCTCAGAAGTAGCTGAACCTGTAGCCACTACACAACAGTTGCACAAAGTGGATGAACAAGTGGCCAAGGCCATGCCGACAATAGATGAAGCTTCGACACCTCTGGCATAGGAACCAACATCTGATGATGAGGATGGTGGGCTGGAAACCTTCTTCATAGACGAACCCACCAGGGAGCGGAGTGTGCAAGTTAAGGCAGAAACACTTGGAGCAGCTCCCCCTCTACCTTGTAAGATGAAAGATATGGATATGACTGCAGTATCACAAATCTCATGAAGAGATGTCCACATCTTGGTAGAAGTCCTCAGTGATGATCTACCCGGGTCAGACATACTATACAACAATAAGGGTAGATGTCTATCCAGAAACCACTTCCGGGGAATATTCATGAAGAAGGAGCGAGTACATAAAAAACTATTCAAGGTACTCTACACCAACCTCCTGGAAGAATTCTTGTACACAGACAAGCCACAGTCGATCTTCAATGGGACAATGCATTTAGCCAGCCTCCTCTATAAAGAAGACTACAAGGTGGAAGATGTAGCTGAGCTGAAGGTAGCAGTCCAGAGGAAGGAAACAAGGTATGTGGTGCTGCCCATAAGAAATGTAAAGCATTGGGCACTAATAGTCGTCGATCTATATGAGCGGAAGACGATGGTGCTCAATTGCTGCGCAGCTGAATTGGATAGCACCTCGCTAGTTTACAAGAGGAAGGACACCAGAGATGCCTTAAAGATACTGCTACGCCTACAATGAGCAATCAAGGATGCAGAAAACACATTTCAAGGGTCCTGGAAGCTCTTTTCCATTAATAAGAAAGTCCCCCAAGAAGAGACTGGTTCGGGGGATTGCGCCTTCATAATACTACACATGATGGAGGCCATCAACAAGGGCATCCCCTTGGAGGATTTAGACAATGAAGACCTGCATGGATTGCGGGGTATCTACACTATGTAGGTCATCTATGATCACCATTTCTTCAACGATCCGACGATGCCTACAGAAGTTGTACCTCGTAGGCTTCACATGGAAATCCCCCTACCTGAAAAGGTCACTTGGAGGGAGTAGATAAAGACCATATGGGTTGATCCAACTGAACCAGCCAGGGCTGCAGCATGGAAAGGAGGTTGGCATGAAAGCTCTGGAGAAGCTGCAAAATACACGTCAGATGAAGAACCAAAGCAGCCTACAGTGACAGAAACACCTGAAGTGTAGAACACCAAGGAACAACCTGAGGAGGGAGAGGTCGATGAAGAAGACCTTTTTGATGTAGGGCTGGATGGACCAGTAGGAGAAATTACACCTTCGTTTAAGAACTTTGACAGATGGAGCTGCCTCACTCTGTCCTTAGAAGAACTAATAATAATCATGAGTTCCTTGAAAGAAGATGATTTGTCGGGAGATGTAATCTTCGAAAGAGATGGCATTTGTGTGCTAAAAGATTACCTCCGTAAAATGTTGAAAACAAGAGGATACCTTTCAGTAAGCACAATGTCAGCCTACCAAATGCTTCTAGGCGACGACATGCCAAATGCCCACATGGCATGCTTCTTGCCGGTAGATGACATCCTTAAAGACAAAAGATCAGGAAAAAAGGAGCGTCCACAACAACGCCTGGCAACATCCCCACCAGACTACAACTTCCTGCCAATTCTTCATGACAATAATTGGACCATGTTGGCTGTCAATATCATCAAAAGGACTGCAGTCCTCTACAATATCTCAGACGCAACCTATGCACTTAATAAGAAGAACAACATGACAAAAAAAAGACCCCAATGGAAGAAAAGGCAAACACATGCTCCGAGGTAATTATTGACATGATAAGACAGCATTGCAGAGGGTACAACCCTATGGCTGGCAAGGTCTTCAAGAAGACGCAGTACTGCCACAGGAGCCCCCAACATGTGCCCCTATCAAATGACTGTGGCTTCTTCTGCCTGGCCTGGATGGTGGCCTTAGCCACTACTGACTTCAAGGTGGAGAACATGCAATATGAATAATACCACACGCTACGAGGAGTTTACACAAGCAAGCTTCTCGAGTCCAAGTGGGCATCCATTAGCAACAACAAAAACAAATAAAGAAAGCTCGTTTATACATCTCACTCAAATTTTTACACCCCGAGATGTGGTGCAGGATAATTTTGGGGGAGGAGTCAGTAATGGGCTACAGAGGTACATTTACCATCTTTTTAATTTTTACCTCTCTAAAAATTCCTCAAAATTTTTGAATTTTTGAATTTTTCCTTCTCAAAAATTTTGAATTTTTGAATTTTTGTTTTGAAGTTTTTCTTAAACTACCTCTTAAATTTAAAAGCTCACCTCTTCTCTTGCTAAATTTTTTGATTGTAGTGTTTCTGCCCTCTTAGAGAGAAATATATGAGCAACATATACATGTATATATGAGTAAAACAACAGTCATAGCAATACTACTCTACCTCATTCTTGCAATAAGATGTTGTAAATATGACAACCTTAACTCATGAAACCCTCGGAGACTTGAGAACTTCACCTAGTCATACTCCTGACCAACCACCCTCACCTGATGCTTTTTGACCATAAAATCCTTATCTCCATAGAAAGGGAAACAGCTGCCCTCTTCAAAGCATATCTAAAAGAGGCTTGGATGCCCAGAAGACCAAGTAAAAATCCCTCGTACCCAAGCCTGAAAGGAGATGTAAAAAGCCAAAAAGAAAGAAAAAATAATGAGAGTTTTGACCAAAAGATGCCAAAAGTTTTCACACGGTCGGTATATTACTGCACTCATGAATGCAGATATGTCATTCCCGTAAGTAGAATCTTGAAGCCAAGCTTACACACCTCCAATCCTGAATGAAAACTCTCAAAACCACCCGACTTAAAGTCAAAATCCCAAAAAGGGAAACACTGTTCTTTTGATAGTTGTGGGTGAGGAGTTCAGGAGGAAGAGGAAAACATCGAAAGCCTTAAACTTACCTGAACACATAAGCATAGGGCCAACTGAAAAATAAAGAATTAGTGTGAAAGCTACCCCTCGAAAAAGATATTGCACTAGTACGGTCATTACCTAAGGGAAGGGGTGATAAGTTGAGAAGGAGAAGCCTTTTACAATTGAAGGTAATGGCAGGAAAATGAAGTTATGCAACTCCGGTTGAGGGGGAAGAATGAGACCTAAGGGTTTAAAAACATGCAACAACAGTCTTGATGCAAGAATGAGATGTTTCAGTCATGTTATAACTTTATCTTCTAAGATTGTTCATTCTCTCTCTGAGTTCTCAAACCTACACTTAGCCTGAGGACAAGCTTGATTCTAAGTTTGGGGGAGTTGATAACACTCTATTTTACATACTTTCTATATATATTTTACACCACTTTTAGTAAGTCTTTTGTTAGCTTTTCACATAATTTTTCTATCTTTTTGACTAAAGCCTCACATGGTTATAGGTATATTCACGATCCAGATCATGGATCAAGACCGTGACCGCGGTCCACTTATACCTCAATTGTGATTGCGGTTCCAAAGTTCCCTAGAGATCGTGATCATTAGATGACAGGGAGGGATCATGACTACTTTATAGATCACGGTCATCGTTAAACCGTAACCTCATGGATGGTTGCGATCAGAACATGTGCCTCAAGGATAGACCAGTGGTCGCGGTGTGGTTACAAGCTGCGATTAAGAAGGACCGCGGTCAACTTGGAAACCACGGTCACTGATGAGCTCTTGCAAACCGCAATCGAGTGGGAAGACCTTGTCCTCGACCGCCTGGATGCAACCCACAAGTAGACCTCGACCGTGGTTATCACCTGGCTGTGACCAAGCTCAACTGCAGTGAAAGATGAATAAAGCACAGACCGCAACCGCGGTCTCACCCTCACTTAACCAAGACCACAATCGCGGTCCAGGCTTAAGTCAGTGGAATGTGCCTATAAATACCACACCCACCTGTCTTGTCAAATCATCATATCATAGATCAGATCCTGAGGACCACGAAGTACTGCTACGTTCCAGATTTGTCCCAGACCATCCCATTCATCAGTCTTAGATCTCCAAAGGCAGAAGCTGAAGAGAGAGAAGATTGAAGACCCCTTCTTAGAGAGAAGAAGACCGTCCACACCATCCACGTGATAGATTTGGATCTGAAAAAGTACTGTGTCATATCACATCTCTTCCCTTCTAGATCTATCATTCCATCCTATTGTACTTCCCTCCTCTCTTCATGGGCATCTCATGGATCTATCTTTCTGTAACACTGTTATGATGTCTGCAAGCATGAGCGGATAAACACCTTAACTTGGGGTGGGAGTAGCCACTAAGGCTCTCCCAACATGTATATTGTCTCTTTCTGTTGAATATACATATTCTTATCAAGATTATCTCCATGTACCTATTTTAATGCTTCACTTGTATGCTTAGCTACCATCTTGTGATGTTTGATTGTTGATATCTCGAGAGAGTAATATCACTTTTATCATGTGTCATGGAGTAGTATGAATGTATGAGAGTGTTGGAATGCTAAGGCTTTAAAAACATATGTTATGTTGTGAAGTTTACGTGTGGTCATCTCGAGAGAGAGGCTAACCTTAGACTAAGAACTTTCCTCATCTTGAGAGAGAGTGGAATGGAAACTTTTGATAGTTGTTTGTAATCTTGATAAGAGTATGCGAGAGAGAGAGACGATGTTTCATGTTGGTGAGATGCTTTAGTAGGTGAAACCCAACCCGAGTTTCCTTCCATATACTTGTTTCATTTGATTTCTTTTGTTTCTTTTGTTCTTGTTGTTCTTGTTTCTTTTGAACTACTTTAGTTTGTGTGCTACTGTTCCTTAGGGAACACCTTTTATATACCATCTTCGACTAGAGTATATGAGTGCTAGACTCCGTGCACTTAACACTAACAACCTTGTCCATGTGTTCAACCCCGATCGCTACATCGGACCCCATTTATCGTTGTGGGGGCCTGAGAGTCAAGTTATCTCTTTAAAAGTCTGACTACTCTGAATCCACTCCTTTTGGACATGCAATTTTAGCCGGTCATGTATCCCCTTGCAATTCACAAGGTCAAGGCTTAACTATCACATCAATTCACAAGGTAAAGGTTTAACTTTCATATCCTTTTCAATATGTTGAGGAATGGCTTGTCATTGTGAAAAAGGGGGAGAACATTGACCTAAGTGTTACACATTGTCCATATTTTGATAATGACTCAACCATTCCATTCATATGTATCTAATATGTTTGTTTGATATTGATTTTAGGTATTAGGTACTTGAAAAGGATCAAATCTATCAAGCCCTAGATTGTTCTAGATCAAGTCAAAAGCAATGTAAATGCACTTTTGTGGAATACACTTCAAATCAGCCTAGATGATTTTTGTAACTATTTGTATTGAATGGTATGACTTGTAACTAAGATGATAAAAAATTAGGAACCCCTAATTTAAATGATTGACCACTCAAAAGGCATTTTCCAAAATTCATTATAGGTTGTTAATCGGTCGAGATACAAACTCGACCGATCGCTTGATGGATTTTGAGAATACCTTGGTTCGATCGAGTTTCCCATAAAGAGAACTCAACCAATCCCTACACTGAGAAAAACTAATTTTAAGCAATCAATCGAGTTTCACCACAGGACAAACTAGACTGATGCTTCAAACCGACTTTGTCACATAGTGCAATAGATTGAGTTACCTTTATGAAAACTCGATCGAATGCATTGCACAGAAAATGTAAAAAAAGTGATTCTAACTGTTGGAGTGTTTCCAAACTCAAAATTACATCCATGCAACACCCCAAATGGATAGAAAACGTTTATAAGTGATCCTGCCCTCTAGTAGACACTCTCAACTATAAATAGGACCTCTTGGAGTTCATTCCAAGGTTGCTCCTTCATGATATTCAAGATCCTAGCTATAATTGAGTGCATCTAGTCCATTGAGCCCCTTTCTCTCTCTTAATTACACTTCATTTCATCCATATGAGTGAGGTAGGATCTGTGTGTGAGAGCTAATTCATTGTATACCTGTAAAGCTTTCTAAGCTTCTCCTTTCCAAACCCCTTTCTTTAAGATCAAGTTGGTGAAAGCTTCTCCAAGTGAAGGAGAAGGTGCAAGCTTCTTCAAGCTGTAGGAGAAGGTGCAAAAATCTTCTATGAGTGAAGGAGGAGGACAAGGTTGAAGATCTGGGAGTAGAATGGGATAATCCTTCAAGGTGATGGACTCATTCCAAAGAAGGGATCGACTTAGCAAAGGTGTCCAATTACTTGCAAGACTGGATAAGACCTTAGTGAGGTAGAAGACTCTAGCTCTAGATAGGTAAGACCTTAGTTGTAAGGTTGTTGGATCCCTTAACCTCAAAGGGAATCTGGGTATCCTTATTCCAAAAAGGGAAGGTCAAATTGTATGTCTTATAATGGGGTATAAGTATACATAAGTTGCAAAATCCTAGGGCTTGACCACTCTAGGTAGTGGACTGACTCTCTCCTAGTTTGGAGAGTGGAACCACTCTAAACAGCTTGTTCAAGTGCTTGTTTCAATCTCTCTCATCCTTTCTATGCATGATTACATTGCCATCAAATTCACAATTTGCAATTGTGCCTTGTTGAAGTAACTTGAAGGTCTAACAAATTGTGTGCAAGTGGTTTTAGATATATTCACCCCCCCTAGAGACCTTTGATCCAACATCAATCTATTATTGGTGAAGATCCATGCTTGGACCAATTTAGGTTGATCTGATCAACACTTGAATTGATGGGATTGCCTCCAGGCCGCTCGGTTGGGTTCTTGAAATGATCGTCTGGTCTCAGGTTCAATCGATGTATGCACTTCTCTAGCCGATTGGTTGGTCCACTAGCTGATCAATTTTGGCCTCCTCGATCCTCTAGACGATTGGCTCATCTCATGAGCATGTCACTTCATCTGATATAGAATGTCTTCTCATGAAGAAATATAAATTAAAACTATCCTACTTTCATGTTATATTGTAAAGGGGAAAACCTCGAGTTACATTTGATGAGAAATTGGAAGAAGACCATTAATTTATATTTGGAAAGGAGAGTGGTTGGGTATGCAAATCGATATATTAATAGGAACAAACAACCACAACCATGCACACATAGATCTAGGGTTATTGGCCATAACCATGCTAACATCCACCATCAAAACCAACTTTAGGGTGATGGGTGTAAATTGCATATATATATATATATATAAGTTTGGAAATGTGTATGGTATTTAATCATACATGCACATTAATAATTTTCATATTTGCATCATATTCATTAAAAATAAATCTGATCATATCAATTTATATCTAGAGACACTATAAATTGATGTGGCTCTAATACTACTATTGGGAAATTGGGGTGACAAAAAAGGCAGCGGAAACAAAAAAACTATGCTTGATTCCCTAATCAGTAAGTATCTTGGAAGGAAGCTAACAAGACTTATACTTGGTCCTAGATCAAGTCCATCGACAACTCTTGATGTAGTAATGTGCTTATTCTCTAAGAAGCAACATGCTTCTTCTTCAGGCAGTAGTGTGCTCCTTCTTCAACAACACTTGAACAGTCGTCACCAACAACATCCTGGTGTAATACCATAGATGGTGGTTGATGTTGTCCTCCTAGTGACAATAAATAGCCTCCCACCTCTAGGGTAATTCACATGGACCACTAAGAACTCCATGTTGCGCTACCAGAGCCAATGGGAAGGAGTTGTCCCTTCGAACGTGTATCAGTTAAAACACTCTAAAGGCACAAAGCCCATCAGTCGAAGCACTCTGAAACTCAACCCCTATACTGTTCAACACTCAAGAAACACACAAACGGCCGCTACGATCATCCATGCAACTCATGCATAACCATGCAAACCCTAATATCACCTCAATGTGTCACTTCATCAACCAAGGCCCAAATAAGGTGCACAATAGCATCATATTCTCTCTCATGATGCCAAAGCACAAGAAGCACAACCTTCATTTGAAAAATTGCAAGATTAACCCTCACCATGGGTAATTTGCAACTTGGTCCAAAACAAGCATACATAGCTCAAACATCAATCAAACATCACCAAACTGAAACCAAAAGTTTGTCACATGTTATTAAGGCATCTCATGAGATTAGATTAAGGTTCTAGCATTTTATTAAGCAAAGCAAGCATGCTCAAGCACCAGGCTAGGTCAGGGGTCTTACATGCCAAGTTTCACATTGTTTGCATAATAATAACTATCTTAAATCTATTTAGAAATAAAAATAAGAATAAGAGCCAAATATATGAAATAAATCACTAAAAGACTTAAAAAGTGGAAATAAACCCCAAATTCGAAATCTATATACCAAAATTAGTTTATGTGTGGATTTCCACATTATTTGGACAAACTTATCAATTCTAGTGTAGTTTAGCAGAGAGAATGTATATTAAAGCCCAAAACATTAAATAACATGTTAAACAACCCCAAAAGGGAAAATTAATTGTAAAATTGTTTTCCTCATTGTTAAGTTGGCTTGTAAGCCAAGTTTCACACCTTTTGGGTGTTTCTAGATGCCTCAAATTCTTAAAGGAAAGAGAACATATGATATAATATAAAATAATATTTTGGTATAGTCTACCTAATTGGATCACAGATCCCCGCTATCGACATATTTTCAATATTTTTTATTATAATCATCACATGAATGCATTATTAGAAGTATGAGCAACAAACTGAGCCGCCAGTCCTTTCTGAATGGCGAAATGTGTGGATCTAAAAACAAAATTATTTGACGTAGATGGAGAAACCATAAGATTTCTACTTAAAATATTTTGAAAGTGTTGGATAAGGGAAATTTCTTCATCAACAAGAACCCCAAAGCTATCAAAAGAGAAGGTAGAAAATGATGATATGCTTCACAAACTTCTCCATGCTTGTGGACCTTTTGGGTCCTAGCATTGGAGGCTACCTGTCATGGCTTAAATTTGTTTGAGAGGATGCATGTTAGAGGAGAAACACCTGTGAGATCCACACAAGTGTGTTTGCCATTTGTCCAATCAAATAATAAGATGTCAGCAGGATGTTGAGCATGGAGACCATCAACACGTGTCCCAAGGAAGGCCACAAGAGCTTCCTTCAACACCTTTATCCCAGCATAAGAGACAAGATCAAAAAGGGCATCACATACAACATCATGATAGAACTTATATACTAGTCGTGAGCGACAATGGACAACATGATCACCAAAGGCATCGAGATCTGTAGTGTTGCAAAGTGGGCAATATTCATCACCAGAATACAAGGGGATCATGAGTCAATACCGAAGTATAGATCGATACTCTACAAGAGACATAGACAAGACATATCCTTGAATAGGAGCAGTAAGCAAGAAATCTTGTGCATGGTAAGCTTGTAGTGAAGAGAGAATAATTTTTTTTCATGGAGATAGACTTCTAGTAAATTGTTGGATGATTGATCCGTAGTAAGTGTCTTCCAAAATAGATAGAGTCTTTAGAGTGACAGAAGGTGTACAAGACAACTTGGACCAACAAAAGGATGGAAGCATATTACATATGGCAGTATGCACGGAGATAAAGGAGATTCCTATAAGCATAGAACTGACCTCTAATAAAATATGATCTTGGAGCTCTTGGGTGTGGATCATAGAAGCAACATAAGAAAAGTTGTAGACATCATGGTATGAATAGATGCCCAGTCCCTCGAGGTGCATAGGAAGTGTGGACAAGTGCCACTGTAAATCGCTGAATCCTAAGCCATTACCAGCCATAATACGTTCCAAACAATGACAAAGGCCATGGTCAAAAACATCCAAAATAGATGTGATAGAAGTAGGTGGTGTCATTTTGAGACCAAACATCATCTTGGGCATCCCAACATAGGAATGAAGAAGAAGATGTACACATTGTGGATCCTGAAGTAAAACCAATCGATCCATAATGGTAAGAGTTTTGGACACACGATTCTTGATAAGCTCCATGGAAAAGTACGAGTCTGTGGAAATGAGCTCTCCTAGAATCTTCACCCCACACTCTGGCGGAGATATGTTAAAAGGAAACAACCCTAAATCTGGGTCTCGTCTTGGGTTGTCAGAAGGCTAAAAGTTTTTGGTCTTCTTAGTATTAAGATGAAGATCAAACATTGGGCCTTGCTGGTGGATGAGACGAGGAGCTTTAGAAACTTCCACAATGCTGCCAATAAGAGTTCCATAATCATTATAGAAAGAAAGAAGTTCTAGGTGACATTCATCCTTCACATGTAAAATAAGAGAATGTAGGGCCAAAGAGAAAAGGAGGGGGCCCAACAGATTACCTTGTTGCACACCGACTGTAGAAAAAAGAGGCTCCTTCTGATCTATATAGAGGAGAGATGGAGAACTATAAAAGAATTCAACCCGACGTGCAATAGAAGGATAGTGAAGATGAACTTCTCAGAATATAGTAGATCTATCAATCATATTGAAGGCATTGCTGAAGTCAACAAGAGCCATTGAGACAATAGTCTGATGTTGTTGGTCATTGACTAGGTGAGTGATAGTGTGTAGAAGGGCCTCAACACCACCAGAAATGCCAACACCAAACTAATGATCCTTAAGGTAAGATACCACATCTGAAAAGATGCCTTTAGTAGCAATCTTGGAGATAAGACGACGCCAAATCGTTATGACATTAATAGGTTGAATACTATTATCCGATTTGAGAAGAGGAGTCAAAGGAGCACTCACAATGTAAGGTGATAGAGAAGTGGGACAATGACTAGTAAGACAAAGGTTGATCACTGTCGAGACTGCATATAAGAACTCATCTTTCACTGTAATAGCTACCCCACACATGGCGTCAATAAGATGTTGTGTTCAGAAGCCATCATGTGCACAAGAAGTCCCTTTATTGAAGGACAAAATAATTAAATATAATATGAAATATATTCAAGAGTGAAAATGAATGTCAAAATTGAAATCTACATGTCTAAATTAGTCCAGAGATCAAATTTCATATTAATTGGATGATTTTTGCACCCTTAATTTGATTGGGAAAGAAAGGATTTAATTAATTAATCTCACTTTGACTGAATTCCAATCTGTATAAGGTTTCCGCATTTTATTTTTGTCATGTGCCACTATAGCCAATGTGCATGTCTCTTCTTGCCATTTGATTATGATTAGACAGACAAAGCATCACCACCTACCTTGTGCTAATAAGACTAATAGTTGGGTAGATAACAACAACATAATATCAGGATTTCTCCCTCATTACTTGATCGTTTTGCGTGATTTCTTCGTCTACAAGTTCCTCTCTCAATTATGCATCTAACCACTCCTAAATCAAAGCCTATTGTTTCATATTCTAGAAACACCCAATCTTGGTGTTCAAGTTTTCCCAAGTCGGTGATGTTCTTACTCTTGTACCCAACCCTATATGTAGTAGACCCTCTCTTTGGTTCCGCCACATCAAGAGTTTTTCTCCTCTGGCCTCAATTTCTACACATGCTACCGTTTCACCCACTGTCAACTAAAGTTCTTGTTCCATGCTTGAGGTAACTCACCTTGGTTTTCGGCATCACCTCGACTGACTTATCTTCACAATGAATTTCTTTGGCCCTTTTTCTTCGCAAAGGGTGAGTTTTTGTCATGTGAGATCGACCAAAATGAGTTTGCCCAATTTTCCCTGCCCCGGTTGTTGTAGATCCATCACGGTGTTGTGAGGTCTCGGGAAGAAGAAACCCTATTGTGTAATTACATTCTTGCCCCTACTTGTGTTGTTCTCATTCTTTTTTCTCACCAAGGGCATTATAGTCTTTTATTACCTATCTTCTTTCCTTGAGCGTGCCACTTGTTGGATGCTGATGAGGTGAGATGTTAGAAAAGGATTGGGCCACCTCAGTGAGATCATCTCACTCGTAAATTTTGTTTTGCCTACATGATTTTTCTCAATTTTTTGATTGGTTAAAATTTTCAAAATTCATAACGTATTTTCTTGTTATCCAATTTTTTTTGCAAAAATACTTGTTGGATTTAGAAAATTATCCTCTATCTAAATAAAAATGTTTCATAACCTAAATCCAATCACAATAAGAATAGTAACATGTACTAATTAATGGTTTTTCTATATACATCTTTTTAGGTGGACTAGAACCCTGACTTGGGATTAGGGTTTGGACTTTGGATATTTGACAAACTCCGTGAGGTATGATTGCATCTCTATTATTCTATATTGAGAAATTAACCTGGCTAGTTTTATCCTCTTCTAATGTATGTTTCATCCCCCGAGTCATATTGAGCAATTACTTTCTTTGTCTCTCTCTTGGGCCTCTTTGAGGTATCTTATTGTTGAAATTTCTCTTTCTTGTCTTGATGACCTATTTGGGTCTGACCCTTAACAACTTTGAACTCCCGATCTATGTTAGACTTTTAAATTATACTTTGCTTCTTGATGAAATTCTTCCTTATTGTGAGATGGAACCCTAATCTTTCCCACTTTTGTGGTGGATGATTATATTGTCCATTCTTGTGATGGAAACTTCAATTATTCTACAAAATACTACACTTTATACATGCCTCTACATTATGCATGTTATGTGATTCAATATCCCTAGACTAGTGTAATTTTGGTTTTTGGGTTGTGTGTCCATGTTATATTCTTAGGATAGAGGTTGTGTGCCCATACCCGGGTTGTGTGCCCACTTTTTTATATAAATGGGAGTTTGTTAGTGCATCATACTTCATCAGGTTTCAAGGTTGTGAGTCTTGACCGCCATTGCTATTTATATTATTCTAGTGTTGTGTTTATCTCACATGCATGTCGGTTGTTATTATTGAGATGGATAAAAATTTATCGTGTGACACAACTTTTATGTTGGTTTAGTGGCTAGTATTCCTCTTGCTTATTGTCTTTTGAAATTCATATTCTCTTGTGCCCTGTTGGGTAGTCCTTTCCTTTTCTATGGGAAGCCTTGTTTACTTGAAATCTTTTATTCCTCATATTGCTCAATCTCGATTTAATATGCTCATACCAACATTCATGTTGATGTATCTACTTTTGCTCCTCTTGTTGGGGTATGCTTCCAATCCCAGGTCTAGGTCAAGGAGAAGTTAACCAATTTGGACTAGGACATCATCATGTGTAGTTGAACCTTTTGGGAGACTTTCTCGAGTTGGTTAGATGATCCTCTGCTAATCCTATGATTAGTTTAGTTTTCATATATATATATATATATATCATCCTATTTGGTGAAGGATAACGATAAAATAAAGTATTCTAATAGTTATATTTTGTATTCCGCTTTTATTTTTGGAATCTTGATACATACATTTTGAATAAATTGGTTATCATCCCTTTTTGTGAAAAAAAGAAAATGTAGTGGTATTTGGTATATGGGATGTTTCTTTTTATTTGATTCAATGAGTCAGTTGATCCCCTTTCGGGTCCCAATCCTTACAGTATCGTATCAAAGCCATTAGAAGTCAGTTATATAAATATTTCAAATCTTATCTTGCTTAGGATGTTTACATTTATTATAGGTTGCTTATACCTAGTACCCTTACATTGTGGAGGCATATCCTTATGGCTGGAGATAAGTCATCTATTGATAACCTAGATGGTTTGGAGACACCCCAGAATCCTAAGTATGGGATGCCAAGGATGGACCCTCCCTTTACCCCGTTGGTGTCTTAGGTTACCCCTCCTATAGGAAGCTAACCTTTAGTGGGTCAAGATACCCCGACAGCTACAATTGCTAACATGAGTACAATCATCTCTCCTGAATAAGAGTTAGCCTTGTTGTAGCAATTCCTCACCACAACTATGGTAGGAAAGCTAAACACCCCTCATGTGGCTGATAAGATGAAGAAGTACTCTGTAACTGACTTCATAAAGATGCAACCACCCTACTTCAAGGGTGAAGGAGAACTGGAGATGGTAGATGAGGTAGATGACTAGGCTTTATCCATTGAACAAACTTTTGATGGTTGGCATGCCCTCTGCACCAGAAGGCCAGATTTGATTCTATGTCTTGGATGGATCAACACGTGTCCGGTGGAATTGAATAACTCAGACTCCTGACATCTCTACTTTGACCTGGGAATAATTCTTGGTACTAGTCCGAAGAAAGTACATTTGCATTGCTGCCCTAAAGAAGAAGGAAGTACAATTCTACAGTCTAAAACAAGGTTCCCTGTCTCTTTCTACATATGTGCAAAAATTCCTATTGCTCGAGCATTATGCTTTGGGGTTGAGTAAAATAGGTACAATATGTTCTTGCAAGGACTCAATTATCATGTGGGTCATGCTCTAGTCCCTCAGTTTCCTCTCATGTTTTAATAGATGATTGACAAAACTTAAGCTATTGAGTCTTGTCCAGGATATCAACTTAAGGAACATGACAAGAAGAGGAAGTTCTCAAGTGATGATAAGAAGAGGCATAGGTGTGCTAAGTGTAATAATTATCATCCTCCTGGGAAGTGTTCTCATGTTGGAAATCAAGAAAGGCCTTGACCTGATTCTCCAATAACATGTCATCATTGGAATGGGCCTAGACATATCCAATGTAGATGCCCCCAGCTTCAAGAAGGATGTGCACCAGCTCAACACCAACAAACTCGTGCACCTCCTCGAGATAATGACAATGATAATGGAAGATGACCTGTTGAAAGATGAGCTGGAAGAGTTTTTTCTTTGGATGGCCAAGAAGTTATCAAAGAAGATTATGTTGAAGGTAACCCTTATTATCTTAGTTAGAATTTTAGGATATGCTTCCATATTGCATGATACCTTCTCTGAGCGATTTGGCACCTAGCCAATCTTCTTAGTACATATAGGGTTGTTTGGCTTGTTAGGTAAAACCTTTTAAAAGGATGGGGTATAGGTGATTGATAATGTTTGAATGGTTAGATTTAAAGGACAAAATCCTTTTAAGGGGTGCAGTGTTGTAATGAACTGGAACCGAAAATTATACCCTATTCAATAATTAGTATGTTGGTGAGACCGGTTTCCTAGATCTGACCAAACAAGGATAAACATTTAAAACACATTCATATAATAACTTAAATTATGTTCCAAAATGTAAATAAAATCATTAAATAAGCTACATATATTTTCTCTAATAGCATGATGACTAAATAAAAATGGACAATATGCTTTGAAGTAACTATGGGTAATTTCATGCCCCTAGATATTAATATTTTCATATAATTTAACTAGAGTTTGAATTAATGGATTAAATATGTCAATTGAGTAAAGGTGGATTTCATGCATAATAATAATATATAAGTCTTTATGTGACAATATGAATTTAATAGGACTCAATTATGTGAGTGTTGATAATAAATATATACTAATTTAACAAATATAATGATAATAAGCCAAAATTCCTAATTGAACCCTAACTCATAAAAGAGTATCTCAAAACCAAAACTAAGGTAGAATTCACGTTCCTTAGGCCCCAATTGCCTTGGGTTCCAAGTTTCACATTATTTGCATAATAATAACTATCTTAATTCTATTTTGAAAAGAACATAAGAACAAGAGACAAAAATATGAAATAAATTATTAAAATCTGCAAAAGTGGAAATAAATCCCAAATTTGAAATCTATGTACCAAAACTAGTTTATATGTAATTTTCCACATTATTTGGACAAACTTGTCAATTATAGTGTAGTTTAGGAGAGAGATGTGTATTAAAGCCCAAAAAATTAAATAAAATGTGAAGCAAACCCAAAAAGGAAAATTAATTGTAAAATCATTTTCCTCATTGTTAAGTTGGCTTGTAGGCCAAGTTTCTCATCTTTTGGATGTTTCTAGATGCCTCAAATTCTTAAAGGAAAAAGAATATATGATATAATCTGAAATAATTAAATAAAATATGAAATATCTTTAAAATTGAAAATTAATGTCAAAATTTCAATCTACATGTCATAACTAGTCTAGAAATAAAATTTCATACTAATTGGATGATGTTTGAACCCTCCATTTTATTGGGAAAAAAGAACATAATCTATTAATCTCACTTTGATTGAATTCTGATTTGGATACAGTTCTGATATTTGATCTTTGTCACATGCCACTATAGACAATGCATGCGACTCTCCTTACCATTTAATCATGATCTGACAGACGAAGTTTGTCACCTACTTTGCGCTAATAAGGCAAGTAGTTGGGTAGATAACAACAACATCAAATTGGAATTTCTCCCTCATTACTCGATTGTTTTGTGAGATTTCTTCACCTACAAGTTCCTCTCTCAATTCTGCATGTAAACATGCCTAACTCAAAGCCTATTTTTTGTATTCTAGATATGCCCAAATTTGGTGTTCAAGTTTTCCCAAGTCATTGATGTTCTTACTCTTGTCCCCAACCCTATAAATAGTAGACCCTCAATTTGGTTCTGCCACATTGAGAGTTCTTCTCCTCTAGCCTCAATTGCTACACACACTACTGTTTCACCCATCAACGACTGAAGTTCTTGTTCCATGCTTGCGGTGACTCACCTTGGCTTTCAGATTCACCTCGACTCAATTCTCTTCATGGTGAGTTTCTTTGGTCCTTTTTCTTCACAAATGGCATGTTTTTGTCATGTGAGATCGGCCACAAAGAGTTTGCCCAATTTGCTTAGTTGTGGGTTCTCTAGATCCATCATGGTGTCGTCTGCATCTGGGGAAGAAGACTATTGTGCAGTTACATTCTCACCCCTAGTTGTGTTGTTCTCATTCTTTTTCTTGCTAGGGGCATTGTAGTCTTTTCCTATTTGTCTTGTTTCCTTGAATCCATGCCTTGCTGGTCACTGATGAGGTGAGATGGCAGATGAGGATTGGGCCACCTCATTAAGCCCAATATCACTCCTGAATTTTGTTTTGCCTATGTGGTCTTTTTCAATTATCTGAATTTTGTCATAATTTCCAAAATTCATAATGAATTTTGTGCTTATCCAAAATTTCAAAAAAATACTCGTTGGATTTAGAAAATTATCCTTTATATAAATAGAAATGTTTTATAACCTAAATCCAATCATAATAAGAATAGTAATCTAGGGTTTATAAATACATGTACTAATTAATTGTTTATATATATAAATCTTCTTAGCTGGACCAGAACCCTGACTTGGGATTAGAGTTTGAACTTTAGATATTTGACAAAATCCTTGAGGTATTATTGCATCTCTATTATTATATATTACGAAATTAACCTAATTTTATCAACTTCTAATATATGTTGCATTCCCTGAGTCATATTGAGAGATTACTTTCTTTGTCTCTCTCTTGGGCCTCTTTGAGGTATCTTATTGTTGAAATTTCTCTTTCTTGTCTTGATGACCTATTTGGGTCTAATCTTAGTAACTTTGAACTCCTAATCTATGTTGGACTTTTAAATTATACTTTTCTTCTTGAGAAAACTCTATTTGTGAACTTTAAACCTTGTTCTTCCTTATTGTGAGATGGAATCTTAATCTTTCCCACTTTTGTGGTGGATGATTATATTGTCCATTTTTCTGATGGCAACTTCAATTATTCTATAAAAGACTACACTTTATGCTTGCCTCTACATTATGCATGTTATGTGATTCAGTAGCCATGGAGTAGTGTAATTTCTTTGGTTTTTGGGTTGTGTGACCATGTTATATTTTTGGGATGAAGGTTGTGTGCCCTACACCTGGGTTGCATGCCCACTTTTTATATACTGTGGAGTTTAGAAGTACTTCATATTATAACAGGTTTAAAGGTTGTGAGACTTGTCCTCCATAGTTATTTATATTATTTTAGTGATATGTTTATCTCACATGCATGCATGTTGTTGTTATTGTGAAAATTTATATGTTCTTGTGTGACACAACTTTTATGTTGGTTTAATGGCAAGTATTCCTCTTGTTTATTGTCTTTTAAAATTCATATTCTTTTATTCCCAGTTGGGTAGTCCTTTACTTTTCTATTGGAAGCCTTGTTTAGTTGACATCCTTTATTCCTTATATTAGTCAATCCCAATTTAATATGCTCATACTAATATTTATGTTGATGTATCTACTCTTTCTCCTCTTACTGGGGTACGCTTCCAATCCTAGGTGTAGGTCAAGGATAAGTTATCCAAGTTGGACTAGGACATCATCAAGTTGAACCTCTTAGGAGACTTTCTTGAGGTGGTTAGATGACCCTCTCTTGATCCTATGAGTAGTTTAGTTTTCATATGTATCACCCTAGCTGGTGAAGGATAGTGATAATATCAAGCTTTGTGATAATTAGACATTTTGTATTCCGTTGTTAGTTTTAGTATCTTGATACATACATAGTGAATAAATTGATTATCATCCCTCCTGTGGGAAAAAGAAAATATAGTTGTATTTGGTATATGTGATGTTCCTTTTTATTTGATTCAGTGAGTGAATGGATTTCCTTTCAGGTCTCATTCCTTACAATTCCCTTGCTTCAGTCCCTCTTCATAGGAAAGAAGCCCATATGGAATCCACTCAAAATAAAGGAGGTCCAAGAGCCTTCAAAGAAGGCTGAAGAAGGTCCTCAAGATCCTTCAAGGCTCCAAAATGTTGCAAAAAAGTCACAAAAATTTACAATCCATGAGATCATAGGCTTTCCTCATGTCCATCTTGATAATTATCCTCTCATCAAGGGTCTCTACCTCCACGTCATCAAAGAGCTCCTTATAAGTATGATCAATAATGTTCCTCCCATGGACGACGTGACTTGTTCCTTCGAGATTAAGCACGGTAGAAAATTGGCAAGGAAATTGTTGTGGATGCACGTTAGGGCCCACATAATCACAATGTCAATGGATATGGGTCTTAAGTCCCACTCTAAGACTAATAGGATGTCCACATTTGGGATGAGGCATAGTCTACTACACTTCACCTATCTATGGTAGGGCTTGTATGAGAGTAAATGTCATTTCAACAACATCCATTTTCACAATCCCCCAAGCTACAAGGAATAAGCTAGAGGTAAGCCAATCTAGACCCGGGGCACTTGCATAGTCTATTTTATATAAGATCAAAGTGATCTCCTCTTCCTATGGAAGAGAAGTGATCTCCATATTATCCTTAATAGTGAGGATATGTGGGATGGAGGATAAAAAGGAGGAGGCACGCTTAGGGTCATCGACTCCCTCCATGCTGAAGAATTATCCATAGTTTTGTCTAGCTTCTGATATCATCTCCTCTCAATTGTCAATAAATGAGCCATCCTGGAGTTGAATCTTCTTAGCCCTACATGTCCTTCTACTATTCTCCATAGTGTGGTAGAATCTAGTGTTATGGTCATCATCATGTATCCATCTAATGTGATATTTCTCCTTCCATAGTTCCTCTTCAAGATTAACCACTTTGTCCAGCTCTCTTTCAGCTTCAAGAAGTCGATCATTTAGGTGCATTGGGTAAGTGTCAAAATTCTCTTGCAGGCTCTTCATCACATTGTCAATATTGCACTTTTTCATAATATATTCCTAAAGGTCTCCTTGTTCTAGTGTTTGATTACCCTCTTGAGTTTCTGTGACTTGGCAAAGAAATGAAACAAGGGGTCCCCCCAACCCTCCATAGTCCATACTCTCTTGATGGCTTTAAGGAAGTCCTATGTTTGAGCCACATCAAAAGGAAAAATAAATGGGAGGGGGTATTGGGCATAATAGAGGGTAATATCTCAACAAAACAAGGGTAGTGGTTCTATAACCTAAGCCTCTTAAGGTGCTTCATAGAAATAGCGGATGGTTGTCTCCCTAATATGGTTGATGAAACCAATGTCTAGCCTCTCCCACTCTGAAGGAAATATCTTCTATTTATCAACACAAGTGAATACACTCCCACTTAGTGGAATATCCTTCACACCCATGGTATGAATCCACTGGTTGAAAACATTTATGCCTAAAAAAATTGAGGTAAGTATCCCATACAACTCTGTAGGCTTCCTGACAACATAGAAATTGCATGCTATCATCCAGGGGTGATCCCCAATGTTAGAGGAATCATCTTGCAGGTTATTCCAAAACTATTTCTCTCCATCGTGTAATAGACTGCATAAATAACCATGACAAAGAAATCATCTCCCATGAGGTCCTTCATGGCAACGGTCACAGACTACCTATGGCTGCTCACCACCTGATGTGACAGCTGTATAGATCCATATCTTCCCTTCCTCCATCTGGTTCAAGCATGACATATTTAGGCTCACAATGTTAAGGAGTTTATTTGCAAAATCCATATGTATCATCTCCTCCATCAAAGTCACCAAGATGGGCCTATGCTATTGACATAAGTGACCCAACACCCTTCTCGTTTCCCTATTACCTATGTCTTTGACATTCCAGAAGAGAAATTGCACCATAACCATAGAAACCATCATCCATATGGGAGTCCTCCATTATTCACCTTCTACCCTCCCTCTCCCTCCCTCTGGGCGTCCTCTGCATTCAGTCCCCTTCATCTAACCATGGGTCAATGGAGAAGCAAGTCTCCCCTTCAATCTTGGCATCTTCATTGGGCCAAAGTGATAGGGAAGGAGATCACTCCCTTATATCATAGTTCTCCTTCCGCTTCCTCCTCATAGAATCTACATTCTTCCCTCTGCTACTAAACCTATGTGACTATCATAGCAGGGATGCTATAGGTATCTTAGGATCAAGGAAATATGCTAGTTTCTGGGTACATAGGATCCAATTTCAACCTTTGTCATCAGTACGGATCATCTTGTCAGTTTCTGAGAGACTAGAGTTGGAGAATGCCTACACTAAGGTGGAATAACCTTCTCAGACCTTTCATCATTTTCAGTTAAGGTAGACATGAATCTCTACTGAAGGTTGAGTGACATTCTCCATGTGGAAGTGCCAAATCAAAAAAGTCAAGGCGAATCTCGGGCCACTAGGAACATGGTAAACCTATCCTCCTCTGTATCATAGAGGGGAATCTTCATGAGTTTGATGTAGAATCTCTGGTCCCCAATCATAACTCCCAAAATTTGAGGAATGTCATCATTGAAAGCTTCAATCCATACAAGCAAGCCTGCTTGATCATCCTCAACCCTTCCCCGTCTCGATATGCCACACATGTCCCCAAAATATAGGATAATCTTCTTGATGTATCTATCGTCTCTGCATGTCAGAGGTATATCCTACAGCTAGAACAAGGCTTGCTCCCTTATCTTTCATAGGCCCATCCCCTTCATTGCTTGCACTTCCATCTAACTATCCTTGAAATAAATCTTGACGTCCTTCAGAGCCAACTCCTTGTACGTCTGGTGGGAAAAGTTGAGCACTGCCCTCTGGTCAGCCATTCTCACAAGGTGTGTCACTTGTAACCATCGATATATGAGGAAGTCCTTGACTTCTTTATAGCAAGCATTTTAAAACCAAAATCCTCCTAGATAGATCACACCATGGCTTCAGGCTTCCCGTATCTACTAGTAACACCATCCTCTAGCCTAGCACATATTGTCTTAGGGACAAAGCGGATAACAAGTGGTGTTCCCAACTGTGGGGAAGGAAGGGGTAGGTACGGTAGTGATCATGGATGAGCAGAGGATCTCTGTTGCTTATAGCCATGCAACACACCACCAAATGCCCCATTGTTCAACACTTCTAGAAAACCTTGGGGAAGTGACACTACCATATTCAGTATCCATGCCTAAGAAACAAAATCATACATCCTTTGGGAAAACAAAATGACCAGTCAACCTCATCCTTGGTAACTCACATTCTTCTACTCATCTTTTGCCAAACGATCCCAACCTAAGCACCTCTTGTGAAAAGTCTTGGTATTTCGATGCTTCATCCATAATATAGGTTTATTCACTATGGTAACAAAAATCTTCCTATCTTCAGCATTGAAAAGATGGTGAGCCACCTTGTATACAACAGATCCACAAAATGCCCAACCTCATTTGTCATCATTAGGCCATCACTACGTCTCTAGATCTAGAGGTTTGGGTGTCATCTTTGGCTCTTATGACCTCCAATGACAGGACCAACATTGTACACCCACCTTTTTTCCCCATACCTCCATAGAAGTAGATCACATGCCAACTATGATTTAGTAAGGGAGACCCTCAGTGTTAGGATGCCTACCTTATCTAATCAGTTCTGAAGTATCAACACCATGAGATGTTGGTCACAAAGGTAGGAATTAGGATGTCAAGGTGCCTACCTTGTTTGGTCAGCACTAGGATATTGTCACCCTGAATCGCATTAGTTGGATAGCATGACAAAGAGTCTATGACTGTGTAACAAGCAATATTATATATATTTAACATTTCCAAAAAAGGACCATTGACATACGGAAGCCAGTGGGTATGAACATCATGCCCTAGCATGTATCGATCTAAGCTCATTAGAGGATATCAACCTTCATTCAAAGGTAGTTATTGACCTCGATGCCTACTATTGACATGCATCCAAACTATAGTGAGAGCTAGATGGCATGCAGATAGGCTAGAGGGGCAAATTGACAGACACCACCCCTGAGGCAAAGATTGAAAAATAGCAAGGGCAGGAGTGCGATGATGAGGACACCACTAGACAACAAACAAAGGTACCCTTACTTGACACAAGAGACTATCTTTGAAGAAGTTCTCAGATCAAGTAGATCTGGGACCTTGCAGTGTAAACCCCCACCATCATGGAAAGTAGGGAGGCTGAGAGGTGTTTTGTGTCCTCTTGATACAGACATAAGGATAGAAACCCCCCTTTATCCACATATGGATCAAAACCAACCACTATAGAGAGGCGGTAGGATGTTGGTGAATAGCAACTCCATTGCCCAAAGGGTGATGGAGTCAAATAGGAAGTAGGGTGGAAGGGGGAATACAAGGAGCTCCTTAGCCATCAACCTTATACCCTTTAGTGACACCGACCATGCTCTGTTCCGCGATGCATCAATTTTTGCGATGTTGGTTTTACAAAGTCATCCAAGTGTGATCTTGTGCTTGTGCTTTTGGCACCTAACTTGAGTCAAAGATGTGTTGTTGCACAATTTCTTTTTCTCACATTTTCTCAATATTATCTAAAAAATGTATCCTATTTCTTTTTTAATTCTCTTTGTTATCCCTCTTTTAGTTATAACAATACATAACATGAATCTCCCCTGACTTTGTAAATGGATAATTTCTTCAGTAGTAAGTTCTTAGCATTAACTTTAGTAAACCCACCTGAAAAGATCATATTTATTTATCCATTCTAAAACTTCATCAATCTATATTTGAAAATTTCCTTGTGGCTATTATCACTCCATTGTTTAATGCATCTACAAAATCCACCTTCAGATACACCCTCCATAATTTTGTTCTTTTTTATCATGTCATTTTAGGCCAATTACTTTAGCTAGGATGATAATGAAGACCATGGTCATACCCTAAATCCTCATTTGTGGTGCAACTTTTTGTATTTCTTTGCCAATGAATCTTTATTTCCTTCAAAAACATGTGAATATCTCTACTTCCGTCATTGTTTGAGGAGCCAAAACAAACTAAAATCCCTCCATGTACCTTCCTTAAGATGTAAAGCCGCTCAAGCCCTCTAGAGCAAAGTTAAATTATAGAAACCTAATTTTTTCCCTTTGACCTAAAACTCAAGTTGTATTTTCCTATTTCTTTTTGGTTTTTTGGACCTTCTCATTTCTTATCTTCATTTTGATGTCCTGATGCTTTAGTCATTAAATAAAGCTTAATTAGTTGGCCTCTGGTTCTCCATGAAGAGATTATTGGCTACTCTTCAATGTTCTAAAATTTTCATCCATTCCACAACCAATACTTGGATTCATAAAGGTGGAAACATGTTTGGTTTGGCTCAATAAGATCAAGGGCATGCTATCGAATCACAAGTTTATCGCTTATATTCAAGAGTTCTTTCTATATATTTATCCAATTCCAATTAGTTGAACATGCTATCATATGCCATGCTTTGATTTATTTGGTGTTGTCATATATGTCATTTTGTAAATCCAATTGATTGATTCAACATGTATTTTCAAAATTGTTCGGTTGTGGTCATGTAGTGTCACATGCTAAGTATAGATGCATGACTAAGGAATTTCATTCATTAGTATCAAAGTTTTGGCTAGAAATCACATTCATTCATTGGTCATTCATATTTAGTACTACATTAATGGTGATAAAATATTATAATTACATACTCATATTAGTCAGAGAAGTGCACTATAATTTTCAATTGATTTAGTTTATCTCAATGTACTTATAAATTTTGTAATTATGGTTTGATTATTATATGCAAATAACCATATCAATACCTAACATATGTAAGATGGTAAATATAGTCAGATCAAGGATCCATGGATATCACCAATTTGGGGTATGTTGCACACTTGTGTGTCTTAAGTATGGGAAATAATCTCTATTATTCCTTTTCCTAGAAATGTGTACGTCTTTTATTTAAAAATAATCATAGTATCCTCCTTTTCACATACTTTTAAGACATTATATCTGATTTCTCATGTAATTGCAAGTTTGTTCTTTTCATGTCCTTTATCTCTTATGATGTCTATTGGCATTCCTATTTTAGAAATTCCCATTTTTTGATGGTATAAATTCTAATATATATTGCCTCCAAATTTAAGCATTATTATCAATATTCTAGACTACTATAACTTTTACAACTTGGTTAAGTGCCTATCGCTTGTTATATGTGTTTGGAGTTATGTTTTGTGCCTAATAGCCATGTTTTGTGCCCAGGTTATTATAGAAGTTGTTTTTACCTCTATGAGAGTAGCTTGGTTTTGTTCCCTACTCTTTTAAATAGTTGATTTTGTGCCTCTTCCTAAGAGATGTGTTTATATTCCACTAGATATCATGATATGATCTTACATGCTATTTTGAGAGGTTTTGTGGTCTTTTACTTATTCCTATGTTGTAAGCTTTATTACAAACAATTTTGATATTTTTATAGCGTAATACGATCAGAATTGCCTCACTATGATTATTCATTGTAAAAACCTTTGTGGTGAACTTCTCTCTCTCTCTCTCTGTGGAAACTTTACCTTCCTCCTGAAGAACCTTACTTCCTTCCTCATTTATATTGCCAAAATATATTTTTATTAAAATCTAAATACCAATTTATGTGAGATTTTTGTCTATGCTCTTATATTGGGGTATTGTAATTCTCTAATACCTAGGGGAGGATGTCTTTGTTGAGAATATCTGGTTCACTAACCCATGAACATACATGTAGGAGACTTTTCTATGGAGATATTTTTGAGATTGACAGGTTGCCCTTTGTGACCATAAATCTTAGTCTAGCTAGTTCTCCTTATCATTTGTCCATTCATCCATTCATGTTGGGTAATGAACTATCTATAAGTGTGTATTCTAGTAGTTAATATATTATTGAAATGTTACACTTATAGTTTTGGTACATTATACATGACTAATGACCAATCTATCACAATATTTTAGATGGTCCTTTGGCTAAGCTTGTGAAAATGTTTTAATGTACTCCTTTTTGTAACTATATTCTAGTTCTCATTCATTCCTACCCAACTATAGGGGTGTTGGGGACCAACAACACCTTACGACACTAGGATCTGCTCGACAGAGATGCGATCTATAGGATGTCCTACGAGGTTTCTCTTAGGATGGATTTATCAGAAACTAAAAACTAAAATCTCTACATACATACTATGGATGTAGACTATGAGCCCTAATTTAAAATACTCATCTAACATGTAAATGGTGATTATTCATTATACAACGGAAATAATAATGTTTCTTGAGGTAAAATCAAAAGATTAAGTCATATTATCATATTAAAACTACTAGTACATTTTTTGTCCTTGAGTTAGTGATATTGGTTTTATTTGTCACGTGAAGCCATATGTTATATATGTCTGCCTCTTTCTCTTTCTTCAAGCCATACACCAAGTTATGTTGATGACTTTGAATTATATGTACCTCAATATTATCTCTTCAAGGATATCGATGAGAGCTTGAGTACGAATATACAAACTCTCAAGTTCACGCATACTTGTCAATTCTCGAAGACAATACACTTGTTTTGTTGTACAATATAGTGTTATCATGCTCCTCAATGTGCGGTGTTTGTAATTTTCTTAAGAGAAACCTTGTAGGAGATCTTGTTTTGTTGTACAATATAATGTTACTATTGACAAAAAAAAGCCTTTATGTTATTGCTTCATTCCTAGGTTTTACCCCAACACCTTGATGTTTTCAAATGTAAGAACTCGCGTGAACAACTTAATAAACAATGGACCAAGTTCTTTCGCATTGAGGGTTGAGAGCATTACATAGTCGTAGTTGGCACTATGCGTGTCCACTAGCATTGTATGCTTATACCATTGATGAATGAGGTGTACACATGCCAATGTTTCTTCATGAGATTGATGATAGTATATGATTGTACTTCCACCGGAACATATCACTTTGTATCCTTCGTAACTGTGTAGTTTTGACAACAATAATTTGAAAAAATGGTTCTTTATCTTCCAATATAGTGCACTTGCCAACTAGCTCAGTTGGTCAAGCTTGCTGCTTGTGAAGCGCAAGTGCGGGTTCGAAGTAGCCAAGGGGGCTGCCGGGGCTGAAGCCCCCCCTCCAAAAAATATTTTTATTATTATTATGATAACATGTACATATTTGTATTTTCTAAAAAAAATATTACATCATATAAAATGTGACTTTTAATCTTATGATTTCAGTCAATTCTATCATTCTTTTTTATATGAACTTCTTAATAGTTAAACTTAATATATTTGTGGATTATGCATCTTATATACTCACAAATAATAAAATTTACCGTCCTAATATGCATGCCATCAATTATGAGCTTAAGAAATCATATATTTCATTTTTATCCTACTAAAATTTGTTTAATAGTTTCATATTAATTGTGTTAAGAGTTACACAAATCGTCTCCTTATAAGACTAGGGGTATGTACCCATAAAAGATATAAATAGTTATACAAAATGAAGTTTATAAAAATATATCATTCATCATGTTGACCTATTAACTGAAATTTGATGTAATATACTTGACTTATTACTTAACATATATTATTAGCTATAAATTGAGTAAGTTCACCCAATTATAATTATACACCTTTGGGAAAAATGATAATCATATATGCACAACTATCACCTTCTATTTATATATTTTTCTTTCAAACTTTTATTAGTCAATCACTCTCAAATTAAGAAAAGATCTATATTACTATATAGAAATAAATCTAAATAATATTTATTATTACATGGTATTTCACAAACTTGTTTAGTTACATAACATTTAGATTTTATAAGTTTTAAGCCAAGTAACAATTATTACAAATTAACAAGAACTTGAGAAGATAATGACAATATTTCTATCTATAAAAGAAAATACGATGATTAAATTGGCATAAGGTAAAAAAAGTAGAAAAAAATATAAAACGTGGGGTAAGAAGGAGAAGAAAATGTGACAAAATCCATCTAGTAAATATAATTTTATTCAAATGGAGAGAGAAAAATAAGGATGCTATGTAAAATGAAAGTTAATAAAAAATATATAATTTTTTCTTTCATTTCCTCTCTTCTTCAACTTTTAATTAAAAAATACGCTCTTTCCTCTCTATTATCTTCACTTTTTATTTCTCAATGTGCTTCTCCATCATATGTTGTTCATTGTTCATACAACCACATTAAATTTTTTCCTTCTTTTTTTTCTGAAGTTTCCTTTAACTGATCATTGTGTCAAGATCTTATAATATACCAAGTACATTATACTTATATCATTTATAGTATAAGATTTGACTGCTACAATTTTTTGATTCTTCCAGTATGACAATATCCACTAAATGATGTCATATTATATTTTAATACTTGTTCTCCACTTAAAAGATGATTTTGCTCCCATTTTTAATATAGCTATTATTTTTCTTACACATTGCCAATTATATGCACATTGTATTGATCAAGTGATCATGAATTATCATTATACTATTGATCTTCTAGTTGTTTAATCTGAAAGACATATCAAATAATGTGTTTGTTATGACCTTAGACATATAAATAAATTCATTATTTTGAATAGTGAATTTATCATTTCATTTATGTTAGATTTTTTACAAATAGCGTATTTTATATGTTGGAGAAAATGAGACACTAATTAGGTGTGTTTTTCTTATTTTTTTCTAAATAAGTATTATTTTCCTAATCGTCACTACTCATAGTAATTCAGCCCCCCTATGGTAGATTTCTGGATCCACCACTGCATTCGGACACTATAGGAAGGGATTATAGCCCTCGACGTCTCTTGGAGAGGAGTGAAATTCCCCACTTCCAAAAAAAATTCTTCCAATATAGTTGTTATTGTCGTCACTCCCACCGCACCCTCTATGGTTCTAGCTAATGCTTTGTTTTTCTTGAGACATGGAAGAAACCTCTTTCCAGCAAAATTGCATACAATGGAATCGCATGCTGGTAACTAATCGCATAGCACACCTACCAATACTCACTCGGCTTCTGATATTGATGACTACCTAGTCTACCTTACGTACGTACTGATCTTACCTATCTATATAGCTATGTCCGCGGATCCATCCATTTGCCGCCCTAATTAAAACTCGACTTTCTTGTTCTTGTTTGCCCCGGCATCATCTGCTGCAATGTTGGAGTTGACAGCCTTGAACCACTGGACCTGTGGATTGCCCTGGTTACACGTCTCCCCTCCGACGCACATGCACGGCTTGGTGACGACACTGGGGGATCTGTTGTTGCTCCAGTCCAGGCACAGCGCCTGGCCCTTGGCGTCACTGACGGACATCTGGAGCCCTTGTGACTCGGTCTTCCACTGGCCGCAGTTGCTAGTGACCTTCACCGGCTGGCCGACGCCTTGTGCGGTGAGACAGAGGGAGCCGGAGAGCAGCTTGACGGGTGCGGCGCCCTTGCTGCCGTCGAAATTCCAGTGAGAACGCTGGGCGCAGTCGCGAAGCTCCACATTGCCGGACTTCTCATCCGCCCAGAGGCACCTTCCTGACATAGGATGGAAGATGATCTGGTAGATCGGTGCCTTTGAACTCGGGTCTGCAAAAGGAGATCGGATATATGATAGGTCAGTTATGTGTATAGAAGGCATGCCTGCTAGCTAGGAATCACATAATGTATACTAATAATAGGTGTATACCAAAGATCATGTCCAGGAGGAGCCTGTATTTAACAGGGAAATCAGGATCCTTGAGGTTCATCCACGCCCAATTGAGGACTCCATACGTTTCCTCGAAATCAGCATTCCCACTTCTCCAGTAGTAGCTTCCCTGCAGAGCCCAAATGGCCCAATCGATGTCCCTATCAGCAGCAAAAGCAAAATAGCAAGGCAAGAACACGTTGCCCTGGTTATCCTTCCCATACTGGTCGAGCCCAAACTCGCTGATGAACAGAGGCGCCTCTTTCCCACCAGGCTGGTGCATGACGTATCCAATCCTGTGGTCAAACCTCCCCGTAACGCCAGGACAGTACCAGTTAGGGTTCTTCTTCTCGAACTCCTCCGACTTCCCCTCGCTGAACGCGTACCAATGCGCCTCGAACACGATCTTGTCGTTCTGGACAGGGAACGGTCGGTTTTGGTCCCGCAGCGCGCTGAGGTCGCCGTCGAAGTTGAGCCCGGAGACGATGACGAGCACGTTCGGGTTGGCTGCGTGGATCGTCATCGCACCCCTTCCCATGTGCTGGTACCATGGATCCCAGCTGGAGTTCTTCCCCCTGAGCTCGTTCCGCATGCTCATGGCGATGACGGGCTTGGCGCCTCTGAACCTATGCGCCATCGTCTGCAGAGCCTGCACCCACTCTTCTATGTCGAAGTTGAAGTCGCCGAAGAACCCGTTGCCGTCGTTCTGGTTGCAGCACCACATGGGCTTGCTCACGTGGTTGTCTAGGATCACCATCACTCCGGCGTCACCCAGCGCGCGGACCACCTCGTCGAAGGCCTCGATTACGGTTTTGTCAAGGACCTGTGGGTTGTTCCGGCGCACGTCCTCTACGGTCTTGGTGAGGTTGAGGGTTAGAAGGGAGTCCTTGACCTTCAGGTTCTTGTACTGGGGCTTCATCACCATGTGGACGGACCATGTCAGACGGATGCAGTTGAACCCTAGAGACGCTACTACTTTGGCGATCTCGTCCACGGGCTTGTGGTTTAGGCCCTCCGGGATCACCGCCGGCATGTGGCCCGGCCAGTTCGCGCAGCGCAGCTTCACTCGCTGCCCCGTCGCGGCGTCCACGATCCATCGGCCTTTGGTCGACAGCGGCAGCGACTCGACCAGAGCGAGCGCCGACGCTGCTAGTAGGGATAGCAACAGCAATATGTACTTCATGATTCGCCCCATATTTTCTGTAGCTCCCCGACGCACGTCGACGAC
Source organism: Alisma plantago-aquatica (assembly GCA_963693085.1). Lineage (NCBI taxonomy): Eukaryota > Viridiplantae > Streptophyta > Magnoliopsida > Alismatales > Alismataceae > Alisma > Alisma plantago-aquatica. The sequence continues at coordinate 297,483,327 of OY856409.1, read as the reverse complement.
CTCACTTGTTGTGACGTCTGCGCCGCCTGCCCTCTCTTATAGTTTATAGTGACGATCGATCTCCAGCAGTGGCCATGGGTTTGTTTCGGTGGACCCCCACGGTTGTCGGCCCCCTACTTCATCTGCACCACTCAGCTGGCAGCCTGCCCGGCAAACTTGCACGTCGGACCCCCAAAGACAGGCCGTTTGAACAAACCATACGAGCGACGCAAGCAAAACACGCAGGCTGCCATGACCGCGCCAGTGTTATGGTCCACGTGCGTACGTATTGAGTCTCCACGTCACCATCTAACAGTCATTGGAACCTAGAGCGTACATAGTCCCTTTTTGATACGTCGGACAAAAATATAAGACAAGACGAGAATGAAAAGCACTACTCCAGTTGTCATATGGTATAAGAAGAACCATAATATAGATACAAGATAGACTCAACAAATTAATGATAGAGGGAACAATGGGACACAATACACATTGCTATAGACTCAACAGATTAATGATAGAGGGCACGATGTGCACAATACACATTGCTACATACAGCAAATTAATGATAGAGAGAATGATGTGACACAATACACATTGCTACAAACTTGACACAATACACATTGCTACAGACTCAACAAATTAATGTTAGAGAGAACAACGTGACACAATACACATTGCTACAGACTCAACAAATTAATGATAAAAGGAACAATGTGACACAATACACATTGCAATACACTCAACAAATTAATGATAAAGGAAAAAATGTGACACAATACAAATTGCTATAGACTCAACAAAATTAGTGATAGAGGGAACAATGTAACACAATACATACATATTGCTGTAGACTCAACATATTAATGATAAAGGGAACAATGTGACACAATACACATTGCTATACACTACACAAATTAATGATATATGGAATAAAGTGACACAATACATATTGTTATAGGCTCAACAAATTAATGATAGAGGGAACAATGTGACACAGTACACATTGATGTAGACTCAACAAATTAATCATAGAGGGAGCAGTGCGACACAACACACATTGGTACAGACTCAACAAATTAATGATAGAGGGAACAATGTGACACAATACACATTGCTATGGACTCAACAAATTAATTATAGAGAGAACAATGTGACACAATATACATTGCTATAAACTCAATAAATGAATGATAGAGGAAACAATATGACACAATATACATGTTTGTAGACTCATCAAATTAATAATAGAGGGAACAATGTGACACAATACATATCGCCCCTTTTTGCAAATATTTACTCAAGAGATTACCCTAAAAGAATTTCCAACCATGTGTGACAAGTGTACATGATGTTTTACTCACACAAAGTCACATAGCACATGATTTAGTACTACCCTGAATCTACTTAAAGTTCCTGATTACTCTGCTTCCAATGAGGCTCCATGCATTTCTAGTCTCCATTTGTGCATCACTAAAAATAATAAATAAATCTTTGCAACTAATAGTTTCAATAAACAGATCTATATCATATCATGTAAATGCCCTTGATGGCTTTTTATAGGTAAGAACCAACTACTATCTGATAAATTCACTAACATTCTATCACAAAATGATTTTCCAATATACACTTACTTTTTATTAGTGTTCTATATTTTTAGATAAGCTCATCATATTTGAAGGAAGATAAAAACGTATAATAGATTCCATAGTAAGAACTTATGACACTGAAGAGAAAACCACATCAAACATAGAGAAGGTAAAATGTTCTTTACATGATTTTTATTATATGAAGTATATCATGTGATTATTTTTAAATATAATGTAAAATTTTAGAGAACAACTTGTGAACATATTCATGGACTACAAGTGAAATAGTAATACATATATGAAGTTTATATATCATATTTTGAAGTTTATATATCACATGATATTATTTGACATATTTGTGTGTTATCTTGCTTGTTAAGAAGTTGGAATCTCTTTGGAGAAGGTTCCAAAGATTTTATCATTTGTCTTGCTTGTACAAGAAAAATGAAGGGAGTGCACCACCATGCACTCTGATAGAGTCCTAGTTTTATTATCCATCTTGTGTTTTTTCCCCTCATTTCCAACAAGTTATGTATAACTCGTGATATTTCCAAGTAACCATCACATTATGACATGCACTTATGGTTGCTCTTGCATTTTTTTAGGTACTTTGGAACTTGTCGATGGAAGGGAGAAAGAAAATGAGCCTAGAACTTCCCCAGACATGGTGAAGCCCAAAGTGATCCCAAAAGCAACCCTAACCTACCCCAAGTGACCAATAATCATGTTCAAGAAAAGAACATCATAGATGGAAAGTTAAAAGACCAAAATGCATGCCAAAACCCTCAAAATGGCAGTGGTACATCACTACAACTGTGATATTAGAGGGAAAATCATAGGCTTGAACAAAGTGATCCAAGACATAGGAAAATTAATCCATCACGATCGTTCTGACCACTATGGCCATGGTGCCCAGAGCCCAACATGACTATTCCAACCAATACAGTTGTGGCAACAACCCAAGCTGGATGACCATTCCACCAACCACGACCACTCCTTACCTCCTTCATCATTGTCGTGGAACCCTCCACAGTCATGCTACCTTAAAAACACCATGGCCATGTCACTTCACTTACAAAACACCAAATTTTATTTGATCTTTTCATATCCATAACACACCCATTTCACACCATCACGATCATTCGTAAACTTATCTGTTGTGCTCGTGCCACCCACCTTACCCTGATTCCTCCTACTATCATTTTACCACTTCACCTCACTTAATTATAGACCCCTTAGGTCACTATATATATACTAGTAGCAGTTGGGAGACTAAGGTTAGATACTCCTAGCGACCATAGCCTCCACCTACACCTACCTACTCCATTTCCTTCCATAACCTAATTTCCTAATGTTTGACCATATCCCTTCCATTTTTCATGCCATTCGATCCATTAGGAGAAGTAAACGCTTGGAGTTGTTGGAGGTGATGGAACTTATCCACCCACGTTCTTGGAGTTTCTACCTTCTTCTTCTCTTCCTTTTGTTAGTTCTTTGATCATGAGTAGCTAAGTCTCCTTGCTAGACTGTTTGGGGGCAAAAATATGTACACATACCAAGTTGGGAAATATTTATGCACCAAACTCTGATTCAATTGTCTAATCCTATGTTGTTTCTTGAATCCTTTTGTACATCTTGCTATGGTTGTTTGAGTGATGGAATCAGCTAAGAGATAGAGAAAGGGCTGATTTAAGTTTTTTAATGGAATAAATTCCTAATTTCCCTGGAGGAATTTTAGCTAGTTTCCCCCTTCCTTTTTATTTCTCCATTCCACTATCCCTAGGTGAGATATCTAAGTGACCAGACATGCTTCTCCATACATACTTAGTAAAAAGGCTTGCCTAGTGGTTAGATGGAGATAGTGGGAGGTGAAATACCCTTCACCTACATTCCACACCACTCCTTGACCCTAACTATAATACGATTAGCCTACCTAGAAGCCCATACTTGGATAGTATAGATCTTTATCTATCAATCCCTTAGTTAATAGAGCTTCATCAAGGTAGATGTCAAGTGATAGGGACTAGTTGTCCTACACACAACGATGCCACCCATGACCAACAAACAAGATAGGAAGCATACTCTAAATTAATCCTTGTTGTTTTGTTTGATAGCTTACCTGTTGGGTATCTGTGCATAAGTAGGACCATATTGCATGTTTGATGGTTGTATATCCCCCGAAATAGCCCACTATCCACTTACTTGCCAGAACCATAATTTTCTCTCTTGCTTTATAGTTGTATCTTGTCTACTTAGTCTACTCACTTGTTCATTCTAGTGGTTCTTTATAGAGTAATGAGTACTTGATTAGTCATTTTTGCTACATTTTTCTTAGTAATTTCTTAGTGTAGTCTTTGCTTGCTTTCTTAGCATAATTTCAAGTCTAGTGTACTTAAATGCTCTCCCTTGTTATTGATTGGTTTAACTTAGTCCAACCACTCTATTTGTTTTTTGTTAGAATTGATTTGTTGGGTTAATGTAGGTTTGATTCTTTTCTTTATTTCTTGGTTGTTCACCTTCATCTAACTCAAGCCCTTAATTAAACCCTAAAAACCCTAGACTCCTTTGTAGAAACATAAAGAAGCAACCTAGATAACCTAGCATCTTAAACCACTTTCAACCATGTACTTCCACTTTCCCTATACTACATCCCAATCATGTGTGCTTACGGATCATTGCATGTATGAGATTGTGCCTTTATTTTGGGTTACAAATATGTAAGCCTGGTGTAAGTAAATTAACTTTCTAGCATCATTGTAGGGGAACCCGGTCAAGACTTAGGCATTGGTTTCTTTTTTACCTTTTCTACTATCCCTCATCATCTCTATACTTTATTCACCGTTACATTTTTTCATTTATGATTCCTAACTTTCTTCTCCTTTATTGATTATAGCTTTCATAGGTGACATTGCATTTTCATACGCTACTCCTTGTATATTGATTCTTTCTCCGGAGATCTTGAAATAGGTAGGAGAAGGCGAAGAAATCGATACATCATTCAAGTAGAAGAGAAAGCAATGAGTGATCATGCATGAAGAGAACCAATATGACCCACCAATTTCACCTACACTAAGGCCCCTAAATGACTACTTCATATCGGGAAACCACACATTTCCAATTTTGCAAGAGTAGAGAAAATGTTGGGGCAAGTTTTATGTGTTTCACCAACTCTAGTGGGACTTCTTCTCAACTTTTATGAGTTAGATGATTAAAAGCCCTATAAGCACATAGATAGATTTTCGAGACTTGATCTACATTCTACACTCTGGATGCCACAAATGACTCTATCTGCCTCATTCTATTTCCATTCTGCTTGAAAGATAAAGCTAAGGACTACTACTCTATAGACACTAAAATATTGACGTGAGAGGCTATGAAGAATGACCTCCTTAGGAAATTTTACCCTATAGAAAAACTCACTCAAATGATAACAAGCATCACCTTCTTCAACCAATTTGGGTGTGAGCAATTTTATGAGAGTTGGGAGAGATTAAAAAGCTATTGAGAGACTTCCGTCACCATGAAATAGCCTTATGGTAACTTGTTTAATATTTCTACATCAAAATATCTCAATTGGGTCAAATGGTGGTAGATTCCTCTTATGGTAATACACTCCTAGAAAAGCCTCCCAAAGATTCATGGCCCTTATTTGAGCATTTGTAGAAAATTCAAGACACCAAGAATCAAGTGTAGCTCATCATTGTATTCATCAAATGATGAAAACCACAAATGATGAAATCATTGTCGACATGATGAATCTGATGAAAAGTCAAGTGGGAGGTTCCTTCAACCATTTGGTTCAATATGTTGAGTCCCTTGTGGAAGAGTTGGAGACCATGCAATATTTTGGGAAAAGCAACAATCATGATCCCATGTTCCAATCCTACACTCTGAAAATGGAGAAATTGCCCATATTCTCATGAAAGCAACAAGGTGACGATGTATAAGAGCAACCAAGGCATAATTTAGGCCAAAGTTACAATTCAAGATTTGAGAATGAGTGCTTGGAAGATTAAGGAGCTTATGCTAACTAAGAAAGATATGTCCAATCATGGACAAACCATTGGTAGGTTGAGGTAAAGGCTAGATCATCTAGCCTTGGATCTTGATCTACTTGAGAAGGGGAGGGTTCCTTCCCAAACCTTGATGAACCCAAACATTGCAAACAAAAAAGTGGCATCCCCCCTAATGCTCCTATGGTACACCATCTATGCAAGTGCAACATTTCCAACAATATGAAGGTCCCACTAATACATATTCTGCTCTGGAAAACAACCACAATTCAATTATCATTTCCATCCTCCACCTCAAAACCCACCAAAATAACCTTATATCCATCAAACACCACATAGACAACAACAACCACCAAAACCACCATACATCCTCCAACTGCCATTTCATCACCAACAACACCTTAGACCACCACCACCACCACAAACATCACAAGCTCCCCCTCACTCATTAAATAAGTGAATGTGTGACTGTCTTGATGACTGGAAAGGTTCTTGAGCAACCCAAAAGAAAAAAGGGAAAAGATCATGTTGATCAATGCTATGTTGATACTTGAATTCTGGAGAAGGTTTGTGACGATGCTAGAGAACCAAAAATTCTACTACACCATATTCTGTTGATTATGTGATACCAAGTTTTCCACCCTCTACTCCAGTTGGGAGTGATTCTATCCCTCATACTCCATTAGAGATTCCAACCATTCCACCATTGCCCAGTGAAGGACCTTATGTGAATTCTAAAAATGATTCAGTTCATCAAGTAACACCTTAGTTTAATAAAGTTGATCAAGAAAAGATAGTTCTATTTATCCCTCATTCTCAAATGCCTTATACAATCCTTCACTCAAAAGGAAGCAAAAATACAATGTTATTATCTTTGAAATATTTTAGGAAGTCAAAGTTAACATCCCATTGCTTGACTCAATTAAGCAAATCTAACATATGCCAAATTCTGAAAAGATGTTTGCACTTTTAGAAGGAAGATAAAGGGATGAATGCCAAAGAAAATCAAGTTGACTGAGAAAGTGAGTTCTATCTTGTGATATGCCCTTCTCATCAAGAAAAAGGACCCTGAGCCCCTCTTATACCATGTCATGTTGGTGGGAATCTTATTGAGAATTCTTTGACAAACTAGGCTTGTAGTGTGAACCCATGCCCTAAATTGTATATCATGAGTTGACCTTGAGTAAATTGAATTTGGGAATTTTTACTCTACAATTGGACAATCCATCTAATAAAGTCCCAAGTGTCAAGGTGCACAATGTCCTTGTGATACTTGACAAAGAAACCACAGTGGTGTTCTGAATGGAATTCATTTTTCTAGATATATAACTGAAAAACAAAAATATTTCCATCATCTTGGGAAGACCTTCTTTGCTACAATAGTTTCGACATCCATGTCCGCACTGGAACAATGATGGTTACCTTCATGAACTTGAATTTGACCCAGAACATTTTCAAGACATCATTACCCAAAGAGGATAATAATAAGGATAGATTTGAATAGGAAATCTGCTTGGACTTCCATGACATGTGGATCGAAGAGCAATTGTTGAATTCCAACAAGAAGGCATAGTACTTCAAAAATGTGATGTTGGTTTTTTTCCAATGGATGAAGGAGATGAACAACTAGACTGGATGAAGGCATTGAAGTTAGAGCTAGTGAGAGGCAACCCACATCGATTTGAGATCTTTTTCACTTGAACCACATTTCAATTATAGTTTTGTTTTTATACTTTTAAACAAACAAACACACACACACCAGAATTGATGTTTTTGTTATTGTGATTCAAGTTAGAATAATAACATAGTTGAGAGAATGATGCATGGAATAGTTGATCCATGAGATACAAATTGAAAAGAAAGAATTGGGCAGAACTAAAAAGCTATAGGAAATTAGACACCATGACAGTTCTCTCCACCACAACCATGGTTCCAGCCGACCAAGATGGTTGTTATGTGGCCCTAGGACTCCGCAATTGAGTTAAATTTCTCTCAAAGATTTAGTTTAGACACCATAGCTCCATGTTCATTACCCTATCATCCCAGGATTCTTTTTCATGCTAAAGACATTATGGTTTAAAATAAACTATGTTTTAGGACAATAAGCCCCTATTTTTTCTTTATTCCTTTGTTATAAAATTTTCTTGGGATGATTAACAACTTCACAAACCAACATACTTATCTAGTTACACTTTCAACATACATATCACAAACTTTCATGTCAATTAGCCTATTTCCTTGTACTTATTTTATACTTCTTAAAAAAATTAAACTTTCTTTCCATGCCACCTATGCACATTGTGTTATATGTAGGTTTTACTAAATACTTGTGTAATTAGTTAGACTTTGATTTCTTGTCATTTTCTACTTTATAGCCTAGTTCTTGTTAAAAATAGTAGCACTTGGAACCATTTTTTAAACTTTGTTCCAACTTGAAACAATTTGATCTAGAAGTTATTTCTAGCTTAATTTACACCCTATTTGAACAAGATCTTGAATTCATTAGCCATTATAATTTCCCTCCCATTAATACTTGATTATGACTAAATGATATCAAATTTAGAATTAATATATATATGATTTCTACTTCTCTTCTAAAAAATTGTATCGTTTGGTTGAAATTCAATTGAGTGAAGCCATAAATGTTTAGGGTTATTTAAGTCTTGTGGAAATAATGTGGTTGACCATAATTTCTCATTCATCACGGTTATTCAATTTCATGTGAAAAAAAAATTGGAATGACTTGCATACAGGAAACCTTACGTGAGTATCCACACCATGTGACCCCTCTCTTAATCCACATCCTTCCATCATTTTGTATCCATTTCACCTCATGAAAAGATTCTAAAAGAACAAAAAAGTAAGTCTTGGTCACCTTTGAAATTTTGGCATGGCCAAACTTTTATCCCCTCCACTTCTTCCTAACACCATATTCCCTAGCTACACAAGGGAAAAAATAAAAAGAAAACTTCAAAAAGAAAAGAAAAGGTGCTCCTATGTAACAACACGCAATAAGAAAATTGAAAAACAAGTACGATGTATTAGCACTCCAATTTTCTTCCCACCACTCTTCTTCTAATTACATACCCATTGGGCTAGAAACATAAAACCTAGTCCATATTTACCCCATACATAGTCATGTGGGTCATGTGGAGTCTGTTTCCATATAAGGTTGAATGTATGTAAGTGAAATAACATCCATAGATGTCGTGACAAATTCCAAATATGAAAAGGTGTGCCTAGAGTTTTATGAATATTATTTCACTTACTTGAGTCTTAGTATCCCTATGTAAAGTGTTTGCACTTAGTATCTTGATTGGATTTGGTTTATGTTAGTGGAGAGAAGAGAAATTGATCATATGTATGAATTCATGCTTGAACTTATTTAGTCAATGATCATGTACTTGAGGGCATTTTTCATTTCATTACATATTGAATTGAAAAGAAAGATTTTTTTGGAGCATACTTAAGGAAAAGTATACACGTCTGACTGCCTCTTCCCCGTCCACCCTCAGCTCAGGGTGGGGAATTCAACCAAAATATGGACACCCGATGGGCCCGACACACACAATCCATCCCATCATTGCACTTCGGACAGCCGCCTGTAGCATCAAGATGGTCCCTTTTGAGCAAATGGAACGGTCTTTTTTGTGTATTGCACCAAATTCGATACACCATGGTGATGGATCCATGTTTTGGTCTTCATATTGTGTTGTTTCCCCCATTATTCATGGAAATAAATGTAGAATGCATTCTATTTCCCAATAAATATCACTTTATGACAAATGAACTTATGGTTGCTCTTGCATGTTCTTATAAGTACTTTTGAACTTACTGATGGAAGGGAAAGAAAGAGGATGAATCAAGGACTTCTCAACCATCGAGGAGACCAAGGTGAGCCTACAAATGACTACAACCTATCCCTAAATGACCAAGGATTGTGTTGAGGCAAAGAGCACCATAGATGGACACTTAGAAGATCAAAGTGCATGTCAAATTATGTATTTATATAATTGGTGAGATTTTCTAAAAATTCATATCTAATAATATATAAGTAAAAAATAAAATATGTTATGAACTCCAAAAAATATAATATAAAATATGTTATGGTTTTGATGACCTAATTCACTATCAATAAAAGGCAATTTTTAGGGCTTCAACAGTTAATGTAAATCTAAATCTAATCTCATATGTGCCTTTATAGATTATTTTTGGACTGAGATGGAATTAGGCTTTTGACTTTGGATACATGTAGACTCATTCTGAGGTATGATTGCATAACTATTACTCATATTGAGCTACTTCCAATATTTCTCTCTCATGTAGTATGTTTGCATTTGCTATTATCCTCTTTGAGAAATTTAGTTTCTCACTTTCTTAACATACTAACCTACATAATATCCCTCTTTTGAGAATTAAATCCATGTGAAATATTCTACTTGATTATGATCTTATGATCATCCTACTTTGTTGGACTTTCTTTTGAATCTAACTTGTATTTTTATTCTTAATGAAACCCTAATTCCCATTCCTTGCAGACGTGCTACCCACCCAACCCCAATGCTTCCTACTATAGTTTTACTACTTTAACTGTACTTAACAATAGACTCCCAAGGCCACTATATTTATGCTAGTGGCAGATAGGAGTCTAAGGTTAGATACTGTTAGCCACCATAGCTACCACCCACTCTTACCTACTCCCTTTACTCCATTTCCTTCCATCTTCTACCTCAAAACCTAAGTTTTTTAGGGTTTTGACCATATTCCCTACACTTTTCATGCTATTCCATCCACTTAGAGGATGAGGACGAGCTTGGATCTGTTGGAAATGAAGATTGGAGTTTCATCTACCCACATTCATGGGGTTTCTACCTTTTTCTCCCCTTACTTTTGTTATTTCTTTCTTCACAAGTAAATAAGTCCCCATTGTGTACTGTTTCGGGGGGGAGGAAATACGTAATCATGATATTGTATTGGGAAATATTTATATACCAAAATCTTGTTTCATATCTAATTTTATATTGTTGACTTTTCTCCTTCCCTACCTATCTCCATGGTTGTTTGAGCTTTGTAAATGCCTAAGTCATGGAGAAAGGGGTGATTTTGGGCTTTTTGGAGGGAAAACTAACTTCCTTAGATAATAGTATCTAGCTTCTCACCCTTCCCCTTTATATTCCATTCTACTAGCCCATGTGAGAGATATAAGTTTCTAGATCCTCTTATCCATATGCACTTAGTAAAAAGGCTTGCCTAGTGGTTAGATAGAGATAGTGGGAGGTAAAATACTATTCACCTACACTACATGCCACTCCTTTCCTCTAAGTGTATTTTGAGAAGTGTACCTAGAAGCCCATGCTTGGATCTATATATATGTCTATCTATCACTTAGTTAATAGAGCCTCTCAACAATATATGGGAAATGATAGGGACTATCAGTCCTGAATCCCATAATCCATGTTAGACCATAGGGTTAGGGTCCAAGGTAATTAATCTAGATAATACAAACATGTATAAACCTTTTTTTAATGTACATGGTATGGAACATATATTAAATCCTTCAATATGAATATTCATATCATAATCAAACTAGAAAAACCATTCTTGTTCAACACTTGATATTTTAGCACTCAAACACATGAAGCATACATTTTGCAACCATTCTATGAAGAAGGAAGAGACAATTTTATACATGACTATTAAGAATATTTCTTTTTTCCTCACAAAGGACCTAGAGTGGATAGGGATTGAGACTATATAATTCTACCATAAAAACTGCTATCATCCTTCTTTGGAAGGACTCTTCCTGAATATATAGCTATCTCCATAATCAATAGGGTTACCTAAAAATTCATCAATAGAGTGTGAGCTATTAAGTCAATGAATAAAAATTCAACCAAGTAGACTAGATAATGCATATAATCTTTATTAAGTGTATTGAAGCATAAGTAGACATAAGAAAGATATTAAATACTACACTAAACAGGAAAAAAATAAAATTTTGCCAAGATACTAAATACTTATGACAACTAAACTATACATTTCTAAATCTGATCTTTAAATTATGAGTAATTGAAATATAAACTCTTGAGTCTGACTTCTTAATTTTTTTAATCACTTAGTCAATGATTTGAACCCAAATGAGGTGTACCACAACATATGGAAGAATTGAAGAAAGTTATGATCTCACCCTATAAGACTAAGAGTTGGTCCAAGATTCTATGTCTGCTAACTAGTTACCGATCTACAACGGGCCTAACCATGTCTGGATTAAGTGGCTATATCATATGGATGGATAAATTGGATTCCTCCTCTAAAGCTGGGTACTTAGACAAAGAGACAAAACACTCTAGATTGAAATGCCTACATTTATTTGAATGAGACCCGACTCACTAAGTAGTAACTTAACTGAGTACCATTGGGATTTTGGTTGTTGTTGGGTGCTTAATTGTCACTACACTAAAACTTGGTACCGTCAGGATCTCTAATTTTTTGGATACTATTAGGTATCACAAGAATCTTTAGTTGATGTTATACACCCATGCTATGAGGTCGTACATACTAGGATTAACCCCTAGTGCCCCACTAGTACATTGTAGCTTCCTCTTCTAGACACTACCACTAAGTAAATCATTTCCTCCACTGTGGCATAGACCTATGCAAGGAATCTACAATGTTAGTGCATCAGCATGTCTAATGATTCTTTAATTTCATTGTTCCATGATCTACTAAAAATTTCTTAACTATATCCTATAATCAATTCGTTCACCTTTCACTTTGTAATATATATAAAATTTAATGTCTGGAATCATACTCAAACAACATAGATTAATCTCATACTATTTGATAGAATGAGAAAATGGAGTTTGGACTCTAATCCTCTTTGCGTTCTTTGCAAAGAGGAGGATGAATCTCACAACCACCTTTTTCTCTTGTGTTCTTTCTCTAAGTATCTTTGGTGCAGGGCTTCCCTCAAATGTGGATGGGGTGGCAATCCCCCAGATTCATTAAAGGATGCTCTCTGGTGTATCAATGAGCAAGTTGGTGACAATTTTACCATGTGATGCTTTGTTGAACGTTGTATTGCTTCTGTTTGTTTCTTATTGTGGCAAGAGAGAAATAGTAGACTTCATGGTGGCAGAGTTAAAGACTTTTTGAGGTTTGTGAGGATTTTGTAAATAAGCTTAATGATGCTTGTCGGGTCAGACCTACCATCTATAAGGGTCTTGACCATAGAGTGATACATCAATGGGATTTTTGTTGTTAGTCCTCGATGTACAGTATATGGACCATTTCCCCATACTCACTTTTGACTCTAATAATATTTTACCTTATCCAAAAAAAGAAATGATATAAACTAAGATGATATCATAACTGAGTTAATATCATTCAATGTTGTATTTCTTTTTTTGGAGTAAGGTAAATGTATTAAACCAAAAAGGGTGATACAAACATTGTGTGGCACCCAGCCAGGTCCCATAAAAGGGGAACTATATACATGGTATTAGCTACAAAATCCCCAGTATAAACGCACATTCAGATTGAGAGTATGCAAAATCTCAGTCCTACACTTAACATGCCATTTCATTTCTTTAGCAAAAGTTTTTAAAATTGTACGCATATTGCATTTACCCTGGTCATGCATCCTTCTGTTTCTTTCAGCCCAAATGAAGTAACTGATCCCCGTAATGCAAAGATTTGCATACCTTCTCATAGCTTTGTCCCTGGTATACTTAGCATCCGTCCAGGCTCGGGCCTCACCAATCCGCGTCGGGTCACCCTGTCCCCATTCATTTCTCAAACAGACCAGCCTCCACATCCTTTTAGTCCACTTACATTTGAAGAAAAGGTGCTCACAGGTTTCCTCATGCTGGTTGCAGAAGCAGCATCTGCCATTCACCGTGAACCCCCATCTTATTATCCTCTTTTTTTAAGGAGGCAATCAAGAATCTCCCTATAGCACAGAACACTCCATTTGGGGAAATTATAGCAATCCCAAATCATCTTGGTCCATCCTGCGGGAGAGGAGTTTCCAGTAGCGGTGTTGATTAGTGGTGTTTGTCCCTGGATGTGCCAAGCACCATTAGTATCAACACTATACTGTTGTTGATTCATCATGACTTCACTACACATGCTTCTTCACACCCGCGTAGGTCTAGTGTTGCTGCAAAAAGAGAAGCCCTCCCCATATCTCAATTTCATCCACTTGCCCCACATGTTGTTAGGCTCATTCATGAATCTTTTTATTCTCTTTTTATTGCTGTTTTGCATCAGTTGAACATGTCCTACGATCTGCAGCCCACCTTCTTCATATGGCTTGGCTATACGATCCCAAGCAACTTCACGGCCCTTGCCTGCCCAAATGAAGTTTGATGTCATAACTTTGAAAGCATGTGGGATAGGTATGGGTATATCACCCATCGTTGTCCAGAAGCGGACCATAGTTTGAAGCACCGATCTCACCAAAACCAACCTGCTGGCCATAGAAATTGTCAACCCGCTCCACCCTTCTATTTTGTAATACCTTTCACTTTGTATGTTTTGATGAGCCCTTCCTCTTCGGCATCTTTTAGAAGTTTTGTTAACCCCTCCATGACCAGAGTGGACAACAAGGGGGATAACGGTTCCCCTTGTCTAAGTCTATTTGCTGATCTGAAAAAACCAATAGGAACCCCATTAATAAGGATGGAAAAGGAACACGTCATTACACACTGCTTTATAATATCAACAATCTTCAGGTTGAACCCTATAGACGTCATAGTATTCCATAGAAAAGCCCACCTAACGTGATTATAGGCTTTGCTAATATCCACTTTCATGCAAGCCTTAGCAGTGGTAGTTTTCCTCTTGAAATCTTAGAGGAACTCAATACTTAGCAGGAAGCAGTCTTCCATGTGCCTTCCTTTCACAAAGGCATTCTGGTTGGTAGAGATGATATTCAGGAGAACAACCTTCAATCTTTTAGCAAGGACTTTCGCTATAATTTTATACATCACTGAACATCACGCGATTGGTCTAAAATCTTGTATCTCCTTAGCATTGCTATTTTTTGGAATGATTTTAATGAAAGAGTGGTTCACTGCTCGCACCATTGACCCACCCTTCATTATCCACTTCACAACATCACACACGTCTTCTTTGATAGTTTTCCACATCTTTTGGAAGAACCTACTATTAAACCCATCAGGGCCTGGAGCTTTAGACGGATGGATAGAGAAAACAACCTCCTTTATCTCTCCCTCAGTAGCCTCCCTGTACATATTCATATTCATCTCCTCTATCACCCTTTTTTCAGACAGCTCAACATCACTACACAGATTATTCTGCTCTTTATTATACAGATTGGTGAAAACATTTACCGCTCTAGCAGCAATTTCCTCCCAGCCATCCACCACATTGCCACTTTCATCCATTAGCTCGTATGTGTGGTCTCTCATCTCTCTCTTCCTAATAGCAGCATGAAAAATGTTTGAGTTACAGTCCCCATCCATGATCCATCGCATCCTGCTTCTTTGCCACAGGAATGTTTCTTCCACCTTCTGAAGGTTCCTCACCCTTTCCTCACACTTCTTCTCTCTCTCCATGGAACCCTCATGAAGAGGATGCAGTCTCAAGGACTGTGCAGAATCTTCATACTCTCTTTTGGCCATAAAGAGTAGGTTGGGTATGTTAACTTTTTCTTTTGATCACCTCTTAAATACTATCTTCATTCTCTGGAGCTTTTTCAAGACACAAAAAAGAGGATTCCCAGCCACATGTTCATTCCAATTGTATTTAACCATGTCCTTAAAGCCATCCCAATCACACCATATGTTTAGAAATCTAAACGGGTGAGGAGGTTGGGGGACTTGATTGATAAGCAAACTCATCTAGGCATGATCACTGAAATGATGCGAGCCAAGCTTAATGGCCACATTTGGCAATACCTCCAGCCAAGCGTTGTTCACCAGGCCTCTATCAAGGAAGCTAGCAATATTCTTCTTTTGTTTATTTGACCATGTGGTAACACCTCAAAACATGTTGAGTTGGTGCATCCCGGCCTTGTCCATCGTGTTATTGAATCTATTAAGAATCCTCTCAAGGACTCTTCTTCCTCCAAACTTTTCAGAAGCTAACCTCGTGTTGTTGAAATCTCCTAAAACCAACCATGGCATTTCATTTTGAGATGTATCTTCCAGCACTTGCCACATATCCTCATGGTCTTTCTCTAGGTTTTCTCCATATACGACAGATATAATGCACGAGAAACCCCCGTGATTAAAACAACTTACTGTCATGACTTGGTCGGTGTTGTTGATAAGTTCCACCTTCCATATATATGGATTCCACCCCACCACAATCCTTCCTCCCTCAACTTTATCAAGGTTGGAAATGCACCCCCAATGCTCTGGGAAGATAGAGATCACCTGATCAGCATTTCTTCTTCTTATTCTAGTTTCAAAGCAACATACTATATTAGCTTGAATTTCATTGAGAATCCTTCTGAGCTTTCTTTGAGTCTTCGAAAAAGAAGCACCTCTAATGTTCCAAGCTAACACATACATAATTAACATGTTGTGATGGGACTGCCCCATCCTCCTCCTTTGGATTTAGGTCTTCCCTTTGTCTTCGTAGCAACACTTCTTGTCTAACATGGACTGTGGCTACAAGCCCCCTCCCCCTCACTAGGAATTTTTCCTTCCTCCACTTGATTCAGAATATCAAACTGGTTTCCCACTGTAACTTCGGTGCTTTTATTGTGCATATTCTCCCTGTCCGGGTAGTCTGTACTTGGGGTAATAACTGCATCATAGCCACTCACAGGCATTTCCTCAGTCACCTTAGTGCCACTCGATTCAACATTCATGTATGGGTTGTCCTCCCCATACACGATGTCAACCACAACATTTACTTCTTCATCATTTACCACAGAGCTTTTACCTTTCTCTGCAGTAGTTGCTTTCTCTGTCTGTAAGTTCATCTGTTGTTGCTCACGGTGATTGGAAGCTTGCTTACTCAATGCCCTATTGGTGGTATGCATCTTCCTTTTAGGAGGAAGTCTGGTTTCTGTGGGTATGATAGGGGGGGCGGCAAAGGGCTTGTGTTGTGCTCACCTGGGCAATAGACATTTCCATGTCCAAAAACTTTACACGAACCACAGCGATCCAGTAAGGCCTCATAGCGGACTTTAACCTCCCATTCACCCCCATCAGGTAGTTCGACCATTATCACTGATGGTGGTTCTTCATCAGCGTCTATGTCCACACATAAGCACGCACAACCTAGCATAGATCCCTCCACTCTTTTCTCGACTGCTCTGGGCTCCCCTGTAGCATGGGCGATGACATTGATGGCACAAAGAGACCAATGCTTCCCCACGTCTGGTAGTGAAACCCATACAGGAGCAGTCTTCAGAGCAGTTAGATGGATGTTGGCGTCAAGCGTCCACCTCCTGACCAAAACCAATTGGTCATCAAAGAAACAAGGTCCTTTGTTCATCGGTACCTGGAGATCCCTTTCATTAGCAAACCTCGCCAAGATGAGACCATCAATCAAACTAAAGACCTCAAGCCCCCCCCCTTCGGCCACCATATTTTGATCATCCATCCCTTCATCTGTTGGACATTCACTGAGGTGCCCATGACTTGTAAGATCACCGAGAACCTGTGGTAGTCATCCATCTCATTCATGATGGGCCTAGTGAATCTTATGCATCTTCTATCATCTCCCTCTTTACGGAAAGGTTTCTTCGGGTCGGCGGCAACTACTCCCCTGATCCTCATGGGAGGACCTTCCACCGCCTTCGCCCAGTCCCTGGCTATGGTAACATCTGTGCCCAGAGTCCTCCATAGCCCCTCTGTCATTGAATGCCCACCGCTCTTCTCATAGGTGCCCCCAGCCTGGGTAGCGGGGGCTGGTGGAGGCCCCCCGCCCGCCATATCGCCCCCAAAGCTAGAGAGGTAAGAGAGCAAAGCCAGAGTGAGAACCTAAGGAAAGAGAGAAAAGCAAGAGCGAGAACCTAAGGCGATTCAAGGATTTGTGTTTCATTCAATGTTGTATTTCGCTTGCATTGAGCATTGTATTTAACATCTACTTAATAACTTGAGTATATCTAAATATATTGGCATTATCTAAACTATAATATTACCATATATCTTTCATACTAGATGATATTATTATGTTCTAACTGATCTATTATGAACTACTAATATTAAGAACTACATCTAGCTTGAACTGGATAAACCAAGCATCAAACAAATAATACTAAAATAATTTGTTCACTTTATCATATCAAATTTATAATTGAAAGGAAATGAAACAATGTAATAACACTTACTAGTATCTGTTTCATTACTAAGTATTTAGGGAAAACTAGATATATTGGTGCCTCTAAATTTTACTATGTTTAGAATTTATATAGATCATTTGATGATGGGGTTTTCATACCCCTTCCCATTGAACCATGAGAGAGGAACAACCAATCACACAACAAACAGCCTAATTTCCTTCCTCTAGTGTCCCATTGAGATTAGATCCCGCAACCTTTTCTTCACTAGAAACAGGCTTAACCAGTTGAGCTAGTGGGCAAATACAACATATAGCTCATATACACACATTCTAAAAATGAAATCATTTAACTCCTATGAATTTTCTAGCTATTTCAATCTTTTGTACCTTAGAAATATGAATTAGGTCTTACTGAGCAAAGAACCATAAAACAATATTCAAGATGATACATGTTCCTAACATTTTGACTTGTTATTTTGAAAACCATGGTTAAAAGATGAATTTATACTCACTTAGATATGACCCTATATTATTAATCCCAAATCTAGCTTTGTTATGCTCGGATTTTGGTCTACTCATCTTAGACTTGAGCTAAAAGCTCTAAAATCACCTTCAAACAACCTGACATAAGGTCTACTGCTTTGAACAGAACTTACTGGAGGAAGAAGATGAAGAGGGGAGGTAGCATTGAACCTCAAGTGAGTCCTACAATAGACTCCAAGTGAGGGAAATAGCAAGAGAGAAGGATTCAATGGCTAACACAAACATCCTATGTTCAATCTATGACTAGATATTTATGCTTCATTATTATTTCCCAAAAACAAATTGTAAATCCCCTTTCCATTGGTCTATTCTATGATTTGGGGATATAACTGTGTGGAGAATGAATATACACATCTAATGAAAAAAAATTCTTCGAATTCATATAACATTATGGCTATTTTTGTGATTGGCTTTACTGGGTGGTAGATGTAACACATTTCCATTGATTTGCGGGCCCATTGGAGATCGACCCATCGGAAGTTGGCCCATCAGTTTTCACCATCAATAAGTCATTTGTCGGTGTTGGTCTATTAGTTGACAAGAGAAGAAAATTATATATGTTTACTAAAAATCCCATGTCACTCACATTTTACGTATGATGTTGTTAATTGTTTTTGTATTGGATTCATAATTGAATGCATACAATTCTAAAGGTTTTTTTACAAATTACCAAATGATAATCTTATTAATTTATTTCTTAAATGTTCTTAATGTACTTTCTATCAACACATGTGGATCATTACTATATCATCTATAGCTCAATTCTCCATGTATGCATACCACATGTATTTGACTTTACAAGAAATAACTTGAACTTAAATTAATTTTTCCATCAACCACAATTTATTACAAGATAGTAATGGAGATGTAATCACCAATAAAGTTCAAGTTAATACTAATCATATTATTAACCTAAATATCTCCAAATAAGGAAGGTATGGGTCATAACAACCTCTCCCTTTAAAGAGTTTTATCCTCAAAACTTATAGGTAGGCAATAATAGTATAATAAGATTACATTCCTATATATCAACTTTAGACATCTTACTTACTCAAGTTCTCATATGTACCTTTCAAACCACATTCTTGATGTAACAAACCATCTCAAATACACCAAGAACGTTTCCATCTAAGTTATTGAATATTAATCATCCTTTATACCCAATATACTCTCTTGAGGTTCCACCCTTAGTTGGTATGTAGTCTTTACTATGTCTTATACATCGTGCTTTACTATACTTCTGAGTACATCATATAAAGATGAAGGAAATCATATCATATTTACCACACTAGGCTTCTAATCTTAAGGCCCCATAAACTGTAAACATGAGTTAACACAATTGAGTTGTACTTGGTTACTAGCTAATGAAGAACATAATAACAATTGATATTTTTAATTTATTGGATACATTAACACACATACTAGGCTGAATATACTTTTTTTATCATATAAAAGTCAATTTCTCAAGGAAACAATCAGACACACACTCTCCAGGGTTTTCATTGGTAGAGTATATCTAAGAAACTGTCAGTTTAACTATGACGCCCCATGCCACAAACTACGAGATAACTCAAACTAAACGCGGAAAACTAAACTAAACAAATTGATTACCATAAAGCATTGAAAATTAAAATCGATATGATTAAGCATGAAAGTAGCAAAAGCCTTTACATGTAGGTCCTCACAGGACACATGTATTAGATATCATAAATCACAAGCTGCTTACATGTACCACATGTACCATTATCCTGCTACAAGAGAAACATGTTCCATGCATATACATATCTGCTATATCAGGACATAAAAAGGGAACACAAGCCAAAACATGTATGGATAGCATATCTACAACACACACCCAAAAATCATCCCAAAGACCTGAGTGTACAGGGATGACTCTAAGACTCTACACCAAAAGACTAGCAACACTTTCAACCTTGTCAGGTATTGTCCTTCTTGCTTCTCCTCTGCCTTAGCTACACCATATGTACTTCCTCATGCACATCCACCTAAAAGATGTGGAGAACCCATGGGGTGAGATTCCAAATATCACCGGGAGATATAACTCTCCACCAATGCTATTATTAGCACAAATAAGGTAAATAAAGAACAGAAGTAAAGCTACAATTACAATAAGCAGATAATCATTCCTAATCAGCATAAGCAATTGCAATTGGATTGTGGAACATCTTATCATCATAAAAGGAATATGACAAACATGTATATTTACTACCAGCTATATTGTACAAAAGCAAACAGGGCATCATCCAATGTTTTTGCATTTGATCCTAAGCAAGTATACTACACGGTTTGTTACATATTTTATTATGCCCCGAGGATTTGATTCATACCACCCAAATCCAACCAACCACTAATAAGTCAAAAGGAGTGCCATAAAAGGTCTATGGAAGATCCAAAATCCACGACCTCACCAAACCTCATGGTCAGTACATGAGTACACATTAGAGACATAACGGTCAACTGCAACTTGTAACATATAGATAAATAGTGAAAGTCCTAGCCCATCTTGGTACAGGTCATGATGCTAATGAAATTGAGCTATGACCCATAGATGCACTCCTGCTAAGGTATGGCCCACAGCCAATCCTGTGAAACCTCATAAGCATCAAACCTCTGAGCTATGACCCATAGTCGTACTCTTGCTAGGGTAAGGCCCGCATCCAATCATGTGAATGCATATACTCAACATTATATGACTCCAAGCCTTCACTAGGGAAAGCCCGTTTCACCATCCAGTAAGTGTTGACCCTGAGATGGTTCTATGGCATAGACAGAAACTACATGATTAGGTTCCACTTGATTAGTTAAGTCAATTAAGTGTCTTTTAGCATCAGTCAAGCCACATTGTATAAAGTCATAACAAACTCTATAAAGATAAGGGCATAGCACACTCCACATATACGTATAGAATGTGAACATGTCACACTATCACCACATGATGCTTGTATCATTTCCATTCACCACATCATCAATACCAGAGTCACCTTCCATGGGATATCAATCCCTCAACTCATAATTCATGTAGCACAAATGTTTCTGCATGCCTCTTGAAGGCTCATACAACCAGTATCATGCTTAATCAGCATAGTATACACTAGATATAATTATCAAGCTCATAACACCTGCTTGGTTAGAAATTCATAAACAAGAGAGACAATCACATATCCTCATAACCATTCCATGAGAGAGAAATAAGCAAGCCTCATTGCACATATTAGGGTTAGAGTTTCTTCTTAGTCGATTAGGGTTTACAAAGTTAGGTTCAACCATCAACCCTAGATTCACTACCTCCCATCATCTTTAAGTATATTAGGATTAAGGAACATATTTGGGTTGATTAGATGTTATTCCAGATAGTACTATCGTGACCTATGCATCATACATACAAGAGTATCATCCAAGCATACCCCCTTCAACCATCATCATCGTCATGTGTTGAGCCCATAGAAACTAGGTCATGATCACCCGTCCTAATCCATGTCACAACTGTAACACCTATGGTGTCACGACCCCTCACACTAATAGGTCACAACCCCTTCCACCTAGATCATGCCGTGCCCGCGACATCTAGGGTTAGGGTTCTAACCCACCATCAACATCTCGACCTCAAGGCTGTCTCGACCACCATCCAACCACTGCCAACTATCACGACCTCAACATATATGATGTCTTGACCATGAAAACTAGGAGTTGACATGTTGGTCTCAAATAAGAACCAAAAACAAGGAGAAAACCATGGTCATCGTGAAGGAAAGGCTCAAGCAAACGATCACCAAAAACCCTAAGGCATGGGTCAAGAAACCACCAAGAAATAACCTTGCCTAAGGAAGAAGAAACCATGATCAAGGTACCCAAAATAGAACCTAACCTCCCTCCAAACATCTAGGGACACGTACACCATGCTTGAGAGCAAGATCAAGGTCAAAAGGCAGGGAAGAACCTCCATAACATATCAACCATCAAAACATGTGCAAGTAGATTAGGGTTTTAGATTTCCACCAAACCAAGCAAGGTATCTCCACCAAACAAGTTCTAGATATTATCATTATCTACTAGCATGATAAGGGAACATTTTATATAGAGAATATGGTAAAATGCAAGCATAAAAAGTGCAATAATAGAGTAGGTTAAGTGTTATATAGCCCGCCTTAAGAAGGTCAGTCCAAGGATTCCAAGCTCCAAAATCAAGAGCTCCAAGCACACGATCCAAGGGTTGAAGAAACTCCACCAAAAGCTCCACTCTCAGCCATAAGAGCACCTCAAGAAGGAGAAGGCACCAAGGTCAAAGATCATCCAAGAAAAGAGAAATAAAAATCTCTAGGTCGAGCCAAAAGAAAGAAGGGAGAAAAGAGAGAAGAAACTTACTCTCACTTGGGTGTCGCCTTGTCAAAACATGGTCCATTACCCTTGTGATGAGAAGCTTACTCTCAAGAATGACCACCATGTAAAAACATGGTATAGAGTCAAGAAAAGGGAAGAAGATGGAGGTAATATATCAAAAGAAACATCATCAAGGAAGATAAACACTTACCAAGGGTTGAAGATGAGCTTCGATCACCACAAATGCCACATGTAAGAGGAGGTCGATCACCAAAGCTCCAAGGACAGATCTCCTTGCTCCACCAAGCTTCAAGATCAAGCAAAGGAGAAGGAGGTATATGGAGGGCCAAAAGAGATACCAACATGGAGAGATTAGGGGTTATATAGGTGGAAGATGAGAGAGAATGCAAGGTATGATTTGTCAACACTCCAAGGTACCATAGGGACACTTGTCTACACAAAAAACCCACATGTAACCACCTTAACCATGCATACAAGACATGGTGATACACTTTAGGTTGGATCTCGACCACCTAGGCAATCCAACCCCCATGTTGCGACCGCAACACCCCAAGGGATCCATCCATGGTTGCGACATACCACCAAGGACCACTAGGTCACGACACAAGGTTAACACAAACCCTAGGTCAAGACACTCTTCACAACAGGAACCATCTCGACCCAAGATTCCCAAGACAATCTCAGTCGCAACAACAACACTAAGAGGAGGTGTCCCCATCGTGACACCCTCCAAACAAGCCCTATGTCGCAACCTAGGTTGAGACAAACCAACATGGGTCACTAGGTCAAGGCACACCAACCCTAGAAAACCCTAATCACCACTAAGGGTGACACCACCCAACCAAGGGTCAAACAATGAGCCTAAAAGAACCACATACTCTCACATGAAACCAAGAGAGAGAAGGAATACTCTAGAGGTGGAAAATTTCACATCAACCCCATATTTTGGGTAAATTGCAATTTGCACCAAAACTAGCACAAACATCATCCAAACATGCTCAAACTTAAAAACGCAACCTCTCCACAAGCCCTAATTACATCTAAAGAGATTAGAGAAATGTTATAAGAACATGATCAAGCTAAATACAATAGGGTTACCCCAAAACTCAGGTCATGGGTCTTACAATAACCATCAGAACACGCACTCTCGAGGGTCATCATTGGTAGAGAATATCTGAGAAACCATTAGTATATGCACATTCAATCCATTGGTAATCAATTCATAAATAACCAACCAACTAGTATGTTGGTAGGAAACTGACAAAACATAGAAGGTTACATGGCCAACCACTATCGTTGTTTCTGAACTAATAGGAGGGTAGAACAACTCCGTCACTCTTCAACTAATGAAGAGCCAAACGTATACAAGCTGGAAAAAAAATAGAAGAGCCTTTTCATTACTTAGATAAAGGAAAAACAAGCTCACTTCCATCAATTCTCAACCAATGGAAGGCAAACCTATATTATTGTTCTATCTGTAGGAGTTCCACAAGTCTTCTCTAGATATAGTCACAAACAAATCTCCATTTTAAACTATTGACCTAGAATCAAAATCAAAATAATCTTCATCTTACTCATGTTTGATATGAGAGTCTAATATGTCGATCTATAAGAAAGATTATATACTCATGTATTTTATATTAATATGATATTGAAAGGTAAATATGTAACTTTTAATACTGGAAAAAGTCAGGGGTAGAGGAACAATAGCAAAGCAACTAAGGGTAATAGGAATGAAAGATAGTCTGGGTGTGCTAATACTACTAGGACCAACATGTCTTATATAGGCATCATGTCTAGCGCTTGTGTGAATTTGGATAAGAATGATAGAAAATCTTATTTGAATAAGGATGAAAATATTCATAAGGTTATCTAAAGGTTTTTAGATCTTTTGAAAATACATAGATTCCAAGGATTTACAGATAAGGAATAAAATATGTGGTTCTTATCAATGCATATGGGCTTTGTTTATCCTCAACATTTTTAGAAACTTAACTACATGTATTGTAACTTCTGATCCGACCCTTTTCATTATAAACATGCCCTAATTAGGCCCCCATGCAATTTATTTATATTTGTCTCACACTCCACTATTTTCTACTTTTACTTTTGTATTCAACTTGACTTTTGAATGTTCCTCTTATTTTCTCATTAGTTCACCTTCATTTTGTATTTCCTTTTATTCAGCTTCATGCAAATAATATTGGATAAGAGAATATATACAAAGATAAAATTATATCCCTACAAATAATTTCTTAAGGCTTTCACCTCATCGAGTTAAATAAATTCTTATTAGGAACATTAATTATTTAGTACATTCCCACTCTCTTTTTTTCTTTTTCCAAAGTATAGTTTTAGTATGAGCTTGCCATCTTTATATTGCCTTCCTTGTGTAAATCTATAATCTACCTCTTATCACTTACATAGCATGTTATGTTTCTTCTATCTAATTTATTAGATTATTCTCTTTTAAGATCTAGTTTAAACATATGAAATGCAATCTTTGGTTATATCTCTTATCATCTTCTAATCATTTTCATAATTTAATTTCTAATTCAAAATTCTTCTTGGAAGTTCACTATCAAGATTAATACATAACATATCTTATATTCCAATTCATGTAACT
Organism: Alisma plantago-aquatica; assembly: GCA_963693085.1. Classification (NCBI taxonomy): domain Eukaryota; kingdom Viridiplantae; phylum Streptophyta; class Magnoliopsida; order Alismatales; family Alismataceae; genus Alisma; species Alisma plantago-aquatica. Next base: position 297,457,954 of record OY856409.1, on the reverse strand, counting down.
CATATGTGTAAAATGTTCCTTTTCACACTAAACTTATATGTTGTTCTACCATCCATACACATGTAACTTGATATTTTACATAGTATTATATTTACCTTTCCTAATCACATGCAAACGCAAAAAAATACAATGAAATACATAAAAGAAGAACAAATGATTACTCTACCATAGAATAAGTTTCAAACAAGAGAAAAACATTTATTTATTAATGCACATATCTTAATATCCCACTCTTATCACATAACCTTCATGTTTAACGAGTTTTCATCTTCCCTTGTCCATTTTTATTTCAATTTGATATCTTATTATGACCTCATCTTTCATATGCTTAACAAATACTCTTTAATTCAATGATTCTAGTAATACTTCTTATTAATAAACCCTTAACATTCTTCAATTATTTTCCTATTTAACATTCTTTATTAAACATTTTGATTAGAATGTCTCAATTATCTATACGATCCAATTTCTTAGCCCATTCTTTATTCTCACTTTTTATATGTATTTACTCACCTTATCTTTCATGTATATGGTTATTCATGCAAGGTTATTTGTAAATCTTTTAATTTCACATTAATTCTATTCCTTTTTGCGTATTTCTCATCTCATGTAAAATATTTATGTCTTTACCCTTAAAGTTATACAATTAACCCAATTATGATTATCTTTAGAATCTTCTCCCTTTTTCCCTTCAATTTTCCTCATTTGTGAAGCCATCGAACTCCTTTATAATTATGGTTTTAAGAATTCTCTTCTATTCTAAACAACATTTCTTCCTTGATGTTATTTTTGAAATTTCTACACTCCACCTTCTCCTCTTTTCTTTTCCTTTGTTACCCTATGATAGGGTTGATTGACTCTAATAAATATTTTAAAGACAGATGTACCAAGGGTTCTTTCATCTCATTTTAGATTCTCTTCATCATTTAGTATGCTCCATACTAATATTTTGTCTCGAATTTATATTCTTTCTTCCTTTATGAATCGACATAGGTTTTCTTGTTTTGTGTTCAAACCTTGCACATAGTGACTAATTCAACTTTGTTTTGGTTAGTCTACACATATTTTGATCTTAATACTTCATGTATGCACATTCTCATTACATTCTAGGTTTACTTTATTCAAATTTACAATGATTAGGTTACTAATAGGAGTCTTTTGATACCAATAACTCATCTAGCCAATCGAACTAGGCCAAACCTACAGTCCTAAAACTAAAAGCTACTTGGGGTTAACCAACTCATATTTATGTCAAACATATGAAATCAAAATTCACTAAGGTGAACTCATATAATAATAATTTAAGGCTTACTTTATGTCAATAATAGCAAGCAATATCTGATTTAAATTTAGATGTACAACAATCTTAACTAAACCATATACTTCTAAAACTAAAAAATTATGGGATTCACATAGGTAAGAGCATTTATATTCCTTCAAAATTAAATAAACAATATAATACAAAATTTACATCATATTATATCTTTATTATCTTATTCTTTTGTTACTTTCTGGTACAATAACCTTAATACTTCTATTTTTTCTCTCTAGACCATCCTCCCTCTACATACCTGCCAGTGCATATAGGAGAGTAAAGATAGAGTATATTGATACTGGTCAACCTAAGTATTCATATATTGAACCAAGGTTTCTATATGCTTGAACTTCCTAGATCTATAACCACATCAACTCCTAATTGCCACACTTGTGACACTAACTATCTAACTTAATGGTCCTGACAACTCCACCTAAGCATTGATACTAAGATGTCAGGACGTGAATCCCATAATCACTCTTAGTGTTGGTATGTATTCCCAGATAGCCAATCATATGATAATTGGAATGTGGCATTAGATACCTAATTTGATAATGATAAAGGTAATTTCGTTTATTATGTTTGTCTAAATCATGAAATGATGACACATACATTGTAGATGTCTGAAGAATTATGTTACTTGATAACATATGTTTTCAGGTTGATGTCCTAAACATTGAGATTATATGCATGATAAGATTACATATATTCTCATTATGTCCTTAGTCAGATATTATCATGGAAGAAAAATAGACAATAGTAATACATAAGACTAGAGTGTGTGTTGGTTGATGACGAAATCTCATTAGTCATGATATGTGATATCAAACCAAGCACATAGGTACAAGTTAGAGAATAGTGTATCAGACAAACCCACTATAAGAGTGATACATGGAGACCATGGAATGGTAGTAAGAATCAACTCTCATAGTGATTGTCACGGAACCGTTCTTACCCCAATCCTAATCCTACTGCCTAGACAGTAGTAAGAGGATTGAAGCGCCCGTCCCTGAGTGGCCCAATATGATCTACCACGCTGGCATATACAATAAGAAATAAATAACTCAAAAACTGGATAATTAAAGAACAAACTAACCCAATATGGAGATATAACCGATTTGTCTTTATCATCAGAGTATGTAGAGTGTGGAAGCAATCTTATTCAATATTCCATTTGTATTGCCTAAAATCAATAAAATCGAGACACAATCATGCAATTGCACTGTACGCTATCAAAATCAAGCAAAACAGTTTATAAGAAAATAAGTATACTTGGCAGGACTTATATTTCAAAGAATAATATGCAATTTGCAAAACCAACATTCATTCGACAAGTTTTTCAAACAATTCGAATTTTATTACGAATTCCCATTATGTTGTAATTCAAGAAGCATGCTTATATATTTTGTATGACTCTATTACCCCAACACGATGGGGAAGGTCACTAGGCCCCTTTTCACCATAGGAATATAGGAAGCCAATGTACAAGTCCCACTTCCAAATGAGGGGGTTGTTGTACTCAATATCCACATTATCAACATTATCAATATCATCATCATTATCAATATACTGGCAGTCATAATGGGCATGCAATTTATGTTTTCATGTTTTTCAAAATATAGTATAGAAAAACAGAAGACTAATCATAGGGAACAATAGCTCATCCAAGTAAATAGCCAAGTATACAATCAAGAGATACATAAAAGTATCTACAATACAATCAAGGAGGATTCATATAATAGCGTACCTTTCACCGAGATTTCGAGTATAATCAATATCCGATCAATAGGTCAACCCTTCGAGTCAGATCCTAAATCATCAAGATTGGATCAAGGGTCAAGATCATGATGTTCAGAATATCAGTTTTTCAATATTCGAGGTCAGGGTTACATTTTTCCTATGTCAACCTTAGGGTTGGGTCATTCACTTATAATCAACCAATATTTCAATATATCCAGCATTATTTCAAGTATATGATATATATATTCGAGTGTGAATGACTTACCTAGGTTTTCTAGGATTATATGTGCTAACCCTAATTTATGATCATTATCCAAGTCATCATCAAATCTTTAGAGCATCATGTTGTTCTAACATCATTTGTATTCAAGTTCAGATTGATGAGTCAAAACTATATCAAGGGTTTTGCAAGCTTAAGATTAATATCAAGATTTACTCATTATTCATAAAGATTCTAATCAAGATTGAATCAAGTAAATAGATCTATATTCACTAATGATTCACTTTCAAGAGTAGATGATTCAAAAACATCAGATCTAGGTTACAAAATATCATCAGAGTCCAAAAATAGGGTTTCCAAAGATTAATCATGATTATGAGTCATTTGACAATTTAAATATGCAAAGGATCAAAGCTCTAGAGATATCAGTGATAAACATTTGGAATCAGGTTTCAAAAGAAATTTTAATCGATTCACTGGGTTTTTCTGATCAAAATTGACTACTTATTTGTAATTTTTGGAGTTAGTATTTATTTTCTACAATTAAAACAAGATCAGGACTTTATATGAATATTTGTCAGAGAGGGAGTGAAAATACCTTTGATACAAAAATCAAGGACTGCCAGATGCGCAATCAGTGGCCCAGATCTAGCCACATAGTCTTTGTGACTTGCTATCTTGGAGGGCCGGTTCAATCTTGGTTCGGTTGGTGCAATGCTCTATTTCTTGGTTTAAACCCTAGTTCAACTAAGTATTGGACCGGGGCTACCCTTCCTGGACCAGCCGGTCTGGGACCTTTCTTCCTCGCGCAACAGTCCCTCACAAGTGTGGGAACCAGGCGGAGGGAGGCTCACCGGTGTGGACCCGCTCCAAGAGCAAAAGTGGGTGAGGGAGGCCGCGAGCATGCTGTCTCAGTCCGCCAGCACCTCGCGGACTCAAAGGAAGCCAAAGAAAGGGAGGAGGAGGTGAGGAGCACGGACGCCCGATCTGGGCTGTGCGGCGGTGGCGCTCAAACAGCAGGAGATTTAGGAGGGATTATGGGGCTCTTTGTAGCTGCTCGGGGCACGTTCACATGACTAAGGCAAAGGATTGCCTTATGCGGGCCTTTGGGGGTGTTTATATAGCACTAGGCTAGGGTTAAGAGAGCTGGGTTGGCGGCCATGGCCGTCGGAGTGAGACGGGAGAGTAAGGGATGCCTTTTGGCGGCACAACAGAGGACAAAACGTAGTCAAAATGGGTATGATTGAGCGCGAAAATACGAGCCGAGGTGTTTTATTCGCTTTGATTTTCAAAACTCGACCTTAATTGGTTGTTTGACCAGTTCGGTTCTACCGTCTCCTCCCCACAATCAGCAGGAGGTAGAAGATGGGTCTGTGGCTGTTAGATCAAGCCTGGATCCACGACTGCTAGATCCAAGGGCCGTGGCTCACCCCCGACCCTTCACCCGGATTGCTGACATGGAATAGCCAAAGAAAAAGGTAATAATAAAGGGATTTTGAGCACAAAACTTCCAAAATTCATAGAAAATCGTAGGAATGTCCAAATGACCTCAAATTTGGACCAAAGCTTCAAAATAATGTGTAGAATATCTAGAAAATGTTTGAGAATCAAAAGACAAAATGTGATTGACCAATTTGATCTTTTGGACAAAGTGATGCATGAATCCAATTTGAAGTGTTATAATGTGTATAAAAACTACATTGGTCACCATATCTTGGATTTGAGTCTCAATAATGATTATGAAGACAAGAAAAATAATTTGAGACCATGAGAGAATATAATGAGGTCAAAAGAGTAATTATCTCATTATTTTGCTAAAATCCACTTTGTCACAGTGATAGTGGTGATTGTGGTTCTTAGACATGAAGTCACTATACTCATCACATGTGGTTTGATGAACTTTGAAATCATCCACTGTGACCTCGAATAAGGGTTGCCATAAAGGTGATGCACTGGTGCACTGTGACACATAGGGATAGAGTTTAAGTGATGTAGATGGGATTTTTCCCTCCTATAGGAGATTTCTATCCAGGCCACTTGATAAGAGAGACTGAGAAATGTATGGCCATACTCATGTGATTCAATATGTGACATGTGAACTCACATGCATATCAAACAGTATGCTCTAGTTCAAGGAACATGGACTGAATGTTGAGAGGTTGAAGATTTCATGCCTTGAATACAATATGGATTTTAGAGACAAAGGAACTATACTATCACAGAGTGTAGGTTGAAGTTTTTTTATAACTTTCCAAACTACTTGGGTAGCAATGATGTGTTTCTAGATAATGCTTATTGTTTGTAATGTCATAAGTTAGTTATGGACATTCACTGCTAATGTAATTTGGGACTTATAGGTTCACACACATAGGATGCACTTAGAATAGAAGTTTCTTCATGAATGATGTTTAACTTGATTACTAAAAGTGTTTAGGTATTCAATTAAACAATAGAGTTTAAAATTGCCTAATTGGACTCTGAACTAACCGGTTCAAGTGTTGGACCGATCGGTTGGAATGTCAGGTCAATTGGAAACACAATTGGTTGAATATTTGCTTGAAATGGATATGTGAAGCAACCATTACACATATGAAACGACCATTTCATGATGTGAACCGACCAGTTAATCATATGGCCTATCTAATTTAATGATCAATTCAATTGGATCAAGGGTTGATGCTGATGTCATGATTGTGCATTAGTCACATATTTAAAACCAATATGTTTGAAAGAGGAAAGCTACTGAGATCACCGGTTCATGAGATGAACCGACCGATTCACCTCTAAGCCAACATATTCATGATATGAACTGATTAGTTCACTATTTATAGGTTCTAGAAAATTCGTATATTTTGTCTCTTCGACTCCCATACCAACTAGAAACCCTGACCCTAGCCCTCCTATAAATAGAGGGGTATTGGGGGCTTCTCAGACACAACAATAAGCTATGATAATTGTTTTCCTCTCTAGTTGTGGTAACCAATAGAGATCCTGAGCAAGTCCTACCCAAAAAGGGAGGGATAGCAAAGGATAGACAATTGTGGGAGAGTGAATCGGTGTTAGTACAATATTAATAATAATAAAGAAATTAACTTCTTTAATTTAAGAAAATTAATAAAAGAAATAGAAATATATAATAATAAGTTTTAATTAAGATAAAAGAAATATATAAAATCGATTTCCCTGACTTTGTTTCGACCTAGATGCTTTGTTCTTAGGTTTGGTCACTAGGGTTGGCCTTAGTGGTGTGTTGTAGCTGATACACATCGTTTGGTGTGTGTTATGACTGATTCAAGTACATTGTTTCAACCTAGTTGAGCTTGTGAACCAAGTGGTTGCTACATCACTTTTCTTATAATTTTTCTCTTGCATGAGTGCATGCATGGCCGATCCTTAGTGGGGAAAGTGTCCTTTTAGTGCTCTTATGTTTTCACAACTCATATCCCCACCTGCCCCCTATCTCGTGTGTATATAATCTCTCTTCTCAACATGCAAGCAATCCTTTTAGCTCTCTCTCCTTCCTCCTTCTTGCTTGTCTGACATTGGAGCTTGGTGGAGCTTAAGAGGGCTGATCTTGAAGCTTTGGTGGCCAATCATCCTTGAATGTGATGCTTTTGAGCTTGATCATCTGCTTTGTGGTGATCCTTGGTGATATTCTTTATTGGTAAGTGATTCCACACCTATGATCATGTTTTCCTTTGAACCTTACCTCTTCCCTCTTGGTCGTGAGACTATGTATCTAAAATGGTGGTCATCTTGAAGGAAAGTTCTCTTCACAACGGTCGGAGACTATGGTTTGACCATGGTTGTACCAAAGTGAGATGAAGCTTTCTTCTCTTTCTCCTTTCTTCTCTCTTGCTTGGCCTAGGGTTGAGTTTTCTTCACCTTGAGATATCATTTGACCTTGGTGTTCTTTTCTCTTTTGAGGTGACCTTGTGAACGTGGTGTTGATCCAAGTTGGAGCTTCTTTCTCTCGCTTGGAGCTTGTTTTCTAGGAGCTTGATCTTCAATCTCAAGAGGGTTATATAACTTTCCTGTCTTCTATTATTTGCACCATAATCTTGTGCCTGTGCTACTATTTTCATCTCTAACACATGATTCTAATATTCTAGATGGCGTTATCATGATCTAGGGTTTAAGATTTTGTAATGTTCTCATTTAGATTACTCTTCCTCCTAAATCCTAATTCTTGTACCTTATTTGGTGGTGACTATGGAGGTGATGGTTTTCACATGCATCTTGACCATGAGTTATATAATCATGTTTTTGGTTCGACCATCTTGATTAACTTGGGATTTTGGTCATGTTTACATGTGTGTGATGCTTGGTTTTCATCTCTCTCATCATGGCCTCCATGTTGATTTCTATGGTGATGGATCTAAGGTTTTGGTGATCATCTTCTCATGGAGTTTTCCTCCTTAATAATGATTAGTTTCCATGATGTTTATCTTCTATTTTGAACATGGTTTAGTTCTTTTTTGGAGATGGTTATGTGCTCCTTGGAGTATCTTGGACTTTGGTTTGCTACACTTCACTTGGATGCTAATGGTCGCTATAGGTGGAAGGGTTGTTGTGGGCGCAACAAACCCTAACCCTAATGGGTGGTACCTATATGTGACTCTAGTTGGGTTGGTCGCTACACCTATGTGGTTGTAACACCTTGCTTTGATGGTTTGGTCGACACATGAGAGTATGGTCTCTACACATATGTCATTCATGTTGGTCGATGCATCTTGGTTTACATTTGGTCGGCACATGGTGCTGCTTGGAGTTATGAGTTTAATAATCATAAGTATGATGCTAAATCTAATGTGTTCCAAGAATGTGGGAGATAATGTATCTAGGGCTTAATGGTGAGTGTTGTATTGGAAACCCTAATCGGCTTCAAATGAAACCCTAAACCTAATTGAGCATGAGATGATATAACTTATCTTTTTGATGTGTTAGCATGTAATGATATTTCTCTCTCCTACTTGTGTAACTCTAACCCTACAGGTGGAATGAATAACATAGCTGGTGAATGTTATGGTGTGATTAATGTGATACAGGGTGATAGTCATGAGCCTTGATGAGTTAATAATGATGATGTACAGGAACAATGTGAATTGGGTCTTATGACCTGACAAAGGCTTAAATGCCTAAATGAGAGGAGATATCCTCTAGTAATGAGGTGAGGGATTGATATCCCCTAATGATGTGATAATGATGATGGCATTGTATGGTAGTGGCCTCAAGAGATGATGTGAAAAGTTTATGCTACATATGTTTTATATCTTCTGGAGTTGTAACACACCCTTAACTTGTAGAGTTTGTTTAGGGTTTGTACATTGTAACCTGATTGATGATAAAATATACTCAATTGGACTAACTAATCAAGTGAAACCCTAATCATGTAGTTGACATGTGCCATAGATCCATCTTCAGTGTTAGTACTCATTGGATGGTGAAATAAGTTCTCCCTTAGTGGAAGCTTGGAGTCTTATACTATTCAATGTATGCATTTCACAGGATTGACTGCGGTCATGCCCTAGAAGGAGAACGGTTGAGGCTGTGTCTTAGTGATGTGATTCAATATACATATATGATATAATTTGAGGATGGATGTGGTCATACCTCGATAGGAGTGCAGCTATGGTCGTAACTCAGTTTTCACTAGTGTTGTGCCTATATACCATGGAAGACTAGGTTGTTTTGCAGTTGGACTTTATATGTCACTGTGGTGGACTCATACTGACCGAGGATGTGGGAGATCATAGGAGTCTGACTCCTCCTAGATATTGTATGGCACTAATTTCAACTTTGCAGTGGTCAGTTGGAGCATGAGTGGTATACCTCATCTCCTCAGTGCATAATAAAAGATGTAATATAGTTGTATAGCATACTTGCTTGGGGTTAAACTCGATTCACATTGGATGACCCTTTGCCTTATCTCTTGTACTGATTTCTTGAATTATAATTTGGTAAGAGAAATCAACTAGTATACATGTTCTTCATAGTTTGTCTTGAACTATAAGATGTTCTACTGCTTAGTTGTAGATGCCCAAATTGCTTAAATAGTGTAACTACTTTACACATATCATTTAGTTGAATTTGCTCGACCTGATAATAATTATTTTTCCTGCTTTAGTATATTTGTTCTTATAATAGACGTTGGCAGAGAGTTATATCTCTCACTTGGTCATTAGTCTCACCCCATGGGTTTCCACATCTTTTAGGTGGCCGTGCACGACGGGGTAGATACTTTGAGGTTGAAGTTGAGCAGCAAGAGGAGGAGTAGTTGTTGAAGGTTGGATATGTTGCTAGTGTTTTGTAGTAGAGTCATATGTGTCGTCCTTGTACTCTCAGGTCCTTGGGGAGGTTTTTTGTTGTTTTGTACATTGATACGAGGTTTTGGCATTAGGCCATGGTTGTATAGATATGGAAAGTGTATGTGAATAGGTTGATATGTGAACAGGTTGTGACATGATGGCAATTGAACAGTGATATGTACATCTTTATGACATGTTATATAACATAGATGGAATGTTTATGGACTTAGATGTGATATGTTGTAGCTTTATATGATGCAATGTGATCGGTTTTTATTTATCGCATTTTCTGGTAATCTGGTTGATTAGTTATAATTTCGTACTTTGTTTTGAGTAATCTCATTTTATGTGATGATGTGTGTCACATGGCCCAAGGAACATGAATTCCACCTTAGTTTTGGGTTTTGAGATAATCTTTTATGAGTTACGGTACAATTAGGAATTTTTTATTATTAGCATTACATTTATTAAAGTAGTATATATTTATCATCAACACTCACATAATTGAGTCCTATTAAATTCATATTGTTACAAAAAGACTTATATATTATTATTATGCCTGAAATCCACATGTACTTAATTGACATATCTATTCCATTAATTCCATCTCTACTTAAATTATATAGAATATTAATATTTAGTGACAGGAAAGTACCCATAGTTACTCCAAAACATATTATTCATTTTTATTTAGTCATCATGTTAGTAAAGAAAATATATATAGCTTATTTCATGATTTTATTTACATGTTGGCACATAATTAAGTTATTATATAAATGTGTTTTAAATTTTTATCCTTGTTTGGTCAGATCTATCTCACCAACAAACTAATTATGAAATAAGGTAGAATTCTAGGCTCTGGTTCATAACATGAATCCTCTCTCCTCTTCCCTTTTCATTCTCTTTGAGGAAACCCTTTGCATGTTGATAAAGGAGCAATTTCTAAAGGAAGACTCAAGTAGTTTTTCCCTAAAAGAGAATTGGCAACACCCTCGATCTAGATGCTTGCATATGACATTGTTGTATTTCTATCAGCTCTCTCAACTCCCTGGTTTCCATCTGAGACATTTTTCTTGAATATTTCAGATGCCTGAGCCAAGTGATTAATGTTAATAAATTGGGATTCTTCCTTCACTCCTTGTCATCAATGTAGAAGGAATTGGAAGACTACCTCATCATACGTCCATTTGGGGAATCCTTCAAGTATCTCAGCATTCCAATTGCATGATTGAGATGAAAGTCCACGATGTTCAACCAACTTATAATTGATGCAACGGAAGATGGTGCCTAGAAACTTTGTGTTGTCTCGTTTGTCGATCGGGTGACTTTGATAAATTGTTTACTTAAATCCATACCCATATACATCATGAATTTTATTGGCATGTCTGCTAAAATGATGAAGGTGATGGAAAGCATTTTCTCAGGTTTCCTCTAGAGTGGACGGTACGGAAACCCCAGAAGGGCTTCGGTCACCTAGGATCATACAACACTTTTGTTGCACAAGGGGGTTTGGGCTTAAATCCATGAGGCTAAACAAAAAATTCTTCACCCTAAACACTACATGGGAGGTGTAATGGGGTCATTGTGATGGGCTTAGTATTGTAGGGTGAAGTACAAGAGATCCAGGTGTGTCATGATACGAACTGCCCCCATGATCTATAAATCACAAAAAACCTTTGCATCATTGGTGTAGGATCTAGAAGGGTTTTCTGACGGTGATGAGACACCTCAAGTAAGTTGTCAATAGGGTTCAGATATCCTTCTAGTTCCATAGATGGTGCCTAGACCTATTAGCACAACACGCTAGGAGACCAATGGCCATGAACAATTGATTGTGTGTGGAAGAAAAGTGGTGAAAATAGGTAAACAAATAGAAGTGGGATGACATCTCTAGCATGCTTATATTGGAGGGAATTGACTTGATTCTAGAATCAACAAAATTCATCAATGATGAAGATGATTGCCATGTGTGGAGATATTCCAAGTCAATATTCTTCTTGATTAAGAAGGGCAAGCGCCTCTTATCTAGCCATGACCAGGGTGAGGTCCGACCTTACTGCATTGGGTGGCTAAGGGATGGAATTTTTAAAGCTAACTCCCTAATGTGGTGCATGTTGAAGAAATTCATACCCATCAATGACAATGTACCAATATGCATGATACCAACTATGTTGAGATGTTACTGTTGTGAGACACCCATGATAGAAATGATGTATCACTAATTTTTTCTTAGTGTTATGGCAAAGGTCATGTGGAGTAAATATATAAAGATCTTCTAGGAGATTGAGGATATTTAAACCAACATAATCATTGTGAGGGTGATGACCATCAAGGTATGGTTGGCAAAAATGCTCCCAGCAATGATCATCTGGACCATTTAGAGAATGAGGTGCAAAAAGAAAATCTAAGGATGATTGCCCCATCCCACACCAGGCGTAAATATGGGATGAATGTAGCTAACATGATATCTAAGACTAAAACATTCAATAGAAGGGGGGACCAGAGTTTCAAGGAGTGATCATAATGATGTGCTTGGGGAACCACGTCCTATGATTAGGAATCTTGAGATTGTGTGGTGTCACACCCCTAACCTACAAAACCTCAAGCTAAACATCATCATAGGAAGGATGTAGACACAGTTAGGGCAATGTGTACGCTAGACAACAAGGATCTTTAGAGGAATCAATGGAACAATGGAGATGGTGTATACACCTCACATTACTACAATGGACCATGTTTCTGTGTGCACCCAAGCTATTATAGTCGGTTGAAGATGTGAGAGGATGCAAATGTCACAGTGAGCTCAATTGAGACAGATGTAGGAAAAATGGTGGATATGAAGAAGAAAGAAGATCAACACCCTTAGTGGGTTATCCCACCTGTGAGAGTGATTACCAGAATCTTGAGAAACTAGGCTTGTAGTCTTCAGTGTATTCTGAGAGTAACATATATTGTGGCTATTCAGATTATTAGAAGAGGAAGTTTGGATCTTAACATGGCAGTCTACATGTTCCCTTATGTAATCCATTGGTAGATGGGAGAATTGATGAACCTTTAGGCAATGGGAACACCGTATGTTCGGCTCATTTTGATATATACGAGATAGATTTAAGGTAGCAAATGTGTTGGGATAGTTGTTTTCTTTTCTATTTCTATAGGAGAGTGGCCCACACATGGGCATGGGCCTCAGGCAACCCCCTGGGGCTGTATAGAGATGGTGATGGAAGGGTATACAAGGAGTCATTATACTCCTCTTTGTTTTGTTGATGGATTGTTTTTGCTGGAAGGGATCGGGTGAATGAATCCCTCCAATTAGAAGAAAAATAAATCATAGAAAAACTAGTAATGTGATATTAGATGGTGCAACAATGTGAAACCATAGTCAGTTCATTGATTTATTTCCTACATAATCAAAAATGACATTAAATGATTACTTCTTTATTCATATTCAATTAAACACCAGTTCATCTTAAATTATATCACTTTGGAATTTGAGGCACGAGTAAGATAAACTCCAAACCACCATTAGGTTATAAGATAAGATAATAGGTGATTTTATGCTAGTATAACAATACTAACAATATAAGATATAAAAATATCATAATGTTGTAGTTACAAGATGTCCTAGGTGAAGGTCCCACTAGAGAGGCGATGTTGTAAAGGATAGTACCATGCATAGATCATGTAATCACAATGATAGGGCATTAATGTACTAGCAAATTGTAGATTGTAGGAAATCTTTTCAATAAAAAATAAATTCATAAGAAATTGGGACGCATATAAAATAGATAATAGGGATAGTTTGGAAGTGGGTTTAGAGGTTTTTGGTCCCATAACAAAAGATATGAATAGTCATTTTTTACTTATCTAAGTAATAGATCTTTACTTATATAGTTGTATGATCTAATTGTTTAATATATGCTTAATCATTGTTGATAAACAATATCTTGATGTATAGATTTAACTTGTTAACATATAGTAACTACTTTTTGGTTGAAATTATTTAGGGCTTGGTAAGTAAGACTACTTTGGAATGGATTAAGGATTATGTGGTGATTGTGCTTAATTGGATGAATGTTAAAGGGTTTTCAAACCATACTTATTATTGAATTATGTAAATAAAATTAGTTTAAGAACATCATTTTATATGATGTATAATACCTTGATGAGACCTATATCAGTGGGACATGATGCAAAACCCTAGTTACCTAGATTAGGGTTTTGGGTAGGTTGAGGTTCGTTTGATATAGTTGAAATGAAAAATAAATAAATCTTATTGCCCATGGTTCAACCAGAAGTATGAAATATACCTCAATTGGTGATATTTCATTTCTATTGATCCTTGATTTGAGGTTATTCAATGCCTTATATAGACTATGTGCTTATATATATATATATATATATATATATATATATATATATATATATATATATATATATATATATATATATATATATATATATATATAGAGAGAGAGAGAGAGAGAGAGAGAGAGAGAGAGTCAGGCTAGAATACACTTGAGTGTAGAGATCACACAATTACACTCAAGTGTGTTTTCATATCAAGAATATTGTTTTGCAAAATGTAAACCATTAATCTTCACAGTCATACTATAACTAGGCTACATACAAATTTTGAGCCCGTTTGGATGAGTGTAAGTCACTCATCTAAGGGCAACAAAATCGACACGTGAAACTAATTTAAAATGCATAATTTGTGTGGTCTTTATAACATGACCTATAAATGTCCAAATGTGCTCAAATTTTGTGTATGATCTATTCACAAGATGTTTAAGAAGATCAATGGATTAGATTTTTGAAAAAAATATTGCATTATGAAAAACTACTTGAGTGTATTCTAGCCTGACTCTCTCTCTCTCTCTCTCTATATATATATATATATATATATATATATGTATATATATATATATGTATATATATATACGTATATGTATATCAACCAAATTTTCATTTTGAATTTCTACTAGACATAAACTAGGTTGAACCATATCAACCAGGTGATATATTGTATATCCTGAATGGAAAATAGTATTTACTTGTAAGCTTTAGACAACAGCTTATATTTATAAATTATCTAAGATTAATGAATAAATACAAAATTTTGGCCAAAATCCCAAGTCAGATGAATGATAGGACCTACATCAGACATTAAGGGTGTATCAAATGGCATTGCATAACTATCAATCTAGCCAAATAAATATTATGTGGTGCACCATATAGCCATACTAACTAAATAATAGGCATGCCCGAACCAAATAAGTCAAAGTGTGACAATATCATGTGCATATCCATCCAATTGGTATATATATGAGAAATAAATACAAATAGAAGTCATGAAGGAAAAGCTGAATTTGAAATTCCAAATCATGTTCTTGATGTTTTCAAGCCAAACCAAGCATTTTGTTACCTCCATCATGAAGTGTCAAACTGAATGAGTCTTCTACCAATCATGGGGTGGTTGGAATCATCAGAATAATGATAATTAGTCAAAGAGCTTTCCATTAAGAAGTGGATGCCATCCAAAAAAGTTCCAATGCCAAAAGCATCAAGACGTCCTATTGAAGAAAAGAGACAAGAAGGCACACCGAAAAACATGAAATAGGAGAATGTATCTCGAGTTTTTGGTTGAATTAATAAATCAAGTTTCTATAAAATACACTCTCTCTAAAGGAATTGATTGGTTACATATGTCATGAAAGTGCATGGAAGGAGTCTAGCTTGTTTTGTATATTGATGATAGAGATAGTAGATATATATAATAGCAAGTTGCAGAGTGGAGATATCTCAATTTTGATTAGTCAAATAAATCACACCACCAACCTTTCAGATATAAGATATCTTGAGGGGGTTGAACAGAGATAAACCCAATTAAACAAAATTCATTAGACCTTCAAGATAATTCCCAGGATAATATTGTAGGTATTAAAAGCAAGGGAAAGAAGAATTGAGAAAACATCAAAAAAGGAAAGAATTTATAGTGGTTACAACCTCCAAACTAGGAGATGTGCATCAACTACCTAGAGGGTCAATCTCTAGGATTTTCAACCATAGGCCATTCCTTATATTCCAATATAAGAGTTACAACACAAGACCACCCTTTTCTAGATCAAGGGATAAACTAACTTTCCTTTTCAGATAAAGGAGCAAATAATCATTACAAAGACTTTTATATCTACTTACCAAGAGACTAAGGCCTTCACCAAGGACTTACCTACTCTTGAAAAAAGATATTCCACCTTGTATCCTTCACCTATTTTTTCAAGGAAGAAATCTTCAAAACACCACTTTTACAAAGAAGTATTGGGAAAGAGAGTTGAGAGTTCGGAAAGATTACAATGAGGTAGCTCTCTAACAGAAATGCTAAATTGCTCACAATGACAATTGGTATGTAATCAAGCTTGATAATGATTTAGGTGACTCTATGGGATTTTCACTCAACTATAGGATATAAGCATGAAAGGAAACATTGGAATGATGTCCAAAAGTATATATTTATAATTAAGTATGCCCACTAGATAGTAGACTATTTATGTTTGAATTCTAGCCATTTTCATGAGGTTCTTAGCTTTTGCAACATATATAAATCACTTTATATCATTCCCTAACATCTAGTTTTCACTTTACCGCTACAATGCCATTGACCGAGACGTAAGTAGGGTATCTTGGCCAATTTTTGTGCCATCGGTCGAGATACTTATCATTTAGTAACTCGACCTATGATCATGCTATGATCAAGTAGATAGATCCTCCACTGAGAAGTGTTCCATGACATTCTCAGTTGATGAACTACATTGTGATATAGTTTGATCATTTTTATAGAAGTACAAAAATAATATAATTATCATTTGAACTTACTTACAAGTCATATAGTCGTTACAAATGATTTACAACAAAAATTTCATTGAAATTGATCTTTGATTGTATAGTGGGTTGACTTGCTGATGTTTTGTCGTGAACACACAAAATTTACCAGAGAAAACTATCTCTAACCTTTGATGGCTACTCAATCCACTTGTTAAACAAATGGATTGATATAGTACAAAAGGTATTGATCCCAATAGATGGTGTGTTGAGAGAAAAATCAAATAAATGCAATGAACATTATTTAAACAAAGTTGTGGATAAATTTAAAACAAGAAAGTAAATTGCTGAATTAAAATGCAGAATTTAAAGGAACAAAAGTAAAGTGCAAGAATTGAAATTAAGTTATCAACATAATCTAAAGTGAAAAGAACAAAGAGCAGAAGAATCAACCGATTAAGATTAATTAAGATTTTATAGATTTGTCTGAAGTCAGAATTTTTTCACCATGAACTTTGTAGTTAACGTAGCCTCTTTTAGTTCCTTTTTAGATATTTTAGGTTAGGATCTTGAAGATCTATCCTCTTCGAAATCAGACCCAATGGTTTAAATTTTCTACTGACTCGTGGTCATTGGTGTTCTGAGGATCTTTGTTCAATCGTCCAATGTATTCCCATCATTGGTCTCTTTGAGGAACACATGAGTTTTATCTAATATTTGGGTCCACAAGTACAAGGTTATATCATCATGGACATAATTGTCATGAAGCACAACTGATCATATCACATTTTATGTTATTAAATAGATAAAAACACATCTTTTATATCTTTAAAGAGGGTTTACATTTTGCTAAGATAAGATAAGATCATGGGGATACTCTCCCTATCCTAACAAAGAGGGAACTACTCAAACATAATAAAAGTGGAATAAGGCTAGAGTATAAAAAAATTGGATCTAAAATATAAGATAGAAGAGATACTTTTTCTTTGGGTCCCCCTCCTTTTATAGGGGAAAATGAGGGGACAAAACCCAAGAGGAATGATTGTTGGAGGCATCTAGATTTCCTAATCTGAGGTGTTGCTATGTCGACTGGCATTAATCATTTGCTTCATCCTGAAGTCACATTGGTCAAACTTTGATTGTATTGATGTTTTTTTTCATTTTGGCACTTGAATAAGTCTTTACTTGTATTCCTCCACACATAAGCATATCACACTTATCAAATTTCCTTTGTTCCTAGTCAAAGGTGTATCTTTGAAAATATTTTTTCCCCAAATATAGAATAGAGAAATTTATTGAATTGCCTTTAACTACTTTGACCACTAATTAACTTCTTTGACTCTTTTTGCTGTGGATTCATGGTATAGGAATTTTGAGAGGATTTTGATCCTATCAAATTTCCAAAGAAATCTGATTAAATGATATTCTTGTAGGAAATTAATTCCCTTTCCAATTCATATATGTACATCAAATTTGGATTTTGAATGAAAAAATATAGCAATTTTGGTGTTGGATATATATATATATATAGAGAGAGAGAGAGAGTTGAGCTAGAATACACTCGAGTGTATAGATTGCACGCTACACTCAAGTGATGATTACATATGTAGACCATCTTTTGATAAATCTAAACCATTAATATTCATTGTTATAACAAATACATGGTACATGTAAATTTTGAGCTTATTTGGATTCTTCTGAGTCACTCTTTTATGGTCAATAAAATTGACACACAAAACTAATTTGAATTGTATCATTTTTCTCACCTTTAGATGCATGACCTATAAGTGTCCAAAAGAGCTCAAATTTTTAATGTAGTGTGTCCATAAGATATTTAATAATATCAATGGTTTATATTTTCAAAATAATGTTGTATGATGTGAAACTACTTGAGTGTATTCAGTCTCTGCTACACTCGAGTGTATTCCATCTTGACTATATATATATATATATATATATATATATATATATATATATATATATATATATATATATATATATATATATATATATATCAGGAACTTTAGGAAATCATACAACATCTTCCAAGAGTAATTTGGAAATTTTTGGGCTTTGAAATAAAGTATCTTTTTTTCCTACAAAAGGCACAATAAATTAAGTGAAAACTACAATTGACTAGAAAATAGCAAAACTAAGATAATTCACACTAAAACTAGAGAATAATAACAAAATGCTCTTAAAAAGATACCTAAAAGATGAAAATAAAATAGATAAGGATGCATTAATCACTTGTAATGTCACAAATTAGGGTTTGTGAATTTCGATGCTCTGAGTGTACTGAATGATCTAAAAGTTTCTCAAAGGAAATATTAGATACACATAAATGGAATGGTGAATTCATCATCAAAATATGGGCAATATATAACCCTCGAGTCGACACCAACAATGTGTGGGGCACCTATGGGACTCTTTTTTATCGTTTGATATGACCAAATTTCCTACTTTACATAGTTATTTATCTTCATTTTTGTGTACCATATCAAGAATAATAATTTTATTTATTATTGTTGTTAATTTGTATAAATGTTTGCTACATATTTGCCTTATATCACGTGGTTTCTTGGCTCAATAATGAATAAATCGAGAAAAGAGATGAAAATATGGGAATCTATCCTAATAGTTGTCATTGTATGGTTTTGAACTCATTTGACAATTATACTTCAAATCTTTGGAATTATTCCAAACCTTTCTGAAGTAAAAAAAATATGATAAAATACACTCACTAGTATGATAATACCTTCAGTTGGTCAATTGGATGTTCAATAGATTGATTTATTTGCTATATAAAATTTAAGTCCACAATAGAAAAATACTCCAACCAGACATTGGTGGACCTCCATCAATCACTTGGGAAAAATAAGCCTCCATTTTGGGCTGAAACTCCAACTTGATAGAGTGGAAATCCAATAACATATCTGCATAGACCTCAGACAATCGACTAACTTTCCAATTGATCCATTATGTCATTGTTCGGTTGAAAATATGACTACAGTTTGTTCTGAATACCCTCCAAAGAGTAAAAATGCATTCACTAAAGTACAAGGGAGGGGCCCAGTTGGAAATAAGTGATGAATGAGAAGGGGCATATTTTGGTAGATTGTAGACTCTCTACAATCAAAATGGGAGGAATGGAGAAATCTACCATGTAGTTTATTCTATCTAATTCTCCAAATCATCTCTTTCTACTTTCTATATTAGAGTTCAATAGGGTGTTTATTGTAATCGTGTCTAAGTGTGATTGGATCATGTAGTTAGGTCTTGGGCATAACCTAATGGAACATATTTCTAGTTTTTCTTAATGTTTCATGCATTGACTTGATTTCTTGAATGTATATTGTTTTATGTATTCTTAATGATGAGTTCGATATATTTTATAAATATTCTTTTATAGTAACCTAAAAACAGCTCAAGAGGTAAGTTTCAGTTAGACTAAGAAATGAGAAATCATCTAGATATGAAAGCAATACGGAGAATCATGGGTATGATTGAATGCTTAATGGATTGTTGAGAGATTGAGCATTGTAAGAATGCAATCCTTCTCCATAAATAATTCATGTTTATTCTATACTTGAGTGGGGAATTAGATAATAATTAATAAATTCAACACTAAAATTTGTAGAGTTTATTTACTAGAAATTGCAGGAGAAGCAAAGGTCCCCTAACGTCAGTATGTTTAGTCGGGCGGTAGATATTAGGTCACCTATTTGGATTTTAATGGTGACAAACCTCTAGACTTAACTCATCCTTCAACTAATTTGATTCTCCAATTTACTTTATAATGGTATTTATTTTACAACATTAGTTTAAGAATCATTCTCATAATTGATTACCTACATAATTTCCAAATGAACTAAATAGTTTTGTTCCTCTTTGTGTGACTGATCGTAAACTAATACATTGCCATCAATCTCTTGTGGGAGATCTAACTTTTTCAATGCATTTTAGGTATATATTTTGAGTGGGAAATGAGAGAGTAAATAAAACATTATTTACAAAATTAAGAAAGTACGATTCATCAAAATTTTGGTTTCGTTATTGGGGAGAAATGGAAGCATACACAGACCAAGTTGGGCCAGACTAGGATACAGATATATATTGGTAATAGTTTTCTTTCTTTATTTGTACTATTGATTATTTATTTATATATTATACATATGTACCTACGTTTTGAAGGTGTCCCTTGCATGATATGCTCTTCTAGAGAAGGAATACTCTTACACCTATTGTTGTAGATCATATGCACATTGAGCCACATGTGAAGAAGTAAGGATCATCCCATATAAAGGGAGATAAAGAACTTCTAACTACGTCATCCTGACCATCGACTATATCATGACTAGAGTCATGAATCCAGTAATCGAGGCCAAAAACTTCAATATGAAGTTATACCTAATCTATTTTATCTAGTATAACCATTTTGATGGCTTGGTAAATGAAGTTTCAAATGATAATTCCTAATGCTTCATTGTCTAGTGTGATACTTATAATACCAAATATGTACCATCCACGTCTCTTGTAATCCATTAATTCCACTTTTCTCTACAATATCAAGTATTATTTTGATTCATTAACATCCCCACAAATAGCATAAGGAGATGGGAGGAGCGCTTCAAGGAGTTCCTCATCAAATTCTTCCTCCAAGCATCACCACCTATTTGAGGAGGTAGATCATAGATTGTAAGGAAATAACGAATGAGTCACTATATGAATCTTGATCTGGTAAAACTAGTTTGATGGCATGGAAAATGAAGTTCCAAATGATAATATTTAGTTCTTCGTTGTCTAGTGTGATACATATAATACCAAATATGTACTACCACATCTCTTCTTATCCACTTATTTTTCTTTTCTCTATAATATTGGATGTTATGTTGGTTCATTAGCATCCCCACAAAAAGCATAATTACATGGGAGGATTTAATCAAGGTGTTCCTCATCTAATTATTCAAACATCACCACCTATCTGAGGGGACAGGTCATGGATTTTAAGAAAATAGAGAATGAGTCATTGTACAAATCTTGAGAGATATTCAAGGAGATGTAATGAAAATGTCTACATCATAGGTTGGAGGTATGATTGGTTTTTTTCACATTTTATAGAGAATCTCAAGTGATATTTATTAAGTAGAAGGATGGTATTGTGAGGTCATGCTTAGACTACTAATAGTTGAATAAGATTGCCATTAAGAATAGGTATCATTTGCTTAGTATAGATAATTTGTTCGATTAGTTATGTGGGTTCACATCCTTCTCAAAGATAAATCTTAGGTTGGTTTACCATTAGGTAAGGATCAAGGCCTCAAATGTACCCAAGTCATCTTTTAAAATTAAGATATTGTATTATGATTTTGAAATCATATCTTTTAGATTGACAAATGCTCATGTGGTCTTTATAGATATGATGAACATATTCCCTATATCACTAGATATGTTCATAGTAGTGTTCATAGATGAGAATCTAATATGTTGGAAGCATGTGAAACATTATAAGCGGCACCTAAGGAAATCCTTATAATTATTGAAACAACATCGGTTATATGCTACGTTCAGTAAGTGTGAGCTTTAGTTGGATGAAGTTTATTTTCTTGACATGTCAGGTCAAAAGAAGGAGTTGGTGTTGACCCTAAGAGGGTGGAGTTTGTTCTTCAGTGGCAACATCTTAAGAATCCTTTTGATATTAAAAAATTTCTAGGTTTAGTTAGATACTAGAGGTTCATAAGGATGTTTTGTGAGCTAGTAGCACTTCTCACATCATTAGCAAGGAAAGATGCACCCTTTCTTTTGTTATAGTCATGTGAAAGATGTTTTCTAACTATGAAGGAGAGGTTGAATAAAACACACATTCTGATTCTACAAGAAAATAACAAGGGATATGTATGTTCTGTGATGGTTCTAGAAGAGTCTTAGGTTGTAATCGTGTGCAAGGCTACAAGTAGTAGCCAATTCATATAGACAACTAAAGAAGAATGGATAAAACTATCATGTACACCATCTTGAGCTAGCTAAAAGAGTATGAGCCTTGAATACATGGCATCATGACCATTATGGTAAGGCATGTCAAGTCCTTATGTATCAAAAGTGCTTCAAATACATCTTCACATTAAAGAAACTCAACATGAGACAATGCAAATGATTGGATTTATAAGAATCGATTACCATCCTAGTAAGGACAATATAGTAGTAGATTCCCTAAGTAGAAAGCTTGCATCATCTACAGAAATGTTTTCAATAACATGTGTAGACAGTGATCCATGGATTAAGTTGAGAGGGATATACTAGGAGATAGATTGTCTGAGCGGGATGGACTGATTGCATTGATGTAGGTTAAATTTACATTCTACATTCAGATCATGATATATTCATCACATTAAAACTAACCTTTTAAATATGACATATGAGATGCAAAAGAGCATAAGAACATAATTTAGATATACATATGGAGGTCTGTTGTATCAGTAAGATAGTATATGTGTACTAGATATACTTTTTCTAGAGAATCCAGGAGGGTTTTATTCATCTCACCCCCCTCATGCAAGAAAACTCATCTCGGCCATTGCAATCTACACTACTTGAGCTAGAATTGAACGTGGTAGTAGTACTACCATTACATGACTCAAATTTCACTAACTCCAATATTTCCTGAAGTGGTCTTATGTCGTAACAAAAGCCATGATTTGTATTTGGTGATGCTTGAATAATCTTCATGGTTGGTATTTGTGCGATACCAATTCTACCTCATCTTCTTTTGGGCTTCTATAATCCACTTAACAAACTTTGGGTTATCTTCAAGGTTTCCTTCTATGGCTGCTCTAGCAAGAGATGAGTCAGTTTCAACATTCAGGAAGTGGACTCCTTTTTCTACTAGCTATGTCAAGGGAAAGGTTGATAGCACAAAGTTCATCTTCAATCACACTATCAACCTCAAACATATTCTCTACTTCACCAACCCATTCACCTTCCCTATCATGATAGACAACAGTAATGCAAGATCTTCGTTTCTCAAAAGTGGCATCAATGTGGAACTTCAACTACCCCTCTATAGGTCTTTACCAAGAGATCTATTTCTTTAGCTCAACTTTATTGTTCTCCTACCTCCATGCAACTTCTAGCAGTCACACCTCCTCCTTGATGTATTATATTGGGTGTGTAGTAGATTTATTCTTCTTCTCATAAACTTCCAAGTTCCTATTAATCCATATTTGCCAGCATATGATCATAAACGTTAAGGTTTATTTGAGATCATAGTTGATATTATTCGGCATACAACACCACAGGTGGTTTTCTCCAAAGAAGATATTCCACAGTTGAGGATCTAACAGACCCTTCCAAACTGTTGTAGTTGCAGTTAGTCCCTTAGGGCATGTAAGCACGATTGCACCTAATGATTCCACCTAGGAAACTTGTTATTGGATGTCATATGCCTTGCAGCTCTACGGTTATTTGTCACATAGCTTTTTTTTCCAACTGGACACACGAACATATTTACTCCCTCAGCAACTCTAGTATTCCATATCTTATCCCATTTTCCTACGACCCTCACATCTCTCTAGAGTAAAGAACCTCATAGGCACTCTTGGTTGTGAACATTCCACACTTAGTATGGAACCAAGCATAGACGTCTCTTGTCTGACATATCAGGTATGGTAACCTTATGTATTTTTCTCACAATATCTTCGATCATCTTTTCAGAAAGGAATCCAACATCCCACCTATTATTCAACTTCACCAGGCATGAAACTTTAAGGTCCATCAGTTCATATGTATAGGCTTCTTACTCAGTTCCATAAAGTGTTATCCTTGGACCACCATTTCTCTATCCACACATTGATACATTCCCCACTTATTGGTATCATAATAGACTTATCTTCTATGAATTCCTTGCAATTCAGTGCTTCCCTACCAAGTCTAAAGACATTTGTAGAACTTCTGCCCAAGAAGTTTTTGAATTTTATTTCAGACCTTCACACCACAAGGATTTTCTTCCCACGTTCATCTCCTAAGCATGCTTGGCAATGAGTGTCAAGTTCCATTCTCGCATGGATCTTATCCACAGGCCTACATGCTACTCATTTCAAGTTATTTTATCCCAAGAGAAGAGATAGAGGGTTGTCTTTATGGTTTCCACCCTAGATGAAAGTTTTGATATTGCTATCAATTCTTTCACAAACCTTCAGAGGAACAATTGTAGTTTGCATGACATAACTGGGATTGTAGTCCATGTCAATTTAGTAAGGCATACCTGACTAGCGAGGGAAAGACATGTCACCAACCATGAGTTGATGCTTGTAGATAGTTTGTTAATAGTTTCACCGTAGGTGTCATGCTTCACTCTTGAGTTGATAAGAGGTACCCCAAGGTACTTAGAAGTATTCTTAGATACAATAAATATGCTTACTCTGTAAATTTTCCTTCGGGTTCTTACAGGGATACTATTGGGAAATAGGGCATCAGATAGGCAGTGAAAACAAAAAATTTACTGACATATTTTCCATCAGCTAGCAGATTGTGTCAATAACTATGTAATGGGAAGAATGGTTTCATGAATATATACCTGGTCCTGGAGCAAGTCTAGCGACAATCCTCATCGATGTAGATGTGCACTCTATCTTGAACAGCATTTGTACAGCTCCTGGTTGTATTGGGACTCGTCTGAATGCTCCTCCATGGACAACAGACTCAGACAACTTCTATAGACACTCCTCATATCTCATTACAGACTGTGAGTTGATGTTGCCTTCCTAGCAGTAGCCAAAGGACTCCTACCTCTAGAGTAGTCCACATCAACCAACTAGAACTCTTGTTGTACTTCTAGAATGGACATGAAGGAGTTGTCCCTCATGTTCGTATACTAGTCACCAACCTACTCTCCCACAAAAATGATCCTTAGTTGTTCTCTCCCTTTCTATCCCTCCTTAGTCGGGTAGGACTGGCTCGAGCCCTCATGGTTACCACAACCAGAGAGGACAATAATTCTTAGAGCAATTGATTCTCAATTTTTTGTGTTGTGCTCTGGGAAGCCCCCAGTACCCCTCTATTTATAGTAGAGGCTAGGGTTAGGGTTCCCAGTCTGTGTGGGAGTGGAAGGGACCGGAAGATCTCAAATTTTCACAACAATTCTGAAAGTTTCACAACCTATGTATGTTGAAACAATTGTTTCTCATGTGATATGGTCCTTTTGCTAAGTGAAATGGTTGTTTCATGATGTTTCCCAATCGCACATGAATCTCCAATTCGAATTCAATTAATGCTCACCATGTCGTCGGCACTAATCCTTCATGTACTCGAATTTCTCCATGAACTGGGCGTCTCTCTCTCACGAGATGGTCATCTCATGACCACGAGATGGTTGTCTCGCTTTCATGAAATGGTCGTCTCAACCATGAGATGGGCATCTCGCTAATGCAACATTGTCATCTCGCTTCCTAGTTCAAGCAGAACTCAGCCAATTCAGTTTTAATCAACCTAACACTCCAAATGGCAGCCTCAACACTTGAACTAAACATATGGAAGTTTAGTTAGTTGATTTGTTGTGTGAATTGAGATACCTAAACACTTTAGTAATAAATTCAATCATCATTCAAGATCAAACTCCTCTTCTAGATGATTTCCTATGTGTGTGACCTTATAGGTCCCATATTACATAGGCAGTGAATGTCCATAACAACTTATGACATCACAAGCAATGAGCGATGCCTAGTCACACATAATTGCTATCCAAGTAAATGGAAAGATGGAGAACAACTTCAACCTACAATCTATGTATGGTGTCATACTATTTGTATAGTCCCTTTGTCACTGATATCCATATTGAACTAGAGGCATGGAGTAGTCATCCTATTATTATTCAATCTTGTTTCTTGAACCAGAGCAGACTGCATGAGATATATGTAAGCTCAATATCACATATTGACTCACATGCATATGGCCATATTTTTCTTACTCTCTCTAATCAAGAGGCCTTGGATATCATAATCCTATAGGAGGGACAAATCACATCTCTATCACTCACAATCAGTCCCTATGTGTCAAAGTCACCCAATCATTACCTTTATAACAACCTAGGCTTCAAGACTGCATTTGATGATGTCAAAGTGTACCCAACAACATGTGATGAGTGCAATGATTTCATGTCTAAGAACACAACCACGACCATCACTGTGAGAGATGACTATGACTTCCATGATGATGGCTTCCATATGTCAGTCTCATGGTGGGTCTATCTAATACACAATTCCCTAACATGTATCTGTGTGCTCGGTTTGATATTGCCATATCATGACTAATGAGATTATGTCATCAACCAACTCAAATTTTTATCTTATGTGTTATTGTTGTCCGTAAACCTTCCACAAAAATAACTGATCTGGGACATAATGAGAATGTATATATGTACTCTTAACATCCATATGATCTCATTTCTTCCAAGTCATGTACTTGAAGACATACGTCATTGAGTAATATCATTCTCTAGACATTTATAGTGTTATTCATTATCTCATAACTGAATATGAAAAATAAATTGGAAGCTTGCCTTTATTATTAATCAAATCATTTACATGCCATGCCATTACAATCATCATATGATTAGGTCTCTGGGCATACATACCATTAGACTCCCACTTGCACTTATAGCCAATCACACATGGATCTCATCTCGAGTGACCTATCATGACCATCATGCTTCTATTGCAAAAGTTCTTTTATAGCGGGTTCATCAACATTTTCTTTAAGTCGGTATTTTTCAATTTTCACATCTCTTCATTGTACGACAACTCGTATGAGATGGAAGTGACATAGTATTCTATCTGAGATTCCCAGCCTAACTAGTAGCTCCATTGTTGTCATCAGTATTTCTACTGATGACATCAATGGTTGGAACCTCACATAAGTTCACCCATAAAAACTTATTGATCCATACAGTATCCTTTGTTGTTCTTATAATGTAGACATACTCAACTTCTCTTCTAGATTTGAATAATTGTCACTAGCTCATAACCCTTTCTAGCTTACAATTCTCATTTAACGCCAAACACTAATTTTGATTGTGATCATTTTGTCATTTTGGAAGCTTGCATCGGTGTAACTCTTTACATCCAACTCTTCCTTATTACCATAACCAAGGAACCAATCCTTTAAGTGCTTCACAAGCACCTAAGGATGTTCTTTATGGTAGTCCAATGACTCTCACTGGCATCTGACATATACCTTCTTGTCATGTCCAATACATATAAGATTTCTAGGTGGGTATATATATGTCTTCTCATCATGTCTAATACATATGAGATGAGTGGATATCCTCTTGTCATGTCCCATACATACAAGATAATGGTACATCCTCTCGTCATGTCCAATACATACGAGATAGCAGGACATCCTCTCGTCATGTCCAATACATATGAGATAATATGATAAGTACATTACATTTCATTCAATATAGATCCAATTGCAAATGCATATGGCATCTATCAATGTGTTCATGTTCTTCACAAGAACTGATACACTAGGCTCTTGAAAGACTAACTCCATGGAACATGGATAGGTTTTCTCTCATTAAGCCTTGCATGTTGAACCCTTCACCATCTTTCCAATGTGTGTGATCTTACTTAGGTCAAGAAGCTTTTCAGATCTATCTCTATAGACCTCGATCCCTATCACATAGGATGCTTTGCCTACCCTTCATATAGAAGGCACTTTCTTTTCTAGCTTTTAACATTTATAGGATAAGGATGTTATTCCACATCATTATATGGAATAAAAATATGCCCCCACTAAATCTTTTGTAATCACATATTCCATCTTCATTCTGACTCTAGTCAAACCCTTTAAATGTCTTGTCAAATAGAAGATTCTAGCTCTGAGATGCTTACTTCAATCCATAGATTGACTTTTTTAGCTTATAGACTTTATTTGCATTAATGGATTTATAAAACCATTAGGATGTGTCATGTACATATCCTTATAATTATTCCATTTAAGGAATGTGGTTTTACCATCCATATGCCAAATCTCACAGTCATACTAAGCTACAAGAGCAAGCATCGTCCAGATGGATTTAACCATGATAGCTGATGAAAAGACTTCATCATGTTCAACACTTTGAACTAGTTTGGAACTCTTTCCAACCAATTTACCTTTTCCATGTTGGTCTCTTTACAAAAACCCAAATGCACCCTATGGGTTTTGCCCCTTCAGGTGGATCCAGTAAGGTCATACCTTGTTGGTGTACACAAAGTCCATCTTTTTTCCCATGGCCTGAAGCCATTTCTCAAATTTTGGTCCCTCAATAGTTTGTAGGTAGGTTCATGACTCATATATATGATCAACTCACCACCTTTTGAGTTATAAGATATCATAATCTTTCAAACTCAAAGTGTGTTCTACTAGAACTATGAGTTCTGCGTTTACATAAGGAACTTGAGATTCCACAACAACTTGTGATTCTCCTTATTCCTATTGTACCTCTTTAGGTTCTATGATTTCTTATTTGTCTCGAACATTTTGAGTTCTACTTTTACTCCCACTGATTCCTTTGGAATTAATTTCCATTTAGGAATTCATCCATCCTAGCAACAAAGACTTTGTTGTCGGGTTGGAATATAAGTAGTATTCAACAAGAAAATATTCATGTGATTTGTGGATAAATACTTTTAAGGAACTATTTTATTATACAATCTTTCAATCTTAATCACTATAAAAGACACATCAGGACTCCTCCCATGCCATATCTCATATGGCATCTTTTGAACCATTTTAGATGATACATTGTTTTTAGTGTAAAGTAATGCCCAAAAGAAATCGTAAGATCAGCTAGATTTTATTGATTAATCTCACCATGTTTTAATAGGGTGTGATACTTTTCTTTGACATAACGGTATGTTTTAGCTGGAGTTCATTGTGATTTACTATCACGGTCTCTCCAGAAAGTCCTCAAACTCTTGGTTAAAAAATTTCAACATTGATCACATCAATGTATCTTAATACTTTACCAAGTGATTTATGTACTTCATTCATAATCTTCTTGAACACTTCAAGATATTCATGCTTGTATTTCATTAAATATAAATTTCAATATCTATTGATCACATCAATAAATATATGAAGTTCTTGTAAATACCTTTAGCATTCATTCTAAAAGGTCTACGTACATCAATATGTCCTAGTCCTAATGAAATAGTCAATCTCCCGCTACATCTAGTGAAGATTCTTTTGTCATATTGTGCATCAAATAAGACATGCATGTCTTTATTGGTTCAATAACAAAAGAGCCTAGATAACCATCAAATGGATTCTAGAAATGCATTTCTCATTTATACGCTCTAGATGACAGTGCTATAGGTATTCAGTTTGTTTGAGGTATCAAGTCATTCAGTATATGTGTCATACACATTTGTCTTTACAACTATCAAGTATAGTTTATGAGACATAGGTCATTTCCATAAAATATCATATCTTTTAAAATTAAACATACTATTCTTGTCATACAAAACATATAATTTTTTCATCAATAGCAAGTACATAATAGCAATTCACTAATTTTATTATGTGCCCATGAATGACAACTTCCAATTGTAGAGGCAGCAACCCTTGCCCCACATAGTTCTAGCTTATTACTTCTTAGGCCCTAAAGTAGAGATTTCTATCACCATTATCTTCTTGAGATCCTTTATAAGGATGATAGTTCTTTCCAATGTCCAGACATGTGACAATGGTGGCACTTTGCTTTCTTTATCCCTTAAGTGAAAAAGGACATATTCCTTTTACACATACCCTCCTCCATACATTGGTGCAGAAGACATGGACTTTAGCTTAGCCTCAGAACACTTCTTGGCCTTTCCTTTGCCCTAGGACTCACTTCTGCTAATCACCATCACGGATTTGTCCTTCTTATTCCTTGCTTTAGCATCAACATGCCAAGCTTTTGATAAACTAACCATATTATTCATGCAACGCTTGCATAATCATAGTCATGGTCAACTCTTGACCTAAGAGAAATCCTAGTCATTCCACATGTCCAATCACACGGGGTTCTACTCGACCTCCCTTTATCAATTTGCACTCAATTAGTGCTTTGTAGATATTATACCTTCTTTGCTTTACATGATTCTTAAGATTTTTTACCATCTCAAGAATGTCCATGTTTTCATGTTGTTCATGCAACTCATAGTTCATACTACAGAGCATTAGGTATTTCAATGTCTATGGCATCATTGACATGCTTCCAATAAGCATCCATTTATCCTTAGGTGCATTCGGAGCGGGTTCCTCTGGCATTGGCCTATCAAGGACACAGGCCTTTCGCTCATTGATGAGAACATTTCTCAAAGTCCTTAACCATTTGTGGAACTACATCCCATTTTTTCCTTCTTGAGGACCGATCACAATTTGAATGTGTTAGTGTTTGATATTTGATTCTACAAAGAAATATTGCAACTTTTCAAAACATTTTTTTAGTAAACTAAGCTCTTGTATTCCTTTTTTTGAGATTTTGTAATTACATGTATAGACAAAATCTAAGAAAAAAACTATATACAAAAGGAAAATATCAAAAAAAGCAAAGAGACCTCCCTCAACCAATAGCCAGAATCCTGAAGCTACAAATCAGGAGAGGAAAAAACAACAAGATCCCTCTCCACCTCTCAACAGGAAAAGAACTCCTCCACTGTATCTCTCCAAATCTCATCAGGAAAAAAGCTTCTCCACTGTGTCTTCGAGCAAAAAGAAAGAACTATGCAACCAAAATCAATAAGAAGATCCCAAGAAAAGTCAAAACTGAACAGCACATGACATGAATTAATTGGCAAGGCCATTTTCCAGAGTATGAAAATCTTTCAGAATAGATTGCCAAACCATCCTCTAGTCTTCCTCTCTATTAGAATGAACTCTTGTATTTCTCTCTTTCCAAAGCCCATGCAAGGTGCACATGGCAAGAAGATGACTACCCTATCACCATAATGAACCAGATCAGGAGCACTGCTCGCACAGATGTGTAACCCAAAGATCACAACTGCATTCCATATTTGATTGGGGTAATCACAGTTGAACATGCAATGAGGTGTGTCTTCTTCACTCTTCTTACAAAAAAAGCAATAGGAGGGAGTAGTGATTCCCATTCTCCGTATATAGTCAGTAGTCAATAACTTTCCATGTCCCACTTTCCAAGCATGAACAGCAAATCTACTTGGAACTTTGTATCTCCAAATCCAATCAAATACATGATTTAGGGAACCTCGAGTATGAACAGTCTCCCAAACATTTTTAAATCAAACAAAATCCTATCATCTTGGAAAGAAGGTTTATCGAGACTGTTCAAAAGACAATTAAGATCCTTATGAAGTCTAGATTGGTCTATACTCCATTCTCAATTACTGATAAGAAAATCCACCTTGCAATCTGACTTGAATCCAAGCTTAATAACACTTTGTCTACCCAGAGCATCAAACACAAACTGACTACCAGGAATCCATTGATCACCCCAAAACAAAGTATTTCTACCATTTCCAATAGAGAATCTGATATGATGCTTGAGAATCAATCTTTCTTTAATGATTCTGTTAAGATGCCAAGAATAACTATTATTTTCATTAACCAGCCAGAAAAAACTTTTACTGAAATATCTTTCATGGATCCATTTCACCCACAAGGAATCAAATTTATTAGCAATATCCCAAGCTTGGAATACCACAGAAATAATATTAATATCTCTGATTGAACAAATACCTAACCCGCCTTCACTTTTTGGTTTAGTAACATGTTCTCATTTGATAAGTGGACATTAGAATGATTTTCAGAACATCACCATATGAAATCTTTGATATGTCTTTAAATCTCATCAATGACATAACAAGGGAGAGGAAAACAACTTGTCCAGAATAAGTGAATTGAAGATAAAGTATATTGAGACAACTCCAACCTGCCTACCAATGAAAGTTGCTTGGACTTCCATCCATCCAAATTAGATTTAATTTTGTCTAATAAAGGACCACAATGTTTCCTTGATAGTTTACCAGTGAACAAAGGCAAACCAAGATAGTTTTGACCAAAGTTATCTTCATTGATCCCTAGGATATTACTAATCGACTCTCTGTGAGCATTAGTCCTAAACAAGATAGAGCTTTTATCTACATTTATCTTCAGACCAATAGCAACATAAAAATCTTCAAGAATTTTCTTGATGGCCTTTGCAATATTCACATCTGCCTCCATGAAAACCATGAGGTCCTCATCAAAAATCAAGTGAGAGACCACAACATTACCCGAAGCTCTGAGAGGTGTGATACTCCCATCACTAACAGCCTTCTTAAGATAAGAAAACAATGGCATCACCATTACAAATAGATAAGGCACTAAAGGATCGCCTTGCCTTATACCATTCCTAGGTTAGAAACCATTCATAGGTTCTCCATTAACCAAAATGTCATAGGAAATGATAGAGAAATTTTTCTTAAGCCAGATTCTCCAACAAGGAGGGAAACCCATAAGATCAATAATTCTGAATACGGCATCCCAAGAAACTGAATCATAAGCATTGGAAATATCCAATTTGATACACATCTTGTGACTACCACCTTTCTTATTA
Organism: Alisma plantago-aquatica; assembly: GCA_963693085.1. NCBI lineage: Eukaryota > Viridiplantae > Streptophyta > Magnoliopsida > Alismatales > Alismataceae > Alisma > Alisma plantago-aquatica. The sequence goes on along the minus strand of OY856409.1, from coordinate 297,424,952 downwards.
AAATCATGGATGATCTCATTCGAAAGAAGAATCACATCACAAATACAGCAACCTTATATAAAAGCACACTGGCTAGTATTGATTATAGAAGGAATGACCCACTGAAGTCTGTTACTCAAAATCTTTGTGATGATTTTAAGCACAACATTGCAGAGGCTATCGGTCTCTAATTCTTAAGAGATTGAGATTCTTTTGGTTTTGGAATGAGGGTAATAAATGTCTTATTATCCTCTTTCAATAACCTGCCCATTTTAAAAAAATGACAAATTCCCTCAATCGCATCAGTACTAATGAGACTCTAGCAATTTCTTAACAATCTCTTCAATCTTAGTAGCAGAGACCAATCTATCAAGAGAAATTTTTTTAACATCATCCAACTTAACAAAGTGAAGAGTTTCCAACAAAGAAACATTAGCAGTGTGACCATTACTAAAATGATTCATGTAGAACTCTTGTATATGTCTTTTAATATCATCAACATTTGTAACAAGAGTCGCATCAATATCCAAGCATTTGATGTGATTAATATGATGTCTCACTTTGAGAGTGGGGTAAAAAAATTGGTATTAGAATCCCCCTCCATAAGCCATTATATCCTCGATTTTTGTCTCATTAAGGACTCTTCTTCTCTTAAAGCAACATGGGCAATATTCCTGCATCTAACCACCTCATCTCTCAAATAAATATTCATAGGGTTAGCATCTAATCTCTATTGAGCCTCCAAAAGAGTAAGTTCAGCTGCTTGAGCATTGTCAGGAATGTTGCCAACTTTATCTTTATTCCACTGAATTAAACTACTTCTCAGGTTCCTCATTTTGGAGTAGACTTTAAACAAAGGAAAACCCTCTTTTTTAGTAGACTGACCTTCACTCACAATATTCATAAAGTCTCCCCTCCCAATCTAGGTATTGATGAATCTGAAAGGAGAATTTACCTTCTTCCTATCACCAATCACCAGTTTCAGCAATTTATGGTCACTTGTAGTATTAGTAATGAGATAGCCTGTAAAGTTGGAAAACTTCTGCAAAAACCAGTCGTTATACAAGATTTGTCAATGCGCAAAGTAGTAAACCTATCTCCACCTTGGTGATTGTTCCAAGAGAAACCCGAGCCACACAAACTTAAATCAAACAACCCATAGTTAAGCAAACAATTGTTAAAATCCACCATTGATTTCTTCATAGGAGGGTCCCTTCCAATTTTTTCACTTTCCATTCTAATTGCATTGAAATCTCCCATCATTAACCATGGAATATTAATCATATAGTGAATCTCTTCTATCTTATCCCAAAGATTACTTATGTCATTATCCTCATTGTGTCCATAAATGCCAAAAGCAAAAACTCTTGATTATCAATAGTAACTTTGATTTGGATGAATTGATCAGTTTCAGTAACCTTCATCAAAGAACACACTTCTTCTTTCCAAAGCATGACAACCCTACCTAAAACATGCGAGGTGTGATTGGAAATCCAATTATAATCGGAAAAGTAGCTACTAACATTTCTCTTAACCTTCTTCTCCCTGGTTCTAGTCTCAGTCAGAATAATAATGTGAGGATTCACCTTATTTAATTCCTCCCTAACTTTAAGAGCTTTATTATTTAAGCCCCAAACGTTCCAGGAGGCAATGCACAGATTGAGATCAACCATTATCACTTTTTCCATCCAGTACTTCACTGGGAAGAACAAGGCTATCTGCCATTGCTTCTTTTTCAAGGTTTTTGAATCTATTATTGAATGAGCCTGGACTGGGAGAATCACCCGTAGGACTAGTGTTTCTTGCTTTATCTTTCTTAGATTTCTTTGGTAAGTGGAAGTACAAGGTTATCAGCCATTGCTTCTTTTTCAAGGTTTTTTAATCTATTATTGAATGAGCCTGGACTGGGAGAATCACACGTAGGACTAGTATTTCTTACTTTAGCTTTCTTAGATTTCTTTGGTAAGTGGAATCCATCTGAATCACGGTTTGATTTAACAGATTTAGAAATATCAGTTGATTTGGGAGGAGTAATAAGATCAATCTCCCCTGAAGATTCCATATTCTCCACTTCATTACTATCATCTTCAAACTTATCATTCCGTCCATGGAAAACCTCCTTCTCAACATCCTCTGATGAATCCATCACAACTGTACTCATTTCAACTTGAACAGACAAAGTCTCAGTAATCTTCTCGACATCAGCCAAAATAGTACCAGTAGTATTTTTAGTATACGAAACCCCATCTTCATCCCTGGAGGAGTTACTAAGATCAATATTACTATCAGTTGCTCCTTTAGATGAACTAGAAATCTCCTTATTATTAACTTTAGCTTCAGTTCTGCCCTCCACAATAGATTTTATAGGCTTCTTTGAAACCCATACTATTCTTTTCTGTATCTAGACTTCCTTATCCTAACATTCATGCCCAAAAAGCTTGCAGATAGCACATGGGATTGGTTTTGATTTTCTTAGGTTCGCCCTTGTCACTCATCACTTCCAAACTTTCTGTGTACCCTGAATCTGCATAGATCGGTACTTGCATTCTTGCAAATTCAAGTATCTTGAAATCATGAGTTGCTAGATCAGTTCTCAACGGAGTTCCCAGAAAAGATCCAATCCAATCAAACATATTCTTGTCCCACAACTCAAACGGAAGGTCATGAACCTATACCCAGATCAGGATTTCACTCATCTTGAACTTCGCTAGTTGCTGGTCTAGTTTCCATCACATCAATATTAGTGGTTTGTCTCTCACAAAGCAAGCAACTCTGTCTAAGACAGCCTCCAGATATGAATTATCTGAGAATATAATAAGAAAAAGCCCCCGTTCATGATTGAGAACTTTGATGGAACCTTTGAGTATCCAGATCTATTTCAAGTATCTTTCTAATGTAGGTAAATGTGGTTTGAATCCAACCACATACTCCACTAAGCATGATTTCCATTTCTCATCATTCTTCTCTACCTCTTCACTCTGATAGAATAGTGTTTGTCCTCGCAGATCAATCTTGACATTCTTCAGGGATGTATCACCCTGAAGTACTTTCTTAAACAGAGCTCTCCATAAGTTTATTTGAATCTCGATTGACTTCTCCACCCCATTTCTGTCACCGGTGACAGAGCTCACATCTCCACTCATTATGTCTTCTCTCATCATGAATAATGGAGTTTCTTTCACAAGAAACCTCTCCTTCCTCTCCAAAATCTTTCAAATCATTTTTATTTGGTTTTATTTGATAAATTTGATGATATTAGTTAGGTCTTTAATTAACTATCACTCCCACTATTTTATTCAAATTGATAGCCCTCAATATCAATTTAGAATATTGTAGCATACAAAATTCTAGTGGGCCAAGATCCACATTTCATCAAGTCATTACTCAACTTTGGTTGATCAACCACAACTTGATTATTTAGGTAGGCCAACTTTCCACTTGCATCTGAATGCAACTCTTGGATAGATGATATGCACAACTCTTTGCCATAATCATCTGCATGCTTCTAGGCTTGGGCTCTCCAAGTCACCAATAAGACTGACCCAATAGCCAACACGATAGATAAGCACCATGCTTTGTGCAAATCTACATATATGCCATCACACTTCTACAAGATAGATGGCGCACCATGCTTTGAGCAAAACTATTCTTGGTCGATCAAGCTTTTAATGTGTGTTTCTAATGGAATACATCTTAGACTTAATATTTTATTTGAGGGAGCTTGTATATATAAATACATATACTTCATCCAATCACCAATATACATAGTACATATCATATACATTCTATAACCAAAAATGAGAATATGAAACAAATGAACACACAAGTGATGGTTATGGCCATACTATTGTAATTCCTTTGAGCCATAAGGAAACACTACCACCTATGGTCCACATCATATACAACCTGTTGTTGGTGAAGATCTATGTTTGAACCAATCTGGGTGGATAGGTTCAACTCTTGACTCAGTTGGCTCGCCTCCTGGTCGCTAGGTTGGGCTCTTCTAAAGTGTTCGTTTGGTTCTCAGGCCCGAGCAGCATCTGGACACCTCTAGTCATTCGGTTCGGCAACCATTCGATCGGCTCATCCTCCTGTGGTCTAGCCTCATCGGTCCTCCAGTCAATCGGCTCGTGTCACGAGCCACTCATTTCGCCTTTGTGCATATGGTAATCTCACATCGAAACATAAATTAAAACTATCCTATTATTTATTACATTATTTATGGGTAAAACCTCGAGTTACATTCAAGGGGAAATAGGAAGAAGAGCATTAATTTACATTTGAAAATGAGAGGGAGGCTTGGTACATAGACTGATTAACAACAGGAATAAATAACCACAACCATGCACACACAAATCTGAGGTTTTGGCCATAACCATGCTTCACATCCACCATCAAAACTAATTTTATGGTGACACGGTGTAAATTGCACACACACACACACACACACACACACACACACACACAGATATATATATATATATATATATATATATATATATATATATATATATATATATATATATATATATTGCATATATATATATATATATATTCGTTTGGGTTCTTTATGTGGTGATAAGATGAATGTGCACATCAACCCATTTAAATATTCGCATCGCATGCAATAAATAAACATGGTAAAACCAAAATCCAATTATATCGATTATTCCAAAACATAATTAATCAACGTGGATCTGATACCACTGTTTGGAAATAGGGCATCAGATTGGCAATAGAATCAAAACTTTTACTGACATATTCCCATCAACCAACAGATCGTGTCAATAACTATGCAATGGGAAGGATTGTTTCATGAAGATATACCTGGTCCTAGAGCATGTCCAGCGACAATCCTCATCTATGTAGATTTGCACTCTGTCTTGGAAGGTGTCTGTGCAGCTCCTGGTTGCACTGGAACTCATCTGACTGCTCCTCCACAAACATCAGTTTCAGACAACTGTTGTATTGGATCCTCATATCTCGCCATGGACTACGAGTTGATGTTTCCCTCCTAGCAGCAGCCTAAGGACTCATGCCTTTAGAGTAGTCCACACGGACCAACTAGAACTCTTTTCTTCCTGCTAGAATGTACAGGAAGGAGTTGTCCCTCCTGTTGGTGTACTAGTCACCAACCTACTCTTCCACAACAATGATCCTCAATTATTCTATCCCTTGTTATCCCTCCCTAGTCTGGTAGGACTTGCTTGGGCTCTCGTGGTTACCACAACTAGAGAGGAAAATAATTGTCAAAGCAACTGATTCTCAATTGCCTGTGTTGTGCTCTGGGAAGCCCCTAGTACCCCTCTATTTATAGTAGAATCCAGGGTCAGGGTTACCAATCTATGTAGGAGTGGAAGTTTCGCAACCAACGTGTTCCGAAATGGTCACCTCATAACTGAGACGGTCGTCTCTCATGTGAGACAGTCATTTCGTGATGCTTCCCAATTGCACTTGAATTTCCAATTGAATCCAATTAATTCTCACTATGACGTCTGCACTAATTTTTTATGTACTTGAATTTATCTATGAGACCATCATCTCACTAATGCAAAATGGTCATCTTGCTTCCCAGTTCAGGGAGAAATCAGCCAATTCAGTTCTAATCAACCTGACACTCAAAACGGCAGCCTTAACACATGAACTGAACGTATGGAATTTTAATCAGCTGATTTTCTACATGAATTGAGGTACCTAAACACTTTAGTAATCAATTGAATCATCATTAAAGAGTAAACACCTCTTCTAGATGAGTTCCTATGTCTGTGACCCTATAGGTCATATATTACATTGGCAGTGAAGGTCCATAACAACTTATGATATTACAAGCAATGAGCAGTTCCTAGTCACACATCATTGCTATCCAAGTAAATGGGAAGTTGGAGAACAACTTTGACCGACAATCTATGTATGATTTTATAGTGTTTGTATAGTTCCTTTGTCACTAATATCCAGATTGAACTAGAGGCATGGAGTAGTCAACCTCATTATTATTCAATCTCATTTCTTGAACCAAAGCAGACTACATAAGATATATGTAATACTATTCTTAGTCTCGCTAATTAGGAGGCCTTAGATATCATACTCCTATAGGAGGGACAAATCCCATCTCTATCACAAATAGTCAGTCCCCATGTGTCAAACTCACCCAATCATCAGCTTTATAACAACCAATGTTTCATTATTGCGTTTGACGATGTCAAGGTGTACCCAATGACATGTGATGAGTGTTGTGATTTTAGGTCTAAGAACCACAACCACCACCATTACTGTGAGAGTTGACTGTGACTTCCATGATGATGGCTTCCATGTGTTAGTCTCATGGTGGGTCTTTCTGATACATTGTTCCCTAACATGTATATGTGTGCTTGGTTTGATATTTCCATATCATGACTAATGATATTCTATCATCAACCAACTCACACTCTGATCTTATGTGTTATTTCTATCTATGAACCTTCCACAAAAACAACCGATTAGGGACATAGTGAGAATGTGTATATCTACTCTTAACATCTGTATGGTCTCATTTCTTCCAAGTCACATAATTGAATACATATGTCATTGATTAATATCATTCTCTAGACATGTATAGTGTTATTCATTATCTTATAACTGAATATACAAAATAAATTGGAAGATTTCCTTTATTATTAATCAAATCATTTAAATATCATGCCATTACAATCATCATATATTTGGCTCTCTGAGCATACATACCAATAGATACTTCTTGTAAACTGGATATAAGATTGCTCACTGAGATCATTTGTCCTGACACCAATCTGAAATCCTTGAAGTAATTGAGGATGATCTTCATTTAGGTGGGGCTGGCATGCACAAACAAGAACATGTCATCTGTGAAATGTGGGTGTGATATTAGAGGACCATTAGTAGCTAGTTTGACAAGTGCATGTTTCTTTTCTCTGACTAGTCTATCAATCTTCTGGCTCGGTCATTCTAAGCAAAGAACAACAAGGTAAGGAGATAAAGGATCTCCCTGGAACAAGCCTTTGGTTGCTTTGAAATCTCTCGAACTTTTCCTTTCCATATAATTGATGTCGTTCCTCTTGAAATAGAGTCAAGAATATATGCAATTATAGTGTCAGGGAACCCAATTTTCCTTAAAGTATCTTTGACAAATGGCCACTCCATTTTATAATAGGCTTTCAATAAGTCAATCTTTATTTCCATAGTCTTTGTGCAGCTCCTTCTCTTCATGTTATAGATAATTTCCTATTCCAGAACTATGAGTTGTCTGATATGCTTCTTCTAGGTATAAACGTGCTCTAGGCCAGGGAAATCCACTCTGATAGATGCTTCTTCATATTTTTGACAATAAGAATATTTTTAGGGTGTGGTTGTTAAGGTATATGGGCCTGAAGTGGTCATACAACACAACTTTCTAAATCTTCATATTCAATATTATAATAGCATTGCAAATATCATCTCCATCGCATTTCCTGCAATCGCATTATAGACAGTTGGGAGGATAGGTCTTTTTACTGTGTGCCAGTTTTCAATCATAAACACTCCATCTATACTGTCAAGACCAACTACTTTTGTAAGTTTTGGTAGATTGAAGAATCTTATATATCTCATACAAGATAGGGGAAGTTGTGATGATACGACATTGTTCATCTATCAGTCTATTAAATCCCCAATGTAATTTTAAATAACTTGAGTATTCAATCTATGTGACCCATTAAATAGGTTCTCAATTTTTTGCAGATCATAGATATTATTTTAGTTTCATTAGAGACCCACTCTTCTATTTCATTCTTTAGCATGGACACTTTGTTGTGACACCTGTGTTGCTTCACATAGGCATTGTACAACTTGGTGTTATTATTGTCATTGGTTAGCCAATTGATATGGTTTTTTGGTTTCCAATCTTGATCCTCTTATTTTAAGATTTCATTATACTAAGTCTGAGTTTCAATGAATAACTTGTCAATAATTGTGTCATAGTGCTCAACCAGGTTGGTTTGGAGAATATTAAGATTTTAAAGTATCCTCTTCTTCTCCTTGCCAATCAGCATATTTCTTTTACTGACCCACTGCATGATATCCCCTTTTGCATTCACGAGGGCATTGTTGAAATATATATGGGGTTCCACACCACCTGAACCATACTTTGCTTCAGTATCTTGAGACCAAGACGCTTTCATAGAAAACATGTCCTGGGATGGAGATCTTGCCATAGACCTTACAAAGATCGAGCAATGATCAAAGAAGTTTTTGGGTAGGTTTTCTAGAATGAAGTGAGGGAATTTTTTGATAAATGCTAAATTGGATACCACCTAGTCATGTCTCTCTTTGAGAGATCCATGAATGTAAGTGTATTTCATGCCTACATACCCAAGGTCAGATAGGAGCTTCAAACATGGAATTTCTAAATAGACATGCTTCAACAATGTCATAGTGTTTACTTCCATATTTCTCACTCAGAGTAGGTGTGGTGATAAAATCACCAATCACTTACTATGATAGATCAAACCATCTAGCCATGTTTATGAGGTGTTTCTAGATAAGCTTTTGATGTGTTGTATCAAACACACAAACGTTTGCATAGGAAAATTTTCTCTGGAGTTTAACCTTTTGATGGCTAACAAGTTCACTTGTAAACAAAGGAATTGGTGTAGTACAATAGGTATCAATCCACAGAGACGGCAAGCCGAGAGTTATTTTTATTCAAAAGTAAAGAATGACATTTAAAACAACATTGAGAGAATGGTTTAATCTAAACAAGAAAAGTAAAGTTGCTGGAAATAAAAGTTGTTAAACTAAAAGTGCAGAACTTGAAATTGCTAGAATTAATTTGTAAGAACTAAAATTAAGTTAACAATAGAATGTAAATGAAGATTGCAAAGAGCAAAAGAATCAACCACTTAATATTAATTTAGGTTTTATGAGTTATCAGAAGTTCAGGTTTGACCCACGAGTTCATTGTTAATTTAGCCACTTTTAGGTTTCTTTTAGATATTTTAGAGGTTAGGACAATGGAGATCTGTCCTTTTTGGGAATCAAATCCCTTGGATTAAACTTTCCACAGTACCATGGTCATCGATGATTTGTAGGTCCTTCCCTAATCATCCAATGTATTCTCAGAATGGGTCTCTTCTAAATCACATGTCTCATTCGATGTCCAAAAGTTCATGATTATTTCATCATAGATTAACTAACATGGAGCATGATGGATCAGGTCACGTTCTAGGGAATAAATGGATAATAAGCACATCTTTCATATTTTAAAGGAGTATTACAAATTGCTAAATCAACAATGGAGATCATGGGGCTACTCCCCATGTCCCGATAAGGAGGAACTACTCAGACATGACGCAAGTGAAGAAAGGCTGAAGAATGAAAAATTGAATCCAAGATACAGGATAGAAGAATATGCTTTTTCTTTGGAGTACTCCCTCCTTTTATAGGGGGAACGGAGGACGTAAAACCCAAGAGGAATGGATTACTTTAGCCTTAATCCCGTAGACACATTGGTAAAACTTTGACTGTATTGATGAGTTTCTCATTTTGGCATTTGACTGAGTCTTTATTTGTATTCTTCCTCCACACAAAGCATATGACATTCATCAACTTTTTTTGTGTCTGGTCAAAGGATTGACTTTAATAACATTAATTGTTTCCTCAAAGTGAACGGAGAATTGTATTGAATTGTCATTCCTTGATTACTTTGATCACTCATTAATTTTTGGCTCTCTTTGCTAAAGAATTTTGTTACTAGAATTTTAAGTGAATTTATATCCCATCAAAGGTTCCAAAGCATTCCAAAAGTATGATTTTCTTGTGGGAAATTAAATTCCCTTTCCAATGTATATTTGTACATACAGTTTGGAGTTCATATGCAAAGATATGATAATTTTTGTGCGGGGTATATATGTATATCAGGCACTACGAGAAATTTTGCAAATATCTTCCAAGAGTAATTTTGGGAATTTTGTGCTTTGTAATAAACTATCTAATTTTCGGAAAAAGACATAATATATCAAATAAAAACTCCAAGTGACTAGAAAAAAGAAAAACTAAGATAATCTATTCTAAAACCAGAGAATAATGATAAAATGCTCCTAAATAGAGATCTAAAACATGCAAATAAAATGGGTAACTATGCATTTATCATATACTCATAAGTTAAACTGTTGTTTGTCCTCAAGCAACATTAAATCAAAAACACTACCCAATAATACTCATGTCCAGGAGGCGATGGAAAATTACCAGGGGATGGATGAGTTTGAATTGCCTCCCATATTTACTAGAGATGGAAATGTAGGTTGAGGATAAAGGAAGTGAGAAAACATGGGAGGAGGAGGAGACCCAAACTCTCAAGAGTCCAGACACTTGCAAAATCAAGGAAGAAGATGAGTTAAAAGTCGTGTGATGAGGATCCAATGGCTCACATAGAGCCTGAAGTTAACATGAAACAATTCCAAGCATGACCTGGGAAACTTGGGGAAATCCAAGAAATCAAAGATACATTCTGATATAAAACCTAGATCTATTATAAAAATGGTTTCACATTATCATACATTATCTTGCATTGATTAGTTTGGTAGTTGTAGGCCCCAAAATAAGATGAAACTTTGCATTTAGACTTATCAGGAGCAAAGATTCTGATTTTGGACTTATATTTAGGTTTAAGGATCATCTTATATGATTTTTAGTACAATTAGGGTTTAACACTATAATTGTGATATTTATTATTATATATTACCATTTATCATCAATATTTAGGATTTAGTGTCTAACTATCATCACCTTACTACCATGAAGGTCATATGATATTATATTATACGAATTTTGACATTTTACTGACCAGTTTTATTGTGTCCACTAATTTCAACATTAACTTGAATAATAGCACATCAATTACTTCCACTTACATTAACATTCATTTATTGTCACGTTGCATTTTCTACTCATAGTATTTTCTTCATGAATCATCCCTTTATATTTATTCACTTTGATGACTAATTATTCACATGTAAGTCATTAGTTTTGTATTGATGTACAATACAACATGTGATTACATAATTAGTGAACCTATTTACATATTAAGTAGTAGTAAGGTTATGAGTCCATTTTGTGTGTATTTGAGATATGTTATGTGATTAAACACATAATGTTAATGATGTATCATGAATGTTACCATGGATGTATAAGTTAGGTTAGATTATTACAACTTAGGGTTTAGGTCAACTTGATCACTATACAACACATACACCTCACCAACATGTGTGTGGTCTAAGGTTAGGTTCCATATATTCGACTCAACTTATTATCAGGGTTCACTTAATCAAAACTTGGTTGGATTCTCATTGAGTTATTTAGGTTGTATGTGTTAAATGTTCATTAGGTTACAAGCATGAATATTAGGGTTTATTCTTAACTTTTTTTGTCCAAATCTAGGGATCCTTGTATACTAACCTCTTATTTATGGAATTAGGTTTTCTAAAGTCAGTATAGACAAATCTTGGTATGTTATAGTTCCAGACCCACTCCTATATAAGGGAACATTGTATTAGCTTACAACATAAAAAAACAATAAGATTTCTCACCAACACCTACTTATAGCATGAAACATGCGATTGAAGGTAAGATGTAACATGCAGATATTATCATAGTACTTATATGAAAGCTTGAATGTAGTAATTTGTAGGTCTATACAAAGAAATGAGATCGAAATTGTATCAATTGTAATGGGTTCTAGATATTGAATCAAGCTTCACAAGTAGAGCAAGATATTGTCATTCTTATCCATCTACGAGATGCATGTATTCTTGAATAGTGCCCAAAAATAGTAATAGACCTCCTAGTGGATGGGAATTCTACCCAATTACAATCACTATAATCATATATATTCAACCAAGGAGAAGCTTTAAATCCAACTAAGATAAAGCATGTCAAATATCAAAGGATGCTCTTTACCAAAAGAAAATGGTTAACGCTAAGTGATGTCAAATATTGGCATGGTGTATTGAAAAAACATGGAATGTAAGTCCTAGTTATGGTAACATACTCTAAGCAATAAAAAAGTTTTTATAAGAAGTGGTGTTGGGAGTTTTGGAAAGAGAGGTCTCAACTCACTAATCACCCGCAAGTATATGGGGTCAATGTAGCCGAGTGTTGAACACAAGGAGCTAGGCTAGTTAGGAGCAAATTTGTCAACTTTCATTAATCTAAATCGGGTTACAAGAGGTTGGATTGTTTACAAACTTAAGAGGAAAGCAAAAGAAAAAGGCTTAGAGTAAAAGGGTTTGATTAAGAAATTAAGAGTGTGGGCATTAGATTTCACCACCATACCATCATATCATTTGAACAAATGAAATAAAGATCCTTGTTAACAAGCAAGGGGGTTGTCATCGTCATGCATTTCCCAATGTCATGAGATCATTCTCAACGTCACATAACGCTCTCACATCTATGCTCAATCTCGAACACAACCTAAACCCTCAACATTCCCTAGACACTCCTGTGGTCAAGAGAATATTTCCATAGACACTACTCCTTACTCCCTCATACATTCTCCCAAAGCATAAGGTGGGCATAAAACATGTACAAGAGGTGGCCAGCCAAACATACAAGCAAGAAGCACCATAGACATCCATGCAAAAAAGCAAGTTAACTAGTAATAAACATAAATTTCGAGTTCGCATGAACAATGGCATGGCAAATACTTTCCCATGCCCAAGAAAAGAGTTCTACTCATCCATAATGGAGATATGTAGATACAATGTAGAAATTTCAGAGTTTTGCATGTTTAAGAGAAGAAAAAGCTAGAGGAACCAAAGATGTAGCCAAAGGGAAGTAGAACTCCATCTATAGGACAAAATTCCACCCTTGGATATGCTCCAACTCAGACAATCTTACCTCCCAGAAAGCTTGAGTGAGAGAAGTAGCTCTGTTTCACCTCCGGAGAAGAAATAGAGAAGAAAAGAGGAAGAATGGAGGTTCTTTGGCAAGAAACCACCTTATTCCACCCCAAAATCACCCTCATTAGCTTTGGAACTTCTCTTGGATGAAAGACACTTCCAAAATGATGAGTGATAACCGTCCATTGAGTTACATTCGTCCTTAAGAACGAGGGGTGGTTTTTTTCATTTTTTTAGAAACTGGTAATGACACGACGTATTTTTTGGAAGACATGTTGTGTCTCGACGTGAAATATTGAAATAAATTCTCAAAATCCATCAATTTAATCATAATATTGAGTGTCAAGACACTGCGTGTCTTCCGAAAGACATGTCGTGTCATTATCAGTTTCTGCAAAAATGAAAACAACCGCCCCTCGTTCTTAAAGACGAATGCAACTCAATAGGCGATTATCGCTCGTCGTTTAGGAAGTGTCTTTTATCCAAGAGAAGTTCTACAGCTAAGGAGGGAGATTTTGGGGTGGAAAAAGGTGGTTTCTTGCCAAAGAACCTCCATTCTTCCTCTTTTCTCCTCCATTTCTTCTCTGAAGGTGCAGTAGAGCTACTTCTCTCACTCAAGCTTTTCAGGAGGGAAGATTGTCTAAGTTGGAGCAGCTCCAAGGGTGGAATTTTTTCCTCTAGCCAGAGTTCTACTTCCCTTTGGCTACATCTTTGGTTCCTCTAGCTTTTTCTTCTCTTAAACATGCAAACTCTAGAATTTATGTATTGTATCTGCATATCTCCATTATGGATGAGTAGAAATCTTTTCTTAGGCATGGGATAGTAACACCCATGCCATTATTCATGTGAACTCGAAATTTATATTTATTACTAGTTAACTTGCTTTTTCCATGGATGTCTATGGTGCTTCTTGCTTGTATGTTTGGATGGCCACCTCTTGTACATGTTTTATCCTCACCTTATGTTTCGGGAGAATGTACGAGGGGGTAAGGAGTAGAATCCAATATTCTCTTAACCATGGGAGTGGCTAGAGAATGTTGATGTTTTAGGTTGTGATTGAAATTAAGCATAGACGCGGCAGCATTATGTGATGTTGAGAATCATCTCATGACATCGGGAAATGCATGACGATGACAACCCCCTTGCTTGTTAACAAGGATCTTTATTTCGTTTGTTCATATGATATGATGGTATGGTGGTGAAATATAATGCCCAAGCTCTTAATTGTTTAACCAAACCCTTTTACTTTAAGCCTTTTGCTTTTGCTTTCCTCTTAAGTTTTTAAATAATCCAACCTTTTATAACCCAATTTAGATTAATGAAAGTTGACCAATTCACACCTAACTAGCCTAGCTCCTTGTATTCGACACTCGACTACATTGACCATGTATACTTGTGGGTGATTAGTGAGTTGAGACCTCTCTTTCTAAAACTCCCAACAAGTTTTTGGCACCATTTCTAGGGACACGATGTGTTCTTCTACAACAGGACGGTCAAATAGGGAGAAGGCACGCCGTGTATTTTCTGAGACACGTCGTGTACCTAGAGTTGAAGAGCAACTGTAGGAGAAGAACACGGTGGGTTGCATAGATCTCACATTGTGTATCTAAGGGTGGATGGAGAAGGAGGTTGGCAGAGAATGTTTTGAGCTATGCCGGAGTGACAGAGCAACTTTGATGAGAGCTTTGCGTGGAGATCCTACCTCAATGAAAGAATGAGGATGAGGCAAGGCAGTGGTGAACGTCGACCTTTGGCAGGCAGTAGTGAGAGAGAGAGATAAGGGTTGGGGTGGGGAGAAGGCAGCTTTACAGCCTCACGAGGTTGGAGGCGATGATGACGGCGGCTCGAAGTCGGAGGCGGCCGATGGCGGCTTGCACATGGCTGGTCGTACGGCTGAGGTGCTCCTTACACAGTTGTTCACACAGCTCGAATGAGAGTGAGTGAGAGAGGCATCTTGAAAATTAGGTTTAAAACCCTCTTTCCTATAAAGTAACACGTCATGTCATTTGGACGACACACTGTGTTCGATTGTAGAGGTTTCCCGCTATCTTTTGAGCAAACTTGTATTGTCTAAGACGCGCCGTGTGATTTTTGCACACATCGTGTATGAATATAGAAGCTGATGTATAAACCTCTTACTAATAATGACACACCATGTACAAATAAAGACATGGCGTGTTCGATTCCAGATAATTCTTTCTCGATCTTATATACGAAGTACACGTCATGTCTTCATTAGGACACGTCGTGTTCATTTCCAGGTGATATTTTCATATTGTCTTCCTAATAACAACACGTCGTGTCATTTTGAGACACATCATGTGTTTTAGAAAATATGTTCAGATTGTGTGTTCTATGAGTGTTGACACAACATGTCAAATAAAGACACGTTGTATCTTTTGGGAATTCTACAAAATCCAACTTCTTATCAGTACCTGCAGAAGTGATGAGATGCAAATATAAGTGTCTACATTATTACATTCATCCATGACAAGTTTATTTTGGGAAATTAAAGATTGTTCTTGACTCAAACTGCAAAAAGAAAATATATCCTAATGTGGGGTCAACTCCTACAAGTTCCTCCACTTATAGTCTGAAGTATGACTCTTTAATCACTCGGTCAAGATTCTTAGAGAGAGCAAGAGGCTCCCTTGTCAACTTCTTCCCATGCATTGTATAGCTTGCAACGTTGTCCATTGACTTTGAAGGATGACTATTTCCCTTGCATCTCCACGATCCCATATGGAAAGACATGTAAGACTAAGAATGGTCTAGACCACTTGGATCTCAATTTTCCTGGAAAGAATTTGAGTTTGGAGTTGAAAAGCAGAACATGGTCTCCTTCTTTGAATTCCTTCACCTTGATTCTCTTATCATGACATCTCTTGGTCTTTTCCTTGTAGATTTTAGAATTTTCATAAGCATCCATTATTAGCTCTTCTAGCTCTTAGAGTTGCAACAATCTCTTCTCACCTGCCTTTTTAAGGTCATAATTCAGGAATTTGATTGCCCATAGTGCTTTGTGCTCCAATTCTAAGGGTAAATGACATGATTTTTTGTAGACAAGTTTGAAGGGAGTTGTTCCAATGGGAGTCTTAAAAGTTGTCATGTGCACCCATAATGCATTACCTAACTTCAATGTTGAATCCTTTCTTGAACTGCAGACAGTTTTTTCTAGAATAGCCTTCAATTGCCTATTTGAGATCTCCACTTGGCCCGATGTTTGAGGATGATAAGGGGTGGACACCTTATGCTTCACTCCATATTTTTTAAGCAGGTTGTTGAAGTTTCTTTCATTAAAATGGCTACCACCATCTAAAAAAATTTCTCTTAGAACTCCAAATTTGGGGAAGATGATCTTTTGAAATAGTTTAATGACTGACTTTGCATCTGGAGCTTGAGTGGGGATTGCCTCCACCCATTTGGAAACATAATCACAGAACATATCCCTAAGATGAACTTGTAGGTGCATGAGGATGGGAAAGGGCCCATGTAATCTATGCCCCACACATCAAAAACTTCTATTTCTAGAATTGAGTTCAATGGCATTTCATCTCTCTTTAAAATTCCCCCAACTCTTTGGCGATTGTCACAAGCCTTGACGAATGTGTGCACATCACATAATAGACTTGGCCAATAAAAACCAAATTATAGGATTTTGGTTGCTATTTTTTTGGCTCCAAAGTTTTTTTCGTAGGGAGAAGAATGACATTCTGAAATCACATTATCAATTTCCTCATTTGGGATACATCTCTCAATGTGTCCATCTGCGAATTGTTTGAATAATAGAGGGTCATCCCAATAATAGAATTTAACATCATGGAGGAACTTCTTCTGATGGTAGGTGAAATCAGGTGAAAGGTAACCGGTGGCAAGGTAATTTGCAAAACCAGCAAACCAAGGCAAGGCGAGAGAGTTCACTGCATATAACTTCTAAATGTGCAACCTGTCACCAATGGGTACTTTGTCATCAATGCTTGTAGAGAGATGCAAGAGATGTTCGGATACACTATTCTCTATTCCTTTCTTATCTTTGATTTCTAAGTCAAACTCTTATAGTAATAGTATCTAGTAGATGAGATGTGGTTTAGCATCTTTCTTAGTCATACGGTACCTTATTGCAGCATGATCTGTATACACAATGACCTTAGAACCCACTAGATATTGTCTGAATTTATCAAATGCATAAACAATGGCAATCATATCCTTCTCTGTAGTAGCATAATTGATTTGTACATCATCAAGGGTCTTACTTGTGTAGTGTATAGCATGGAGTTTGTTGTTTTTTCTCTATCCCAAGACTGCTCCTATGGCGTAGTCACTAGCATCACACATCACTTCAAAAGGAGCACTCCAATCTAGTAGTTGGATAATAGGAGTTGAAACTAGGGAATCCTTTAATTTCTGGAAGACTGTTTGGCAATCATCATTGAATTCAAACTCAGCATCTTTTGCTAACAAGGAGCATAGAGGCTTTGCCATCTTTGAGAAGTCTTTAATAAATCTCATGTAGAAACTTGCATGGCCTAGAAAGCTGTGAATTTCCTTCACATTGGTTGGGGCAGCCGTCTTTTCAATAGCCTCCACCTTAGCTTTATCCACTTCAATCCCTTTATTAGAAATGACATGGCCTAGAATGACTCCCGTCTGCACCATAAAGTGGCATTTCTCCCAATTTAGCACATGACTTGTTGACATCTCTGTAAAACCTTAGTTAGATTCAAAAAACAATCATCAAATGAATTACCATAGACACTAAAATCATTCATGAATATTTCCATAGTTTTTTCAATGTAATCAAAAAATGGCCATCATACACCTTTGAAAAGTGGCGGGAGCATTGCAAAGCCCAAAGGGCATCCGCCTATATGCATAAGTTCCATATGTGTAAGTAAATGTGGTTTTCTCTTGATCGGGTGGATAGATGGGAATCTGAAAGAACCTACTATACCCATCAAGGTAACAAAAATATGAGTGGTGAGCAAGTCTTTCTAGCATCAAATGAATGAAAGGCAAATGAAAATGATCTTTTCTGGTGGCTTTATTGAGTTTTCTATAATCAATACACATTCACCATCCAGTGATGATTCTTGTCTAAATTAATTCATCATTTTCTCCTTTAATCATAGTTGTTCCTCCTTTCTTAGGCACAACATGTATAGGACTTACCCAAGGACTATCACTTATTGGATAAATAATTTCGGCATCTTTAAGTTTTAAGATTTCCTTCTTTACAACTTCCATCATGTTCTGGTTTAGTCTCCTTGGGGGGTCTATGCATGGTTTGGAATTCTCTTCTAAAGATATCCTATGCATGCAAATGGATGGGTTAATTCCTTTAAGGTCATCAATAGAATAACCTATCACATCTCTGTAGCATCTAAGTTCATTCATTTTCTTCTAAATCATTGTTCAATTCAGCATTTATAATGACAGGAGAAGAAGAGTTTGGGCCCAAGAAAGCATACCTTAACCCGGTGGGAGGGGTTTTAGTTCTACCTATTTTCTTGTAGTTGTGGCATTGCTCCCTTCATTCTTCTTTGAGTCTTCTTCACTTGGTGGAATCTCCAAAGTTTTGTGACTTTCATCATTATCAGTAGCATTAACATCATCCTCATCAAGATCACCTAAAGTAGTATCAATAGAATTCTTTTCTTCCTCCAGCAATGTGTCAGTGTTGTCAATAAGACAAAGATACTCCTTGCTCCCCTCATTCTTCTTTGAGTCTTCTTCACTTAGTGGAATCTCCAAAGTTTTAGGACTTTCATCATTGTCAGTAGCATTAACATCATCTTCATCAAGATCACTTAAAGCAGTATCAATGGAATTATTTTCTTCCTCCAGCAATGTGTCAATGGTGTCAACAAAACAAAGATACTCCTTGGAGTTGGGAGCCTTCATTGCATCATAGACTAAAAACACTAGTTCTTCATCTCCCACTTGGACGGTGAGTTTTCCTTCTCTAACATCAAGAAAATAGCATTTAGTGTGCATGGTATAAAGAGCTTTTCTATCTGAACTGGGACATCCTCACTTGGATGCTTAATAGAGAGGTTAGCTAGCTAAATTGTCCTAGATGTTGGCTTTAAATCTCCCAAGTCTAGCTTTTCCCATAAAGAAATGGGAATCAAACTGATGCTAGCTTCAAGGTCTACAAGGCCTTTATCAAAAGTAGAGTCTCCTATCTTGTAAGGTAGATTAAAGGCACCTTGATCATCTAGTTTCTCAGGCATATGGTTCCGGATGATGGAGCTTAGCCTTTCAGAAAGAATCATAGTTTCTACCTGTCTGGATCTCCTTTTCTTCGTTAAGATATCCTTTAAGAATTTGGCGTAGGAGGGCATTTTAGCTATGACTTTGACTAGGGGAATCTTTACATATAACTTGTTTAGAATGTCTATAAATTTTTTGAATTTCACATCATCTTTTGTGCTAGCAAACCTGTGGCTAAAGGGGCATTCGGCTTTCTAAAAGAATCACCTTGCTGCAGATTTCCAACAACTTTCTTCTTTTGAAATTCAACAAAATCTTCAACAGTAGTGTCAGCAATCTCTCCAAATTTCCTCTTGGATGTTGGTGAAGATCTTCCTATGACAGCTCCACTCCTCAAGGTTACATACAAGTCTCCTTTGGCTTCATAATGCGTTGACTAGGCAAGGAACTTGAAGATGTTCCTTGGTTGGCTAATGCTTGCTGAGCTATCTGATTCTCTAATATTTTGGAGTGACTGACAATCCCATCAATTTTTGAAGAGAGTTGTGTGATAGAATATTTCAACAAGTTTCCATGTGCCCAAAATTCATCATTTTGTTGAATTTGTGTGGTGACAAAGGTCTTAAGGAGGCTTTCCAAACTTGATTTCTACGGGGGAGGAGTCGTTGAACTTGATTGAAGTTTCTGTTGTTGTTAGAATTGTACCCTGGTGGCTATTGGCAGTTGGTATTCATCTTTTAATAGTTTATCATAGGTCGTTGACATTGAGATTTGCCTTGTTGCTGGTTCTGTGAATTATTGTTACTATAAGAGAAATTTGGATGGTCTCTCCTTCATGGGTTGTGAGTTTCAAAAAATGGATTGTAGGCTTGTCTATTATTGAAACTCCCCACTGCATTGACTTATTTAGGTGCTTCATTGGAATTCATCTGTGGTGAAAAACAAGAAGCAGAGTTGTGCACGGATGTTCCACAAGCTCCACATGCTTGCTTAACTGCTTGAACAGAATGGGTAGTCAACCTTTCAAATTTCTGAGTCAATGCATCAAGTTTGGCAAAAATCAAGTCCACGGAGTCAACGATATGTTTTTTGCTGGACTTCTCACTTGAGCTGGTGAAGGAGAGGGGCTGGTTGGTTCTTTTAGAATGCCACGGAATGTGATTGAGTGCCATATCTTCAATGATACCAAAGGCTTCACTTTATGATTTGTTCATCAAGGCTCCATTTGTAGTGGCATCAATGGTCGTACGGGTGTTGTAGAATAACCCGTTATAAAAGGTTTGTAGAAGCAACCGGTTTGTCAGACCATGGTGCAGGCATATTCTTTGGAGGTCATTGAACCTCTCCTAAGTCTCATAAAGCATCTTACCTTCTTGTTGCTTGAAGTTTGTCATTTGATTCCTCAGCTAGGTTGTTTTGCTGGGAGGAAAGTACTTTGCTAGGAAAGCATTTAGTAGGTCATCCCAGCTCTTAATAGAATGTTGAGGCAATGAGGAGAGCCACACCTTGGCTCGACCTCATAGAGTAAATGGGAGCAGGAGTAGGGGGACTCCTTCAGCTGGAACACCATTAATCTTAAATGTGTTCAGGTATTGTAGAAATTCAGGAATGTGGAGGTTTGGATCCTCCATTGGCGTTCCCCCAAATCGATTCTATTGGATCATCTGCATGATTGTAGGGTTGATGGAGAAGTTGTTGGCCTCTATCGCAGGATGATCTATGGCTCCACAGATATTTATGGAAGCCGACACAGCAAAGTCTTTGAGTGGATGGTTGTCCTCCATCTCCGACTCTTAAGGAGGATCGAGTGAAGGCGAAGAATGTGCAGAATGTGGTGATGAAGGATGTGATCCCTCCAAGCTTGAAGAGTTCTCACCCCTCCTTTCTCGTCTCTAGCTGCTAAAAGTTTGTTCTGTCCCTGGGTCTAGAAATATGGATGCTCGTAGACCTCTTTTAGAATGACGCATGCAAACTAAAATGCAAAAATTGAGTGAGGTTTGCAAAAACTAAGAGGTATCACAATATGAAATATGGAAATGGTGACTTAGTCTCAATTACTAGTTAATGCTTTTACTCTAACTAAAAAATACCGTAGCTCCCCAGCTATGGCTCCAAAAACTTGTTGGGAGTTTTAGAAAGAGATCTCTCAACTCACTAATCACCCGTAAGTATACGGGGTCAATGTATTCGAGTGTCGAATACAAGGAGCTAGGCTAGTTAGGTGCAAATTTGTCAACTTTCGTTAATTTAAATCGGGTTACAAAAGGTTGGATTGTTTACAAACTTAAGAGGATATCAAAGCAAAAGGTTTAAAGTAAAAGGGTTTGATTAAGCAATTAAGATCTTGGGCATTAGATTTCACCACCATACCATCATATCATATGAACAAACGAAATAAAGATCATTGTTAACTAAGCAAGGGGGTTGTCATCGTCATGCATTTCCCAATGTCATGAGATTATTCTCAACATCACATAACACTCCCGCGTCTATGCTTAATCTCAAACACAACCTAAATCCTCAACATTCCCTGGGTTCCCGTGTTCAAGAGAATATTTCCATAGACACTACTCCTTACTCCCTCATACATTCTCCTAAAGCATAAGGTGAGCATAAAACATGTACAAGAGGTGGCCAACCAAACATACAAGCAAGAAGCACCATAGACATCCATGGAAAAAGCAAGTTAACTAGTAATAAACATAAATTTTGAGTTCACATAAATAATGGCATGGGAGTTACTCTCCCATGAACAAGAAAATAGTTCTACTCAACCATAATGGAGATATGCAAATATAATATAGAAATTTTAGAGTTTTGCATGTTTAAGAGAAGAAAAAGCTAGAGGAATGTCTGGCCATAGTAGCTCGGGTGGTAAGACCTCGGTACATCCCAATGAAGGACCTGGGTTCGAACCTCATCGAAGGCACTTTGTGAACAGCAATACACGCTTATTAGGTATAGGAGGGGGTGACCGGACCACACACTCTCATGCCTCGAGAGTTTACCATGTCAGCTTTGCCAGGGGTGGGTTCTCTCAATCATCAAAAAAAAGCTAGAGGAACCAAAGATGTAGCCAAAGGGAAGTAGAACTCCGGTTAGAGGATGAAATTCCACCCTTGGAGCTGCTCCAACTCAGACAATCTTCCCTCCCGAAAAGCTTGAGTGAGAGAAGTAGCTCTATTGCACCTCCAAAGAAGAAATGGGGAAGAAAAGAGGAAGAATGGAGGTTCTTTGGCAAGAAACCACCTTCTTTCACCCCAAAATCACCCTCTTTAGCTCTGGAACTTCTCTTAGACGAAATTCACTTCCAAAATGAAGAGTGTTAACTTCCCATTGAGTTGCATTCGTCCTTAAGAATGAGGGGCAGTTGTTTTCATTTTTGCATAAATTGATAATGATACGACGTGTTTTTTAGAAGACATGTTGATCCCAACATGCAATCCCAATGGATAGTGTTGTTGTAGTGAAGTACACGACGTGTCAAATAAAGACACATCATGTGAAGACCTTCTGGAGTCAATTCAGGTGAAAGGAACATGACGTGTTTCAATAAACACACACCGTGTGTGTTGGCAGCAAGATGTATTCGGCATTCAGGTCCCAAAGACACGTCGTGTTCTCATGGGGAACATGTCATGTCACATCTTCTTCATCTTGGGATTATGGCTACTGGAAACACACACGATGTGTGAGTTACACCACACTGTGTGTTATTCATTCTATGAAGTTATCTATGAAGGGACACGTTGTGTCTTAAGTAAGACATGTTGTGTGCAATGTTGTCTCTTTAGGAATAACTCTGAATCAGCTGTAATATCATGTAGAAGTCCCATTGGGGATGGATTTGAGTTGGGCTATCTCCAATTTGACTTTTTCAATGCATGTCTGCAATCAACATCATGCGATAAGAAAAATAACTAAAATGTGGCAAGATAAATATGAATAGAGGCTAAATGGAAGACAAAATGAACAGAATTTGCATGTGAGAATGCCCAATAAGTTGATATGAAATACACACAACAAGTGGACCGTTGAATATAACATCAATACCTTGTATGCTAAAACAAGAAGAAATATGACATGAATTAGGATTGAGATATGTCATTTCAACATGAGAAAGAATATTCATAACTTAATTCCCTTGCCTAAGTAATATACCATATGTTTACTTGGTGAATTGAATTCCAAAGAAGTAAAAAATCTCACCAAGTTTGTGCATATTGAAAGAAAATGCCTAAATGTTGTCGAAGTCATTAAGAGGCTTGGACATTTTTCATTCAGAATATATAATCCACTTATAGAAAAACGATAAATGACCTTAGAGTCACCGAGATGTATGAGTGCATGTATGTGCTATTGATGAATCCATGAGAGTTGATAAACATACTTAGCTTATTAAACCATGCAAGAGGTGCATATTTTAGTCCATAAAGATCTTTTGTAAGTTGGCATATATAACATGGCCAAGTTGTGTAAAGGAAGTCAGTTGGTTTTTCCATATGTATAGGTCTAGTAAGCTCACCATTCATTAAAGCATTCAAAATATTATTATGAAAAAGTAACCATTTTGAACTAGAATTAATATCTAAGAAAATACCTATAGGAGAAGATCAACAAGTGGACTAAACATTCGAATGTAGTCCATACCTTCCTTTAGAGAAATTCCCTTCCTACAACAAGATGTGCTTTTAATTTTTTAAGTAGTTCATGTTTTTTTATCTTAGTCTTGAACACTCATTTAGACATACTAACATTGTAGTGATTTGGTTTAGGCATTGATATTCATATGTAAGGCTTTCTTTTCTCAATTTGTAGATGCAAACCAATATGAACTTGTAAGAGTGGATCTTGTATACTTTGGTGTTATAGGAGCAACTCCAGTCAATAGAGCATAGTTAGGGTTTTTTTAGGCACGATATTTTCTCTTTTTCATGTCCTTGCATGGTGGTTGTTCTCCAAGCCTAGATGTGTACATGAGTAATGTTAACCGGTGCAACACATCCTCGATAGAGAGAGGAGGAAAATTAGAATTTGTAAGGAGGGACTTTCCAAGATTCGAGTGATTGTAGTAATGGAAGATGCTTCTGATGAAACTGCTCGAACACTTATCATATTCATTCATGAAATGAACAAGTCCTCATCCATGTGTAGGATATGTATAAGAAGAGCAAGTATTTTTTTATGTAAATCATGAGGTGTTAGAATTATGTGAGACAAGACTAGGATTGGCATCTTGTGCATGAGAGAAAATATCCATGTTGACTTCACATGAATGGTGTATGTCACTTGGACAATTGATAATCAAACCATCATATACTTTAGAAGTGGTAGGATCTTTCAAAGGTAAGTTAGGTCTTTCAACTGACTTATAACCATGGATTTCTTTACATAAATGATCAACATTGTCAATCACAAAAAAGTATCAGCACAAGAACACTATCTTGAAAGATTAATTGATTGATTTTAAGAATGAAATTCAATATTATGTGTAGTTGACATTTCAAGATATGAGGATAATTCCCCATGCAACACGTTATATGGAATTCTTTAAGTATATACTTGTATATTGATAATACATGCCTTGATAAATATATTCTATTAGTTGGAACTTGTAGCCATTCATACACCATGAAGTTTTCTTGTATCCAAGAAATACTCATGCCAATAATCTGGGTTTCTTTACACAAGTGATCAACATTATCAGTCACACAAAGGGTATCAGCAGAAAAACACTATTTTGAATGATTAAATTGATGGGTTTTGAGAAGTTATTTCAATATTATGTGTAATTGAAAAGTTAGGATATGTGGCTAATTCCCCACAAAACACATTAGATGTAATTGTTAATTATTAAGTAAATACATGTATATTAGAAACAACATTCCTTGATAAATATATTCTATTTGTTAGACATGTAGCCATTTACATCCTTTGTACTATTCAGTGATTTTAAAAGATAATCAATGTCTTATTTTTAGTATATTTACATAGCCATGGAAAACATTAGTATAGAAGAAGAAAAAAGTCATTATTATTAAGATATTTCTTGAATATATTATAAGGGATATGTAACTATAAACATTAGTAGGAATATAATTTGTGATAAAATTTGCTAAAGAAAAAGCTTCAATCTATAAAGTCTTTAGGACATTGTAGTAAGCATATAGAAACCAAGATCTGCAATATATCAATACCTCCCTCAAATGAACCAACTTGTTTGTGGGTATAGGGACAATTGAGTTCATTGAAAATTACCCTTTTCATGAAAATGTTCAACAAATTAGTGATAAAAAATTCTCCACCGCCACTAATGACAAGAACATCACTTTAGCTTTGAACTATTCTCAATCATAACTAAAATATTCAAATGTTGTACAGAAATCAGATTTTGTTTTTAAGAGATAAAATAAGGGATGGCCGTTATATTTACAAACTAATATAGAATAATATAGGAAACTATTCTAAGTAATGATAGGAAATTCTCACCATAGGTCACAATAGACTTAACCAAAAGAAATGTTGCATTTTACAAGAATATTGGTTTAAAACAAACAATGAAACTTTAAAATAGCATAACTACACATAAATTATAGTTTTATTTGAAGAACTATGAGATTATTAATCTACATTATCAAAGGAATTGTTAATGCACATGTCTAAGTGCTTGCATTAGATGTTGAATGGTATTTTCTATTGACCCGCAGTTAGAAAGGTATGTGGTATTCAACAGTTGCTAAAGTACATCGTCTATTTAATCGTTTCTTCCCACATGTGAGATGGGTGTACAAATATCTAACTAAAACAATTCTTTAAAGAAAATGAATATCAAGGAAAGTCACTAGTAAGTTGAGAAATGGATAATGGATTCATCTTCGTTTCAAAAATAATTACTTTTCCAAGATGAGTTAGATGATCATATATCATTGAATATTATCCAAAATGTGTGAAGGAAAGAGGGTCCCATCTCTGATCATTATCAAATTAGAGAACCTTTAGAGTATTTGTAATATGCATGGGTTGCATCAGATCCCATATGGAATTTGGAATCTCTTGGTCTTGATATTTATTGTCAAACTTATAACAACACTATAGGGACTCATGACCTCTCTTTCCATTTATCTAACAGTAAACAATTTGTCTTTCTCCTTGGAATCTATTGTTGGTATGTATGCCTAGAGAGCCAATCATATGATGATTGAGATATGGCATTACATACCTGATGTGATAACAATAAAGGCAAGCTTCCAATTTATCTTGTATATTTAGTTATAAGATAATGAATAAAATAATAAATGTCTAGATAATTATATTACTCAATGACATATGTGTTCAAGTTACTATTCTTGTGGATGAGATCATACGAATGCTAAGAGTACAAATGCATATTCTCATTATGTCCCTAATTAGTTGTTATTGTGGAAGGTTGATAGACAACAATAACACATAAGATCAGAGTGTGAGTTGGTCAATGACTAAATCTCATTAGTCATGATATGGCAATATCAAACCAAGCACACAGATACATGTTAGAGAATTGTGTATCAGACATACCCACCATGAGACTGACATATGGAAGCCATCATCATGGAAGTCATTGTCATCTCTCATAGAGATGGTGTTGGTGGTTCTTAGACTTGAAATGACTACACTCATCACATACCGTTGGGTACACTTTGACATCATTAAACACAGTCCTGAAACATGGGTTGTTATAACGGTGATGATTGGGTGACTTTGACACATGGGGACTGACTGTGAGTGATAGATATGGGATTTGTCTTTCCGACAGGAGTATGATATGCAAGGCCTCTTGATTAGAGAGACTGAGAAAAGTATGGCCATATGCATGTGAGTCAATATGTGATATTAAGCCTACATATATCTCATGCGATCTACTTTGGTTCAGGGAACAAGATTGAATAATAATGAGGATGACTACTCTATGCCTCTAGTACAATCTAGATATCAATGATAAAGGAACTATACAAACACTGTAACACCATACATAGATTGTAGGTTGAAGTTTCTCCCTAACTTTCCATTCACTTGGGTAGCAATGATGTGTGACTAGGCACTACTCATTGCTTGTGATGTCATAAGAAAGTTATGGACATTCACTGCCAACGTGATATGGGTCCTATAAGGTCACACACATAGGAACTCATCTATAAGAGGATTTTGATCTTGTATGATAATTGAATTGATTACTAAAGTGATTAGGTATTTCAATTTACACAATTGATCAGCTGACTAGACTGCCAAACGATCAGTTCAAGTGTTGAGACTGTTGTTTGGAGTGTCAGGCTGATTGTGGTGTACATTGGTTGGAATTCTACCTGACATGGCCTGTAAGATGCACGTCTTGCTTATGTGAAATGGTCATCTTGTTTGGTGTGAGATGGCCATCTTAGTTGCACCAAATGGCCAATTCGAGGGTACAATTTGATTGCATTAAGGATTGGTGCTGACATTAACTTGAGTACTAATTAGAATTCAATTGTCGACGTGTGCAAAATTGGAAAGTGCAAAATGATTGTTTCGGTTAGCGAAACAACCATCTCGCATGTGATATGGCCATTTTAGCACACGTAGGTTGTGAAACTTCCATAATTGTTGTGAAAATTCAAGATCTTTCAGTCCTTTCTACTCCCTCTTTAGTCTCACATTGGCTGGGGACTGGGAACCCTGACCCTAACTCCTCTGATATATAGAGGGGTACTGGGGGCTTCCCAGAGCACAACTACTACATAGATAATTGAGAATCATTTTCTATAACAATTGTTTTCCTCTTTGGTTGTGATAACCAAGAGAGCCTAGGCAAGTCCTACCTGACTAGGGAGGGATAGACAAGGGAGAGAAACAACTGAGGATCATTGTTGTAGGAGAGTATGTTGGTGACTAGTACACCAACGGGAGGGACATCTCCTTCATTTTTGTTCTAGTAGTATGACATGACTTCTAGTTGGTTGGTGTGGACTACTCTAGAGGCAGGAGTCCTTTGGCTACTGCTAGGAGTGCAACATCAACTCACAGTCGGTGGTGAGTTATGAGGATCCGCTACAATCATTGTTCGAGTCTACTGTCCATAGAGGAGCAGTCAGACAAGTCCCATTGTGACTAGGAGCTCCACAACTAGCTTCCAAGATAGAGTGTGCATCTACATCAATGAGGATTGTCACTGGACTTGCTCCAGGACCAGGTATATCTTCATGAAAACATCCTTCCCATAGTATAGTTATTGACACGATCTGCTGGTTAATGGGAAATATGTTAGTAATTTTTTTTGTTTTTGCTACCTATCTGATGTCATATTTCCCTACAATGATATCAGGGCCACATTAATTAATTATGTTTTGGGATAATCGATATGATCAAATTTTGGTTTTATTGTATTTATTTATTGCATGCGATGTGAATATTTAAACTAGTTCATGTGCACCTCTGTTTGATCAAACATAAAGAACCCAAATGAATATACATACATACACACACGCATATATATATGCAATTTACATGTGTCGCCATAAAATCAGTTTTGATGGTGGATGTGAAGCATGGTTATGGACAAAACCCCATATATTTTTGTGCATGGTTGTGGTTATTTATACCTATTGTTAATCAGTCTACATACCAAGCCTCTCTCTTCTTTCTAAATGTAAATTAATGATCTTCTTCCTATTCCCCCTCAAATGTAACTCGAGGTTTTCCCTGTTGGTATGTATGCCCAGAGAGCCAATCATATGATGATTGGATTGGCATATGTTCTGATTGGTTTGATAAATATCAAAGGTAAGCTTCCAATTTATTCTAGCTCAATCAATTATGAGATAAATGATGGAACAAAATGAATGTCTAAAGAATGACAATAATCAATGACGTATGTCTTCAGGTTGGGGACCTGGATAATGAGATCATACGGATGCTAAGAGTATGTACATTCTTGTTATATCCCTAGTCGGATGTCATTGTGGAAGGTTGATAGAAAACGATGACACATCAATTCTAGAGTGTGTGTTGGTTGATGATAGTGTCTCATTAGTCATGATATATGATATCAAACCAAGCACATAGATACATGTTAGAGAACATTGTATCGTACAGACCCACCATGAGAGTGACACATGGAACCTTGACATGGTATTTAGAGTCATCTCTCATAGTGATGGTGGTGATTGTGATTCTTAGACTCGAAACCACTGCACTCATCGAATGTGATTGGGTACACTTTGACATCATCAAACACATTCTTGAAACATGGGTTGTTATGACGGTGATGATTGGGTGGCTTTGATGCATGAGATAGATTGTAAGTGATAGATATGGTATTTGTCCCTCCTAAGGGAGTATGATGTCTAGGCCCCTTGATAAGTGAGACTAAGAAAGGCATGTGCATGCATATGTTAATCAATATATGATATTGTTGTCACACATATCTCAGCCAGTCTGCTCTAGTTCAAGAAACATGAAGGAACGTTGAAAGGATGACAACTCCATGCCTTGAGTTCATTCAGGATATCAGAGACAAAGGAATTATACATTCACTGGAACACCAATCACAGACGGTACCATTGAAAGTTTTTCTCCAACTTTCCTTTTCACTTGGGTAGCAATGATGTACAACTAGATACCACTCTTTTCTTGTGATGTCATAATCTAGTTATGGACATTCACTACCAATGTGAAATGGGACCTATAGGGTCACACACAAAGGATTAACCTGGAAGAGGAGTTTATTCATGAATGATGTTTGTATTGATTACTAAAGTGTTTAGGTACTCAATCAAACATTCAATCAATAGACTTGACTCAGAATCATCAAGTTCAAGTGTTGAACCAACTGATTTGAGTGTCAGATTGGTTGAGAACTCAATTGATTGTGTTCTGCACAATCTGGACCACCAACTGACCGGTTCAGTGGGTGAACTGATTGGCTCATGGCCAGTGAGATTATCGGTTCACTCTGGTGAAGCGATCAGTTCATTTGTCCAAACGAGCAGTGTTGGATTTTCCCGGTTTGTGAGAAAAAGGTTTTTTCATTTCACTTGTTCAATTTGATTGGAACAAGAATTAATATTTGTGTTAATTAGAAACCAATAAAAAAAGTCAATTGTGAGAAAGTCTGGGAAGTGAAATAACCAGTTCACTAAGTGAATCGACCGGTTCGTAAGTGAACCGATCAGCTCACCTTGCCAAACAACCGTTTCATTTATGAAATGACCGGTTCGCCTGCCGCAATGCAAATTGTTCATGGAAATTCCGAACCTTTCTACTCCCGCACAGACTGAGAACCCTGACCCTATCCTCTACTATAAATAGAGGGGTACTGGTGGCTTCCCTAGAGACACCACTCAGAACATCAGTTGCTCTGCAAAGTTGTTGTCCTATCTAGTTGTGGTAACCAAGAGAGCCCAAGCAAGTTCTACCCGTCTAGGGAGGAATAGTGAGGGAAAGATAACTGCAGAAAAGCAACTGGTTGTAGGAGAGTGTGTCGGTGACTAGTACGCTAACAGAAGGGGATGACTCCTTCTAGTCATTTCTTCAGGATGACTAGAGTTCCCAATAGTGTGTGTGGACTATCTATACAGGCAGGAGACTTCTTCCGCTCAAGAGGATGACAGTCAACTACAGTCTGGGTCAAGACCAGGAGATGCACAGACGTCATCGAAGATAGGTGGTTGAAGATTGCGCTTGCTGTGAGGCATTGTCACTGAGCAAGCCTCGGGACTAGGTATATCTCATTGAAACCATCCTTCCCATTACATAGATGTTGATGCGATCTGCTGGTTATGGGTTTATGGTCAAGTAAAAATTTTATTTCTGCTGCCTACTCCGACCATGTAAAACCCAACAATGGTATCAGTGCCACGTCAATACTCTATGTTTTGGTATAATCAATATGATCATATTTTGATTTTACTATCTTTTAATTATTGCATACGATGCAAATATTTAAATGACTAATGTGAATATCCAATTAATACCACATGATCCCAAACTAATATATACATATATGATATGGTATATATGCAATCGATATGCGTCACCCTAAAACAATTTTAATGGTAGATGTATAGCATGGTTATGGCCTATAAACCCTATGTGCATATGTGTGGTTGGTTATGGTTGTTTTCATCTCAGTATACACACTGAGCCCTCTTCTTCTATTCTGAATGTAACTCGAGATAACTCGAGATTCTCTTCTACCTTTGCTCCCCTCGAATGTAACTCGAGGTTTCATAGAGATTATGTAAAAGTAGGACACTTTTATTTCTTGTTATGGCGAAGAGTGAAGATGACCGCTTTATGGACCGAGATGACCGACTGAGGAGCAGTTGGTGGCTTGGCGAGGAGCCTGATGACCCAGCAAACCGACCATCTGGAGGATTCATATGATCAGTTGGTGATAACTAACCGACTGGCCAGGAGATGAGTCGATCAGTCATAGCATGAGTTGATCAACCCAGAACGGCCTAAGCACAGATCTTCATCAACAACATGTTTCATGTGATGTAGACCTTAGATGACCGTAGTTCCTTGTGTCTCCAAGGAACTACAATAGGATGGCCACAATCATTGCTTTATCATTATTGCATGTTTTGTTTGTGGGATATAGCATGTATATGATACGTATTATATATGTGGTGATTGGATACATATATGCATATATAAGCATAGCCGAACCCCTCAAACATACATATTAAGTTGAAGATGCCTTCCAAAAGTAGCACACATGAAAAACTTGATTGATTAAGTGTGGGCACAACCTCGTGTGGTGCACCGTCTATCTCATGGAAGTGTAATGGTGAATATGTGGGTCTGCCTTCGTAGGGTGCATATTCATCATGTTGGCTTTTGGGTCAGACTTAATAAGGTGATCTTAATAGGATTAAGCACCTTGAGGCATGCAGATGTTCATGAGAAAGAGTTGTGCATAACATCTATCAAGAGTTGCATATGATTCCATTGGCAAGAGTTGCCTACCTGAAAGAATCTCGTTGTGGGTGACATCCCTCATTGGTCCATAACTTAGAGGAAGTCAGGATCTTGCTCACTAGAAGGTTGTACGCTGCAATCTTATAAATAGATGGTGAGGGCTATTAATTTGATCAAAATAGTGGGAACGATAATTAATTAAAGACCTAATTAATATCGTCAATTTTCAAATCAAATCAAAAGAGTTTTGGACTAAAATTACAAATTTCCTTTTGTAGAATAAATGGCTACCAACAACTATCACTTTTCATTGTGATCGGTCCTTAAGAAGGACAAGCTAAATGGGAACAATTTCCATGACTGGTTTAGGACGTTGAGAATTGTTCTCACTCAAGAGCGAAAGCTCTATGTCTTAGATACACCACAACCAGATGAACCCACTCCCATCGTACCAATGGATGAATGGGATGCTTACAAGAAGCATATTGAGGATTCCATTTATGTGAAGTTCTTGATGTTGTGCTCAATGAACTATGAGTTACAGAGACAACATGAGAACATGGACGTCATTGAGATGGTTCAACATCTCAAGAACATGTATCAAGACCAAGCACGACAAGAGAGATATGATGTATCCAAGGCATTGCTCAAGTGTGTCATGACAGAAGGAGATCCAGTAGGCCATCACATACTCAAGATGATTGGGTATGTGGAGAACCTAACTCAACTATGATTTCCTCTGAGCCAAGATTTGGATACCGATGTGATACTACAATCGTTTCCAGAACCCTACAGTCAGTCTGTGATGAACTACAACATGAACAGCTTTGACATGCCACTAGCAGAGTTGTTGGGCATATTGAGGACAGCTGAAGCATAGATCAAGAAAGACAAACCCAAATATGTGATGATGATCAGTAGAAAGAAGGAAAAGTCTAAGGGCAAGGTCAAGGGCAAAGCAAAGAAAGGTTCTGATGCTAGCCAACAGCCCAAGTCATCTTTAACTCTCAAATCCAAGGGAGGGGTGAACAAGGGAGGAAAATGTCACCATTGTCATGAGCCAAGACATTGGAAGAGAAATTGCCCTCTCTACATAGATGAACTAAAGAAGAAGAAGGAGGGGATGGAAGTTTCCACCTCAGGTATCATGAAATAAACTTAAAATGCTTCTTTATCTTAGGTATATGATGCCAACCTATAGATCTGACATATATGATGTGCAGGATGTGAAAAGAAGTGATGGCCTTTATGAAAGGACCAAGAAGGAACACTCATCAACATTGGAGCAAGTGTTGCTACCATAGATAGTAGTACCTTTTAGTTTATTTCATCCCAAAGGGCATGTAATAGAGTTATGAACTACTATTTCATCTTGCCACTAAATAGAAACATTTTATGTCTACATCTTGTAATGACAAGGATGTCTATCAATAAAGTTCATGTTTCAATTTCAAATATTTGATCTTTTATGGCAATGCCTTATTTATCTTGTGGTACTAGGTATGCATGAGATAAAATAATAATACCTAAAAGTTCTTGATGACTCAAACAACAAATTAGCATTATCATCTAAAAAAATGAATGAGAAATTCATCTCTACGTTCCATGTTGATGGATAAACTAGACTCTCTTGGTTAATGAACCATGAAGAGATATGAATATCTTGTTTATTGGGCATGATGACAAGTCAATATTCACTAGATGTAGTGGGAGAATAACTATTCTATGAGATATAATACATATAGATGTATATACATACCTATGGGAATAAATGCTAATACTTTGGATATGGTATTTAATGAAATACCGATATAGATATCTTGAAATGTTCAAGAGTATCATAAATGAAGAACAAATTTGGTAAGAAGTATTAATTCTTGATATGATCAATGAATGAGATACTTAAACCAAATGTTTGAGGACCTTGTGAGTAACTATGATAGTGTATCATAGAGAACTCATGATTAAGGCATAATGATGTCTAAATCAAAGAAGGAATCATACTCTATATAGTAAGAGCATGATCATCAAACAAATAACTAATCTTATGGAATTCTTCTAAAGAACATGCTTTACACTAAATAAAGGAATAAAAGGAGATTAAGAATCACAAGTGTTGTGTAATATCAAATTTCTTATGTAGCAGATACACCTCATATCTAGTAGAAAACACCTTGATCTTGGTGATGATTGGTCATATGATGATGAGCCAATAATCTATCCAGATGATGTTGAGGAACCAGATTTTGAGTTATGGCTTGAAGCCATAAGATCCAAAATGACTTCCATGTGAACCTAATAAGGTATGACCTTAATGGTGGCACTTATAGGGATAAAACCCATAAATGCAATTGGGTCTTAAGGGTTAAGACTGACATGGATGACATCTAAAGAGTTGATTGGTTGAGATAGATTCAAGTGAGTTCAAGGTGTTGAATCTGATGATTTTATTTAACCAATTGCAGTGGTTATAGGCCATAAAGGATCACGCTTGCTATTGGAACTTGAAGACTATGATATTTGGCATATGGATATTAAAACTGCATTCCTAGAAGGAATAACATGAGTATGTGTACATGACACAACCTGAAGGGTTTTATAATTTCGTTAATGCAAATGCAGTCTATAAGTGATAAGAGTTTAATCAATATGATTGATTAAATACAAGCATCTCAGAATTGGAGTCTTTCCTTTGATTATATAGTCAAAAGGTTTGACTGATATATTGAAAAAAAGAAGGGATATGTTAATTACAAAGATTTAGTGGGAGTGTATTCATATTCCACATGATGAGGAGGAGGAATGAAACAAAACTGGTGTGAAAATACCTTCTTTAAGGGAATAAAGAGAAATGTTATATGTGATAAGAATAGAGTCCTATAGAGATAGTTCTCAAAATTCTCTTGACTTGATAAAGAGAGAGCATACATTGGCAGTATGTACTGAAGGGTTCAGTATGCAAAGATTCAATGGGAGAAAACTTGTCCATATTACATGGAGTTAGTCTCTCAGATGCCTAGTGTCCCAAATTCTTCTGAAGAATAGGAACACATAGATAGATGCCTTGTGTATTCGTAATTGGATCTATCATGTATGTAATCATCCCATTATCTTGTATGTATCGGACAGGACAAGAAAATATATATATGCATTCATCATCTTGTATGTATTGGACATGACAATATGATATGCTCATCCAGTTATCTCGTATGTAATAGACATGAGGAGTGGATGTTTGTCTACTTCTAGTGAGAGTCACTGGAATACCATAAAGAACTCATTTAAGTACTTATAAAGTATTAAAGGATTAGTTCTATGGTAATAAAAGGAAGAGTTGAGTGTAGAAGAGTTACACTGATGCAAGCTTCCAAAATGACAGAAAAATGATCACAAAATATAGAAGTGGATATGTGTTAAAAATGGAAATGGTTCGAGTAAAATTAAAAGTCTATTTAATTCTAAAAATAATGTCGAGTATCCTTGTGTTATGAACAGTAGAGGATACTATATGGATCTAGAAGTTCATATAGATGAACTTATAGATATTCCAACCATTGATGACAAAGTAGAAATACTAAGTCAAACCATGGAGCTACTTATTAGGAAAGGAATATCAAATAGCATATTATAGAAACTCCATCTCATACGAAATGTCGTACATCGAGGAGATGTGAAACATGCAATATACTGACTAGAGAAAAGTGTTGCTAACTCACTAGATTAGCACTAGCGCAGCAGAAACATGTGGGACATGTTTAGAGATCACTGAGAATATGATTCAAAGGTGATTGGCTCAAAGTGCAAGTGGGAGTCTGTTGGTATGTATGCCCAGAGATCCAATCATATGATGATTGGATTGGCATGTGTTCTGATTGATTTGATAAATATCAAAGGCAAGCTTCCAATTTATTCTAGCTCAATTGATTATGAGATAAATGATGGAGCAGAATGAATGTCTAAAGAATGACAATACTCAATGACGTATGTCTTCAGGTTGAGGACCTGGACAATGAGATCATATGAATGCTAAGAGTATGTACATTTTTGTTATGTCCCTAGTCAGCTATCATTGTGGAAGGTTGATAGACAACAATGACACATCAAGACTAGAGTGTGTGTTGGTTGATGACAGTGTCTCATTGGTCATGATATATGATATCAAACCAAGCACATAGATACGTGTTAGAGAACACTGTATCAGATAGACCCGTCATGAGAGTGACACATAGAACCATGACATGGTAGTCAGAGTCATCTCTCATAGTGATGGTGGTGATTGTGATTCTTAGACCTAAAATCACTACACTCATCGAATGTGATTGGATACACTTTGACATCATCAAACGCAGTCTTGAAACATGGGTTGTTTTAACGGTGATGATTGGGTGGATTTGACGCATGAGATAGACTGTGAGTGATAGATATGGGATTTGTCCCTCCTAAGGGAGTATGATGTCCAGGCCACTTGATAAGTGAGACTGTGAAAGGCATGTGCATGCACATGTGAATCAATATATGATATTTATGTCACACATATCTTAGACAGTCTGTTCTAGTTCAAGAAACATGAAGGAACGTTGAAAGGATGACAACTCCATGCCTTGAGTTCGTTCATGATATCAGAGATAAAGGAATTATACATTCACTAGAACACCAATCACAGACTGTAGGATTGAAAGTTGTTCTCCAACTTTCCTTTTCACTTGGGTAGCAATGATGTACGACTAGGTACCACTCTTTGCTTGTGATGTCATAAGCTAGTTATGGACATTCACTGTCAATGTGAAATGGGACGTATAGGGTCACACACAAAGGATTGACCTGGAAGAGGAGTTTATCCATGAATGATGTTTGGGTTGATTACTAAAGTGTTAGGTACTCAATCAAACATTCAATCAATAGACTTGACTTAGAATCATAAAGTTCAAGTGTTGAATCAACTGATTTGAATGTCAGATTGATTGAGAACTAAATTGATTGTATTCTACACAATCTGGACCACCAACCGACTGGTTCACTGGGTGAACCGATCAGCTCATGGTCAGTGAGATGACCGGTTCACTCTGGTGAACCAATCGGTTCATTTGTCCAAACGAGCACTATTGGATTTTCCCGATTTGTGAGAAAAAGGTTTTTTCATTTCACTTGTCCAATTTAATTGGGACAAGAATTAATATTTGTGTTAATTAGAAATGAATAAGGAAAGTTAATTATGGGCAAGTCTGGGAAGTGAACCGACCAATTCACACTCCCAACTGACTGGTTCACAAGTGAACCGATCAGCTCACCTTTTAAAACAGCTATTTCATGTATGAAATGACCGGTTCTCCTGCCGCAGTGCAAATTGTTCATGGAAATTCTAGACCCTTCTACTCCTGCACAGACTGGGAACCCTGACCCCACCCTCTACTATAAATAGAGGGGTACACGAGGCTTCTCCAGAGACAACTCAAAACATCATTTGCTTTGTAAAGTTGTTGTCCTCTCTGGTTGTGGTAATCGAGAGAGCCCAAGCAAGTTCTACCCGTCTAGGGAGGAACAACGAGGGAAAGACAACTGTAGAAAAGTAACTAGTTGTGGGAGAGTGTGACGGTGACTAGTACACTGACAGAAGGGGACAACTCCTTTTAGTCTGTTCTTCAGGATGACTAGAATTCTCGGTAGTCCGTGTGGACTATCTATAGAGGTGGGAGACTTCTGCCACGCAGGAGGATGACAGTCAACTATAGTCCGGGTCAAAACCAGGGCTACACAAATGCCATTGAAGACAGGTGGTTGAAGACCACACTTGTTGCGAGGTATTGTTGCTGAGAAAGCCTCAGGACTAGGTATATCTCGCTAAAACCATCCTTCCCATTACATAGATGTTGATGTGATCTGCTGGCTATGGGTTTATGATCAAGTAAAAAATTTGTTTCTGCTGCCTACTCCGACCATGTAAAACCCAACATACCCCATATATAATGTAATAAGAAATAGGATAGTTTTAATTTATGTTTTGAAGTGAGATTATGATCCATATAAAGATAAAATGAGCAGCTCATGGGATGACCTGTTCGACTGGAGGATCAAGGAGTCCAGACAACATGAGGACAAACCGATCGACTGGTAGCGCAACTGACCGGACGGAGGAGTCCAGACACTACTTGGACCTGAGAACCAGATGACCATTTCAGAAGAGCCCAACCAAGTGACCAGGAGGTGAGTCGATCGGTTCAAGAGTTGAACCAATCAACCCATATTGGTTCGAGCATGGATCTTCACCAACAACAGGTTGCATATGATGTGGACCATAGGTGGTAGTAATTTCTTGGGGCTCCAAGGAATTATGTTAGTATGGACATAACCATCACTTGGGTGTTTTATTTATTATATGTTCTCATATGTGGTTATATAATGTATATGATATGTATTATATATGTGGTGATTGGATAAAGTATATGTATTTATACAAACAAACTCCCTCAACTTAAAATATTGTCTCAGATGCCTTCCATTAGCAATACACATGAAAAACTTGATCGACCAAGCGTAGATTTGCACAAAGCATTGTGTGTCATCTATCTCATAGAAGTGTGATGGTAGATATGTAGATTTTCATAAAGCATGGTGTGTATCTATCGTGTTAGCTATTGGGTCAGGCTTAACTAGTGACTTGGAGAGCCCAAGCCCAGAAGCATGCAAATGATTATGGAAAGGAGTTGCACATATCATCTATCTAAGAGTTGCATACGATGCAATTGACATGATGGCCAACCTAAATAGTCAGGTTGTGGGCAATCGGCAAAAGTGAATCATGACTTGATGAAATATGGATCTTGGCCCACTAGAATAATGTACGTTGTAATATTCTGAATTGATATTGAGGGCTATCAGTTTGAATAAAATAGTGGGAACAATAGTTAATTAAAGACCTAATTAATATCTTCCAAATTATCAAATCAAACCAAATCAAAAATATTTCAAAAAGTTGCAATATTTATTTTTAGAATCAAATGTCAAACACAAACACATTCAAATTGTGATTAGTCCTTGAAAAGGACAAAATGGGATAAAGTTCCACAATTGGTTAAGGACTTTGAGAAATGTTCTCATCTATGAGGGAAAGCTCTATGTCCTTGATAGATCGATGCCATAGGAACCCACTTCAAATGTGCCTAAGGCTAAGTGGATGCCTAATGGAAGTATGACAATGATGCCATAGACATTTGAATACCTAATGCTATGTTGTATGAACTATGAGTTGCATGAACAACATGAATACATAGACATTTTGGAGATGGTAACACGTCTTAAGAATCATGTAAAGCAAACAAGGTATAATTTGAGTGCAAGCTGACAAAGGGAGTTCTAGTAGAACCCCATATGCTTAATATGATTGGATATATGGAATGACTGGGAATCTCTTAGGTCAAGAGTTGACCATGAATATGATTATGCAAGTGTTGCATGAATCATATAGTCAGTTTATCGAATGCTTGGCATGTTGATGAGAAAGCAAGGAAGAAGAAGAACAAATCCATGATGACGATCAGCAGAATTGAGTCCTAGGGAAAAGACAAGGCCAAGAAGTGTTTTGAGGCTAAGCTAAAGTCTAACTCTTATGCACTCAATATATGGAGAAGGGTAAGTGTAAAAGGAATTTGTCCTTTTCACTTAAAGAATAAAGTGCCACCATTGTCACTTGTTTGGACATTGGAAAGGAATTATCCTCTTCAAAGAGGATCTCAGGAAGAAGATAGAGATAGAGATCTCCACTTTAGGACCTAAAAAGAAGTAAGCTAGAACTATGCAAATCAAGGGTTGTTGCCTTCACAGTTGGGATTTGTCATTCATGGGCACATAATAGAATTAGTGAAGTTCTATTATGTACTTGCCATTGATAAAAACATCATATGTCTTGTATGACAAGAACATTATGTTTCATTTTAAAAGATATGATATTTTATGGTGATTCCCTGTCTCATAAGTTATATTTGATAGTTGTAATGACAAATGTGTATGACACATATATTGAATGACTTGATGACTCAAACATTGAATACCTATAGCATTGTCATTTAAAGCGTATAAATGAGAAATGCCTTTCTAGAATCCATATGATGGTTATCTAGACTCTTTTGGTTATTGAACCAATAGAGACATGCATATCTTATTTGTTGTGCAATATGACAAAAGCATCTTCACTAATAGTAGTGGGAAATCGACTATTCCATTAGGACTAATACATACCGATGTACATAGACCTTTTGGAAAGAATGTTAAAGGCAGTTACAAGAACCTCATCATATTTACTGATGTGATCAGTAGATATTGAAATTTGTATTTAGTGAAATACAAGTTTGGATCTCTTGAAGTGTTCAAGGAGATCATAAAATTGGTAAAAGTATTAAGATACATTGATTTGATCAATGTTGAAATATTTTCAACCAAGAGTTTGAGGACCTGAAACATATTGATGTGTCAAAATGAAGGTGTCACACCATGTTAAGTCATGCTGAGATTATCAATAAAATCTAGCTAATCTTACAATTTCTTTTTGGCACATACTTTACACTAAAACAATGTACCATGTAAATTGGTTTAAAAGACACCATCTGAGATATGGCATGGGAAATGTCCCGATGAGTTTTTTATAGTGATTAGGATTGAAGGCTTATATAAGAAATTTGTTTCTTAAAAGCTTTGTCCACAAAATCACATAAATGTTATCTTGTTGGATACTACTTATATTCCAACTCGACAACAAAGTGTTTGTTGTTAGGATGGATGGATTCCTACATGGAAATTAGTTCCAAAGGAATCAGTGGGATTAAAAGTAGAACTCAAAATGTTTGAGACAAATAAGAAAACATTGAACCTAAAGAGGTATGGTAGGAACATGGAGAGTCACAACTTGTTGTGAAATCTCAAGTTCCTTATGTAAACATCAAGCTCATAGATATAGTAGAACACGCCTTAAATTTGAAAGATTATGATATCTTATAACTCAAAAGGTGGCGAGTTGATCATAGAGATGAGTCAACAACCTACCTAAAAACTATTGAGGAATCAAAATATGAGAAATGGCTTGAGGCCATGAGATCAACGATGGACTCCATGTACACCAACAAGGTATGATCTCGTTGGATACACATAAAGGGATAAAACCCATAGGGTGCATTTGGGTTTTGTAAGAACAACATGGAAAGGTAAATTGGCTACAAAGAGTTTCAAACTAGATAAGATGTTGAACATGATGAAGTCTTTCACCAGTTACCATGGTTAAATCCATCTGGATCATGCTTGTTTTTGAAGCTTAGGACGACTATGAGATTTGGCATATGGATGTTAAAACTACATTCCTTAATTGGAATAATCAAGAGGATGTATATGTGACATGGCCTAATGGTTTTAAAAATCCATTAATGCAAATAAAGTCTATAAGCTACAAAACTCAATCAGTGGATCGAAGCAAGCATCTCAGGGCTGGAATCTTCTATTTGACAAGATAGACAAAGGGTTTGACTTGAGTCAGAATGAAGATGGAATCTGTGATTACAAAAGATTTAGTGGGAGCATATTAATATTCCACATAATGATGGGGAATGACGTCATTATCATGCAAATATTAAAACTTGGCAAGGAAAGTACCTTCTATATGAAGGGTTTACGCAAAGCATCCTATATGATAGGGATCGAGGTCTATATAGATAAATCTGGAAAGCTTCTTGACCTAAATAAGAGCACATACATTAGTAAGATGTTGAAGGGTTTGGCATCCAAGACTTAGTTAAAGAAAATATGTCCATGTTCCATGGAGTTAGTCTCTTAGGAGCCTTGTGTCCCAATTCTTATGAAGAATAGAAACACATGGATAGATGACATATGCATC
This sequence comes from Alisma plantago-aquatica, assembly GCA_963693085.1. Lineage (NCBI taxonomy): Eukaryota > Viridiplantae > Streptophyta > Magnoliopsida > Alismatales > Alismataceae > Alisma > Alisma plantago-aquatica. The sequence continues at coordinate 297,383,060 of OY856409.1, read as the reverse complement.
TACAATTGGATATATCTTGCAATAGTATGTACTTATCTTGTTATCTCATATGTATTGGACATGATGAGAAGATATCTTGTTATCTCGTATGTATTGGACATGATGAGAGGATATCCAATCAACTCATATGTATTGACATGATGAGAAGAGATATATATATACATGCCTAGCAATATCCTGTGTATTGGACATGATGAGATGGTATACGTTAGAAACCATTGAGAGTCATTGTACTAACACAAAGAACATCCTTAACTGCTTGTGAAGCACTTAAAGGATTGGTTCCTTGGTTATGGTAATAAGGAAGAGTTGGGTGTACAGAGTTACACCGATACAAGCTTCTGAACTGAAAAAATAATCACAATCTATGTTTGACATTAAATGAGAATTGTAAGCTAGAAAGGGTTCTGAGCTAATGACAGTTGTTCAAATCTACAAGAGAAGCCGAGTATCTCTGTGTTATGAGAACATCAAAGGATATTGTATGGATCAATAAGTTTATATGGGTGAACATGTGTGAGGTTCCAACCGTTGCTGACACAGTAGAAATGCTAATGACAACAATGGAGCTACTGGTTAGGTTGAGAATCTTAGATACCATACTACGGCACTTCCATCTCATATGAGTAATTGAACAGCAAAGAGATGAGAAAATTGCAAAATCCAACTTAAAGCAAACGTTGCTAAACCCGCTATAAAAGCACTTGTGGAGCAGAAGCATGATGGTCATGCTAGGTCACTCGAGATAAGATATGTGGGTGATTTTCTCTAAGTGCAAGTGGGAGTATGTTGGTATATATGCCCAGAGAGCCAATCATATGATGATTGAGATATGGCATTAGATACCTAATTTGATAATAATAAAGGCAAGCTTCCAATTTATTTTGTATATTCAGTTATGAGATAATGAATAACATAATAAAAGTCTAGAGAATTATATTACTCAATGACATATGTGTTTAAGTTACTATCCTTATGGATGATATCATATAGATGTTAAGAGTACATATACATATTCTCATTATGTCTCTGATTGGTTGTTATTATGGAAGGTTTATAGACAACAATAACACATAAGATCAGAGTGTGAGTTGGTTGATGACTAAATCACATTAGTCATGATATGGCAATATCAAACCAAGCACACAGATACATGTAGAGAACAATGTATCAGACAGACCCACCGTGAGACTAACACATGGAAGCCATCATCATGGAAGTCATAGTCATCTCTCATAGTGATGGCGGTGGTTGTGGTTCTTAGACTTGAAATCACTACTGCACTCATCACATGTCTTTGGGTACACTTTGACATCATCAAACACAGTCTTGAAGCATGGGTTGTTATAAGGTGATGATTGGGTGACTTTGACACATGGGGACTGACTGTGAGTGATAGATATGGGATTTGTCCCTCTGACAGGAGTATGATATGCAAGGCCTCTTGATTAGCGAGACTGAGAAAAGTATGGCCATACGCATGTGAGTCAATATGTGATATTGAGCTTACATATATCTCATGCAGTCTGATTGGATTCAAGGAACAAGATTGAATAATAATGAGGATGACTACTCCATGCCTCTAGTTCAATCTAGATATCAGTGATAAAGGAACTATACAAACACTATAACTCCATACACATATTGTAGGTTGAAGTTTCTTGCCAACTTTCCATTCACTTGGGTAGCAACGATGTGCGACTAGGTACCACTCATTGCTTGTGATGTCATAAGCTAGTTATGGTCATTTACTGCCAACGTGATATGGAACCTATAGGGTCACACACATAGGAACTCATCTAGAAGAGGAGTTTGATCTTGTATGATAATTGAAATGATTATTAAAGTGTTTAGGTATTTCAATTCACACAATGGATCAACTGACTAGACTGCCAAATGATCAGTTCAAGTGTTGAGACTGTTGTTTGGAGTGTCAGGCTGATTGTATTGTACATTGATTGGAATTTTGCCTGAACTAGCCTGTGAGATGCCTGTATTGCTTGTGCAAAATGGCCATCTCGTGGGTGCAATTCGATTGCATCAAGGATTGGTGCTAACGTCAAGTTGAGTACTAATTGGAATCGAATTGATGACATATGTGCAAAACTAGAAAGTGTGAAATCACTGTTTCACTTAGCGAAATGACCGGCTTACGTGCGAGATGACCGTCTCGCTGGGCAAGATGACCATTTCAGTGCATATAGGTTGCAAAACTTTCAGAATTGTTGAGAAAATTCAAGATCTTCCAGTCCTTTCCACTCCCGTTTTAGTCCCGCATTGGCTGGGGACTGGGAACCCTAACCCCTCCATATATAGAGGGGTATTGGGGGCTTCCCAGAGCACAACTACTACACATATAATTGAGAATCAGTTGCTTTGACAATTGTTGTCCTCTCTGGTTGTGGTAACCAAGAGAGCCCATGCATGTCCTACCCGACTGGGGATGAATAGTCACAGAAGAGAAACAACTCAAGATCATTGTTCTGGGAGAGTATGTTGGTGAATAGTACACCAACAGGAGAGACAAATCCTTCATGTCCAGTCTAGTAGGACAACATGAGTTCTAGTTGGTCTGTGTGGACTACTCTAGAGGCAGGAGTCATTTGGCTGCTACTAGGAGGGCAACATCAACTCGCAGTCTGTGGCGAGATTTGAGGAGTTGTTGCAGTAGTTGTTCGAGTTTGCTTTCCGTGGAGGAGCAGTTAGACGAGTCCATGTGCGACCAGGAGTTGTACAACCACCGTCTAAGGCAGAGTACACATCTACATCGATGAGGATTATCGTTGGACTTGCTCCAGGACCAGGTATATCTTCATGAAACCATCCTTCCCTTTGTATAGTTATTGATGCGATCTCCTGGTTAATGGGAAATATGTCAGTAAAATTTTTGTTTCCGCTGTCTATCTGATGTTGTATTTTCCTACATTTACTTATTGTTGTCCAACACTTATATTGAACCATGTCCCTTGAGAAGAGAAAGAACCACCATATCCACCTGGTCTGCAGTCCAAAGAGAGGTCCACCATATCTTGTTTATTGACCAGTATAATTGTTGAATGCAAATGATGCATCTATGAAATTCTTGGGATCGTAATTTCCTCTTATGTTTCCTCTATTCATATAGCTAGCAATCTTTTGCCCTACAAAGGGTAGACTAGTATTTACATACACTCCTTAGAGGAATAGATCATATCATGATCCTTGATCAAAGAAACAACATCATCATAGGAAGGCGGGAGAGGGCACACATTAACAATGTGAAATATTCAAATCACTTTTTGAACACAGCAAATAGTACACCTTATCATCATCAGCCATTGGTTTCTCAATAGCACGAATATGATCACTTATGAGTCTGAACTCACAAATATAAGTAGTAACAAGCATATTTTCCTTCTGATTACAATGAAGTTTGTTTCTTGTTCAAACCCATGGAACTGAGTAGATTCACCATGTTTAGCGAGAACCTTGCATATCTAACGAGAGGTTGGAAGTCTAACAACAACTCCTAGCATGTACCTCTTTGGTTAGGCATGATCCATCCCTTGACTTGGCAATCTATTCTCATCTTGAGTTCATAATCAAGATTTGCAGTAATGCCACCTTTGTCAAGCATTGGTATATTCTCGAGCCGTGATCACCTCCGTCAGTAAACATCTTGAGGGGGTTGTTTTCCATAAGAGCTAACAAATTTACCTCCAGTATAGATAATCAAAATTATTTGAATGTCAGAGAAACAAAATTCACTATATCGATTCCCGTACAATTGGAAAGTTTTAAGAGAAATAGGCAGAAGATGACAAGTTGCACATCATAGTAGAGGACGTAGAAGACGTCAATCAAAAGAAGGGAAGGTCGTCGCCATAACTTAGACAAAGACAACCGACCGAGAGATGAAAACAAGGATCTGATGGGAGAGAAGTGTTTCATTCAAATGAAAGAAAGTTCGAAAATGAATTGTTCGAAGTGTTCGAAGTGTTATAGTCCATCTTATACACATATATAGGCAGTGCATGTCTGTGATATGTTAGATAACCCGGACAGTAGGTCACGACGGGCTGGGCTTTACAAAACTAATAAGGCCTTGTGATATTGTTATTCAACAACTGGTTTCATCGGAGGGCTTACTTTTTTTTTTTTAAGAGCGTACTCATTTATAGGTCAGAATTTTAAATAGGTAGTTGCTCAATTAAAAGTCGGTCAGACCTAGAATATAATGCAACCCTTAGAGCATGTGCAGCTGCTGCCAATATTAAGCATCAATGAAGTTCATGCTCATTACCACGAAAGCGTTTTGCTACCTATATGACCTTTGACTTTGAGTGCTATTTGGGAGAACTATTTTGGCTCCTGGTGGTCGGCTTTGGCAAAAAAACTTACACACAATATTTATATCTTTGTGTGTATCAGTCTCACCCCTACCCATTTGTTTGAGACCACTTTATAAATACATGCCCCACGGTTGCGGTTGAGGAATAATGCATGCTTAATATTGCTTATGCTTGTTCATGACGTTCCATACGCCAGTTTAACTTAATCAACTGCTTTTTCCGATGCCGATTTGTTTCATTGCAGGGAGCTTAACTGCATAGATCTGCATCTGCTCTGTCTTGGACGAGATAATGTCAGATTTCTCAACTTTTCTTCTTGTTGACCAGATAGAGTAAACTCATCCTTCACTGCTATGATTTCACATGAACTAATGGGTCTACAACCTCCTCTGCTAGACGGGAGATCTGGCCCCAAAATTCTGGCTTCCTCAGCTATATATTCTTCCTTGGGCCGCTACCTTACCAGATTTCCTTTCGCTGGATGCGGGTTAGTTTTTCATCTTCTGATCCATGAACTGGTTCTCTAATGATGAGACATGACACTCTCCGTAGCACTTCACTGCTCTGGATTAACTTCTCCACGGCGACTTCAGAATCAGATTCAGCCTTCTGCTTCCGGATTCCCTCATGTACAGCTGCTGCTGCTGCTACTCTAGGATTCCATAGGCTTCGTCTTTTATGATCACATAATCCTTCTGAGTGGAGTTGAGATCATTGGTAGATTTTTCCAATAGTGTCCCAAAATGCTATCCCATGCCAGCCCTCAGAAATAGTGTTTCCGGAGTCTAGAACTATTAAATTGCAGTGCAGCATCTAGTATGTAGATATTTGCTTTAAAAAAAATAGTATGCAGATATTCCTGTAGTAATTCATTGTTAGTAATTCATGAAAATTACGGGTCTATAGATATTCCTGTAGTTGCATAGGCTCATGTCTGTATTCAGTATGTGTACCCTCAACTTGCTTTCTTTTATTCTGAAACCCACTATGTTGTCTGCTCCATCAGTTCCCATAGCAGGATTCTGTTCCAGTTAGCAAGACTGTAAAGCTTTGATCTCTAAACCACTCTCATTCTTCCTCTTTCTCCATGCTAGATCTATCTTTTCTTCTTTTACCGCCCAAACCCAATTCGTTGGCTTAAATGGTGTTAACTATTCGTCTCGACGTCCAGAACCTTCCCCTTCACTAATAATGGACCCCTCTCCCCTCGCTTTCTGTTTGTCCAGATTCTCCAGAACCATTGAGGTTGACGCTTTTGCTTCCTCTCTCGAATGCGACAGGTCATCCATCGGTCATTACATACCCAACGGGCATGTGGCGTGGGGGTTCCGGTGTTCTTTTGGGGCCCAAGGGCGGTAGCGAGTCTGGCGACGGCAAAGGACTTGTTTTCAACAGGGATGCGCCATTCTTTTTTATTTTGAAACCCGTACATCGGCAATTTCACCGGTGGCACGGTGGGGTCGCACGTAGTGGCAGCTCCGACCGCAAATTGCAAAAGCCGGTGGAAAGACGCCATGCGGGTTGCCGCCCACCTTATCTTTCCTGCATAGACAGTAGGGTAAGGTGACTGCCGGTCAGGAGGTCATACGTCTGGTTCCCATCTTGCCACTACCACCTCTGCGAGGTGTGGAGATGGTCGGATGGGCCTCTTATTCCCTGTCTTCTTAGTGCCCTCCACATGTTCGATGGAACACCTCCAGCTTTTGCGCTAGCTCCCAAGTGAGATCCCTTCCAAGTCTGCCGCCCGGAGGAAGAAAAGGCAAGTAGAGTGCTCTATACTAGCCTAGGCGGACCCGGTGCGCTCTCTGGCCGAATCAAATGCCCCATGGACACCACCATACCCGCCCCCACTTTAAAGGGTGATTTACTTAAAGCCTCGTGTGGTGTAGTGCATTTTAAATATACAACCGAGGGGTTCGAGGCATGTCAATTTCATTACTTTTAAATAGTTTTTTGTCAATTTTAAAGTTTAGGTATGTCTTTATGTTACTTTGATCACATATAAGTCATAGGGGGGCACATGTGTGTGTAAAATATGTGGCCATCTTGTTGTTGTAGGTGGTGGGGTTTTGGTCTACAAACCGAAGGCACCAAACTTACTCAAAAATGTCTTGGTGATGAAATCATTGTTACCCTAAATCTTAAATTCTAAACCGACCCCTTCCATGTATATCATTTACATGACCCTTGGGTGTGAATGTTCATGATGGGTTGCTCCCTACCTATCATGGTTCTTGCTTCTCCATCCTAACATTTTATGGTTGTTATGAGGACTGATGCACGAGGCATTCTTGAGACGTCTATAATATATACCAACTTCAGTCTTGCATCTCTTTGTCATTGTACAAGACAGACTCACTTTAAATAAAGCCAATATAATCTAGGACGAGCATCGTCCCTACTGTAATCCATTTTTATGTTGGCAACAGAGTGGTGTGCATTCGTCACACAACTCATGTGTTTTGGTGTTGTATTTCTATTTTGAAATATCAAAACAAATATGTAATTAATTGCATATGAATAACTTGATAGAGAGAGTATGTGGTCATTCATTTACACGGCCAAATAATTGTGTCTGAAATGGACTTGTTTTAGACTACTAAGTGTTTAACAAGTAGAATTTCATTGATAAATTCAAAGAGTGTAGGAGATAATCTCATCAAGAATGTGCAGAGAGAATAAATGAAGACAGGACAAAGAAACAGAAGCAAACAAAAATCCAACACTCTTACAGTCACAACAAACTGAACTATAATAGATAGGTTGGTCCAAAAAGAAGCAAGGAAAAATTTAAGTAGGGATGTGCAAATTTATATTCTAGTGATTACAATTGTTCAAAAGATCATGTGCCAACTAGAAGACAAACAACTTGCAAGAGAAACTAGTAAGAGAAAAATAGAAATGAAAAAATGCCAATCTAAACAAACAAAAAATTGTAGTAATCATGATAATAAAGAAAACATAAAAAATCAACCCATGTGTTTAGAACAATCAGCCAATATTGGAGACATGAATGATAATTTGTAGTAAAAAAGTTGTAGTTGCAATAGTAGAAGCTTCATCTTCAATTATTTATAAGAGGGCCCCTTGAGCATCTCAGTTAAACCTAGCATCAATGTTAACAAATGAAACATCTATATGTGAGTATGTAATTTGTTTTGAAAAAATTTATTCTAGTAAAGCCATTCTAGGACAATAATCCCAACATGAACCACTAGTTGTTATATTAAATTGTACTAAACCACAAGAGATTCATCAAAGTAATAGGTTTGGATATTCTTGTTTTTCCTCCTTTATAGGAAAACCATGAAAAAAGGCATACACTGTCTTATACATAAGACATGTATCAACATAAGGTACACATTGCTATATCTTTATTCATCCATCCTATGAAATATAACTATGCATCACATGTATTACCCTTTACTTTCCAATGTGTGTAACCCCACCTGATATTATTTTCTATCCCTATGTGTTGATTTTGCAATGCAAAACACATCTTTTGTTCTAGAATGCATTCTAAAATTAACATTTCCACCAGGGTTTCCTTTTTGAAGTCATGAACCTCACTCATTTGCATCTGATCTTTTATCCTCAACTCCAACCACTCATTAGTTTTTGGCATTGTGGAAAATAAGATGGAGGCTAATGATATAATTATTATTAATAGAAGACAAAGTCCTCTCCTAGATATAAAAGAGGATGTTAATACAAGGAAGCGAACTTAACCCTAATGGGCCAAGACAAACTAAATAGCAATAACTCCAACACCCCTCAAGATGGATATAGAATGGGTGAAACACATATCCATCTTCAACTTACAAAACTTAGTTAGACAATGTGACAACTAAGAAATATCATTCCCCATATAAAAAAAATTCATTCCCCATCAAGCATGACTCATTGAAAATTATTTGATGACGCCTCTTTTTAATTATGATTTGCATGCTCAAAATACTTGAGCTTTGGAGAAGATCTTCTGAAGTTCATATAGAATGAAGAACATCACCATCAATCTAGAGAAGATGATCAAAACACCATGGATATGGCAACACATCCAAAGATGTAGTAGTAGAGGTATTTTCAAACATAGATATGATGGGGTGATGATAACTACAAACTGGAACCATCTTCAATGTGACTCTTTGGGGGTGACACGAATGAAACATACCACCAAGGAAGCCCAAGTAGATCCCTTGAAAAAACATATTGTCACTTGAAGAAATGAAGATGCAACTTCGAGAATACATGAATAAAATAGCTCGATGAAGATAAAATTGGGATGAATCATCAACCTTGTAGGTGTAATGTTGTAGGAATGAAATTGACGAGCTTCTTGAAAAGTAACCATTCATTTTATGAGATGCAACAGGATCGTCATAGCACCAAAGGGATCAAGAGGTTGGAATAAGTGCACCAAGCTCTGTCCCAAAGTGTGTCAATGATATAGTTGTGATCCATCAACTTGCATGAAAGTGGTAGCCAACTATAATCATCAAAGGATAGATAGCCATTCTATGTGTGTATTGTGACGCAAATATAAAGAAGTGCAATGTCATTTGAAAAGAGATACACCAATGATGTGTTGGAAGCATGAAGAAGCATAATATCATTGGGAAATAGATGCACCAATGATGAACTAGAAGCACAATACTTAGTGAGAATGAAGGGCCATAAAGACATCGAAAGATGGATGTGTTGAAGAATAAGAAGATCTATGAAGATCTGAATATCCTAGAAATACATATAATCTCTATCATATTATTTATCCCCATACTCCCTCTTCATACCTCATTTCTCTCTCTCTCTCCTCTATATCCCCCACACACCAAATATGAAGCGGGTGAGTAGTTGGTATGGAAAAAAAAATACCCCTTGCACATGGAAATGGATGCACACATGAGGGGTGGTAGGGGGGAATAAAATTGTCAAAGATGAGGAAGGGAAACATTATCACTTTACACCTTTTTTTGGTGCTTTGTAGCAGCATGGGGTCTTTTACTTTAAAATATACCATAGATATAACTGATAACATGAGTCAATGTACTACATGACTTGATTAGAGATATGGATAGAAAAATAAATAAATATCTTTACTACCCAAAAAGGAGAATTGTTTGACCCTTATGTTGGAAAATTTGGGATCGACCCCGGTGATATGGATTAGGTCACAAAATAAATCCAACTAGCAGTAGGCATATTATATGTAGGAGGAGGGACTAGATACAAAAAATCAAGGAGATAGGATTCAAGTTGTTGAGATTCACCATTAAAGACATTGTTGATGCATCATTGTTCTCCCTTTCTATTTTTAGGATAACCGCTTGGTTTTCTTCCTATAGTTGGCCACAAAATGACACTTGGTTTTTAGGAGTTTTTTATTCACATGATTATCATGGTGGATTACATTGACGACCATAAATGACAAGGGACGCATTGATGGCATGAAGAACAAGAGCCTCACATGATAGAATACCAGAAAGGCATAAATAATAGCGCTAAAGTTGGGTTTGGACAAGGTGGTAGAGAGAAGAATAGAATATCCATAAGGGAATAAGGTTTTAGTCCGTGTTGTCTAATTTTTGTGTGACCTTCATGTGATGAAATGGATCAAGTGGGATAAGAACCTTGTTCCGATCGACGCTAGGAACAATTAACATGAAGACAAGGATAACAACATGTGGACGTAGTTCAGGTACTCGCTCAACACTTCGACATGCATCACATATAGTTTGAGATGTATATTGGACTCAAGGCAACAATTAGCATCCCTAAAATTGACTTAGAGAAGGGTCAACTATATGCAACTCAGAGGAGGTAGGTAATGGTCGTGAAGACAAGCACTAGTGCCAAAAACATTTATGAAAAAAGAAGGGAGAAGATGCCCAAGGAGGTCGGGATGATGCTTGGAAGGAGTCCAAGTCAAGAAGGGACGACACCCACCCACTACTGGAGGCTTTCTCTTTTTCTCCCTAAGGTTAGGATCAATGATTTGATACCATGTGGAAAAAAAGATGAAGTCTAATGATATGTTTCTTACTAATAGAATAAAAACTCCTCTCCTATATATCTAAAAATAGGCTAGTATAAGGGAAGCATACTTAGCCCTAATGGGTTAAGACAATCAAGTCCATATAACATAATTAACTAAATGACAATAACTCTAACAACCATGTTCATGTTTCAAACTCCGCTCTTATTTACCTAACAAGAGTTCAACATTGATGGATGGAGTTCATACTACTTTATCTGTCCCAAATTCATGCATTAAATGACTTAGATTTCATACTATGGCTACATACTTAGCTCATAGTTCCCAAAATAAGTTAATTTGTCTCTTTGTTGGCATTTAGACTGATTGAGGGTGTTTTATTGTAGATTATACAAAGTTTGGTTCAACTGGAACCAAGATCACCTTCATCATCACAAAGAAAGCCCAGATAGTCGAGTCTAGAATTAAGATGTAGTTACATGACATGCCCTTAGGTGCATGGTGTGTGCTCAACCATGATCCTCCTCGGTTTCACCAATTTAGCAGCATGATGTGCACTCAGGTGTGTGATCCTAGGGCCATGCTCATAACAACCACTCTAACGTGCACAACGTGCAACATCTGAGCATGTTGTGTGCCACTCCTGTAGCCACTCTCTAGGTGATCACCCCCATGCACGACATTCCTAACCAACCACTCTACCCATGGAGCTCATACCACGGGGTGCACACTCTTCCAAGTTCTCAAGAACAATTTTCTTAAGGCACATTTCTCATGTGGCATCTTGGGTTTTGGAAAATCCTAGTCTTTGGCCTTTATAGTCGCTTTTATGTGGTGAACCCTCTAATGGTTCATCAGTAGATGGTTCATCAGTTGAGAAGAGATGATGGTGGCTCTATGTTTTTGGAGATGAAAACTCAACTAGAATCGACCAACAAATGATCAACTTCATTTACAGATGAAGACCTTATCTCCATAGACCGATGAAGGTCCAGTGCATGTCAAGTGATGGGTGTTCTATCTATGTCAAGCAATGAGAACCCAAGTAGCATCAACTAATGAGAGTCCTAAAGAGAAAACTGAAGAAGCTTTGGTGTTTGTAGACCAATAAATAATCCAAAACAATGAGGGTATTGTCTCCGTCAGTCGATGAAAACACCACTCAATAAAAGTTTGTACCTTAAAAGATATTAAAATTAAGTGGAGGATAATTGGAGCTTTAACTTCTCCTACAAGAAAGTGGATACAAGTTTTTGCATGCTATAGTCTCCTAGTTTGGTAAACAAAGGAAGATTTATTGCTCTCCTGGATCAATTTAAGAGAGCATAAATCTAGAGCTAGGTTAGTTTTTAAAAAGATAATTAATCCTTGATACCTATGAAATAATATGTGAAAGACATTAATTGTAATTCTCTGTGAAATGCAAAATAAAAGAGAGAGTGAAATGTATTTTGTACAAATGTTTATCATATAATTAGTTGGTGTCTAGGTACCAAATGCACTCTTTGAAATAGATCATCTAAAAGTTATTTGAGACAACTTTAGTTAATTATATGACTTAATAAACCAACCAAACTTCTTAATTGCATTTTTAATAGGATTATTTGTCTCTTTGTGTATTCCACCAAACATTTTATTGTTTATGATCCAAACTATTGCGGGTGGAAATGAATGGCATTGGTTTTATTATTGATAGACACACACACTCTGTATGTCCACACCATACATCTTTGAGATAATCATTTGTCATCCTTACAAGTGTTGTTGAGCAAAGTCATTGTCTTTTTTATCCTCCACATCTGTCCAAATGAGATATTCACTGTATTTATAAGTATGCGAAAGTCTACCTTGAAATCCTTGTCGATGAAGACTTTTCCTTGGCCCAAAAGAAAATCTTATACTAGTATTTTTGTTGAATATGATCATGGTTTCACATCTATCATCCCTCACTACTCTATCCTTAACCACTCTAAGAACTAGATCCTACCACAATGATAACATGCAAAGTACCTACCATTATAGGTATATGTCTCACTTTCTCCACCACTCTTTCCCATCATCACAAGGTTTGTTAAATCATACAGAAAGGAAGTATCTATATTACTCACTAGAATGGGTTTGCAAAACATTGTTTGACTAGTTATAGTGTTAAACAGTTACATATCCCTTATCTACTTTTTACTCCCTCCTCTTAAACTATCTAGAAAAACAAAGTAATTGAATGAACCAACAGAACATCATGTCAAACCCCCTTGTCCATCCTAACAATATTTTGGTGGAATTTTGAAACTAACAGTGAAAATAGATAAATATTAACTTTAATATGGTACAAAGGGTCTTACAAATTCAGAATTAATATCCAGAACAAATTGTTTCTATTGATGTCACATGCGATGAACATGTAATATCACAATTCTTCCACGTGTAGATGCAAGAAGTGTGACCATGAAATTTTAATAATATTCCAAAAGCCACATTTTCCACCCATAATAGGATGGGTCTCAATTTAAAAATCTTATCAGTTGAATCCACATTGAGTCAATGTAATTTTAGAGTAAATATAATTATGTCAAACAAGCAATTAGGATAACAATAAAAGTCAATTGTGGTGGTTACAATGATTTGATATGAAGACTGAATCATTAAAGTTTAGTGACTAAGGAGTAGCATAAAGAACTTAAAATACATGAATTATATTCTAGCATTAAACCATGTTGAATAGACTCCAAATCTACATAAAACAATGTAGCATACATGGATATAAGCTTTGAATTTTCAAATATGCTTCCTAGTTTCTTTTAAATTAAAATAATGTAAATTAACAATATGATAGGACTTGGTAATGGATCATGACAACTAAGTTTATGGGGGACAAAAATGTGACTTTTTGTGAATTCATACGAAAATTTAGCATGTTTTCTTTCTAAAGGATGGGGAATCATGTTGAAACTAATTTTGCCAAGCAGCTTGTACTCCATCAAAAATGTGGTTGTATCAAATTAAAACTTTCTACTTAGATTCTGGATCTCTGAGTAAAGCTAATATCCCACCAAATATGTCCCTCACGTAGAATTGTCCCACCAAAAATGTGTAGTCTTCAACCATTTACTTCATTCTTATCAAAGTATAATGTGATAGTCTTTGTTCTATGCAAGTAAAGAACTTCCTTTCAGAATTATTTCTATATATGTAACCACTTCTTCATTAAAGTATTTATTTTTAAATAAAGGCTTCTTAGTGGGATTTGTTTATAAAACTTTATTTCTAAATAGATTATACTAAAAAGAGTTAGTTTATCTTGAGTTATATATATCACAATCAGTATTCCTTTAACTAACATTTTCCACCAATGATGTGTTTGATATGTGGGAAATGCCTAGGAGAGAAATGGTGGATACAATGCTTATGTTGTTGGTTACTTAGATGACAAGGAAGAAATCTATTTATGGGGAATCTATGTTGGAAAATGACTTATTATTACTCCAAGGAAAAATTATGGAAATAATGAAATACAAAACTTCAAGAAACTTATTTCTCCACTAAGAATTTTGGCATGGGGTAAAAACTTCCCTGTAATGTTTTCCTTCTCTATGTGTATGTTTCGTATACATTTTCTCACCGAGAATGTGTAAAGGGAAGGACAAGGGAGGTAGTAAGTATGGGGGATAAGTTATCTGTTTTGTTGTGAATATATATATTTTATTTCTTCTAATTATTTATTTCTAACGCTCTATCTAATTCAGCAATAGTTTTAGAGTCACCCATCGGCCACGAGAACAACACTATGTAATAATTATTGAAAATAATAATCAAAGACCATAGTTCATTGTCAAAAGGAAAGTCATAAAATGTGAGAACCCGTTACACTAAATGAGATTACTCAATACATAAAACATAATCAATCACCAATTAACCACATACCCAAAAATATGGGTAAATTAAAACCGATTTCAACGTCAGAACCTTCTCAGAAACATTTGCATAAGAGCTCAGCATCTTTCTTATATCCAAACTATGCCAAGAATTTGATACAAATTGTTCTATCACCTTAGCTACAACATATATATACAGGCGAACAATATTTTTATATGCCACACGAACAAGCATTAGTATGCTAATAAAAGTCTGATTCGTTTGAAACACCATATACAAACTTTTCCTTCCCAGACCTGAGAGTACAGGGATGATTCTAGGACACACTAGACATATAATCAACTTTCTCAAAGATTCATTACTATATCGCATCTATGTTGTCACATGTTTATTTTTGTCACTTCCGATTACCTAAAAAAATGTGGCGAACCACAAGGGTGAGACCCATGTCCCAGCAAGAGATATAACCTCCAACAACATTTATTGATTACAATATTTTTAAGTAATTAAACAATTAAGCAAATTAATCAGATATAGCAAATAAGCTCAGCAACACTGATGATTAACAAAATACACAAAGGAGTAGATAATAACTATCTTCATTAGCTAGACTATTCTAATATCCCTATTAACAATATAAGAAGTCTAGCAACACGAGCATCTATAACATCATGAATAAATCTAGTATCATATGCATAGATAACAACATAAGTATGTCTAACAGGTTGAACATATCAACATCATAAGAAGAGCTACAACATAAGCACAACTATCTGGATAAGCATGATTAGCAGTATATGCATCTCTAGTTACAAAGGCATGGCTAGCATGATAAACATAACTAATAAGATGAGATAGCTAGCATCATAATTATAATCAACAGTAGCAGTATAGTTATCAACATAAGCATAGATATTATATGTACGCATCCACAATCTTAAGCATATCCACAACCTAAGTGTATCTACTATCTCTTAATTGCACTAAGCATCATCTTTATGTAAAGATAACAAACAAGGGTTATCATCCATTGTGAAAAGTTGTGTATAACCCTAAACAAATATGCTACACGGCTATATTACATCTTTTATTATGCCTTGGGGAATCCGAATCATACCATTCAAAGTCCAATCGACCCCTGTGAAGGGCTATTCGGTTCCGTACAAGATCTAGGAGTGCAGGTATCCTAAGATCTCTTCCCCTCGGTCAGTGGAGTAAAAAGGTAGTGACATATCAGTCAAACCTGCCACCACAGTGACATATAGTCAAGCTGCTAACCACCAGTCCACCCTTGGTACAGGTCACGACACTAGAACCCAGGGTATACAAAACCCTCTAATCTGAGGTACAACCGCAGTTGTCCTCAATCACATCAGATGTATGAGGCATGACCATAGCCAACCTCCACAACTTGCATTGTGGATGACAATGATATATCCTCAACTTGCCACCCCCACATACTCAACAGTATGCACTCCGAGTTTCCCTTAGGAATATTTGTTTCACCATCCCACAAGTTTTGACACTGAAGATGGATCTACGGCACAGGGCACTTCATGATTAGAGTTGTACTTGATTAGTTATGCCAATTGGGTGAATTAAGGTTGCATCAAACAAGTGGACATACAAACCCTAATTCACTTATAGCAAGCATATAAATATCACCACTTCAAAAGATATAAAATATGTGGAACATAATTTCTCATATCATCATCACATGGTACTATTCACTTTCCATTCATGAAGCTACACTACTCATCATACTATCACAAGATATAAATCCTTTTCACAATATCATAGGGTATCAGCCCTTATCAACACAAGAGGATTACACCTCATTCAGGGCTCAACCATGCCCAAAGGTCATTAAGACAATCATAATATTCCCTGCAAGATCATTATTATCTTTCCATGCCTTATAACAAGACTCAACACCATCACTTACATATAATACACCAGACAACACAATATTGCATTAATGAGCTGGGAGATATTCATAAACAATCATAGGAGGGTTATGTTAACATTAAGAACATTCCTTTATCACATCAGCATGCAAGGAATTTAGATATGATTAACCCTCATCATATTCATAATGCACACGATTAGTATAAGAAAGTATCAACCATGTGGCTATAATAACCACTAATTAACACATTAAGGTTATGATCATATCAAGGAGGTTATTTCACCATCATGCCATCATATAAGAAGGTTAAAGATGGATACTCATCTTTATATATTTGCACTAGAGTTAGGTTCAACAAGATAAAATATATTAATGTTACTAATCAGCACTCATACCTAAACCCTAACTCACATCATCCCCATTGGATCATGGATGCATAGGGTAAAGCATCACCATCACATTGCATACTATTCTCAAGTATGAATCCACACATAAATCAAGGTGTAACCATTGAGTTATAGCATACTAAGGTTTTAACAACAATAAGAGAGTACTCCATGATTGTATTAATCATTCAAGGACTATTCATACCCAGTTACCATCATTTAGTTATATTAAAGCTAGGTATAACAAGCTATACCTCATTAGGGTTACATATCAACACAATATGGTTTAATCCCTTCTATTCATATGAGTGAATAGGTAAGACTGCCCTATTAAGGGTAACCCTCCGTTTGTTCTATCATCATTCAACCCATATCACTATACCACAATGTCACCCAGAACCATTGGATGTTTAAAAGGAAAGACCGTTGGTTGTTTACATAAGTAAACACCTTAAATAAACCACCTATGAAGTCCTTGATTTGTTCTCTAGAAAGATTCACCATCTAACCCTAGACATCCCTTGATTAAAAATACAAAAGTTCTATTGAGAGTAGGGTAAAACCCACAATTGACTATTCATTTAAAACAAGCCATCAATTGTCAACAAGTAAGCTCCTTAAGTTGATCATATAAAGGAAACCATCTAAATCACATTATTAGGACCAACATATTACATTATCTATCATTCCTCTTTATTGGAGGAATAAACATTAGATCTTGACCATTGGGTCAAATTCATATGTTAAAACCATCAATTACAGTATAGGTCTGACCATTGCATCAAGTGACCCAAGAAACCATTGGTCTAAGGCTTAATTGATACTAAAACTATATGATTAACTCACCATAGGTTTTGGAGGCCTGATCCACCATCATTAGTGATCATTAAGTCACAATAGGTTGTTAGATCAGCACTATATTCATTAATCAACATCAAATATTAAGCTAATGTCATCATTGATTGATAACATCGGTAGGGTACTTAATGGTTGATCATTAAACTTCTAATTGATCCAAAACCTGACCTAAGGGGGTGAACATAGGTTGTCACCATCCTATGACACCTTTGATCCTGACCATCAGTTGTCATGAAGACAACACCATAGGATTGTTGCAATGGTACTGTCATTGGGTCATGGGTTTTAAAAGAAATCAGCTTAAAACCCTAAAATTGACCATTGGTTGATAGGTGCTTAGCACCATAGGTTGTCAAACCAACCTGATCCAAGCCATATTATACCTTAGGAATAATGTAAACATGATCACAGGTTCATCTAAAACAGAAATCAGAATAGGGAACATTATAAAAATCAAAATCCAAGTCAAGCATAGCTTTTTAATGCATGGATCTTCATTTAAAAGCAAGAACATGAGATCGAAAGCTTATGGTAAGCAATAAATGTGGAGAAAGTTATAAAAATTGCCTCTAATGAGAAGATGAAATCCCAAACAGAAGAAAACTTGAGCAGGTAGGGTAGAAATTCCAAGCATAAGTTGTAAACTCGTCCATCTAGCACCTTTCTTCATCAAATGAGCAAACCCTAAGCATAAGGAGCAAGAAAGGTAAAGTTTTAGAGCTTTAGAGAAATTTCTACCATGGAACAGAAAGGTTCTAGGACACACTAGACATATAATCAACTTTCTCAAAGATTCATTACTATATCGCCTCTATGTTGTCACATGTTTATTTTTGTCACTTCCGATTACCTAAAAAAATGTGGCGAACCACAAGGGTGAGACCCATGTCCCAGCAAGAGATATAACCTCCAACAACATCTATTGATTACAATATTTTTAAGTAATTAAACAATTAAGCAAATTAATCAGATATAGCAAATAAGCTCAGCAACACTGATGATTAACAAAATACACAAAGGAGTAGATAATAACTATCTTCATTAGCTAGACTATTCTAATATCCCTATTAACAATATAAGGAGTCTAGCAACACGAGCATCTATAACATCATGAATAAATCTAGTATCATATGCATAGCTAACAACATAAGTATGTCTAACAGGTTGAACATATCAACATCATAAGAAGAGCTACAACATAAGCACAACTATCTGGATAAGCATGATTAGCAGTATATGCATCTCTAGTTACAAAGGCATGGCTAGCATGATAAACATAACTAATAAGATGAGATAGCTAGCATCATGATTATAATCAACAGTAGCAGTATAGTTATCAACATAAGCATAGATATTATATGTACGCATCCACAATCTTAAGCATATCCAAAACCTAAGTGTATCTACTATCTCTTAATTGCACTAAGCATCATCTTTATGTAAAGATAACAAACAAGGGTTATCATCCATTGTGAAAAGTTGTGTATAACCCTAAACAAATATGCTACACGGCTATATTACATCTTTTATTATGCCTTGGGGAATCCGAATCATACCATTCAAAGTCCAATCGACCCCTGCAAAGGGCTATTCGGTTCCGTACAAGATCTAGGAGTGCAGGTATCCTAAGATCTCTTCCCCTCGGTCAGTGGAGTAAAAAGGTAGTGACATATCAGTCAAACCTGCCACCACAGTGACATATAGTCAAGCTGCTAACCACCAGTCCACCCTTGGTACAGGTCACGACACTAGAACCCAGGGTATACAAAACCCTCTAATCTGAGGTACAACTGCAGTTGTCCTCAATCACATCAGATGTATGAGGCATGACCATAGCCAACCTCCACAACTTGCATTGTGGATGACAATGATATATCCTCAACTTGCCACCCCCACATACTCAACAGTATGCACTCCGAGTTTCCCTTAGGAATATTTGTTTCACCATCCCACAAGTTTTGACACTGAAGATGGATCTACGGCACAGGGCACTTCATGATTAGAGTTGTACTTGATTAGTTATGCCAATTGGGTGAATTAAGGTTGCATCAAACAAGTGGACATACAAACCCTAATTCACTTATAGAAAGCATATAAATATCACCACTTCAAAAGATATAAAATATGTGGAACATAATTTCTCATATCATCATCACATGGTACTATTCACTTTCCATTCATGAAGCTACACTACTCATCATACTATCACAAGATATAAATCCTTTTCACAATATCATAGGGTATCAGCCCTTATCAACACAAGAGGATTACACCTCATTCAGGGCTCAACCATGCCCAAAGGTCATTAAGACAATCATAATATTCCCTGCAAGATCATTATTATCTTTCCATGCCTTATAACAAGACTCAACACCATCACTTACATATAATACACCAGACAACACAATATTGCATTAATGAGCTGGGAGATATTCATAAACAATCATAGGAGGGTTATGTTAACATTAAGAACATTCCTTTATCACATCAGCATGCAAGGAATTTAGATATGATTAACCCTCATCATATTCATAATGCACATGATTAGTATAAGAAAGTATCAACCATGTGGCTATAATAACCACTAATTAACACATTAAGGTTATGATCATATCAAGGAGGTTATTTCACCATCATGCCATCATATAAGAAGGTTAAAGATGGATACTCATCTTTATATATTTGCACTAGAGTTAGGTTCAACAAGATAAAATATATTAATGTTACTAATCAGCACTCATACCTAAACCCTAACTCACATCATCCCCATTGGATCATGGATGCATAGGGTAAAGCATCACCATCACATTGCATACTATTCTCAAGTATGAATCCACACATAAATCAAGGTGTAACCATTGAGTTATAGCATACTAAGGTTTTAACAACAATAAGAGAGTACTCCATGATTGTATTAATCATTCAAGGACTATTCATACCCAATTACCATCATTTAGTTATATTAAAGCTAGGTATAACAAGCTATACCTCATTAGGGTTACATATCAACACAATATGGTTTAATCCCTTCTATTCATATGAGTGAATAGGTAAGACTTCCCTATTAAGGGTAACCCTCCGTTTGTTCTATCATCATTCAACCCATATCACTATACCACAATGTCACCCAGAACCATTGGATGTTTAAAAGGAAAGACCGTTGGTTGTTTACATAAGTAAACACCTTAAATAAACCACCTATGAAGTCCTTGATTTGTTCTCTAGAAAGATTCACCATCTAACCCTAGACATCCCTTGATTAAAAATACAAAAGTTCTATTGAGAGTAGGGTAAAACCCACAATTGACTATTCATTTAAAACAAGCCATCAATTGTCAACAAGTAAGCTCCTTAAGTTGATCATATAAAGGAAACCATCTAAATCACATTATTAGGACCAACATATTACATTATCTATCATTCCTCTTTATTGGAGGAATAAACATTAGATCTTGACCATTGGGTCAAATTCATATGTTAAAACCATCAATTACAGTATAGGTCTGACCATTGCATCAAGTGACCCAAGAAACCATTGGTCTAAGGCTTAATTGATACTAAAACTATATGATTAACTTACCATAGGTTTTGGAGGCCTGATCCACCATCATTAGTGATCATTAAGTCACAATAGGTTGTTAGATCAGCACTATATTCATTAATCAACATCAAATATTAAGCTAATGTCATCATTGATTGATAACATCGGTAGGGTACTTAATGGTTGATCATTAAACTTCTAATTGATCCAAAACCTGACCTAAGGGGGTGAACATAGGTTGTCACCATCCTATGAAACCTTTGATCCTGACCATCAGTTGTCATGAAGACAACACCATAGGATTGTTGCAATGGTACTGTCATTGGGTCATGGGTTTTAAAAGAAATCAGCTTAAAACCCTAAAATTGACCATTGGTTGATAGGTGCTTAGCACCATAGGTTGTCAAACCAACCTGATCCAAGCCATATTATACCTTAGGAATAATGTAAACATGATCACAGGTTCATCTAAAACAGAAATCAGAATAGGGAACATTATAAAAATCAAAATCCAAGTCAAGCATAGCTTTTTAATGCATGGATCTTCATTTAAAAGCAAGAACATGATATCGAAAGCTTATGGTAAGCAATAAATGTGGAGAAAGTTATAAAAATTGCCTCTAATGAGAATATGAAATCCCAAACAGAAGAAAACTCGAGCAGGTAGGGTAGAAATTCCAAGCATAAGTTGTAAACTCGTCCATCTAGCACCTTTCTTCATCAAATGAGCAAACCCTAAGCATAAGGAGCAAGAAAGGTAAAGTTTTAGAGCTTTAGAGAAATTTCTACCATGGAACAGAAAGGTTCTGGCCTGGAGAAAGGTAGGAGTAATGATAAAAAATAAATAAATGGAGGAAAGAAGGAGATTCTTACTCTTTTATGTCAATTGCAACCCTAGATCCTTTTTCCAAGAAGGTCCCCACTTTCTTCTTCCTTGGATAGGAAAATTCACAACATCACAGAGGGAGAACGAGTTTGGTAGAAGGAGGGAAGTGGTGTAGATAAAATGTCTCATTTTTTTGCTTGGGGATAAGTATATGAAACTTTATGATAAAGAAAAAGCAAAAGTTGAAGTTCTAGTATCTATCCAAGTGTCCATGGCCTTAATTTATTAAGAATATACAAGCACACACACAAGAAGCTCCCCCACCATCTGTATAGACCTTATTAGCTTTCTTTTGTTGAAATTCCCAGCCAATCAAATAATTCATTAGTTGATAGCTACTAAAGGTAGCTCATCCATGAAGGGGTAAACCCTAAAATACCCTTAGAGAAAACACCTTCAAACCAAGGTTTAAATAGGTGCCCCATGTCTTAAGAATATCAATAATGATAGTAGAATATCCAAGGAACATAATGAAAGTTATAAATTGCAAAGAAAACCTCTCAATTGGGTAAATTGTAGAAAAGTCCAAAATGTGCATAAAATTGCATAACTTGCTCAACCAGTGTCCAAATTGGACCAAATTTGAAACTTAAGCTTGTATTATGATTTCAAAGCATATCACGAGGTTATATTAGGGTTATAAGCATTTAATTATGGTAATTAAGTTTATTCAACTCATTAAGCAAGTTTAGGGGCCTTACAACTATAAGCCCCTAATAGGGATTTCGCCCCCGAAATCCAAGGTAAACAAAGATGGGTACTTCCTTTGCACCTAATCATATTAACTTCACATGGTTACTTGCATATCATGGTGATGTCACATCATTCATACATATCTCATCTTAGGTCAGCACAAAAACCCCCACATGAGAAGACATTTGCAAATATAGAACATAGAAACTTGTTGTGCCACCAGTCCAAATCTAATAGTAACTTTCTACTTTAAATTCTAGCTATCATCCTAAAATTATATGTATTGTATTAACAAACCATCTATCCTTGGTAGTGGTCTTGCCCAACTGTCACTAGACCATACACAACATTATAGAGTCACTTTTATTTTTCCTTCCAAACAACATTTATAGGATCATCATCAACTCTTTATCTCTCTCTCTATGGGAGAGGAATACTTGGAATGTTCATTTAATAAACATCTCCAACCTTCACATATTTCTCATACTGTTGATACATCATGGATACTAGGATTCATTACCTTGGTATCCACCTCATGTGCTATAAGGAACTTACATCATTATCTCATCCACTTTTACCAACATAACAAATACCAAGACATATAAGAGGAGTCTTCCTAATTATTGGAAGGCTCAAAAGTAAAATCATCACAAACTTTATGATCTTGTACCATAGTCCAAACAACCTTATGCTATAATAAGCTATCCACCCTCATATTTACAACAAATCCACACATGCCAAGTGGCAATGATCCACTTGAAAGTTGTGCCCTGGAAAGGAAAGACACAAAGGGAACACACTTCCCATACCATAGCAACATTGTTCAAGGGTCACTAGCAAAAAGGTAACCAATTCTATTTTCATTATGCGAGTTACAACTTCTTATGTATCATTTTACCCTTTTCATTTTGGGTTCCTTGGCATTAGCATAGGAATCATCATGATTAACATATCTCATTACTCCTTCCTTGATGACTATTTATCACACTTGGGTATGTTCTCTTATTTTATTATATTTTTCAACCACTTATCAACATGTAAATCATCATATTCCACATTTTCTTCATTGAACATGGATCATCAGCCTTAATTTCTTTCACATGCTATGTGGATTTTATATTAACACTTTCTTACATACATAGGTTGGACTAAGATTAAATCAGGTCCCACCTTATTCCTTTGTCATTTTTCCCATTTATCTTCTCATTTTGTACTTGTTATAGGAGTTCTTTCCATCTTATGTGGATTTCATACCTTGATTTACTTTATAAGCATAGACTTATTTATATTTTACTTTATTATCTTCTTGAATCACATCTTCAAGAACTCCTCTTTTTCAAATTTGTATTCAGATTTAGATTTCATGGTGTTGTATCTTTCTCTTATAGTTACCAAATATTCAAGTTTTGATAGATTATGATGCAATTCTCATCTTCTTTAAGGTATGATTGAGATATTCATACCATGATTTCTTATTCATTATGCTCTTTAGATTGTATCAAAATGACTACTTGATCAGAGTAACCAGAAAGATAACAATCTAAGAGTTCCATACTTACCTTTCTTCAATAATTGAATACCTGGTCAGGGCACCCCAAATATTGAGATTAGGTAGTATGCACCATATTTTTATGTCATATTCCTAATTTTAACATCATCCTAGTCCTAAGTCTTAGTGTCCCTGTAGACTCAGTGAACCTAAAGCTCTGATATCGACTTGTGAGAACCCGTTGCACTAAACTAGATTACTCAAAATATAAAACACAATCAATCACCAATTAACCACATACCCAAAAATATGGGTAAATTAAAACTGATTTCAACATCAGCACATTCTCAGAAACATTTGCATAAGATCCCAACATCTTTCTTATATCCAAACTATGCCAAGAATTTGATACAAATTGTTCTATCACCATAGCTACAACATATATACACAGGAGAACAATATTTGTATGTGCCACACAAACAAGCATTAATATGCTAACAAAAGTCTCATTTGAAACACCATATACAAACTTTTCCTACCCAGACTTGAGAGTACAAGTACGACTCTAGGACACAGTAGACATCTAATCAACTTTCTCAAAGATTCATTACTATAGCTCCTCTTTGTTGCCACATGTTTGTTTTCGTCACTTCCGATTACCTAAAAATATGTGGCGAACCACAAGGGTGAGACCCATGTCCCAGCAAGAGTTATACCCTCCAACAATGTTTATTGATTACAACATTTTTAAGTAATTAAATAGTTAAGCAAATTAATCAGATATAACAAATAAGCTCAGCAGCATTGATGATTAACAAAATACACAAAGGAGCAGATAATAACTATCTTCATTAGCCAGACTATTCTCATATCCCTATTAACAATATAAGGAATAGCAGCATGAGCATCCCTAACAACATGAATAAATTAAGTATCATATGCATAGCTAACAACATGAGTATGTCTAACAGGTTGAACATATCAACATCATAAGAAGAACTACAACATAAGCACAACTATTTGGATAAGCATGATTAACAGTATATGCATATCTAGTTATAAAGGCATGGGTAGCATGCTAAACATAACTAACAAGATGAGAAAGCTAGCATCATGATTATAATCACCAGTAGCAGTATATTTATCAACATAAGCATAGCTAATATATGTATGCATCTACAATCTTAAGCACATACACAACCTAAGTGTATCTACTATCTCTTAATTGCACTAAGCATCATCTTTATGTAAAGATAACAAACAAGGGTTATCATCCAATGTGAAATGTTGTGTATAACCCTAAACAAATATGCTACACGACTATATTACATCTTTTATTACTCCCTAGGGAATTTGAATCGTACCATTTAAAGACCAACCGACCCCTACAAAGGGCTATTCGGTTCCGTACAAGATCTAGGAGTGTTTGTATCCTAAGATCTCTTCCCCTGGGTCAGTACAAGTAAAAAGGCAGTGACATATCAGTCAAAGCTGCCACCGCAATGACATATAGTCAAGTTGATAACCACAATTCTGCCCTTGGTACATGTCACGACACTAGAAACCAGGATATACAAAACCCTCTAATCTGAGGTACAACCACAGCTGTCCTCAATCACATCATATGTATGAGGCATTACCATAGCCAACCTCCACAACTTGTATTGTGGATGAAAAGGATATATCCTCAACTTTCCACCCCCACATACTCAACAGTATGTACTCCGAGTTTTCCTTAGGAATACTCATTTCACCATCTAGCAAGTTCTGACACTGAAGATGGATCTACGGCACATGGCACTACATGATTAGAGTTGCACTTGATTAGTTATGCCAATTGAGTGAATTAAGGATGCATCAAACAAGTGGAAATACAAACCCTAATTCACTTCTAGCAAGCATATAAATATCACAACTTCAAAAGATATAAAATGTGTGAAACATAATTTCTCATCTCATCATCACATGGTACTATTCACTTGTCATTCATGAGGCTACACTAGTCATTATACTATCACAAGATATAAATCCTTTTCACAATATCATAGGGTATCAACCCTTATCAACACAAGAGGATCACACCTCATTCAGGGATCAACCATTCCCAAAGGTCATTAAGACAATCATACAATTCTCTGCAATATCATCATTATCTTTCCATGCCTTATAATAAGACTCAACACCATCACTTACATATAATACACCAGACAGCACAATATTGCATTAATGAGTTGGGAGATGTTCATAAACAATCATAGTAGGGTTATGTTAACAATAAGAACATTCCTTTATCACATCAACATGCAAGGAATTTAGATATGATTAACCCACATCATATTCATAATACACATGATTAGTATAAGAAAGTATCAACCATGTGGCTATGATAACCACCAATTAACACATTAAGGTTATGATAATATTAAGGAGGTTATTTCACCATCATGCCATCATATAAAAAGTCTATGGATACTCATCTTTATCTATTTTCACTAGAGTTAGGTTCAACAAGATAAAGTATTTTAATGTTACTAATCAGCACTCATACCTAAACCCTAACTCACAGCATCCCCATTGGATCATGGATGCGTAGGGTGAAGCATCACCATCACATTTCATACTATTCTCAAGTATGCATCCACACATAAATCAAGGTGTAACCATTGAGTTATAGCATACTAAGGTTTTAACAACAATAAGAGAGTACTCCATGATTGTATTAATCATTCAAGGACTATTCATACCCAATTACCATCATTTAGTTATATTAAAGCTAGGTATAACAAGCTATACCTCATTTGGGTTACATATCAACACAATATGGTTATCATCCCTTCTATTCATATGAGTGAATAGGTAAGACTACCTTATTAAGGGTAACCCTCCATTTGTTCCATCATCATTCAACCCATATCACTATACCACAATGTCACCTAGAACCATTGGATGTTTATAAGGTAAGACCATTAGTTGTTTACATAAGTAAACACCTTAGATAAACCACCTATGAAGTCCTTGATTTGTGCTCTAGAAAGAGTCACCATTGAACCCTAGACATGCGTTAATTAACAACACAAAAATTTCCATTGAGAGTAGGGTAAAACCAACAATCGATTGTTCATTTAAAACAAGCCATCAATTGTCAACAAGTAAGCTCCTTAAGTTGATCATATAAAGAAAACTATCTAAATCACATTACTAGGACCAACATATTACATTATCCATCATTCCTCTTTATTGTAGGAATAAACATTAGATCTTTACCATTGGGTCAACTTCATATGTTAAAACCATCAATTACAGTATAGGTCTGACCATTGCATCAAGTGACCCAAGAAACCATTGGTCTAAGGCTTAATTGATGCTACAACTATATGATTAACTCACCATAGGTTTTTAAGGCCTGATCCACCATCATAGGGATTATAAAGTCACCATAGGTTGTTAGATCATCACTATATTCATTAATCATCATCAAATATTAAGCTAATGTCATCATTGATTGATAACATCAGTAGGGTACTTAATGGTTGATCATTAAACTTCTAATTGATCCAAAACATAACCTAAGGGGGTGACCATAGGTTGTCACCATCATCTGACACCTTTGATCCCGACCATCAGTTGTCATGAAGACAACATCATAGGGTTGTTGCAATGGTACTATCATCGGGTCATGGGTTTATAAAAGAAATCAGGTTAAAACCATAAAATTGACCATTGGTTGATAGGTTCTTATCACCATAGGTTATCAAAAAAACCTAATCCAAACTATATTATACCTTAGTAATAATGTAAACATGATCACAGGTTCATCTAAAACTAAAATCAGAATAGGGAACATTATAAAAATCGAAATCCAAGTCAACCATAGCTTTTTAGTGCATGGATCATCATTTAATAGTAAGAAAATGAGCTAGAAATCTTATGGTAAGCAATAAATGTGGATAATTTTATAAAACTTGCCTCTAATGATAAGATTAAATCTCAAGCAGAAGAAAACTTGAGTAGGTAGGGTAGAAAATCCAAGCATAAGCTGTGAACTCATCCATCTAGCACCTTTCTTCATCAAATGAGCAAACCCTAAACATAAGGAGCAAGAAAGGTAGGGTTTTAGAGATTTAGAGCAATTCCTACCATGGAACAACAATGTTCCGACCTGGAGAAAGGTAGGAGGAAGGATAAAAAAGAAATAAACAAAGGAAAGAATGGGATTCTTATTCTTTTATGTCAAGATCACTAGAAGGAAGCTTTTTAAACCCCAAAAGGAAGTCAATTGCAACCCTAGATCCTTTTTCCAAGAAGGTCCCCACTTTATTCTTCCTTGGATAGGAAAATTCACATAAGCACTGAGGGGGAACGAGGTTTGGAGAAGGAGGGAAGTGGTGGAGAGAAAATGGCTCGTTTTGGTACTTGGGGATAAGTATATGAATCTTTAAGATAAAGAAAAGAAAAAGTTGAAGTTCTAGTATCTATCCAAGTGTCCATGGCCTTAATTTATTAAGAATATACAAGCACATACACAAGAAGCTCGCCCACTATCTGTATAGACCTGCTTAGCTTTCCTTTGTAGAAATTCCCAGCCAATCAAATAATTCTTTAGTTGATAGCTACTAAAGGTAGCTCATCCATGAAGAGGTAAACCCTAAAATACCCTTGGAGAAAACACCTTCAAACCAAGGTTTAAATAGGCGCCCCATGTATTAACAAGCTCAAGAATTATTATAGAATATCCAAGGAACATAATGCAAGTGATAAATTGCAAAGAAAACCTCTCAATTGGGTAAATTGCAGAAAAGTCCAAAATGTGCATAAAATTGCATAACTTGCTCAACCAGTGTCCAAATTGGACCAAATTTGAAGATTAATCTTGTATTATGATTTAAAATCATATCACAAGGTTATATTATGGTTAGAAACATTAAATTATGGTAATTAATCTTATTCAACTCATTAAGCAAGTTTAGGGGCCTTACATAAAAAGTGCCATATTACAAACAATCTTTATGTTGTAAATGAAAACAATTTAGAAAGAAAATCATTATATTAGTAAAAGTAAGCATGTAAATAGATTCTACTATAGGACTTACATGAATATTATGGACCATTTAAATAATAATAGAATCATTGTTGACGTCAAAAATCAATATCATGAATGTTATGATTTGTATTGAAGCATATAGAAGATTTTTAAATTATATTTTTGGAAAATAACTAGTTGTGGTTTATTATAAGATTTCAAATAAAGAAATGAAATGATTAATATTCTATTTTGATGTATGTATTCACATATAGATTGAACTTTCAATGGTCTTAAAAAGAAACTTATTTTTCCTAGTTATAAAGTTGCATACATTATACATATAGAGTTTATTCTGGAAAATTGTTATAATGGATATATATATATATATTAATAAACTTGGTTATGCTTTAATCAATTTAAATGAGTATTTTTTAATATTTTAAGTGAAAATTTTGTTATACTTCATTTGGCCAAAATCAAATATTAAAAGGTTCATAATAGATTACCAAAGAATGAACATATGGTATGAAAGGGAACAAGATTCATTGTATTTAACTTCATATTCATCTTATTCATCTAAATATAATTAAATTATCTAACTTTAACTTCTTTTTCTCCAATAGACATCAACCTCAATATAATTCATCATATCCGTATGAAATAAGCGGATGACAATATGATGATTTGTGAATTATAATTCTCTCCAATGAAGGGATCTGGGTTCAAACCATAGTGATAAGTTCAAACTATAATGATAAGTATTTTCTTGATTTACCACCCTCCTGGGTGTATGGCCTCCCTCATGGGCTATGGGAGAAGAAGCGATCTGTAGCATCCTCAAAATTTAGAGTTATAAATGAATCTCTAATTGGAAACCTTGACTTTCAATTTTGAAATTTCATGCATCAACTAAACCCTAAAGTGTCTATAAAGTGTATGATTTATTCAATGTTCTAACTAAATTAAGAAACATGGTAACACTATCTATTTTATGTGTAATTTAATTACAAACTATTCTCCTAATTGACTAGTAAGCAAACATTTTAGGTTAAGAGTGTTGTTTACCTTATTTATGTCCATAATGTAGCCTAGTGGGTGAGTTTATTATGTTATTTAATAGCTTCCCTCAAAATATGAGCCTATCATTATTTTTAGATAATCCTAGAGAATAAAAAATAAGGTATCACTAAAAGGAATATATATACTCTAGTATTTCACAAAGCTGGAAACTAATGCATTTTTGGATTCTTAATATTCAAATTAGGTAACCTACCAAATTTGATTTCTCTTGGATAATTCTAGAGCCCCAAATTGATATAGGAAAGAAGTTATATAATTTAAAACCCTAAGTAAGTGATTATATATTTAATATGGTTAATTTTCTATAGTCTCACAGGATTTAGTTGTCATGCGACATGTTTTTCCTTTTACTTGATTTAATAAAATGACTTTGGTTTGTTTCTACTTATGTGTATCCATATGACAAAAATTCAACTTCTTCCTTATCTACTCTAGTCCTGGTTGGACATGAATAGTAGCATCAGTATCTCTCTTCCCGTCTACTTAACCTCAACACAAACTAACCCCTCCCCAACATGCTTTGCACTTTCCCAAATAATTACATCCCAAAATCAATGGGAGTTTATGCTTTGCACACAACCTATGAACCATGGACTCCCTATTTTGAGTTTTCCCAACCTCTTGTGATCCTCACCACAACCCCAAACTTTCATGTATATATCTATCCCCAAAAAAACACACACCAAACCCCCAGAAACTCATGACAACCTCTCAATCTCCCTCACGGTCCCCAGAAGTGCCCTCTGTGATGCCCTACGCCACACAAAGTGAGATTACTCAAAATAAAATACAGAATTAAAACTAATCAAACCAGGCTACTAAAATCATAGGAAATTAAAACCATTTCACATATCCACCTCAAGTGGAAACATATCACAACAGAGTCCACAAAAGCCACATGTATATATATAACACCTGCCAAAAGATTATTACATAGCATTGTTTACAGGCTCACTATCTTGTACATATTATAACATGTCACATATACATACATGCCATATTTGTACAACAAAGGCATATAGACAAGACATCGTCTCAATATAAAACATCTAAAAAACTCCCAAAAGGACTAAGATTACAAGGACAACACATAGGACTCTACTACAAAACACAAACAGCTCATCCAACCTTTACTCAACTACTGCTCCTCTTGCTACTCAGCCTCAATAGCACGATCTCTACCTCATCATGCATGACCACCTAAAAGATGTGGAAACCCACGGGGTGAGACTAAATGTCCCAACCAAAGATGTAACTCTCCGCCAAAGTCTATTAAAAACACAGCTAACTAAACAGGTAGATAACATACTTAATAGGTTGAGCAGATTCAACTAAATGATATGTATCCAACAGATAATGTAGATTAAACAACTAGGCAGTTGTCACTGAGTAGTAGATCAATTAATATTCTAATAAGGAATATGAAGAACATGTATAATAGTTGATTTCTCTTACCGCATTATATTTCAAGAAATGAGTACAAAAATAAGGCAAAGGGTTCAACCAATGTGAAGCATATTTGACCCTAAGTAAAATATACTACACGGTCATATTACATCTTTTATTATTGGTCTGAGGATTTGAGTCTTACACCTCAAACCCAACCGACCACTGCTAAGTCAAAATCGGTGCCATACAAGGTCAATGGAAGATCCAGAATCCACAAACTCTCCACCTATTGTTCAGTATAAGAGAAACACCACTGAGACATATCAATCAACTGCAACAACAACATATAGACAAGTTGAAGGATTGTATCACGCATGGCCATCCATTTATAAACACCTAGCCTTCCTTGGTACATGTCACAGTGCTAGAAGAATAGGCTCATGCATGACTATTCTTAAAAGGAGGCATCACATGCAGTTACACTTATGCCTATCACAAGGAGATCATCCCACGCATGGCCATCTCACACAACCTATAATTGTAGATGCAAGGAGATACTTGACTTGCACCCCCCACATATTCAAATATATGCACTATGAGTTTCCCAAAGGAATGACTTGTTTCACCATCCAGTATTAAAATGGGCTCTAGAATGGATCTATGGCACAGGGCACCTACATGATTAGGATTTCACTTGATTAGTTAAGATAATTGGGTGTCTTTTAGCATCAATCAAGTTACAATGTACAAATCATAAACAAACTCTATAGAGATAAGGGAATAATGCATCTCCAGAAGATATAAAATGTATAAGGTGTGAACTTTGTTGGCTAAATTGGACATTATTATAATCCCTTTGTTTTGATGATGACAATCATTTCTTACTTGTGGTTTTATCTTGCTATTTGAGTGTTTTAGGGACAAGCATATAAGGTGGTGGATAGCAAAGACTTGGAAGATAAATGTGCTAAAATTTCTTTATTTTCATTATTGTAATCAATGTAAAAACGTGTACAAGTTTATAATGTACAAGTACTTAGATATCATGTAAATTAAGCGTTTAGATCCTCCCTATCCACACACAACACTTAGATAGGTCATCCCTAAGTGAGCATCACAATTGCACATTCATTTCTTACACTTATCATATGAGTTAAAGTTTTGAAATAGAGTTGGTCTCGGTTGACACACTTCTCAACCAAGATACTCTCGGTCGAACATTTTCTTGACTGAGAAACCCCCAAGTCTAAAGCATGAACACCTTTCAATAACCTGCTAAAAGCCATCACAGAGAAAGGCTCGGTCGAACTTTACTTCGACCGAGACTGTGTCTCGAGCAGGTTCTATAGCCGTTAGACTTAGTTCTATAGCCGTTAGAGTTAGTGGAAAAAAGTGGTTGGGAGTTGAGTTGAACGTTGCTCCAGACTGACCATCGGTCGACAAATTCCTCGACTGAGAGACACTCGATCGACAAACATCTCGACCGAGAAGGTTTCTGTCTGCATTTTTCAGAATTAATTAACTAGTTGTTGCAAATGCAATTAGTGGACACTTAACGGCTAGTTGATCACTAAGAACACCCTAGAATGTGTCTAGAATGTCCCCAAGCATTAGCAAACCACTCCTATAAATAGGACAGCCATAGGACACCTCAAGACACAACTTGCATACACAATTACACTTGAGATTCAATCCTTGTGAGCAAACAAGTTGAGCTACACTTGCAATCTATTTTCCCTTGAGATCTACATTAGTGTCCTATAGGTTAATATCTCCTATCCACTATACATCCACATCCATCCACTTTGGTTAGGAGATCAAACGCTTGATATAGGATCAAAGCGATGTACTCAATTGGTAATGTTGTTTCCTTTTTCCAATCTTGTTCCTTTTATTGTGTTTTGTTCTCCTTTGCTACTCCTAGGTTGGAGGCTGTGGAAAGGAGGTTGTTGGAGCTTCTTTGGTGGTGAAGGTAGCTCGGCGGACTTAGGATTACTTTAAGAAGGTTGTTTCATCGGGAAGCTACTTCAAAAGGAAGGCTACTTCAAGGGGGAGCTTGGAGTTACTTCAAGGAAGGCTGCTTCAAGGTTGGTGAGACTACTTCTAGGTAAAGGATATCTTAAGGGTGAAGGTATTTGTATCTTATGTAACATCCTTGTGAGGTAATAAAATACAAGTGCTTTCAAAATCCCATTTAGAAACAATTAGGTAGTGGACTGACTCCCTTAGTATTTGCTAAGGGTGGAACCACTCTAAACGCCATGTCTCCTTCTCTAAATTTCAACAGTTGTTGCTTGGTTGAATTAGTTATTAAAATTATTATAAAACCCTATTCACCCCCCTCTAGTGTTTTTTCAATTGGTATCAGAGCAGGCTTCAAGGAACTTTAACAAAGTCTTGAAGAAAATGGGTGATGGGGTACTCAACAACCTCAACTTAGAAGGAACACTTGTGGCTCGGCCTCCACCATTTGATGGCACCAACTACACCTATTGGAAGAGGAGGATGTAATTATATTTCCAAGGAATCAGTTGGGATCTTTGGAGAATGGTTTCAAATGTCTATGATCTTCCTCAAACCGAATATGCTACATGGGATGCCAATACGGTAAAACTAGCCCAATTGAATGCAAAAGTTGTAAGTATCCTTTATTGTTCAATTTCCGTAGGTGAGTTCAACAGAATTTCAAATTGTGAAACTGCATATAAAATATGGAATAGACTCTCTATTACTTACGAAGGAACTGTTCAAGTAAAAAATTCCAAAATTGGTTTGCTTAAACAAAAGTTTGAACAGTTTCGTATGGAACCATATGAGTCTATTAGTGAAATGTTTGCAAAGTTTTCTTCTATTGTTAATGGGTTGAATGCATTAGGTTTAGTGAAGAGGATCAAGTATCAAAGATTCTTAGGTGCTTGCCTCCAAAGTACAAACCAAAGGTGACGTCCATTGAAGAAGCCAATGATCTCACTACATTAAGGATGGAACAACTCATTGGCAACTTGGAGGCTCATGAAGCTACCCTTGAAGAAGAAGAAAAATTGGCAGTTGAACACAAAAAGGAGAAAAGAAAAGGCATTGCATTCAAAGCATCAACCAAGAATAGTCATGACACAAGTGAAGAAGATAGTGAAGAAGAAACACTCATTGTAAATGGTAAGCAGTATAGAAGTTTTAAAACTAACAAAATTCCTAGTGTTTCTTCCTCCAGGTGCTTTGAATGTGGCAAAAAGGGACACTTAAAAGGTGATTGTCCCAAACTTAAGAAGGGGAAGAAATCATGTCACAAGAAGAAATAAAGAGTATATAAAGCTGCATGGGATGATTCAAGTGATGATAGTGAAGATGGTGATAAAGAAGTAGAGTGCCTTATTGCTACAACAAATGAAGAAGAAGAAGAGGTAAGCCTTGTTGATTTGCCAAAAGAAGATCTAATTGCTAGTCTTCAAGATACTCATGACAAATATATTGATTGCAAAAAGAAACAAAAGAAAGTTACTAGAAATAATGAGGATTTATATGTTAAATTAAACAATCTTTCTTTTGAAAAGGACAAAATTATTTCTGAAAACTTTACTTTGAAATCATCTTTAAATGATTGCAATATGAATTTGCTTACTTTAGAAACAAACTATGATCTTCTGTCTCAAGAAAAGGTTGAATTGCTTGCAAAAATGAATGATTTTCAATCACAACCTATCTTGTGTACTCATCTAGATTATGATACTATTATTAAAGAAAGAGATACTTTATCATCTGATCTAGATCAAGCAAAGTTAGATATCAAAAGGAAAATGGATAACATTGCTAAATTACAAAGAGAAATTAGTAGCTTGAGAAATAATGATGTTCTTGATAAGATTCTGAAAAATTCTTCTAGTTATAATGGAAGGAGAGGTTTAGGATATGTCCCAAAAGAGAAATCCTACCAACCTAAACCTAGAAGGACACAAGCACCCAAGGCCAAGATTATGTATGTACCCAAGAACAATTCAACTTCTAGAAAGAGAAATGAGATTGACTTTATTTGTTGTCACTATTGCTTGCGTCTTGGACATTACTCTTTTTCGTGCCCATACAAGAAAAGGGATGATGATCTATTTTGGGTTCCTAAAACTTAGAGATTTGAATTTGATTAGTTGAGATTTGACCTAAAAAGTTACTTTGATATTCAAATGTCTTATCTCAACAAAACTGAGCTTTAACTTTCATATTCTTGCAAAATTGTATTACCTTATGTTTTGATTGCAAATAATTACTGAAAAACAATACAGAAACACACTCGGTCGAGAAAATATTTGACCGAGACACTATCGGTTGAGAAGTAGTCGACCGAGCAGGTTACTGTTTTAAGCCTGCAAAAACCTGATAAAACCTATAAAAACAGAAGAAAACTCGGTCGAGAAAATCTTCGGCCGAGATATATTCGATCAAAGAATAGTTCGAACGACTCAAGTCATGTTGAACCTATTTGATTCATTCAGTTTGCAATAATTATACCTAACGAAGATTATTAGTAGGATTAAAGGAAAGCTTTTGAAGAAAAGAACTTTGAGACAAATTTGTCAAATCAAAACATATTGATAGTCTTGCATCATAAAATTGTGAGATAATGTATATGATGTTCTTACCCAAATTACTACAAATAATGTTTCTTACAAAGATTAATGATGCTGATTAAAAATCTATATTCTTACTGCAATTAGACATATTTTATGAGTCTTTATTGTTGGTATGTATGCCCTGAGAGCCAATCATGGGATGATTGGTGGGATACATTAAGATAGATTTGATAAAGATCAAAGGCAAGCTTCCAATTCTTTCTAGTTCAGTCATATGAGATAATGATAGAACAGATTGAATGTCTAGAGAATGACAGTACTCAATGACGTATGACTTCAGGTTCAGGACCTGAACGATGAGATCATACGAATGCTAAGAGTTTGTACATTCTTATTATGTCCCTAGTCGGATGTAATTGTGGAAGGTAGATAGACAACAATGACACACAAGACTATATTGTGGTGTTGGTTGATGACAGAATCTCATTAGTCATGATATGGAGATATCAAACCAAACACATAGGTACTTGTAAGAGAACAAGTTCACCGGACAGACCCACTGTGAGTTTGACACATGGAACCATGACATGGTAGTCACAGTCAGTTCTCACAGTGATGGTGGTGAGTGTGATTCTTTGACCTGAAATTACTACACTCAACACATGTCATTGGGTACACTTTGACATCATCAAACGCAGTCCTGAAACATGGGTTGTTATAAAGGTGATGATTGGGTGACTTTGACTCATGGGGCTTTTGAGGGGTGAGTGATAGATATGGGATTTGTCCCTCCTGAGGGAGTTTGACATCCATGGCCACTTGATGAGTAGGATTGAGATAGGCGTGCGCATGCATGTTTGAATCAGTATGTGATATTGATGTCATACATATCTCCTCCAATCTACTCTGAGATCAAGAAAGTGAATGAACGTTGAAAGGATGATTGTTCCATGCCTTGAGCTCATTCAGGATATCAGTGATAAAGGAATTATACATTCACTGTAACACCATTCACAGATTGTAGGATTGAAAGTTGTTCTCCAACTTTCTATTTCACTTGGGTAGCACTGATGTGCGACTAGGCACCGCTCTTTGCTTGTGAAGTCATAAGTGTTATGGACTTTCACTGCCAACGTGAAATGGACCTACATGGTCACACACATAGGATTTAACCTGGAAGAGGAGTTTATCCACAAACAATGTTTAGATTGATTACTAAAGGAGTTTAGTAGTTCAATTAAACACTCAATTAATTGATAGCTCAAAATCATAGTATTCGAGGTGTTGGATCGATTGATTAGAGTATCAGATTGATTGAAACTGTGATTGGCTGATTTTTGCACAGTCTGCTGCCCCAACCGATTGGCTCATGTGATGAACCGATCAGCTCAAGATAGGCTGAATCGACCGGTTCAAGAGTTGAACTGATCAGCTCAACTGGTCCAACTGAGATCGTTTGGAAAGTCAGAAGACTATTTTGCAAATACAATTTGTTTCACTTGTACAAATTCGATTTGGACAAGGATTAATATTTGATTAATCGGAGACAAATTTGAAAGTCAATTTGAGTTGGATCAGGACCACGAACCGATCGGCTCAGAATTGAACCGATCGGCTCAGAAGTGAACCGATTGGCTCAGGGGTCCCAACCGATCGGTAACCGACCGTTTCATGTATGAAATGATCGGTTCAGCTGGCACAAGTTGGTTGTTTTGTGCAAAATCTCGAACCCTTCTACTCCTGCTATAATCCTGCATTGCCCGGGATAGAGAACCTTGTCCCATGACCCTCCTATATATAGGGGCATTGGGGGCTTCTCAAAGAACAACTCAGTGCACCGGTTGCTCTGCAAAGTTGTCATTCTCTCTGGTTTTGGTAACCGAGAGAGAGCCCGAGCAAGTGCTACCCGATAAGGGAGGCACAGCAAGGGAAAGACAGCTGCAGAAAGTGACTGGTGGCATGAGAGTGTGTCGGTGACTAGTACGCTAACAGGAGGGTGCAACTCCTTTCGATTCCTTGTGGGACAAGGAGATCGGAGTTCTAGGTGGTCCATGTGGACTACTACAGAGGCAGGAGACTTCTGCCGCTCAGAGGACAGTTGTCAATCCTGACAGTCTCGGTGAGACTAGGAGGTGCCAGTCCCGGTGTGACCAGGAGCTGCACAGACACCGTCCAAGACCGGAGGTGAAGACCACGCTAGTTGTGAGGTAATGTCTCTGAGCAAGCCTCGGGACAAGGTATGCCTCTACAAACCATCCTTCCTATTGTATAGACGTTGACGCGTTTCCTTTGTTCTAGGTTTGGGAGGAGAAAATTTTTATTTCCGCTGCCTTCTCTGTCTCTCCTAAAACCCAACAGTGGTATCAGAGCCACGTCAACTGCTCTATACTTTAGTATTATCGATGTGATCGATTTTGGTTTGTCACCTTTATTTATTGCATTCGATGCGAATAAAATTGGCTTTATGCATGTTCAATCCTAAATCCACAAATCCCAATATACATATATGATATGTAATATGAATGCACTCGATACGTTTCGCCCTTAAATGAGTTTTGTGGTGGATGTATAGCGTAGTTATGGCCAATAAACCCTATATGTGTGCTTGGTTGTATGTGGTTGCTTGCATCTCGATCTGCGCACTGATTCCCTATCTCCTATTCCTGATGTAACTCGAGATAACTCGAGATTTCTTTCCTACCTTTGCTCCCCCCAAATGTAACTCGGGGTTTCCCATTTCAAATGTAAATAGGATAGATTTTTGTTTCCTGTTATGTCAAAGAATGGCAGACAATCTGACAACGAATGAGACGATCGGTTCAATATGTGAACCGATCGGTTGTCGATCCAGACGACTGGCTCATGGAGCGAGACGATCGGGTGGTGGCCATGAGGAGATGCACAATGACCAGGCAAACTGATCGGTTGGAGGAGACAACCAATCGGCTGGTGGCACCCAGACGACCGGCCAGAGTGAGCAGGTCATTCATGTGATGAGTTGATCAACTCGGACAGCTATAGCACTTCATCATGGACAGGTTGCATATGATGTAGACCTAGATGACCGTGATTCCTCTTGGCTCGAGGAATCACATTAGGATGGCCATAATCATCGCATTTATCATTTCACATGTTTTCTGTGGGATATAGAATGTATATGATATTTACTATGTATTGTGGTGATTGGATATGTAAATGTACCTATAAAACCAAATCCCTCATTAAATATTAAAGTTTAGATGCCTTCCAAATGCAACACACGTGAAAATCTTGATCGGCCAAGTGTGGGCACGCCCTAGCGTGGTGCACCGTCTATCTCATGGAAGCGTGAAGGATGGATATGTGGGTCTGCCCTAGCAGGGTGCATATTCATCGTGTTGGCTTTGGGTCGGACTTAACAAGGTGACCTAGATAGGATCTAGCACCTTGAGGTATGGAGGTGATCATGGAAAAGAGTTGCATATGACATCTTTTAAGAGTTGCATATGATGCAATTGGCAAAAGTTGCCTACCTGGAAGATCTAAGTTGTGGGTGACAGCCATAGTTGGTCCATGACTCAGAGGATTTCAGGATCTTCACCCACTAGAAGATTGTACGTTGCAATCTTCCGAATTGATGGTGAGCGCTATCAATTTGAACAAAATAGTGGGAGCGATAATTAATTGAAGTTCTAATTATATCATCAACCTTTCAAATCAATCAAATAAGTCAAAATTGAGTTTTGGACTAAACTGTATATATTTCCTTTTGTAGTACAAATGACAATAAACAATAATCACTTTTCATTGAGATTGGTCCTTGAAAAGGACAAGCTGAATGGGACTAACTTCCACGACTAGTTTAGGACATTGAGAATTGTTCTCACTCAAGAGTGAAAGCTCTATGTCCTAGATAATCCAATTCCATAGGAACTTGCTCCTACCGCACCAAAGGCAGAAAAGGATGCTTATAAGAAGCATTCTGATGATGCCATTGATGCAAAGTGCTTGATGTTGTGCTCTACAGACACGAGTTGCAGAGACAACATGAGAACATGGGTGTCATTGAGATTATTCAGCATCTCAAGAACATGTATGAAGATCAAGCACGACAAGAGAGGTATGATGTCTCCAGGGCACTGTTCAAGTGCATCATGACAGAAGGAGATCCAGTTGGTCCTCACACACTCAAGATGATTGGGTATGTGGAGAACCTAATGAGATTGGGATTTTCCCTGAGCCAAGAGTTGGCTACTGATGTGATACTGCAATCGTTCCCAAAATCCTACAGTCAGTTTGTGATGAACTACAACATGAACAACTTTGACAAGCCGTTGACAGAGTTGTTGGGCATGTTGAGGACAACAAAGACACATATGAAGAAGGACAAGCCTAAGTCTGTGATGATGATCCGCAGTAAGAAAGGCAAGTCCAAGCGTAAGGGCAAAGGCAAAGCTAAGAAGGGTTTTGATGCTATCCAGGAGTCCAAGGTGTCTTCAGCTCTCAAGGCTAAGGGAGGTGGGACCAAGAGAGGTAATTGCCACCATTGTCAAAAACCAGGACATTGGAAAAGGAATTGTCCACTCTATCTGGAAGAACTAAAGAAGAAGGGGGCAACAGACGTCTCCACCTGAAGGTGTCATGAAATAAACTTGTAACATTTTTTAGGTATATGATACCAAGATATAAAATGTAAAGCACTCAATAAATGGGGCAAGTGTTGCCGCCATAGATAGGAGTACTTTGGTTTATTTTCAGCCTTAAAGGCATGTAATAGAGTTATGAACTGCTATTTCATATTTTCCAATGGATAGAAACACATTATTTTTGCATATTGTATGACAATGATAGCAATTAATAAAATTGATGTTTCAATTCCAAAAGATATGATCTTTATGGCAATGCCTTGTTTATCTTGTGGTACTAGGTATGCATAAGATAAAATGATACCTACAAGTTATTGATAACTCAACCAATCAAATTAGCATTAAATCATGAGAAATTCATTTCTAGTTTCCATATGATGGATACATCTAGACTCTTTTAGTTAGAGAACCAGTAAGAGATATGAATCTCTTAGACATGATTAATCAATCGTCACGAGTAGTAGTGGGAGAATGATTATCCTATTAGGTATAATACATGTGATGTATTTACATACCTATTAGAGTTAATGCTAATACTTCAAATGGTGTTTAGAGAAATACCAATATGAATATCTTGAAGTGTTCAAGAATATCATAGATGAAGTATGAATTTGGTAAAGTGTTAATTCTTGATGAGATCAATGAATGAAATACTTGAACCAAATATTTGAGATCCTTGTGAGTGATTATGATAGTGTATCATAGTGAACTCATGATTAAGGCATGGTGATGTCTAAATCAAAAGGAGTCATACTCTAAGGAGTTAGAGGATGATTATCAAATAACTAATTTCTTCTTAAATAAAGAATACCCCACACTAATAAAGGACATTAAGAATCACAAAAAGTTGTGAGTTCTTATATTCTTGACAGATGAACCTCAATTATCTAAGTGATGAGTTGGTCATGTGATGAGTCAACTATCTAGATGAATATGAGGAACCAGATTTTGAGTTATGGTTTATGACCATTACATCCTAAATGACTTCCATGAAAACCATAAGGTATGACCTTGATGGTAGCACCCATTGGGATAAAATCCATAAGTGTGAATGAGTCTTAAGTGTTAAGGCACATGGATAACATTTTGAAAAGGATGATGCTTGTTAATTGCAACTTAATGACTAAGAGATTTGACACATGGATACTAAAACTGCATTCCTATGAGGAATAAAACAAGGATGTGTACGTGACACAACCTATAATGTTTATGAATCCATTAATGCAAATGAAGTCTATAAGTTACAATGGAATAATCAATGTGATTGATTAAGTACAATCAACTCAGAGTTGGATCTTTACTTTGATAATATAGTCAAAGGGTTTGACTAATATGTCAAAGATAAGGAGAGATATATGATTTAGTGGGAGTGTATTCACATTCCACATGTTGATGTGAAATGGAAATGTTCTAAAATGAAAATCCAAAGTGGAAATTATCTTTAGGGAAGATAGAGACGTTTCCTATATGATAGGAATAGAGATCTATAGAGATAGTTCTCCAAAACCTCTTGACCTAAAAGGAAAGCATACATTGGCAATCTATACTGAAGGGTTCAGTGTGCATAGATTCAGTGGGAGAAAACTCATCCATGTTACATGGAGTTAGTATCCCAAGGCCAAGTGTCCAATTCTTATGAAGAATGGGAACACTAAGAATAGATATGGATCTATCATGTATGTAATCATCCCATTATCTTGCATGTATGGACATAGCAAGAATAAAATGCATTCATCTTGTATGTAGGACATGATAATATGATATGCTCGTCTTGATAACTCATATGTGAGACATGATGAGTGGATGTCTGTCTAGTTCCAGTAAGGGTTACTGGAATACCATAAAAACTTGAGAAGTACTTGAGAAGTACTAGTTCTATGGAAATAAGGAAGGGTTCACTGTAAAGAGTTACACTGATGCAAACTTCCAAAAAGGACAGAAAAATTAATCGCAATATATATGTGATATATGAAAGTGAATGTTTGTTGATAATTGGAAACATTCCAATAAAGTCATTTAAAAGGAAAATCTGAGTATCCGTGTGTTAGAGAACAACAGTGGATACTATATGGATCTGGAAGTTCATGAGATGAACTTATAGATATTTCGGTCATTGATGACAAGTAATGCATACTTGTTCATGCAATATGGATAAAGGTTAGCAAAGGAATACTAGATCGCATATTAAGGCAACTCCATCTCATACGTGTGACGTACAGCAAAGAGATGAGAGACATGCAGTTAATACTGAATTTGGAAAGGTGTTTCCATAACTCACTATGTTAGCACTTGAGTACAATAACATGTGGGACATGTTTGAAGATCACTAGGAATATGATTCAAGGGTGATTGGCTCGCAGTTCAAGTGGGAGTCTGTTGGTATGTATTCCCTGAGAGCCAATCATGGGATGATTGGTGGGATACATTAAGATTGATTTGATAAAGATTAAAGGTAAGATTCCAATTCTTTTTGGTTCAGTCATATGTGATAATGATAGAACAGATTGAATGTCTAGAGAATGACAGTACTCAATGACGTATGCCTTTAGGTTCAGGACCTGAACGATGAGATCATACGGATGTTAAGAGTTTGTACATTCTTATTATGTCCCTAGTTGGATGTCATTATGGAAGGTAGATAGACAGAAATGACACATAAAACTAGATTGTGGTGTTGGTTGATGACAAAATCTCATTAGTCATGATATGGAGAAATCAAACCAAACACATAGTTACTTGTTAGAGAACAAGTTCACCGGATAGACCCAGTGTGAGTTTGACACATGGAACAATGACATGGTAGTCACAGTCAGTTCTCACAGTGATGGTGGTGAGTGTGATTCTTTGACCTGAAATCACTATAATCAACACATGTCGTTGGGTACACTTTGACATCATCAAACACAGTCCTGAATCATGGGTTGTTATAAAGGTGATGATTGGGTGACTTTGACACATGGGGCTTTTGAGGGGTGAGTGATAGATATGGGATTTGTCCCTCCTGAGGGAGTTTGATATCCATGGCCACTTGATGAGTAGGATTGAGATAGGCATGTGCATGCATGTGTGAATCAGTATGTGATATTGATGTCATACATATCTCCTCCAATCTACTCTGAGATCAAGAAAGTGAATGAATGTTGAAAGGATGAATGTTCCATGCCTTGAGCTCATTCAGGATATCAGTGACAAAGGAATTATACATTCACTGTAACACCATCCACATATTGTAGGATTGAAAGTTGTTCTCCAACTTTCTATTTCACTTGGGTAGCACTGATGTGCGACTAGGCACGGCTCTTTGCTTGTGAAGTCATAAGTGTTATGGACTTTCACTGCCAACGTGAAATGGACCTGTAGGGTCACACACATAGGATTTAACCTGGAAGAGGAGTTTATCCACAAACAATGTTTAGATTGATTACTAAAGGAGTTTAGTAGTTCAATTAAACACTCAATTAATTAATAGTTCAAAAGCATAGTATTCAAGGTGTTGGATCGATTGATTAGAGTATCAGATTGATTGAAACTGTGATTGACTGATTTTTGCACAGTCTACTGCCCCAATCGATCGACTCATGTGATGAACCAATCGGCTCAAGACAGGCTGAACCAACCGGTTTAAGAGTTGAACCGATCGGCTCAAGAGTTGAACCGATCGGCTCAAGAGTTGAACCGATTGTCTCAACTGGTCCAACCGAGATCGTTTGGAAAATCAGAAGACTATTTTGCAAATACAATTTGTTTCACTTGTACAAATTCGATTTGGACAAGGATTAATATTTGATTAATCGGAGACAAATTTGAAAATCAATTTGAGTTGGATCAGGACCATGTACCGATCGACTCAGAAGTGAACAGATCGGCTCAGGGGTCCCAACCGATCGGTTGAGGTTGAACCGATCGGTTCAACTCCCCAACCGACCGTTTCATGTATGAAACGATCGGTTCATCTGACGCAAGTTGGTTATTTTGTAGAAAATCTCGAACCCTTCTACTCTTGTTATAATCCCGCATTGCCTGGGATAGAGAACCATGTTCCATGACCCTCCTATATATATAGGGGTATTGGGGGCTTCTCAAAGAACAAATTAGTGCACCAGTTGCTCTGTAAAGTTGTCGTTCTCTCTAGTTTTGGTAACCGAGAGAGAGCCCGAGCAAGTGCTACCCGATAAGGGAGGCACAACAAGGGAAAGACAACTACAGAAAGTGACTGGTAGTAGGAGAGTGTGTTGTAGACTAGTACGCCAACAGGAGGGTGCGAGTCCTTCCAATTCCTTGTGGGACAAGGAGATCAGAGTTCCAGGTGGTCCATGTGGACTAC
Source organism: Alisma plantago-aquatica (assembly GCA_963693085.1). Lineage (NCBI taxonomy): Eukaryota > Viridiplantae > Streptophyta > Magnoliopsida > Alismatales > Alismataceae > Alisma > Alisma plantago-aquatica. The sequence goes on along the minus strand of OY856409.1, from coordinate 297,338,099 downwards.
TACAGAGGCGGGAGACTTCTACCGCTCGGAGGACAGCTGTCAATCTCGACAGTCCCGGTGAGACCAGGAGGTGACAGTCCCAGTGTGACCAGGAGTTGCACAGACACCATCTAAGACCGGAGGTAAAGACCATGCTAGCCGTGAGGTAACATCGTTGAGCAAGCCTCGGGACAAGGTATGCCTGTACAAACCATCCTTCCTATTGCATAGACATTGACACGTTTCCTTTGTTCTGGGTTTGGGAGGAGAAAATTTTTGTTTCTGCTGCCTTCTCTGTCTCCCCCCTAAAACCCAACATTTATAACTATTGCAAGCTCACATACTATCAAAAGTTTGATTAAATATGATCTTTCACATGGTTTTCCTAAAATATTCCTTGGTCAATTTGAAATTTATGAACCATGTGCCTTAAGAAAACTTTATTGAAACCTATGAGTTTGATTTTGTTGGATTGAATAAATATTTCTCTTATCATCAAGATGATTATAGTAGTTCAGCTCATTGCATATATAAATGATGCTATAAATTTGAAAATGCCATTATTGCATTAAGGTAAATCTCTATGGTACAAATGCATCTTGACATTTTATGATTATCTTGTCCTTAGATTATGGAAAAGGATATCATCTCTGTGATGCATGAATATTTTTACTATGGGCTTCAAGTTTTATGTTTTGCATATAAAATCTTGTATGAAGAAAAAGGCAAGAAAGATTATTTGATTTTAATATCTTGATTAGAACAAGAATATTAATGTTTTATCTAATTGTTTGTTCTAAGAGAAAAAATGTTACAAGTCATATGAATTTGCTTCAAGTCATTAAATACTATAAGAATCAAACATGTTTTAAGGTACAAAATTTTCTATACAAAAAGGCTTTATATTCAATCAAATGGATCATTGTAAATGCTTAAATTGGAAATCTATAGAAATTGCCTCTCGGTCAAAATCAAGTTTGATCGAGGGGCGCCAAGGTCGAAGTCAAGGTCGACCTAAAATAAGCTTGACAAAATGCTTAATTGTAAATCATTTTCTTGCACTCAATCTTGGTATATTGAAAACAAGATTTTAGTGCATAGCTCTCATAAAAGGTTAACTTATTATGATATAATGCTTATTGTGACCTTAGAATCCTTAAATTATCTTGATTAAGGGGGAGCTCACAAAAAATATCTTGACTATAAGATTAAGAAGGAGTTCACAAAACTTTGTAAACATCATAAAGAAAATTTGAAACTAGTTATGACCTTAGTATCTTTAAAGTAATCTTGGTTATGAAAATAAAGGAGTCTACAATATTTATGAATATAATGTATATCTTGTCCTTAATGGAATTCTCTAAACAAATTAGGGCTTAACATCTCGTGCATTTGGTTAGAGATACATTCATTGTTTCTACTATAAGCTTAAAAGAATCTCATATCATTTCAGGGCTTAACATCCCTTGTAAATGATTGAGAAATCAAAATGCATATGCCATGAACCTAAAAGGATATCATATCATTTCAAAGCTTAACATCCTTTCCAAATGATTGAGAAATAAATTGTGGCTAAATTAGACAAAAAGTGGTTTGCATTACAAATAAACCCCTCACTCTTATAAGTTGAATATACCATTAAAGAATAGCATCAAATTACAAAATTAAGAGGGAGAAATTAAATTCATAATAAATGCTTCAATTGGCTATCTTTTTTAAATGTAAAAGGGGGAGAAACAATATAAATCAAATGAAAAGAGTTTCATAATCTCTTGGTTTTAAAAATGATATTGTTTGAATAAGAGAATACATGAAAAGGAAATACAAAGGAAATTTCAGGTATGAAACTCATATGATTTACATTACTTTGATTTATATTGGAAATGTTTGTCATCTTCAAAAAGGGGGATATTGTTGGCTAAGGGGGAGCTCACAAAAACTATCTTGACTATAAGATTAAGAAGGAGTTCACAAAACTTTGTAAACATCATAAAGAAATTTTGAAACTAGTTATGACCTTAGTATCTTTGAAGTAATCTTGGTTATGAAAATAAAGGAGTCTACAATATTTATGAATATAATGTATATCTTGTCCTTAATGGAATTCTCTAAACAAATTAGGGCTTAACATCTCATGCATTTGGTTAGAGATACATTCATTGTTTCTACTATAAGCTTAAAAGAATCTCATATCATTTCAGGGCTTAACATCCCTTGTAAATGATTGAGAAATCAAAATGCATATGCCATGAACCTAAAAGGATCTCATATCATTTCAAAGCTTAACATCCTTTCCAAATGATCGAGAAATAAATTGTGGCTAAATTAGAAAAAAAGTGGTTTGCATTACAAATAAACCCCTCACTCTTATAAGTTGAATATACCATTAAAGAAGAGCATCAAATTACAAAATTAAGAGGGAGAAATAAAATTCATAATAAATGATTCAATTGGCTATCTTTTTTAAATGTCAAAGGGGGAGAAACAATATAAATCAAATGAAAAGAGTTTCATAATCTCTTGGTTTTAAAAATGATATTGTTTGAACAAGAGAATACATGAAAAGGAAATACAAAGGAAATTTCAGGTATGAAACTCATATGATTTACATTACTTTGATTTATATTGGAAATGTTTGTCATCTTCAAAAAGGGGGATATTGTTGGCTAAGGGGGAGCTCACAAAAACTATCTTGACTATAAGATTAAGAAGGAGTTCACAAAACTTTGTAAACATCATAAAGAAAATTTGAAACTAGTTATGACCTTAGTATCTTTGAAGTAATCTTGGTTATGAAAATAAAGGAGTCTACAATATTTATGAATATAATGTATATCTTGTCCTTAATGGAATCCTCTAAACAAATTAGGGCTTAACATCTCGTGCATTTGGTTAGAGATACATTCATTGTTTCTACTATAAGCTTAAAAGAATCTCATATCATTTCAGGGCTTAACATCCCTTGTAAATGATTGAGAAATCAAAATGCATATGCCATGAACCTAAAAGGATCTCATATCATTTCAAAGCTTAACATCCTTTCCAAATGATTGAGAAATAAATTGTGGCTAAATTAGACAAAAAGTGGTTTGCATTACAAATAAACCCCTCACTCTTATAAGTTGAATATACCATTAAAGAAGAGCATCAAATTACAAAATTAAGGGGGAGAAATAAAATTCATAATAAATGCTTCAATTGGCTATCTTTTTTAAATGTCAAAGGGGGAGAAACAATATAAATCAAATGAAAAGAGTTTCATAATCTCTTGGTTTTAAAAATGATATTGTTTGAACAAGAGAATACATGAAAAGGAAATACAAAGGAAATTTCAGGTATGAAACTCATATGATTTACATTACTTTGATTTATATTGGAAATGTTTGTCATCTTCAAAAAGGGGGATATTGTTGGCTAAATTGGACATTATTATAATCCCTTTGTTTTGATGATGACAAACATTTATTTCTTGTGGTTTTAACTTGCTATTTGAGTGTTTCAGGGACAAGCATATAAGGTGGTGGATAGAAAAGACTTGGAATATAAATGTTCTAAAATTGCTTTATTTTCATGATTGTAATCCATATAAAAACGTGTACAAGTTTATAATGTACAAGTACTTAGAAATCATGTAAATCAAGCATTTAGATCTTCCCTATCTACACACAACACTTAGATAAGTCATCCCTAAGTGAGCATCACAACTGCACATTCATTTCTTTCACTTATCATATGAGTTAAAGTTTTGAAACAGAGTTGGTCTCGGTCGACACACTTCTCGATCGAGATACTCTCGACCGAACATTTTCTTGACCGAGAAACCCCCCAAGTCTAAAGCATGAACACCTTTGCATAACCTACTAAAAGCCATCACAGAGAAAGGCTCGGTCGAATTTTACTTCGACCGAGACTGTGTCTCGAGAAGGTTCTATGCCGTTAGACTTAGTTCTATAGCCATTAGAGTTAGTGGGAAAAAGTGGTTGGGAGTTGAATTGAACGTTGCTCCAAACTGACCCTCGGTCTACAAATTCCTCGACCGAGAAGGTTTCTGTATGCATTTTTCAGAATTAATTAACTAGTCATTGCAAATGCAATTAATGGACACTTAATGACTAGTTGAGCACTAAGAACACCCTAGAAGGTGTCTAGAATGTCCCCAAGCATTAGCAAACCACTCCTATAAATAGGACAGCCATAGGACACCTCAAGACACAACTTGCATACACAATTACACTTGAGATTCAATCCTTGTGAGCAAACAAGTTGATCTACACTTGCAATCTGTTTTCCCTTGAGCTCTACATTAGTGTCCTATATGCTTATATCTCCTAACCACTATACATCCACATCCATCCACTTTGGTTAGGAGATCAAACATTTGATATAGGATCAAAGCGATGTACTCAATTGGTAACGTTGTTTCCTTCTTCCAATCTTGTTCTTTTTATTGTGTTTTGTTCTCCTTTGCTACTCCTAGGTTGGAGGTTGTGGAAAGGAGGTTGTTGGAGCTTCTTCAGTGGTGAAGGTAGCTCGGCAGACTTAGGATTACTTCAAGAAGGTTGTCTCAACGGGAAGCTACTTTAAGAGGAAGGCTACTTCAAGGGGGAACTTGGAGTTACTTCAAGGAAGGTTGCTTCAAGGTTGGTGAGACTACTTCTAGGTGAAGGTTATCCTAAGGGTGAAGGTATTTGTATCTTATGTAACATCCTTGCGAGGTAATAAAATACAAGTGCTTTCAAAATCCCAATTGGAAATAATTGGGTAGTGGACTGACTCCCTTAGTATTTGCTAAGGGTGGAACCACTCTAAACGTCGTGTCTCCTTCTCCAAATTTCAATTGTGGTTGCTTGGTTGAATTAATTATTAAAATTATTATAAAACCCTATTCACCCCCTCTAGTGGTTTTTCAAACTTGTCACATCATCATCACATAATACTTGTAACACTTCCATTCACAAGGTCATCACCAATGTCACACATCCATATAAGGCTATCTCCAATGTCACATCATTGTGGGATATTAATCCCTTAATCACATCATTAGAGGATATCACCTCACAATAGGCATTAATCCTTCACCATGTCATAGGACTCATCATATCCATATGATCTTCTTATGTCTCATCAAGGCTCATAGCCATCACCCTGTCTCATATTATTACCACCATAGCATACACAAGCTATGACATTCATCTCACCTGCAAGGTTAGGTGTTCATAAACAAGAGAGAGAGAGAAAATATCATAATGTAGTAACCACTTCAATTGAGACAAGTAAACATGTCACCTTTCCCACATTAGGGTTCGTATTACATGTATATCCGATTAGGATTTCATAGCATTATTCAATCACCATACCCTAATTATGTCATCTCCCACTCTCTTGGAGCATATTAGAATTGGAACATCATTAATTAAACATGATTAGAGCATTATGTCAATAGAACTAAGTATCAACATCACTTACATGTGCATGTGTACCATCTCATTATGTTATGAATGTGCTACGACCATGCACTCAAGTGAGTGTATTGACCACCCAAGAAAACATGTGTCACGACCATACACCATCCAAGTGTCTCAACAAAGACAAGAACATGTGTCTCGACCACCTAAAAAGTAGGTGTCTCAACCATGCACAAAATAAGCATTTCGACCAAGATAAAAAAACACAAGTCTCGACCATCCATAAAACAAATGTCTTGACCACCCTAGGGTTAGGATTGCGGTCATGACACTAGGTCATGAGTCTCGACCAAAACAAAGAGCAACACACATGCCTCGACCCTCAAACATGGTCATGACTGAAACACAACTCATATATGATCATGATTGAAACAAGAACCACTAGCACATGTCTCTCAACCCTCAAACCACTAGGGTTAGGGTTTTGACTGAAACAAGCTCAAGGGTGACAATCCAACACCAAAAACCACTCAAGGTATCGACCATAATGTCAAAGCATGTCACAACCACCATCAAAGCATGTTACAACCGATACACATCAACCCACACACACATGTCTCGACCAAGCCAACTCAAAGGTGTATCGACTAAAACCAACACATGGTTATCATCAAAGAATCAAGGTGGACATGTGTTTTGACTGAAAAAAGGTTAGACAATAGGAAATCCAAGCGTTGCTATGCTCAAAACTCATATGTCCATGATCATAAAACCCTAGAACAAACATCATAAAGATCAACAACTATAACCACATTAGGATATAGAAAATCGAACCTCAACACATATGAAAACCACTCAAAACTTCAAGGAAAGCATGTTGGCTGAAAACTTTGCACAGTGATAAAACCAAATCTCAAGGTGCATGCAAGATCATCATCTCAAGAACACTTATAAGTCGAGCATATGAATTTAGGGTTTAAGAAAGAGAGCACTAAACCTTAGATCATGACAACTTCATGAGAATACTAAAAAGTCTTAAACCTTAGATCATGACAACTTCATATAGCATATAAGCATCAAGCTTAGAGATCAAAATAGTAGCATGCAAGCAATATTATGGTGCTAGTAATAGAAGAAGGTAGAGAGTTATATAACCCACCTTAAGGAGAGAACCAACCTCCAAGATCATAGGCTCCAAAGAAGAAGATGAAGCTCCAACCAAGGTCAACAATTTGGCCACAAGGTCACCTCCAAAGAGAAGAACACCATGGTAAAAAGGAAGCTCAAGAAAAAGGGTGAAAAACCTTAGGCCGAACCAAGAAGAAAGAAGGAAGAAGAGAGCTCCTTCTCACTCGGGTGTCGCCATGTCAAAACATAGTCTATGACCCCTTTGTGATGAGAAGATCTTCAAGGAAGCCACCATGTCAAAACATGGTCTTATGTCTGAGAAGGAGAAGATAAAAGGTAGGGTTCCAAAATAAAATTGTGATCCAGGGAAAAGAACCACTTACCAAGAAGAGAAACCACCAAGAATCACCAAAAGGAAGGTGATCAAGCTCTAAAGCACCATATGCAAGGTTGGCTGACCACCAAATCACCTAAGATCAGTCCTTGCTCCACAAAGATCCAAGGATGAACACAAGAGAAGGGAGAAGAAGGAGGGATGAAAAGATAACTTGCATGAAGGAGAAAGGGGTTATATACTCAAAGGAGGAGGGAAGTAAGGTAGGGGTGAGGTGTCAACATAAGGGAGCACCAAAGGGACACTTGTCCACAGAAGAAACTAACATGCAACCACTATATGCATGCATGCAACACATGGTGATAAAACCTAGGTGGGGTCTTGACCACTTGGGTCACCACCACCCTAGAGGTCAAAACAACCCTCAAGATACCTTGTCTTGACCACAACAAAAGGTCACCAAACCGACCTAGTCGAGACACATCACAAGAAGACAACCATCTCGACCAAAACTCACCAAGACCTCCAAGGTCTAAAAAAAACCCATCCAAAGGAGGTGTTTCAGTCGAGACACACCCAAAGTACAGCATCAAGGTTGAGACATAGGTTGCAATACGCAACCAAGCTCAACATGGTCGACACCATGCACAACAACTAAAATGCTAGAAACCCTAGCATCACCACATGATGCCACCTCATCAACCAAGGTCAAACAATGCGCCACATAGAATCATTATCTCTCTCATGATGCTAAATAACTAAGGGAACAATCAAAATGTGACAAATTTCAAGATAACCCCTCAACATGGGTAAATTGCAACTTGGTCCAAAATAAGTATACAAAGCTCAAACTTAATCAGAATATGACCAAACTGAAAACATAAGATTGTCACATGTTAGATAAGCATATCAAATAATTATATTAAGGTTCTAAGCATCTTATTAAGCAAAGGAAGCATACTCAAGCACTAATCTAGGTCAGGCGCCTAGCACACTCGGATACCTCTTCATATTCTTCCATCTTTGGTAAGTCACCACAACAGGGGAGGCCATCACACCAAAGAAAGGTGATTCACCTTGGTCCCTAAACATTTAAAGGATTTTCGCACACCCACAATTTCTCCAAATTAGTACCCATTATGATTTCCCTCTTTCTCTTGTTCTTTGGGCCTATATCCAATTCTCGAGCATACCACCACGATTTTACTTGATTCTGTAAGACCCGCGACCTGGGTTTTGGTCTAACCCTATTTGTTTTGACTTTATTAATGTGGTTAGAACCTTTTTGTAATCCTTTGAGATGCTTTTATATCTAGAGTAAAGCTTAAGTTTCCAATTTGATCTTATTTGGATGATGGTTGTGCTTTCTGTGCTTATATTGGGTTAAATTGCAATTTACCCATTTGTGAGGGTTATCTTACAATTTGCCACATCTTGAGTGTACCTTCTATATCTTAGCTTCCTGATAGAGACATTGTGATGCTTTGGGGTGCCTCGGTTGAGCCTTGGATGAGTGGTGACACCCTTAAAGGTGATTAGGGTTTCTAGGGTTTTGATGTGTCTCGACCATGTGTGCATGGTTGAGTGTAGCGACCCTTGTCTTGACCTTGAGGATGTTACTTGTGAGTGTCTCAATTGAGACACCCTCTATAGATGGTTTTTATTGACCATGATGGTTTTAGAGTGGTTTGGTCCAGACAGTTATCCTTTTGTGAAGTGTCTCGACCTTGGTGGTCTTTTGTCTCGACCATGTTGTGTGTGACTCTCTTTGTCTTGACCCCCTTGGTGTGTCTCAATAGAGACCAATGTGTTGGGGACCTAAGTGGTCAAGACCCAACATTGTTTGTATTACCATATCGTGCATGCATGGTTTGAGTGGTTGCATGTGTGTTTCTTGGGTGGACAAGTGTCCCTTTGGAGCCCTCTCATGTTGACACCTCATATCCACCTTACCTCCCTCCTCCTAAAGTATATAAACCCTTTTCTCTACATGTAAGTGAACCTTTCAGCCTTCCTTCTTCCTCCCTCTCTTTTTCTCATCCTTAGAGCTTGGTGGATCAAGGAGGATTGATCCTTGTAGCTTTGGTGATTGAAATACCTTGCATGTGGTGACTTTTGGTCATCTTCAACCTTGGTAAGTGTTTGCCTTTATATGGTGACATTTTCCTTTGATTTTCTAACCCATATCCTTATCTTTTCTCGTCCCTAGACCATGGAACCTCCATGGTGGTTGTTTTGGAGAGAAAACATCTCACAACAAGGGTCATAGACTGTGTTTTGACAAGGTGGTACCCAAGTGGAGGAAGCTTATTCTCTCTTCATCCCTTCTTCTTTTGGTTTGGCCTAGGGTTTCTTCCCTTCTTTTCTTGAGCTATATTTCACTTTGGTGTCTTCTTTTTCTTGAGGTGATCTTGTGGTTGAGATTGGAGCTTTTTGTGGATCTTCATCACCCTTGGTGATCGTGTGCTTGGAGCCAATGATCCTTTGAGTTGATCTTCCTTAAGGCGGGTTATATAACACTCTACCCTCTCTATTATTGCACTTTTAATTACTTGAATGTTACAATTTTCCTCTCTAAATCGTGATCCTAACATGATAGTATATGATACCATGCTCTAAAACTTTAATGATGGTGTTTATCATGCTTGGTTTGCTTAGAATCTGAAACCCTAGTGTAAGGTACCCGATTTTAGAGATGGTTGTGAAATGGTGGTTTTCTTCCTATCTTTGATCTTGGTTTTGATCACATGCATAAGGTTCATGTGCCTTGATGTATCATGGAGTTTAGGTTCTATTTTGGAGGTTCTAAATGTGGTTTATCTCTCTTTCATGAGGTTCTTTCATGGTGGTTTCATGACACTTGTGTTACGGTTTGTGGTGACCGTGTTATGTGTGAAGTTTCTCCCCTTGAGGATGGTGGTTTTCCTTGCTATAATCTTCTGTTTTGGCTATGGAATACTTCTATTTTGGATTTTATTAATCGCTTTTTGATGATGGTTCTTTGCCTTGGTGGTAGCTTGATCTTAGTGGTAGATACACCTTAATTTCTTTTTGGGTCAAGACACTTTGATATGGTGTTTGGTCGAGATGTTGTTCCTATTTTGGGTTGAGACATCATGCCTTGTGTTGGTCAAGACATGTCCTTGTTTTGAGGTTGAGAAAACTTTTGTTTTGAGGTCAAGACATGTTTTAAAGGGGGGTCGAAACCCTAATTCATGAGGTGGACAAGACACAAGTTTGTGTGGTGGTCGAGACACCTAGGTCTGTTACGGACGAAACACCTAGGTCTGTTGCGGTCGAGACACCTAGGTCTGTTACAGTCGAGATGCCTAGGTCTATTACAGTCGAGACACCTAGGTATGTTGCGGTCGAGACACTTTACATGAAGGTGGTTGACACACTTGTTTTATGAGTGGTCGAGACACCTATGTGATGGATGGTTGAGACCCATACATGAACATATAGTCAACACGTGCAGAAGTAAGAAAGTAAGGAACCATGTATAGTGTTGTTTGGATGATTATTTGGTTAACCCTAATCACGTTCCTTAACCCTAATATGATCTAAGAAAGTGGGATATGGTGTACCTAGGGTTTGATGATTGAATATAGCTATAAAACCTTAATAAGCTATGTGTATGGAACCCTAACCCTAATTTTGGGTCATGTGATATGTCTTGCTTATTATACTTGGAGTGATTATCATAGTATGATGATTTCTCTCTCCTATTTATGAATCCCTAACTTTGCAGGTATTGTGAATATCATAACTATGTGAATACTATGGTGAATTCTATATTATACAGGATGGTGATCATACATAGAGTTGAGGCACAATGTGATGATATATATGCAGGGATTATGTGATTGGGTCCCATGACCTGGAAGAGGCTATATGCTTAGTGTGACGTGTTATCTGTTGGATCCTAGATGGGTGATTAGATGCTCTAGAAGGGGGGTGAATAGAGCTGAAAGCACTTAAACAAAACTCATTAAACCTTCAAAATATATGACAAGATAAGGTTGCTAAATAGGTAATTTCAGTGCAACTAAATCATGCATAGCAAGGATAAGAGAGATTGAACATGCACCAATTAAACAAGGTATTTAGAGTGGTTCCACACTTCAAACTAGAAGTGTGTCAGTCCACTTGCCTAGAGAGGTCAACCTCTAGGACTTCAAACAATTGCACTCTTATATTCATTAATAAGACATACAATACATGACCAACAAAGGACTTACCTATCCAATACAAAGAGTCTTCAACCTTACCAAGGACTTACCCACTTTGCAAGAGTCTTCGGCCTTCTCCAAAGACTTACCCACTCTTGCACAAGTCTTCGGCCTTGCAGGAATTACCCACTCTTCTTGGATCTTCCGCCTTTGACTTCACCTTCACTCGGAGAAGCTTTCCACCAAGGTCTTACCCACTTGAGCTTGAGTCTTCTGCCTTCTCCAAGGACTTACCCACTCTAGCTCCAAGTCTTCTGCCTTGATCTTCACCAAGGGACTCCTTCCCTTATTCTTCTTCACCTCTCTTGGACAAGAGAGAGAACCTTCATCTTCAAGATAGCAAATGAGAGATGGGGAGGTGGTGGAAGTGAGAGCCTCACAAGATATACATGTAGGACTAGCTCTCTTACAGATTTCCTACTCACTCTAATGGATGTAGCAACTGATTAAGCTTAGAGAGAGAGAGGAGGTTGTAGGAAGCACTCAACTATAGAATAGGAACCTCACAAAGAGTTTGCAATGAATTCTCAACCTTGGAATGAAGCCCAAGGGGTCCTATTTATAGCTGGGGATGCCTCTTAGCCTTTGGGAACACTTGTGAATGAAAACTAGCCGTTTTGTGGCTTGCAACGGATCTATTTTCACTTGTTGCAACTCCACAACGGCTAGAATCACTTTTCTGCACTTTTTCGTACAGTCTGATCGGCCGAGTTTATATAAAGGTAACTCGGCCGAACCACTAAAAGACAAGGCTGAAAGCTAGACTGTCGGCCGAGTTCCTTTGGAGAAACTCGGCCGATCGGTCGACTTTCATCTTGGACCGATCAGTGGATCGGCCGAGTTTCCTAGATAGAAACTCGACCGAACGGGAATCGGCTGAGTTTGCAACTCGGCCGAATCTCACAAAATGTATACTCTGTGAATAGTGTTTTCGGTCGAGTTCTGTGTATTGGCAACTCGGCCGATCGCAGCTGTTGGCAACACCCATTGGTGCCTATCGGTCGAGTTTTAGACAGGACAAACTCGGCCGACAAAACTGCTGTAGAAAAAGCACATATTTTTCATAAAACATATCTAGAGGCATGCTAAAAATACAAACCATATCCAAACATGTCTAAGCAATTTAGTAATGCACTATAGAAGCATTAGGAACAATTTTTGAGCAAGAGTGTGAAGAGAAACACAAAATTCCACTTTTGACTCAAAAACCATATGTATAGTGCACACTAACTTGACAAAAACAAGTTAGAAAAGGTTATAAGCAATAAAACAATACCTTTGTGCTTACCATTGCTTTTCTACTTGTTGTCACCCTCTACACATCTCACCTTTCTTCTTTCATGTGGATTGAGAAGTCAATTTACAATTCAATAGCTCAAGTCAATCCATTTGCAAGTACCTACAAGAAGAAAGATGAAATGGTCCCCAATCATGTTTTTGGGTCCGGAGGAGTTAGTTTAGCAACCCAAATCCTATTTCTCTTGGGTGCTTTCCTAAAAGGACAACAATTCAAATAATGACCTAATTCATTGCAATAGTTGCATGTGCCCATAGTCTTGGAACTAGAGGATTCTCCATGGAATATTGGAGGTCCTTTATCTTTGTTGTTCCCTTGACTACTATCATACCCTAAACCATGTCTACCAATTTGTTTAGTAGTATGGTCTAGGATTTGATTAAGATTCTTTTTACCAACTAAGAATCTTTGCAAAGATGATCTCAAACTGTCATTATCATGCTTAAGAGAAGCAATAGTAGAAGACAATTGATTAATGTTATCTCTAGCATGTAGAGGATCATTTTCTAAGCAAAGAGTTTTAGTTAAATAAGAATCTCTATCAATATGAAGAGCAGCAACATCATTCTCTCTATTAGTAGAACTAGAACAAGATTCATGCCCATTGATTTTAGCAAGCAAGGAGGCATTTTCTAGTTCTAATTCATGCAAAACAAAATCTTTGTTTTTGTTTTCAGATTTAAGAACATCAATGTCATGCATGAGAGAATCAACAATTAAAGTATGTTCTTCATTAGAATTAGGCATGAGAGGTTGAGCTTCTAGAAATTTAATCTTATCAAGTAAACTAGCATTTTCAAGTTTAAGAGAGTCTACTTGGCTAAGACAATCATTTTTATCAATAAGCAAGCAAGAATTTGCATATTCAAGATCATCTAGTTCTATATGCAAATTATCAACAATTTTAGCAAACTTTTTCTTTTTCTTTTTAGAAGACTTAAGAGATGCACAAATATCATGAATGAGATCAATCAAGGATTCTTTATCTAAAGAGTCTAGATTTACCTCATTTGAGTCTTCACTTGTTGATGCTACAAGAGCAAAATGACATTCTCCTTCATCACTAGAGCTTGAGCTTGATCCTTCACATGAATCTTCACTTGAGCTTGAGTTGGAGGAGCCACTTGAGCTTGAGTGCCATTTCTCCTTCTTGTGAAGATGGGCCTTTTTGCCTTGTGGGCAATATTCCTTGTAGTGACCCTTCTTTCCACATGTGAAGCACCGGATGGAGGAGGACTTGCCTTTGTAGAGTCTACCCTTGGAGTACATGGCATCTTCTTCAACTTGAGAGAATGGAGAGGCTTGACCAACAATAGCCTTGATTTGAGCTTTGATTTCAGCCTTCTTCATTCTCTTGAGTTCTTTCTCCTCTTATCTTTCTAATTCCTCCCTCTTGTCAAGTGTAGCTTCATGTGCTTGAAGATTTCCAATGAGCTCTTCAATAGGAATATACCTAAGCGACCTTGCTTCTTCAATAGAAGTCACCTTGGATTCCCATCTCTTGGGGAGAGTTCTAAGTATCTTTTAGTTGATCTCTCCACTAGACATAGGATGTCCTAGAACAGAAAGACCATTCAAGATGGTGTTGAGCCTTGAGTACATGTTGGCTATGCTCTCCTCCTTTCCCATCTTGAAGTTCTCAAGCAACCCTTTGAGCATGTAGACTTTGCTTTCCTTCACTTGATCTGTCCCTTCATAAGTGATGCAAAGCTTTCTCCATACCTCATAGGCCGTCTCACAAGAGGAAATCCGGTTGAACTCGGTGGGGGTCATGGAGGCATATAGGATGTGCATGGCTCTAGCATTCAAGGTTGCTTTCATTAAGGTGGCTTCATCCCATTCTTCAATGTTTGTCTTTGGTAGAATGTATGGGCTGTTCACCATTTGCCACATCTCGAGACTTGATCCTTGGATGAAGAATTGAAGTCTTCTTCTCCAATAGAGGAAGTTGCTCCCATTGAAGATTGGAAGGCTGGTCGAGAGTCTCCCTCCTAAGTAGTCACCCATCTTCTCCTACTTGTAGAAGTATGCTTGGAGAAGACCTGCTCTGATACCACTTGTTGGATCCTAGATGGGTGATTAGATGCTCTAGAAGGGGGGTGAATAGAGCTGAAAGCACTTAAACAAAACTCATTAAACCTTCAAAATATATGACAAGATAAGGTTGCTAAATAGGTAATTTGAGTGCAACTAAATCATGCATAGCAAGGATAAGAGAGATTGAACATGCACCAATTAGACAAGGTATTTAGAGTGGTTCCACACTTCAAACTAGAAGTGTGTCAGTCCACTTTCCTAGAGAGGTCAACCTCTAGGACTTCAAACAATTGCACTCTTATATTCATTAATAAGACATACAATACATGACCAACAAAGGACTTACCTATCCAATACAAAGAGTCTTCAACCTTACCAAGGACTTACCCACTTTGCAAGAGTCTTCGGCCTTCTCCAAGGACTTACCCACTCTTGCACAAGTCTTCGGCCTTGCAGGAATTACCCACTCTTCTTGGATCTTCCGCCTTTGACTTCACCTTCACTCGGAGAAACTTTCCACCAAGGTCTTACCCACTTGAGCTTGAGTCTTCTGCCTTCTCCAAGGACTTACCCACTCTAGCTCCAAGTCTTCTGCCTTGATCTTCACCAAGGGACTCCTTCCCTTGTTCTTCTTCACCTCTCTTGGACAAGAGAGAGAACCTTCATCTTCAAGATAGCAAATGAGAGATGGGGAGGTGGTGGAAGTGAGAGCCTCACAAGATATACATGTAGGACTAGCTCTCTTACAGATTTCCTACTCACTCTAATGGATGCAGCAAGTGATTAAGCTTAGAGAGAGAGAGGAGGTTGTAGGAAGCACTCAACTATAGAATAGGAACCTCACAAAGAGTTTGCAATGAATGCTCAACCTTGGAATGAAGCCCAAGGGGTCCTATTTATAGCTGGGGATGCCTCTTAGCCTTTGGGAACACTTGTGAACGAAAACTAGCCGTTTTGTGGCTTGCAACGGATCTATTTTCACTTGTTGCAACTCCACAACGGCTAGAATCACTTTTCTGCACTTTTTCGTACAGTCTGATCGGCCGAGTTTATATAAAGGTAACTCGGCCGAACCACTAAAATATAAGGTTGAAAGCTAGACTGTCGGCCGAGTTCCTTTGGAGAAACTCGGCCGATCGGTCGACTTTCATCTTGGACCGATCAGTGGATCGGCCGAGTTTCCTAGCTAGAAACTCGACCGAACGGGAATCGGCTGAGTTTGCAACTCGGCTGAATCTCACAAAAATCCCAGAATATATGGATCGGTCGAGTTTGGAATTCGGCCGACAAAATCTCTGTTATGGGTATTTTGGAATTTTCGTTTGACTATACAAATGATGGATTTTTGTGTCCCGATAATTTTTCTAAGCTTAATTACAAGTCATACAATCATTACAAGTGGTTACAAAGCAATTCTAAGGTCATTTACATAGAGATCCCAAATTGCACACTTGTAGATATTTTGACTTGTCTTTTCTCCAATTTGATATGCGCAAGTTAGGGCATTTGGAGTGTGTCTAAACCTAATCCAAAATCACTCAATGTAGAAGCATTAGACACCAATATGTGGAATGGTTAGTCATCATCAAAACAAGGGTTTAGTCAATTTAGACATGAGTCAACATTGACCTAATTGACCTTGAGTCAACATTCTCCCCCTTTTTGAAGATGACAAACCATTCCATAAATGTATTGAAAGCTTGTACGTAAAATCATACCTTCGGAGAAAGCTAGGGGTTTCAATAGGATTGAGCTCATATGCTCCCCCTCAATTGATGCGCATGGAGTTCTCATACTCCCCCTCAATTGATGCTATTTCTCCTGCATGGTTAGCTTTCATAACATTTATAGAAACTATGTCTTCTACTCATATATGTTCTACACATATATGTCTTCTCCCATTTACCTTCTCCCCTTTACATGGACACGCTTCTTTGCTTCATGTAAGACATGCCTTCTCTCTGTTGTCAAAAGAAGACATATCTTTCTCCCCCTTTGTCATTTCAAAAAGGTGGGGGTGTGAAGAAACTAAGAAACATCACTTGTTAAGAGAAAGAAGATAACAAAAGTTATATAAGGAGAGTAGAAGAGCACAGATAGGGGCTTGTCCAATCATAGAAAGAAAAGCAAGTTAAAGCATATACTTGAACAACCTAAAAAAATGCAAGATAAAGTGCTACAGAAAAACAATAAATCACAATTTTGACCCTCAAGATGATGGAATTTGACCAAAAACCATCGGAGCTCATGGCATAGCCATGAGTCTTGCTCAGAAGGGTGTTTCTGCATAAAAAACACTATATTTGCAGCAAAAACTGAAATTGGAGCAAAACCTGCAAAAAATCCAAAAATACTCCAATTTCTACATATAATGTAGCTCTATGTGCCCTGCATCACAATGTTATGCAAACAACTCAAGATAGTAGATATGCAATTCAAGGAATAATCTTGAGCATGTATGAGATAAGATACAAGCATAACATATAGATGATCAAAGATGGCAATATGTAAACAAGGCTAGAACTACATGTATATGAACTACTAGTAGATGATATCACAAGTTAGGACTACTAGTAGGATCTAGATCATAGCAAGAGATACCACAATATAAAGCAAGCTATGAGTAGATATAGAGATATATCCAAACCAAGAGATATGCAATTTTAGAAGCATGAGAGGATATAACTAACTATATATGCATCCTTACCATAAGATGATTACCCCTAAGAACCTCAAGGTTGTATCAAAACAAGATATACACCTATAGAGATATAGCAAGTTAGAGTACAACGGAAGAGATTTTAGACACAACCAATAGATCCAAAGAGATCATCATCAAAACCTGCAAAACAACTCAAAGCAATAAATTGCAAGATATAGATATACCAATTTAGAGCAATTAGAGAGATAGAGTTGTAAGCAAGATAGACAATTTAGAACATGGCAATATGCATATATAAAGGTACCAAATGGAGTGCCAAAGAATAAGGCTATTGGTTGAGAAAATCTAGTTGAGAGGGAAATTCTCATTCAATAAGCCAAATGTATACTCTGTGAACAGTGTTTTCGGTCGAGTTCTGTGTATTGGCAACTCGGCCGATCGCAGCTGTTGGCAACACCCATTGGTGCCTATCGGTTGAGTTTTAGATAGGAAAAAACTCGGCCGACAAAACTGCTGCAGAAAAAGCACATATTTTTCATAAAACATATCTAGAGGCATGCTAAAAATACAAACCATATCCAAACATGTCTAAGCAATTTAGTAATGCACTATAGAAGCATTAGGAACAATTTTTGAGCAAGAGTGTGAAGAGAAACACAAAATTCCACTTTTGACTCAAAAACCATATGTATAGTGCACACTAACTTGACAAAAACAAGTTAGAAAAGGTTATAAACAATAAAACAATACCTTTGTGCTTACCATTGCTTTTCTACTTGTTGTCACCCACTACACATCTCACCTTTCTTCTTTCATGTGGATTGAGAAGTCAATTTACAATTCAATAGCTCAAGTCAATCCATTTGCAAGTACCTACAAGAAGAAAGATGAAATGGTCCCCAATCATGTTTTTGGGTCCGGAGGAGTTAGTTTAGCAACCCAAATCCTATTGCTCTTGGGTGCTTTCCTAAAAGGACAACAATTCGAATAATGACCTAATTCATTGCAATAGTTTCATGTGCCCATAGTCTTGGAACTAGAGGATTCTCCATGGAATATTGGAGGTCCTTTATCTTTGTTGTTCCCTTGACTACTATCATACCCTAAACCATGTCTACCAATTTGTTTAGTAGTATGGTCTAGGATTTGATTAAGATTCTTTTTACCAACTAAGAATCTTTGCAAAGATGATCTCAAACTGTCATTATCATGCTTAAGAGAAGCAATAGTAGAAGACAATTGATTAATGTTATCTCTAGCATGTAGAGGATCATTTTCTAAGCAAAGAGTTTTAGTTAAATAAGAATCTCTATCAATATGAAGAGCAGCAACATCATTCTCTCTATTAGTAGAACTAGAACAAGATTCATGCCCATTGATTTTAGCAAGCAAGGAGGCATTTTCTAGTTCTAATTCATGCAAAACAAAATCTTTGTTTTTGTTTTCAGATTTAAGAACATCAATGTCATGCATGAGAGAATCAACAATTAAAGTATGTTCTTCATTAGAATTAGGCATTAGAGGTTGAGCTTCTAGAAATTTAATCTTATCAAGTAAACTAGCATTTTCAAGTTTAAGAGAGTCTACTTGGCTAAGACAATCATTTTTATCAATAAGCAAGCAAGAATTTGCATATTCAAGATCATCTAGTTCTATATGCAAATTATCAACAATTTTAGCAAGCTTTTTCTTTTTCTTTTTAGAAGACTTAAGAGATGCACAAATATCATGAATGAGATCAATCAAGGATTCTTTATCTAAGGAGTCTAGATTTACCTCATTTGAGTCTTCACATGTTGATTCTACAAGAGCAAAATGACATTCTCCTTCATCACTAGAGCTTGAGCTTGATCCTTCACATGAATCTTCACTTGAGCTTGAGTTGGAGGAGCCACTTGAGCTTGAGTGCCATTTCTCCTTTTTGTGAAGATGGGCCTTTTTGCCTTGTGGGCAATCTTCCTTGTAGTGACCCTTCTTTCCACATGTGAAGCACCGGATGGAGGAGGACTTGCCTTTGTAGAGTCTACCCTTGGAGTACATGGCATCTTCTTCAACTTGAGAGAATGGAGAGGCTTGACCAACAATAGCCTTGATTTGAGCTTTGATTTCAGCCTTCTTCATTCTCTTGAGTTCTTTCTCCTCTTGTCTTTCTAATTCCTCCCTCTTGTCAAGTGTAGCTTCATGTGCTTGAAGATTTCCAATGAGCTCTTCAATACGAATATCCCTAAGCGACCTTGCTTCTTCAATAGAAGTCACCTTGGATTCCCATCTCTTGGGGAGAGTTCTAAGTATCTTTGAGTTGATCTCTCCACTAGACATAGGATGTCCTAGAACAGCAAGACCATTCAAGATGGTGTTGAGCCTTGAGTACATGTTGGCTATGCTCTCCTCCTTTCCCATCTTGAAGTTCTCAAGCAACCCTTTGAGCATGTAGACTTTGCTTTCCTTCACTTGATCTATCCTTTCATAAGTGATGCAAAGCTTTCTCCATACCTCATAGGCCGTCTCACAAAAGGAAATCTGGTTGAACTCGGTGGGGGTCATGGAGGCATATAGGATGTGCATGGCTCTAGCATTCAAGGTTGCTTTCATCAAGGTGGCTTCATCCCATTATTCAATGTTTGTCTTTGGTAGAATGTATGGGCTGTTCACCATTTGCCACATCTCGAGACTTGATCCTTGGATGAAGAATTGAAGTCTTCTTCTCCAATAGAGGAAGTTGCTCCCATTGAAGATTGGAAGGCTGGTCGAGAGTCTCCCTCCTAGGTAGTCACCCATCTTCTCCTACTTGTAGAAGTATGCTTGGAGAAGACCCGCTCTGATACCACTTGTTGGATCCTAGATGGGTGATTAGATACTCTATAAGGGGGGTGAATAGAGCTGAAAGCACTTAAACAAAACTCATTAAACCTTCAAAATATATGACAAGATAAGGTTGCTAAATAGGTAATTTGAGTGCAACTAAATCATGCATAGAAAGGATAAGAGAGATTGAACATGCACCAATTAGACAAGGTATTTAGAGTGGTTCCACACTTCAAACTAGAAGTGTGTCAGTCCACTTGCCTAGAGAGGTCAACCTCTAGGACTTCAAATAATTGCACTCTTATATTCATTAATAAGACATACAATACATGACCAACAAAGGACTTACCTATCCAATACAAAGAGTCTTCAACCTTATCAAGGACTTACCCACTTTGCAAGAGTCTTCGGCCTTCTCCAAGGACTTACCCACTCTTGCACAAGTCTTCGGCCTTGCAGGAATTACCCACTCTTCTTGGATCTTCCGCCTTTGACTTCACCTTCACTCGAAAAAGCTTTCCACCAAGGTCTTACCCACTTGAGCTTGAGTCTTCTGCCTTCTCCAAGGACTTACCCACTCTAGCTCCAAGTCTTCTGCCTTGATCTTCACCAAGGGACTCCTTCCCTTGTTCTTCTTCACCTCTCTTGGACAAGAGAGAGAACCTTCATCTTCAAGATAGCAAATGAGAGATGGGGAGGTGGTGGAAGTGAGAGCCTCACAAGATATACATGTAGGACTAGCTCTCTTACAGATTTCCTACTCACTCTAATGGATGTAGCAAGTGATTAAGCTTAGAGAGAGAGAGGAGGTTGTAGGAAGCACTCAACTATAGAATAGGAACCTCACAAAGAGTTTGCAATGAATGCTCAACCTTGGAATGAAGCCCAAATGGTCATATTTATAGCTGGGGATGCCTCTTAGCCTTTGGGAACACTTGTGAACAAAAACTAGCCGTTTTGTGGCTTGCAACAGATCTATTTTCACTTGTTGCAACTCCACAACGGCTAGAATCACTTTTCTGCACTTTTTCGTACAGTCTGATCGGCCGAGTTTATATAAAGGTAACTCGGCCGAACCACTAAAAGACAAGGCTGAAAGCTAGACTGTTGGCCGAGTTCCTTTGGAGAAACTCGGCCGATCGGTCGACTTTCATCTTGGACCGATCAGTGGATCGGCCGAGTTTCCTAGCTAGAAACTCGACCGAACGGGAATCGGCTGAGTTTGCAACTCGGCCGAATCTCACAAAAATCCCAGAATATATGGATCGGCCGAGTTTGGAATTCGGCCGACAAAATCTCTGTTATTGGTATTTTGGAATTTTCGTTTGACTATACAAATGATGGATTTTTGTGTCCCGATAATTTTTCTAAGCTTAATTACAAGTCATACAATCATTACAAGTGGTTACAAAGCAATTCTAAGGTCATTTACATAGAGATCCCAAATTGCACACTTGTAGCTATTTTGACTTGTCTTTTCTCCAATTTGATATGCGCAAGTTAGGGCATTTGGAGTGTGTCTAAACCTAATCCGAAATCACTCAATGTAGAAGCATTAGACACCAATATGTGGAATGGTTAGTCATCATCAAAACAAGGGTTTAGTCAATTTAGACGTGAGTCAACATTGACCTAATTGACCTTGAGTCAACATTCTCCCCCTTTTTGAAGATGACAAACCATTCCATAAATGTATTGAAAGCTTGTATGTAAAATCATACCTTTGGAGAAAGCTAGGGGTTTCAATAGGATTGAGCTCATATGCTCCCCCTCAATTGATGCGCATGGAGTTCTCATACTCCCCCTCAATTGATGCTATTTCTCCTGCATGGTTAGCTTTCATAACATTTATAGAAACTATGTCTTCTACTCATATATGTTCTACACATATATGTCTTCTCCCATTTACCTTCTCCCCTTTACATGGACACGCTTCTTTGCTTCATGTAAGACATGCCTTCTCTCTGTTGTCAAAAGAAGACATATCTTTCTCCCCCTTTGTCATTTCAAAAAGGTGGGGGTGTGAAGAAACTAAGAAACATCACTTGTTAAGAGAAAGAAGATAACAAAAGTTATATAAGGAGAGTAGAAGAGCACAGATAGGGGCTTGTCCAATCATAGAAAGAAAAGCAAGTTAAAGCATATACTTGAACAACCCAAAAAAATGCAAGATAAAGTGCTACAGAAAAACAATAAATCACAATTTTGACCCTCAAGATGATGGAATTTGACCAAAAACCATCGGAGCTCATGGAAAAGCCATGAGTCTTGCTCAGAAGGGTGTTTCTGCATAAAAAACACTATACTTGCAGCAAAAACTGAAATTGGAGCAAAACCTGCAAAAAATCCAAAAATACTCCAATTTCTACATATAATGTAGCTCTATGTGCCCTGCATCACAATGTTATGCAAACAACTCAAGATAGTAGATATGCAATTCAAGGAATAATCTTGAGCATGTATGAGATAAGATACAAGCATAACATATAGATGATCAAAGATGGCAATATGTAAACAAGGCTAGAACTACATGTATATGAACTACTAGTAGATGATATCACAAGTTAGGACTACTAGTAGGATCTAGATCATAGCAAGAGATACCACAATATAAAGCAAGCTATGAGTAGATATAGAGATATATCCAAACCAAGAGATATGCAATTTTAGAAGCATGAGAGGATATAACTCACTATATATGCATCCTTACCATAAGATGATTACCCCTAAGAACCTCAAGGTTGTATCAAAACAAGATATACACCTATAGAGATATAGCAAGTTAGAGTACAACGGAAGCGATTTTAGACACAACCAAGAGATCCAAAGAGATCATCATCAAAACCTACAAAACAACTCAAAGAAAGAAATTGCAAGATATAGATATACCAATTTAGAGCAATTAGAGAGATAGAGTTGTAAGCAAGATAGGAAATTTAGAACATGGCAATATGCATATATAAAGGTACCAAATGGAGTGCCAAAGAATAAGGCTATTGGTTGAGAAAATCTAGTTGAGAGGGAAATTCTCATTCAATAAGCCAAATGTATACTCTGTGAACAGTGTTTTCGGTCGAGTTCTGTGTATTGGCAACTCGGCCGATCGCAGCTGTTGGCAACACCCATTGGTGCCTATCGGTCGAGTTTTAGACAGGAAAAAACTCGGCCGACAAAACTACTGTAGAAAAAGCACATATTTTTCATAAAACATATCTAGAGGCATGCTAAAAATACAAACCATATCCAAACATGTCTAAGCAATTTAGTAATGCACTATAGAAGCATTAGGAACAATTTTTGAGCAAGAGTGTGAAGAGAAACACAAAATTCCACTTTTGACTCAAAAACCATATGTATAGTGCACACTAACTTGACAAAAACAAGTTAGAAAAGGTTATAAGCAATAAAACAATACCTTTGTGCTTACCATTGCTTTTCTACTTGTTGTCACCCTCTACACATCTCACCTTTCTTCTTTCATGTGGATTGAGAAGTCAATTTACAATTCAATAGCTCAAGTCAATCCATTTGCAAGTACCTACAAGAAGAAAGATGAAATGGTCCCCAATCATGTTTTTGGGTCCGGAGGAGTTAGTTTAGCAACCCAAATCCTATTGCTCTTGGGTGCTTTCCTAAAAGGACAACAATTCGAATAATGACCTAATTCATTGCAATAGTTTCATGTGCCCATAGTCTTGGAACTAGAGGATTCTCCATGGAATATTGGAGGTCCTTTATCTTTGTTGTTCCCTTGACTACTATCATACCCTAAACCATGTCTACCAATTTTTTTAGTAGTATGGTCTAGGATTTGATTAAGATTCTTTTTACCAACTAAGAATCTTTGCAAAGATGATCTCAAACTGTCATTATCATGCTTAAGAGAAGCAATAGTAGAAGACAATTGATTAATGTTATCTCTAGCATGTAGAGAATCATTTTCTAAGCAAAGAGTTTTAGTTAAATAAGAATCTCTATCAATATGAAGAGCAGCAACATCATTCTCTCTATTAGTAGAACTAGAACAAGATTCATGCCCATTGATTTTAGCAAGCAAGGAGGCATTTTCTAGTTCTAATTCATGCAAAACAAAATCTTTGTTTTTGTTTTCAGATTTAAGAACATCAATGTCATGCATGAGAGAATCAACAATTAAAGTATGTTCTTCATTAGAATTAGGCATGAGAGGTTGAGCTTCTAGAAATTTAATCTTATCAAGTAAACTAGCATTTTCAAGTTTAAGAGAGTCTACTTGGCTAAGACAATCATTTTTATCAATAAGCAAGCAAGAATTTGCATATTCAAGATCATCTAGTTCTATATGCAAATTATCAACAATTTTAGCAAGC
Source organism: Alisma plantago-aquatica (assembly GCA_963693085.1). Taxonomy (NCBI): domain Eukaryota; kingdom Viridiplantae; phylum Streptophyta; class Magnoliopsida; order Alismatales; family Alismataceae; genus Alisma; species Alisma plantago-aquatica. The sequence goes on along the minus strand of OY856409.1, from coordinate 297,313,871 downwards.
TTTTTCTTTTTCTTTTTAGAAGACTTAAGAGATGCACAAATATCATGAATGAGATCAATCAAGGATTCTTTATCTAAGGAGTCTAGATTTACCTCATTTGAGTCTTCACTTGTTGATGCTACAAGAGCAAAATGACATTCTCCTTCATCACTAGAGCTTGAGCTTGATCCTTCACATGAATCTTCACTTGAGCTTGAGTTGGAGGAGCCACTTGAGCTTGAGTGCCATTTCTCCTTCTTGTGAAGATGGGCCTTTTTGCCTTGTGGGCAATCTTCCTTGTAGTGACCCTTCTTTCCACATGTGAAGCACCGGATGGAGGAGGACTTGCCTTTGTAGAGTCTACCCTTGGAGTACATGGCATCTTCTTCAACTTGAGAGAATAGAGAGGCTTGACCAACAATAGCCTTGATTTGAGCTTTGATTTCAGCCTTCTTCATTCTCTTGAGTTCTTTCTCCTTTTGTCTTTCTAATTCCTCCCTCTTGTCAAGTGTAGCTTCATGTGCTTGAAGATTTCCAATGAGCTCTTCAATAGGAATATCCCTAAGCGACCTTGCTTCTTCAATAGAAGTCACCTTGGATTCCCATCTCTTGGGGAGAGTTCTAAGTATCTTTGAGTTGATCTCTCCACTAGACATAGGATGTCCTAGAACAGCAAGACCATTCAAGATGGTGTTGAGCCTTGAGTACATGTTGGCTATGCTCTCCTCCTTTCCCATCTTGAAGTTCTCAAGCAACCCTTTGAGCATGTAGACTTTGCTTTCCTTCACTTGATCTATCCTTTCATAAGTGATGCAAAGCTTTCTCCATACCTCATAGGCCGTCTCACAAAAGGAAATCTGGTTGAACTCGGTGGGGGTCATGGAGGCATATAGGATGTGCATGGCTCTAGCATTCAAGGTTGCTTTCATCAAGGTGGCTTCATCCCATTCTTCAATGTTTGTCTTTGGTAGAATGTATGGGCTGTTCACCATTTGCCACATCTCGAGACTTGATCCTTGGATGAAGAATTGAAGTCTTCTTCTCCAATAGAGGAAGTTGCTCCCATTGAAGATTGGAAGGCTGGTCGAGAGTCTCCCTCCTAGGTAGTCACCCATCTTCTCCTACTTGTAGAAGTATGCTTGGAGAAGACCCGCTCTGATACCACTTGTTGGATCCTAGATGGGTGATTAGATACTCTATAAGGGGGGTGAATAGAGCTGAAAGCACTTAAACAAAACTCATTAAACCTTCAAAATATATGACAAGATAAGGTTGCTAAATAGGTAATTTGAGTGCAACTAAATCATGCATAGCAAGGATAAGAGAGATTGAACATGCACCAATTAGACAAGGTATTTAGAGTGGTTCCACACTTCAAACTAGAAGTGTGTCAGTCCACTTGCCTAGAGAGGTCAACCTCTAGGACTTCAAACAATTGCACTCTTATATTCATTAATAAGACATACAATACATGACCAACAAAGGACTTACCTATCCAATACAAAGAGTCTTCAACCTTACCAAGGACTTACCCACTTTGCACGAGTCTTCGGCCTTCTCCAAGGACTTACCCACTCTTGCACAAGTCTTCGGCCTTGCAGGAATTACCCACTCTTCTTGGATCTTCCGCCTTTGACTTCACCTTCACTCGGAAAAGCTTTCCACCAAGGTCTTACCTACTTGAGCTTGAGGTTTCTGCCTTCTCCAAGGACTTACCCACTCTAGCTCCAAGTCTTCTGCCTTGATCTTCACCAAGGGACTCCTTCCCTTATTCTTCTTCACCTCTCTTGGACAAGAGAGAGAACCTTCATCTTCAAGATAGCAAATGAGAGATGGGGAGGTGGTGGAAGTGAGAGCCTCACAAGATATACATGTAGGACTAGCTCTCTTACAGATTTCCTACTCACTCTAATGGATGTAGCAAGTGATTAAGCTTAGAGAGAGAGAGGAGGCTGTAGGAAGCACTCAACTATAGAATAGGAACCTCACAAAGAGTTTGCAATGAATGCTCAACCTTGGAATGAAGCCCAAGGGGTCCTATTTATAGCTGGGGATGCCTCTTAGCCTTTGGGAACACTTGTGAACGAAAACTAGTCGTTTTGTGGCTTGCAACGGATCTATTTTCACTTGTTGCAACTCCACAACGGCTAGAATCACTTTTCTGCACTTTTTCGTACAGTCTGATCGGCCGAGTTTATATAAAGGTAACTCGGCCGAACCACTAAAAGACAAGGCTGAAAGCTAGACTGTCGGCCGAGTTCCTTTGGAGAAACTCGGCCGATCGGTCGACTTTCATCTTGGACCGATCAGTGGATCGGCCGAGTTTCCTAGCTAGAAACTCGACCGAACGGGAATCGGCTGAGTTTGCAACTTGGCCGAATCTCACAAAAATCCCAGAATATATGGATCGGCCGAGTTTGGAATTCGGCCGACAAAATCCCTGTTATGGGTATTTTGGAATTTTCGTTTGACTATACAAATGATGGATTTTTGTGTCCCGATAATTTTTCAAAGCTTAATTACAAGTCATACAATCATTACAAGTGGTTACAAAGCAATTCTAAGGTCATTTACATAGAGATCCCAAATTGCACACTTGTAGTTATTTTGACTTGTCTTTTCTCCAATTTGATATGCGCAAGTTAGGGCATTTGGAGTGTGTCTAAACCTAATCTGAAATCACTCAATGTAGAAGCATTAGACACCAATATGTGGAATGGTTAGTCATCATCAAAACAAGGGTTTAGTCAATTTAGACGTGAGTCAACATTGACCTAATTGACCTTGAGTCAACATTCTCCCCCTTTTTGAAGATGAAAAACCATTCCATAAATGTATTGAAAGCTTGTACGTAAAATCATACCTTCGGAGAAACCTAGGGGTTTCAATATGATTGAGCTCATATGCTCCCCCTCAATTGATGCGCATGGAGTTCTCATACTCCCCCTCAATTGATGCTATTTCTCCAGCATGGTTAGCTTTCATAACATTTATAGAAACTATGTCTTCTACTCATATATGTTCTACACATATATGTCTTCTCCCATTTACCTTCTCCCATTTACATGGACACGCTTCTTTGCTTCATGTAAGACATGCCTTCTCCCTATTGTCAAAAGAAGACATATCTTTCTCCCCCTTTGTCATTTTAAAAAGGTGGGGGTGTGAAGAAACTAAGAAACACCACTTGTTAAGAGAAAGAAGATAACAAAAGTTATATAAGGAGAGTAGAAGAGCACAGATAGGGGCTTGTCCAAGCATAGAAAGAAAAGCAAGTTAAAGCATATACTTGAACAACCCAAAAAAATGCAAGATAAAGTGCTACAGAAAAACAATAAATCACAATTTTGACCCTCAAGATGATGGAATTTGACCAAAAACCATTGGAGCTCATGGCAAAGCGATGAGCCTTGCTCAGAAGGGTGTTTCTGCATAAAAAACACTATACTTGCAGCAAAAACTGAAATTGGAGCAAAACCTGCAAAAAATCCAAAAATACTCCAATTTCTACATATAATGTAGCTCTATGTGCCCTGCATCACAATGTTATGCAAACAACTCAAGATAGTAGATATGCAATTCAAGGAATAATCTTGAGCATGTATGAGATAAGATACAAGCATAACATATAGATGATCAAAGATGGAAATATGTAAACAAGGCTAGAACTACATGTATATGAACTACTAGTAGATGATATCACAAGTTAGGACTACTAGTAGGATCTAGATCATAGCAAGAGATACCACAATATAAAGCAAGCTATGAGTAGATATAGAGATATATCCAAACCAAGAGATATGCAATTTTAGAAGCATGAGAGGATATAACTCACTATATATGCATCCTTGCCATAAGATGATTACCCCTAAGAACCTCAAGGTTGTATCAAAACAAGATATACACCTATAGAGATATAGCAAGTTAGAGTACAACGGAAGCGATTTTAGACACAACCAAGAGATCCAAAGAGATCATCATCAAAACCTGCAAAACAACTCAAAGCAAGAAATTGCAAGATATAGATATACCAATTTAGAGCAATTAGAGAGATAGAGTTGTAAGCAAGATAGGCAATTTAGAACATGGCAATATGCATATATAAAGGTACCAAATGGAGTGCCAAAGAATAAGGCTATTGGTTGAGAAAATCTAGTTGAGAGGGAAATTCTCATTCAATAAACCAAATGTATACTCTGTGAATAGTGTTTTCGGTCGAGTTCTGTGTATTGGCAACTCGGCCGATCGCAGCTGTTGGCAACACCCATTGGTGCCTATCGGTCGAGTTTTAGACAGGACAAACTCGGCCGACAAAACTGCTGTAGAAAAAGCACATATTTTTCATAAAACATATCTAGAGGCATGCTAAAAATACAAACCATATCCAAACATGTCTAAGCAATTTAGTAATGCACTATAGAAGCATTAGGAACAATTTTTGAGCAAGAGTGTGAAGAGAAACACAAAATTCCACTTTTGACTCAAAAACCATATGTATAGTGCACACTAACTTGACAAAAACAAGTTAGAAAAGGTTATAAGCAATAAAACAATACCTTTGTGCTTACCATTGCTTTTCTACTTGTTGTCACCCTCTACACATCTCACCTTTCTTCTTTCATGTGGATTGAGAAGTCAATTTACAATTCAATAGCTCAAGTCAATCCATTTGCAAGTACCTACAAATAGAAAGATGAAATGGTCCCCAATCATGTTTTTGGGTCCGGAGGAGTTAGTTTAGCAACCCAAATCCTATTTCTCTTGGGTGCTTTCCTAAAAGGACAACAATTCAAATAATGACCTAATTCATTGCAATAGTTGCATGTGCCCATAGTCTTGGAACTAGAGGATTCTCCATGGAATATTGGAGGTCCTTTATCTTTGTTGTTCCCTTGACTACTATCATACCCTAAACCATGTCTACCAATTTGTTTAGTAGTATGGTCTAGGATTTGATTAAGATTCTTTTTACCAACTAAGAATCTTTGCAAAGATGATCTCAAACTGTCATTATCATGCTTAAGAGAAGCAATAGTAGAAGACAATTGATTAATGTTATCTCTAGCATGTAGAGGATCATTTTCTAAGCAAAGAGTTTTAGTTAAATAAGAATCTCTATCAATATGAAGAGCAGCAACATCATTCTCTCTATTAGTAGAACTAGAACAAGATTCATGCCCATTGATTTTAGCAAGCAAGGAGGCATTTTCTAGTTCTAATTCATGCAAAACAAAATCTTTGTTTTTGTTTTCAGATTTAAGAACATCAATGTCATGCATGAGAGAATCAAAAATTAAAGTATGTTCTTCATTAGAATTAGGCATGAGAGGTTGAGCTTCTAGAAATTTAATCTTATCAAGTAAACTAGCATTTTCAAGTTTAAGAGAGTCTACTTGGCTAAGACAATCATTTTTATCAATAAGCAAGCAAGAATTTGCATATTCAAGATCATCTAGTTCTATATGCAAATTATCAACAATTTTAGCAAGCTTTTTCTTTTTCTTTTTAGAAGACTTAAGAGATGCACAAATATCATGAATGAGATCAATCAAGGATTCTTTATCTAAAGAGTCTAGATTTACCTCATTTGAGTCTTCACTTGTTGATGCTACAAGAGCAAAATGACATTCTCCTTCATCACTAGAGCTTGAGCTTGATCCTTCACATGAATCTACACTTGAGCTTGAGTTGGAGGAGCCACTTGAGCTTGAGTGCCATTTCTCCTTTTTGTGAAGATGGGCCTTTTTGCCTTGTGGGCAATCTTCCTTGTAGTGGCCCTTCTTTCCACATGTGAAGCACCGGATGGAGGAGGACTTGCCTTTGTAAAGTCTACCCTTGGAGTACATGGCATCTTCTTCAACTTGAGAGAATGGAGAGGCTTGACCAACAATAGCCTTGATTTGAGCTTTGATTTCAGCCTTCTTCATTCTCTTGAGTTCTTTCTCCTCTTGTCTTTCTAATTCCTCCCTTTTGTCAAGTGTAGCTTCATGTGCTTGAACATTTCCAATGAGCTCTTCAATAGGAATATCCCTAAGCGACCTTGCTTCTTCAATAGAAGTCACCTTGGATTCCCATCTCTTGGGGAGAGTTCTAAGTATCTTTGAGTTGATCTCTCCACTAGACATAGGATGTCCTAGAACAGCAAGACCATTCAAGATGGTGTTGAGCCTTGAGTACATGTTGGCTATGCTCTCCTCCTTTCCCATCTTGAAGTTCTCAAGCAACCCTTTGAGCATGTAGACTTTGCTTTCCTTCACTTGATCTGTCCCTTCATAAGTGATGCAAAGCTTTCTCCATACCTCATAGGCCGTCTCACAAGAGGAAATCCGGTTGAACTCGGTGGGGGTCATGGAGGCATATAGGATGTGCATGGCTCTAGCATTCAAGGTTGCTTTCATCAAGGTGATTTCATCCCATTCTTCAATGTTTGTCTTTGGTAGAATGTATGGGCTGTTCACCATTTGCCACATCTCGAGACTTGATCCTTGGATGAAGAATTGAAGTCTTCTTCTCCAATAGAGGAAGTTGCTCCCATTGAAGATTGGAAGGCTGGTCGAGAGTCTCCCTCCTAGGTAGTCACCCATCTTCTCCTACTTGTAGAAGTATGCTTGGAGAAGACCCGCTCTGATACCACTTGTTGGATCCTAGATGGGTGATTAGATGCTCTAGAAGGGGGGTGAATAGAGCTGAAAGCACTTAAACAAAACTCATTAAACCTTCAAAATATATGACAAGATAAGGTTGCTAAATAGGTAATTTGAGTGCAACTAAATCATGCATAGCAAGGATAAGAGAGATTGAACATGCACCAATTAGACAAGGTATTTAGAGTGGTTCCACACTTCAAACTAGAAGTGTGTCAGTCCACTTGCCTAGAGAGGTCAACCTCTAGGACTTCAAACAATTGCACTCTTATATTCATTAATAAGACATACAATACATGACCAACAAAGGACTTACCTATCCAATACAAAGAGTCTTCAACCTTACCAAGGACTTACCCACTTTACAACAGTCTTCGGCCTTCTCCAAGGATTTACCCACTCTTGCACAAGTCTTCGGCCTTGCAGGAATTACCCACTCTTCTTGGATCTTCCGCCTTTGACTTCACCTTCACTCGGAAAAGCTTTCCACCAAGGTCTTACCCACTTGAGCTTGAGTCTTCTGCCTTCTCCAAAGACTTACCCACTCTAGCTCCAAGTCTTCTGCCTTGATCTTCACCAAGGGACTCCTTCCCTTGTTCTTCTTCACCTCTCTTGGACAAGAGAGAGAACCTTCATCTTCAAGATAGCAAATGAGAGATGGGGAGGTGGTGGAAGTGAGAGCCTCACAAGATATACATGTAGGACTAGCTCTCTTACAGATTTCCTACTCACTCTAATGGATGTAGCAAGTGATTAAGCTTAGAGAGAGAGAGGAGGCTGTAGGAAGCACTCAACTATAGAATAGGAACCTCACAAAGAGTTTGCAATGAATGCTCAACCTTGGAATGAAGCCCAAGGGGTCCTATTTATAGCTGGGGATGCCTCTTAGCCTTTGGGAACACTTGTGAACGAAAACTAGCCGTTTTGTGGCTTGCAACGGATCTATTTTCACTTGTTGCAACTCCACAACGGCTAGAATCACTTTTCTGCACTTTTTCGTACAGTCTGATCGGCCGAGTTTATATAAAGGTAACTCGGCCGAACCACTAAAAGACAAGGCTGAAAGCTAGACTGTCGGCCGAGTTCCTTTGGAGAAACTCGGCCGATCGGTCGACTTTCATCTTGGACCGATCAGTGGATCGGCCGAGTTTCCTAGCTAGAAACTCGACCGAACGGGAATCGGCTGAGTTTGCAACTCGGCCGAATCTCACAAAAATCCCAGAATATATGGATCGGCCGAGTTTGGAATTCGGCCGACAAAATCCCTGTTATGGGTATTTTGGAATTTTCGTTTGACTATACAAATGATGGATTTTTGTGTCCCGATAATTTTTCTAAGCTTAATTACAAGTCATACAATCATTACAAGTGGTTACAAAGCAATTCTAAGGTCATTTACATAGAGATCCCAAATTGCACACTTGTAGTTATTTTGACTTGTCTTTTCTCCAATTTGATATGCGCAAGTTAGGGCATTTGGAGTGTGTCTAAACCTAATCTGAAATCACTCAATGTAGAAGCATTAGACACCAATATGTGGAATGGTTAGTCATCATCAAAACAAGGGTTTAGTCAATTTAGACGTGGGTCAACATTGACCTAATTGACCTTGAGTCAACATTCTCCCCCTTTTTGAAGATGACAAACCATTCCATAAATGTATTGATAGCTTGTACGTAAAATCATACCTTCGGAGAAAGCTAGGGGTTTCAATAGGATTTAGCTCATATGCTCCCCCTCAATTGATGCGCATGGAGTTCTCATACTCCCCCTCAATTGATGCTATTTCTCCTGCATGGTTAGCTTTCATAACATTTATAGAAACTATGTCTTCTACTCATATATGTTCTACAGATATATGTCTTCTCCCATTTACCTTCTCCCCTTTACATGGACACGCTTCTTTGCTTCATTTAAGACATGCCTTCTCCCTATTGTCAAAAGAAGACATATCTTTCTCCCCCTTTGTCATTTCAAAAAGGTGGGGGTGTGAAGAAACTAAGAAACACCACTTGTTAAGAGAAAGAAGATAACAAAAGTTATATAAGGAGAGTAGAAGAGCACAGATAGGGGCTTGTCCAAGCATAGAAAGAAAAGCAAGTTAAAGCATATACTTGAACAACCCAAAAAAATGCAAGATAAAGTGCTACAGAAAAACAATAAATCACAATTTTGACCCTCAAGATGATGGAATTTGACCAAAAACCATCGGAGCTCATGGCAAAGCGATGAGTCTTGCTCAGAAGGGTGTTTCTGCATAAAAAACACTATACTTGCAGCAAAAACTGAAATTGGAGCAAAACCTGCAAAAAATCCAAAAATACTCCAATTTCTACATATAATGTAGCTCTATGTGCCCTGCATCACAATGTTATGCAAACAACTCAAGATAGTAGATATGCAATTCAAGGAATAATCTTGAGCATGTATGAGATAAGATACAAGCATAACATATAGATGATCAAAGATGGCAATATGTAAACAAGGCTAGAACTACATGTATATGAACTACTAGTAGATGATATCACAAGTTAGGACTACTAGTAGGATCTAGATCATAGCAAGAGATACCACAATATAAAGCAAGCTATGAGTAGATATAGAGATATATCCAAACCAAGAGATATGCAATTTTAGAAGCATGAGAGGATATAACTCACTATATATGCATCCTTACCATAAGATGATTACCCCTAAGAACCTCAAGGTTGTATCAAAACAAGATATACACCTATAGAGATATACCAAGTTAGAGTACAACGGAAGCGATTTTAGACACAACCAAGAGATCCAAAGAGATCATCATCAAAACCTGCAAAACAACTCAAAGCAAGAAATTGCAAGATATAGATATACCAATTTAGAGCAATTAGAGAGATAGAGTTGTAAGCAAGATAGGCAATTTAGAACATGGCAATATACATATATAAAGGTACCAAATGGAGTGCCAAAGAATAAGGCTATTGGTTGAGAAAATCTAGTTGAGAGGGAAATTCTCATTCAATAAGCCAAATGTATACTCTGTGAACAGTGTTTTCGGTCGAGTTCTGTGTATTGGCAACTCGGCCGATCGCAGCTGTTGGCAACACCCATTGGTGCCTATCGGTCGAGTTTTAGACAGGACAAAACTCGGCCGAGAAAACTGCTGTAGAAAAAGCACACATATTTTTCATAAAACATATCTAGAGGCATGCTAAAAATACAAACCATATCCAAACATGTCTAAGCAATTTAGTAATGCACTATAGAAGCATTAGGAACAATTTTTGAGTAAGAGTGTGAAGAGAAACACAAAATTCCACTTTTGACTCAAAAACCATATGTATAGTGCACACTAACTTGACAAAAACAAGTTAGAAAAGGTTATAAACAATAAAACAATACCTTTGTGCTTACCATTGCTTTTCTACTTGTTGTCACCCTCTACACATCTCACCTTTCTTCTTTCATGTGGATTGAGAAGTCAATTTACAATTCAATAGCTCAAGTCAATTCATTTGCAAGTACCTACAAGAAGAAAGATGAAATGGTCCCCAATCATGTTTTTGGGTCCGGAGGAGTTAGTTTAGCAACCCAAATCCTATTTCTCTTGGGTGCTTTCCTAAAAGGACAACAATTAGAATAATGACCTAATTCATTGCAATAGTTGCATGTGCCCATAGTCTTGGAACTAGAGGATTCTCCATGGAATATTGGAGGTCCTTTATCTTTGTTGTTCCCTTGACTACTATCATACCCTAAACCATGTCTACCAATTTGTTTAGTAGTATGGTCTAGGATTTGATTAAGATTCTTTTTACCAACTAAGAATCTTTGCAAAGATGATCTCAAACTGTCATTATCATGCTTAAGAGAAGCAATAGTAGAAGACAATTGATTAATGTTATCTCTAGCATGTAGAGGATCATTTTCTAAGCAAAGAGTTTTAGTTAAATAAGAATCTCTATCAATATGAAGAGCAGCAACATCATTCTCTCTATTAGTAGAACTAGAACAAGATTCATGCCCATTGATTTTAGCAAGCAAGGAGGCATTTTCTAGTTCTAATTCATGCAAAACAAAATCTTTGTTTTTGTTTTCAGATTTAAGAACATCAATGGCATGCATGAGAGAATCAACAATTAAAGTATGTTCTTCATTAGAATTAGGCATGAGAGGTTGAGCTTCTAGAAATTTAATCTTATCAAGTAAACTAGCATTTTCAAGTTTAAGAGAGTCTACTTGGCTAAGACAATCATTTTTATCAATAAGCAAGCAAGAATTTGCATATTCAAGATCATCTAGTTCTATATGCAAATTATCAACAATTTTAGCAAGCTTTTTCTTTTTCTTTTTAGAAGACTTAAGAGATGCACAAATATCATGAATGAGATCAATCAAGGATTCTTTATCTAAAGAGTCTAGATTTACCTCATTTGAGTCTTCACTTGTTGATGCTACAAGAGCAAAATGACATTCTCCTTCATCACTGAAGCTTGAGCTTGATCCTTCACATGAATCTTCACTTGAGCTTGAGTTGGAGGAGCCACTTGAGCTTGAGTGCCATTTCTCCTTCTTGTGAAGATGGGCCTTTTTGCCTTGTGGGCAATCTTCCTTGTAGTGACCCTTCTTTCCACATGTGAAGCACCGGATGGAGGAAGACTTGCCTTTGTAGAGTCTACCCTTGGAGTACATGGCATCTTCTTCAACTTGAGAGAATGGAGAGGCTTGACCAACAATAGCCTTGATTTGAGCTTTGATTTCAGCCTTCTTCATTCTCTTGAGTTCTTTCTCCTCTTGTCTTTCTAATTCCTCCCTCTTGTCAAGTGTAGCTTCATGTGCTTGAAGATTTCCAATGAGCTCTTCAATAGGAATATCCCTAAGCGACCTTGCTTCTTCAATAGAAGTCACCTTGGATTCCCATCTCTTGGGGAGAGTTCTAAGTATCTTTGAGTTGATCTCTCCACTAGACATAGGATGTCCTAGAACAGCAAGACCATTCAAGATGGTGTTGAGCCTTGAGTACATGTTGGCTATGCTCTCCTCCTTTCCCATCTTGAAGTTCTCAAGCAACCCTTTGAGCATGTAGACTTTGCTTTCCTTCACTTGATCTGTCCCTTCATAAGTGATGCAAAGCTTTCTCCATACCTCATAGGCCGTCTCACAAGAGGAAATCCGGTTGAACTCGGTGGGGGTCATGGAGGCATATAGGATGTGCATGGCTCTAGCATTCAAGGTTGCTTTCATCAAGGTGGCTTCATCCCATTCTTCAATGTTTGTCTTTGGTAGAATGTATGGGCTGTTCACCATTTGCCACATCTCGAGACTTGATCCTTGGATGAAGAATTGAAGTCTTCTTCTCCAATAGAGGAAGTTGCTCCCATTGAAGATTGGAAGGCTGGTCGAGAGTCTCCCTCCTAGGTAGTCACCCATCTTCTCCTACTTGTAGAAGTATGCTTGGAGAAGACCCGCTCTGATACCACTTGTTGGATCCTAGATGGGTGATTAGATGCTCTAGAAGGGGGGTGAATAGAGCTGAAAGCACTTAAACAAAACTCATTAAACCTTCAAAATATATGACAAGATAAGGTTGCTAAATAGGTAATTTGAGTACAACTAAATCATGCATAGCAAGGATAAGAGAGATTGAACATGCACCAATTAGACAAGGTATTTAGAGTGGTTCCACACTTCAAACTAGAAGTGTGTCAGTCCACTTGCCTAGAGAGATCAACCTCTAGGACTTCAAACAATTGCACTCTTATATTCATTAATAAGACATACAATACATGACCAACAAAGGACTTACCTATCCAATACAAAGAGTCTTCAACCTTACCAAGGACTTACCCACTTTGCAAGAGTCTTCGGCTTTCTCCAAGGACTTACCCACTCTTGCACAAGTCTTCGGCCTTGCAGGAATTACCCACTCTTCTTGGATCTTCCGCCTTTGACTTCACCTTCATTCGGAGAAGCTTTCCACCAAGGTCTTACCCACTTGAGCTTGAGTCTTCTGCCTTCTCCAAGGACTTACCCACTCTAGCTCCAAGTCTTCTTCCTTGATCTTCACCAAGGGACTCCTTCCCTTGTTCTTCTTCACCTCTCTTGGACAAGAGAGAGAACCTTCATCTTCAAGATAGCAAATGAGAGATGGGGAGGTGGTGGAAGTGAGAGCCTCACAAGATATACATGTAGGACTAGCTCTCTTACAGATTTCCTACTCACTCTAATGGATGTAGCAAATGATTAAGCTTAGAGAGAGAGAGGAGGCTGTAGTAAGCACTCAACTATAGAATACGAACCTCACAAAGAGTTTGCAATGAATGCTCAACCTTGGAATGAAGCCCAAGGGGTCCTATTTATAACTGGGGATGCCTCTTAGCCTTTGGGAACACTTGTGAACGAAAACTAGCCGTTTTTTGGCTTGCAACGGATCTATTTTCACTTGTTGCAACTCCACAACGGCTAGAATCACTTTTCTGCACTTTTTCGTACAGTCTGATCGGCCGAGTTTATATAAAGGTAACTCGGCCGAACCACTAAAAGACAAGGCTGAAAGCTAGACTGTCGGCCGAGTTCCTTTGGAGAAACTCGGCCGATCGGTCGACTTTCATCTTGGACCGATCAGTGGATCGGCCGAGTTTCCTAGCTAGAAACTCGACCGAACGGGAATCGGCTGAGTTTGCAACTCGGCCGAATCTCACAAAAATCCCAGAATATATGGATCGGCCGAGTTTGGAATTCGGCCGACAAAATCCCTGTTATGGGTATTTTGGAATTTTCGTTTGACTATACAAATGATGGATTTTTGTGTCCCGATAATTTTTCTAAGCTTAATTACAAGTCATACAATCATTACAAGTGGTTACAAAGCAATTCTAAGGTCATTTACATAGAGATCCCAAATTGCACACTTGTAGTTATTTTGACTTGTCTTTTCTCCAATTTGATATGCGCAAGTTAGGGCATTTGGAGTGTGTCTAAATCTAATATGAAATCACTCAATGTAGAAGCATTAGACACCAATATGTGGAATGGTTAGTCATCATCAAAACAAGGGTTTAGTCAATTTAGACGTGAGTCAACATTGACCTAATTGACCTTGAGTCAACATTCTCCCCCTTTTTGAAGATGACAAATCATTCCATAAATGTATTGAAAGCTTGTACGTAAAATCATACCTTCGGAGAAAGCTAGGGGTTTCAATAGGATTGAGCTCATATGCTCCCCCTCAATTGATGCGCATGGAGTTCTCATACTCCCCCTCAATTGATGCTATTTCTCCTGCATGGTTAGCTTTCATAACATTTATAGAAACTATGTCTTCTACTCATATATGTTCTACACATATATGTCTTCTCCCATTTACCTTCTCCACTTTACATGGACACGCTTCTTTGCTTCATGTAAGACATGCCTTCTCCCTATTGTCAAAAGAAGACATATCTTTCTCCCCCTTTGTCATTTCAAAAAGGTGGGGGTGTGAAGAAACTAAGAAACACCACTTGTTAAGAGAAATAAGATAACAAAAGTTATATAAGGAGAGTAGAAGAGCACAGATAGGGGCTTGTCCAAGCATAGAAAGAAAAGCAAGTTAAAGCATATACTTGAACAACCCAAAAAAATGCAAGATAAAGTGCTACAGAAAAACAATAAATCACAATTTTGACCCTCAAGATGATGGAATTTGACCAAAAACCATCGGAGATCATGTCGAAGCCATGAGTCTTGCTCAGAAGGGTGTTTCTGCATAAAAAACACTATACTTGCAGCAAAAACTGAAATTGGAGCAAAACCTGCAAAAAATCCAAAAATACTCCAATTTCTACATATAATGTAGCTCTATGTGCCCTGCATCACAATGTTATGCAAACAACTCAAGATAGTAGATATGCAATTCAAGGAATAATCTTGAGCATGTATGAGATAAGATACAAGCATAACATATAGATGATCAAAGATGGCAATATGTAAACAAGGCTAGAACTACATGTATATGAACTACTAGTAGATGATATCACAAGTTAGGACTACTAGTAGGATCTAGATCATAGCAAGAGATACCACAATATAAAGCAAGCTATGAGTAGATATAGAGATATATCCAAACCAAGAGATATGCAATTTTAGAAGCATGAGAGGATATAACTCACTATATATGAATCCTTACCATAAGATGATTACCCCTAAGAACCTCAAGGTTGTATCAAAACAAGATATACACCTATAGAGATATAGCAAGTTAGAGTACAACGGAAGCGATTTTAGACACAACCAAGAGATCCAAAGAGATCATCATCAAAACCTGCAAAACAACTCAAAGCAAGAAATTGCAAGATATATATATACCAATTTAGAGCAATTAGAGAGATAGAGTTGTAAGCAAGATAGGTGGCAATATGCATATATAAAGGTACCAAATGGAGTGCCAAATAATAAGGCTATTGGTTGAGAAAATCTAGTTGAGAGGGAAATTCTCATTCAATAAGCCAAATGTATACTCTGTGAATAGTGTTTTCGGTCGAGTTCTGTGTATTGGCAACTCGGCCGATCGCAGCTGTTGGCAACACCCATTGGTGCCTATCGGTCGAGTTTTAGACAGGACAAACTCGGCCGACAAAACTGCTGTAGAAAAAGCACATATTTTTCATAAAACATATCTAGAGGCATGCTAAAAATACAAACCATATCCAAACATGTCTAAGCAATTTAGTAATGCACTATAGAAGCATTAGGAACAATTTTTGAGCAAGAGTGTGAAGAGAAACACAAAATTCCACTTTTGACTCAAAAACCATATGTATAGTGCACACTAACTTGACAAAAACAAGTTAGAAAAGGTTATAAGCAATAAAACAATACCTTTGTGCTTACCATTGCTTTTCTACTTGTTGTCACCCTCTACACATCTCACCTTTCTTCTTTCATGTGGATTGAGAAGTCAATTTACAATTCAATAGCTCAAGTCAATCCATTTGCAAGTACCTACAAGAAGAAAGATGAAATGGTCCCCAATCATGTTTTTGGGTCCGGAGGAGTTAGTTTAGCAACCCAAATCCTATTGCTCTTGGGTGCTTTCCTAAAAGGACAACAATTAGAATAATGACCTAATTCATTGCAATAGTTGCATGTGCCCATAGTCTTGGAACTAGAGGATTCTCCATGGAATATTGGAGGTCCTTTATCTTTGTTGTTCCCTTGACTACTATCATACCCTAAACCATGTCTACCAATTTGTTTAGTAGTATGGTCTAGGATTTGATTAAGATTCTTTTTACCAACTAAGAATCTTTGCAAAGATGATCTCAAACTGTCATTATCATGCTTAAGAGAAGCAATAGTAGAAGACAATTGATTAATGTTATCTCTAGCATGTAGAGGATCATTTTCTAAGCAAAGAGTTTTAGTTAAATAAGAATCTCTATCAATATGAAGAGCAGCAACATCATTCTCTCTATTAGTAGAACTAGAACAAGATTCATGCCCATTGATTTTAGCAAGCAAGGAGGCATTTTCTAGTTCTAATTCATGCAAAACAAAATCTTTGTTTTTGTTTTCAGATTTAAGAACATCAATGTCATGCATGAGAGAATCAAAAATTAAAGTATGTTCTTCATTAGAATTAGGCATGAGAGGTTGAGCTTCTAGAAATTTAATCTTATCAAGTAAACTATCATTTTCAAGTTTAAGAGAGTCTACTTGTCTAAGACAATCATTTTTATCAATAAGCAAGCAAGAATTTCCATATTCAAGATCATCTAGTTCTATATGCAAATTATCAACAATTTTAGCAAGCTTTTTCTTTTTCTTTTTAGAAGACTTAAGAGATGCACAAATATCATGAATGAGATCAATCAAAGATTCTTTATCTAAAGAGTCTAGATTTACCTCATTTGAGTCTTCACTTGTTGATGCTACAAGAGCAAAATGACATTCTCCTTCATCACTAGAGCTTGAGCTTGATCTTTCACATGAATCTTCACTTGAGCTTGAGTTGGAGGAGCCACTTGAGCTTGAGTGCCATTTCTCCTTCTTGTGAAGATGGGCCTTTTTGCCTTGTGGGCAATCTTCCTTGTAGTGACTCTTCTTTCCACATGTGAAGCACCGGATGGAGGACTTGCCTTTGTAGAGTCTACCCTTGGAGTACATGGCATCTTCTTCAACTTGAGAGAATGGAGAGGCTTGACCAACAATAGCCTTGATTTGAGCTTTGATTTCAGCCTTCTTCATTCTCTTGAGTTCTTTCTCCTCTTGTCTTTCTAATTCCTCCCTCTTGTCAAGTGTAGCTTCATGTGCTTGAAGATTTCCAATGAGCTCTTCAATAGGAATATCCCTAAGCGACCTTGCTTCTTCAATAGAAGTCACCTTGGATTCCCATCTCTTGGGGAGAGTTCTAAGTATCTTTGAGTTGATCTCTCCACTAGACATAGGATGTCCTAGAACAGCAAGACCATTCAAGATGGTGTTGAGCCTTGAGTACATGTTGGCTATGCTCTCCTCCTTTCCCATCTTGAAGTTCTCAAGCAACCCTTTGAGCATGTAGACTTTGCTTTCCTTCACTTGATCTGTCCCTTCATAAGTGATGCAAAGCTTTCTCCATACCTCATAGGCCGTCTCACAAGAGGAAATCCGGTTGAACTCGGTAGGGGTCATGGAGGCATATAGGATGTGCATGGCTCTAGCATTCAAGGTTGCTTTCATCAAGGTGGCTTCATCCCATTCTTCAATGTTTGTCTTTGGTAGAATGTATGGGCTGTTCACCATTTGCCACATCTCGAGACTTGATCCTTGGATGAAGAATTGAAGTCTTCTTCTCCAATAGAGGAAGTTGCTCCCATTGAAGATTGGAAGGCTGGTCGAGAGTCTCCCTCCTAGGTAGTCACCCATCTTCTCCTACTTGTAGAAGTATGCTTGGAGAAGACCCGCTCTGATACCACTTGTTGGATCCTAGATGGGTGATTAGATGCTCTAGAAGGGGGTGAATAGAGCTGAAAGCACTTAAACAAAACTCATTAAACCTTCAAAATATATGACAAGATAAGGTTGCTAAATAGGTAATTTGAGTGCAACTAAATCATGCATAGCAAGGATAAGAGAGATTGAACATGCACCAATTAGACAAGGTATTTAGAGTGGTTCCACACTTCAAACTAGAAGTGTGTCAGTCCACTTGCCTAGAGAGGTCAACCTCTAGGACTTCAAACAATTGCACTCTTATATTCATTAATAAGACATACAATACATGACCAACAAAGGACTTACCTATCCAATACAAAGAGTCTTCAACCTTACCAAGGACTTACCCACTTTGCAAGAGTCTTCGGCCTTCTCCAAGGACTTACCCACTCTTACACAAGTCTTCGGCCTTGCAGGAATTACCCACTCTTCTTGGATCTTCCGCCTTTGACTTCACCTTCACTCGGAGAAGCTTTCCACCAAGGTCTTACCCACTTGAGCTTGAGTCTTCTGCCTTCTCCAAGGACTTACCCACTCTAGCTCCAAGTCTTCTTCCTTGATCTTCACCAAGGGACTCCTTCCCTTATTCTTCTTCACCTCTCTTGGACAAGAGAGAGAACCTTCATCTTCAAGATAGCAAATGAGAGATGGGGAGGTGGTGGAAGTGAGAGCCTCACAAGATATACATGTAGGACTAGCTCTCTTACAGTTTCCTACTCACTCTAATGGATGTAGCAAGTGATTAAGCTTAGAGAGAGAGAGGAGGCTGTAGGAAGCACTCAACTATAGAATAGGAACCTCACAAAGAGTTTGCAATGAATGCTCAACCTTGGAATGAAGCCCAAGGGGTCCTATTTATAGCTGGGGATGCCTCTTAGCCTTTGGGAACACTTGTGAACGAAAACTAGCTGTTTTGTGGCTTGCAACGGATCTATTTTCACTTGTTGCAACTCCACAACGGCTAGAATCACTTTTTTGCACTTTTTTGTACAGTCTGATCGGCCGAGTTTATATAAAGGTAAATCGGCCGAACCACTAAAAGACAAGGCTGAAAGCTAGACTGTCGGCCGAGTTCCTTTGGAGAAACTCGGCCGATCGGTCGACTTTCATCTTGGACCGATTAGTGGATCGGCCGAGTTTCCTAGCTATAAACTCGACCGAACGGGAATCGGATGAGTTTGCAACTCGGCCGAATCTCACAAAAATCCCAGAATATATGGATCGGACGAGTTTGGAATTCGGCCGACAAAATCACTGTTATGGGTATTTTGGAATTTTCGTTTGACTATACAAATGATGGATTTTTGTGTCCCGATAATTTTCTAAGCTTAATTACAAGTCATACAATCATTACAAGTGGTTACAAAGCAATTCTAAGGTCATTTACATAGAGATCCCAAATTGCACACTTGTAGCTATTTTGACTTGTCTTTTCTCCAATTTGATATGTGCAAGTTAGGGCATTTGGAGTGTGTCTAAACCTAATCTGAAATCACTCAATGTAGAAGCATTAGACACTAATATGTGGAATGGTTAGTCATCATCAAAACAAGGGTTTAGTCAATTTAGACGTGAGTCAACATTGACCTAATTGACCTTGAGTCAACATTATCCTCTAGTGATGTGATAAGGGATTTGTATCCCATGACAGTGTGAATATGATGATGGCCTTGTGAGGTAGTAGTATCATGTGGTGATGATATGACAAGTTCACACCTTATACAGTGTATATATTCTGAAGTTGTACTATTTCCTTATCTTTGTAGAGCTTGTTTATGGTTTGGACATTGTAAATGTTGGATCCTAGATGGGTGATTAGATGATCTAGAGGGGGGGGGGTAAATAGAGTTGAATGCACTAAACAAAATTCATTAGACCTTCAATATATATCACAAGATAGGGTTTCTAAATAGGAAATTTGGGTAAAACTAAAACATGCATAGCAAAGGAGAGATAGATTGAACATACACAAGTCGACAAGCTATTTAGAGTGGTTCCACACTTCAAATTAGAAGTGAGTCAGTCCACTTACCTAGAGAGGTCAACCTCTAGGATTTCTTAACCTTGCACCTTCATTATAAGAGATACAATGCATGACCAAGCAAAGGACTTACCTATCCAATACAAAGAGTCTTCAACCTTACCAAGGGCTTACCCACTTTGCAAGGAGTATTCCACCTTCTTCCAAGGACTTACCTACTCTTATACAAGTCTTCAGCCTTGTAGGGATTACCCACTGTTCTTGGATCTTCAGCCTTTGACTTCACCTTCACTCGGAGAATCTTCCACCAAGGACTCAACCACTTGAGCAAGGAGTCTTCTGCCTTCACCAAGGGCTTACCCACTCTAGCTCCAAGTCTTCAGCCTTGATCTTCACCAAGGGATGTCTTCCCTTGTTCTTCTTCACCTCTCTTAGCCAAGAGAGAGAACCTTCATCTTCATGGTTGAAAGAGAGATGGGGAGGTGGTGGAAGTGAGAGCCCCACAAGATATACATGTTGGACTAGCTCTCTTACATATTTCCTACTCACTCTAATAAATGTAGCAAGTGATTAAGATTAGAGAGAGAGGAGGTTGTAGGAAGCACTCAACTATAGAATAGGAACCTCACATATAGTTTTGCATTGAATGCTCAACCTTATAATGAAGCCCAAGGGGTCCTATTTATAGTTGGGGATGCCTCTTAGCCTTTGGGAACACTTAAGAATGAAAACTAGCCATTTTGTGGCTTGCAATAGATATATTTTCACTTGTTGCAACTCTATAACGGCTAGAAAAACTTTTCTGCACTTTTCCGTATAGTGCAATCAGTCGAGTTTCTATAAAGGTAACTCAATCGATCCCACTAAGAAACAAGACCAATTTAGGTCATTGGTCGAGTTTGTCCTGGGGTAACTCAATTGATTCACTTAAATCAATTTTGGTCAGTAGAGGGATCGATCGAGTTCTGTGAAGTGTAAACTTGACCGATCAAAAGTCATTTTCAAGATCCAATCAGGATCGATCGAGTTCGCAACTCGACCGATGAACATCCTGATGTGAATTTTGGAAAATGACTTTTGAGTGCTTAAGCATTCGATCTAAGTGTTCCTGATTTTTTCTAAGCTTAATTACAAGTTTACAATCATTACAAGTGATTTACAACATGATTCTAATGGATTCACATCATATTACAAAAATGCACACTTGTATTGACTTTTACTTGTCTTTTCTCCAAATTGAGATGTGCAAGTTAGGGCATTTGGAGTGTATCTATACCTAATCTGAAATCACTCAAGTAGAGATATTAGACATAATTAATTGGAATGATTTAGTCATCATTAAAATAAGGGTCTAGTCAATTTAGACCTTGAGTCAACAATAACTTTCTTGATGCTAAAAGACACTTAATTGGCATAATTAATCAAGTGAAATCTTAATCATGTAGTTTCCCTGTATCATAGATCCATCTTCAGTGTCAGTACTTTCTGGATGGTGAAACAGGTTCTCCCTTAGTGGAATCTCAAAGTCGTGTACTTTTGAGTATATGCACTTTACAGGATTGGTTGTGGTCATACCCTGGTAGGAGAGCGGCCAAGGCCGTATCTCAATGATGTGATACAAAGTACATATATGATATCTTTTGAGGATGGCAGCAGTCATACCTCAGTATGAGTGCAGTTGTGGTCGTAACTCAGTTTCACTAGCACTAGTCTGCCTATATACCAAGGCAAGCTAGGCTATTTTACAGTTAGACTTGATATGTCTCTATGGTGTTTTCTCTTGTGTTGACCAAGATGTGTTGGGGAGGTCATGGATTTGGGCTCTTCCATTGACCTTGCATCACATTGGTCTCGACTTAGTAGTGCTTAGTTGGAGCATGAGTGGTATATTTCATCTCCTCAGGACATAATAAAAAATGTAATACAACCGTGTAGCATACTTGCATAGGGACAAAATGTGAATAACATTGGATGAGCCTTTGCCTTGATTTAGTATAGTTTAGTTGAAAGAGGATATACATGTTCTTCATATTCCTTTTTAGATTATAAGATGTGTTGGATCCTAGATGGGTGATTAGATGCTCTAGACGGGGGGGGGGGGGGTGAATAGAGATGAAAGCACTTAAACAAAACTCATTAAACCTTCAAGATATATGACAAGATAATGTTGCTAAATAGGTAATTTGAGTGCAACTAAAACATACACAGTAAGGGAGAGAGAGATTGAACATTTACCAATTAGACAATCTATTTAGAGTGGTTCCACACTTCAAACTAGAAGTGTGTCAGTCCACTTGTCTAGAGAGGTCAACCTCTAGGACTTCCAAACTATTGCACTCTTATATTCATTCATAAGACATACAATGCATGACCAAACAAAAGACTTACCTATCCAATACAAAGAGTCTTCAACCTTACCAAGGACTTACCCACTTTTTTAGAGTCTTCGGCCTTCTCCAAGGACTCACCCACTCTTGCACAAGTCTTCAGCCTTGCAGGGATCACCCACTCTTCTTGGATCTTCAGCTTTTGACTTTACCTTCACTCAGAGAAGCTTCCACCAAGGACTTACCTACTTGAGCAAGGAGTCTTCTGCCTCCACCAAGGGCTTACCCACTCTAGCTCCAAGTCTTCAGCCTTGATCTTCACCAAGGGACTCCTTCCCTTGTTATTCTTCACCTCTCTTGGCTAAGAGAGAGAACCTTCATCTTCATGATTGAAATGAGAGATGGGGAGGTGGTGGAAGTGAGAGCCTCACAAGATATACATGTAGGACTAACTCTCTTATAGATTTCCTACTCACTCTAATGGATGTAGCAAGTGATTAAGCTTAGAGAGAGAGAGAAGAGGCTATAGGAAGCACTCAACTATAGAATAGGAACCTCACATAGAGTTTTACAATGAATGCTCAACCTTAGAATGAAGCCCAAGGGGTCCTATTTATAGTTGGGGATGCCTCTTAGCCTTTGGGAACACTTGAGAATGAAAACTAGCCATTTTGTGGCTTGCAAAAGATATATTTTCACTTGTTGCAACTCCACAACGGCTAGAAACACTTTTTCTGCACTTTTCCGTACAGTGCAATCGGTCAAGTTTCTATAAGGGTAACTTGACCGATAGAGTAAAAGACAAAGCCGATATTCCGACCATCGGTTGAGTTTGTCCTGAGTAAACTCGACCGACCAATGAAAATTGATTTGTTCAGTTACTCCATCGGTCGAGTTCTGTGTAAACACAGCTCGACCGATGCAATCTCTAGAAAATTGATCAAGGATGATCGGTCGAGTTTTCAGGCTGGGAAACTCGACCGACAAAGTTCCTGTAATCAATTTTCAAAGTTGCATCTAAAGTGCTCTAATATTCGATCTAAGTGCTCTTGATATTTTTCTAAGCTTAATTACAAGTCATACAATCATTACAAGTGATTTACAACATGATTCTAATGGATTTACATCATATTACAAAAACGTGCACTTGTATAGATTTTGACTTGTCTTTTCTCCAATTTGAGATGCGCAAGTTAGGGCATTTGGAGTGTGTCTATACCTAATCTGAAATCACTCAAGTAGAGACATTAGACACCAATATGTGGAATGGTTAGTCATCATCAAAACATGGGTTTAGTCAATTTATACGTGAGTCAACATTGACCTAATTGACCTTGAGTCAACAATCTCCCCCTTTTTGAAGATGACAAACCATTCCATAAATGTATTAAAAGCTTTTAAGTAAAGTCATACCTTTGGAGAAACCTACGGGTTTCAATAGAATTGATTTCATATGCTCCCCCTCAATTGATGCGCATGGAGTTTTCATACTCCCCCTCAATTGATGCTATTTCTCCTGCATGGTTAGCTTTCACAGCATTTATAGAATACTATGTCTTCTACTCATATATGTTCTACACATATATGTCTTCTCCCATTTACCTTCTCCCCTTTACATGGACATACTTCTCCTCTTCATGTAAGACATGCCTTCTTCCTCTTTTAAAAGAAGACATACCTTTCTCCCCCTTTGTCATTTCAAAAAGTGGGGTTATGAAGAAATAAGAAACATCACTTGTTAAAGAGAAAGGAGAGAACACAAATATATATAATGAAAGTAGAAGAGCACAGATAGGGGCTTGTCCAAGCATAGAAAGAAAAGCAAGTTAAAGAATATACTTGAACAACCCAAAAAGAAAGATGAAGTGCTGCAGAAAAACAATAAAACATAATTTTGACCCTCAAGATGACGGATTTTGACTAAAAACCATCCGAGCTCATTGCAAAGCAATGAGTCTTGCTCAGAAGGTTGTTTCTGCATGAAAAACACTAGTCTTGCACCAAAAACTGAAACTGGAGCAAAAGATGCATAAAACCAAAAATACTCCAATTTCTACATATAATGTAGATCTATGTACCCTGCATCACAATGTTATGAAAGCAACTCAAGATAGTAGATATGCAATTCAAGGAACAAGCTTGAGCATGTATGAGACAAGATACAAGCATAGCATATAAATGAGCAAAGATGCCAATCATAAGCAAGGCTAGAACTACATGTATATGAAATACTAGTAGATGATATCACAAGTTAGGACTACTAGTAGGATCTAGATCATAGCAAGAGATACCAAAAGATACACAAGATAAAGCAAGCTATGAGTAGATGTAGAGATATATCCAAACAAAGAGATATGCAATTTTAGACGCATGAAAGGATATAACTCACAAGATATGCATCCTTACCAAAAGATGATTACCCCTAAGAATCTCAAGGTTGTATCAAAACAAGATATACACCTATATAGATGTAGCAAGTTAGAGCACAACGGAAGCAATTTAAGACACAACCAAGAGATCCAAAGAGATCATCATCAAAACCTGCAAAATAACTCAAAGCAAGTAATTACAACATATAGATATACCAATTTAGAGCAATTAGAGAGATAGAGTTGTAAGCAAGATAGGCAATTTAGAACATGGCAATATGCATATATAAAGGTACCAAATGAGAGTGCCAAATAATAAGGCTATTGGTTGAGAAAATCTAGTTGAGAGGGTAATTCTCATTCAATAAGCCAAATGTATATTCTGTGCACAGTGTTATCGGTCGAGTTTTGTGCATTGACAACTCGACCGATGACAGTTGTTGGCAACACCCATTGGTGCCTATCGGTCGAGTTTCAAACAGGGCAAACTCGACCGACAGAGCAGCTGTCAAAAAGCATATATATTTCATAAAAGCATATATAGAGGCATGCTAAAAATACA
The DNA here is from genome assembly GCA_963693085.1 of Alisma plantago-aquatica. NCBI lineage: Eukaryota > Viridiplantae > Streptophyta > Magnoliopsida > Alismatales > Alismataceae > Alisma > Alisma plantago-aquatica. The sequence continues at coordinate 297,289,074 of OY856409.1, read as the reverse complement.
AACCATATCCAAACATGTCTAAGCAAGTTAGTAATGCACTATAGAAGCATTAGAAATAGTTTTTGAGCAAGAGTGTGAAGAGAAACACAAAATACCACTTTTGACTCAAAAACCATATGTATAGTGCATACCATCTTGACAAAACAAGTTAGGATTGGTTATAAGCAATAAAATCTTTACCTTTGTTCTTACCATTCCTTTTCCACTTATTGTCACCCTCTACACATCTCACCTTTCTTCTTTCATGTGGATTGAGAAGTCAATTTGCAATTCAAAGCTCAAGTCAATCCATTTGCATGTACCTACAAGAATAAAGATGAAATGGTCCCCAATCATGTTTTTGGGTCCGGAGGGGTTAGTTTAGCAACCCAAATCCTATTGCTCTTGGGTGCTTTCCTAAAAGGACAACAAGTAGAATAATGACCAATTTCATTGCAGTAGTTGTATGTGCCCATAGTTTTGGAACTAGAGGATTCTCCATGGAATATTGGAGGTCCTTTATCTTTGTTGTTCCTTTGACTACCATCATATCCCAAACCATGTCTACCAATTTGTTTGGTAGTATGGTGTATGATATCATTAAGGCTCTTCTTACCCACTAAGAATCTTTGCAAAGAAGATCTCAAACTATCATTATCATGCATAAGAGAGGTAATAGTAGAAGACAAATGATTGATATTATCTCTATCATGCAAAAGATCATTTTCTACGCAAAGAGCTTTAGTTAAATAAGAATCTCTATCAATATGAAGAGCAACAACATCATTCTCTCTATTAGTAGAACTAGAACAAGATTCATGCCCATTGATTTTAGCAAGCAAGGAGGCATTTTCTATTTCTAATTCTTGCAAAATAAAGTCTTTGTCCTTGTTTTCATATTTAAGAACATCAATATCATGAATGAGAGAATCAACAATTAAAGTATGCTCTTCATTAGAACTAGGCATAAGGGGTTGATCTTCTAGAAATCTAATCTTATCAAGCAAACTAGCATTTTCAAGTTTAAGAGAATCTACTTGCCTAAGACAATCATTTTTATCATCAAGCAAGCAAGAATTAGCATGTTCAAGATCATTTAATTCTTCATGCAAATTATCAACAATTCTAGCAAGCTTTTTCTTTTTCCTTTTAGAAGACTTAAGAGATGCACAAATATCATGAACAATAGCAATCAAAGATTCTTTATCTAAAGAGTTTAGATTTACCTCACCTGAGTCTTCACTTGTTGATGCTATAAGAGCAAAATGGCATTCTCCTTCATCACTAGAGCTTGAGCTTGATCCTTCACTTGAATCTTCACTTGAGCTTGAGTTGGAGGAGCCACTTGAGCTTGAGTGCCATTTCTCCTTCTTGTGAAGATGGGTCTTTTTGCCTTGTGGGCAATCTTCCTTGTAGTGACCCTTCTTTTCATATGTGAAGCACCGCATGGAGGATGACTTGCCTTTGTAGAATTTACCTTTAGAGTACATGGCATCTTCTTTAGCTTGAGAGGATGGAGAGACTTGTTCCATGATAGCTTCAATTTGAGCCTTCATTTCAACCTTCTTCATTCTCTTTAGCTCTTTCTTCTCTTGTATTTCTACTTCCTCCCTCTTGTCAAGTGTGGCTTCATGTGCTTGTCGATTTCCAATGAGCTCTTCAATAGGAATATCCCTAAGAGACCTTGCTTCTTCAATGGAAGTCACTTTGGGTTCCCATCTTTTGGGAAGAGTTCTAAGGATCTTTGAGTTGATCTCTCCACTAGACATAGGATGTCCTAGAACATCAATACCATTCAAAATAGTGTTGAGCCTTGAGTACATGTTGGCTATGCTCTCCTCCTTTCCCATCTTAAAGTTCTCAAGTAGCCCTTTGAGCATGTAGACTTTGCTTTCCTTCACTTGATTTGTCCCTTCATAAGTGATGCAAAGATTTCTCCATACCTCATAGGCTGTTTCACATGAAGAAATTCGGTTGAACTCGGTGGGGGTCATGGAGGCATATAGGATGTGCATGGCTTTAGCATTCAAGGTTGCTTTCTTCAAGGTAGCTTCATACCATTCTTTAATCTTTGTCTTTGGTAGCATGTATGAGCTGTTCACCATTTGCCACATCTCAATACTTGATCCTTGTATGTAGAATTGAAGCCTTCTTCTCCAATAGAGGAAATTGCTCCCATCAAAGATTGGAAGGCTGGTCGAGAATCTCCCTCCTAGGTAGTCACCTATCTTCTCCTACTTGTTGAAGTATGCTTGGAGAAGACCCGCTCTGATACCAATTGTTGGATCCTAGATGGGTGATTAGATGCTCTAGGGGGGGTGAATAGAGTTGAAAGCACTTAAACAAAACTCATTAAACCTTCAAGATATATGACAAGATAATGTTGCTAAATAGGTACTTTGAGTGCAACTAAAACATACACAGCAAGGGAGAGAGAGATTGAACATGCACCAATTAGACAAGCTATTTAGAGTGGTTCTACACTTCAAACTAGAAGTGTGTCAGTCCACTTGCCTAGAGAGGTCAACCTCTAGGACTTCCAAACTATTGCACTCTTATATTCATTCATAAGACATACAATGCATGACCAAACAAAAGACTTACCTATCCAATACAAAGAGTCTTCAACCTTACCAAGGACTTACCCACTTTTCTAGAGTCTTCGGCCTTCTCCAAGGACTTACCCACTCTTGCACAAGTCTTCATCCTTCCAGGGATCACCCACTCTTCTTGGACCTTCAGCTTTTGACTTTACCTTCACTAGGAGAAGCTTACACCAAGGACTTACCTACTTGAGCAAGGAGTCTTCTGCCTTCACCAAGGGCTTACCCACTCTAGCTCCAAGTCTTCAGACTTGATCTTCACCAAGAGACTCCTTCCCTTGTTCTTCTTCACCTCACTTGGCTAAGAGAAAGAACCTTCTTCTTCATGATTGAAATGAGATATGGGGAGGTGGTGGAAGTGAGAGCCTCACAAGATATACATGTAGGACTAGCTCTCTTACAGATTTCCTACTCACTCTAATGGATGTAGCAAGTGATTAAGCTTAGAGAGAGAGAGGAGGCTGTAGGAAGCACTCAACTATAGATTAGGAACCTCACATAGAGTTTTGCAATGAATGCTCAACCTTGGAATGAAGCCCAATGGGTCCTATTTATAGTTGGGGATGCCTCTTAGCCTTTGGGAACACTTGAGAACGAAAACTAGACGTTTTGTGTCTTGCAACAGATATATTTTCACTTGTTACAACTCCACAACGGCTAGAAACACTTTTTCTGCACTTTTCCGTACAGTGCAATCGGTCGAGTTTCTATAAGGGTAACTCGACCGATAGAGTAAAAGATAAAGCCGATATTTAGACCATCGGTCGAGTTTGTCCTGAGTAAACTTGACCGACCAATGAAAATCGATTTGGTCAGTTACTCCATCGGTCGAGTTTTGTGTAAACACAACTCGACCGATGCAATCTCCAAAAAATTGATTATGGATGATCGGTCGAGTTTTCAGGCTGGGAAACTCGGCCGACAAAGTTCTTGTAATCAATTTTCAAAGTTGCATCTAAAGTGCTCTAATATTCGATCTAAGTGCTCCTGATATTTTTCTAAGATTAATTACAAGTCATATAATCATTACAAGTGATTTACAACATGATTCTAATGGATTCACATCATATTACAAAAATGTGCACTTGTATGGATTTTGACTTGTCTTTTCTCCAATTTCAGATGCGCAAGTTAGGGCATTTGGAGTGTGTCTATACCTAATCTGAAATCACTCAAGTAGAGACATTAGACACCAATATGTGGAATGGTTAGTCATCATCAAAACATGGGTTTAGTCAATTTAGACGTGAGTCAACATTGACCTAATTGACCTTGAGTCAACAAGATGTTCTACAATTCAGTTGCAATTGATCTTAACTGCTTCAATAGTATTACCTACTTATCATGATATAGCTTTACTTTTTGCTCTTCTTTACCTTATATATGTGCTTTAATAGCATTAGTGGAGAGTTATATCTCTCACTGGGCATTTGGTCTCACCCTGTGGGTTTCCACATCTTTTAGGTGGTCATGCACGAAGAGGTGGAGATCGTGTCGCTGAGGAAGAGCAACAACAAGAGTAGTAGATGATAAGGTCATATGAGCTGCTAGTCTTTTGGTGATAGAGTCCTCAATGTCGTCCCTATACACTCATGTCTTTGGGGGGTTGTTCTTGATGTGTTTTGTGGATACATTATCAATATGAGGTTTTGGGCTTGTGAGCCACGTATGTAAGATATGGCATGTGTATATGTATATATGTGGAACAGATACCTCATGTAATAGGTTGGTGATAAGAATGATAGTGTACGATAATGTAAGCACCTTGTGATGTGATATTTAATGCATGTGACAAGCTTGTGGACTTATATGTGATAAGATTTTTTGGCTTATGGGGCTTTTGTGAAATCAGTTTTAATTTCCAAATTTTTTGGTAATCCGCATGTTTAGTTCTAATTTTACACTTAGTTTTGAGTAATCTCATTTGTGGCGCATAGGGGTATCTCAAATTCTGTAACTAGTAGCTTCATCTTTCTTTTTCTAATTGGATAGTAATTGTGTTTTCAGTCTGCTTCACTTATTTGTGGCATTCGACCTCTACCCCCTTCTCAGCCATGGAGGAAGCATGTTCTAGGAAAGAAGGTCGCTACGACCCTTGCTCTTTAGCTTTCTAGAACCAACTTTGTGTGAGGAACTCAATGCCATGGTTCGACAACCATGAAACCATTGTTTCACAATCTTGATTATGAAAATTGAGCATGGTTGCACTCCGCTAAATGCACTTTGATCAAAGGAGGATAAACCCAACTATATTTTCACTATTTTCCCCCTCAATGTTTTTATTTATGTTACACGACCATGAGTTATGTCAGAATCTCTGACCCTTTCTTTTGTTGATCATTGCACATTGTTGAGGTGTGCTCCTCGGACCGTGTTGCCGCCTGTGGTTGGTTCAGCTAGGCCAAGTGGCTATGTTATTGGATAACTACCAATGTGGACTTATCATGTTTTATAAGTGACTAGGAATTAGAAAATTCATGGTAATTACATCATGTTCATAAGATACACAAAGATAGTTTGTGAAAAGGTATTTGAGTAAGGAACGCATTTATATAGGTCTTGAACCCTAAATCAACCATGTCAGACTATATAATGACCTAAATTAGGGTTTAGATATTAATAGAGATAAAGACTAATGGAAACTATATTATTTTGAGGATATTAGGGTCTTCATCAGTCCCAAGAGAATCTATAAGACCTCTTATATCTTTGGTAAATGGACCATGCATATTGAGTACAATTTAGTTGATAGAGGATATACATGTTCTTCATATTCCTTCTTAGATTATAAGATATTGTACAATTCAGTTGCAATCGCTCTTAACTGCTTCAATATTATTACCTTCTTATCATGTTATAGCTTTACTTTTTGCTCTTATTTACCTTATATCTATTCTTTTATAGCGTTGGAGGAGAGTTATATCTCTCATTGGGATGTTTGGTCTCACCCTGTGGGTTTCCATATCTTTTAGGTGGTCATGCACAAAGAGGTGGAGATCGTGCCCCTGAGGAGGAGCAATAGCAAGAGCAGTAGCTGATAAGGTTGTATGAGCTGCTAGTCTTTTGGTGATAGATTCATATATGTCGTCCCTATACACTCAGGTCTTTGGGGGGTTGTTCTCAATGTGTTTTGTAGATATATATATATATATATATATATATATATATATATATATATATATTGTGTGTGTGTGTGTGTGTGGAACAGATACCTCATACAATAGGTTGGTGACAATAATGATAGTGTAAGATGATGTAAGCACATTGTGATATGATATGTAATGCATGAAACATGCTTGTGGACTTATATGTGATAAGTTTTTTTTGGCTTATCGTGCTTTTGTGAAATTGGTTTTAATTTCCTATGTTTTCTGGTAATCCGCACGTTTCGTTCTAATTCCATTTTTAGTTTTGAGTAATCTCATTTGTGGCACGTCGGGGCATCACAAATTCTTTAACTAGTAGCTTCATCTTTCTTTTCTAAATTGGATTGTAAATGTGTTTTCTGTCTGCTTTACTTGTTTGTGGCATTCCATCACTGCCCCCTTCTCAGCCATGGAGGAAGCATGTTCTAGGGCAGAAGGTCGCTACGACCCTTGCTCTTTAGCTTTCTAGAACCAACTTCGTATGAGGAACTCAATGCCTTAGTTTGACAACCATGAAACCATTGGTTCACAATCTTGATTCTCAAAACTGAGCATGGTTGCACTCTGCTATATGCTCTTTGATCAAAGGAGGACAAACCCAAACAGATTTTCACTATTTTTCCCCTCAATGTTTTTATTTATGTTACCTGACCATGGGTTATGTCAGAATCTTTGATCCTTTATTTTGTTGATCATTGCACCTTGTTGGGGTGTGCTCCTCAGACCGTGCGGCCGCTTGTGGTTGGTTCAGCTAGGCCAAGTGACTATGTTTTTGGATAACTGTCAACGTGGACTTATCATGTTTTATAAGTGACTAGGAATTAGAAAATTACATCATGGTCATAAGATACACAAAAATAGTTTGTGAAAAGGTATTTGAGCAAGGAACGCGTTTATATAGGTTTTGAACCCTAAATCAACCATGTCAGACTATGTAATGACTTAAATTAGGGTTTATATGTTAATTAAGATAAAGATTAATGGAAACAATATTATTTTGAGGATATTAGGGTCTCTATTAGTCCCAAGAGAATCTATATGACCTCTTATTTAATGGGTAAGTGGACCATGCATGTTGAGTAACGAGTATGGGATAATGTCTTTATATTCGCTTATGTTTATGAAATTCAATTACAATGATATCAAGTACATATTTTTAATGAGTACTTGCAAGAATGGTGACTTAAATCAGATTTTGATTTTCTAGCATATTTTTCTCATCAATGATCATGACCATGATATGTTCATTATTTTAAGTAAGACATGGTGTTCCAAGTTATTATGCTCTAAATAATTGGCAAGATAAAGAAAGTTGAGTCATATTTGTTCCTTCTATGTTATTTGCCTTTTTGACACAATTATCTATAAGCTCTAGGTGAGCAATGAGCACTTGGGTGCATTAGCTCTATGTGCACAATGAGCTCTTGGGAGTAGTTTAGCCTTCATGGCACATAAGCTATGTGAAAGTAACAAAATGGGTGAAGGACAACATATCCAACCCAAGATAATAATGTCATTGATTAAGAGAAACAAGATAAAGATAAATGAAATGAAAAGTATTGAATGTTTATGATGTTTAATTTATGTTTTCTCGAAAGTATAATTTATATTTCAGTTCATATGATGTTACTAAGTGTGACATACTCTAACATATTTTTTATTTTGCTTTGCACGACTAGGGACGTGATGTCCACAAGAGAAAAGGATAAAGGAGCTTAGACAAGGAGCATACACCTCAGAATAAATTTAGGGAGACAAAACTTGGTGGGGTGCCAACTATAATAGAATGTTTGGTTTAGTTTTTTTTTTTAAATTAAGAGAACCATGTATTGGTTTAAAGTGTGAGTTTTATGTGGAGGACCTTGAGAATGAGAACTATTACTTTCTGTAGTGTTGATTGAATGAAATTATATTTTATACAAGGATTATCATATTTTTTTGACGTTCTAATGAGATTCATACGTTCACTTAATAATACATATATTTTAGAAATAGGGATGTTACTGGGGAGAAATATTTCTTTCTTAATCCCATATGCAAATGAAATAATGTGCATTATGTTATAAATTGATGTCAAAAGATAACTCTCTATCTTCTCATAATGATCAAATTGTTTCACATGATGATATAAATTCTAGCATTTGTCGTTGGCAAAGGATAGTGTAATTGGGAAAGTTTGAAGGTCTCCAATGAAGAGACTCGATCTTGAAAGACATGAATACACATTTCTTGATTTGCTGCCTTTTTGAGTGTGGGGTGACGAAATCTTTCTCTTTAGTCCCAATTATATGGCCAAACCCACTTCACATATATTCTTAGAATATAATTATATGGCCACCATCACAATCATCTCATTTTCTTTACCTTTTTTTTAGCTTTGGGTTCACTTTTCTTAGAAAAAATATCATGTTAGTAAAGTATACCAATTACCTATTTGTGATTATATCTGACAAATGCAATATACATATCTTTTTTTCAATTACTGAAAACCATTTTATATAATATATGTTATGCTTAAAACAAGAGGTAAGAGAAGGGACACAAGAGTTTTAAAAATTTGGATAACTAGGAGGAACGAGTATAGAGAGATGACCATTTTAGTTGTGAGATCAAGAGAGAATGATTTCTCATTTCCTTCCATAGCTCAAGCGGAGGCCACATGATGGTAAATAAAAAAGTATATATCCTTACATTCGAACTTGGGTATCTATATTGGGGAAAACATCAGATATCCCCAATGCGGTATCAATTTTGTTTATTGATAAAAGAAGGGTGGTCGTGGCTTTAATTGAGAACGAGATATCAGCGACCCTCATTTCTACTCCTTGTAGTAATATAAAACCAAACATAAAAAACTAAACCCCATTGGATAACCCCCAGAAAACGTGGTCAATCTAACGAGGAAGCTTCAATAGATTCAAGTAGTACAATACTTAACATGGAAGAATTTGCCTATTTCCATTGTTCAGTCAACAGATCGGAGCATTAACTCTGTGCCGCATCACAATTTAAGGCTACTCGTGGAAACTTGTTGGTTAAGTCTCTAAATTAGCTTTTCTTCTTACCGGTTTGGTTCGTCCTTGGCGACCAAGATTCTAGAAGCAAATGGCTTATTCCTATTCAAAATAATGGATCCATGAACGAACTGTCCACACAACTCACACACGTATTCCGGCGTGACCTCTCCCTGACTCTTCTATATTATATTATCATACATGTATACTAATTTATGTCTCCCATTCAGAAAAATCTATGAAAAATAAATAAGTAAGGACTAAGAAACAATATTCTTTACTTCCTTCCCAAGGAGAGGACCATCCGCTCTCTCTACTGCAGAATATACAGAATCTACTGCTCGATGTCCTCGTGGCCGAGAGACTGGATCTAAACCAACCGGTGCGGAGCCGCCACGTAATTCGCGGCGGGCCACTGGCCGGCTCTTGTTGGCCGAGAACGACGTGGCCCTTGTCCATTTGCTCCGAAAGGCACCGCTCGTCCACGTCACCGTCACCCTGCTGCTACTGCAGCCCTACTCCGTCTGTCGGTTGCCGTGGTTGTTTTCAAATTTAAACGCCTCCCTCGGTCCGAAGTAACGCCGGAAAGAGGAAAAAGAAACAGGGTTCCCCACTAACGCCGTTACCTTAAATCGACGGAGCGCCGTTCAAAACGGCAAATATCTCCCTCTACTAGTCTAGTTCCAAAGTCCTGACTTGACCAGTGCCCACTTCTCTATTCCCACACAAGGTGCGTGGCCCGATCCGACGGCGCCAATCACATCGTGGCCGTGGATGCTCGAAAACCCAACACACTTGGTTGGATCTCTTGTACAAATAGCGAGGCGCAGTGACGCCCCGTAGAGGAGAGAGAAAGCACCCATATTTGTGTAGGAGCAGCCGACGAGGGGAAAGCGGAGCCAGTGAGCGAGAAAGAATTTGGACCAAGATCGGAGGGTAGAGACGCAGCGAGAGAGAGTAGGTGGTGTGTCTCTAGAACATCGGAGGGTAGCGCAACTTAGGGTTTGCGACCGGCAGATGGCGGATCACGTTGAAGAGGAGACGCGGTCTGCGGAGTCCATCATGGACAAGATCAAGGAGAAGCTCCACGACTCCGGGTCCTCGTCCGACTCTGACGAAGGGGAGAGCAAGCTGGAGGAGACCGCCGCTGCCGTGAAGGCCAAGATCTACAGGCTCTTCGGCAGGGAGCAGCCGGTACACCACCTCCTCGGCGGCGGGAAGCGTATGGTTCCTACTTCTGCATCACTTCTTCTTCTACAATTGATTTTTTTTTTTTAACCCTTGTTGTTATGCCTCTCTCGAGGTGCTTGTTCGTCTTCGGCTGCTTGGTTCATTCTGTACTGCGATTCTCGTTTAATGCGATCTAGCTGGGTTAATCGCTGTACATGGCGAGAAATCGATCTGTGCATGCTTACACTTTCTCTCAGTGTGTAGTTTTTAGTGGATCCAGTGATCGCCTTTGATCTTTTTGCTTCACATCAGTCAGGATTTGGAACCTTAGCACCAGCTAATTTGCGAAGTTCTGGATTTCAGCTCCTTATTTATTTATTGATTCATTCGATTCCACTCTAGAAAAATTAACTGATGCACGAGGTGCCTATTTAAACTCTCACTATCTCGTTGTTTTCTTCTAGTTTTGTATTCCCAAATAGCCCTACTGTCACTTGTATAATATTCGTAAAGGCATGCTGAGCTGATTCATATCAATTTGATCTGTAACAAAAAATATTTCTGTACAAATCTGTTAAGCTTGGATGTCCTCATGACGTATCCTTGATGGGGCTTTTGCAGCGGCTGACGTCCTACTGTGGAGGAACAAGAAGATTTCCGGCACCGTCCTTGGCAGTGCCACCGCCGTCTGGGTCCTGTTCGAGCTCCTGGAATACCACCTCCTCACGCTCCTCTGCCACAGCCTCATCGTCACCTTGTCTATCCTGTTCCTCTGGACCAACGCTGCAGCGTTCATCAACAAGTGCGGACTTCTGCTTGATCGATGACCTCCCCTTGTCTTCCTTTGTATGCTATTTTTTTGATTGCTCTTTATTTCTAACTGGTGCTGTTTATGCTGGTTACAGATCCCCTCCTCGTATCCCAGAGGTTCTCATCCCCGAAGACGTAGCTGTGAACGTTGCCTTGTCATTGAGATATGAGCTCAACCGTGGACTCGCCGTGTTGAGGGAAATCGCATCTGGGCGGGATCTGAAGAAATTCCTCATTGTATGTTTGGATGCTTTTCTACTTTTTTTTGCCTTTCTAAACATGGAATGCTCTTTTTAGCATCTTTAGTTATGCATTATTCCTTTCCTTAGTTACATGATGAACTGTAAATTTTACTTCTTCAGGTGATTGCTGGACTGTGGGTAGTGTCCATTGTTGGCGGCTGCTGCAACTTCCTGACCTTATTCTACATAGGTAACCAGATAGTCTGCTAGTCATTGATTTCCACAATTTCTGTACTGGTTTCTCTTCATAGCTGCTCAGGTGGGGCCTGACTAATACTTGCTCTTGTCTTGTGAACCAGTGTTTGTGCTGTTGCACACTGTCCCTGTGATCTACGAGAAGTATGATGACAAGATCGACGCATTTGCTGAGAAAGCCCACATCGAGTTCAAGAAGCAGTATGCTTGTTTTGATGCTAAGGTTCTCAGCAAGATACCGGCCGCTCTTTCAAAAGCCAAAAAGCACTAGGCAGGGAAGGAATTGCAGATGTATTTCCTAGGGTATTGCATTTTGGTGTTAGACATGACCTTATCATACCGGTTGATCATGACGGATGTCAGTTGGCTGAAGAACTTGTTCCTGGTTTTTCTTTCCTTTCGGAAGTTTCTGTGCATTGGGGGCCTGGTATGGACACAATGTGGTTTTTTGGTTTAGAAGAAAAGGGTTTTGTGATATAAATCTTTCTTGCTTAGTTGCCTGTTATACTTGAGGCAAATGCTGCTTGCAGAATGGCTTTCTTTAGATGGGTGAGGATTCTTTGTTGCATGTTATGTTACAGATGTAAAACTTTATGCTAATTGCTACCTCAAAAAATTTATGGTTTTGGTATTTTCTACTAGTTGTGATAGGTGATTTGGTGTTAATGGGTTTGCATTATATCGGTTTTATCATTTGTGTTTGTTTTTGGTTGTTATCTTGTAATCTTTCTTACTTTTCATACTGCCACAACTCAACTGATCATGATTAACATGTCTTCTATGGAAACTAGGTTACCATCGCCATTTCCCAGCAAAATATATATCCAATGTGTAGGGAAATTTCTACTAACGAGAGTAAGATGACGGGAGTATGGGTTGTAAAAAAATGCAACTAAGTTGGCTGGGGTTTGATTATTGTCTGACCAGGGTGACTTCGTCTCTATGTATGGTGTAGCGGGTTTTTGGGTGTTAAATATAAGAAATCTAATAACAAACTATGGGGTGAAGAGTAGTTAGATTAGGGTTAGCACTAGACTGCGTGGGGTATCTTTTGCTCTTTAAAACCATTTGGTACGCAAGTCTACCACGTCTCCTGACAATTTTCTACCTTTCAGTTAATGAGGTCTAGCTGGTCATCATTTGTTTAACAAGGTAAGATTTCCTAGTTATTTCAGAATTATGTAAAATCACAAATTCGGTTCTGGGTAGACTAGGAAATGGTGGGAGTTTGGGTGCTGAAAATGTTGGTCACAGTCTGGGTTCTATTCTCCTTTTTGTTAGTATGCAGGTTCCTGACCGTTGAATTTTTCTTTTAGATGGAACAATCCTGCCTTTATTAGTGAAGGCCACAGCTTCTAGCGTAAGATTACTTTATATGTATCGTTGGGTGGCTTGAGTAGGGTACGTAGTGGTTGGTTGTGGTTGTGGTGGGGGTAGTTTTGCTAATAATTAAGTGATGTGCTCCTTTAGCACGTAGGGTACCTTAGAGATAATAAATATGTGAAAACCCTAAACTTATCGGTGGTCTTGTGATGAACGACTGGCGAAAATAGATATCCAAGCAATCAAACTTATTGGTATCATTCATATGAATGACTGGCTAACCTGCCTGCTAACCAGAATACTATCTTTTACCCCGCTGCGGTTGATTATCAATTGAAACTCTTGATGATTAGCTGAGGCTTACAGAGCTGTTGTTTGAAGGTCTGAGTGAGATGTTTAATATTAAGCATATTGACGCCCTGATATCTGTTTTACGTTTTTGCTATAGATTAATGGTATATGTCGTGGTATTGCATTTCTCTTGAATGAAGGCCTCTGGTGTTGATTTATTTCCATTGAATTTTGGATGAACGTAATGCATTTACATGGGCTGTGTATTCTGCACTTTCAGGCCGTGGGTGTTGCCTTTCTTGTATTTTATGCACTTTCAGGTCTTTGATGAAAATAATTTGAATGAAGATGATAGCCATGACAAATTGTCAATTGGTTGATTCGTTGCATTATTGTTCATGCGTGGGCTACTCAGTATCGTTTGGGCTATTTGAGCTATGATTTGGTCACCGGTGTCCTGAAATAAACTGTATCATTCGCATGACACTTTGTTTTGATAATCACAATAGGGAATTCCACCATTTATTTAAAGATATAATGCTGGTTGATGTATCATGGCTCATAAATTATGACCACCAGGGGATTAATTCATTGTAACTCGAGCTATGATGTCTGCCTAGCGTGATTGTTAGTAAGTCCACAGTATACAGTAGCATATGAATGCTGCCTACTGATCGTGGTACTATGGTTTTCATTATTTGCTTCTGCTATCTTCGGTGCATCCGACGTAATGCATGTAGACCAATTGTATAGTTCGTCCAGCAGCATTTGTTCTGCACTATTGCTTGACGAGGTTTTTCATTTTCAAACAATCGGTTAGATTTCTTGAGCTATTTGATGGGAAAGATGGTAAGCGGATTTACCTATATATTGCAAAAGTCCACATGTTTTATGATATTGCTTCCCACAGGTCCTACGTGCTATATGTCATATATCATAATTAAACTGTAATCTTTGCTTTGTGTAGCAGTGCACTGACTTTGCATAATTTGGGCTTTGGAAGTGGGCTCTCAATGAAACTTACTTTCTTTATTTCTTTCTAAATATGAGTTTGTCTTTCGGACATTGCTAAGTAGCTTGTGCTCTACAAGATTTTAATGTTCCTATTACTTGTTTGATTTGTTGTCTTGCCTCGGTTCTGCCTCAATTTCCTAAGGCTATAATTATTTTTTTCGACGAAGGCAGGCAAAGAAGCTAAGTCTAAGAAAAAAGGATTAGAGTTGGATCTTGGAATATTGACTCTTTGACAGGAAAATCTTTGGAGATAGTAGATACAATGATGAAAAAAAGAGTCAATATAGCTTGCTTGCAGGAAACTAAGTAGACATGAGAACGTTGTAGAGAGATTGGAGACACATGATACAAAATTTGGTATACAAACATTGACAAACATAGTAGTGGCGTAGGTATTATTGTTGGTAAGATGTTGAAGGATGATGTTGTCAAGATCACTAAGACGGGTGATAGAATCATAGCTATCAAGGTCATTTTTGGGGGAAAGATTTTTAACGTTATTAGCACTTATGTCCCCCAAGTTGGCCTTAGCGAGGAGGCTAAGAAGGATTTTTGGGATAATATGGGTAAATTGATGCAAGGAATACCGATAGAAGAGAAATTCATTATTGAGAGTGATTTAAATGGCCATGTGGATAGTAGCAATGATGGATATGAGAGAGTTCATGGAGATTTTGGATATGGCAGCATAAACAGAGAAGGAGAGAGGATATTTGATTTTGCAGTTGCATATGATATGATTTTGGCAAACACCCATTTCAAGAAAAGAGAATCTCATAAGATTACTTTCAAGAGTGGGCACAATTGTAGCCAAATTTACTACCTCCTTACAAGGCGGGAGGATCATAAAGTATGCAAGGACCATAAAGTGATTCCTGGCAAGGAACTCATGACATAAAATAGGTTGGTGGTTTTGGATATTAACATGAAGATCAATAAAGGCAAGCATAACAAAAATCAAGATAGCATGATCAAGTGGTGGAATCTTAAAGGAGAAAAGAAACTGACCTTTCATGATAAACTCATCAAGGAGGGAACTTGGAACTTAGAGTCTGATGTCAACACTATGTGGCATACCATGAGCATCTACTTAACAAAAATTGTCGAAGAGGTTTTGGGAGAGTCCAAGGGCTGTGGGCCTCCACCAAAAGAGACTTAGTGGTGGAATGATGAAGTACAAAAGGCTATTAAACTGAAAAGGGAGATCTATAGGAGCTTGCCCAAATCCCGAGATGATGCAACGTTCCAGAGATATAAGCAAGCAAAGAAAGAAGAAAAAAAGATTGTTCAGGAGGCAGGGTCAAGATATTTTGATAATATTTATAAGAAGCTGGATACTAGAAAAGGGGAAAAAGATATATATAAAATGGCTCATATAAGAGAAAGGAAAGGAAGAGACTTGAGGCAAGTAAAATGCATCAAGAATGAAGATGGTAGAGTACTGGTAAAGGACGATGATATCAAGAACCAATGGAGACATTACTTCCATAAGCTTTTCAATGGAAATACTGTAAATAATGTTAGTGACTCATGTGACAGGGATACAAGAGATATCATTTACACCCGACGAGTTTCACATTTTGAGGTCAAGAATGCCTTGAAAAAGTTAAAAATTAGAAAGACATGCGGACCAGACGGTATTCCCATTGATGTATGGAAGAGTATGGGGATGAAGGAGTTATGTAGTTAACATATTTTTTAACAAGATCATGAAGATAAAGAAGATATTGGATGAGTGGAGAAATAACACTATAGTCCCCATCTACAAGAACAAAGGCGATATTCAGAGCTGCGCAAACTACAAAGGTATCAAGTTGATTAGTTACACAATGAAGCTTTGAGAGAGGATTATTGAGTAGAGGCTAAGATCAATGACACAGATATCAAATAACCAATTTGGTTTCATGCCTGGTAGATTAACAACAAATGCTATTTTTATGATAAGGAGGCTTATGGAGAAGTGTAGGAAAAGAAAAAGAAATCTTCACATGGTTTTTCTCAATTTGGAAAAGGTTTATGATCGAGTATCTAGAGAAGTGTTGTGGATGGTTTTGAGGAAAAAGGGGTGTGCCAATCCAATACATTGACTTGATTAAAGACATGTATGGTAGTTCTACTGCAAGTGTGAAGACTTTGGAGGGAAAATACCAACATTTCTCATCACAGTTGGGGTACACCAAGGATCCACACTCAGTCTGTAACTTACTTTGGTTCTTTATGAACCGGGATGTAAATGACTTAATTTGGTTCTTTATGAATAGAGTTTTTCAGTTTATGGATCTCTTTGTAAAAAGTTTTAAATTTTTAGTGATTTTCAGTAATTCCGCTGCTAATGATCGCTTCAACATTAGTTAATCTTGTTTTTATGAGTCAGACGTCACAATTTAGTTGATATCAGAGCTCTAGGTTTGATGAGTCTACAGAGACATATGATTAAGGTTGTTGAGTCTGTTCTAGTGTCTTCCAGTTTATCTGATAGTGTCTTCTTCTCATATAGAAGGAGAAGAAGAACTAAAGATGTTTGAATCACACGATGAACATGCTGCCGAGAGCAGCGTTGCTGCACCAGGAGGAGGTGCAGGAGACCATGATAGGGAGGAGCCCATACATGAACAACCCCACTTTAATCAAGATGATATGGGGAACCCAACCTTCCAAGCTATGTTTGGGCAGTTTATGACAGCCATGACCCATATGACAGATAAGATGCCATTACCTGCACCTAGGGCACCTACCCACCATGAAAGATAAGGAGCCGGCAAGACATTTGAACGACTTCGCCGGGTTGGAGCCACAGAATATGCTGGGACAACTAACCCAACAGATGTTGACATGTGGTTGAATGAGCTGGAAAAGGCCTTCAAAATTCTTAACATCCCAGAAGCTGAGAAGGTTAGACATGCTGTGTACCTTCTTAAGGGGAGTGCTGGTCATTGGTGGACCATAGAGGAGGGCAAGAGGCATGGTGTGGAGATCGAATGGGAAGTATTTCGATGAGAATTCGTCAATAGATACTTTCCTAAGAGGTTCCTAGATGAGAAGATCTCTCAGTTTGAGAGATTAAGACAATGACCAATGAACATTAGCGAGTATGAGGCTAAGTTCATGGAACTTTTGCGGTTCTGTCCGCATATGGCAGCTACCGATGAAGAAAGGATTCAGCAATTTGAGAAAGGATTGAATGCCGATTTGACCACTCATGTGTCTGCTCTGGAGAATAGGGAGAGGTTTACGAATTTTGTGGAGTCGTTTAGATGGATAGAGAGGTCTGTGACCGAGAAGCGGCAGACTAAGAATAAGAAAGTGTATCCCCAATTTCAAGGACCCTTGTCCAAAAGTTTTAAGAAACTGAGGTATTCTGTACCTACACCACAACCAAGGTTCAATACCCAGACGCAGTGGACGTCAAATAGGGGTAGAGGCTGTAGTTTACTACTAGAAGGAGCCAACAACTCAACATCTATGTCGGTAACAAGACCATCCAGGCCACAACCAGGGAACAAATGTTGTTTTATATGTGGAAAGATGGGACATTTGATGAAGGATTGTCGAGTTAGAGAAGCAAGTGTGACTCAACCTCAGAGGTAGAGTCAACAAGGCTCTCAGAGGCGACAGTTTCCAAGTGGCGCTAGAAGACATGGACAAGCGTCCCAAGCTGGATCATCGACACCCAGTAATCGAGCACCGAATCAACCGTAGGCGACAACGAGATTCTATGCGATGAATCCGCCTGATGCAGTGGTCAACCCTCGGGTCGTGACAGGTCAGATGGAACTGTTTTATTCTGATATGTCGATATCCTGCGTCGTATCTGTTTTAATTGATCCGGGTGCTACAAATTCCTTTATCACTCGAAGAGTGATTTTTGACTGCAACATGACTACCAGTCATAGAGCAGATAGCCTATTGTTAGAGACTCCTTTAATGGGATATGCTATGTTGCGGGAGGTGTGTTCTCCCTACACTCTTTTCTTTTCTAAACATCACATTCAAGTGGATCTTATACCATTTGAGATGCACGGGTTTGATATAATTCTTGGGATGGACACCTTAGAGAAGTATAAGGTTTTCTTAGATTGTGAGTCCAGGCAAGCAGTGTTCACAGATGATAGTGACACATGGATCTTTTAGGGAGATAGAAAGATTCTTCCAACCTGTCTTGTGTCAACTATGGTAGCTGAGAAGTTGACGAGGCAAAGATGTTTTGTATTCTTGGCACATGTGGTAGATACCACCATAGAGAGCCCTCATCCTTTTGAAGTTTCGGTAGTCAGGGAATTTGAAGATGTATTTCCTGAAGAACTTCCAGGTGTTCCTCCGCCCAGAGAGATTGATTTTGAGATTAATCTAGTCTCGGGCATGCAACCAACAGTACAAACACCATACAGGATGGCGCCTGCTGAGATGACAAAACTCAAGAAACAACTTCAGGAGTTGCTTGAGAAAGGTTTTATTTGATCGAGTACTTCACCATGGGGTGCTCCGGTCCTCTTTTTTAAGAAGAAGGATGGATCAATGCGGCTATGCATTGATTACAGACAGCTAAATAAAGTAACTATATATATTTTTTTGATGAACCCGGTGTGTTGCTCTTTTCTATTAAGCTGAATAAAGACTGTACAGGATGGGCTCTGGCCAAGGTGACCGGAGACTATAAGAGAAGGAAACAAAAAAGCTCACAAACGAGCATGAAAAAGGCATCTATGTAAACTAGCAACTATCTGTAAAGCATCTATAGAAAACACAGCCAAAACTACAAACTTCCAAGACCCAACTCAACTTAAGAGAGGCATTCAATGTCCTTGCATGCTCTACTCCACAACATCTCAACAGAGGAGCAACGTCCCTTGAAAATACGACCATTCCTCTCCATCCAGAGGTGATAGAGGATGGCAACCAACATGAATTTACTGTCGCCCCTAAACTTGGGTAGATCCTCAATCATCACGAGGGGCTTTCCATGAGCTCCTCTGAAAAGAACCCACACCTCAGAACTAAAACGGCATTCAAACAACAGATGAGCCACAATGTCTTCATTATTCTTGCACATCGGACACCTAGAAGCAAGCTGGTAGCCAACCCTCCTCAGATATTCATTACTAGGTAGACGGTTGAGCAGCAACTTCCAAAGAAAGCAAGACCAACTTCTAGGCAGCTTATTGTCCCACACCCACTTGGACCAAAGAACTTTTCCTTTCGACTTCCTGACCAGCTCCCAACCATCCCTGCACTTGAAAACATCACCATCGTTATACGAGATTCTATCCTTTTCTTCAACCTCCAACACAGGAACCATGTACATAATGTCCCCAACTTTGTCACTTCCCCTTATGTCGGGGTAGACCCACCTGCCTCCTTTTAAGCATTCATTCACCTTACAGTTGATATCCTTGCCAATCCTCATCACCTATTGAGTGTCACACAGATCTAACAACATCCTCTTATTAGGTAGCCATGGATCCTTCCAGAGAAGAAAGGAGTTACCATCTCCAACACTGAACTTAACTTTATACTTTAGAAGATCTCTACATTTCAGAATCCTCCTCCACAGCCATGGAGATGAAGCTTTGCTCTCCACAGCCCAAGGATTGATGACTTGTTTGATCAGTTGCGTGGTTCAACTGTCTTTTCCAAGATAGATCTGAGGTCGGGATACCATCAGTTGTGTATTAAGGAGGGTGATATACCTAAGTCTGCCTTTAGGACAAGGTATGGTCACTATGAGTTCACAGTTATGTCATTTGGACTAACTAATACACCGACTACATTTATGGAACTCATGAATAGAATCTTTCATCCTTTTCTGGATCAGTGTGTAATAGTTTTCATAGATGACATCTTAATCTACAGTAGAGATGCTTAACAACATGAGCAGCACCTCCGTCAGGCTCTAACTTTGCTAAGAGAGCATAAGTTATATGCTAAGTTTAGCAAATGTGAGTTCTGGCTATCAGAAGTTTCTTTTCTAGGAAACATGATATTTGCTTCAGGTATTCGTGTTGATTCTAAGAAGGTGGAATCTGTCCTGCAATGGGAACAACCGAAGACACCGATGGAAATTCATAGTTTCCTAGGGTTGACAGGCTATTACAGGAGGTTCATTAAGAACTTCAGTTCTATAGCTTTACCCCTGACTAAGTTGACCATGAAGGAGGTTCTTTTTGCCTAGAATGACAAGTGTCAACAATCATTTCAGTTGTTGAAAGAAAGGTTGACAAGTGCACCTATGTTGGTGTTACCTGAGCAAGGGAAAGGGTACGTAGTTTTCTGTGATGCATCTAAGAATGACTTAGGATGTGTGTTGATGCAGGATAAGCAAGTGATTTCTTTTGCTTCTCGACAGCTTAAGAAACACGAGGAGAATTATCCAACACATGATCTAGAACTAGCTGCTGTAGTCCATGCTTTGAAGATCTGGAGACAATATCTCTATGG
Organism: Alisma plantago-aquatica; assembly: GCA_963693085.1. NCBI lineage: Eukaryota > Viridiplantae > Streptophyta > Magnoliopsida > Alismatales > Alismataceae > Alisma > Alisma plantago-aquatica. The sequence goes on along the minus strand of OY856409.1, from coordinate 297,268,852 downwards.
ATTTTCACAGACCTTAAGAACCTAAAGTATATCTTTTCTCAGCATGAGCTAAACATGAGGCAATGCCAGTGGATGGAGTTAATCAAGGACTACGATTGTATAATTGATTATCATCCAGGGAAGGCCAATGTGGTTGCTGATGCTTTAAGTAGGAAATCAACAACACCGACCCTAAATCAAGCACAGTTGAATTCCTAAGTGTGTTCTAAGAGGGATATGTTTATATCTTTGAGGCAAAACAATGTACAACTAAAAGTATCATTGTTAGCCGGGTTGTTAGCTGAGATGCACATAAAACCAACTCTGAGACAACAGATTAAAGAAGCACATTAGGTTGATGTTGTAGTTCAGCAGATTAGATCAGAGTATGGTAGTGAAAAACATGATGGTTTTCATGATTCAGATGATTAGGTAGTCTGTTACCATGGTAGGATGGTAGTACCTGATGCCGATAACTTAAGAAAGTTAGTCCTGGAAGAAGCTCATTCTTCGATGTATGCTATGCATCCAGGAAGCACCAAGATGTATCATAACTTAAAAGATATGTATTGGTGGCTTGGATTGAAGAAAGATGTAGCTGAGTTTGTTATGCGGTGTCCGGTGTGTCAGCAAGTTAAAGCTGAACATCAAAAGCCCACAAGAACAATGCAACCCCTACCTATACCGCAGTGGAAATGGGATCATGTGACCATGAACTTTGTGGTTGGTTTGCCTAGAACAACCAAATGTTATGATTCCATTTGGGTGATAGTTGATAGGTTGACTAAGACAACACATTTCTTACATGTCAAAACAACTTACACTGTTGAGAAGCTGGCACAATTATATGTAGATGATATAGTGCGTTTGCACGGAGTTCCAGCTACTATCATTTCTGATAGAGGTCCCCAGTTTACGAGTCGTATTTGGGAATGACTTCACAAAGCTTTGGGTACACAGTTAAGGTTTAGTACAACCTTTCATCCACAAACAGATGGACAATCTGAAAGGACTATACAGACCTTGGAGGACTTGCTTAGGGCATGTGTCCTTCATTTTGTAGGAAGTTGGGAACTACACCTGAGCTTGATAGAGTTTGCTTATAATAACAACTATCAACATAGTATTGACATGGCACCATATGAAGCTTTATATGGTAGACAATGTAGATCTCCTTTATGTTGATATGAAACAGGAGAAAACCAACTTTTGGGTCCTGAACTTGTGCAACAGACAACAGAGAAGATTAAAGTAATACAACAACAGTTAAAGACTGCACATGATAGACAAGAATCATACGCCGACAAACGGAGAATACCTTTAGAATTCCAATTTGGAGACAGAGTATATCTTAAGGTCTCACCTTGGGAAGGAGTTCTTAGATTTGGAAGAAAGGGAAAGTTAGCTCCTAGATTTATGGGGCCTTATCCAATCATTGAATGGATTGGAAAGGTAGCTTATAAGCTGGAGTTACCACCTGAGTTGCATAAGATGCATCCAGTGTTCCACATCTCTATGTTGAGAAAGTTTCATCTTGACACAGAGTTAGTTTTGCAACATGTGGAGGTAGAACTAAATGATGATATATCGTATGTTGAAGGACCTGTATTGATCCTTGACAAAAGAATTAAAAAGCTGAAAAAGAAAGACATTTGTCTTGTAAAAGACCTCTGGAACCACCGTGGCATTGAAGAAGCTACATGGGAACTAGAGGAAGAGATGAGAAGAAAATATCCTACTCTTTTCTCTTAAATGTTTTTGTTGATGATTTCAGGGACGAAATCCTTGTAAGGGGTGGATAATTTGTAACATCCCTGACCTGGGTTATGTTCTAACCCTAGGTGTTTTTCCTAATAAAGTTGATTAGATGCTTGCTCTTAATTCTTGAAAAGTAATTAAGACTCAATAGGAACTTATATTTCAATTTTAGTCCTTTTTGAATAATGTTGAAACATTATTTTGTTAATTTTGGACAAATGTGCAAATTACCCAAGTTGAGGGGTTAACTTGCAAATTGTACATCATAAAATGTTCCTTAGATGTTGAGACATCATAAGAGTGAGTATGATGCAGCGGTATGGCTTCCACAAGCTTGAGCACCAAGATAGAGCTTGTTGAGCATTCTTTGTGCATTAAAAACCTAGTTTTGGTGTAATGTGCAATTTACCCAAAACCTAGGGTTCAATATGAAAATTACCACTTCATGAGGGTCCCCCATGTTTCTTGGCATCATGTAGAGCAAAGCAAATGAGAGGGGCACCTCATTTGAATTATTTTGGAGGAGAGAGAATCTTGGTATTAAAATAATCAAGATTTAAGCATAAATGGAACTTTAATTCAATTTAATAGAAAAAGAAATATATTAATTGAAGAGCCCTTCAACCAAAAGTTGAGGGATGAATTTGAAAAGGGTTGGACGAGCTTGTGCCTTGAAAAGGCACGAAAAGATCTAGTTTGAGTGGAGACTCCACTCACATTAAGTTAATAAAAAGTAATATCCACTAAAAATGGGATATTAGTATAATATGATTAAGGTGCTTAATTTCTTTTCTTTTAATTCTTGGATAATGAAGAGGTTTTGCAAGGGAAAGAAGATGGATTCGTGGCCAAGGAGTTGAGGGGGATATGTTTCAACAATTTTGGAAATTAAAGGAATTAATTCCATTTTCTCTCTCCTTGGAATTTCCTTATACATATCTCATTTTCTACCCACTTAAGGATCTTTTTCGGAATTCCTTTTCCCTTCTTGCTTTGGCCGACCACAAGAGAGCTTAGGAGAAGGATAAGGACGACCCCCAACCTGTTGGTAAGTTCTTGACCTTCTTTCACCTTGATTTCATGGTGAAAACCGAAAATCAATGCTTGATTTCTTGTTTTCTCCATCCAATCTTCAACTCTAGCCCACTATTTCATCCAAAAGCTTGAGAATGGACCTTGGGCAGTTGTTAAAGCTTCATCCACCATTGGAGTCGTGGATCTTGGAGCTTGGAATCAGATTAGAAGGTGGGTTATATAACTTAAACCCTTAAACATTGATATTGCATTCAATTCTCCATGATTTGTTGTTCATCTTGTTCTATTTTGAACTTCCTTTGATTCATTGCTGTGATTTCCATGAAAATGGCAGTAGTTCTTGGATGAACAAAGGAAGATGATGATGAAATCATCTTGGACACTTTTCCCAAGAAAATCCTATTCCAAACAGTTTCAACAAAAGTGTTCAATCAGTTTCCACAAGATCGTTTGAACTTAAATAGTTTCATCAAACCGTTTGGAAGTAAATAGTTTCATCAAACCGTTTAGGAGCAAACGGTTTCAAACCATTTGGAAGAGTTGACCATGGTTGACCATTTGGATATTTGATGTTAATAATGATTGTTGATGACCTATTATATATAATTGATTAATTTCAAAGGGGTCATTAGTTGAAGGTCCATCAAGTAGAAAACCCTAATCGGGTTAGGTGCTGATTTTCTAATTAATTGATTTAGAACTTTGGGTTGATTAACCCAAACGGTTTGGAGATCACCCAAACGGTTTCAAAACTGTTTGGAGGTCAACCAAGACCGTTTGGAGGTCTAGGGTTGAGTATGGATGGGTATTTGAAGATCCAAAGATACTAAATTGTAATGTAATTAATTGCTGATTTGGTGATCAATCCAATGACCTAAACCCTAATTAGATTCCACCAATTTTCATGTTGGAATGGGAAAACGGTCTCAAAACTGTCTGGAGGTCATCCAAACGACCTCAAGACCGTTTGAGGTCAGGTCATACCCAATTTGAATGGAGGTCTAATGATTTTAAAGTAAATAGTTTCACAATGACTAACATTGAAGGTACATCGATTTCAAACCCTAATCCAATTGAATTCAAAACCTTAATTGATGATCAATTGAAAGTCAAATAAATTGAAGGATGATTTATTAAACTCAATTGAAGTATGATGCTAGGTTCAATTGGAGAGTGGTTACATGAATTCAATCGATGATGGAATCAACCTTGGAAACCCTAAATCAATTGAAGTATGATGCTAGGTTCCTGGATTATCCTTGGAGATTTCAATGCTGTGAGGAAAGTTGATGAGAAGATGGGTTTAGATCCTCCTTCTGCTAAGTCCATGGAAGATTTTAACAATTGCATGCTGAGTTGTAACCTGTTCGAACTTAGACTCAATGGTTTTCTATTCTCTTGGGACAATCATCAAAGTGGAAAAGGCTTTGTGACTTCTTACATTGATCGTATTCTTTACAATGATAAATTCATGTCTGAGTTTGATGATTATAAAAGCGTCCTTCATTCTAATACTATTAGTGACCACAAGATTTGGCCCTTGACATTGGGGAAAGAGTTAAAGTTAAAACTCCGTTTAGATTTATTAATGCTTGGTGTTCTAGACCTGATTTTACTAACATTGTCAAGAGAAGTTGGAGCAAGGATGTTTCGGGTTTTCCTATCTTTAAAGTGTATTCCAACCTTAGGAAGCTTCGTATGGCTCTCTCTGAATGGAACAAATCCCATGTGGGCAACTTTTATGATAAATCCAGGAAGAAAGAGTTCTTAGTTGCTGAAGCTCAGCTGGCCCTGGACTTGGATCCTTCTAATGTTACTCTTCAAGAAGAGGTTTGCCTCAAGAGGAAAGAAGCTATTGCTGCTAATTTGCAGGAGGAATCTTTGCTTAGACAAAAATCTAGAGTTATGTGGCTGAAAGAAGGGGATTCCAACTCGAAATTATTTTATACCTCCATTAAAGTCAGAAGGAACTTCAATCATATTAAGGCTTTATATATTGATGGCACTGTTTGTTCTGATGTTTCTGCTATCAAGAAGCATATTGAGGACTATTATTATGGCTTGTTTAATAACACTCATGTTGCTGCTCTGGATATTCTGGATGACCTTCCTTTTCCTAAGCTAAGTGATGTGGATAATCTTGTCTTAGATAGGCATTTCACCATTAAGGACATCATTGATGTTGTCAAAGGTTTCAACTCTGATAAATGCCCTGGACCTGACGGTTTTAATGGTAAATTCTACAAGGATTGTTGGAGCATCATATGTTCTGATGTGGTCGAGACTGTGTTTAGTTTTTTTAACACAGGGAGGTTGCTTAAAGAGGCTAATCGTACTTTCATTGTTCTCATCCCAAAAGTGAAAGATTTAAATGAGCTCAAGAACCTTAGACCCATAGCTCTTTGCAATGTTTTTTATAAGATTATCGCTAAGCTGTTAACTAATAGATTGCAGAAAGTTTTGCCCTCTATTATCAGTGACAATCAATGTGCTTTCGTTCATGGCAGAAGCATCAAAGATGCTGTGCTTCTTTCCAATGAATTGATTCATGACTTTAACAAGAATGGTTGTAAGCCGAAGATGTGTATCAAGATTGATATTTCAAAAGCATACAACTTTGTTTCTTGGGATTCCCTCTTCTACATCTTTCGTGTTATGAACTTCCCTCACTACTGGACTGTTTGGTTTAAAGAAATCTTTGGTACTATGTCTTATGAAGTTTTAGTCAATGGAGAAGCCACGAAGTCCTTCAAGCCTAGGAATGGTGTGAGGCAGGGCGATCCCATAGCCCCCTATATTTTTGTTCTCATTATGCAGGTGGTCTCTCTCGTTTTTGAGGATGAAGTGAAGAAGGGTAACCTGAAACCGTTGAGGGCCTCTGACTCCTTAGCGGTTTCTCACTTAATCTTTGCTGATGACTTAATGGTTTTTGCTGAAGCGGATGTCCAGAGTGCGGCTTCCATCAAGAGGGTCCTTAATAAGTTTTATAGTTCTACTAGTTTGAAGATTAATTTTGAGAAAAGTGTGGTTATTTACAGCTGTGGTGTGGATAAAAATAGCATTGGCAGTGTCTTGGGTATCAATGAAGGTGCACTCCCGGTTAGGTACCTTGGTGTTCCTCTCTTCATTGGTAGGCTTACTAAAGCTCATTGTAGTCCCTTAGTGGACAAGATCAAAAGGAGACTTGATAACTGGAAAGCCTCACATCTTTCTATGGCTGGTAGGATTGAATTAGTTCAATCTACCCTCACTGTTACGTATCAATATTGGGCGGCTATTTTTCCTTTACCTTCTTCCATTTGTGAGGACATTGACAAGCTTTGTCGTGATTTCATTTGGGGTAAAACAGATTCTAAGTCTTCTGTCCATCTTGTCAAGTGGAGTTCCATAGTTAAACCCAAGATCACTGGAGGTCTGGGTATTAAAAATATCAGGGATGTTGTCAAAGCGGATACTATTCTTCATGGGTGGAACATTGTAAAAAAGAAAGATGACATTTGGATAAAATGGATTCACGAGAGATACCCGAAGAGGAATTCTTTCTGGTCCCTGTCAATTAATGATTCTATCTCCTGGGTGTTCAAGAAGGTGTTGATGGAACGTGATGTGCTCAGAGGGTTTATTAGCCTCACTATTGGCAATGGCTTAGATACTTATGTGTGGCTTGATCCTTGGCTCCTGAAAGCTAGGTTCCTTGTGGAGGTGCTTGGGAAGCAAAGCTTTATTCAGTTGGGTCTTCCTAGTAAAGCTAATGTAAGTAGCCTTATTAATGATGGTGAATGGTTTTTTGATGAGTCTAGACTGCATATTCAGCTTTTTAATATTTTAAAGACTCTTCCACCGCCTAATGACTTTAGTGATAGCATCTCCTTTGTTGGGAATTCTGATGTGAATCTAAGGTTGATTATGGAGAATCTAAGTTCTGCTCGTGCTGTTACCCCCTCTCCCTTTTTTCAATGGCTATGGAGTATTAGTGGTCCTAAAAGGTTTCAGGTGCTGGGCTGGAAGATTGGTCATGGCAGAGTCCTTACTTCTAGTTATATCAAAGGTTTGGGCATTTGTCTGGCGTCGAGATGCCCTTTATGTAAGGCTGCTGAAGAGGAGGTCTTCCATGTTTTCTTTACCTGCCAGTTCACTAGGGCCATTTGGAGTCTCGCCTGCTCTGCTTTCTCTTTCCATATTCCTGAAGATTTAAACGATCTATGTTCCCTTCATGGTAGGAAATATGTGGTGATATGCATCTGCATTTTTCATTGGTTGCGGAAGGAAAGGAATGATAGAATTCACAGAAGTTGAGAGAGAAGTGCCCACAACCTTTGGTTGAGTATTCTGGATGATATTCGATGCATTCTGGAGTAAGCTGGTGATGGTTTTTTTGATACCATGACCACGACCGTGTTTGGGATAACACGACCGTGTTGGGTCCCTGTTATCTGTGCTTCCTGTTGGCTCTTCCTTGACCGTGACCGTGTTTTGGATAACACGGCCGTGCTGGGTCCCTGCTATCCGTGCTTCTTGTTGTTTCTTCTGTGGGAGGTGCTTGGCTGTATAGTTTGCCTTTTTTTTTCTTCTCCTACCTTCCTTGATTACACTCCTTTGTTCTTTGTATAGAGAGTGTACATATTCTTATACAGTTTACAAAAATTTATAAAAAGCAATGGAAGAGCTCGGTTCACCAAAAAAAAATATAAGTGTTTGAGACCATTTTTGGTCCATTCGGTTTTGAGGAGGTTTGGACCAAATGGTCTCAAGACCATTTGGGACCAAACGATCCCAAACCATTTGAGGCCCAATCGATCTCATGAATGTTTTGGTTAAACGGTTTTGAGCACAAAGTTTCTATTCAGTTTCAAAACCGAATGAGGTCAAGCACCTCAAGACCGCATGAGGTCAAGCACCTCAAGACCGCATGGATGGTCAAAGGTGGTGATTGAAGGATTGAAAGTCAAAGGGCCAATAATTTTTGAACTCTAACAATTCAATCGATTGAAAGTTTCAATGTAGCAAAGCATGTTCAATTGATTGATAAGTTTATCTAAAGAACCCTTGCGGTTTTGAAACTGTTTTGGCCCAAACGGTCTTGAGACCATTTGAGTCCAAATGGTATTGAAACCGTTTGGGGTCAAATGGTTTCAAAACCGTTTGGAGATGAAATGGTTTCAAAATTGTTTGGTTATGAAACCTCAAAACCGAATAAAGGTCAATTGTGATTCAATCATTTGGAAATTGAAGGTGATGATTGTTCCAATGATACAATGATTGATAGTGATGGTAATCAATGAAGGTACACAAGTTGAAATCCTAAAAGTACCTAAATGATTAGTACCATTAAAGGGATAAACCCTAATTGCTTATAAGAACAAAAACTTAGTACACTGTCATTCATAGCTGTATGTACTTGATTGAAAGGTTGATATAACCTAATCAAGTTGAGAGGATGATAGAATGGAATTCATACATAAGTATGATTTGTGTGGTGATTAAGGGTATGATCCTTAGCAAAGAGATCATGAAACCCTAATCATGAGCATAAACCCTAATTGACAAGATCATTGAACCCTAACCCTAAATTAGGGCAATTCTGAATGAAACCCTAATCTAGGAAGATAATGTGATATGAATTTAGGGTAATGACATGAGTAACCCTAATTCATGGTATTTTGGTCCAAAACCCTAATTTGGATGAATAGTAAACCCTAATTGTGGGGTATTGAATATAAACCCTAATCTAGGGTAATGTGATGTGAATAGTAAACCCTAATTCTAAATAAGGTAAAGGTGTATGTGAAACCCTAATTCTGAGCTATACTATATAACATGAAACTCTAATCTTGGACAATGAAATTATGAATCATTGTTCCTAATTGATCAAAGGGGATGAGTAACCCTGATTGAAATGAAAAAAAGAAACCCTAACCTTAGTAAGGGAATAGTGATGTTACTCTTGAATAATGATGCTATAATTGCTATGTATAGTGTTAATATGTAATTGATATAATTGTTATTATGTGCACTAATTATGCAGGTTTCATGAGATGTTGGACATAGCCATGTATGAGCCATGATGTCTTACTATTGAAATTGTTTTATGGGCCTTGCGAGCCATAATATACTGTGTTGCCTAGAGAGAGGTAACAAGAGATATTAATGGGCTTCAAGAGCCATGTGAAATACATGCATTGCAATTATCATGTTTCCATTGGTCAGATGACCTAAAGGCATTAAGTTACCTGTTAAAGTGGTAACAAATGTTTTGATGAACTAAGGGTTTGAACACCCATATGCTTGAATCATGATGATGAGATGATACGAGACTGAGATCCCAATGTTAATAAAGCTATGAAAAGAACTTGATAGAAATAGTACTCATTCTTTATAGTAATTGTTATAATGGTTTATGTTTGAAAACATGCTTGATGCTAAAAGAATATTGTAATGTACTTAAATAATCAAGTGAAATGATATCATGTAGAGCCCTGACCATAGATCCATCATCGTCAGCAGTTTGGTGATGGTGAAATAGGTTTTCTTATGGGAACTCCTGGAGGGCATACTTTTGAGTATGTGGGGGTTATGGGCGCGAATATCGTTACACCCTAATGGAGGAATTGATGTGAGATAAACATTAAATCTCTCAATCCTTCATTATATATATGCCGGGATGGATGTATCACTAATCTCCCGATGATGTTAATGCCGAATCGATGTGAGATAAATATGAAATCTCTCGATTGCGAAGAGAGTACATCATGCCACTATAACTCTAATAGCGAAGTTTCCAGTATACCCTGGAAAGCTATTTAGTAGAGACACAAGATGTCCTGCATTTGGTCCTCACATTGACTGAGGAAGATGAGGTCATGGAAATCTGACTCTTCTATTAACCTATGTATGGTACCGATTTCGATTTCGCAATGGTCAGTTGGAGTATGAGCGGTATACCTCATCTCCTCAGGGCTTAAGCTACGATTGTAAAATGTAATCAGCCGTGTAGCGTATTTGCTTAGGATTGAAATACGAGAATCAATAGTTGATGATACATTGTTTAGTATATCTTAGTTGGATAAATGCTATACATGTTCTTCATACTCATTATTGAATAAATGACATGCTGCCTTATCAAGACATAGCTGAAATAACTTGAATAGAGAATACTGCTCTAAATAGTATAGTCAATGGTTTAGCTGTTTTTGAATATTGATGATTATTTTTCTCAGTTTTATTCTATTATCTGCAATAATAATGTTTCTGGCGGAGAGTTATATCTCTCGCTAGGACAATTTTCAATTGTCTCACCCTCGTGGGATTCAACTTTTTAGGTAGATGCCGAGGAAGAGGTAGAAACCCTACAGTGGGTGCAGAACAACATCAACAGTAGCATCAATAAGGACAACAATGAATCCTCAGGTGGAGACACTGGCTATCATGTTCTATAAATAGAGAGTCCTATATGTCGTCTCTGTACTCTCAGGTCCTAGGAGTCAGTAGTTAGTTTAATATTGATCTGAGATTTTGGCTTGATGCCTTGAGATTTTTATACTGCCTTTATATAGCTTAACATGGCAGTTGATGCTTGTAACTTTCGAAAAGGAGATGACACCAGTAATGTACTGATGAACCAGGATGTAAATAACTTACTTTGGTTCTTTATGAAAAGAGTTTTTTAGTTTATGGATCTCTTTGTAAAAAGTTTTTAATTTTTAGTGATTTTCAGAAATTTCACTGCTAATGATCGCTTCCGCATTTGTTAATCTTGTTTTTATGAGTCAGACATCATAGTTTAGTTGGTATCAGAGCTCTAGGTTCACTGAGTCTACAGAGACATAATATTAAGGTTGTTGAGTCTGTTCTAGTGTCTTCCAGTTTATCTGATAGTGTCTTCTGCTCATATAGGAGGAGAAGAAGAACTAAAGATGTCTAGATCACACGATGAACATGCTATCGAGAGCAGCATTTCTACACCAGGAGGAGGTGCAGGAGACCATGATAGGGAGGAGCACGTACCTGAACAACCCCAATTTAATCAAGCTGATATGGGGAACCCAGCCTTCCAAGCTATGTTTGGGCAGTTTATGGCATCCACGACCCATATGACAGATAGTATGCCATTACCTGCACCTAGGGAACCTACCCACCATGAAGGATAAGGAACCGGAAAGACATTTGAACGACTTCGCCGGGTTGGAGCCACAGAATATGCTGGGACAACTGACCCAGCAGATGCTGACATGTGGCTGACTGAGATGGAGAAGGCCTTTAGAATCCTTAACATCCCAAAAGCTGAGAAGGTTAGACATGCTGTATACCTTCTTAAGGGGAGTGCTGGTCATTGGTGGACCATAGAGGAGGGAAAGAGGCATGGTGTGGAGATCAAATGGGAAGTATTCTGACGAGAATTCATCAATAGATACTTTCTTAAGACGTTCCTAGATGAGAAGATCTCTCAGTTTGAGAGATTAAGACAAGGACCAATGAACATTAGCGAGTATGAGGATAAATTTATGGAACTTTTACGGTTCTGTCCGCATATGATAGCTACCGATGAAGAAAGGATTCTACAATTTGAGAAAGGATTGAACGCCGATTTGACCACTCCTGTGTCTGCTCTGGAGAACAGGGAGAGGTTTGCGACTTTTGTGCAGTTGGTTAGACGGAGAGAGAGGCCTGTGACCGAGAAGCGGAAGACTAAGAATAAGAAAGTGTATCCCCAATTTCAAGGACCCTTGTCCAAAAGTTTTAAGAAATTGAGGTATTCTATACCTACACCACCACCAAGGTTCAATACCCATATGCAGTGGACGTCAAATAGGGATAGAGGCCGTAGTTTACCACCAGAAGGAGCCCACTGCTCAACATTTATGTCGATAACAGGACCATCCAGGCCACAACCAGGGAACAGAGGTTGTTTTATATGTGGAAAGATGGGGCATTTGATGAAGGATTGTCGAGTTAGGGAAGCAAGTGTGACTCAAACTCAGAGGCAGAGTCAGCAAGGCTCTCAGAGGCGACAGTTTCCAAGTGGCACTAGAGGACGTGGACAAGCATCCCAAGCTGGATCATCGACACCCAGTAATCAAGCACCGAATCAACCGCAGGCGACGATGAGATTCTATGCGATGAATCTGCCTGATGCAGTGGTCAACCCTCGGGTCATGACAGGTCAGATGGAACTGTTTTATTCTGATATGTCTATATCCTGCGTCGTATCTATTTTAATTGATCTGGGTGCTACACATTCCTTTATCAATTGAAGAGTGATTTTTGACTGCAACATGACTACCAGTCATAGAGTAGATAGCCTGTTGTTAGAGACTCCTTTAATGGGATCTACTGTGTTGTGGGAGGTGTGTTCTCCCTGCACTCTTTTCTTTTCTAAACATCGCATTCAAGTGAATCTTATACCACTTGAGATGCACGAGTTTGATATAATTCTTGGGATGGACACCTTAGAGAAGTATAAGGTTATCTTGGATTGTGAGTCCAAGCAAGCAGTATTCACAGATGATAGTGACACATGGATCTTTCAGGGAGATAGAAAGATTCTTCCAACTTGTCTTGTGTCATATATGGTAGCTGAGAAGTTGATGAGGCAAAATGTTTTGCATTCTTGGCACATGTGTTAGATACCACCATGGAGAGCCCTCATCCTTCTGAAGTTCCGGTAGTCAGGGAATTTGAAGATGTATTTCCTGAGGAGCTTCCAGGTGTTCCTCTGCCCCGAGAGATTGATTTTGAGATTAATCTAGTCCTGGGCATGCAACTAATAACACAAACACCATACAGGACGACGCCTGCTGAGATGGCAAAACTCAAGAAACAACTTCAGGAGTTGCTTGAGAAAGGTTTTATTCGACCGATTACTTCACCATGGGGTGCTCCGGTCCTCTTTGTTAATAAGAAGGACAAATCGATGTAGTTATGCATTGATTACAGGCAGTTAAATAAAGTAACTATAAAGAATAAGTATCCTTTGCCAAAGATTGATGACTTGTTTGATTAGTTGCGTGGTGCAACTGTCTTTTCCAAGATAGATCTGAGGTCAGGATACCATCAGTTGTGTATTAAGGAGGGTGATATACCTAAGTCTACCTTTAGGACAAGGTATGGTCACTATGAGTTCACAGTTATGTCGTTTGGATTAACTAATGCACCAGCTACATTTATGGAACTCATGATAGAATCTTTCGACCTTTTCTAGAATAGTGTGTAGTAGTCTTCATAGATGACATTTTAATCTATAGTAGAGATGCTCAACATCATGAGAAACACCTCCGTCAGGCTCTAACTTTGCTAAGAGAGCATAAGTTATATGCTAAGTTTAGCAAATGTGAGTTCTGGCTATCAAAAGTTTCTTTTCTAGGACACGTGATATCTGCTTCAGGTATTCATGTTGATCCTAAGAAGGTGGAATCTGTCTTGCAATGGGAACAACTGAAGACACTGACAAAAATTTGCAGTTTCCTAGGGTTGGCAGGCTATTACAGAAGGTTCATTAAGAACTTCAGTTCTATAGCTTTACCCTTGACTAAATTGACCAAGAAGGAGGTTCCTTTTGCCTGGAATGACAAGTGTCAACAATCATTTTAGTTGTTGAAATAAAGGTTGACAAGTGCACCTGTGTTGGTGTTACCTGAGCAAGGGAAAGGGTACGTAGTTTTCTATGATGCATCTAAGAATGGCTTAGGATGTGTGTTGATGTAGGATAAGCAAGTGATTTCTTTTGCTTCTCGACAACTTAAGAAACACGAGGAGAATTATCCAACACATGATCTAGAACTAGCTGCTATAGTCCATGCTTTGAAGATCTGGAAACATTATCTCTATGTATTTTCACAGACCATAAGAACCTAAAGTATATCTTTTCTCAGAATGAGCTAAACATGAGGCAACGCCGTTGGATGGAGTTAATCAAGGACTATGATTGTACAATTGATTATCATCCAGGGAAGGCCAATGTGGTTGCTGATGCTTTAAGTAGGAAATCAACAACACCGGCCCTAGATAAAGCACACTTGAATTCCTTAGTGTGTTCTAAGAGGGATATGTTTATATCTTTGAGGCAAAATAATGTACAACTAAAAGTATCATTGTTAGCCGAGTTGTTAGATGAGATGCAAATAAAACCAACTATGAGACATCAGATTAAAGAAGCACATCGAGTTGATGCTGTAGTTCAGCAGATTAGATCAGAGTGTGGTAGTGAGAAGTGGGATGGATTTCATGATTCAAATGATCAGGTAGTTTGTTACCATACCATGGTAGGATGGTAGTACCTAATGCTGATAACTTAAGAAAGTTAGTCCTGGAAGAAGCTCATTCTTTGATGTATGCTATGCATCCAGGAAGCACCAAGATGTATCATAACTTAAAAGATATGTATTGGTGGCCTGGATTGAAGAAAGATGTAGCTGAGTTTGTTATGCGGTGTCCGATGTGTCAGCAAGTTAAAGCTGAACATCAAAAACCCACAGGAACAATGCAACCCTTCCTATATCACATTGGAAATGGGATCATGTGACCATGGACTTTGTGGTTGGTTTTCCTAGAAAAACCAAAGGTTAGGATTCCATTTGGGTGATAGTTGATAGGTTGACTAAGACAACACATTTCTTACCTGTCAAAACAACTTACACTGCTGAGAAGCTGGCACCGTTATATGTAGATGAGATAGTGCGTTTGCACGGAGTTCCAGCTACTATCATTTCTAATAGAGGACCCCAGTTTACGAGTCATTTTTGGGCATGACTTCACAAAGCTTTGGGTACACAGTTAAGGTTTAGTACAACCTTTCATCCACAAACAGATGGAAAATCAGAAAGGACTATACAAACCTTGGAGGACTTGCTTAGGGCATGTGTCCTTCATTTTGTAGGAAGTTGGGATCTACACCTGAGCTTGATAGAGTTTGCTTATAATAACAACTATCAGCACAGTATTGACATGGCACCATATGAAGCTTTATATGGTAGACGATGTAGATCTCCTTTATGTTAGTATGAAATAGGAGAAAACCAACTTTTGGGTCCTGAACTTGTGCAGAAGACAACGGAGAAGATTAAAGTAATACAATAGTTAAAGACTGCACAGGATAGACAGAAATCATATGCTGAAAAACGGCGAAGACCTTTATAATTCCAAGTTGGAGATAGAGTATATCTTAAGGTCTCACCTTGGAAAGGAGTCCTTAGATTTGGAAGAAAGGGAAAGTTAGCTCCTAGATTTATGGGGCCTTATCCAATCATTGAACGGATTGGAAAGGTAGCTTATAAGCTGGAGTTACCACATGAGTTGCATAAGCTACATCCAGTGTTCCACATCTCTATGTTGAGAAAGTGTCAACTTGACACAGAGTTAGTTCTGCAACCTGTGGAGGTAGAACTAAATGATGATATATCTTATGTTGAAGAACATGTATTGATCCTTGACAAAAGAATTAAAAAGTTGAAAAAGAAAGACATTTGTCTTTTAAAAGTCCTCTGGAACCACCGTGGCATTGAAGAAGCTACATGGCAACTAGAGGAAGAGATGAGAAGAAAATATCCTACTCTTTTCTCTTAAATGTTTTTGTTGATGATTTCGGGGACGAAATCTTTGTAAGGGGTGGATAATTTGTAACATCCCTGACCTGGGTTATGTTCTAACCCTAGGTGTTTTGCCTAATAAAGTTGATTAGATTCTTGATCTTAATTCTTGAAAAGTAATTAAGACTCAAGAGGAACTTATATTTCAATTTTAGTCCTTTTTGATTAATGTTGAAACATTGTTTTCTTAATTTTGGACTAATGTGCAAATTTCCCAAGTTGAGGGGTTAACTTGCAAATTGTACATCAGTGGTATGGCTTCCACAAGCTTGAGCACCAAGATAGAGCTTGTTGAGCAATCTTTGTGCATTAAAAACCTAGTTTTGGTGTAATGTGCAATTTACCCAAAACCTAGGGTTCAATATGAAAATTACCACTTCATAAGGGTCCCTCATGTTTTTGGCATCATGTAGAGCAAAGAAAATGAGAGGGGCACCTCATTTGAATTATTTTGGAGGAGAGAGAATCTTGCTATTAAATAATCAAGATTTAAGCATAAATGGAACTTTAATTCAATTTAATAGAAAAAGAAATATATTAATTGAAGAGCCCTTCAACAAAAAGTTGAGGGATGAATTTGCAAAGGGTTGGACGAGCTTGTGCCTTGCAAAGTCACGAAAAGATCTAGTTTGAGTGGAGACTCCACTCACATGAAGTTAATAAAAAGTAATATCAACTAAAAATGGGATATTAGTATAATATGATTAAGGTGTTTAATTTCTTTTCTTTTAATTCTTGGATAATGAAGAGGTTTTGCAAGGGGAATAAGATGGCTTCATGGCCAAGGAGTTGAGGGGGATATGTTTCAACAATTTTGGAAATTAAAGGAATTAATTCCATTTTCTCTTTCCTTGGAATTTCCTTATACATATCTCATTTTCTACCCACTTAAGGATCTTTTTCAGAAATCCTTTTCCCTTCTTGCTTTGGCCGACTAAAAGAGATCTTAGGAGCAGGAGAAGGACGACCCCCAACCTGTTGGTATGTTCTTGACCTTCTTTCACCTTGGTTTCATGGTGAAAACCGAAAATCAATGCTTGATTTCTTATTTTCTCCATCCAATCTTCAACTCTAGCCCACTATTTCATCCAAAAGTTTGAGAACGGACCTTGGGCAGTTGTTAAAGCTTCATCCACCATTGGATTCGTGGAGCTTGGAGCTTGGAATTAGATTATAAGGCAGGTTATATAACTTAAACCCTTAAACATTGATGTTGCATTCAATTCTCCCTGATTTGTTGTTCATCTTGTTCTATTTTGAACTTCCTTTGATTCATTGCTATGATTTCCATGAAAACGACAGTAGTTCTTGGATGAATGAAGGAAGATGATGATGACATCATCTTGGACACTTTTCCCAAGAAAATCCTATTCCAAACGGTTTCAACAAAAGTGTTCAATCAGTTTCCATAAGATCATTTGAACTTAAATGATTTCATGAAACTGTTTGGAAGTAAACAGTTTCATCAAACCGTTAGGGAGCAAACGGTTTCATCAAACCGTTTGGAAGTAAACAGTTTCATCAAACCGTTTGGGAGCAAATAGTTTCAAACCGTTTGGAAGAGTTGACCATGGCTGACTGTTTGGAGATTTGATGTTAATAATGATGGTTGATGACCTATTATATATAATTGATTAATTTCAAAGGGGTCATTAGTTGAAGGTCCATCAAGTAGCAAACCCTAATTGGGTAAAGTGCTGATTTTCTAATTAATTGATTTAGAACTTTGGGTTGATTAACCCAAACGGTTTCAAAACCATTTGGAGATCACCCAAACGGTTTCAAAACCGTTTGGAGGTCAACCAAGACCGTTTGGAGGTCTAGGATTGAGTATGGATGCATATTTGAAGATCCAAAGATACTAAATTGTAATGTAATCAATTGCTGATTTGGTAATCAATCCAATGACCTAAACCCTAATTAGCTTCCACCAATTTTCATGTTGGAATGGGAAAATGGTCTCAAAACTCTCTGGAGGTCATCCAAACGACCTCAAGATCATTTGAAGTCAGGTCATACCCAATTTGAATGGAGGTCCAATGATTTCAAAGTAAATAGTTTCACAATGACTAACATTGAAGGTTCATCGATTTCAAACCCTAATCCAATTGAATTCAAAACCTTAATTGATGATCAATTGAAAGCCAAATCAATTGAAGGATGATTTGTTAAACTCAATTGAAGTATGATGATAGGTGCAATTGGAGAGTGGTTACATGAATTCAATCGATGAGGGAATCAACCTTAGAAACCCTAAATCAATATAAGTGTTTGAGACCATTTTTGGTCCATTCAGTTTTGAGGAGGTTTGGACCAAACAGTCTCAAGACCGTTTGTGTCCAAATGGTCTCAAGACCATTTGGGACCAAACAGTCTCAAGACCGTTTGGGACCAAACGATCCCAAACCGTTTGAGGCCCAATCGATCTCATGAATGTTTTGGTTAAACGATTTTGAGAACAAAGTTTCTATTCGGTTTCAAAACTGAATGAGGTCAAGCACCTCAAGACCGCATGGATGGTCAAAGGTGGTGATTGAAGGATTGAAAGTCCAAGGGCCAATAATTGTTGAACTCTAACAATTCAATTGATTGAAAGTTTCAATGTAGCAAAGCATGTTCAATTGATTGATAAGTTTATCTAAAGAACCCTTGCGGATTTTGAGACTGATTTGTCCCAAACGGTCTTGAGACCGTTTGAGTCCAAATGGTCTTGAAACTGTTTGGGGTCAAACGGTTTCAAAACCATTTGGAGATCAAATGGTTTCAAAACTGTTTGGTGATGAAACCTCAAAACCGAATAAAGGTCAATTGTGATTCAATCATTTAGAAATTGAAGGTGATGATTGTTCCAATGATCCAATGATTGATAGTGATGGTAATCAATGAAGGTACACAAGTTGAAATCCTAAAAGTACCTAAATTATTAGTACCATTAAAGGGATAAACCCTAATTTCTTATAAGAACAAAAACTTAGTACACTATGTCATTCATAGCTGTATGTACTTGATTGAAAGGCTGATATAACCTAATCAAGTTGCGAGGATGATAGAATGGAATTCATACATAAGTATGATTCATGTGGTGATTAAGGGTATGATTCTTAGCAAAGAGATCATGAAACCTTAATCATGAGCATAAACCCTAATTGATAAGATCATTGAACCCTAACCCTAGATTAGGGCAATTCTGAATGAAACTCTAATCTAGAAAGATAATGTGATATGAATTTAGGGTAATGACATGAGTAACCCTAATTCATGGTATTTTGGTCCAAACCCTAATTTGTATGAATAGTAAACCCTAATTGTGGGGTATTGAATATAAACCCTAATCTAGGGTAATGTGATGTGAATAGTAAACCCTAATTCTAAATAAGGTAAAGGTGTATGTGAAACCCTAATTCTGAGCTATACTATATAACATGAAACTCTAATCTTGGACAATAAAATGATGAATCATTGTTCCTAATTGATCAAAGGGGATGAGTAACCCTGATTGAAATGAAAAAAAGAAACCGTAACCCTAGTAAGGGAATAGTGGTGTTACTCTTGAATAGTGATGCTATAATTGTTATGCATAGTGTTGATATGTAATTGATATAATTGTTATTATGTGCACTAATTATGCAAGTTTCATGAGATGTTGGACATAGCCAGGTATGCGCTATTATTTCTTACTATTGAAATTGTTTTATGGGCCTTGTGAGCCATAATATGCTGTGTTTCCTAGAGAGAGGTAACAATAGATATTAATGGGTTTCATGAGCCATGTGAAATTCCTGCATTGCAATTATCATGTTTCCATTGGTCAGATGACCTGAAGGCATTACGTTACCTGTTAAAGTGGTAACAAATGTTTTGATGAACTAAGGGTTTGAACACCCATATGCTTGAATCATGATGATGAGATGATAAGAGACTGAGATCCCAATGTTAATAAAGATGTGAAAAGAACTTGATAGAAATAGTACTCATTATTTATAGCAATTGTTATAATGGTTTATGTTTGAAAACATGCTTGATGCTAAAAGAATATTGTAATGTACTTAAATAATCAAGTGAAATAATATCATGTAGAGCCCTGACCATAGATCCATCATTGTCAGTAGTTTGGTGATGGTGAAAAAGGTTTTCTTACGGGAACTCCTGGAGGGCATACTTTTGAGTATGGGGGGGTAATGGGCGCGAATATCCTTACACCCTAATGGAGGAATTGATGTGAGATAAACATTAAATCTCTCAATCCTTTATTATATATATATGCCGGGATGGATGTATCACTAATCTCCCAATGATGTTAATGCCGAATCGATGTGAGATAAATATGAGATCTCTCGATTGCAAAGAGAGTACAACATGCCACTGTAACTCTAATAGTGAAGTTGCCAGTATACCCTAGAAAGCTATTTAGCAGAGACACAATATGTCCTGCATTTGGTTCTCACACTGACTGAGGAAGATGAGGTCATGGGAATCTGACTCTTCTATTGACCTATGTATGGTACCGATTTTGATTTCACAATGGTCGGTTGGAGTATGAGCGGTATACCTCATTTCCTCAGGGCTTAAGCTACGATTGTAAAATGTAATCAGCCGTGTAGCGTATTTGCTTAGGATTGAAATATGAGAATCAATGGTTGATGATACATTGTTTAGTATATTTTAGTTGGATAAATGCTATACATGTTCTTCATACTCCTTATTGAATAAATGACATTCTGCCTTATCAAGACATAGTTGAAATAACTTGAATATAGAATACTGCTCTAAATAGTATAGTCAATGGTTTAGCTACTGTTGAATATTTATGATTCTTTTGCTCAGTTTTATTCTATTATCTGAAATAATAATGTTTTTGGCAGAGAGTTATATCTCTCGCTGGGACAATTTTCAATTGTCTCACCCTCGTGGGATTCAACTTTTTAGGTAGACGCCGAGGAAGAGGTAGAAACCCTACAGTGGGTGCAGAACAGCAGCAACAACATCATCAACAAGGACAACAATGAATCCTCAGGTGGAGACACTGGCTATCATGTTCTATAAATAGAGAGTCCTATGTGTCGTCTCTGTACTCTCAGGTCCTAGGCGTCAGTAGTTAGTTTAATATTGATATGAGATTTTGGCTTGATGCCTCGAGATTTTTATACTACCTTTATATAGCTTAACAGGGTAGTTGATGCTTATAACTTTCGAGAAGGAGATGATACCAGTAATGTACTGATGAACCAAGATGTAAATAACTTACTTTGGTTCTTTATGAAAAGAGTTTTTCAGTTTATGGATCTCTTTGTAAACAATTTTTAATTTTTAGTGATTTTCAATAATTCCGCTGCTAATGATCACTTCCGCATTAGTTAATCTTGTTTTTATGAGTCAGACATCACACCTTGAGACTTCCAAATCAGGTATGTGGTTATTAATGAATAATCGGTTCAGATTCATGGCATTTCCCAAATGTTTTATCGATTGGATACAACCTAAATTGTTGGATGTTTAATTCTGCAATCCTATAAAGTCACTATGGGTATCACAATTAAGTATATATATATGTATTCTCAAACCTACATGCCACCCTGATGTAAGTTGCAAGACCAAGCCCCAAAGGGAAGGTCTGAGTTGGTCAAGCCTCGGAGGGAAGACCATTGGGCACCATGAGAGGTGACCCCAGGCACCAAGCTCAGGATGGAGAAGGTGGCCTTATGTCCCTTGCAAGGATGAAACCCTAAGAGAGGGTAATCCAGGGTTTAGGGCAAAAGCGGTTGAGAACGTCACATTTAAAATGTAATTTGGATTGTTAACAACTTATTTATGATAATTAAGTTGTTAGAAACTATTTGTGAAAATTTTGATTGTCCCCCACATACCAGTATAGAAATATACTAATCGACATTTTGTTTGTCGACATTTTAGGTACAATTCTGAAAAAGGACAAACAATAAAGCGAAATCTATGAAGATGAATTTAAGTAATCCAAAGGAGGATTAGATAGTTAGATTTCTACTGTGGATAGAAGACTTAGATCCTATTTTGAAAAGGTATGCAAAACTTTTATTTTATACCGGCTTTCCAGTTTAGATAGTAGAATTTGATAATTATTTTTGATTAAATTCTTAAACCATTGATCCTGAATTTTGGGATAACGCCTCTGACCTCTTGGTCTCCCATGATTGGGAGTTACCGGGAAGCAGGGACGTTACATTTGGTATCAGATCCAATGGTGTATCATTTAATCCTTAATAATTATTAAATTTTACTAACTCTATAGAACCCGAGGGAGTTATTAGAGGATTTTCCAAAGACGGAGGTATCTAGAAAAGGATCATGGTCCGGGGGTTGGAAATATTTTACTGTACCCCGCTAGTTAGTCACGAGGACTCCCGGATGTAGTGTGACTGCTTGGACAAAGTCTGAGGTCTTGACTTAAAATAAGATACCTTTAGTACTCTCTCATCTTTTTCATCCCTTCTCAACCCTAATTCAAGTAAGGTTCTAAGGTTTAGGGTTTTTATCTCTCTTCCCCACCCCTCTCAAAGTCAAGGTAAGTACGATAAGGATTAAGGAATCCTCCACCAAATCAATGAAAAGCATGTAAACAAGATATCATGGACATAAGTTTAATAGTTTAAGCGTAAACTAAAGTTAAGTTACATGCTTAGTGACATGGTGTGTTTTGTCGTGCCCTCAGGAGAGATATGAGGATAGACCTTCTTATAGGAGGACGATGAGAGAGTTAGCCTTGGAGGCAGAAGTCTCCAAGAAGAGGTAGAGACCTGACACATCCTCTGAGGATGATGCTAACCCTAACCCTAAGTGAAAGTTAGAGAAAGGGATAACAGGATGAATTGGATATCACATTTGACCATGCATGTATGTACGTGGGTTGACATGCATATTGGTTTAGAGAACTCGTGAGAAGCATGAGCTATGTGAGGTTGGTTGACCTAGTGCCTTTTGGAGACCCAACCTTAGAAGGGTCGTGCCTGTTAGGGTGAAGGATAGCTCCTTCATTAAAGAGGATAGTGGTGACCATATAGAAACCCTTATGGGCATATATGAGCATAGAAGAGCATGCACCTATGTAGGAGAGAATGTTAGTAGTGCTGGCAGCAGGATGAGACCTAGGTCAGAAGGGTTATGCCCGAAATGTTAGGAGATGAACCTACACAGCATTGGATAATCTTGATCGAACATAGGTTTGAATCATACATTTCACCATGTAGGTGTATGCATGTATCCTTAAGAGCTTGGTTCGCCTTCTTAGAGAGAGAAACTCCAGTGGTAAGGTTGGTTGTAGGATTAGCTATAGAGAGAGAGCAAGACTCGAGAAAGAAGGTTGGAAGCTTAGACTTTGAGATGTGAGGAATCATGAGAAGTTGGGTATGACATGACCTAGAATGGACGACCTAAGCAGATAGACATGGTTTCCTCATGCATGATCCTTGGATATTTGTTGTATCTTGGTTGCCTTTAGAGGAACCAAACCCTAGAAAAAAGAAGAGGCTTCTTGAGTGGATGTACAGGAGTTGTAGGTGCCTACCTTACCTTATAGGTATAGGAAGGAGAGTTCTTTAGACCCTAAATAAGTAGAGTAACAAGTTATGAGGTCTCACATTGAGTCGGTTGACCTTGTGTAGGACTCTACAATGTTGTTCACATGGAAGAATGGTGGGAAGTGTATGCCCCACCTTGTGCATGTTTGGTTTGTGGTTGGACAACTGATGCACAAGGAGTGAACCTAGGGTTCCTAGACCTAAGAGGGGAAGTAGTAGTACCTGGTGCACCTGATGCTCACAAAGATGGTTGAGTTCCTACAGATTGGATCATGAAACCCCTCAGGATAGAGGAAAAGGAAACCCCTTGGTTAGGGGATATGTTTGACGAACCCCTCACACATAGGTTAGTGACATATGCATGTATGTTGTTGGTCCAATGTTGAGGAATAGGGGCAAGTATGATATATTAAGAAACCCATAGTGGCTTAGTGGGTTCTTGCCAGCTACATGCCTAAGTAGCATGATAGGGCTAAGTGTGCACATGATGATGTAAACTCTAGAAGTAAGTACGTTTGTGACCTTTGTTACTATAAAGAGATAGTTTTCTCATGTCTTGGGGAGGAACCCTTCATGTTGGAGTGAGCACCAACTTTTGTTCAGGTTTAAGGTAACCTGAAGAGGTCTCTCACAGGAGCTTGATGAGCTAAGTGGAGAGCACATGGTATGAGAACAAATCTATAGACCCTTTTGTGACCATCTCTAAGGGGCATGAAGATACGTTGCCATGAAGGTAACCTTATGGGGCCTGATCAAGTTTGGTAGGTCGCCATGATCCCTATGAAAGGATGTAAGTTTGACCATGAGTGCCCAGAGAGATGATGGAGTTTTGGGTAAAGATTCTAGAATGAGATGTGCTATGATGGAATCCTAAGTCAATACTAAGGTCATGAAGGGATAAGACCGATGGAAGTAGGAGTTGTCTGTTCCCTGGATGCACGAGACCATAGGGTCAGGAGGTAACAACTACCTTTGCCTAAGAACCATGAGTTAGGAAGTTGGCCACCTTCATGAGTCCATGGGGCCTAAGGGGTAAATGTGATAGGCACTCCTTAGACGCATAAGGGTTGGATCACCCCAAAAGTGCCGGCACCCTAGAGACCTTGAGGTAACGACGAAGGATTATACGTAAAAGATATATGTTAAGATTCAAAAGGTGATGGGAAAAGTCTTCCCATGGGTGTAGACCCGTAATCGAGTTGTTTATGATGTGGAGACATGTGATGTACGTTTCAACTTAGTTTGGAAAGTGTGCTGGTGATGTGTGATGCACCATATCTACTCTTGGAATGAGATGAACTCTGTGTTTGGACTGCAACAAAATGCTTATTTCCTCTCATTATGGGGGTGAGAGATAGGGCAATACACATGCCATGCACTAAGGATAAAGATGATGTGAGTTGAAACATTGCTATGATGTTTGAGGATAGAGAAAGTATCATACCTTTTGGAAAGTACCTGGAATGAATGGTTTATCAACATGAAGAGAACTAAGGTAGTCATCATGATGATGTTCTTATCAAGAACAATATGGAATTCTTGAGTCATATAAGTTTGAATTTGATAACCAAGATGACAAGCTCAGAGTTTTCTTGACTTAGTTAGACCTAAATACTAGATGAGGATGATAAGTGGAGTATATGAAGGTTTATGTCTTCACCGTTACCTAGCATATAAAGATGTAAGGTGGTAATGGATGCTCTTTGTCGAGACGCAGTTGTCTAGTTTAGCTAGTAGAGCAGCTAGAAGAGGTTGTTGGGAGAACCCTAAGTTTGTGAGATACATTTGGCTAACACCAAGATACAACCCGATCCGTTGGTCAAATAGGGGTTGTTTGGTCAGCCATCCTATAGCTTGATGAGATAGAAGGATGGTTGTAAGAACCGAAGATACACCTCTCAAGAAGGGGAGGCGATGGAACCCACGATTAGAGCATTTTAGGGTTTCATAGAAATCAACCTTGAGGAATCATGACAAGTAGAGGCTCATGATGTTAAGTACACTGTAGTACTACTAAGATAGTTAAGTGTGTAGTAGTACTTTGTACACCTGTGATGAAGAAGGATGTAGAGTTGCATGTGGCTTGTTTCCCTGCATACGAGGAGATGAAGGATGAACATCCATAACCCGGTGAGTTGCTGTAGATAATGAAGAATCCCCAAGAGGAAATGGGAATGGATCACCTTAGATGTTGCGTGTGAGTCTCCCCTGGACCAAGAGAGGTCATAATGCGATATGGTTTATGGTAGATTGCCTTACCAAGTTGACCTAACCCCTTGCCTAAGAAAGAGAGCGCTATCAAAGTGGCAGATCGAGTTGAACTATATGCATGAGAGAGAGATAGTTCAACTACACCATGATCACGTTCAATATCTGAGGCATGACCTCAAGTTCACTTCCATGTGGTGGAAGTAGGTACATGAAGAACTCGACACCAGTTTGAAGTTTAGCACAGTGTATCACCCCTAAATGATAGAGTATGATCTAGACTAGAGGGCCTGATGAGAGCATGTCTGCTCGTTCAGGGTGATACATGGGGACAATTCTTGTCCTATGAGATTTATGATGATAGCCACCCTAGCCAGTATCGAGATGTAAGAAGCTCTGTAAGGGAGGCTGTGTCGGTCAAATGATGTCAGTGTAAGGACCTTGTGAAGGTCAGAGAGACCAAAATGTGTGTAGATGAGGTCGCTTTGATCGTGCGATGGCTGAGAAAGCCCAGGGGCGACATGAGTCATGAGCTGATGCAAAGCAGACTGACATGCAATTCATTGTGGGAGAATATGTGTTATGAAAATCCGACCCCTCTGAGCTATAGCTGAGAAAGCTGAGTCCCCGATACATGGGTCCATTTGAGATCGATAGGTGGAGTTGCTTATTATTAGCCTTACCCCTCAGGATAACATGATGTATGATGTTCCATGAGTCTGATCTAGAGCACTATGTGATGTACCCGAGCCATGAACCTAGTGATCTTCAAGGGAAGCTGATATATCCTGAGTCACCTAGGAGGGTGTGAGATACCAAGGTGAGAGAGAACTTAGATGTAAGAATATAAGATGTTAAAGGTTCTTTAGAAGCACCATGGAGAGGATGAAGCCACATGGGAGCCAATGATGGACATGGAAAAGTCTTATCCTAATTGTTTGTATGTTTAGTGGAATTTTGAGGGAAAAATTCCTATAGGAGGGGAAGGATGTTACAACCCCAATTTTTGTGTTCATATGGTTTGAGATGCAATTTCAATAATATGTATGATTATGAAATTGTATGATTTATGTGTAATGAATGGATTTATTTGATAGTATTTCCTTTAAATGTATGATATCATGGACCCTAATAAATTAGTGAGTCCAATATGATAAAAAGGAAAGAAAAGTTGGATGAAATCAAATAATGTATAAATAAGAAAGGAAATAAAAAACAATAAATGAAAATATAAGATAATATGCGAAGTGGCCAAAGGAAAATAAAATGTAAGGCATTAAGATAATTAAAGAAATACTCGGAGGACAAGTATGGATCTATGTGGCAACCTATTTAATATCTTGTCCTACTTTTCCATGCATGCCTTGTATTAACCATAAGAAAGAAAAGATGGGAGAAGGAATATAATCCTTCCTAGTTAGTATCAAATCGTTTAGATAATAGAGAAAGGAAGTAATTGTATTAGATGCCAAATAATTATGTGATCCTTATTGGCTTTTGGAATTGGACCATGGTTTTAGGTGTTAACATAGATGATAATGGACTGAATGTCTTCCTTTAACTTCCTACCCACTCTTCCATGAGTATTTGCCTTAAACATGAAAAGGAAAGGAGGAACCAAGCAAAGAAATACTTTAGATAAATTATGTAATCAAATCTATGGCAAAAGATATGGAAAGTGATTAAAAGAAGAAACAAGCCCGAAGAGGTAGGACTTGTATAAGAATTCGGTGTATATATATATAAGTCGAGAACTCTCACATCCAAGGAGACACGAGACTCCGCAGATGGACCCTGGCTAGCAATAGGGCTTATAGAGCCTGGGCGGTTCAAACCAGTCTTTTAATGAGAAGCCATGGGCTTGCAGAGCCTGGATGGCCTATGTAGGACACACCCCTCCTATTGCCTTCTTCCCTGACCGGCCTAAATCACGCGTCCGAAAAGTGGAGCGGATTTGAAGTAGTCAGAATTTTAAATTTATAACCCAAAACCTTCTAGGCCCCCAAAACTTTGCTTACGGGGTCAAAGTAGATATACGGGGTCGAACACAGGGACACAGGTGGTAGTGTTGGCGAACGCAGAATCGTCACGTTACACTCCGGTATGGGTAAGGAGATGATAAAGTTCCCCAAGGGAACAACAAGCTAAGATCGATAAAATGAAAGAAATCTATCTCCAACTGGAGCTAATAGGAAAATTTAGGTTTTAAGCATTTATCAGTTTTTAGGGTTTTTGTGCAACGGAAACAGAGAGATAATACTATTGCTTTTAGTAAGGAATGAAGGAGAAAGCTTCGGTAAAACAAGCGGCAGTAGAAACATCCTGTACCCCTCCTCTCGAAGCGGGTACCTCTAACTAAGCATCAACACCCCTCTCGAGGTTGCTGGACTTAAGTTAGAGTGGAAAGGTTACTAAAGCAACTCCGATCCTGGGCACTCTCGTACTCTAGTATAAGACCGAATACTAGAGCCACAACACCTCTCTTGAGGCTGTTGCAACGGGAAAACATGATTCGGTAGCTAATCGAAACGCGATCCAAGCATACAAGCTAGAGTTCAGATGTTCAACATAGCAATCATCCAACAAAAGGGACCAAACACAAAGCAGTAGATAATTAAGGCTCTTCTAATTCCATTAGCATAAAAGGGTCTGATTACATTGCATAAGTAAATGACTGAAATAAGTAAAGATAAATGTCTCCTTCTTGATTTAGAAGTAGGGGTGTAAACGGTGCAGGTACGGTGCGGGTCTGGCCATACCCATACCCATACCCATCTAATTTAGCGGGTCCGGTTCTGGTTCCGGTTCTAGACCTGCATAATACAAAACCTGGACCCGCACCATACCTGTACCTGCAATAATAGCAGGTATGCAGGTAAGCGGTTCTATAAAACATCATATTGTTTATGTAAGAGAAATGACTATGTTATATATATTTAACACAACAAGATATTGTTATCATATAGTATATTAACATGTAATAGTTATATTAGACAATGCTATATTCTATACAATAAAATTAATTGAGTAGTTGTTTACATATTTGTAGTCATGATCATAACATTTAATTTATGTAGAAAATAATGTAGATTAGTAGACATTTTAATTTTAAGTTTACATATGATGTTCCTTATTGTAACTAGAATAGTTAATTCTTAGTTATATGACTAGTCTCAACCTTAGAGTAGGATATAATCTCAATAATTATATTAATTAGATTAGTAAAGTATGATATATATAACATATTATTTTAATAGTTACTTATGTATAGCGGGTACACGGGTCTGGGTCCAAGCATACCCATTATTTGACCCACTTATATGCGGGTCCAAGGGTATACAGGTCGAAGGGTATGCGGGTATAAAAAATTAGACCCATGACGGGTTTTTTAAGGGTCCGGATTTGTGGGTCCGCGGGTCTACCCGTACCCATTTACAGCCCTATTTAGAAGGGTGACAGTAAGTAGCTGACCCTCCAGCCCAATATTGGGTGGGAGCCTTGCCCAATACGCCCGTGTCGGGCGGCACACCCTCTCGGGCGACATGCTCATGATGGGCAGACGTATCGTGCGGGGCGCTCGTGCCTGATACGATCATGTCGGGCGGTACCCTCTCGGGCGACACGCCGTGACAAGTGATGCGTATCGGGCTTGGTATCATGTCGGGCCAGAGTGTTGCTTCTAGTATCGGGTACTCATATCGGGTGTCCTTATTGGCCGATATCGGCCTATAGCGGTGCCCGGGCTGACCCTAAGTGAACCATTCCCTCCCTCTCAGGATGGGGAAGTGCTCACCTAGTATCACCCGATACACTTTTGAGGCACGACACGCTAGCTCCAGATGCTTTCCGAAGTTGGCTTTCGAGAGATTCCGACCCGTCCCATCGGAGTCCTGTAGCTGCTATTTATAGGCAGCGGTTGGGGGAAGTTATGGTTCTCTGGACGCCATGTGTCCTTCATCAGCTCTATCATCACGGAGTCGGGGATGGCCGATATGCGTGTCGCCTGGCACAAGGATGTCGGGTTGGGAGCGTGTCGGTCAATCGTGACGAGTGGCGCTCGCTAGTAGGTGGCCTGTATCGCACGACACGCTTAAGCAATCTTGGCGAGTCTGGATCCCTGTCGGGTAGATGGCGTATCGCTCGTCCGCTCCTCCTTACGCAATACCCTCATGTCACGCGGCAGTGTATCATGCCGCCCTGTCGGGCAACGAGCGTATCGGCCTGCTGGTTGGTGAGAGGGCTGATGCAGGTGGAACACGTTGTGGGCCGGGACATGCTTTTTTGTTGATAAATGAGTTAAAATCAAGGAAAACTCTACAAAAAATGATAATATTGAGTTAAGAGCGTAGCGTGGCCTGTTTATGCGTAAACATGACAAAAAGGAGAGGAAAACAGTTTAAAAGGGTAGATTTGATAACGAAATAAGGGCCAAAATATCACAAAATTTGGTGTTATCAACTCTTCCAAACTTAGCATTTTGATTGTCCTCAATCAATCTTTAAACTTTATTTTGTGATGCTTTTTCTTGACCAGTATAATTTTCAGACCCTGGGTTTGAGTGAGCATTGAGATGTCTTACTGAGAATACGGCCCGACCACGAACATCAGACTTTATTTTTCCTGCCTTATTTAAGAATTTTTTTTTCTCCACAACTTCGAAGAGACTTGGGTGCATGATTTCGAAGTTAGCTTTCACACCAAATAGCTTTTGGGGCCAGAAAGTTGTGTGTTTGGGTAGGCTTAAGGCTTTTTGGGTTTTTCTTGTTTCCCATCAGTCCATCCAGGTACGGGTCCGTTAACGGGCGAGTGGTCCATGCAGTCCAAACCAGTTGGCTTTAGAGTAGTGATTTCACATCCTATGTACCACTGCCCCGAATCTACCATGCCTAAAGATGGGTACTTTTTGGAAAACAAGTGTGTGTGTGTATATATATACATTATATATATATATATATATATATATATATATATATATATATATATATAGGGCACAACTCTCATGCTTTTATTCACACTCATAAGGCTATTCTCTCTTTTTGGGATTTTGTTGGGTAAAGGGAAACAAGAGGAATTTTTGCTATTTGGGCATCTTTTTCCTTCTGCATACACGTCTCTTAGCTGTTGCGAGATTATTTTTTGAAATTTTTGATGTGGAAAGTCATAGTCTATTTCTGTTTGAGGCTGCATTATCAGAAAGATATAACAAAACCTGCATTTCCTTGGGCACATAGAAAACAAACGTGGCAAAAAGTCGTATCAGGTTTTTACTTTATAGTGTCTTTGTACATATGTATGGAGACAGAATAAGAAATTTTTTTTTATTAGCAAAATGTTTGTACGAGCATGCATATGTATATGTACACATGATATAGAGAATGAACAAAAGGAACAAAGGGTGGAGTTTGAAGAAAATTTTTTATACCTGCCTCACTGGTACATGGTACCCCCCAAACTTACTCCACACTCTATCCCAGAGTTGTGAAGTAGATAAGGTAGGGTAATGTTAACCCAGTGAGGTTTAGCTGGTGAGCGCGCCTATGCCAGATAGAAGCTCCCACACATATTCTCCTCGTTTTCTGTGGTAGTCGATGTGGTGGAGTTGGTCAAGCATCTCTTTATTTGATATCCATTCCAGGATGAAGATGCCGCAGTCAGTTGTACCAAAAAGGCAAATGTGGGTTCAGAATTGCAAGATTTAATGAGATCAATCATGCATTTTTGCTGAGGAAGAAAGTTACAAAGCTATTAGGCATACCCTTAAACCAGGTAGACTTTTTAAGATACTTCCATTGTGAACATGAACAAAAGGACTGATCATCAATCTTAGTTTCTTTAAACTTTCATCATCTATTGAACTAGTTAGAGAAGTCCACTTATCTCATTCAATACCTTTTCTTGATTTGGTAGCCCCCAAGAGAGGTCCATTTCCTTATCATAGTCTATCTTCTGCGGTGGTTTAGGACCATCTCCAAAAGAGAAAATCAGTGGAAGTCTTTCTCCAGTGGCTTCTGGATTGAATGTGGGTATTTTGGGTTCATCATCCATGAAGCCACCTTCTTCATGGGGGGCATCTTCTTTGGATGTAGTATCCACAAGTATTTTCAAGAGATCTCTGTCTACCATAGGTCGGTTATCATTGTCATAATCTGCACAAGCCTTGCGTTTCCTTCTTGAGAGCTTTGCACTTGTTCCGGCTGCATCCTCTGGGATAAATGGAGCCGTTACTTCTTCCATCCTTGCTCTCTTCTCAGTGGTTGATGGCCCAACTACCTTGGGATTCATGCATTTATGCCCGACTGTTGTTGCTTTAGCTGCGGCCTCAGTGTCGATCCTTCTGCCGTATTCGTCAACTCAAATGACAGTTTGCTTTGTACGGGACATATCTGTCATCATTAAACAAGTTCATTGATCAATTAAATGTTAGGTAGGCAAGACTTAAAATTGATACCGGCATTTTAAAAGAAAAACTGATCGCACGATAAAAATCAGGCCTGATACAAAAGCTACCCGACACCACTGTATCAGGCGATATGAAGCTCTCAAAGGAATCACCGTAGGATCATGCCCGATACGAGGTCCGGGTATCATCCATCAAAAGAACATCTTAGGCGATACAGAATTGGACGATACGGAGAGAACTACGCGTCATACTCGTTGCTCGACATGGGTGTGTCGAGCGATACGGTTGCGTGAGACAAAGTGCCCGATAAGGTCTTTCTGATAGAAAAACATGTCACCCGATAAAAAGAACAAGCGAGGCGGAACAAGGATGGGCGACACGGTTATCACCCGATATGGCGTATCGGGCAAATGCGTGTGAAAGACGTGTCGCGCAACACACGTGTCAGGCGACACAAGGAAAATCAACTAAAGTCGTCAACCCGATACGCTGCGCGTGATATGAAGCTCGTGTCGGGCAAGCAGGCTGTTGGGCTATACCTTTAGTATCTGAAGCTGTTGCGCGATACGAGAGGAAAAGCTAGCTGGACAACACACGAGCAAAGGGAGAAATTACTGCATGATATGGGTAGCTAGAAGAGTAAATGCAGTAGCCCGACATGGTAAAACCTCCGTACTATATATTGCAATCCCAACTGGGGGTAAAACGGGTAAATCTGGGACGCACGTCGGCCGTTGAGACAAGTCATTCCTGAGACGAACAGTCCCATGTGTCTAATCAAGGGTAATTGCTCGTCTTGCCTGATACGGGTGCTCGACGCCTGGGCATGTCATCCGAAACAGCTTACGTGATGCCCGATATACTGTTGCCCGATACGAGTACGTTCTGCGCACCGGTTGAGTTGCTGTCCGATACGATCAGGAAAAGGGGATACTTTCCCGATACACGGTCTTAAGAAAAAAAATCTAGATGAGAAAAACCAAAAACAAGGCGAAGGGAAAAGCGATTGATGGGTAAAACATCATTGGCCTAAGGTTACGTTCCCGGCCTCAGATAGTATTACCCATAAATACTCATAAAACAGAGCGGTGACCCATAAAATAGAAGCGTTAGCACATGTGGCGCATGCACTGACTCGAGCCGTATTACAGTCCAAATGTTCATAATGTTTTTCTTACAAGAAAGTAAATAACATCCTATTCTAGGAAAAGTAAAAGCTCGGGCTACCTCCCGAGGAGCGTTGTAGTTTGTGTCGCCCGCTCGACAGCTCCAGGTGCTTCAGTCTTTTCACCTTCAGCAACATCCACATCTTGCAAATTGATCTCAGTCCTTCATGATCACAGCCCTGCCTTTTTGGCAGATTCAGTGTTGGAAGGTATCTTGCCCGAGGGATTCTTTATCAATTCAGCCATCTGGGCCAACTGTTGATCAATTTGGCATTGATGCGTCTGCATATCCGCCATCTGGACCTGCATTGAGTTCAAAACTCCCAAATTTGAAAGCGCACTCTACACCAGCTGATTATTGATGGTATCTTGTCTTTTTACAAAATTAAACAACTGGCCAACCAAGTCTAGTTGGTTCGAAACCTTATTTTGACCATGTTCCTTGGCTTGACCTTGTCCTTGACTGGTGTTCGTCACTTGGCGACCCTGGTACTTACCTTGTCCTTGGAAATTTCCCTTGTTTGACTAGAAAGAAGTGGTTCTGGTGAATTGACTCTGTCCTCCTCTTTTCTCGAAAACTTGAGGTGGCTTGGTGGAGTTATGCAGCTGATGTGAGTTTTCTGCCACATCTTTGTTGCCATAACTGATACCAGGATGGTCTGGCCTCTTGAAATTAACAAAAGAGACGTTCTCAGTCTCCTCAGCTTCGGATTCAGTTTCGCTCGACTCATCAGGTCGGGTGTAGATACAGTTATCTACCCCGTGTCCACCTTCTCCACAGGTGACACGTTTCATGACCTTTTCGATTTGTTTCTTTCCCTTTCCACTTGATTCTTTCAGCTGTTTGACATCAGTGGCTATACTATGGATTTGAGAGGTGATAGTTTCCAGAGCCTTGGATTCAAAAGAAGGTCCTTCACTAGCCTTCTTAGCTTGTCCCCTGTCTGATCTATCATAGTCAGTGCCGTCTTGTAACTCGGCCATGTTCTTGATGATCTTCTCGGATCTGCTCAACTTCTTCCCCAGAAAGTCACTGCCTGCTGCTGCATTCAGTGAAACCCTTTCCTCAGGGGTTAGACCGTTGTAGAAGGTAGTTATCAAGAAACCTTTCTTATAGTTGTGATGAGGGTAGTCCCTCTGATATTCTTGATATCATTCCCAGGCATCATGGAGATTCTCATTTGGCTTTTGCATGAAATAAGTGATTCTCTGTCTATTCCGGAAGGTCTTCTCCGTAGGATAAAACTTGTTTACAAAGGCATCTTCCAGTGCACTCTATCCGTTGAGAGATTGGTGTGGCATCCCCAGGTACCAGGATAGAGCCTTATCTTCCAAAGAAAAGATGAAACCCTTGCAATAGATTACCTCCTTAGGGACTCCCCACATCTTGATGGTGTCACAGATGTTCTTAAAAGAATCCAAATGGTGATAGGGATTATCATTTTTTGAACTTCCTATAAAGCTTTTGTTTTGAATCATAGAGATGACTGATGGCTTGAGCTCGAAGTTGGTTGCGTTGAATCTTGGGACGACAACAGGATATCTGGAATTGTTAGCCTTGGTGGAGGCTAACTCACTTAGGGTCTTTTCTTCTTCATTGGAATTGTCACTGGCGCTGACTCCCTGGTGCTGTTCTTGATTATTTTGATTCCTTCTATGCCTCTGGTGATGACGACGTCTCTCCTGACGATGGTCATCCTCGAACTGCTCTGTATCAGGTTCTTCAGGTCGATGATTGCCATCATAGCGGTCATTGTCTTCAGGCGGAGGTGAATGAGGTCTAGCTCTCACGTTTCGCTCACCGTCTGAATGGGGTGGTTCAATGCGAGGTGGCATGTCTGATGATGTCGGCGCTCAGTTTAGCAAAAAGTCTTCCTTCTGAGTACCTGAATAGCATGAAAAATCAGGTCAGAAACTTTGTTATTAATAGTACGAATTACTCATTTCAGGTTAAAATATAAAAAAAGAAAAAGAGAGTGCTATCAAGCTCATTTCTAAACTTGAGGCACTAGAATGTAGTTAGTGGATTCGAGTTCGTCAACAGTACCGTTTTGCCTTGTCCCTG
This sequence comes from Alisma plantago-aquatica, assembly GCA_963693085.1. Taxonomy (NCBI): domain Eukaryota; kingdom Viridiplantae; phylum Streptophyta; class Magnoliopsida; order Alismatales; family Alismataceae; genus Alisma; species Alisma plantago-aquatica. The sequence goes on along the minus strand of OY856409.1, from coordinate 297,234,110 downwards.
GAAACGACGCCAAAAAGTTGACCGGCCTAAATCGCGCGTCCGAAAAGTGGAGCGGATTTGAAGTAGTCGGACTTTTAAATTTATAACCCGAAACCTTCTAGGCCCCCGTAACTTTGCTTACGGGGTCGAAGTAGATATACGGGGTCGAACACAGGGACAAGGGTGGTAGTGTTGGCGAACACGGAATCATCACGTTACACTCCGATATGGGTAAGGAGATGATAAAGTTCCCCAAGGGAACAATAGGCTAAGATCGATAAAACGAAAGAACTCTATCTCCAACGGGAGCTACAAGGAAAATTTAGGTTTTAAGCATTTATCAGTTTTTAGGGTTTTCGTGCAACAGAAACAGAGAGATAATACTATTGCTTTTAGTAAGGAACGAAGGAGAAAGCTTCGGTAAAACAAGCGGCAACAGAAACATCCTGTACCCCTCCTCTCGAAGCGGGTACCTCTAACTAAGCATCAACACCCCTCTCGAGGTTGTTGGATTTAAGTTAGAGTGGAAAGGTTACTAAAGCAACTCTGATCCTGGGCACTCTCGTACTCCAGTATCGGACCGAACACTAGAGCCGCAACACCTCTCTCGAGGTTGTTGCAATGGGAAAACACGATTCGGTAGCTAATCGAAACGCGATCCAAGCGTACAAGCTAGAGTTCAGATGTTCAACATAGCAATCATCCAACAAAAGGGACCAAACATAAAGTAGTAGATAATTAAGGCTCTTCTAATTCCATTAGCATAAAAGGGTCTGATTACATTGCATAAGTAAAGAAAGTAAATGACTGAAATAAGTAAAGATAAATGTCTCCTTGATTTAGAAGGGCGACAGGCAGTAGCCGACCCTCCAGCCCGATACCGGGCAGGAGCCTTGCCCGATACGCCCGTGTCGGGCGGCACACCCTCTCGGGCGACACGCTCATGATGGGAAGACATATCGTGCGGGGCGCTTGTGCCCGATACGATCATGTCGGGCGGCACCCTCTCGGGCGACACGCCGTGACGAGTGATGTGTATCAGGCTTGGTATTGTGTCAGGCCGGAGTGTTGCTTCTAGTATCAGGTACTCATATCGGGTGTCCTTGTTGGCCGATATCGGCCTGCAGCGGTGCCCGACCCGACCCTAAGTGAACCATTCCCTCCCTCTCGGGATGGGGAAGTGCTCACCTAGTATCGCCCGATACACTTATGAGGCATGACACGCTAGCTCCAGATGCTTTCCGAAGTTGGCTTTCGAGAGATTCTGACCCGTCCCATCGGAGTCCTGTAGCTGCTATTTATAGGTAGTGATTGGGGGAAGTTATGGTTCTCCAGACGCCACGTGTCCTTCATCAGCTCTATCATCATGGAGTCGGGGATGGTCGATATGCGTGTCACCCGACACAAGGATGTCAGGCTGGGAGCGTGTCGGTCAATCGTGACTAGTGGCACCTGTTGGTGGGTGGCCTGTATCGCGCGACACGCTTCAGCAGTCTTGGCGAGTCTGGCTCCCTGTCGGGTAGATGGCGTATTGCTCGTCCACTCCTCCTTGCGCGGTACCCTCGTGTCGCACGACAGTGTATCGTGCCATCTTGTCGGGCAGCGAGCGTATCGGCCGGCTGGTTGGTGAGAGGGCCGATGTCGGTGGAACATGTTGTGGGCCGGGACGGGCCTTTTTGTTGATAAATGAGTTAAAATCGAGGAAAACTCTGCAAAAAATGATAATATTGAATTAAGAGCGTAGCGTGGTCTGTTTATGCGAAAACATGACAAAAAGGAGAGGAAAATAGTTTAAAAGTGCAGATTTGATAACGAAATAAGGGCAAAAAATATCACAAAATTTGGTGTTATCACCTGCTTGTGTGCACAGAGGAGGTCAAAATAGGTTGCAGATGATGGATTCGATGGGCCATTTAGAAGCAGCAAGCCAAGGCACAAGGGTGCCCTACAGATCCAGGGTGGGAGGAGATGAGCGAGATCCTTGGACAGAGAAGCTGGGCGGCTGGGAGGATGCTACCATGGCGCCTCTGATGGCACTGTGCTCAAGAGCCAGGCCTGTGGGGATGTGCGGCGGTGGAAGGCCGTCTGCAACGATAGTCAAAACTATTGCACCTGTGGCGTGATCATGTAGGAAAGAGACCGCAGGAGAAAGGTGAGTGGTGGGAACCCACGGAAACAACCATACTGAAGGGGATGACAACCTCCAATAGCCACGACACGACGACAATGGGTCGCGACATCGAGCAATGCATGCACAAACCTGGGATCGCGTCGGAGCCAAGGAAGGGGGAAGATTAGAGTCAAAAGACTCTATTGGCCCTACACGCATGCACAAGAGCTGAGGGCCGCATGGTCTTTTCTCAAAATTCTAGGCCTAATATCCAGTAAGTCGATAAATGAGTATGATGTCGACGTGGCAATGGTTCATTGGTTCTTTTCTATTAAAACTTGAAATAATCATAGAAAATGATTGGTAACTCTGATTAAGACAAATAATATATGAATCTTACTAAAAAAATGCGAGAAATATAGTAAAAATATAATGAGAGTCTTTTTATGTTCCTAATTCAAAAAGTGTATAAAGTTAGTAACTTTAATGCTTTAAGTGTAATCAAAACCCTAGATGTTGTTTAGGAATAAGTTCAATTACTTAGGTTGGCATTATGAATCAGCATTTAGCCTGTTGGCATAAAATGGATAATAATAATTTGATTTGAGTTTAACAACCCATTATTTGCTTAATTAGGATGTCATGACTAAGAAAATGCATTAATGGGCATAAAAGCCCTAATGTTGTTAAATATGACTTTAATGGCTTTTATTTCGAAAATGCATACTTGAGATAGAGATATGATGATTCTAAGTCTAATTAAGAATAAAGGAGCTTTGGAGTAGATATCTTGAGTAAATAGAGTTCTAATGTAAAAAGGGATGTTTTAAGGTTTCATATGAATAAAGATGTACTTGAAAACCTAGAAACCCTAATTTAAGTATTTATGACTTTTGGATGAGTTATATTTTGAAAACCCTATGTATAAGATGAAGTTATAACTGATCTTAATTGGTAATAAAGAGGCTTAAATATGAATAATGGAGTAATTAGGGTTTTAGAATATAGAAATGCTGTCTATAGTGGGACACCTCAGTGGTAAGATCCTTAGTTAGTTACCAAGAGGACTCAAGTTCAAACCCCGGTGACATCATGAATAGAAGCACCATTTAAAAAAAAAAAAGAATATAGAAATGCTATTTTAGGGTTTAATTGACCTAAAAGATAAAGGTTAAAAAATGAATATAAAGAACTATTAGAAAACCCTAATTCAACTTAGGAACACCCTAAGAGGGAATCCCAATTCAATAAAGTAAGTGCATGATGAAAATGTAGTAATTAGATTGCACTTGTTTTCTAGGTTTCTTGTTGTGCTTGAGTGATTGGGGTGATTGGCTGCTTGGCTTATCTGACTTCTTGATTGATTATTATCTTACAATCCTTGAGACTTCCAAATCAGGTATGTGGTTATTTATGAATAATAAGTTTAGATTCACAGTGTTTCCTAAACATTTTATCGATTGGATGCAACCTAAAATGTTGGATGTTTAATTCTACAATCCTATAAAGTCACTATGGGTATCACAATTAAGTATATATATGTGTGTATTCTCAAACCTACATGCCACCCTAATGTAAGTTACAAGACCAAGCCCCAGAGGGAAGGTTTGAGTTGGTCAAGCCCCAGAGGGAAGACCATTGGGCACCATATATGAGAGGTGACCCCAGGCACCAAGCTTAGGATGGAGAAGGTGGCCTTATGTCCTTTGCAAGGATGAAACCCTAAGAGAGGGAAATCCAAGGTTTAAGGCAAAAGCGGTTGAGAACGTCACATTTAAAACATAATTTGGATTGTTAACAACTTATTTGTGATAATTATGTTGTTAGAAACTATTTGTGAAAATTTTGATTGTCCCCCACATACCAGTATAGAAATATACTGACCAACGTTTTGTTTGTCGGTGTTTTAGGTACAATTCTGAAAAAGGACAAACAGTAAAGTGAAATCTATGAAGATGAATTTAAGTAATCCAAAGGAGGATTAGATAGTTAGATTTCTACTGTGGATAGAAGACTTATATCCTATTTTGAAAAGGTATGCAACCGTTTTATTTTATACCATCTTTCCAGTTTAGATAGTAGAATTTGATAATTATTTTTGATTAAATTGTTAAACCATTGATCCTGAATTTTGGAATAATGCCTCTGACCTCTTGGTATCCCTTGATTGGGGGTTACCGGGAAGCGGGGACATTACATTAAATGTTTGGGTTGTATGTGAATTTTCCAACCATATTAGTAGAAAATTATATATCTAGTCTATTAACTGTACGATACTTAAGTTTTACCACTGGTATTTTGTACCTGCATGGTTATTAAAGTGACTTTTCCTAATCCTTGTACAACATGACTTTATGATTCACATGCTAATATATGAATTTCATTCCTAGAGTGCATTATTTTTCAAAAAGATAAAGAATGTAACTATGTCAGGAAATTACAATTCCATCCTTAAATCATGCCACTATAATACTTAGAAATTATTCAATGAGTCCTATATTATTATATTTAATTTTCTTTGAAGAAACTTCTTTGTTGAAAATGACATGTTGATCATCACCATTAATAATAATAACATCTACACAGACAACAAGCAAAATATATGTAGAAGATCTTTGCTGTTAAAATATATAGTTGATCATATTTGTCCAAAGCCTTGGATATATTGGAACAATTCTCATTTCATTCTCGGGGTGACAACTTTAAATTAAAAGAGATTTATGGAGATGAAAAATCATGTATGACTCCCCCTATGTGAGAAAATGTGGGAGTTTCTTCATTTTATTCTGTTTAGAAAGGTCAACGTGATGGAGGAAATTTTTGATATTCAAATGATTCAACAACCAAGAAAAATGACTAGCCAAATACATGAATAGTCTGACAATGTCTTTTGAGAAAAGGTGAAAATGTCTCCAGATAATCCTTTTTGTAGACTTAAGTGTAGCTTTTAGCAAGCAGTCATGATTTCAAGTGATTAAGCATCTCATACAGACCAACCTTGACCATGGATACCTATCAAAACCAGACCAAACCTAGTTCCTTAGAGAAGGAATGCAAATCTAAGTGTGATTAAAAGAGATAGCTTCTATCTCATCCTCCTTGGTTTTTAGCTATCCTGAGTGACTTAAAGAAATGGAAATATTACGAGGTATTGGGATGTATGATAAGGTGGATATAAGGCATCATAGGAAGGAGATAACATTTGTAAATAACAATGTTATAGATACGATATAGAGTGCATAACCATTTTTTGTTTCATAGGGAAATTGCCTTTTATTTAGATTTGGTGGTACCATGGGATATCTAGAACCAACAATGATACAATGAGGATTGAGAGTAGTGACATCATGTTCTACATGGATAGTGCTTTCCTAAAGGTGAATGGAGTCATAACCATAAGAAGCACCTATGCGAGACAAACTTGAGATGGGATGGTCACAAATGGGATGCTTGATTAGAGACATGATTGACATTAATAAGAAAAGGGAGAGATTACTTGGTATCTTGAATATTGCGAGTTATATTGGAGGATATTCGATTATAAGGCATATCTTAAAATGCCTTAAGCAGATATATACCAAAAAAAGATTCTTGAATGGATTTCAAGAAATATACCCTTTTGGAATTTGGAAAATCCTAGATAAATATACTTTATAGTAGGACTAAGGTTGTCATGACCAGTTCCAAGCTCATGTGCAAAACTGACACACCCAAAAAAATTAGGCAAAACAATATAAAAATGGTGTTCCAAAAACAAACTATGAAAGAGAATTTCATTATTCAAAATGAAAGACAACCTGAAACAAATTATATAGGTAGTGACAAGGATATGATCCCCATAAAAATCATTGAGCATGTGATGGATAAGAGTCCTGATGGTTTTAATAAGATGTATATTCTTATGTTCTACTACACTTTTCTTGAGGTGCATGTGGTAATAAGATTTATGAATTATGACATTTTTGGTGAGAAACTGGCATTCTACATGATTAAAATATCTTTACCATTACCTATGCAGAGAATGTGAATTTTAAGCAACAAAAATGTTATGATTTTAGTAAAAAACTTTCACTGATTAAAGAATATTCATAGAAATCTCTCATTTGATGCAACCTTGTACTTCTAGATAAATTGTCAGTAAACGTCACAAAATATTCACAGACAAGTTTAGAAGACACTCAACTATATCCCCGCCCATAATATGAATATTACAAAAACTTATTCTACATTCATACAATTTCATGATTAGATAATTGACCTATGTTGCTTTCCTAAATAAAAGCTTCACTATCTTATTAGATAAACTAGAAAATTGAGGAGTTGGTGTTCTTAGTTTTTCTAAAGATAGTTGACCTACATGGGTGTATATGTAAAGGTGACACAACAAAACACTTTTTCTAAGTTCTTCCAAGATAGTAGAGACCGAACTCCTCATCCCTACCGCCAATCATCACGTTTGTCTAAAGCTATTGTATAAAGCAATGATCAAGTTCAAAGTAACTGATGATTAAAGAAGTCAGGTTAATTTAGTGGTGAAATTTAAGTTAAATATAAATGTTGGAATGAAGAAGGTAAGCATTAACATGATGTTTTAAAAATTGTGATGGTTTCAATTTCCTTGACATAAATATATTATCCATAGAAAAGGGTGACTTGAGGTGGGTTAGATTTGGTAGTAGACAATTTAGAATTGGTAGATATACTAAAGGAGTTAGATCTTGAGTCAAGTACCATGGTTAGATCGGGAGATGCATACAGAAGATGAGTTAGATGCTCTTGAATTTTGAGTATAAGCCTTGATGGATGATGTGCCTAGAACTAAAGGAGTTGATTGTATTCTTCATCAATCATTTTAACATAATGAGTGAGTTCTCTAGAATACACCTATACTGAAAACTATACTTTTTGTAGAATCTCTAGGAGGAAATTAATGAAGCTTTTAGTAGGTTTCTTTGTAACTACCCTTCTTTCCTAGTGGGTGCACTCAGGTTTACCTAACTCAATTAGTGCATACTCCTCTTCCCCATGCACACACCCTTGAGTGGAGGATATGTCGTTAGTTCTCTGGGAGACAAGAGTAGAGAGATATGTTGTGGAAGCTTCTTGAGAGTATAACTCAAGGAAAGAAAGGGAGAAAAAATGGCATGCTTCGGTCAGACGAATAAGATCCCTTTTGGATATCTTTAGCTTATTACTCTTTTATATCCTTCTAGTAACCAAAAAGGAATTTGATGATGGATATATGCTCACATTTTTTCAAAGCTTGATTGGATTAGTGGAAAATAGATGATGAGTTTTCGAGTGCTCCATGATGCAAGTTCTTCTCCAAATATATAGGACAATCGACTCATATTGTTGAAGATTTACACCTCCAGTGCCATATCATACATCATTTAGATGCTGTTTAAGTACATAAGCAGGATTTCATATCAGATCACCTTGTAACTAGTGAGATGGTCATTGATGTCCACAACTTGGGGATCCATGACATTGCATAAGGTAGAGAGAAGTTTGATGTCTTTATGATCCCATAGAGAGATTTATTCATCTTTAAGTGGATCATATATGAGATACTTATTGTTGCGTTGGCCTTTGAATTAGAATTGTATTTTGTGATCCCACTAGATAAAATCATGTCTGGAGTTTATGGTATGCCTGGCATTGTTCTAACTGAGAATTACAAAATTTGAGGAGTATTACCAACTTCTTTCATTTTGTTTACCAATGTGATGTTAATATAGGAGATATTAGAAAATAATTGGATATGCACAAGACAAGTGAAGTGTCTTACATGTTGTGTCAAAGAATTACACAATATGTTGACAATGTGACATGGTATGCTTGAGGTATCCTGATTGGCTCCAAATTTTAAGCATGTCATGTATTTGAAGATGCACATCATGTTGGATGATTAAGTTCCTTTGACTGAAGTGACATATGTGGCTGTTGGACACATTGTGTTAGACCATTATGGGTTTGGAAAATCCTACCTCAATAAAAATGTTTGATGATTAACACGATCTATTATTTCTGCTAGGAAGCACAAAATCCTAACCCAAGTGGCAACATGCCATGTCTCAAAGTTGAACATCATGTATGTCACTTCCTTGGTTGATCTAATATTAATGAAAAATATCATGTATGTTAGATGACACAACATGCCACAAACTCATGTAGCCATTGAAAAGTCCAGAAGAACAACATGACAATGATGATGGAAGGTACCATGTAAACTAAAGACCTTCTTACAGGTGGAAATGAACCTTCTAGGGAGGATATGATATTTCCTATTTAAGGTGATGAATACATCCTTTGTTGATGGATGATGAAGAGTTTTCTTCTAGAGAAGATGACATGAACATAAGAAACAATGTTGCACTAGAAGAGGGAAGAAATGGAAACTATGACATAATTCTTAAAGGAGATAAGGATTATCAAATGTTTGATTACTCTTTCATATCCATAAGATGCTCATATCCATGTGATTAGATATGATTATATGATACCATGTTAGCAAGATACTAGAGGGGAATGTGAAGTATATTTAACTACAAATAGGTTAACATTTATATAGGAGCATGGGTTGCTACCAATCACCCATTTACATGGAATGGTACTAATCTCGATACACATAAGATATATAAGAGAAGTGTCTACTTTGATAAAGTCATCTTAAACTTGGTCGACACTAGTTAAAGCTTATATCATTGAAAACATTTATTAGATTTTTTGTTAACTTCATATGAACTAGAATTTGGGTTTGACTTAGTTTGCTAGATAATTTGCATGAATTGACCCCTAATATGAGGTTTCTAGATTACTAGGCTTCTTAAAAGACCTCTAAATGGAAGAAATTATCATATTAGTCACTAAGATACCTAGAATCCTCAAAGAAAGTTGAGATTCATTCTAGAATTTCTAGTTATAATGGCATCACGATGATGGACGTTAGTGTCTAATAGACCTAATATTATGGGTGCATCATTAAGTGGAGTTTAGATTATCTTATTAGACCTTGAATGTAACTACTTAAGTAAGATGATGTTCAACTTTAATTATCATGTATTTTTATGATGATTCTTCAATCCATGCAATAAAATTTGTTATACTCATTATATGCATTGCTAGTTTAATTTAAGGCTATATTCTTAATTAGTACCTTCATCCTGATACATGTTTATGTATGTGTATTGAATCACTTAAGCATTAGATATTATTCACAATTTATCTAAAGGTTACCAATAGATTGACAACAAAAAACCAATAATTATAATTTATTAACATGACTAGTAAATAAAAGATCTGTTGTCCTTCAAATTATGATAATCATAATTTAAATATGCATGAGTTTGATCCATGTTTCAAAGAATATGTTTTATTTTGTTGATTGAAGTTCATAAATTAGATTTTCAGTTTAGTAAATCCTCTAATTAAGTATGATTTATATTAGATCTAAATTGCACATGCCATTTTGGACCATTCATTCTAGACCCAAAATAGGGAGGGAACTACACGACCTTTAGATGGCATGCATTGCCTATTGTTGTTTACAAAATTGGGCTTGATTTCATAGCATGGACCTACTCTCCCAAATGTTTGCATAGCTTGCCTCATGGGACCATCTTGGGAAATATTTGGACATCCAAATAATTTCATCAAATCATCCTCACATATTGACTTTATTGGGCTAACTTTCCCATAAAATATCATCCATATTTATTGTCCAAAAATAGACCCACCATGTTTGAGGTTATTCTCATGTTTTAACTAATTCTGTTAATTAATGAACCATAAGCAAAATGTATTTGATGCTCAAATAACCCAGTTTAGGACCAAATATGATTGAATCCCAATATAAACAAGGCAAACATCAAATGGGGTCCATGTATTTTTTGAGCATAATAAAAATTCAAAATTTTTATATTCATAATCCAAGTCTAAAGGAACTTTTGATAATTCAATGTGGGATTTTGGACAACTTACCCAAGATCCAGATTGTTACAACAAGATAAGTTGATGACGACTCACAATGATACTTCCAGGGGAAAGAAAAAATGGGTTACATTTGATACATTCACTGGGAGTAGAGACTAAGTTTAGTTAAATGTGAAATTTCACAACTGTGGCATCCAACTCACAAAAACAAGATTAACTAATGCGGAAGCGTATCATTCACAATGGATTAACAAAAATCACTAAAAATTAAAACTTTTTCAAAGAGATCCATTCATAGGAAAACTCTTTCAATAAGAACCAATGTATTACATTTACATCCTGGTTCATAAGTACATATTTTGTACCATCTCTTCTCAAGGGTTACAATGTCAACTGCCTTGTTAAAAGCTAAACACAGACAACATAAGAACCTCGAGGCATCAAGCTAAAATCTCAAAATGATTCATTAAAAGAACTAACTATTAACTCTGAGGACCTGAGAGTACAGAGACGACACATAGGACATCTATCTACAAAACACGAAAGACAGTACACTCAACCTGAGCTGTCAGTGCTATCCCTGATGCTGCTGAAGTTCTACCTCTGCAAGATTATTCTCAATCTCCTCCGTGCTCGTCCACCTAAAAATGTTGGATCCCACGGGGGTGAGACAATTGAAAATTTCCCCAGCGAGAGATATAACTCTCTGCCAGAAACATTATTATTGTAGTTTATAATATGAATCAGAACAGAGGATAAGTAGTTTATATCATTCTCATCTTTAAATATTGCAACCATCTATGATATAGAATTAAATCATATATTCTATTTATAAGGAATAAGAAGAACATGTATATCATTTATCTATTATATTAACTCAACATCTCATGCTTTTCTCATGATACTCATTACTTTGATATGCCACCCATGACTCTTTCTTGTTTCTACCTGATGGTCTTAGCCAATCTGCTAAACAGGTATTGGTTTATACTGGACATGAGAGTGTACTTCATCATGTCTTGTTTAGGCATTGGTCCATACCAATCATGTATAAATATTCCAGGCATTGGAATATACCAATCCTGTGCAACTAGTACAAGCATTGGACTTATATTGTTCCTGTGTATCCATTCCAAGTATTGGACTATGCCAATCCCAACTATTCTAGGTATTGGTCTATGCCAATCCTGTGCAACTATTCCAGGTATTGAACTATGTCAATCCTGTGACATTATTCCAGGTATCGAACTATGTCAATCCTGTGACATTATTCTAGGTATTGGGTTTTAACCAATCCTGTGCAGTTATTCCAGGTATTGGGTTTTAACCAATCCTGTGCAGTTATTCCAGGTATTGGGTTTTAACCAATCCTGTGCAATTATTCCAGGTATTGGGTTTTAACCAATCCTGTGCAGTTATTCCAGGTATTGGGTTTTAACCAATCCTGTGCAGTTATTCCAGGTATTGGGGTTTAACCAATCCTGTGCAGTTATTCCAGGTATTGGGTTTTAACCAATCCTGTGCAGTTATTCCAGGTATTGGGTTTTAACCAATCCTGTGCAGTTATTCCAAGTATTGGGTTGTGACCAATCCTGTGCAATTATTCTAGGTATTGGGTTTTAACCAATCCTGTGATATTATTCCAGGTATTGAACTATGCCAATCCTGTGCATCTATTCTAGGTATTGAACTATGTCAATCCTGTGCATCTATTCTAGGTATTGAACTATGTCAATCCTGTGCATCTATTCCAGGTATTAAACTATGTCAACCCTGTGCAATTTATCACATATTATCACATCTTGTCACCTCTCATTAGGCAATCACCATTCTTGTGACTTAAAAAGAACATTCAACATCTTGGCACCTCTCACTAGGTAACAATTAACATTACTCTTTAAGAGCGGGATGTGACATCTTTCTATGATGTCTAGAAGCATTACCTTCCTTATTACTTTTGACTTACTTAAGTTTATCATCTTATGTTGTATTAAGGTATTTCCCATCTTAATACTTTTATTCACTAACCTATCACTTTTATCATAAAGTGCATAGGTCATAGAATACTCATTAGAATTGTCCAACTATCTTCAATGATATGAACTCATCTCAGGTTAAAGCATTGTTTGCTATAAGGTTACCTATAATCAACCATTTGAGATATTTCACCTTTATAAGGATTTACCCACTATTTTATTATTAGGGTTCTGGTTTGTCTTCATATTGCCCAAGATTAGGGCTTCATGTATTATAATTCAAAATTATAGTTTCATATGCCTTCGCCCTGTATTAGGGCTGCTCATCATACCATTGCATATGGTTTCACATGGCATCACCGTCAATTAGGGTTTCACATGGCATCACCCTCAATTAGGGTTTCACATGGCATCACCCTCTATTAGGGTTTCAAAATTTTACCCTAGATTAGGGTTAATGTTCATCAATCTTCTTAATTAGGGTTTCATGATCACTTCATCAAAGATCATACCCAAAAAATCTTAATTTATTCATATTGAAAGTGTTTGAGGCTTATCCATTGCATGATTATCCTACATGTATGTATTCCTCTCTCACTCATCCTCTCTAGGATGTTGACTATGTCAAACTTGGATAAACTAGGTCAACCAACCCTTTAATTAAATACATTCAATTAGGGTTGACATAGTGTATTGAAATATTGCTTACTTAAGCTTCAGGGATTAACTCATCTAAGGTTACCAATTAATTAGTACCTTAAAGGTACAACCCTAGTGATTATCTTCAAGATAAATCAGTAACAACCATAGGGTCATTTTATCTTTCATCACCTTAGGTTTCCATTGAAACATCCAAACGTTCTTGACCATTGATGCTCCAAACGGTTTGAAACCGTTTAAGGAAAACCATGATGAAACCGTATGGACAATTCACACTTGAAACCAATTGGGTCTCCAAACGGGTTGAGACCATTTGATCCCAAATGGTCTTGAGACTGTTTGGACTCAAACGGTCTTAAGACCATTTGGTCCAAACTCTCTCAAAACTGAATGGACCAAAAAGGTCTTCCATCACTTAATCAATTCAAGATTTCAATCATTAAACTATCTATCAATTGATCCACTGATTTATTCTTCCATTGGACCATTGAATCACCCTTCAATTGAACCTTCAATTATGGTTTTGAACCCAATTGAACTAGGGTTTATAATCAAGAAACCATCCATTAGGGTTTTGAAATCGAGGAACCATCAATGGTTGACATTGTGGAACTAGTCCAATTGAAATCATTGGGTCATCATCAAACCATGACATGACCTGACCTGACCTCAAACGGTATTGAGGTCGTTTGGATGACCTCCAAATGGTCTTGAGACCGTTTGCCCCATCCATCATTAAAAATTTGTGAAATCCAATTAGGGTTTAGATAATTGGATTGATCATCAAATTAGCTATTGATTGCCTTTCGATTTGATATCTCTAAATCTTCAATTACTCAACCATACTCAACCCTAGACCTCCAAACGGTCTTGTTTGACCTCCAAATAGTCTTGAGACCATTTGGGTGACCTCCAAACGGTCTTGAGACCGTTTGGGTTAGTCAACCCAAAGTATTAAATCAATCACTTGAAATTTCAGCACTTAATACGATTAGGGTTTCTAATTGGAGGATTGTCCATATATTGAATTAATCAATTGAATCCAATAGATCATGATCCAACATGTACTAGGGTACTGAACTCAAATGGTCAACCCATCCAAATGGTTTGGAACCCAAACCTCCAAACAGTTTGCAAACCATTTGGTCTCCAAACAGTTTGGTGAAACTGATTGGACCAAAAATTATGAAACTGTTTGCAATAGATATTTGTAGAGGTGTGTGCTTATGATGATTTCATCATCATCAAGCTACGATCCTTCATATTTTTCTGTAATTTTCATGGTAGTTCTATCGATTTGATCAAGTGAATTTCAAGAAGAACAAATGATGAACAATTGATAAGGAATTGAATGCAATAACAATAGTAAGGGTTCAAGTTATAAAACCCACCTCCAATTGAGCTTCAAAGCTCCAAGATCCACGTATTTAATGGTGGAAGAAGCTTTCTCAACTATCCCAAGCTCGTCCTCAAGCTTTTGAGTGAAAAGAAATGGCTAGGATAGAAGATTGCATGGAGAAAAGAAGAAATCCATTATTTATTTTTGATTTCCACCATGAAATCATGGTGAAAGAAGGTCAAGAAGCTTACAATCAGGTTGGGGGTCTTCCTCCTGTTGCTCCAAGCTCCCTTGGTCGTTTTTGCAAGTCTAGAAGTGAAAGGGGTTTCGAAATTACCCTTTCAACTCATGGATAAAGGAGCATATATGCATTTTGTTAAAAATTCATTTTAGGAGAGAGAAAGTAGGGATTATCTCCTCCATTTCCTTGCCTCTTTCCCCCTTCCCTTCCTTGGTTATGAGGCTATCTCCTTTTCCTATTATTCCTCTCAATTATCTATGATTTAAAGAAAAGCAAATTAAGCACCTTAACCCTTATAATAATAATATCCTAAAGTTAGTAGATAATTCTTTTTCTTTTAATATGGTGAGTGAGTTATCCACTTCCTTTAGATATGTTCGTGCCTTTGCAAGGCACATGGTCATCCATTCTTTTGAAAAATCATCCCTCACCTTTTTTTTAAAGGGATCTTCAATTAATATATTTATTTTTGCATTATTATTGAAGTAAAGTTCCAATTATTCTTAAATCTTGATTATTTTAATATCAAGATTCTCTCTCCTCCAAAGTGACTCATATGAGACGCCCCTCTCATTTTATTTGCTTTAAATGATGCCAAGAAACATTAGGGACTATTTTGAAGTGGTAATTTGCATATTGAACTCTGGGTTTTGGGTAATTTGCACATTACACCAAAACTAGGTTTTAATGCACAAACATTGCTTTATCAACTCTTTCTTCGTACTCAGGCTACCACAAGCCATACCTATACATCATATTCATTATCGTGATGCTTCAACACATGAGGAACATATTATCATGTAACATTTGCAATTTAACCCCTCAACTTGGGTAATTTGCACTTTAGTCCAAAACAAGCAAAATAATGTTTCAACATTATTCGAATAGGACTAAAATTGAAACATAAGTTCCTCTTGAACCTTAATTACTTTTCAAGAAATAAGAGCAAGCATATAATTAACTTTATTAAGCAAAACATCTAGGATTAAGGCATAACCCATGTCATAGATGTTACAACAACATTAGAACTTATATATAATTTATGTCCCCTAGCCATGGATGCTTTCTAGGCACTAGTATTCATGAGAGGATCATGAAAACCATATTGGATTAACCTAAATAGAAAATGACTATTTGTAATGATCTTATTGTTGGTATGTATGCCCATAGAGACAATCATATGATGGTAGTAATGGGGCATCATATACTTTATTTGATAATCATAAAGATAATTTTGTCTATTGTGTTTGTCTAAATCATGAGATGATAACACATACATAGTAGATGTCTAAAAAATGATGCTACTCGATGACATATGTCCTCAGGTTGAGGACCTAAACAATGAGATCATATGTATGATAAGAGTACATACATTCTTGTTATGTCCCTAGTCTTTGTGGAAGAAAAATAGACAATAGTAATACATAAGACTAGAGTGTGTGTTGGTTGATGACAAAATCTCATCAGTCATGATATGTGATATCAAACCAAATACATAGGTACATGTTAGAGAACAATGTATCAGGAAGACCCACCTTGAGAGTGATACATGGAGACCATGGAATGATAGTCAAAATCAACTCTCATAGTGATATTGGTGATTATAGTTCTTAGACCTAAAGTCACTGCACTCATCACATGTCCTTTGATATGTTTTGACATCATCTAATGTGACCTTGAATAAGGGTTGCCATAAATGTGAAGCTTGGGTGCATTGTGACACATGGGGATTGAGTTTGAGTGATGTAGATGGGATTTTTCATGTCATAACATGATTTTTCATATGTATTTACATATTTGAAATGCAAATATTTGTATAATAAGGATATATTGTATGGAAATATGGCTACCGAGTAGGAAACAAAAACAAAATTTTAATCTACCATATTCCCCATATCTAGCGGATTGTGTCAACAAATATAAGATAGAAAGGATGGTTTCAAGGATATACATGGTCCTGGAGCAAGTCCACCGACAATCCTCATCATTGTAGTTGCACAAATCTGACTCCTAGTTGTAATGGGACTCGTCTGACTACTCCTCCATAGATAGCAAACTCGAACATCGTCTTCTGCATTAGCTCCTCTCATCACAGACTGCTGGTTGACGATGCCCTCCTAGAGATAGACAATGACCTCCCGCATCTAGAGAAGTCCACATGGACGTCCTAGAACTCCTATGTCCTACTAGAATGGATAGAAAGGAGTTGTCCCTCCTGTTGACATACTAGTCACCAACTTGCTCTCCCACAACAATGATCTCAGTTGTTCTCTCCCTTGCTTTCCCTTCCTAGTCGGGTAGGACTTTCTTGGGCTCTCTTACTTACCACAACCAGAGAGGACAAAAATTGTCAAAGAAACTAATTCTCAATTGTCCAATACCCCTCTATTTGTAGGCGGGGTTTGGGTGTGGGTTCCCAGTCTATGCGGGAGTGGAAGGGATCGAAAGATCTTGAATTTTCACAACCTGCGACCACCGAAATGACCATCTGACACATTAGATGGTCATCTGGCATGTGAGACGGTCGTCTCATACTACAAGATGGTCATTTTGCAGTTTTCCAACCACTTACAAAATTGGCTATTTGTTTCCTCATTAATGTTAAACATCAATTCCTTGAAACAAGTAATGTACAATTGAAACAAATATAGAAAACTATCTAGAAGCTTCATTCAGCCGAATTGCCCGATCTCGCCCATGCGAGATGACTGTCTTGGTCACCCATACAGTAGTTTGGTGACTCAAGCTAATTCGGTCAGTTCGGTCGGTTCGCACATTAGCCACTTTCAACTCGAATCAGCCTGACACTTCCAAACACTTGTCTCAACCCTTAAGATGATTGTTTGGCACTCCAGACAACTGTCTCACTCTATGAGATGGGCGTTTGGCAATGCAGTTAGCCTGATTTGTTGTGTGAATAATTACCTAAATGTTTTAGCAATTAATTTAATTATCATTCAAGATTGACTCCTCTTCTAGGTGTGACCCTATAGGTCCCATATTACGTTGGTAGTGAACGTCCATAACAACTTATGATATCACAATCAATGAGTGGTGCCTAGTCACACATCAATACTACCTGAGTAAATGGAAAGTTAGAGAACAACTTCAACCTACAATATGTGTATGGCGTTGTAGTGTTTGTATAGTTCCTTTGTCACTGATATCCATATTGAACTTGAGGCATGGAGTAGACATCCTCTGCATCATTCAATTTTGTTTCTTGAACTAGAGCAGACTCTCTGAGATATATGTAAGCTCAATATCACATGTTGACTCACATGTGCATGGCCATGCATTTCTCAGTGTCGCTAATCAAGAGACCTAGAACGTCAATTTCCTAAAGGAGGTACAAATCCCATTTCTATCAATCACAGTCTATCCCCATGTGTCAAAGTCAGCCAATCATCACCTTTATAACAAGCCATATTTTAGGAGTGCATTTGATGATGTCAAAGCATACCCAACAACATGTGATAAGTGCAATGATTTTAGGTCTAAGAACTACGAACACCACCATCACTATGAGAGCTGACTTTGACTTCTATGATGATGGCTTCCATGTGTCAGTATCACAGTGGGTCTGTCTGATACACTATTCTCTAACATGTAGCTGTGTGCTTGGTTTGATATAGCCATATCATGACTAATGATATTCTGTCATCAACCAACTCACACTCTAACATGTATAAGTAGTATACTTGATGACATACATCATTGAGTAATATTATTCTCTAGACATTTATAATGTGACATCAGTATCTCATAACTGAATTAAATAGAATAAATTTGAAGCTTGCCTTTATTTATCATAAATTACAAGTTATGCCATTACAATCATCATATGATTGGCTCTTTGAGGATACATACCAACAGACTCCCACTTTCACTTAGAGCTAATCACCCATGAATCATATTCCAAGTGATCTAACATGACTATCATGCTTCTACTGTGAAAGTTCCTTTTTTGAGGGGTCAACAACATTATTTTAGTTGGTACTCTACAAATCTTTACATCTCCTCACTATACAATCTCTTGTATGGAATGGAACCACCTTTGTATATGTTTTGAGCATTGATGCGATCTGAGTTCCTTATCTTATGCAATAGCTCCATTGTTGTCACAATATAGCTCGATAGAGTTGCTGATGCTTGGAACAACCTCAAGTTCTGTAATGAATTTCTTGATCCATACAACCTCCTTTGCTGCATTTGATGCATCAATATACTCAACCTCTATTGTAGAATTGACAACTATCTCTTGCTTGGAACTCTTCTAGCTTACAACTCCATTGTTTAGGCAAAACACAAATCCTAATTGTAATTTGTAATCATCTTTGTCAGTCTGGAAACTTGCATCAGTGCAACCTTTTACCACCAAATCTTCCTCTCCACCGTAGACCAAGAAGTGATCCTTTGTTCTTATCAAGTACTTGAGGATGTTCTTTAGGACTACCTAGTGAGCATCACCTGGATCTGACTGACATATGCTCATCATGCTTAAGGCATACAAGATGTCTAAATGGGTACGCAACACTACATATATGATTGATCTAATTGTTGTGGAATATGGAATCAAACTCATCCGTTCCTATTCTTTACAAGAATTGGGACATTGAACTTTAGAGATGGTCACTCCATGCAATGTTGGCAGGTTTCCTCTCATTGAGTTATCCATGCTGAACCGCTTCAACACTTTGTCAATGTATGTGCTCTAACTTAGTCAAAGAATCCTTCTAGATCTATCTCTATAAATCTTTATCCCTAAGATGTAGGATGCTTCTCCCAAGTCTTTCATAGAGAATGTATTTCCAAGCCATGTCTTTTATAAAAGGTATGTCATTCCCCATCAATAGTATGTCACCTACATATAATATGAGGAATGTCACTACGATCCCAATAACCTTCTTGTACACACAAGATTCATATTCATTTTGAATAAATCCAAACTCTTTGACTATGTCATCAAAACAAAGATTCCAACTCCAAGATACTTTCTTCCATCCATAGATTGACCTTCGTAGCTTACAAACTTTATTGGCATCCTTTAGATTTATAAAATCCTCAGGTTGTGTCATATACACATCCTCAAGAAGATTCCCATTAAGGAATGTAGCTTTAACATCAATCTTCCAAATTTCATAGTCATGATAAGCTGCATGATCCTGATGGACTTAACCATGGCCACTAGAGAAAATATTTTGTCATAGTTAACACCTTAAACTTATCTAAAACCATTTACAACCAATTTTCCCTTATAGGTTTGTACTTTACCATCCATGT
Organism: Alisma plantago-aquatica; assembly: GCA_963693085.1. NCBI lineage: Eukaryota > Viridiplantae > Streptophyta > Magnoliopsida > Alismatales > Alismataceae > Alisma > Alisma plantago-aquatica. The sequence goes on along the minus strand of OY856409.1, from coordinate 297,214,587 downwards.
CGGTCTTCTTCTTGAAGACCCACTTGCACCCTTTGGGTTTTATCCCTTCAAGTGGATCCACCAAAGTCCATACTCTGTTGGTATACATGGATTCCATCTCAGATCTCATGGCCTCAAGCCATTTCTTAGACTTTGGTCCCTCAATAGCATCTTGATAGGATATTGTCTCATCATATATGACCAATTTACTACCTTCCTGAGTTACAAGATATTCAAATATTTCAGGCTCAAGGTGTGTCCTATTAGATCTACAGGGTTCCTGTGTTACTTGAGGAATTTGAGATTCCACAATACTTTGGGATTCTATTTGTTCCTCTTGTTTATCTATCAGTTCAATGTTTTCTTGTTGGTATCAAACCTCTTTGAGTTCCAATTTTCTCCCACTAATTCCTTTGTTAATGATATTGATAACACCAATTTTGGGGCTATTTAGGGCCTATATTTCGTTGTCAAAACTGCCTTCTAAACTATTTTCCCTCTCCGTTTTATCTTGTTACTGCATAGAAATAACCTGCACTATGCCCCTGACTCTTTTCCCATATTTTGTCGAGATTTCCCTCATTTTCCCACTCAAAGTACGCAAGAAGGCCCGTCCCGACCCATCTACAACGAGCACCTGCATTGACCCTTTTACCGGTCACCCGACACACCCATTAACCCATCACAGTTTCTACCCGATATGGCAGCAACCCGATACGGGCGTGTCGCGTGAGGAGCCACGATGAGCGGTACACAATCTACCCGACAGGGAGCTTTTTCCGCCATGATTCATTAGCCCGATACAGGCATGTCGTGCGATGCGAGTTACTCATCGAAAGCAGCTGCCCGCTAGGATCACCCGATACGCTCGCAACCCGGCACGCGACGCCTTCCGTGCCGGGCGACAGCATGTCGACCATCCCCGAAGCCACGTAAACAGAGTCGATGAAGGATACATGGCCCCACAAGGACCGCAACCTCTACCAGCTGCTGCCTATAAATAGCAGCTACATGAATCCGATGGGATGAGTCAGAACCCCATGAGAGTTAACTTCGAAAAGACATCAGGAGCTAGTGTGTCACGTTCTAAGGTGTGCCGGGCGATACTAGGTGAGCACACCCCCAACCTGAGAGGGGTGGGAGAAGTTCACTTAGAACATGTCCTGGTAGACACAACAACATGATACGACCAGGAAGGCCACCCCTATCAGGTCCCTAGATGGGCCTTAACTCGAGACGGCTCACCCCTCTATACCCGATACAAGGAACCTGAGAACCTAAGCGATTCCTAACCCGACACGATACCGAACCCGATACGGACTAATTGTTACGACATGTTGCCTGAGAGGGCTGGCTGCCCGATACAACCATATCGGGTAGGGAGTTCTACCCGATATGCCCTGGCCATCACGCCTGTCGTCCGAGAGGGTCGGCTACCCGACATGGGTGTATTGGGCAGAGAACCTGCCTGGTACCGGGGTAGCAGTCCCTTAGGGGTCCACTAATGTTTATTGCCTTCCTAAATCAAGGAAGCCGATACCTATCTTCCCTTTTCAACATTTTACTTTCATTACTTATGCATTGTAGCTAAAACCTCTTTACATATCTATTAGTATGGAATCAATGGTGTTTAATACCTATTGTTCTATGTTTGGTTCCTTTTTGTGGGATGATTTCTTTATAGCATCTGAACTCTAGCCTTGTATGCATGGATCATGTTTTGACTAGCTATTGAATCATGTTTCCCGTTTGACTCCCTGTAGAGTTTGGTATGTCCCGGGAGTATGAGAGTACCCATGTTCAGGGCCGCCCTGACTTATATTCCCACTCTAATCTATGCCCACTGCCCTTGAGAGAGGGAAATGGTGTGTAATTAGAGGTATCCTCTTTGAGAGAAGAGGCTGCAACATGTTTTCCGTTGCTTCTTGTTATGCCTAAGTTTTCTTCCTTCGTGCTTTACCTCAACGACAATTTTATCTCCTCATATTCTATTATTTAAAACACCTATAAAAATCTCTAAACCCCAAAAATTAAATCTTTCTTGTAACTCCTTTTGGAGATAGGGTATTTGTTTGTTTCCTTATGTTTAGTTCATGTTACAACACCCCCTTTTCTTGCACTCCCTTTTGATGTGCTTAGACAAGTGAAACTCAAGTTCTGAAGCGCCTTTCTTCCTATCCCTGTGTTCAACCCTGAACTACATCGACCCTATGCTAGTTGCAGGTGTCTTAACATTCGGGTATTATAAATTTTGAAAGTCTGATAACCTAGACATGATTCCATTCTTGGACCCACGTTTAAGGCTCGTCAACTTTTTGGCGCCGTTGCCAGGGATTGGCAAAGGAAATCTTTCTACGAACTTTAGTTTCAATTTCACTTTGCCAAAACCTTATACATATGCATATAATACTACAATTATTTACTGCACATAATATTTACTGTTCATAATTTATACAACACTCTTACACCTTTGTTTCTTTCCAGGTACTCCTTTCTTTCTTTCTTTCTAGGTCATCCAAGCTCTTGACAAGTCCTGGATGACCAAGCCCCTGAAGCTCGCTCTCTTCGCTCATTTGTTCAAGTTTGAGCTAATGAAGAGAGAAACCCGGTTGTAACACAACCTCTAAACGTCACCAACTTCGAACTGAAGCCCTCCTTCCTCCAGCTCCTACAACATAACAAGTTCGGTGGAAACACCTCTGAGGAGAACCTGTATATTCATCTAATGACATTCAAGAGGACGTGCAACACCTTTAAGATCAACAAAGTTCCACTGATGCATATCTACATCTAGTGCTTCCCATTCTCGCTGAGGGACAAGGCAATAGAATGGTACACCAGCTTACAGGATGGGAGCCTCCCTGATTGGGAGCATCTTGCCAATGGTTTTATCGCCAAGTTCTTCCCCATCGAGAGGACAATCAAATGTCAAAACAAGATCACGAGGTATTCCCAAAAGCCCTCAGAGAATCTTCATGAGACTTGGGAAATATTCTAGAGCTACCAGTGTGAATGCCCGCATCATGGTTTTTTGAAACCAAAGCTCATCACCACATTTTACAATGGGGTGTGCCCCACTGAGAGGAAGTCCTTGAATGTTGCCGCTGGAAATGATTTCTTGGGACTTAGTGCCCAAAGAGCTAGGGAGATTATTGAAAACATGGCTATGAACCAACAAGACAAAGAATACGACCGAGAGTCGCTAAGTCACACTACTCCATGTGAATCTAAGGCTATGGAGGCCCTCGTAGACAAGCTTGACAAGATGATGACAGATGTCCAGTACCTCAAGGAGCAAGGTTACAAGGGGAAGGTTCGACAGGAGGTCGTGAAGAGTTGTGTCACCTGCGGAGAGCCCGACCACATGTCAAATTTCTGCCCGTACACCGCACCCCAAGAAGATCTCGAAGGGGACTTTACAGAGAATGTGAGTTTTGTTCAATACCGACGGCCCGACCATCCTAGTTTCTCTTATGGGGACACCAGTGCTGCTGAGAACTCTCACCATCTGGTGAGTGGGAAACCTTCGGGAGGACAATCAAATCAGCAATGATAGATAGGGTTCCAGCAGTAGAAGGCCTTCAAACAAAACCAGTAGCCACGACCATCTTTGATGACAGAATTTATGTCCTTCTCCAAGAGACAAAATGACATCAATGAAAAGATGCACAAGAGCTCAGTGGATAGCATGACTCTTCTCAAACTAATGCAACAATAGATGGGTAGTTTTTCTACCCAAATAGGGGAGATCCAACAACATAAAAAACAGATTGATCAGCAGCTGGCAAGCCTTGCCCAATCCATCAACCATCAGGTGGGGTGTTTCCCCTCCAATACTGAAGCCATCCCATGAGGACATGAGATGGAAAAAATGGGCATTTTAAGGTCAAGAATGATTGTATCACCAACCGTTGAGAAGACAATAACGTCAATAACAACACCCGCCAAAGGAGTTAGCACCGAGGTTGTTGAGGAAGAAGTTACACAGAAGTCAAAGAAAGTAGTCAAAGATAAGGTTAACAATGTCTCTTCTAAAGAGCGTCCAGATAAGTACACACCCTGCATACCATTCCCACATAAGATGGTAAAAGCCCAACTAAAGAAGAGGTATGAAAAGTTTCTGGCCGCTATAAAGAAGTTGCATGTGGACGTCCCGTTCCTAGATGCCATTGAAGAAATGCCCACTTATGCCAAGTTCCTAAAGGACCTGATAACAAGAAAAAGGAAAGGAGAAGATGTAGAGACTGTGAAGCTCACCAAGATGTCTAGTTCTTTCGTCAAAACTAATACACCTTTGAAGAAGAAGGATCCAGGGGCCTTCATAATCCCCTTTCAAGTTGGAGATAATGTAACTCGGAAAGGTCTAGAAGACCTAGGGGCCAACATCAGTCTGATGCCTCTGTCCTTTTCCAAGAGAGTGGGGCTCACCGATATGGTAATCACCAATATGAGGATACAACTAGCTGACCATACCTTCACCCGGCCAGTTGGTGTCATTGAAGATGTGCCCATCCGAGTGGGACGTTTCTTTATCCCTTGCGATATTGTGTTGATCGACACCATAGAAGATCCGAGCTACCCTATCATTTTTGGGCGAACCTTCCTTGCCATCGGCTGAGCTCTTATCGATGTCGAGGCGGGAATGATTACGATCCATGTTGGAAGAGATCACATTGATTTCAACATCAGTGATTGTATGAGGGCCCCCTCATTCTTTGAATCCTCCTACTTTGTTGAGAGCTATCGACAGTTATGCGATGAAGTATAGGAAGAGAAGACCATGGTAGATCCTTTGATGCATGCCTTAACTGGTGAGTTACGAGAGATCAATGATCCTAAGGTCAGGGAATTATTGGCCTATCTAGATATTGAAGAAATGACTGAGGATGAAGATCCTATTGAGACAGTTAGATATGTTGCTCTCTAAGAAGCCCCTACTGAAGAACAGAAAAAGGAAGTCCCACCAGAGCTAAAAGTATTACCGAAAGGCCTTGAGTATCATTTTCTAGATCAAGAGAAGATGCACCCAGTAATCATCAACTCAGAGTTGACTGATTTCTAGAAAGATCTACTGCTCAAAGAGTTAAGGCTACAGAGGAAAGCCCTGGGCTACTCAACCAGGGACCTGAGAGGGATAAGCCCTTCGGTGTGCATGCATCAGATCCATCTGGAGGAGGACTCTAGGCCGTATGCCCAACCACAAAGAAAGCTGAATGAAAAGCTTCGCGAAGTCATTAGCAAAGAAGTAGTTAAACTCCGAGACACTGGAATTATCTACGCTATCAGTGATAGCATGTGGGTGAGTCCAATCCAAGTAGTTCCCAAGAAAGGGGGGATGACCTTGGTCAAGGGATATGAAGGGGTCGAGGTGGCCACCAGGATGGTCACTGGATGGCAGATGTGTATAGATTATTAGAAACTTAACACCGCCACCCGCAAGGACCATTTACCCCTTCCTTTCATCGATCAGATGTTGGAATGCCTGGCCTATCATTCCTACTTCTACTGGTTGGATGGGTACTCAGCTTTCTACCAGATCCCCATCCACCATGATGAGGAGAAGACGACTTTCACTTGCATCTATAGAACTTTTGCCTTTAGAAGAATGCCCTTTGGGCTCTGTAATGCACCGACTACCTTCCAAAGGTGTATGAATACCATTTTTGCATATCTGTTTGAAGACAAGATGGAAGCGTTCATGGATGATTTTAGTGTGTATGACAACTCGTTTGATGACTGTTTGAACAATCTGTCCCTCATAATGAGAAGATGTGAAGAACATAGCCTCACCCTCAACTGGGAAAAATGCCATTTTATGGTACAAGAGGGGATTGTTCTTGGACACAAGGTTTCAAGTAAAGGTATTGAAGTCAATCCATCTAAGGTTGAGGTGATAGCTCAGCTCCCACTGCCTACTTTAGTAACAAGTGTTCATAGTTTTCTGGGTCATGCCGGTTACTACCGGTGGTTTCTAAAGGATTTTTCAAAGATAGCCAAGCCTCTCTCTAACCTTCTATTAAAAGATGTGAAGTTCGACTTCGTAGAGGACTGTATGAAGGCATTCTCAACTCTGAAGGGTGCTTTAATATCTGCACCAATTCTCCAGTCCCTTGATTGGAGTCTTCGATTTGAACTTATGTGTGACGCCAGTGATTTTGCTATAGGGGCCGTACTTGACCAAAAGAGAGACAAGAAGCATCATGTTATCTTCTATGCGAGAAAGACCCTAGACGAGGCTCAACAGAATTACACAACTACAGAAAAAGAAATGCTAGCTATCATGTACGCCTTCGACAAGTTCAGGTCTTACCTCATGGGTTCAAAGGTGGTTGTTCACACCTACCACGGGGCTATTAAATATCTAATGCAGAAGAAGGATGCAAAGCCAAGATTGCTACATTGGACACTATTGTTACAAGATTTTGACCATGAGATCAAAGACAAGAAGGGCTCGAAGAATGTGGTTGTAGATCATCTCTCCAGGATTTAGGTAGAAGATGATCACCCGCTACCCATCAATGAAAGCTACCCCAACAAATCCATCTACTTAGCCTAGTCAGCCGACCCTCAGGGGCTGTGGTATGCAAATTTCTACAACTACCTGGCCTATAAGTAGCTTCCCCCAGATATGCTTATAATCAGAAGAAGAAGTTCTTCTCTGATTTAAAGTACTATTATTAGGATGATCCTTTATTGTTTAGGCGTTGTGCTGCCAGGTTATATAGAAGATGTATACCTGATAAGGAAGCCCCCAAAAATTTGTTCGAATGTCACTCCTCTCCATATGGAGGACATCTGGGAGGTGAGAGGACAACTACCAAGGTGCTACAATCTGGTTTCTACTGGCCAACCTTGTTCAAAGATGCTCATGCATTTGTAAAGTCTTGCAATGAATGCTAGCGAACTGGGAACATTTCCCGTCGCAATGAGATGCCGCTATCGAATTGGATTGAAGTTGAAATTTTCGATGTGTGGGGTATTGATTATATGGGAACATTTCCCTCATCCTACAGTTTAAAATATATTCTCGTCACAGTCGACTATGTCTCTAAGTTGGTTGAAGCAATGCCCGCCTCTACGTGCAATGCTAAGGCAGTGATCAAACTCTTCACCAAGATTATCTTTCCAAGGTTTGGAGTTCTGAGGACCGTCATCAGTGATGGTGGCTCTCACTTCACTGAAAGATAGTTTGAATCAATCCTACATAAGTACGACGTTCTCTACAAGGTTGACATGCCATATCATCCACAAACATCTGGTCAGGTGGAAGTCTCCTATCGGTAGATCAAGTAGATCTTGGAGAAGACAGTTGGCAAGTCCCATAAGGACTGGTCGGCTAAGTTAGACGACACTTTCTGGGTGTACATGACTACTTTTAAGACGCTTTTGGGCAATACACCTTACCACCTGATATATGGAAAAGCCTGCCATCTTCCTTTTGAATTGGAGCATAAAGCGTTCTGGGCAATCAAGCAGCTCAATATGGACCAGACGCTGGCCAAAAAGAAAAGGTTTCTTCAACTACAAGAGCTTGAGGAGCTGAGACTCCATGCCTATGAAAATGATAGGATCTACAAGTTGAGGACCAAGATCTGGCACGATTCACATCTGAGGAAAAAGGAGGTCAATGAAGGTGATAAAGTTTTGCTATTTAAATCTTCCATCTGTCTTTTTCCTGGGAAGCTGCAGAGTAGATGGTCTGGACCTGTCACCGTTGCAAAGATATACCCATCAGGGATGATGGAGCTCTACGATAAGGACGATCCATCAAAAGTCTTTCCAGTGAACGGGCAGAGAGTAAAAAGGTTTTATGAAGACAAAGCTTTTGTGAGAAGATCAGAGATGGCCCTGTAAGAAGCTGGAACAACAACCACCAGAGCAGAGTAAAAGGATTTGATGCTGTCGAGATGATGACGGAAAATACATCGCTCATCGGGAGGCCGCATGAGTTTTATTTTTCTATCATAGTATGTTATTTCCCTTCCTGAAGAAAAACATTACAAACATTATCATTGCAATAAGACCCGAGTTAGTGCATGCACCACTTGCATAGACTCCCTCATTTTATGGGCCACTGACTTAGTTTTTATAAGCTTTGATGAGTAGTACTATCTGAGGCTGAATGCCTTCTTTCATGCCAATGATGTTTTACCCATCAACGCTATGTGATTTGAATTTTCTACCCTTGTTTTGTTTTTCATTTTTACTCTTTTGAGAATCTTATCGGACGTGTTCCAACCTATTCCCTTCCTTCTCATCTTACATGACACGTGATTGCTAACTGGACTACCTTCACCTCTATTGGGCGACATCATCAGCCCCTTGAATTACGTGTCGGGCAAGCTGCGAGTATCACGCGTTGTGCCGTTTTGGGCATCTGTATCGCCCAAAGTTGTATCGGCCAACGCACCCCATGTGGCACGATAAGTGCTTGGCCGTATCGGGCAGCAAACGTAAATACAGAAGAGTGTCACGCGACACATCGATCCTGCATGACATGCATGCCGCGTGGCGTGAAGCTTGCTTAGGAAGCTAGATCGCCCTACGACGTGATGAATTAGACTGATTTTATTACATCTCAAGAAATGATTCGCCTCCTCGCACGAAATGTGCCCCTGTTTTTCCCAATTTACCCCCACTCACTGCGACTATATATAGTAACTCGAATTTTAACCGTGTCGGGCACCTGCATTTACTTTTCACCTACTCCCATATCATGATCCTACCTTTACTTCAGCTCCTGTGTCAGCCAATTTCTTCGCAATACCCGTGTCACATGCCAGCAACCTCACCCGATACAGGTATAACACGATACACCTTATCGAGTAATCAATCAATCGTGTCGTGCGACATATCAGGGATACCGTATCGTGTGATACCTCATGTCGAGCGAGACGTGTGTCGCGCGACACCCTTTTTACATGATACCAGTGTCGAGCAACGAACTTGCTTTGTGCTGGGTTTTGCCTTTCGAGTTTCTTTTTCACCATTCCTTTGGCCGCATCGTGCAACACGCTTGTCACACACTCCCAAATGATACGATGTGTATCAGGTAGGACTCATTACCCAGTTTTGTTTCACGACGTGGCCCCGACTTGTATCACCCAACTCACATCGGGTGGCACCTCATGTCGGGTGATACTTGTATTGGGTGACACCTTTTCTGAGTGTATCACACGCTATGTTTGAATAACCAGTTTGAGATTGTAAATGCCTCCGATTCTTTTCCAGGTGATACGAGTATCGTGCGGTGCCCATGTTGGGCATCCATATCGGGCACCCATATCGGACAAGCCTTGTTTTACTAAACACAACCCGATATTCGCCTACACTACCGGCCAGATCCCTATCGAGCAACAAGATGCATTTACCTCCGCCCGATACGGACTTGCTTGTGTTGGGTATTCTTGAACCAGGACTCCTTTAGACTTTAACCCGTATCAGTTTTTCAAGCGTCGCCTATCTGGTGTCGGGCGACATGATTTTCTTGGTCTACCGCCCGATATTAGGTAAGGTGAATCAGTCAAAAATCTTATTATTTACCCCAATTTTGTTCAAACATTACAGACATGGCTCACACCAAGCAGACAGTGGTCCAGGTCGATGAGCAAGGCCAGAAGATCAATCCCGAGGCCACATCTAAAGCAACTATAGTTGGGCAGAAGCACCCAAACCCCGATACAACATGGCCATCTGAGGCTGAGAAGCGGCCCAAGAAAGAAGCAGCGACAGCCCTGTCAACAACGGCAGAACCCCTGGCCCACTCTCCAGGTCGGTTCATGCCCCGAGATGTGGAGCATCAGCAGCGATACACAGAGCTGGTGGCCAAAATCTACCTTCCAACCCAGTTCTGCCACTAGCCTTCTTTCCACTAGCTCAACATCTTCAACAAGCTCAACAATGTCTTAGGAGCTGCCGGGCTAAGGAACATATGCTTCAGCTACACCGGCCCATACACCGAATTCACCAAGGAGTTCATGTCCTCCCTCTACCGGGTGCTAAGCAAACCAAAAGAAGTCGAGAGATTCGGCGGGGCGGATAGGCTGCAGGGGCGGCTGTACAATGTTGAGCACGATATCTCAGAGAAGCTGCTCAATGAGATCTTCTCCTCCATTGAAGCCGAGAAGGAGATGCTTAACAATGGTGCTAGGATCAACGAAGGCGATGACTTCAACCCAGTCGACCTCTGGAGGAAGCTAACCGATGAATCATCATTCAAGCCAGGGAGCAAGGTGGCAGCCATCCACTCCTACTTCTGGAGGATCATCCACAAGATAGTGGCGTGCCTCCTGTTCAGAAAATATGAAACAAGCAACCTCTACACTGAAGAACTCCATCTCATGTGGTACGTGATTGAGGGAAAGGTGATCAACCTGGGGCACTTCCTACTGAGTCAGCTCCACCCAATAAAGGACACCACCATGGAGTACTACATGGGAGGCATCATCAACCTGATCACGACAGGGTTGGGATACCTAAGGGAGCCGTGCAGCCTGTCAAGGACGTAAGGCGATAACATGATAGATATGAAGTTCTTAAAATGAGAAAACATAATAAAACAGGAGGGCCGCCGCTACTTCTACAGATTTGTAAGAACCACTACACTCCTGCTCCTCCCGCTCTGCACCAACTATGATGTAAAGAAGCTTGTCTTCACACCAGCGAAGATCGAGGCTCTGCCAAACCAGATGGCAGAGGCTGCTTGCACTGCCAGCATAAGCTTCCAACAAGGGGCAACAGACGCAAGAGCCGAGCCGTCCACTGCCACCATGCAACCAGTGGTAGCTGCTGCTAAAGCCACCATTGCTGCTCCTGTACCAACCATGACCACCACAACAACAATCGCCGTGACTACAGAAGAAGTAATGGCGATCGTGGAGGTCGTCGACACAACCGGGGCTGAAGCGACGATGATAGCCCTGGATGTTACATCCTTGAAATTAGTGGATTTCAAGCCTAAAAGGAATTAGGGACCATATGATAATAAAGGGTTTTGAGGGATCATGGTGGATGATTCCAAACCCTAGATTCATGATAAATGTTCAATTTAAGTTAATAATGTGCTTTTGAGCATATGCATTTATATGAGGCTAATATAAGAAGCAATGATTATGAAATCCTTAATTTGGTAATTAAGAATGTGTCTAACCTCATGGAGCCTTTGAAAGGCCCAAGATGTGGTTGATGGGCCTTAGGGACACTTTCGACCCAATCAAATAATCAGAGTTTACATATGGGCCCATGAGACATGATTTTGGATATGTGGATATTCGTAATCATAGTAGGTATCCAAAATAGTTATGGTTGATGGATAATAAGAATATAAGATAATGAGAGGATTTCTAGGATAATCCAAGATAATAGGTGGACTAGATAATTAATTAAAGATTGTCGACCTTTTTCATGGAAGTCAAATAGAGGAAAGGATATAGGAAACATGGTTTAAAAGAAAAGTAAGAGAAAGTTGAGAGAAATATAGATATTCCTTGGCTTCTACCTATTTGTGTAATTGGAGATAATTGTGAATAGAAAAGGACATCATTTAATGCTTAAAAGAATGATAAAGGAAAGAGGGGTTGTGCAAAAGCGTATGTTTTATGTTTAGTACCTTTCCATTAGTAAGTCATGAACCACGTGGACTCTTGTTAGGAAAGGAGTCCATATACTTTTAGGAATTAATTGATAGAGTATAAGGAAAGAAGACTCGAAGAGGCAGGATCAAGGAAGGGTTCAATAAGTAAGAGAATATATATATATATATGTATATGAATACGAGGCATGAGGGCGGTGACTCTCCTCATAGTAGACTTCCCTTCCTAGTCTGTCGTCTCCCAGTTCTTCTCGCATTCTTCTTCATCCTCCTTAGATTAGAGTTCTCTCCACGACATAATGCCAACCGATCTATGGAAGGTGACCTTCAGAGCGTGGTCATCCGTCGGTTACCATGGAATCAAGATGGGGGAGACTCACTGACTAAAACCTAAAGGAGACAGAGAGCAGATCTTTACGGCTTGCCCACCTTTTCCATTGAGATCTCCCATGTAGGAGACCAGTAGAGCCCTGGCCTGGTGTGTGAGAAGTCTGTGCCATGAGAAGGTTGGCGCCGGAGATGGAGCATCCATATCTGAAACTGAGTGGAAAGGAAGGGCACCTCGTTCTAGGAGGACCTGGGGGTGGCGAAAGTAGTAGATAAGGTTGTATGTGGACCACGGTTGAAGTCAACTACTCTTAGCTTCGACAAAAACATTGCAGGTCCATTAGGCATGAGAGACATATTGCGGCATGGGCTCGCATGAAGGAGAAGGGCCGAAGGGGAAGGAAGGGTGGTCGGGGTGTAGCCGAACCCCGTCGGAGCAGACTGAGGTGAAGGTGCCTTGGCTTTCTCTGAAAGGCGACGCCACCAGATGGCATGACTGGTTGCAACACCTGTGACAACCACTGAGGGGGAGAGCATCTCGCAAGGAAGAGGGGAGCTTTGGGGGAAGCGGCAACATGGGAAGAGTCCCAACAACCGACGCCTAGAAATTGAGAAGGGGGTGAGAGCACCAGAGATGACCTTGCGTATTGCTTCAACGCCGAGGGTGCGCTGCAGTGTCGGCCCAGCCGTAGTTTGCGCATGAAGGGGCAAGTCACGCCCAACACGGCTACGTGAGAGATATGGATTAGAGTCAAAGGACAAGTATGCCCCTACTCACAAGACCAAGATGTAAGGGCTGTGCGGTCTTTCCCCTCTATTTTTGGAATCAATTTTCTGGTAAGTCAATAATAGAATATAACGCTGACGTGTCAACATGTAATTGGCCAGCTTAAGTATTAACTTGAAATACTTATAGGTAATTATTGGTAACTCATATTGTAACATATAATATATAAACATTGATCAGGAGAACGAGAGGAATCCAAATAAAAGACTATAAAAACCTGATAATGTTTTCTATTCTAAAAGTATAGGCTATACATGTTTTAATGTGTTTAATGAAAAGGAAAACCTAGATTTGCCTTAACCTGATACTTAAATGAGTAGATTAGGTTATGTTGTGCTAGTACCTGATCTTGTTATGTATAATAAAGAAATCCTTGGTAATGATGAATAAGTGACGATTCTAGATTAATGTTCTTATACATGAAGATTTAGGGTTTTAAAATCAATGTTGACATCTTGCTATGATCTAATGCTGATAATATGATCTAGATATCATGAGTAGTCTAATATTCTTAAGATGATAACTAGGGTTTAACCTAATATTCATAACTGAACTTGTGATCTTAGGAACCATGATATAATAGTAATTAGGGTTTTTAGCCCTAATCCCTAGTCCAAGCACGAGATAACCCTAAACCCTAGTTTAGGAGCGCATCTACATTTGAGTAATGTAATATGAATACATGGTGACACATATGTAGTATGCTTTGTTTTAGATACTTGTTGATTACATGTTTTGTTGCTTGGATGTTTGGAAACATTCTTAAAGTACATGTTAGATTCTGCATGGTTTCTGCAATGGCATAAGGTACGTAGTTACGCTTATGAATACATGTATCGAATTTCTGAGATTGCCGATGTTTCTCAATGAGATTGAATGACATATAAACGGATTGCTTGTTTATTTACTTATTGCAAATTATAAAGTTCCTATGAGTATCATGTAAAGTAAATAATAGTATTTTGAACCCTGGGTTAGACTGATCTTAAGGGTAATGCACACGAGCCCCGGAGGGACAGTGATTACACCTGAGGTAGTAGACCAATAAGGGTTAGAATATGAAAATGAGTTTATGTTCTTATATACAAGATAAAGATGTTTGTTTATATCTGTACTTGTGATTATTGTTTGAACCCACGTACCAGTATAGTAATATACTGACCGCGTATTTGTTTGTCGGTGTTTTAGGTATCAGATATACTTGGTTTGTGGACATGAGGGTACAATTAAAGATGTTGAAGACACTACAGTTTAATAATGAAGTTTTAGTCTTAATGGTTTATATTCACACATGTAAAAGTTAATTCTGTTTAAAAGTTATGTAATTCCTTAGAGGAGATTTTTATGTAAACATGTAAATATTTGTTCATTAATGGAAATTGTTTACTATTTTGTATTATTTCTTGAATCTGATACTGGAGTATATGATTAACGGTCTGTGACTTTAAGGTCTTTTAGACACTCAAAATTGCGGGTCGTTACATTTGGTATCAGAGAACATATTCATCAACTAATACTTTATAGTTTATAATTTCAAATTATCCTTAGAAATTTTAAGAGAAAAATTAAGTTCCTCATCTCACATTTTCATGTACTTCTCATCTCTTTGCTTAAAAAGTCTTGAAAAGAAATTGTTAATTAGAGAAGTAAAATATGAAATGATGTAATCTTTTGCATAGGTCCCTCTAGAGAGGGTAGACACTAGAAAGATACATGTATGGGTAAGCCCTTTTATAGAGGAAGGACTTGGATTAGGGTATGAAAACTCTAGACAGTCTAGGGATATGGAAACTTTGAGACACAGAGTATAGTCCCTAAACCTAACCCTACAAACCTTAATCTTAATTAATAAACATGGTGTGGTGGTATGGGACACCACCCATGTGAAACTTGAAATCAGGCATAAGAAGATAAAGGGATGGGTGTAGGTGACCCACTCTCCCGTACTTGAGTGCATGAGGAACATGACCCTTAGGTAAAGATCTTAAGAAATATATGAACCCAATAGTTATATATACATGAAAATGAAATGTTGAGTATAACTTGCTCAAACTCCTCATGTTGTCTCTAGAAGTTTAGTGATGGTGTCCAAGCCCCTGGAGGGGAAGGTCGAGGTAGCACCAAGTCCTGGAGGGAAGGTGACCCAAGTTCATTGAATGGATAGAGACCATGAGGGGGGTATTCTAGAGGTTGAGCAAGCATGGGTTTATATGTTATAATGATAAAAGTTATGCCTAATGAAAAAGGGAGGTATCTATAAAACCTTTAGGGTTAGTGTGCCAACCTGGGGCGGGTCAACCCAAAGAGTGGGAAGATGACCTATGAGGGAGGCAAAACCTTAGATCTTGGGATCAGGTTGTGGCTAGAGAGTCTAACCCCCTCCTATGAGCCAAGAAGGCACCCTAGGCTAGGACTTTTCCTTAAAAGGTAAGTGAATAAATGTATTTAAGTACTGAGATAACCTTAATCCTCACCTAGAGGAGTGAAGAGTTAAAGATATTTAAAATGAAAGCACTTAAATTCTTTGAACCCAAGGATGCCCACTCTGAGTGACACAACTAGTCAAGCCCA
This sequence comes from Alisma plantago-aquatica, assembly GCA_963693085.1. Classification (NCBI taxonomy): domain Eukaryota; kingdom Viridiplantae; phylum Streptophyta; class Magnoliopsida; order Alismatales; family Alismataceae; genus Alisma; species Alisma plantago-aquatica. Next base: position 297,199,333 of record OY856409.1, on the reverse strand, counting down.
GGAGGGAAGACCAGTAAGGCACCAAGCCCAGGAGGGAAGGTGGCCTAAGTGGACGACCAAGCCCAGGAGGGAAGGTCATCAAATGGTTAAGCCCAAGAGGGAAGACCAGACACGCACCAAGCCCAGGAGGGAAGGTGGCCTAAGTCCATAATGCAGTTGTTTAGGATCAAGCCCCTGGAGGGGAAGATCATAGAGGTCAAGCCCAGTAGGGAAGACCGACATGGCACCAAGCCCTGGAGGGAAGGTGGCCCGAGCCCAATGATGGGATGACACTGCATTATGTGTACTCAAAAGAGAGAGATGAAGGCAATCAGGGTTAAAAAATTAAATAAGAGAATAATGTGATTAAAAGATGTGATATCTCAAAAGAAACCCTTAGGAAGGGTAGAGTCCTAATGCAATCCTAGGGTCAAGTAGGGTGTATTAGAGGTACATAGAACCAATGGGTTGGGAGTTGATAAACCTTGAATGCACATGACCAAGTGGTCGGGAGGTAACTATTGGTTTTCCCTAGGCCTATGTCTCAGGAGGTTGGCCACCTCCATGATGTTCATATGGCTCAGTAGGGTGAATGTAAAGACACTCTCTTGATGCATAAGGATGAGATCACCCCAAAAAGGTACCTATACCCCTAGAGACCCCAAGGATTTGGCTAAGGATCATAATGATACATGAAGTGTAAATATAAAGATATAAGGAAGTCATAAAAACTTGAGAGAAGTTGTGTGCTAACTTAAGAGTAAGAAAAGGGACCCTTGACTTCATGGGATATAAGAATGTTGTGAAATTGAGAACAAGTAAGTTTAGAGTCATATAGAGTATGATTCAACTTAATATGCAAAATTGAAAGGTAATGTATGGATGTACTATCTCTGCTCTTAGAATGGAATGAACTTTGTGTTTGGGCTACAACCAAATGCTTATTTCATCTCATTATAAGGGAGGGAGATTGGATAGACACACTATGCTTAAAATTGAACAACACAATGCAACTGACACTAGTTGGAGTGTCAACTGCTAACTCGGGTTGGCCTTCCTAGCCAACTAGAAGCATTGAACAACACAATGTAGATGACGCTCAAATGCCTCAACGCCATAGAAAAGTGGCTGAACCAGAGGGACGACCACCCCCATTCAAGACAACCAAGGAGGTCCCCATTGCCTCCAGGCCCCAGCTCTCAGCCCTTGTCTTCAGCGTCCTCTTCAGGAACACCATCTTTTTCCTCCTCCAGTGGGCCCTCCACAATGCCTGAGGAAGAAACGACGAATAAGATCACCGACGAGGCTCCAGCAAGATAGGAGAGCACCCGCAGTGTCGACATGGCTACTCCCTTACCCTCCCTAGAAGAAGATGAAGACATAGACATATCCATCAGCCTAATAGAGGGCTCTTCTGAAGAATCAGAGGGAGAAGGGGGAGACATATACTCTGCCAACGACAGACACCCCCTAGAGGAAGGAGTTCGACGACAGATGCATTTTCTACATCGTTGGAGATCCCCTCCTTTGAGATGGCCGATTTTGACCGATGAGCCATCGAATACCTGACGATCAGAGACTAGGAGCCCCTGAACTAGGTCCTGAGATCATAGGCAGATGGAGATGATGTCGTATGGAGTGACAGATACTTCACCATACGATAGGAAGCACAGAAAAATATGTTTCGCTCCCCAGCCGTCATAGGGAAGGTCCTCTTCCGGGTCTTGGAGAGTGCATTGATAGAGAATATAGGCACCATGACAAGATGACAACTAATCTACACCGCCACCTCGGCCTTGACAAGAAGGTTAATGAGAGGGGCGTACGACTCCATCCTGGTGGCCAACATGCTACAACACATCGAAAAACACAATCCAAACCTAGTGTTGGTCTCCTACAAGCATAGAAAAAACTAGTTCCTCTGTGTGGTAGATCTCTAAAACCATGACATCCAGCTCCTTAGCTATTGCACTGAGGAGGTCCCATGCTCAGACATATATTCGTATGCCCAAAAGACAAGCATCTCAGGCTTCTCCCGCTGTGTCTTCTCTGCGCCATCAAGCAAGGAGTCCAACACCACAATGGCGTTTTGGAACTTCTTCTCCCTCAGAGACTTCCCCGTTCAAGAAGAGGTGGGAAGCGAAAATAGTGCCTTCATAGTCCTACACACCATGGAGTTGCTCCACATCTTTGGATATATAAGGCACCTCCAAGGCCATGATTTCTATCAGCTCAGAAGCACATATGCGCTGCTGCTGATCAAGGACAGATGCTATTTCTTAGACGCAGGCATACCAAAGAAGCTACTAGAGAGTGACCAAGAAACTGAATCATCCCAACTCAGTAGCCCCCTAGGAGAAGAAGCCGAGATGGCCACGGATGTCCATGGGGCAGGAAAGTAGATTGACGTTCTGTGAGAAATACTCACCAAGGAAGGCTCCGCTTCGCCTGCTGTATCTAAAGAATTAATCAGTAACTTCATTTGCTCCGCATGCGCAATCCTATCACAGGAGCAAGTCAATGAAGTTCTTCTCAAGCTAGCTAATTCTACCCCCACATACTATGAGACAGGAAACGTCATAGTCCCTATTGATGACCTTCATGACTTAGTAAAGGCAGGAGGATGTCTAGCCCTGTCGGTGGTGTTAGCCTACTTCCAGATTCTAAAGAAGAAGTTTGAACACACCTACATCACCCACCCAATGGTGTTCAACGATATTTTCCTAGCTGATGAATCAGGAGCGAAACAACTGTTCTGGCTGAGATACAACACAACATGCCACATATCATATTCTTTCTAATGTTGCATTACAACCATTGGATGCTCCTGATGGTGTACACTCACCCGCGAGTAGCAATCTTCTACAATAGCTCTGACAACAACAAAGATCATCCAGTGCAATGTACATCAATTCCGTTAACACCCCTCAAGTGCTTAGCAAGGAAATACTACATCGAGGTGGCAACGTTGATCCAGCCGTTCCTGGAGAACACGATGAAAAAATGGCACGAGCTTCAATTCTTCCACAGTAGTCCACAACAAACTCCAGAATCAAACGACTGCGGCTTCTACATGCTAGAATGGATCTCTAGCTTGGTGACTCTACAACAAACACCCGATAAGATCAACCACATCAACTATCACAACAAACACGGAGAGTATGTGTTGGAGCTTCTATCTGGTGAAGGCGCACTCACCGGATAAACCCTCACTAACTTATCACTACCCTTCCTCATCTATCTCACAACTCTGAGGACAGAGTGTGGGGTAAGTTTGGGGGGGGTAGCATATCAATGAGGGAGGTACCTAAAATTTGTCCCCTTCTTATCTTTCTATTCTTTCCCATATCCTGTATACATAATACATACATGTCCAATACAAAATAGTATATATACAACTGCTTGCCTCTCAATCATTGTATAAATACACTCTATAGTAAATATCAGACACAACTTCTTCTAGATTGTTCTTTATGTGTCTAAGGTGGTGCACGTTTTTGTTATGATCTTTCCAAAAATGCAGTCTCAAATGACAAAAAGGCTACAAATTTTCTATGCCAATTTTGAAAAATAATCTCACAACAGCTAAGAGATGTGCATGCGAAGGAAAAAGTTGCCCAAACAGAAAAACTCTCCTTTTTCCCCTATCCATAAAAAATCCAAAAAAGAGAGGAAAGGCTTATGAGAGTGAATAAAAACATGAGAGTTGTGCCTAATGAATATATATATATATATATATATAGATATAAGTATATATATATATATATATATATATATATATATATATATATATATATATATATAACCCACTTGTCTCTCCAAAAGTACCCATATTTAGGTATGGTAGATCCAGGGAAGTGGTACGTAGGATGTGAAATCACTGCTCTAAAGCCAACTGGCTTAGACTGTAGGGACCACTTGCCCGTTAATAGACATGTACTTGGATGGACCAATGGAAAACAAGAAAAACCAAAAAATCCTTAAGCCTACCCAAAAAACCCAACTTCTATTTCTACGTTGTTTGGTGTGAAAGCTAACTTTGGAATCATGCACCCAAGTCTCACCAAAGCTGAAGAGAAGATTTTTTTTGTTACATAAAATAAGGTAGGGAAAAATAAAGTCCTTTGCTCATAGACAGACGTAATGTTCCTTAAGACATCTCAGAACTCACTTAAACCCCTTGTCTGAGGACTATGTCTGGTATGAAGAAGTATTGCAAATAAAGTGTTGAGATAAGTACGATTGATTGAGGACAATCAAAATGCTAAGTTTGGGGGAGTTGATAACACCCATTTTGGGGCTATTTAGGGCCTTTATTTCGTTGTCAAAACTACTTTCTAAACTATTTTTCCTCTCAGTTTTATCTTGTTACTGCATAGAAATAACCTACACTATGCCCCTGACTCTTTTCCCATCTTTTGTAGAGATTTCCCTCATTTTTCCACCCAAAGTCTGCAAGAAGGCCTGTCCCCACCCATCTACAATGAGCACCTGCATTGACCCTTTTACTGGTCGACCGACACACCCATTACCCATCGCGGTCGCTGCCCGATATGGAAGCAACCCAATACGGGCGTGTCACGCGAGGAGCCCCGACGAGCGGTACACTATCTACCTGACAAGGAGCTTTTCCCGTAATGACTCTTCATCCTGATACAGGCGTGTCACACGATGCGAGTTACTCATCAGAAGCAGCCACCCACCAGGATCACCCGATACATTCGCAACCCAGCACGCAACACCTGCCGTGCCGGGTGACAACATGTCAACCATCCCTGAAGCCACGTAAATGGAGTCGATGAAGGACACATGGCCCCACAAGGACTGCAAACTCTACCAGCTGCTGCCTATTAATAGAAGCTACAGGACTCTGATGGGATGGGCCGGAGCCCCACGAGAGATAACTTCAAAAAGACATCAGGAGCTAGTGTGTCACGTTCCAAGGCGTGCCGAGCGATACTAGATGAGCACACCCCCAACCCGAGAGGGGCGGGAGGAGTTCACTTAGAACCCATCCCGGTAGCTACAGCAGCACGATACAACCAGGAAGGCCACCCCTTCCGGGTCCCTAGATGAGCCTTAACCCGAGACGGCTCACCCCTCTATACCCGATACAAGGAACTTGAGAACCTAAGCAATTCCTAACCTGACAAGATACTGAACCCGATATGGACTAACCGTTACAACATGTCATTCGAGAGGGATGGCGGCCTGACACTGCCATATCAGGTAGGGAGTTCTACCCGATACGCCCTGGCCATCATGCCTGTCGCCCGAGAGGGTCGGATTCCCAACATGGTTGTATTGAGCAGAGATCCTGCCCGATACCAGGTTAGCAGTCGCTTAGGGGTCCACTATTGTTTATCACCTTCCTAAATCAAGGAATCCGATACCTATCTTCCCTTTTCAACATTTTACTTTCATTACTTATGCATTGTAACTAAAACCTCTTTACATATCTATGAGTATGGAATCAGTGGAGTTTAATACTTGTTGTTCTGTGTTTGGTTCCTTTTTGTTGGATGATTTCTTTATAGCATCTGAACTCTAGCCTTTTATGCATGGATCATTTTTTTGTTGGGTTTTAGAGGAAATAGAGATGGCAGCGGAAACAAAAACTTTCTCCCCAAACCTAGTATAAAGGAATCGCGTCAATGTCTATACAGTAGGAAAGATGAATCAATAGAGACATACCTTGTTCTGAGGCTTGCTCGGTGACATTACCTTGCAGCATGCACGGTCTTCACCTCCAGTCTTGGACGGTGTCTGTGCAGCTCCTGGCTCACCGGGATTGTCGGGATTGACAACTATTCTCTGAGTAGCAGAAGTCTCCCGCCTCTATAGTCATCCACACAGACTGCCTGGAACTCCGGTTGCCTTTTCGCACAAGGCACTGGAAGTATTCGTGCCCTCCTGTCGGTGTACTAGTCAGCGACACATTCTCTTGCCACGAATCACTTTTCTATAGTTGTGTTTCCCTTGCTGTGCCTCCCTTATCGGGTAGCACTTGCTCAGGCTCTCTTGGTTACCACAACCAGAGAGAACGACAACTTTGCAGAGCAACTGGTATTCTGAGTTGTACTATCAGAGAATCCCCCAATACCCCAATATATATAGGAGGGTCGTAGGACAGGGTTCTCTACCCCGGGCAATGCGGGATTAAAGCAGGAGTAGAAGGGTTCGAGATTTTCCACAAAATCTGATAAACTATGCCAGTTGAACCAATCATTTCAAGCATAAAACAATCAGTTGGTGACCTCAGCCAATCACTTCACACCTAAACTGATCATTTAGGGCATCTGAGCTGGTCGGTTCATGTTTGAGCCGATCATTTCATGCTCCTGGTCCAACTCGAATTGACTTTCCATGTTCGTTTCCAACTAATCATATATTAGTCCTTGTCCAAATCAAATTGACAAGTGAAATGAACTCAGTTGATCACCTGACCAGTTCAACTATGTGAACCGATCGGTTCATTGACCTGAGCCGCTCGGCTCCCCAGCCTGAGCCGATTGGTTCATCTGCATGAGCCGATCAGTTGGGGTGACAGATCAGTCAATCATAGTTTCAATCAATCTGATACTCTAATCATTTGATCCATCACCTTGAACACTCTGATTTTGAGCTATCAATCGATTGGGTGTTTAATTGAACTACTAAACTCCTTTAGTAATCAATCCAAACAAGATTTATGGAGAAACTCCTCTTCCAGGAACATGTCCTAGTGTGTGTGACCCTGCAGGTTCATTTCATGTTGGCAGTGAAAGTCCATAACAGTTATGAATTCACAAGCAAAGAATGGTGCCTAGTCACACATCAGTGCTACCCAAGTGAAATAGAAAGTTGGAGAACAACTTTCAATCCTACAATCCATTAATGGTGTTACAATGAATGTATAATTCCTTTGTCACTAATGTCCTGAATGAACTCAAGGCATGGTACAGTCATCCTTTCAACATTCATCCATTTCCTTGATCTCAGAGCAGACAGGGTGAGATGTGTGTGACATCAATATCACATATTGATTCACACATGCATGCACATGCCTTTCTCAATCCTACTCATCAAGTGGCCATGGACATCAAACTCCCTTAGGAGGGACAAATCCCATATCTATCACTCACCCCTCAAAAGCCCCATGTGTCAAAATCACTCAATCATCACCTTTATAACAACCCATGTTTTAGGATTGCATTTGATGATGTCAAAGTGTACCCAACGACATGTGTTGAGTGTAGTGATTTCAGGTCGAAGAATCACACTCACCACCATCACTGTGAGAGCTGACTGTGACTACCAAATCATGGTTCCATGTGTCACTCTCACGGTGGGCCTGTCCGGTACACTTGTTCTCTAACAAGTACCTATGTGCTTGGTTTGATATCACTATATCATGACTAATGAGGTTCTGTCATCAACCAACACACAATCTAATCTTTAGTGTTATTGATGTCTATGGTTATTTCCACAATAACAACTGACTAGGGACTGAACAAGAAAGTATACTCTTAACATCCGTATGATCTCATCATGTAGGTCATCAACCCAAAAGCATACGTCATCGAGTAAAATAATTCTTTAGACATCTATCATGTCACACTATCATCTTAGAAATAGTTAAAACATATAGATCGGAAATTGCCTGTAGTATTATTCAAAGAATTTACAAAGTATCCCATTACAATCATCACATGACTTTCTCTATGGGAATACATACCAACAATTTTGACTAGCTATCGAATCGTGTTTCTCGTTCGACTCCCTTGGGAGAGGGAAGTTGTAACTCTAGAGTTAGGTCTGTCCCAGGATTACGAGAGTACCCAGGGTCAGGGCCACCCCGACTTATCATCCCACTCTAATCTATGCCCATTGCCCTTGAGAGAGGGAAATGGTGCGAAGTTAGAGGTATCCTCTTTGAGAGAAGAGGCTGCAGGATGTTTTCCGTTGCTACTTGTTATGCCTAAGTTTTCTTCCTTTGTGCTTTACCTCAATGACATTTTTATCTCCTCAGATTCTGTTATTTAAAACACCTATAAAAATCTCTAAACCCCAAAACTTAAATCTTTCTTGTAACTCCTTTTGGAGATAGGGTCTTTGTTTGTTTCCTTATGTTTAGTTCATGTTACAACACCCCCTTTTCTTGCACCCCCTTTGATGTGCTTAGACAAGTGAAACTCAACTTATGAAGCACCGTTCTTCCTATCCCTGTGTTTGACCCCAAACTACTTTGACCCTGTGCTAGTTGTAGGTGTCTTAAACATTCAAGTATTATAAATTTCTAAAGTCTGATAACCTAGACATGATTCCATTCTTGGACCCACATTTAAGGCTCGTCAGATATCCATATAAAGGAATGCAACATCCCTGGAAACAAACAATTTGTTGCCAGATTGGGAATAAAAGTAATATCCTCTTGTTTCTTTAGGATATCCAACAAAATAACATTTATTAGATCTTGGGCCAAGCTTTTTAGGATTTTTTTTTCTAAAATAAGCTTCACATCCCCAAATCCTCATAAAAGACATATTAGGATGCTTCTTAGTCCATATCTCATATGGTGTCTTTTAAACCGATTTAGATGGTACTCAGTTTAGTGTAAATGTGACTGTTTGTAGATCATACCCCCAGAAGGTAGTCGTAAGCTCAACTAAACTCATCATAGATTGCACCATATCTAGCAATGTGTGATCCCTTCTTTATGACACCATTATACTGAGGTGTTCCAGGTGGAGTCCACTAGGATACAATCCCATGGGCTTGAAGAAGGTCTTCAAACTTTGGTTTAAATATTGTCCACCTCAATTGGAATGAAGTACCTTAATATTTTTACCAAGTTGGTTCTGTACTTCATTCATAAACTCCATGAACCTATCAAAAGTTTCTAACTTATGTTTCATTAAATAAACATAGCCATACCTACTGAAGTCATCAGTGAAGGTAATGAAGTACTGATACCCACCTCTAGCGGTTGTTCTAAAAGGTCTGCATACATCACTATGTATGAGTCCTAATAGATCACTAGCCCTTTCATTGTTACTAGTGAAAGGGGTCTTAGCCATCTTGCCCAACAAACAAGATTCACATGTCTCTTGATTCTAGATCAAAAAAGTCCAGATAACCATCTTTATGGAGTCTAGATATGTGATTCTCATTTATGTGCCCTAGACAACAATGCCAAAGGTATCTTTTATTTGAGTTGTTAAGTTTTAATCTTTTAGTATTAATATTATATACAACTGTCTTCATATCTAACAAGTAAAGACCATAAGACATTGGGGCACTACCATAAAAGATCCCATCTTTTAAAATAGAACACTTCTATTATTAATATGGAATTCAAATGCATCCTTGTCCATAAAAGATATAGAAATTATGTTTCTATTTATAGTAGGTAGATAATAGTATTTCTTTAACTCTATTTCAAGCCCTGTGGGTAGATATATACTATAGGTTCCAACTGTGCTGGCCGCAACTCTTGTTCCATTAGCAACTCGTAGTTCCACCTCACCCTTTCACAAAAGCCTACTTCATTTCAAATCCTACATGTGAGAACATATGTGAGATCCACATCTAGTATCTAGTACCCATGATGATGAAGTAGATAGGTTTATCTCAATAATGCATATACCTAAAGTGGAGATCACCATCTACATCTTCTTCTTCCTGAATGCTTCAAGTAAAATGGATGAGTTCCTCTTGTACTTTTCTTTCTCCTTATCTTGAGTGTTGAAGAGGTGGATTTAGGCTTCACCTCAGATTTCTTCTCGGTCTTGATTGGATCCTTGGACTCAGCTCTACTGATCATCATCACAGGCTTGTCCTTCTTCAATTTTTCTTCAACATGAATCGACATGGCAAGCAAGTCTGACATCTGTCCAATCATATTATTCACATGATAACATGCAATAAAGCGGATATATGATTTTGGCATTGTCTTTAGAATCATATCAATGGAAAACTCTTGGCTCAAGGTGAATCCTAGTTCTTCAAGATGATACACATGTACAATCATATTGATCACATGTTCTTCTACTGAGCTTCCCTCTATCAGCTTTGACTCAAGTAGCACTTTTAGGGTATCATCCCTTTCTTGCTTTGAAAGACTAAGTGTCATTTTCTTAATATGTGTTACCATCTCAAGAACACTCCTGTCCTGGCATTGCTCATGCAACTCATAGTTCATGCAGCTAAGCATAAAGTAATTTATCTATAAGGCATCATCGAAATGCTTCGAATCAGCATCCACTTGTTCCCTAGGTGCACCAGGAGTAGGTATTTCTAGAACTGGTTTGTCAAGGACATAGAGCTTACACTCTTCATTGAGAACCCTTCTCAAACTCCAAAACTAGTTTTGGAAATTTATCCCATCTAGTTTGTCCTTCTTCAGGACCAATCGCAATACCGATTTGTTCATCTTTTGATTCTATAAGAGAAAATTTGCATTTGTTAAAAGCCATTTTAATTTTGATTTGATTTAAAAAATTTGATGATATTAATTAGGTCTTTAATTATTATCACTCCCACTATTTTATTTAAATTAATAGTCCTATATATGAATTCAAAATATTGTAGTGTACAATATTCTAGTGGGCCATATCTAAGATAATTCGATTGTGGCCCGTCAACACACCAAAACACAGTCAACCATTAAAAACTCTTGCCAATTGCATCACATGCAATTCTAGATAGATGATATGCACAACCCCTTGCCATAATTGTTTGGAAATATGAGTACAGAGTATAACAACATATTTTTTTTATCTATTTGTATTCCCATACCAACAAAATCGCTCAACTACTATGAAATAGGCAGGATGGTTTAATGAGTTATACCTAGTCTTGGATCAAGTCCAGTGACAACAACTCGCTTCAATGCAACTATTTCCAGTTGCTCTTAGACGGTGGTTGTGCAACTCCAGGTCTTAACCACAAACAACAAACATAACAACTTCTGCAGTGACTCATGTGGTCTCGCCATAGACTGTAGGCTGACTTTTCTCTCCTAGTAGCAGCCAAAGGACTCTTGCCTCTAGAGAAGTCCACACAGACCAACTAGAACTCCTTTCATTAAACTAGAATATATAGGAAGGAGTTGTCCCTCCTGTTGACGTACTAGTCACCAACGTGCTCTCCCACAATAATGATTCTTAGTTGTTATCTCCCGTCACTATCCCTCCCTTATGAGGTAGGACTTGCTTAGGCTCTCTCGGTTACCAGAACCAAAGAGGAAAATAGTTTTCAGAGAAACTGATTCTCAATTGTGTTGTTGTGCTCTGCAAATCCCCCAATACCCCTCTATTTATAGGCAGGGTTAGGGCCAGGATTCCCAGTATGTACATGCTTTGTGTGTGAGTGGAAGTGACCAAAAGATCTTGAATTTTTGCAACCTACAAACCACAAAATAGTCATCTGGTGACCCATACAATCATCTGGTCACATGAGGCGGTCATCTTGTACTATCAAACAACCATTTGGAAGTTTTCCAACCGCATACAAAATGGGCAATTTGATTCCAATTTATGTTAGACATTAATTCCTTGCACCACAAGTAACGTGCAATCAAAACAAGTTTGGGAAGCTTCTAGAACATTCATTCATCCCCAACCGGCCATCTCACACTTGTGAGACACACACCTCACTTACCTAGATGTATGTCTAGTGAACCAAGCTGATTGGTTCATCAGAATGAACCACTCTGTTCACACCTCAGTTTGGGCAAAACTTAGCCAATTTGATATCTGATTAACATGACAATCCAAATGACCGTCTAAACACTTGAGATGATTGTCTGGCTTCCCAAAAGGCCGTCTCAACACTTGAGATGTCTGTTTGACAATTCAGTCAGTCAATCTGTTGATCTGTTGTGTGAATTGAATACCTAAACATTTTAGTAGTAAATCCAATCATCATTCAAGATTAAACTCCTCTTCTATATGAGTTCCTATGTGTGTGACCCTATAGGTCCCATTTCACATTGGTAGTGAATGTCCATAACTAACTTATGACAACACAAGCAAGGACCGGTGCCTAGTCACATATCAGTACTACCCAAGTGAATGGAAAGTTGGAGAACAACTTCAACCTACAATCTTTGTAAGGTGTTGTAATGATTGTATAATTCCTTTGTCACTGATATCCAGAATGAACTTGAGACATAGAATGTCATCCTCTCAACATTCAGTCCATGTTCCTTGAATCAAGAGTAGACTATTTGAGATAATGTGACCTCACTATCATATATTGATGCACATGCATTTCTCAGTCTCTCTTATCAAGTGTCTAGGATATCATATTCCAGTAGGAGGGACAAATCCCATCTATATCACTCACAATCCATCCCCATGTGTCAAAGTCACTCAATCATCACCTTTATGACAACCCATGTTTCAAGACTATGTTTGATGATGTCAAAGCAAATCCAATGACATGTGATGAGTGCAGTGATTTTCAAGTCTAAGAATCACAATCACCACCTTCACTATGAGAGATGACTATGACCACCAATGATGGTTGCCATGTGTCACTCTCAAGATGGGTCTGTGTGATGCACTGTTCTATAACATGGATCTGCGTGCTTAGTTTGATATTGCCATATCATGACTAATGAGATTCCATCATCAACCAACTCACTCTAGCCTTAGGTGTTATTGGTGTCTATCTACCTTCCATAGTAACAACCGACTAGGGACTTAATAAGAATATACACACTCTTAGATATCATATGATATCATCCTCCAAGTCACATACTTGAAGACATACATCATTGAGTATTGTCATTATTTATACATTCATAATATTTCCTCATTATCTCATATTCGAGTGAAAAATAATGAAGGGAAAGCTTTCCTTTATGAGTATTAATCAAATTCTCTATGGTTTATGCCACATCAATCATCACATGATTGGTTCTATGGGCATACCTTACCAACAGACTCCTACTTGCACTTAGAGACAATCACCTATGAGTAATATTCTTAGTGATATAAACATGTCCACCATGTTTCTACTACACAAGTGCTTAATCCAGTAGGTTCGCAACACTTTGATTATAATCAATATATTGCATGTTTTCTTATCTCAAAGGTTGGAATATCTATAAGTTCATCATATGAACTTCTAGATTTATACAATATCACTTTGTGTTCATAAAACAAGTATACTAGGCTTCTATTGTAGAATATAATTAATGGATATCAGTTTGGAATCCTTCCAACTAACAACATTTCTCCTTTTCAATCAAATAAATTTTATTACGATCACTTTGTCATCATGGAAGCTTTCATCGATGTAACCATTTACATCCAACTTTTCCTTTTATTGCTATCCTAATTGATTAGCAATCCATCTATACATACAAGCACTAATGGATATCAGTAATGACATTGCAATAACTCTTATTGGAATTTACTATCATCTTATCATATCCAATACATACAAGATTATTTGGGACAAGTACATATATAGAATTCATGTTGAATCCATTGCTTCAGTCTATGCCATCTTTATCATGTCATTTCCATTCTTCACAAGAATTGGAACATATGATTCATGAGAGACTAATCTGGATTCTCTCTCAATAAATGCTTTCTGTGTTGAACTCTTTCAACACATTGTTATTGTATGTGTTCAAACTTCCAATCTGAAACATTCAAGAACTATCTCATAGGTCTTGATCCTTATCTCATAAGATGTTTCACCTAATCCTTTATTTCTTAAAGGGGTTTTTCATGCCAGATCTCAATATCCACAATATTGAGATGTTATTCCTCATTGTATGTGGAATATTCATATATGCTCCCACTAAATCTTTTATAATCACATATTTCATATTTTATCTTGATTTAAGTCAAACTCCTTGATTATTTTGTCAAATCAAACGATCCTTCCTCTGAGTTGCTTGTTTCAATCCCAGATTAAATTTTGTAGTTTATAGACTTTATTTGCATTCTTGAAGTTGTAAAACCTTTTAAGTTGTATCACATACACATCCTTTGATGTATTCCTTTTAAGGAATCTGGTTTTGTCTTCATATGCCAAATTTCTTGGTCTAATTTAACTACAACTACAAGCATAACAATTGGTAAAGGAATTTCTATCATGTTCAACAACTTGAATTGATTTGAAAAACTTATTCAATCAATGTCCTTATATGTTATTCATGTAGGTCCTTTCCACAAGACCCTATTGCACCCTTTGGGTATTACCCCTTTAGATGGCATTATCAAGGTCTTACGTTGTTAGCTTACATGAATCCCAAAATGGCCTTGAGCCTTTACTCAGATTATTGTATTTGATAACTTCTAGTTGGTTAGTTGGCTCATCCTGTCATGACCAACCCATGTGAGTTATTGGATTCACAATCCTCCAATCTCAAACATGTTCTACTAGAACTATTTTGTTCTGTGTTGTATGATGAACTTGATATTCCACAACAACTTGTGATTCTCTTAGTTTTCATTGTACATTTTTGTATACTCAAACATTTTGAGTTCTACTTTTACTCCAACTAATTCTTTTGGAACTCAATTATCCTATCAACAAAAATTTTGTTATTGGATTGGGATTAATAGTAACATTCATCAATTATGGTTTGTGGTCAATTTTTTTAAAATAAATTACTCTCTCAATGTAGGTTTCAATTCTTTAGACATATTGGGTCATTCCCAATTCATATCATATATGATGTCTTATAAACCATTCAGACGATACATTATTTAGTGATAGATATATATTTATGAGGATATAAGAAGATTAGATTAATTGATAATTATATCATGACTCACCGTGATGTTTCCTTCATTGTAACACATCATCATGTTTAGATGGATTTGACTTGTGATACATTATCACATTTCTTTCCTGAAGGCTCTCAAGGTATTGATGTAACATATTTCAACATTTAATCTTATCAAAGTTTCTAGATACTTTTATGAAAGTTATACTTCCTTTACAATCTCCTTGAACACTTTAAGAGATTTATGTTTATATTTTACTGAGTACATATCATCATATTACAAGTAATAGAAATGAAGTATAAGCAATTATCTATAGAATTCATTCCATAAGATTTTCATGCCTCACATGTAGGAGGTATAATAGAAGGCTTATCCTCCACTACATGTAGTGAAGGATATCATGTCACATTTGTGTGTAAATAAGGCTTTGCATGTTTCCTTTGGTTTGATAACCAAGGGAATCTAGATTAACATCAATATGTATTGTAGACATGCATTTATTATATATATGTCCAAGGTGACTATTGCTATTGATAGTCTTGAGTCATCAATAATAATCCTTTTGTATTAATGTCATAAACATTCATCTCAAAGTATTTTGTACAAATATTATTAGATGTTTGGGCATTGCCATGCAAGATCATATCTTTTGAAATAGAAACATTAATATCTCATTTTATTGATTTATCATCCTTGTCATATAAGACGCTTTAAAGTAAATATTTATATTTTCTTGGCATAATGAAATAGCAGTCGAAGTAACTCTATTACATGCCCATTGGGCTAAGATAAATTTAAATGCATACTAAATCTTCCTCCACCTTGTCCATCTTTGTCATAAATGAGGGCTTTTACTTATTTTTAGATCCTACACATCAGTATGCAGATCTCTATTTGGTATCACCTACAAAAATGAAAAAGTAATCAAATATATCTCACAACATTTATACTTAAAGTGGAGGCCTCAGTGCCTTCCTTCTTCTTCTTTAGTTATTCTAACCAGAGTGGGCAATTGCTTTTCCCATGTTCAGGTTGGTGACAATGGTGACAATCACCTCTTATTTTCTTCACTCCTCCTTCTGCCTTGATATATATAGAATTGGGCTTCTAGCTAGCTTTAGAACTCTTCTTAGATTTGCCTTTACCTTTTGACTTCCCCTTTTTCTTGCTGATCATCATCATAGACTTGGGCTTGTCTTTCTTCATTTGTGTATCAACTGTTCTCAACATGTCAAACAACTCTATCAATGACTTGTCAAATTCATTCATGTTGTAGTTCATGACAAATTGACTATATGATTCTGGAAGAGACTGCATAATCACTTCGGTGGCCAACTCTTGACACAAGGGGAATCCCATTCTAGATAGATTCTCCACATACCAATGAGCTTGAGTACATGAGGACCTACTAGGTCACCTTCTATTATGTTACATTTGAATAATGCCTTGGAGACATCATATCTCTCTTATCTTTCCTAATCTTGGAATATGTTCTTGAGATGTGTGACCATCTCAACCACATCCATGTTGTCATGCTACCTCTGCAACTCATAGTTCATGGAGCATATCATCAAAAACTTGACATCCATGACATATTTAATATGCTTCTTATAAGCATCCTTGTAGGCCCTTGGTGCATTTTGAGGTGGTTCCTCTGGTTTTGGCATCTCTAGGACATAGAGCTTGCACTCCTGTGCGAGAATGATTCTCAACATCTTGAACCAGTCATGGAAGTTGTTCCCACTTAGATTTTCCTTCTCAAGGACCGATCACAAAGAAAAGTGATTGTTGTTCACTGCCATTTGATTCTACAAAAGAATTTGCAATTTTGTCAAAAACTCAATTTTGATTTGATGTGGTTAGATTAAAATTTCGGCAATAATAATTAGTTCTTTAATTCATTATCATTTTCATTATTTGTTCAAATTGCAACCCTCAAGTATCAATTCGGAAAATTATAGTGAATCAATTTTCTAATGAGCAAGATTCAAGATAATTCAACTATGGCCCGACCAACGCCACAAAACACAACTAATTACCAAGGTAGGCAACTCTTTCCAATTGCATCGTATGCAATTCTTGATAGATAATATGTGCAACTCCTTGGCCATAATTATCTGCATGCTTCTAGGCCAAGATGCTATGAGAATCACCAATTAATCTTGACGTAATAGCCAATAAAATAATAATGCACTCCACTTTAACAACATCTACATTACTACCATCACACTTCTACGAGGTAGACGGTGCACCATGTTTTGGTGTAACCTATGCTTAGTTGAACAAGCTTTTCATGTATATTTCTATTAGAAAGAATCTAAGACTTAAAATATATGATTTGAGGGATTTTTAAATATATCATATATACATATACTGTATCCAATAACCACATATATAGTACGTATCATATACATTTTATATCACACAATGTAAACATGCAATATAAAACAAAAAGCAATGGTTATGGCCATGTCTACTTGTAATTCTTTGGAGCCATAAGGAATTACTACCACCTAGGTCAATTATCACATCACATGTATGAACCTGTTGTTGGTGTAGTTCTATGCTTGCCAATCTAGATAGATCCATTCAACCCTTGAACCGGTCATCTCGCCTCTTGGCTGGTCAATTGGTCATCACAGACGGTCATCTGGACTCCAACATTCTATCCTCCATGGTCCTCCATATGGTCAGTTCATCTCACAAACTGGTCATCTCATTTGGTGATGATCATCTTTCTCATTGTTGTAAGAAAAGAAACTATCTTATTGCTATTAAACTATTACATTGCAAAGAGAAACCTCGAGTTACATTTGATGGGAGCAAAGGTAGGAAAGAATTAACTTTATATTTGGAAGAAGGAGGTAGAGGTTTGGTACACAAATTGAGATAAATAAGAATAAAATCAAACCATCCAACCACACACATATATAGGGTTTAGGCTATAATCATGCTACACATCCACCATCAAAATTGCTTTTTGGGCGACATGTGCAAAATTGCGTATATATCATATACATAAATATATAATAGTTTGAGATTATGTGGTATTTGATCCAATACACATATGAGACCGATTAAATATTCACATCATATGCAATAAATAAATGATAACACTAAAAATATGATCATATCAATTATCCTAAAACATAGAAAATTGACTTGGCTCTAAGACCACTGTTGGGAAATACGAGCACATAGTATAGTAGTAGAAACAAAAATATTATCTATCTATATTCCCATACCAATAAGATCATGTCAACTACTATAAAATAGGAAGTATGGTTTAATGAGTTATACCTGGTCATGGAGTAAGTCCAGTGACAACAACTCACTTCAATGTAACTATTTCCCGTTGCTCTTAGATGGTGGTTGTGCATCTCTAGGTTTTCACCACGAATTGAACAGCTGTTGTAGTGACTCATGTGGTCTCGCCATGGACGGTAGGCTAACTTTGCTCTCCTAGCAGCAGCCAAATGACTCCTGCCTCTAGAGTACTCCACAAAGATCAACTAGAACTCCTGTTGTTCAACTAGAACAAAAGTGAACGAGAAGTCCCTCCCATCGACGTACTAGTCACCAATGTGCTCTCCCAAAACAATGATTCTTAGTTATTCTCTCCTGTCACTATCCCTCCCTTGTCAGGTAGGACTTTCTTGGTCTCTCTGTGTTACCACAACCAGAGAGGAAGATAATTTTTAGAGCAACTGATTCTCAATTGTTTTGTTGTAGTTTAGGAAGCCCCTAGTATCCCTCTATTTATAGGTAGGGTTAGGGCCAGGGTTCCCAGTATGTATGAGATTTGTGCGAGAGTAGAAGGGACCAAAAGACCTTGAATTTTTACAGTGATCTAGATGGTCATCTGGTCACATGAGACAGTATTCTCATACTGCCAAATGTCTATTTGGAAGTTTCCCAATCACATATGAAATTGGCAATTCGATCCTAATTAATGTTATACATTAATTCCTTACACCACAAGTAATGTGCAATTGAAACAAGTTCGGGAAACTTACAAAATGTTTGTTTGGCCCCAAACGGGCCATCTCACATTTGCGAGACACACATCTCACTCATGTAGACAACCATCTGGTGAGCTAAGCCGAGTTGATCGGTTCATCAGAATGAACTAGCTGGTTCACACCTCAGTTTGGGTATAACTTAACTAATTCAATCTCTGATCAACATGGCAATCCAAACTATTGTCTCAATACTTGAGACGCTCCTCTGGCTTCCCAAACGACCTTCTCAACACTTGAGATGGTCGTTTGGCAGTTCAATCATCCAATCTATTAATCTATTATATGCATTGAATACCTAAATACTTTAGTAATCAATCCAATCATCATTTAAGATTAAACTCCTCTTCTAAATAAGTTCCTATGTGTATGACCCAATAGGTCCCATATCTCATTGGCAGTGAATGTCCATAACTTACTTATGACATCACAAGTAAGGAGAGGTGCCTAGTCACACATTAGTGCTACCCAAATGAATGGAAAGTTGGAGAACAACTTTAACCTACAATCTGTGTTAGGTCTTGCATTGATTGTATAATTCCTTTGTCACTAATATCCAAAATGAAATCGAGGCATGGAATGTCACCCTTTCAATGTTCAATCCATGTTCCTTGAATCAAGAATAGATCTCCTGAGATAATGTGACCTCAATATCATATATTGATTCACATGTGCATGCACATTCATTTCTCAATATCGCTTATCAAGTGACCATGATATCATACTAAAGTAGGAGGGACAAATCCCATATGTATTACTCACAGTCTATCCCCATGTTTTAAAGTCACCCAATCATCACCTTTATGAAAACCCATGTTTTTGGACTCCGTTTGATGATGTCAAAGCGTACCCAATGACATGTCATGAGTGTAGTGATTTCAAGTCTAAGAATCACAATCACGACCTTCACAATGATAGATGACTATGACCACCAATGATGATTTCTATGTGTCACTCTCAAGGTGGGTCTGTCTATTACATTGTTCTCTAATATTTTATCTGTGTTCTTGGTTTGATATTTACATATCATGACTAATGAGATCCTGTCATCAACCAACCCACACTCTAGTCTTAGGTGTTACTGGTTTCTATCTACCTTCCACAATAACAACCAACTAGGGACTTAACAAGAATGTACACACTCTTAATATTCATATGATCTCATCCTCCAAGTCACATACTTGAAGACATATGTCATCATTGAGTATTGTCATTCTTTGGACATCCATAATATTTCCTCATTATCTCACATTTGTCATTGAGTATTGTCATTTTTTGGACATTCATAATATTTCCTCATTATCTGATAACTGAGTGAAGTTTGCCTTTATGAGTGTTAATCAAATCTTCTATGGTTTATGCCACACAAATCATCACAAGATTGGCTCTCTGGTCATACCTTACCAAAAATAATCATCTGCATGCTTCTGGGCCCAAACGCTCTAAGAATCACCAGTCAATCCTGACCCAAAAACCAACACGATAATAATGCACCCCGCTTTGGAGGAAACCTACATTATTACCATCACACTTCTACGAGATAGATGGCACACCACACTTGGGTATAACCTATGCTTGGTCGATCAATCTTTTCATGGTTATGCTTTTGGAAAGCATATAAGACTTTGATATTTTATTTGAGGGAGTTTGTATTATAAATACATATGCTTTATCCAATCACCACATATATAGTATGTATGATATACATGCTATATCCCATAATGAAAACATGCAATAAATGAAAGCAATGGTTATGTCCAGCCTAATGTGATTCCTTAGAGCCACAAGGAATCATGTATCCACCCGCTTCACTAGGTTCTACCACTGTAGGTCCCATTGGTCAAAATTTGAGTTTGATTCTGGCTCAGAAGTAACGCATGCTAGATGCTTAAAACATGCAAGTCGAATGTTGTTTTTTCATATTGACATGATAACAGTTTACTTCTTCATATTCATCATGCAATGCATGCAGTTATCAATAGGCCGAAGAATCATGGTATGCATTTTCTGTGTACTAGCTAAAGCCCATGCTTACGTCCTGGATCATTAGATAAGAATCCAAAATTGAAGAAAGAAACAAAGAATATTGCTACCGTGTAAACAAAGAGTTTCAGAGTAAGTGGTTTATTCAACTAGATGGGATTAAAAATCAACCACAACTATGTAGACCTATTCCTAATAGATTGACACCAAAGTAACATATCCTAATTATATGAAATTCTATAGAAGCCACAATTGCTGAATTCATCCCTTAAAAATCATATGTAGAAACCTATTGTTGATGAAGATCTGTGCTTTCCAATCTGGGTTGATCAGTTCAACCCTTGAACTGATCGGCTCTTCTGATTGTTTGGTTGTCTCATCGGTCGTCTGATTCCGTCAGTCTACCATATGTTGGCTCCTCTAGCTGATGGGTTGGGTCCACCAGCTGATCGATTTGTCTCATCCATCTGGTCCTCCTTGGTCCTCCATCTGGTTGGCTCATCTAGGAGACTCCATATTCTTCATCATAATAAGAAAGTAAATTATCCTACTTTTATATAATTATTTAGAAGCCTCGAGTTACATTCGAGGGGATCAAGGGTAGGAAAGAATTAACTTAACACTAGGAAGATGAGATAGAGGCTCACTACAGAGACTGAGATATAAGGATAAACCAACCATACAACCATGAATAGATAATAAGGATTATTGGTCATAACCATGCTACACATCAACCATCAAAACTTCTTTTAGGGCGACACATGTAAATTGCACATATATATATATATATCATATATATATTAGTTTAGGATTATAGTGTTATTGGTTTTGACAAGATATTATTCACATCGTATGCAATAATAAAATGATAAAACCAAAATCCGATCATATCAATTATCCCATAATATAGTAGATTGACGTTGGCTCTGATACCACTGTAGGGAAATATGGCTACAGAGTAGGAAGTAGAAACAAAATTTTTATCTACCATATTTCCCATAATCAACGGATCATATCAATAACTATAAGATGTAAAGGATGGTTTCGAGGATATACCTAGTCCTAGAGCAAGTCTAAGGACAAGCCTCATCATTGAGTTGCACAACTGTGACTTCTAGTTGCACTTGGACTCGTTTGACTGCTCCTCCACAAACAACAAACTCAAACATCATCTTTTGCAGTAGCTCCTCTCGTCACGTACTGTTGATTGAAAATTCCCTCCTAGCGGCAGAAAATGGCCTCCCGTCTCTAGAGAAGTCCATAAGGACTACCTAGAACTCCTATTGTCCTGCTAGAACAGACAGGAAGGAGTTATCCCTCTTGTTGGCATACTAGTCGCCAACTTTCTCTCCCACAACAATGATCTCAGTTATTCTTTTGCTCGCTATCACTCTCTAGTCGGTAGGACTTGCTTGAGCTCTCTTGGTTACCACAATCAAAGTGGACAACAATTGTTAGAGAAACTGATTCTTAATTGTCTGTGTTGTACTCTGGGAAGCCCCCAATACCCCTCTATTTATAGGTGGGGTTTGGGTCTAGGCTCCCAGTCTGTGCAGGAGTGAAAGAAATTGGAAAATCTACAATTTTCACAACTTGCAACCACTAAAATGGTATTCTAACATAGAAAAAGGTCATCTGGAATATGAGACGGTCATCTCGTACTACGAGACAGTTTTGTACTTTTCCAATCACATACAAAATTGGCAATTCATTTCCTCATTAATGTTAAACATTAATTCCTTGCACAACAAGTAATGCACAATTGAAACGAATAGGGAAAGTATCTAGAACATTCCTTCGGACAAATAGCCTGATCTCACCCATGTGAGATGGCTATTTCAGTCACCCTGGCGGTCGTCTGGTGACCTGAGTTGAGCCATTCAGTTTGGTAGGTTCACACATTAGCCAATTTCAACTCCAATCAGCCAGACACTTCCAAATGCCCATCTCAAACTTGAGACGACTGTATGGCACTCTAGACAGGGGTATCACTCTATAAAATGGGCATTTGGCACTACAATCAGCCTAATTTGTTACATGAATCAATTCCCTAATTGTTTTAGCAATTAATTCAATTGTCATTCAAAATTAAACTCCTCTTCTAGGTTGAGACCTATGTGTGTGACCCTATAGGTACCATATTATGTTGGCAGTGAATGCCCATAACAACTTATGACATCACAAGTAATGAGTAGTGCCTAGTTGCACATCAATGCTACCCAAGTAAATGAAAAGTTGGAGAATAACTTCCACCTACAATCTATGTATGGTGTTATAGTGTTTGTATAGTTCCTTTACCACTGATGTCCAGATTGAGCTCGAGGCATGGAGCAATCATCCTCTTCATCACTCAATCTTGTTTCTTGAACCAGACCAGTCTGTCTGAGATATATGTAAGCTCAATATTACATATTGACTCACATGTGCATGACCATACATTTCTCTATCTTTCTAATCAAGAGGCCTAGAACATCAAACTCCTAAAGGAGTGACAACTCCCATTTCTATCACTTGCAGTCTATCCCCATGTGTCAAAGTCACCTAATCATCACCTTTATAACAACCCGTATTTTAGGACTATGTTTGATGATGTCAAAGAGTAACCACTACATGTTATGAGTGTAGTGATTTTAGGTATAAGAACCACAACCACAACCATCACTATAAGAGATGACTATGACTTCCATGATGATGGCTTCCATGTGTTAGTCACACGGTGGCTCTATCCGATACTCTATTCTCTAACATGAATCTCTGTGCTTGGTTTGATATAGCCATATCATGACTATTGAGATTATGTCATTGACCAACTCACACTCTGATCAAATGTGTCATTATTGTCTATCAACCTTCTACAATAACAACTGACCAGGGACATAAGAAGAATATGAATACACACTCTTAACATTCGTATGATCTCATTTCCCCAAGTAGTATACTTGGATACATATATCATTGAGTAATATTATTCTCTAAACATTTATAATGTTACATTATTATCTCATAACTGAATTAAATAGAATAAATTGAAAGCTTGCCTTTATTTATTAATCAAAACAATTCCTATTTATGCCATTACAATCATCATATAATTGGCTCTCTGGGCATACATACCAACATATCTTAGAAACTTCATAGTCCTCATTATGAAAGTATGGTTTTATTTTGCAACTTCTC
Source organism: Alisma plantago-aquatica (assembly GCA_963693085.1). Lineage (NCBI taxonomy): Eukaryota > Viridiplantae > Streptophyta > Magnoliopsida > Alismatales > Alismataceae > Alisma > Alisma plantago-aquatica. The sequence goes on along the minus strand of OY856409.1, from coordinate 297,175,440 downwards.
CTTTGCAATAATTTTGTGATTTTTGCTATTCTCAATAATCCAATAATGGCATGGGAAAAGAAAGAGAGAAAAATCCACAAATAAATAAATTACTAAAAGTAATGGATAATTAGTATTTTGCATATAGAATTATGTGGAGTTATCTATAAAAGTAGTCTTGAAGGAAACTATTGGATTGGTTTTGGTTTCATATTGTTTTTAATAAGAAAAGTTATCAAAATAAGAAATATAGCCAATTTGGGTAGAGAAAAGGATTAACTTGATGTCTTAAATAAATGATATAAAATTCAGACTTGGAGACAAAGAAAAGTATATTTTACTTGAGCATTTTGATCTAAAATATCACCCACATCTAGATAAAAGTCATTAAGAGTTTCCTTTAAAATTTGGGATGAAAAGGATAAAAAAGGAGAGAGATATGAATTAGACTAGATTTCCTAAAGTGAATGAATTATGGAAATAAGAAATCAATGTCACACATATATTTGAAATAGGAAATCAACTCACGATTAGTTATATTGTTGTTTGCATTTCTAGCCTAAGTGTCAAGATCTAATGATCAGGAGATCATCATCTACTTTGAGCCAAAAAGGGAAATCAGGAATAATTCTTTATCTCTCTCCAATTCATAAGATTTCCTAAAAAACTTTCCATTACAATCTGGAGACAATCATGAGACCATTAATGTTTTCTTTTTGATATGCCTCACTCATGTTTCGATGGTACAAATATTTCTCAAATTATATTACTAATATGTATCATGTATTTTAGTTGATCAAGGAACTTAGATAAGATCCAATTACAATGACCAACAATTTTATATGGTTGGATGATTGCAAATCAAGATTGTACCATGAATATAATTGTACTTGTGTGTTTTTGTACAACTTGATAGATATGATGTAAGGACAAGTGATGATCTTCTAAAACCAACCCAAACCCCTAACCCACACTCATAAGAAGCCTCTAGGGTTGATAGGTTTCATTAGATAAAACATTGGATTAGTTTTTCACACATTTGCATATTCACAGAGTCTACCTTAGTCGAGAAACTTATCAACATAAATAAGTTCGGTCAAAAATTTTGTGGATCTTGTATAGACCGTTAAACTAGTTGACCAAGTAGTTAGAACGACACTTAGCCCTTAGATCCTATTTGACACTTAGACCAAACTCATTCAAAATATTTCTTGAATGAGAAAGTGTCCAGTTGAATATTTCTCGACCAAAAATCTTCTGGAACAAAAGAATAATAACGATCAAATTAGCCGTTGCAAGTTAGTCAATTTAGCACAAACAACTAACTGACCTCTAAGAACACTCTAGACTCTCCCCAAAGATGTCCCAACCACTTGTAAACATTCCCTATAAATAGGAGTGGTCTTATGACACTTATGCACAACAATTGTGATCATATACACATCCTTGAGCATACTACATACTTTCCATCATTCTCTAGATCTTAGGTCCAATACTTCAAGACTGCCAATGATCTTTCTATCACTTGGTCTTGGCACTAGGGTCTTGTAAGGAACTTGACCCACGTTTTGGGATAACCCTATTTGTTTTGCTTCAGCATGTTGCTTAACACCTTGCTCTAATCATATGAGATGTAACTAGCGCATGCTGCAATCTTGAAGTTTCTTGCTTGATCTTGTTTGGTTGATGCTTGTGTTTTGTGGTGAGGTTTTGATGAAAATTACAATTTACCCAAGATAAGGGTTGATGTGCAAGTTTTCCACCTCTAATGTGTTATTTCTCTCTCTTGGCATCATCTTGAGGATAGAGAGAGATAGATCGGCACCTTGTTTGGACCTTGGTTGTGTGGCGATAACCTTGGTGGTGCTTTGGACACATGTTTGAGGTGTGCCTTGCACTAGAAGTGTTGTCTTGGGCTTGAGAGCCTTAGAGAGACACTGTATCGGTTTGTGGGTGTCTCACTATCGGTTTGTGGGTGTCTCAAGTTATACCCTATCAGTTTATGGGTATGTGGAGATGTGGTATCAGGCATGACCATGATGGGTGACCTAGTGGGTGAGACTTAGATCTTATCACCTCATTTGCATGGTGTTACATGTGGCCCTTCTTCGTGGACAAGTGTCACCTTAGGTGATGACACCTCTTCCATGATCTCTCTCTCATCCCTCTTGTATATATACTCCTTTCTCTCCATGCAAGATAATCCTTTTGGCTATTATTGTTTTCTCTCCTTGGTGGATGACCTTAAGAAGCTAAGGAGCTAGAGGAGTCTCTCTTGGAGCTTGGTGGACGAGTCCCAAGATTGTAGTATTCCTTTCTTCTTCTACCTTAGTATGCCATGGTTCCTAGCTCTCTTTCTCTCCTTCTTTCTTCTTCTCGGACATGGATCTTGGTTATCTTCTTTCCATACCAAACCCTCCTAACCTTGGTTCCATCTTCTTCCTTGGAGGCGTGGTGGTGACCGAGTTTGGAAGATCTTCTTCTACCTTGAGCTTGTGAGCTTGGAGCTTGACCATGGAGCTTGGATCTTGGTGGTGATCTTTGAGGCGAGTTATATAACTCTAAACCCTCTTTGTTATTATCACTCCTTACATGATATCTCGTTCTTCATCTTTGGTTCATTGTCTCTTGCATGTTAGTAGTTCTTCTTAGTGGTTTTGATATCTATTTTGAAGAAGGAGTCTTGCTTAAGTTGCTGCCCATGTGTTTCACCTTCTTGCCTTGCTATAGATGAGTGACCTTAGGTTGAATACGACTAGGTCAATATGTTATGGTGGGTGGCCATCATGACCTATGATGCCATGAATAGTCACACCTTGTGATAGGTTGTCATGACCTTGGTAAGGTTTAGGTCGACACATTCTGATGTTGCTTAGATCGTCATGCCTTGTGCTTGAATAGGCTGTCATGAGTCGAGATGGTTATCTTGGCCTGTGGTTGTTAAACAATATGGTGGAGAGACCTTGGTGATTCTAGTTTGTTGTGACTTTGATACACCTAGATCGATACTATGTTCAGCCTTTATGCTATATCCAATCATAATGTAAAAAGGTGTTAGCCATCACGACTACGGTTGAACCTAGTGGGGATGGTTGGTGTTGAGGGCAATGATGACACTCTGATTGGGAAGAGGTTGATACCCCATAGGATAACATTTCCCGATCCATCCTTAGCTGTAATGCCTAACATACCCAACCTGTGACACCCAACTAACCCTAACAACCTATCATGATATGTGAAGCCCATCATTCCTTGGGCTGGCATTGCCCGACATGCCTTGCTTCCTGTCACACTCAGGTATAGGTTGCCCATTACACCTTGAAGATGATGTTGCCCAACAGGATTTAGAGATGGTGTTGGCTGACACACCCTCCATAAGTGTTGCTTCCCGATACACCCCACATGGTGTGGTTGTCCGACACACCTATGGTGCTAAACTGATACCCTCTCAAGTTGATCTAATACATTACACCATATGCTAGATTTAACTGAGATCTTGATGGTGGTAGTTATGCTACACCATGCTGATGATATGGTTTCATGTTATTATGTGATACCCTATGGGGCAGTTGTGTGTATGATAAGAGTTATGCTTCTATAACCTTTATCTCTTAATGATGATGGAAGTAATGATCTAAGGGTTGTTGTTGATCCAAACTTGTAAACCCTAATCAGTTAAAGAGAAACCCTAATCCTAATAGTATAATATGAAGGGCATGAATCTTATGAGACGGTCATGATGTTGATGTATTGTTCTTCTTATTACAAGTCTCTAACCATGCAGATGATACCAATTGATAAGCATAGCGATATGAGCTATGTTGCTTATGATATGTGCAAATGAGCCTTGTGAGGCACATGTGATGTGGTAACATAGAAAGAGGAGTAAATGGTCCTATGACCTAATGATGGCTTAATGCCTTGTGTGAAGTAATGTTCTCCTTAGTGATGAGGGAGGGGTTGTTACCCCAAGATATGTGACCCTTTTGATGAAAATCATGATGAATGACAAGTATCAAGTGTCAAGTGATTATGTGATGAGATTACACCTTATATGCTCTAATATGTCCTGGTAATGCGTTATGCCCTTGTTTATGTAGAATTTGTTTAGAGGTTGTAAGTTGTAACTTGATTGATGCAAAAAGATGCTCAAATAACCTAATTAATCAAGTGAAACCTAATCTTGTAGTTTTCCCTGTGACATAGATCCATTCAGTGTCAACATTTGTGGGATGGTGAAACAAGTTTAACTCAGAGCACATATTGTTGAATATGCATGGTGCAAGTTGAGGTATCTCCCTGTATCATGAATATATGGGATTGGCTACGGTCCTACCCCAATAAGAGTGCGGCTGTGATCGTAGCTCAATGATATGTGATATGAGATTGGTTACAGTGATACCCCAATAAGAATGTGGTTGCAGTCATAGCTCAGTGATATGTGATACATGATTAGCTACGATCATACCTTGATAAGAGTACGACTGTAGTCGTAAATCACTAGCACCATGACCTGTACCAGGCTAGATTTGTACAACTGGACTATATATCATTGATAGCAGTTTGACTCTTGTTGTCACTGCATGATTACTTGTACTGACTGAGGGGGTGAGGCCATAGATTCCACCTCTTCCATTAGACCTTGTATGACACTGATTTTGACTTATCAAGTGGTTAGTGGGATTTGGGTGGTACAACTCAAATCCTCAGGGCATAATAAAATGCATAACCATCTGTGTAGTAAAATTGTATAGGATCCAAATACAGAAACATTGGATGAGGTCTCACTTGATCTTTATAAAATGTTGTTGATATGAATTATGCATGTTCTTCATATTCCTTTTAAATTATTAAGATGTTTCATAATTCAACAGAAATTGCTCTTCCTTTTAATAATGATTACCTATTTCACATAGTTGTAACTTTAATACTTCTTAGTTTATCTCATTTGTGATAATAATAGATTTAGTGGAGAGTTATATATCTCACTGAGATTTAGAATCTCACCCCGAGGGTTTCCCACACCCTTTTTTGGTAGATGTGTAGGAGGAGGTAGAGATCATGTAGTAGAGGTTGAGAAGTAGCATGAGGAGCATGACAGGTTGGAAGTACTGTTGGACATCTTTTCTGATAAAGTCCTAGAGTCATCCCTATACACTTGGGTCCTTGGGATGTTTTGTAGACCTTTGATGGACGTTCTTTCAATATGTGTTTGGCTTGTGTGCCCTTTTTGTATACATGTGTAATAGATATATGTATATATGTTCTGCAATAGGTTCCCTGGTAACAGGTTTGTGGCACACATAGTAAGTTCTTTGAGGCATGAAAGCACATGTATGTAAAGGTTCTTGCTGTTTGGTAGTTTTATAAAAATAGTTTTAATTTTTAGTGTTTTCAGTAATCTATTTGTTAATCTTCTTTCGTGATTTTGTTTTGAGTAATATCACTTTTGTGTGGCATGGGGCGTCACACACATCACATGTACACACTTTTTTCTTTTTGAATTGCTCCGATTCTTCTTGCATGGCTAGGATCCATTCATCATACCCAAGAGATTCTTTGATGTTCTTTGGCTCAAGTTGTGAGATGAAGGCCCTATTGACTTGTTGTTTGTTGAAGGCAGCCCGTTCCTTCACTCTTTCAAATGGGTCACCTAAAATTAGCTCTTTTGGATGATTCTTTAAAAAAGTGGGGGGTTGGATCCTTCTTCTCTTCATCTTTCTCTTCTTCGTGAATGACCACCTCTTTTCCCTTTTGGGTGATGTTAAGTTCTTTTAGGATAGGAATTACCTCACCTGCAACATCATCATTTGGAATAATATCTTTGGGAATAGAGGGGTTAGTATCCATAAACTTAACATTAATAGATTCTTCTACCTTAGCAAGATCAACATTAAACACTCTATAAGCCTTTCTAGTAGTGCTAAATCCAAGAAAGAAAGCCTTGTAAGATTTTAGATCGAACTTGTCGAGATAATCTTTTGTATTCAAAACAAAACAAGGACATCTAAAAACATGAAAGTGCTCAACAAAAGGTTTCCTACCATGCCATAGCTCATAGGGGCTTTTCTTCAAAGAAGGAGGTGTAAAAACCCAATTTTGGACAAAACATGAGGTACTAACGAATTAGAACCAAAGCATCTTTGGAGTGTTATACTCTAAAAGCATGGTCCTAGCCATTTCTTGCAGTGACCTATTCTTCCTCTCTACAACCCCATTTTGTTGAGGTGTTTGAGGTGAAGAGAAGTTATGTGCATAACCAGATTCTTCATAAAAATGTTCAAAAAGATCATTTTCAAATTCTCCCCCATGATCACTATAGATGGAAATAATCCAACAAGAAGCTTTGTTCTCAATTCATTTACAAAAACTAGAGAAAACATCAAGCGTATCATTTTTGGAAATGAGAAAGAAGGTCCAGATATAGATAGAGAAATCATCCATAATAACAAGATAATACTTGGAACCACAAAGCGATTGAGTTCTCATTGGTCCAAATAGATCAATATGGAGAAGTTCAAGATCTCTCTTGGTACTAAAAACTCCTTTGTATTTGAAGGAGGACTTGGTTTGCTTTCCTTGGGTACAAGGTTGGCATTCCTCATCCTTTTCAAAATCTATTTTGGGAAGTCCCTTGACCAAGTCCTTTTTGCTCAACTTCTTCAACTAATGTATATTTCCCGATGATGCCAAAGATAAATATCATTCAAATTGACTACTAGGCATCTACCAACAATAGGCTTAATAGAGTCAAGCACAATAACACAAAGATTACCACTTCTAGTTCCCTTATATATGACATGATAAGTGAGGGAATCTAGAGTCCAACATTCAAAAGAAGTAAATGTCATGAGGTAACCATTATCACATAATTGACTTACACTAATTAAGTTGTGATGTAGGCCATCCACAAAAAGAACATTCTTGATACACAAGGATTCACCTACATCACCCTCACCTTTCGCCTAACCTTTCTTGTTGTCCCTGAAAGTAACCAAACCTCCTTTCTTCTTGGTGAAGTTGTTGAAATGGCTTATATCACCGGTCTTGTGTTTATTGCATCCACTATCAACAATCCATCTTCCTTTTTCCTACAAGAAAGGAGAGTGCCAATTCCCAACTCAAACTTTGGGATCCGGAGTTATCTTGGGGACCCATTTCATCTTTGGGTTGGTCCCCTTAGGCTTGTAAGGACAATAAGTAGAATAATGATCATCACATTTGCAATGAGAACAAATCAAGGGTTCTTAGTGCCAGAAGACTCTCCAATGAAAAAGGAGGTTTCCTTACTCTTTTTATTACCTTTGTCTTTGTCCCCTACAAATCCCAAACCACTAGTACCACTTTGTTTGGTAGAATGGTTAAGGATTTCATTTAGGGAGTTTTTTCCTTTGAGGAAATTTTGCAGAGAGGCTATAAGTCTGTGATTGTCATCAATGAGAGATATAACAATAGAAAACAAACTAGAAAGATCATCTCTAGCATGAACAAGGTTAGCCTCTAAATAGAGGGCTTTAGTCAAATAAGAATATTTTTCAAGATAAATAGAAGCAAAATCATTACTAGATTAGATAGGTCTAGAAGATAAATCATTAACTTGAACAAGAAACCTAGCTATTTCAAATTTTGAGATAAACATCCCCCTCATCTCTATTAGATTCGACAATAAGATTAAATTTAGAATTTTTAATTTTTAGTATTTCAAGCTCATTTAGGCACTTTTGGTTATCTTCCATAAGAGATTCAAAGTTCTTAAGATAGGCACCATTCCCTACCTCAACTCCATTGTATTGGAGCTCAAGATCAATAAATTGGCCTTACAACTTATCAATGCTCTGAAGATGCATTTTCTCATTTTCCTCAAGAATCTCAAGTTTAGCATACATATCATCAATGATTTTTCCTAACCTCTTTCTTTTATATTTACATTTAGCAAAAGAAGAACGGGTAGAAACAAACATATCAATAAGAGTTTCTTTAGATAACTCATGCAAGCTTACCTCACTTACGTTACTTACCTCACCAATGCTTTCACTTATAGAGGCCATGAGTGCAAGGTGGCATTCACCATCTTCATTGGAGCTTGGGCCACTACAATATGATCCTTCCCCAGCTGCATGAGCTGAATTCTTATGTCTCCTCTCCTTATTTTCCTTCCTCTTATACTTTCTATTTTTTTTGTACTCTTCCTCCTTCTTGGAGCTTCTCAAGTGGTCTGACTTTCTTGATTTAGGACATTCACTCTTGTAGTGTCCCTTTTAACCACACTTGTAGCATCTTGGAGTAGAAGAAGAAGATTGCTTTCCCATGGTGAAGTTGGCTTCATGCTCACTAGGGCCATTATCTTCACTAGAGGAGGAGGGAGAGGTTATACAAGCAAGTTGTTGTTGAAGGATGACAACCTCCACTTGAGCTATGAAGGCACTATCTTTGATCTTTCTTGCTTCCTTCTCTTCTTGCTTGGCTTCCTCTTCTTTCTTGTCAAGCCTTGGCTCATGAGCTTGTGAATTTGCCAATGAGCTCTTCGATTGGAACGTCACCAAGACTTCTCACTTCTTCAATGGAGGTCACCTTTGACTCCCATCTGTTTGTTAGAGACCTTAAGATCTTTGAGTTGATTGCTCCTCTATACAAAGTGTGTTCCAAAGAAGCTAGGCCATTAATGATGATGTTGAGCCTAGAGTACATCTCGACAACTCCTTTCTTCCCCATTTTGAAGTTCTCTAGGAGGCCGTGCAACATGTAGATCTTTGCCTCCTTAACTTGATTTATGCCTTCATAGTTGATGCACAACTAATACCATTTATCATAGGCTGTATCCCATGAGGAGATGCGGTTGAACTCTCTTGGGGTGAGGGCTGCATAGACGATGCTAATTTCTTTGTCATTGAGCTGGACATCTTTTAGAGAAGCTTCATTCCATGTCAACACAACTCTGATTGGGTCCTTGTATGGTTTGATAATCACTTTCCACATATCAAAGTTCATCTCTTGAATGTAGAACTACATATGACTCTTCTAATAGACAAAGTTGGTTCCGTCGAAGACTGGAGGATGCATGGAGAAGCCTCCCTCTAGGCTGAGTGAACCCAGTAGGTTCTCACCCATCTTCTCATCTTGTGGGAGATTGTTGGAGAAGATCCTTAGCTCTGATATAACTTTTTAGATCTAGGGCTTTAAGGGGGGTGAATATAGCTTTAAAATTCTCACAAGAATAGTTAGACCTTCAAATTATATCGATTGAAATGAAAATCTTAATAACAATTTGAAATTCTATCTAAGCAAGCATAGCAAGGATGAGAGAGATTGAAACATACACTTAGAGAAGGTGGTTAGAGTGGTTCCAATCTCCAAACTAGGAGATGGTCAATCCACTACCTAGAGAGGTCAACCTCTAGTACTTTTTAACCCATGTATACTTATATTCCATTATAAGTGATACAAGGAGATCACCATACATCCAAGGACTTACCTACTCTAGACAAGAATCTTTCACCTACACAAGGAGTTACCCACTTGATCAAGATGTCTTCAACCTTCAACAAGGACTTACCCACACTTGCATCAAGTCTTTGGCCTTAAAGGAATTACCCACTCTTCTTGAATATTTGCCTTTCCCTTCTCCTTCACCTGGAGAAGATATTCACCTCTTCTTCAACCTTGAAGAATACCGACAACTTCACCTTCACTTGGAGTAGTTTACTTCAACCTTTACTCTTTGAGAAAGGGGATTGGGAAGATGGAAGGAATTAGAGATTTACAAGCACACAGAGGTAGATCTCTTACAACATGCCTAACTCACTCATAATCATGAAATACTTTGTAAATGAGAGAGAGAGAGAAAATCTCAAAGGGTTGTATCACACTCAACTATAGCAAGGACTAAAAATAGCCTGAATGAGCAAACTTGGAATGAACTCCAAGGGGTCCTATTTATAGATGGGGGTGTTCCTTTGAGTTTGGGATCACTTAAGAATGAAAAAAAGCCATTTTACAATTTGCAACAAATCTATTTTCATTTACAACAACTCTCCAATGGTTATAATCACTTTTTTTGTGTTTTCCATACAATGGATTTGGTCAAGTTTCAATAAAGATAACTCGATCGATCCACTAACTAACAAATCTAATTTTCAAACTATCAGTTGAGTATGTTATGGGAAACTCGTCTGATGAGTAAAAATTAGTTTTGGTCAGTGAGTTGGTCGGTTAAGTTCTATGAGTGTACATCTTGAGTGATTGATCATTTTAGAAAATTCATCCCTGGATCGGTCGAGTTTCCAACTCGACCGACAACGTTATTGTGAAAAATTTTCCCAAATGATTTTTGAGTGACCGAATGTTGGAATTATGCGTCCCTAACTTTTTCTCATCTTAGTTACAAGTCATATCATCAATACAAGTGATTACAAAATTAATCTAAGGTGATTTGGAGTGATTTCCCAAATTGCAAACTTGCATTGATTTTGACTTGAACTTTGACAAGATAGGGCTTGCGTAATTTGATCCTTTTCATGTACCTAAAGCTTAATATCAATCTTCAAAAAACATATTAGATATATATATGAATGGAATGGTTAATTGATTATCAAAATATGGACAATGTATAACTCTCAAGTCAATAATTTTTATTGTCAAATCATTTAAAACTCAATTGGCAAAACCTTAGAATTTTTAGGCTATCACCTTGATAAGCGTCCCCAAAGAATAACTCAGAATACTATTGACAAAATGTGAATAAACTTTGGGCACAAAAGGGCTAGAGCTGAAGAAGGCACACCCCATGAAGCCATTCCTCCACCTTCTTCACCCGATCCTAGTTATTCTGTTGAAAACCTTGCAAATAATATGTCTTATCTTAAGGGAGTAGCCTATCAAATAGGGAGACACTTTGACTAAAACCACAATGCAAAGTCCTATCTTAACCAAAAAATGCAATCCTTTACCCCAAATAATCCTTATAACTATCCGTATGTTTTGTACCCCGACAGTATCTATCCATTCAACCCATACATCAACTACACTCAAGTCCCATCTCCACCATCCACTGATCTTACCCATATTCAATACTCAACCATGCAACTCCAAGACATAGCCACCCAAATCTGCTTTGACAAAGCACCCACCTTTATTGAGGCATATCCTCTTGCCAAGATTGGTGCATTGGATTGGGGAATTCTTGTGAAATATTGTGGTATTGCACCTTTCAGTGGGAAAGATCCTGAGGTGGATGTGATCCTTGATTCATTCAAGTGACGTTATGTTGTAATCATATGGCTATCCTTATGTATTTTCTTTTGAACAACAAAGCTATGCAATGGTTTCTTTTGTCATTGAATTGAGGTTTCTTAGGTACTTGTTCATGACTATTGTGACTAAATTTGTCATTTTCTCAAGAATAATATTATGGGGGAGAAGTAAATAAAAAAATTCTCTTAATATTAGAATGGATTTAAATAACATGTGCTATCATTCATGATTAATGTACTCAAATTATTTTTTTTGCAGCACATCTGAGAGGATATCGGTCGAATAATACTTGGACCGAGTAGAAACTTAGTTGAAAATATTCTCAAATGAAGTAACATCACTAACCAAATTTATTTAAATCTTTCAAAACTTAGGTTCTCATATTCAAATCTTGCTGATTTCTTGGTTTCTATATCTAACATAAATGCCTTATCATGGAAATTGAGGACAAAGGGGGATAACTTAATCAAAGCAAAATATTCTTCTTGTGCTCTACAAATTTCATTTAAAACTTGGTTTTGAGACTCAAATATTTGTGTGATTTTTAATTGCTACAGCTGGCATGAATGTTTTATCGTGAATGTTGAAATCTTAAATGGATATCTTATTGAATCCTTATTCTTATGTTCAAACTCTATTTACTTGTTATGAGACTAAGGGGGAGCTCAAAGTCATTTTATATAACTTGCATATATTTTTTTGCTCTGATTTATTTCTCTATATCAAAGTAGGCTTAACATCCTTTGACATAGGTATTTTCTTAAGAGATTTTATTATGGTACTTAATGGCCTCTCTATATTAGTATGGGCTTAATACCCCTTATATTTGGTCTAGATATACTTTTGTTGACATCATTTTGTGAATAATGGATTCTCCAATCATTTATGGGCTTAGCATCCCTTGAAAATGACTGAGAAAACAATTTTAATTTTGACTTTTTATTTTCATGGCATCTCTATATCTTGGTGGACTTAACATTCCTTACCATTGGTTTAAAGTATATTTTTTGAATTTATGTTTTATGGTATCTTTTTGTCATGGACTTAATATAACTTTAATTGGCAATTAGATAACCTTTTTTATGTTCCTTGATCATATGGGTTTTTGATTATACCTTAATGTCTATTTGATATCTATTTCTAACCAATACATCAAGTACAATTTTTCCCCTCTCCAAATGACTATCTTGTTGAGGGCGTGTGTCTCTTTGAGGGGGAGCATTTGTAAGTATTGAACCTTTTTGACTTCAAAAAAAGGGGAGAATAACCCATGAGATAAATTGGAGATAAATTTGGATATTAACTATCAACAAAGCAATTTAACAGTATGATGTTTTAAATTTTCTAATTTCAATTTATCTTATGGAAATATTTGTTGTCATAAAAAGGGGGAGATTGTTGGGTTTTTAATATGCCGCACTAATATTTTGATGATGCAAATATTTCCCAAATTATATTACTAACATGTGTATTAAGTATTTCAAATGATCAAGGAACTTAGTCAAGATCCAACTACAAAGACCTTGTAATTTTATATGATTAGATGCTTGCAAATCAAGATTGTACCATGAATATAATGGTACTTATTTGTTTTTGTACAACTTTATAGACATGATGTAAGGAAAAGTGATGATCTTATAAAACCTACACAAAACCCTAACCCACACTCATAAGAAGCCTCTAGGGTTGATAGGTTTCTTTAGATAAAACATTGGATTGGTTTTTCACACATTTGCACATTCAAAGATTCTACCTCAGATGAGAAAATTCTCAACCGAGACAGGTTCGATCAAACATTTTTACGATCAAGTATAGACCGTTAAACTAGTTGACCAAGTGGTTAGAATGACACTTTGCCATTAGAGATAGTTTGACACTTAGACCAAACTTGGTCGAAATATTTCTCGATCGAGGAAGTGTCCGATGGAATATTCTCGACTGAAAATATTCTGCAACAAAAAAATAATAGCAATCAAATTATCCATTACAAGTTAGTAAATTTCATCTAAACAGCTAATTGATATCTAAGAACACATTAGACTCTCACCAATCCGTCCTAGCCACTTGTAAACATTTCCTATAAATAGGAGTGGTCTTAGGACACTTATACACAACAATTGAACAACAATTGAGATCATATACACATCCTTGAGCATGCTTCATACTTGCCATCATTTTCAAGAGCTTAGGTCCAATTCTTCAAGTTGCTATCATTCCAGCCTAAGCCCTTAGCTCATATATAGTATCCTCTCCACCTAATACTACATTGCATAAACCTTTTTGGAGTGGATCAACATCACTTGTCAATTAGAGATTGATTGTATATCTTGTGAGCTTATTTTGTTTCTTTCTTTTTCCATTCTATTCCTTTATTGTTGTATTAATATTGGGCTACTTCTTGGAGTGAAGGCTTTCCAGGAACCTACAAGAAGAAGTAGTCTTCTCAACTTCGTGCTCTTCCATTGGTCATTAAAGAAGAGGCAAAGCAACGATTCTCTTCATCATCTGTCAAAGAATAGGTGAAGAGGGTGACCTTCTATGACCCATCAAAGAAGGTGCAATTTGTCCTTGATATGAACAGGAGGGTTAGTCTTGCGCCACAAAAGACGCTGGTAAATTTTGTGTATTGTGAATCAATATGTAAAAGGAATAAAATGCATGATTTAGAAATCCTGGTTGGAAACAACTAGGTAGTGGACTGACGTCTTTTGATAGAACCACTCTAAATCTATGTGCCCTCTTGTGGTTTCTTACTTCTCTCAACTTTATGTGAACCAAGTATTTTAATTTGCTTAAAATTAACCAAAAAGATCTATTGAACCACCCTCTAGATCCTTTCAATTTAATCTCGGTTGCACCCCCAGTGGAAATTTATTGAGAATTCCCCTAATTCTCAGTTTCATCATCAACCAATCCACCATAGCCCATAGCTATAGAAGGGGTGGAATCCCATCTGCAAGACCATCAACCTGTGGGTGAAACTCTACTTGACTCAATGCCCACTCTCCTACCTTGAATTCCTCTACTAGCACTCTCCTTCCCCCCTAGTCCTCTCTAGAACCTCCCCAGAGATCCCTCCTTACCGCCGTGTCGACTTCGACCAGCATCAGGGCAATTGAGACCCTCAACAAGTTCGTCAGGCCAAGGCAAAGGTGTTGAGGCTCTTACCTAGCATCCAAGAGAGAGGAGACTCAAAGTCAGGGATTTTCTATCCGTCCTCCTCTCTTTTCCCACACACCCTTGCCTTAGCCTCGTGAGCGCGGGCCCTGACTTGGCATGAGATGATTGGCTCAGCCATGGCCCCATGCGGCACTGGCAATACCTAGTCAAACGTTGAGGTGGCAACCTATGATTGGCCAGAAATATTTAATTTTGCTTGAATCATAGAAAATTATAGGATTATTCCAATAATGACATATTATATATGAAAATTGAAAAAAAGCAAGGATTTTAATAAAATTAGTTGAAATATGTAATTCTACACCTAATTCTAAAAGTGCCTAAAGTTACTAACTTTAATGCAATTAAGCATGAAACCCTAATTTCTTAGTTTTAACGAATATAACTTGCTTAAATGACTTTAATGGATAAAGTTGAGTCTTTTTGGATGAAAAGGTTATCTTTGACTTAATTTGAGATCAAGAATGCATATAACATCAAAATTGGGATTTGTGAGTTAAAAAGGCATTACAAGTTATGATTATGGTTTGGAAAGACAAAACTCTAATGAAACCCTAATTTGACCACAAAACCCGAACTTTGAACCTAAGTTAGTCCTAATGTTAGTTTATGGATAAAAATAGTAATACTTGGGTGTTATGCATTAATTTAGGGTGATTGGTTGCTTAATTTCAGCTTCTCATATCTTGAACTTTAAGTTACATCTGAAAAAGGTATGTGGTTACACCTATGATTACTCACCTTAGATGACTTCTATGGTTTTTTGGGGTTTCCCAAATTGATTGCAAATAAATTGTTTGTTTTTTTAATATTTGAAATCTACAAATCCTCAATGAGTATCACATTATATAAGTATAATTTGCTCAATTATCTTTGGTGGATTTAAGTGATACATGTGGTATGTATGAAATGTCATTGTGATGATGGGTGATCAAGCCGGGATAGGATGGTCATTGTGTGGCCAAGCTGAGAAAGGGAGGCCATAACAAACCAAACACTGAAACAAGAAGGTTATGAAAAATCTACTGTAAGGACAAAACCCTAGTGAGAGCGTACCTTACAATGAGTACTCTAGTGAGGGAGTGTATCACATAGATTGAGTTTGAGAAGTTAGAAAGAAAAAGCATGTTCAATTTTTGTAATCATAATTGTTGTTATGGTTGATTATGTTGTTACACCTACATACGAATATTTTGTTTCCCCCACATACCAGTATATCTTAATATATTGAATATGTTTTTGTTTCGTAGCCTTTTAGGTTAATATGCTATTAATCTACAAAATGGAGTTCAGAGAAGAAGGCACTCAAAGGAAATATGCTTAAAGTTACCATGGATGATTTAGTTAGATAGTTCTATTTCATGTTTCAAACAATAGATTTCCATATCATGTAACTCCTTTTTGGAGAGTTTATCTTTCATATTGTTAGTGAACTATTTTTTATTTAGTGAAATTATAATTATTTTTGGTTAATTTTTAAACCTCCACCATGTAAATATGATAATGGCCCTTTCCCTCTCGATATGCCTGAATAGGGGATAACAGGGGGAGGGGGGTCGGTACACGTCCCTCCTATAGGAGACTAATATCCCAACCACTTGATAACTAAGAATAAGAAACATATAGCCATACTCATGTGAATCAATATATGATATGTGAGCTCACATGCATCTTAGACATTCTTCTCTTGTTCAAGGAACATATATTGAATGTTGAGAGGATGACTATTCCTTGCCTCAAGTTCAATCTGGATATCAGAGACAAAGGAACTATGCAATCATTATAACATTGATTATGGATTTTAGGTTGAAAATGTTCTCCAACTTTCCAAATATTTAGGTAGCAATGATGTGTTTCTAGATACCATTCATTTCTTATGATGTCATAAATTAGTTATGTACATTCATTGACAATGTAACATGGGACCTATAGGGTCACACACATAGGATGAACCTATAATAGGATTTTATTCATGAATCATGTTTAACTTGATTACTAAATCATTTCTAAATGCAATTTAAATAACAATGACTAAAAAACGACTGACTTGATTGTAAACTGACCGCTTCAAGTGTCGAACCGATCAATTCAAGTGTGAGGTCATTTTAAACTACATTGGCTGAACACTGCCTAAAATGGGGCATCAAGCGACTGATTCAAGGTTTAAAACAACCGGTTCAACTTGTGAATCACCCGATTCAATGATCAATACTATTGGATCAAAGATTGATGCTGACATCATGTTGTGTATTAATTGAATATTTAAAGACAATGTAATTAAGAATAGGTAAGAAAGTGAACTATCCAGTTCAAATGTTGAACCGATCGTTACACATGTGAATCAACCGGTTCAATAGTGGATAGATGGGTTCAACACTTCTAGCTTCCAGAAAATTCATGAAATTTTGTCTCTTTGACACCTAGATGATATAGAAACCCTGACCCTGGCCATCCTATATAAAGGTGCGAGGTCTCATATTTTAGAGACACAACAATAAGATCTGACAATTTTTGTCTTCTCTAGTTGTGGTAACTAGAGACCCCGATCAAGTCCTACCCATAAAAGGGAGGGACAACAAGGGAGAGACAACACGGAAGAGCAAATCAACTGTAGAAGGTTGACGTTTGAAGGGACAATGCCTCCCTCTTAGATCTGGTAGCACAACATGAAGTTCCCGGTGGTCTGCATGCATTACGTATAGGTGTGGAGGCTGTTGCCACCATGCTGGGAGCACAACATCCACCATCATCTATGGTGCTGCAGTAGGAGAACATCGTCACCATTTGTTTGTGTGTGCACTGCGAAGAGTGCATATCGCCGTGTAAGAGTTGAAAGATCTAGAGAGGGGGGGTGAATAGAGATTTTTGGACTTTTAAAATTAATTAAACAATTAAAGCAATCAACCAAAGAAGTAGGAGGGAAATAAGGAAGATGCAAGGATGTAGAGTGGTTCCTACATTTGAAATCAAAGACAGTTAGTCCACTGCCTGATTGTTTCCAACTGGGATTTTCAAAGTGATTAATTTTATTACCTCACAAGTATGTTACATAAAATACAATCACCTTACTTCTACACCCTTAAAGTAGCCTTCACCTAGAAGTAGCCTCAACCTCCTTGAAGTAGCCTTCTTGAAGTAACTCCAAGTCCTTAGAGAAGCCTTCACCACCTTAAAGTAGCTCCACCACTTTGAGATATCCTTCCTTTAGAAGTAGCTCCAACCTCCCTTGAAGCAACCTTCCTTGAAGTAATATCAAGCTCACCTCCTTTCAACATCCTCCACCCTAGGAGTAGTCAATGAGAACAATATACAATATAAAAGAACAAGATTGGAAGAAAGAACTTAACCAATGAGTACAACACTTTGATCCTATATCAAGCATATAGATCTCCTATCCACTATAGATGAATGTAGTTATGTGGTGGCTAGGAGATACTAGCTATAGGACACGAAATTGGATCTCAAGGGAACAATATTGCAAGTGTAACTTTGCTTGTTGCTCACTAAGATTGATTCTCAAGTAGTAATTGTGTGTCTTAGGTGTCTTGAGGCCTCTCCTATTTATAGGGATGAGTTGCAAGAGCTTAGGGACATTATAGAGGGTTTCTAGAGTGTTCTTAGTGCTTAACTAGCCATTAGGTGTCCACTAATTGCATTGCAATGACTGATTGTTTCGTGCTAAAAAGTGCAATCCAGAAACTATCTCGGCTGAGAAGTTTGTCGACTGAGGTGTGTCTCAGTCGAGCATTTCTTCGACCAAGGAAGGAATTGGAGTGAACTTGTTGCAATGTTCATTTCCAACTTCCAACTACCACTTACTCTCAGTCTAACAGCTATGGAACCTGCTCGAAGGTCTATCTCGGTCGAGAATGTTGTCGACGAGGGCTGTTCTAGGGTTACATGTGCATGTCAATAATCAGTGCTCATGACTTAGATTGAGGTGGTTCTCGGTTGAGAATTTTACCGAGCGAGGGTGTTTCGGTCGAGAATCTTGTCTACCGAGAATTTCCCTGTTTCAATATGTTGAATCATCTACTAAGTGTGTGTATCAAAGTGTAATTGTGATTCTATCTTAGGGGAGGATCTATCTAAGTGTTTGAGTGGATAGAGAGGATCTAACACTTGATTTACATGATATCCATGTAATTTTACATTATATACTTGTACAAGTTTTTACATTGAGTACAATCATGAAAATAAAAGCAATTTAAGCATGTTGATCTTCCAATTTGTATTGATCTACAACTATCCATTGCCTTACTTGTTTATCCCTGAAATACTCAAATAACAGGTTAGATCCACAAGAATGAAATGTTTGCCTTCATCAAAACAAAGGTTTGGTAATGTCCAATTTATCTAATAATCTCCCCCTTTTGAAGATTACAAAATTTCTAAAATATAAATCAAAGGAATTTAAATAGCACAAGTTTCATACCTGAGACTTACCTTATGTAGACATTCTCTTATTTATTCATGGAGTGTGTGCTAATTATTCCTAAAGAGGTATGGAACATAATATCCATCTCTTAAGGAATATAGCATCAATCAATGTTGATCCAAGAGAGCATGAAACTCATATATTTTGATTTATATTATTTCTCCCCCTTTGTCACTTCAACAAAGATAACCAAATAATCATCTATTATTACTCCCCCTGAATGGGATTGTTGTGTGATTTCTACATCATCTTTTCACATACCATCACACACAAATTTGGTTCATTCTGATTTTATTTAGCCTCTTTTCATAATACTTTTGCCATCTTTTTGTTTCTTTACTTATCGCATAACTTGCATTGCAGATATGTCCCAAAAGAACTGATTTCAGAGCTTAATTATGCTAAAACAACATAATGCACGACGTGCAGGACAAATGCATGTCGTGCATCACTTTAGAAGAAGTTTCGTTTCACACAGAAAAGCATGTGCACAGTGTGCACTCAACCGAACAGTGTGCACCTAGAGCATCAAGCAACCAAGAAAACTTCTGGAAAGTCACACGACATGCATCGCTTATGCGCACGCCGTGCGTAGTTCAACCTAGAGCAACCCGTCAGTGTTGCAGATGCACGGCGTGCACCTGGCAGTTTTAGAAATTTGAAAAATACGAGTTTGTGTTTAAATGGAGGGAACTTAAGGGGTAGTTATGTTGGGTCATTTTGGAAGGTTTCTCTTGTCCCAAGCCATAGAAAAATAGAGGAGGGCGATTTTGGGAGAGATCTAAGGTGGTTTCTTGCAAAAAGAAGCCATTTCTTCTTCTCCGTTGTCTTCTCCAAGGTGCAACCAAGCTTCCCCAACTCCGTACAGCTTCTTGGGAAAGGAGCTAGTCTATTTTGGAGCAGCTAAAGAAGGAGAATTTTGTCCCCAAGCTGGAATTCCTCCTTCTTGTGGTTACAACTTCAGATCTCTTTGTTTTTCCTCATCTAGATCATGTTTAGAATTGAATTTTCTGTAACAAATCTGCAAGGCATGGTTATGGACGAGTAATTCTCTTTTTCTTGTGCATGGGAGAGTATCTACCATGTCATAGCATGTATGGAACACATGATTTTGTACTAAATACTATGCTTCTTGTTTTTCTACCATGAATGTACTGCTTTATTTATCTCTTGCATGTATTGCTGGCCACTTTGTATGCATGTCTTCTGTATTCTTGCTCAATCTGAGAAGATAGGTAGGAATGTATAGAGGTACCCTTCTTGGTAACTCCTTCTCTACCACAGGAGTGGAGAGAAATGAGTTGAGGAACATGTTGTGATAAAAAATGAAATTTATGCACGAGAGTGCATCTTTGAGTTGCGATTGTTGCACTTGCATCGGGAGGTCAAGTGTAACACAATGTTTCCTTTAACAAGGGCTTATGTATGTTTAAATTATCATGTTCCTATGATATGATATGATATGTGAGTGAAATTCTAATGTCCAAGATCCATTAATATCTGAACCTAAACTTTTCTAGTAATCTTTTTGTTGTTAGTTTTAATCTAAATTTTCTGCAATTAGATAAGCTTCACCATCTCTTTTAAACCAATCTAGATTGTTGAACTTTAGTGCTGTTGTGCTCAATTAATTGCCTAAGCTCCTTGTGTTCGACCTCGACTATACTTCCTCTGTATACTTACAGAGATTGGTTAAGTTGGGTAAACTATCCTTGTTTGGATAAAAACTCATTAGTCTAAATATACCAACAAGTTTTTGGCACCATTGCTGGGGAGCTACGGTAGTTTATTTGGAGTAATAAGTAATAATAAGTATTTGAGGCTAGATCACCATTTCCATATTTTGAATTTCATATACCTTTTAGTTGTGTTCTCAATTCCTGTTGTTATTTTATTTTCTGGTTGTATGCGTCGCTCACAACGAGGTCTTCAAACATCTACGTTGTTAGACCTTGAAATCGAGCGTACTCTTTCAAGCTTGAGAATAGCAAGAAGAGTTGAACAACCACTGCTAGGAGGTACTCTGCCATCACCATCATCACCACCACCATCTTCTTCACTCTTTGAGGAAGCTACACCAAGCGATCCAGCCATGGAGGACGACCATCCTTTAAAGGATTTCACGATACCAGTTGCCACAAACATCTGTGGGGCCATTGACTTGCCAGCTGTAGAAGCGAACAACTTCTCAATTGTTACTTCTATGATGCAAATGATACAACAAAATTGTTTTGGAGGCACAGCCAATGAAGACCCAAGTCTTCATGTTGTCGAATTCTTGGAATATCTGAATACCTTCAGAATCAACGGGGTATCTCCTGAAGGAGTGAGACTTATGCTTTTTCCCTTCACTCTAAGAGATAGAGCTAAGGCATGGATTTTGTCTTTTCCAAAGAAGTCAATCAAAAGTTGGGACCAACTCTTAAATGCTTTTCTTGCAAAGTACTTCCCGCCCAGCAAAACAACCCAATTGAGGAATCGACTCACCAATTTCTCTCAAAATGAAGGAGAAACTCTTTATGATACATGGGAACAGTTTAAGGATCTTCAACGCCTTTGCCTACACCATGGTTTAACTAACTGGTTGTTTCTTCAAACTTTCTATAATGGAATGTTCTACAACACTCAGTTGACACTAGATGTCGCAACTGATGGTGCATTAATGATTAAGTCTTATAGAGAGGCTTATGACATTATTGAAGACATTTCGCTAAATCATTGCCAATGGGGAGGAGATAGGGGAGTAAAATCAGCCTCTACAGCTGGTTCTTCAACTGGGAAACAAGGAGGGAAACATAATGTTGATGCCATTGATCTTATTACTACTAAACTGAATGTTCTTACACAGAAGTTTGAGAAGATCACTACTATGCAAATCCAATTAGCTGAAGTTATATGTGAAGCTTGTGGTAATGTAGGACATACTTCTTCTTCATGTTTTGCTCGTAATGCAATTGAAGGGAATTTTGAACAGTTCAATGCTGTTGGAATGCAAGGGAATAAGCAATACAATCCCTATTCCAACACATACAATCCGGGATGGATAGATCATCCTAATTTCTCCTATAGGAACACAAGAAACACTCAAAACTTCCAACAAGGACAACAACAACATGTAAACTGTCAAGGGAATCCGACGGGTTTCAACAATAGGGGTTACCAACGACCACAACAACCCCAAGGTTCTTCCCTAGAAGCTATGATGGAAAAATTATATCTACACAAATGCAGCAGAATGAAGAACTTCGAGGAAATGACAAGCTGTTGAAAGATGCCATCGCTCAACATTCTACAAAGGTGGATGGTATTTCCACTCACACCAAGATGTTGGAGAACCAAATAGTACAACAAGCTCTAACTCAACAAAGGACTCCGCAGTCTGATTCCCTTCCAAGCCAACCAAACGTGAACCCAAGGCAACAAGCTAATGTAATTATTCTAAGAAGTGGAGATGAGATTGTAAGATCCTTTCCATCCAAAGAGAAGAACATGGAGGTAGTCAATGAAGAAGAGTCCAACACTCCTAATTTCAGCAAGGAGAAAGGTAGAACTGAAACACCACCTTCTTTCAAGGTCACTGCACCTTTTCCTAAAAGGCTTACCAATAAGAAGGAGGACCTCAAGTTTAGGAAGTTTATGGACATTATTAATAAATTACATGTCAATCTTCCTTTTTCTGAAGTTATTGCCGAGATGCCTTCTTATGCTAAAGTCCTAAAAGATATCTTGACTAAAAGAAGAAAAGTTGATCAGGTTGAAATAGTAATGCTTTCAGAAAGAGTGAGTTCTATTATTCAAAACTGCCTTCCACAAAAGCTTGATGATTTGGGAGCTTTTACACTGCCATGTAAGATCAACAATACCACTTTTGACAAAGGTCTATTAGACCTTGGTTCTAGTATTAGTCTCATTCCATCCACCTTATGGCAAAAATTGGATCTTGGAGACTTGAAGCCAACAAAGATGGCTATTGAGTTAGCCGATCATTCTATTAAATACCCAAAAGGTATAGTGGAAGATGTACTAGTGCAGATCGGGAAGTTCTATATACCGTGTGATTTTGTTGTTCTTGATATGATGGAGATCCCTTCCAAACCAATTCTTTTTGGAAGGCCATTCTTGAGGACTGCCGGATGTCTTGTTGACGTTCGGAAGGAAAGCTCACTCTACGTGTTGGTGAAGAAGCAATGGAATTCTCTATTCGTGATGCAATGAAAGAACCCACACGTGTTGAAGAAATCTATTTGTTAGATACTACTGATCCAATTGAGGATGATAATGAAGATATTACTGATTTGATGATCAATCTTTATGATGATGATGTGACTGAACTCAACAATACAGAAATTTCTGGAGCACTTTCTATTTCTAAAACACAAATTATTAATGAAGATGCTCCACTTGTTGATGATAGAGTTGATGAAGGTACAATAGGGAAAAAGGTAGAACTAAAAGCCCTTCCATCCGGGCTAAGGTATGCATTTCTTGACCCAAACTCTACATCCCCTATTATAATAAATAATGAATTAACCAATGACCAAGAAAATAAATTACTTGCTGAACTGCGTTTGTATAAAGACGTCATTGGTTATTCCATATATGATCTAAAAGACATTCATCCTTCAATTTGTATGCATAGAATTAATATGGAATAAGATTCTAAACCAACAGTTGAACCATCTAGGCACCTAAATCAAAATATGCTTGAAGTGGTAAAGAAAGAGATTTTTAAATTAATTGATGCTGGAATAATTTATCCCATCAGTGACAGCCCCTGGGTTAGTGCCATTCACATGGTTCCTAAGAAGGGAGGTGCAACTGTCATCAAGGGAGAAATGATGAGTTAATACAAACACCTATGGTTACCGGCTGGCGTATATGTATTGACTACCAGCGTCTGAATAAGGCAACCCACAAGGATCATTTTCTGTTGCCTTTTATTGATTTGATGCTTGAACGCCTCGCTAAGCATTCTTATTTTTGTTAACTGGATGGGTATTCTGGATTTTTAAGATTCCTATTTATCCACCTGACCAAGAGAAAACCACATTTACTTGTACTTATGGAACATATGCCTATCTCTATATGCCGTTTGGTCTTTGCAATGCTCCTGCTACTTTTCAGCGGTGTATGATGGCCATATTCTCTGATTTTATTGAAAATATAATGGAGATTTTCATGGATGATTTTAGTGTATATGGTGATTCTTTTGATCAATGTTTATTGAACCTATCTTTAGTATTAGCCCAATGTAAAAAGGTTAACCTAGTGCTAAACTGGGAGAAGTGCCATTTCATTGTACAATCCGGTGTAGTACTAGGACATGTTGTATCTAACAAAGGTATTGAAGTGGACAAGGAAAAAGTTGAAGCCATTGAGAAGATGTCTACTTCATCTTCAATTAAAGACATCCAAAGCTTTCTTGGACATGCATGTTTTTATAGAAGATTCATTAAAGATTTCTCTAAAATTGCAAAACCAATGTGTTCCCTACTTGTAAAAGATGTCGAGTTTGTGTTTGACAATGATTGCCATACAACATTTTCTAAGCTCAAAGAGGCCCTCATTTCAGCCCCAATTATTCAACCTCTAGATTGGGATTCCCCTTTTGAGCTAATGTGTGACACAAGTGATTATGCAGTGGGGGCTGTTCTAGGATAGCGGAAAGATAAGAAACTCCATGCCATCTATTATGCAAACAAAACCCTTGATGAAGCACATATCAACTATACAACCACAGAGAAGTAAATGCTAGCCATCGTTTATGCTTTTGACAAGTTCCAATAATATTTTATGGGATCAAAGGTGATTGTATATACTGATCATGCCACCATAAAGTATTTGTTGAACAAGAAAGATGCCAAACCATATCTTATTCGCTAGATTTTACTTCTACAAGAATTTGATCTTGAGATTTGAGATAAAAAAGGTACATCAAATAATGTTGTTGATCATCTTTCTAGATTAACTACAGAGGCTGGAGACCCATTGACCATTGAAGATCATTTGCCTATTGAAAATCTCTATGCATTTTCATCTATTCAAGCACCATGGTTTGCGGACTTCGCCAACTTTCTTGATACTGGACAACTCCCACCTGATTTGATGTATCAACAAAAGAAGAAATTCTTTCATGATGTGAAATTCTACTATTGGGATGATCCATTGTTATTCAAGCATGGAAGTGATGGACTGATCCACCGGTGTGTTGTTGAAGAGGAAATCCCAAATATTATTGCTGAATGCCATGCCTCACCTTATGGAGGACACTTCAGAGGAGAGAAGACTACTTCTAAGATACTACAAGTTGGTTTTTATTCGCCCACATTATTCAAAGACGTCAATCTATTTGTCAAATCTTATGATAGATGTCAAAGAACAGGAGGTATATCCCACCGTGACGACATGCCTCTCAACTCTATCTTAGAGGTTGAGGTGTTTGATGTATGGGGAGTGGATTACATGGGACCATTCCCATCTTCTTGTAGGTATCAATACATTCTTGTTGCTTGTGAATATGTGTCCAAATGGGTTGAGGCCATTCCAACCCAAGCGCCGGATACTAAATTAGTAATTAAGCTTTTTTCAAAAGATTATTTTCCCTCGGTTTGGAGTTCCTCATGCCGTAATTTCATATGGAGGCACACACTTTGATGAAAAACAATTCAACAACTCTCTCTCTAAATATGGTGTGACTCATAAGATCTCTACACCCTGTCATCCTCAAACATCCAGGCACGTAGAGGTTTCAAACAGGCAGCTGAAGAATATTCTTGAAAAGACTATTTCTAGTTCAAGAAAAGATTGGGCCTTAAAGATTGATGATGAATTATGGTCATACCACACAACCTATAAGACCATCATAGGGACTACTCCATTCAAGCTAATCTATGGCAAATCTTGTCACCTTACACCAGAATTGGAGCACCGTGCTTTGTGGGCAATTAAGTTCTTGAAATTTGATATGAAGAAAGCATGATAGAAATGCTTTTTGCAGCTACAGGAACTTGAAGAACTCCACCTTTATGCTTATGAGAATGCAAGGCTATACAAGGAAAGAACAAAGGCTTGGCATGACAAGAGGATCCACAGGAAATATTTCCAAGAAGGTGATAAAGTCTTGTTATTCAACTCTAGATTAAAGCTATTTCTAGTGAAGCTGAAATTAAAATGATCAGACCCGTTCCTAGTGCTAATTTTTTTCCATATGGACCTGTGGAACTCCATGGCAAAGATGGCAACTTCAAACTGAATGGACAACATTGCAAACTTTATTCTTGTGGAGATGAAGTAGAGAAGGGAGCCTCTTGCTCCCTCCAAGATGCTTGAAGAAATTGAAGAGTCTTACTCTGGACTCTAATTGGAGGACCTTGTGGGAATTGACCCCACATTATGATAGATTTCCTTTAAGTTCTTTGAGTAAAAAACACTCTTTAATTTAGTTAATAATCCTGTCATGGATGAATGTAATAATTTAGACTTGATTTCTGCCATATCTATCTCTGTTTCGTGCTGACTGACTGCTATTTTTTGTAGAAATTCCAAAACACACGACGTGTCTTTCATTGACACGGTGTGCACCTCAGCCAAAAATGCACTGAATGATGTTCTAGAAACTCACACTCTGTGCATTTCTTTATACACGCCGTACACCTAGGAGATGTAAGTAGGAAAAATGTTTCTGGAATATCGCACGTCGTGCCTTTCCCAACGCATGCTATGCACCTGGTTTTTCGAATGATAAGAAAATGTTCTGGAAACGTACACGATGTGCATTGATCAATGCACGTTGTGCATCTATGTGCAAGAACTGGTCTGTAATGCATTTTCAACCAATGCACACCGTGCACCAGAGTGTTAAAGACAATCCAAACTAAAGAGGAACACACCGTGCATATAACATGCACACGGTGTCTTTTTTTGTAAAGACTAGTCAAGAAGGGCTGGAGTGCATGACCTAATTCCCCACTCCAACCTAGAAGCCGAGCACTCCAGCCGTGCACCACCATCATCCTCCACGAGAGCCGTGCATCTCTACACGCCGTTCCCCCATTCCGCAGCTGTGCACCATCAAGCAATAGCAGCTGCCTTCTTCTCTACCAAAGCTGCCGCTCAAGCAAGGGTTTCAGGTTGCACGCCAGCTGCCTTCTTCTCTGCCAATGCCACTGCTCAAGCTAGGGCTTCTCCGTCTGCCTCCTCTCTCAGCCACCACCCTAGTGCCGAACCCTAATAGTGCCACAACTAAGCAACCACCAACACCGTCGTCAAGCAGCAAGAGGGGAATCCCGCCGATCCGCCCCATGACTTGTCCTCCATGACCGACACCAGTTTCTCCATCTGCCTCCTCCCTACACCGCCCGACAGTTACAACAACTCACAGAATCTGACACCGCCGACCTTCTTCTCCTCCACAACCCTAGATTCCAACCCAACAACAACATCATTATCCAGTGCCGCCTGATTCATTCTACAGTTTATCTATAGGTGCACGCCGTGCGCTCATCTTGCACGCCATGCATTCATCTTCCTGGGCAGAAACAACATCTTTGCAGGTGCACGCCATGATAGCAAACTGCACGCCGTGCATTACTACAACAACATGTCACCTATCAAGCGAAGCACAGGCAAACGCCATGTAGGGCCTCCTTCATCCAAAGAACGCCCCACTACAAGTGCAACACCTTCTGAGATGACACCAACAATGTTTGTACCCTCCACTCAATTCCAAGTCACCTCGGAGGAGGATGTAGACCAGTTCCTCATCACCAGGCGTGTTCTACCTTCCTGCTATGTCTGCGAGGAAACCCTTGACAAGTTGGGTTTCAAAAATGAGGTCATAGAGCATCTACAGTTCTTAGGTCTACAACTTATTTGCACTAGAGTGTCAAAGACCTATCCTCACCTGGTTTATGAATTTCTGACCACCTTTAAAGTAGAAGATGACTCACAAAACTGCAATGAGCCATATACAAAAATTAGTTTTTGAATTCTAGACAAATTCTTTTCTATGGATCTTAAACAGTTTTGTGCTTTACTTAAGTGCAACTATGGAGGGTATACTGATTATTCACTCTCCTTCCATAGTGATTCTTTTTGGTATGAGATTACTAGTGTAATGGTGCATAGAGCTAGAAATTCCTGAGCTTCTTCACTCCATAATCCACTTTTTAGAGTTATGCATCGTCTTCTAAGCACATGGTCCTTTGCTAAAAATGAGACTCAAGGTGTCGTAGGAAAAAAATGATATTTTCTTCTTATGGTGCATAGTAAAGAATGAGCAAATTAGTTCTGGCTACTAAATTGTAAATAAGCATCTAGAAACCAAAAAGAAGAAGCAAAGAGAGGCAGGTGACATCATGTGCGGTGGGATGATCAATATACTTGCAATGCAGCTAGGCTTAGAGGTGGGTGTCCTAGAACCTGCACCGGGGAAAAACCTTGTAGAAATCAACTATCTTATTTCTTGTGGCTTGATATCAAGACATGGTAGTAGCACAAGTAAATTCAAGGTTTTTATCACAAAGAAGCAGCTCATCGTCATCCCCAATTCAACCGACAATGATATCAGGAACAAAGGCAGTTGAAAGGTGGAGTTACAGCCTGAAGTCGATGAAGAGACACCCACCCGCAGCGCCAGTAGCTCTACGCCAGCAACTACTACTCCACTTCCACCCTCCACTAGTACTTAGACAGAGTACACTTGGATGATGCCTGATGTGAGGCACCTTTACGGTTACGTTCAGCAGAGGTTTGACCACATCGACGGTCATTTTGACCAGATGAGCATGCAATACACCGCGAAATACGACATGCTCAACCGGATGGATGCTTGTCATATATCTCAGAGCCATTAACCCTCCCTTCCGCCATATCAGTCACTGCCTCAACAGTAGTTTGAGTTTCCACTATCTGAGTGTTCACAACAGCCACCTCAGTTTCCAGAGCAGCATCCCGACTCTTCCGCCCAGTCGATGGACATCCCCAACATTGTCAGCCTATTCTTCCCTAATCAGGAGGGCGATGGATCTTATTTCTGATCACATCGATGACAAGTACCCAGTTATGAACTCCATAAGTTTGATTGATGCAGTGAGGAAACTACTGATTTCAAGCTTAGGTGGAGCACAACCGGCCGGTAGTTGCAGTTTTTCATTCAACTTTTCTTTATTTGAGTCACTTGTATCATGTGTTTTCCTTTTTATTCCTTGTTCTGTCCCTTGATGGTAAAAATTAATGACTCGAGACTATCTTGTTAGAATGACCCCCCTGTATGTTGGAATTATTCAGGTCCTTTATGTGTCTTGGCTACATGAAAAGAAAAATCAAGAGCATGTATGAATGAAATAGAATTTGAAAAATCCCCATGTACATGACTTTGCCTTGTGTTTGTTGTTTGAAATCTCAAATTTTTTACATCCTTGATTTCTCAATACACGTAATAGTTCCAAATTTTAAGTGAATGAATCAACTTGGCAACATTTAATAGAATACGGGATACTCTTGCCAAACCTTTAGTGCATCTACAATAAATTTTTTAGTGAAAAATTTGAAAAGAATGATTTAAATCTTGCTAGCTTTAACATTCTAGTTGACTCTTTGGTGTTGTACCATCAACAGTTTATCTTGACCCAATAAAAGATGGCAACTGGCCCACATATTATGCTAGCCTAGTGTGAGTCCGATCTGGCAATGATGGTTAGGTGATATGAAAATCAAAAGAGGGTAAAAACAACACCCCAACTGGCTTTCCTTGTGAGCGTAAGCCTAAATTAGCAACCGAATGCCAGAACCCCAAAATTCCATCATCATATCCTTGAGAAAAAGAGTGCAACTAAGTATTGTTAATGTTAGCATTAGTTTCATCATCTTATGTCTGTACTAGCTGAAAACTTTGTAATGTACATGCACTGATTGTTTGGTTTAATTATCCAAATTCTATTTAATGTTGTCTATTTGATCATTTCGTTTGTTTTGGAACTAACCCTACTGACTTAATTTCTCTATCTTGGATGTTGAAAATTTAAGATGACAATAAGGAACACAAGCACGATGTGCATGGTTGGCTGAGCTGATTGCATACCTATCTTTCTTTTAATCCATGAATAAACTTGATTTTTCTTCTTGAATGTAACCCTGTTCTTTTTGTTTGAGGACAAGCGATAGTTCAAGCTTAGGGGGATTTGTTATGTGATTTCTACATCATATTTTCACATACTATCACACACAAATTTGGTTCATTCTGATTTTATTTAGCCTCTTTTCATATTACTTTTGACCCTCTAAAGAATCGCTCTGTTGTTCTAAACATCCCTCCGCCTACGCAGCACCAAAACCGGACCCCAATTCCTCCTCATCACCTCTGTTCCTTTTCCCCGGCTCCTCGCTAGTTTGGATGATGAAAAACTTGGTTGTCCTCTTGGTGGGAGTCAGATCCGATAGAATCAAGTTGGCCTTCGAGTGCGCGATGGGTCCTTGCGGTGGTCTGCACCAGTGCGGGTGCTCCGACACCCGACAGCACCAAGTCAACGACTCGGTTGATCACAACATGTAAGCTGTGGAGTTGCTGTTTGCGGAACGGATGAGGAAGATGACTACCGGAGGCATAAGCGAGCTCTGGGCAAATCCATCCCCATTGGCGGAGCCAGGTAGAGAGGGATCAACGTGATTGGTGAGGTCTGGAATCCTCGTGAGTTAGGGCAAGAAGGGGGAGTGGTCGCCGCCCCACGGTCCTCTATTTTACAGAGGAAACAGGGGACTAGAGCCCCGTTCCACGAAGAAGAAGAAAGGAAGCCCGACTGGGTTATTGAGTACTCAAACTACATGGAAGATCCACGAGCGAAAGATAGGGCAGAAAGAAAAAGAGAGAAAAGGGATGAAAAAGACACATGGCGCGCTATCATTGGCTAAAAGGTAACCATCTTGCAAATTTTGTAGAAAATAATTGGTAGGTTGAATAAGGACATGCTATATATGACAATTGATTAGGAGAACGAGAGGAATCCAATAAAAATGATATGAAATCTTGATTCTGCTCCTAATTGCAAAAGTATATTAAGTTGATGAAAAGTGCATTAAAGTTAGGTTAAAAACCCTAATTGAGGTTAATGATTGAATCTATGATGCCTAATGGGTTAGTTTGAGTAATAATAACTTGTTGAATGATAATGTTAGATTCAAATCTAATCTAGATGATAAATTGCATGTTTTAGGGTTTTAAACCAAGATTACATGATAATGCATCTAGAAACCCTAATTTAGGGTAAAAGAGGAAGAGATCGTATTTAATTTGAAATATGTGAAAAATGTTATTAAATGATGATCCTAAGGCTTTTATATGAGATAGGTTATAATCATTAGGGTTTGTGAGTTATTTTTCCTAATTAGGGTTTGTAGTAATAAAAGTGTAAGAAAAACCCTAATTGCAAGTGAAACACTAAAAAGGAATAGAAACCCTAGGAAGAGAGCTAGGTTTGATAGATCTTGATGATGTGAACAATAATAGGAAATTATATGCATATTTTAGGATCTCTTTGTGTGCTTGCTTGTGTAATGCCCGGGCCCACTGCCCAAGGCTCTAGTAGAGTTTCAGGAATGACGAATGGCCCCACAGACCACCACTAGCCTTAACTGTGCGCTTTATCCTCACGCACGCACAAGCCGGGGTCAACTTCCTGACTGGTCACCCATCCTAGTACTATTCCAAGCCAAGCATGCTTAACTATGGAGTTCTTTAGGGATGGGCTCCTGGAAAAGGAGGTGCACCTTGGTGATATGGGTAGTCCAATCATTCCTTTTGAGAGTGTTTTATCCGAGGCTTCAAATCTTGGGATGTTACAATCTCCCCCACTTAGACTCTTGACGTCCTCATCAAGGCTCAACTATAAGGCCTCATAATCTCTTCCCCATTTTAGTGGAGACCCACAATGGCCCATGGACACCCAGCTCCCGATCACGGAATACCAGCGCAAGGGTGGCTACATCAACCATGGACAACCCTTTCCTACATGCCTGGACCGCACGGCTCAAGACGGGCATGCCATGCCCATGTGGGCCCCACCCACTGGAGGGGAATTGGCTCTGATACCATTTGTAACACCTGAGCCCACTTCCCAAGGCTCTAGTAGAGTTTTAGGACTGACGAATGGCCCCACAGACCACCACTAGCCTTAACTATGCGCTTTATCCTCACGCACGCACAAGTCGTGGTCAACTTCCCGACTGGTCACCCATCCTAGTACTACTCCAAGCCAAGCACACTTAACTATGGAGTTCTTTAGTGATGGACTCCCCTAAAAGGAGGTTCACCTTGGTGATATGGGTAGTCCAATCATTCCTTTTAAGAGTGTTTTTTCTGAGGCCTCAAATCCTGGGATGTTACATCTTGCCTATTTGGATTTCTTGCTTGATTGGATTAATTCTGTCTCAAACCAGCCTATAAGGTATGTGGTTAATTATGGTTAATCGCATTAGTTTCTCGAAGAGTTTTCCATATGATTCATCACATTGAATGCAACCTATCAGTTTGGATGTTCATACTTGCAAATCATAAAGTCACTAGGATTATCACAATAATAGTATAAGTGTGTATTCTCACACCTACATGCCACCCTGATGGATGATGCCAAAAGGTCAAGCCCAGGAGGGAAGACCCATGGGCACCATGAGTGGTGACCCTAGACACCAAGCTCGGGATTGATAAGGTGGTCTTTATTGAATGAATAATGGGCACCATGAGAGGTGACCCCAGGCACCAAGCTCGGGAATGAGAAGGTGGCCTTAATTTATTGGCAAAAGAGAAACCCTAAGGAGGGTATGCAAGGGTTAGGGAAAAAATAGTGGAGAATGTCACATCGAAAGCGTAAATTGGTTTGTTAATTAACTTGATTGTGATATTTAGATTGTTAGCAATATTTGTGAAATTTTGGTTGTCCCCACATACCGACATATTTTGATATGCTGACTGACATTTTTTTTGTCGGCATTTTAGGTGCAAATTGAAAGGGACAAATAGTAAAGTGGCATATTTGTGAAATAAAAAAATAAAGTGCAAGGAGGATTAGTTAGAATAGAGTCCATATGTGGATAGAAGTTATATATATCCAAGTTTTTTAAAAAGGTATGCAAAGTTTTATTTTATTCTAGCTTTCAGTATAGTCTGGTAGAATTTGATAATTATTATTGATTATTTGTCGAACCTTTGATCTGGAAATTGGGATAATGGCTCTGACCTCTTGGTCTCCCTTAAGTGGGGGTTACTGGGAGGTGGGGTCATTACATTTGGTATCAAAGCATATGTTCCTCATTTAATCTTTAATAATTTTTAAATTTTACAAATTCCATAGAACTAAGGGAGTTATTAGAGGATTTTTCGAAAGATAGAGGTGTCTAGAAAAGAATCACGTCTAGGGGCTGGCAAGATTTTCCTCCGCACCGCTAGTTGGAATATGAGGACTCCCAGATTTGTGTGACTTCCTGGCCAATGTCTTAGGATCTGACTCAAAATAAGATACCTTTAAGACTCTCTCATCTTGTTTATCCCTTCTCAACTCAAATGTTGTTAAGGATTTTAAGGATTAGGCTTTCTCTCTCTCTTCCTCACCCTCTTGAGGTATGGGTAAAGTTGATAGGGTTTAAGGAATCCTCCACCAAACTAATGAAAAACATGTAAATAAGATGTCATGGGCATAAGCTTAATAGTTTAACCGTAAACTAAAGAATAGTTGCATGCTTAGGTCGTATGACATATGTTGTCATGCCCTTAGGAGAGACCTGAGGCTAGACCTTTTTGTCAGGAGGATGGGTAGAGAGAGTTATTCTTGGAGGTAGAGACCTCAATTATAAGTAGAGGCCTGTCACATCCTTTGAGGATGATGCTTACCCTAACCCTAAGTGGTGACTAGAGAGAGAGATGGAATGATGAGTCAGATGTCATGTTCGACCATGTGTGTGAGCGGACATGCTTTTGGATCTCCATGACGATATGAGCCATGTGAGGTTGGATGAACTAGTGCCTTTGGCGACCCAACCCTGGGAAGGCTCGTGCATGTTAAAATGAAGGATAGCCCCTTCATTGATAAGGTTAGTGGAGAACCTATAGAAACTCAATGGGCTTATATGGGTATAGCATAGTATGCACCCAGAGTACGTCAGTAGTGCTGACAATAGGTTCAAACCCAGCCCAGGAGAGTATGTTGGATAGCTTATGAGATATGCATAAAGGGGCTATGGATAGTCTTGAGCGAACGTAAGTTGAACAGAGGCTTCACCCATGTAGGGGTATGCTTGTGAGCTTGATCCACCTTCTTGGAGGGAGGACCTCTAGTAGTTAGGTTGGTTGTGGAGTTAGCTCTAGAGAGAGAGAGAGCAGGACCCAAGCAAGAAGGTTGGAAGCTTAAACTCTGAGATATGAGGAACAATGGGAGTTGAGGATGATGCGACCTAAGTGGATGATAGAAGTTGCCTCATGCTAGATCCCTGGAGGCTGATGGTATCTTGGTTGTCTTTAGCGGAACCAAACCCTAGAGAGAGGATGAGGTTTCTAGTACCTATGTGCAGATGATATGGGTGCTTACCTTCTAGGGATAGGAAGAAGAGTTCCTTAGACCCAGAGGAGGCTTAAGTAACTAGTAGTGAGGCCTTATACCTAGTTGGGTGTCCTTGCAGAGGACTTCACTCAGAAGTGTTGTTTAAGTGGAAGGATCATGGGAAGTGCATGTCATAACCTGTACCTGCTTGGCTAGTGGTTAAAATGTTGAGCAAATAGCTGGACATCTAAAAAGTGAACCTAGGGTTCCTAGGCCTAAGAGGGGAAGTGGTGTACCTGCTGCTCATGACAAGATTTGAGCATGGCATTCCTCATGTTTAGAGGAAAGGGAAACCCCTTAAGTCTAAGGTATGTTTGATGAACCCCTCACAACTAAGTTGGTGACATGGGCATGTATGATGATGGTCCAATGTGAGAGAATAGAAACAAGTAAGACCTACCATGGAGACCTAGCATGGTTTAGAAGGTGGTCTGCTTGTGAGCTACATGCCTTAATAGATTTCTAGGGCTAAGCATGCTCATGCAAACCCTAGATGTGAACCCTAGAGATAAGGACATTTATGACCTTTGATGTAGTTTCCTCCCTTCCTGGGAGAGGGACCCTTTTTGCAGGGTGTATACCAGTTTGTTGGTTTTGAGGTAACCTAAGGAGGTATAATAGAATCTTGAGAAGCTAAGTGAAGGGTACATGGTAAGAGAATGAACCTGTAGACCCATAGATCACCATCTCTAAGTGCATGGTATGGGGCTTGACAAAGGTAGGCAGGTCACCATGACCCCTATGAAAGGATGAAAGTCAGCACGTGAATGCAGAGAGAGATGATGGAGACTTGGGTAAGGTTCTAAGTTGGACATGTACTATGTTAGAATCCTAAGTCCATCCTTGGGTCAGGTAGGGATAATACTGATGGAAGTAGGAGTTACCTAATTTCCTAGTTGCACATGACCATAGGGTCGGGAGGTAACAACTATTATTGTCTGAGGGCCATGGGTTAGGAGATTGATCACCTTCATGAACTCATGGGACCCAACAGGAAGATGAAGAGGGCACTCTTTAATGCATAAGGGTAGAGGGATGACCCCAAAAGTGTCGACACCCTACAAACCTAGAGGAGATGACCAAGGATTATGTGGTGACCCAAGTGGGTTCGAGACCATTTTCCATGGGAGTAACCTTGATATTGAGATTTTCATGAGGTAGAGACACATGTTGCACGTTTCAACTCAGATTTGAAGGTGTACTGACAATGTGGGATGTACATCTCTACTCTTGGAATAGGAAGAACTTTGTGTTTGGATGGCCGCCAAATGCTTATTTCCTCTTGTTATGGGAGTGAGAGATAGGACAGTACGCATGTCATACACCAAGTATAAAGATGATGTGAGTTGGAATGTTGCTATGAGGTATGAGGATAGAGATGATAACATACCCTTGTGAAGTGAACGATATGTGGATGGTTTACAAACATCAAGAGAACTAAGGTGGTCATATTGTGAGGATGTTTTTATCATGAGATATACAAGGTTGAGTTTGATAACTGAGAAGATGAGCTCAGAGTTTTCTTGATGAAGATAGACTTAGAGTCCGAGATGAGATGATAAGTGAAATACATGGAGGTGTATGCCTTTGGCTTTTCCTTATACATAAGGATGTAAAGTGGTTGAGAAGAAGCTGCCTAGTTAGATAGAGTCTAGAAGAGGCTGTTAGGTTAACCCTAAGTTTGAAGGAGATATGTTTGGGCTAACACTTAGATGTAACATGATCTGTTAAACACGTTAGTAGTTGTTTGGTTAGCCAGCCTAGGCCTTGATGCAATAAAAGGATGGTTGTAGAACCTCAGATGCACTTCTCTGGAAAGGATGGTGATGAAACCCCGACTAGAGTGGTTTATGGTTTATGAGGAATCAATCTTGAGGAATCATGACATACAAGAGATCATGATTTTAAGTTCATCATACACCATGGTGCTACTAAGATAGTAAGTTGCAGTAGTACATTGGACGCTTAAGATGAAGTTGCATGTGGTTTGTCGTCATGCAAGCCAGGAGGTGAAGGACGAACACCGGTAACCCAAAGAGTTGATATAGAGGATAAAGAGTCCCCGAGAGGGAATGGGAGTTCATCACTATGGATGTTGTGATAAGTCTCCCCTAGACCAAGGAAGGTCAAGTTGCAATATGGGTTATGGTAGATCGCCTTACCTAGATGACATGACAAAGAAAGAATGCTATCAAGGGACAGATCCATTTGAACTACATATGAGAGAGAGATGGTTCAACTACACCATGATGCGAGTTCAAAAGTTCTAAAGATTCACTTCCATGAGGTGGAAGTAGACGAACTCGATGCTAGTATAGTTTATCACCCCTAACTAATGGGAAGTATGATCCAGACTAGAGGGTCTGATGAGAGCATGTGTGCTTGTTCAGGGTGATACAGGGAGATAGTTCTTATCCTTTGTAAGATGTGATGATAACCACCATAGATAGTGTTTGGATGTAAAGAAGCTCTATAAGGGAGGTTGTGTCAGTCACCACTTCATTAAGATGATGTTGGTGAAGGGATCTCATGAAGGTCAAGAAAGAACCATAGTGTGTGCAGATGAAGTCACTTTGATTGTGCAATAGCTGAGAGAGAGCCCAGGGGTGACATGAGTCATGAGCTAATGCAAAGCAGACTGACATGCAGTACACTGTGGGAGAGTATGTAATGTGAAAATCCGACCCCTCTAAGATACAACTAAGAGCTGAGTCCCGACTGCATGGGTCCATTTGAGATGGATTGATGGAGATGGTAATGTTTAGCCTTACCCCTTAGGATAACATGATGTATAATGTGTTCCATGAGTTCGATCTAGAGCACTATGTGAGGTACCCAAGCCATGTGCTGAGCCCTGAACCTATTTATCTTTATGAGAGGCTAAAATATCCTGAGTCACCTATGAGGGTACACATACCAAGGTGAGAGAGAACTTAGATGGATGAATATGAGATGATGAAGGTTCTTGGGAAGCACCATGGAAAGGGTGAGGCCACATGAGAGCCATGATGGACATTAGAAAGCCTTATCATGTTTGTTTGTGTGCCTGGTGGAATTTTGGGGGCAAAATTCCTATAAGAGGGGAAGGATGTTACAACCCCAATTTTTGGGCTCTTTGGTGAGAAATGTAATTTCTCCTATTAAATATATTTGAACAAATAATGATATGATTTGTTCTGAATAAAAGGATTTCGTTTACAATAGCCTTGTTGGTTGTTTTGTGGGCTTTATTGGCTATTGGGTCCAATAACAAGAAGAAGAAAAAGGAAATTCAATTAGTAAATAAATAATTAAAAAATGGAGAAGAGAAAGATGTAGAAACCTCTAGAAGACAAAATAATATTCCCCAAAGGTGGATTTCATGCCTTTTGGATTCCTTGGGTTCCAAGGAGTCCAAGTTGCAAGGATAATGCAATAAGAGAGAGAAAAGATCAATTAAATATTGCTTTATTAAAGGAAATATGAGATAATAATAATATTACAATAAATATGTGGCTATTTGGATAATGGATCCATCTTGGATAAGATTTCGTGTCCACATAGTTTCTAATGGGAAAAGGAATCAAAATCAAAAGAAAAACCAGAGATAAACAATTAATCAATAATATTTGAAATCAAGGAGATAATGCTGGAAATAAAGAGAGAAGTGAGGGTTTAGTCATGATGAGTGATAATTAGAACCCACTTGCTTTCTTGGATTACAAGGAATAGAAATAATGTGAAATAAGAAAATAAGAAAGAGAAAAGATGGGAGAAATAATCCTAATTGAGTAATATATTACACCTAAAGAAAAGGCACGATTTCTTTTATATAATGAGCCAAAATTTTTTAGAGAGGTAGATTAAGTCATTAATAAGTTTCCCTCAAAATTTTGAATTATTTGGATGTAAGGTTTAAGAGATATGGATTTTTGAAAATCCATAAAGTGAATGAGTAATCATTAAATGTCGCACTTATTTTCCTGATTAAAATGATATAGATCTGGCGTGCACCATGACAGCCGTTGGATTAAGATCCAAGGGCACCTGGGTCCTCGTTTACCTCCAATAGGATTGGAAACTAGAGGAGTCCGGTTATCATGGATTTTTTCGCAACCGGGTGCACAGGGAGATTGGGAAAGCCTTCCATTATGTTCGGGAGATCAAACCGCACCGACCTACCCTAGGTTTTATCTGGGATTTCGAGGCACAAAAGTTTTGCCCAATTTGGTCTCCATGAGAAACTGGCTAGGTGGATGGGTATATAAACAGGGGCTTTGGGACCCTCTGAAGAATCGCTATGTTGTTCGAAACATCCCTCCACCTAAACAACACCAAAACCGGACCCCAATTCCTCCTCATCACCTTTGTTCCTTCTCCCTAGCTCCTCGCTAGTTCGATCGATGAATAGCTTGGTTGTCCTCTTGGTGGGAGTCAGATTCGACATAATCAAGGTGGTCTTTGAGTGTGCGGTGGGTCCTTGCGGCAGTCTGCACCAGTGTGGGTGCTCCGACGCCTTGCAGCCCCGAGTCAACAACTCACTTGACCATGACCTGCAAGCCTTGGAGTCAATGTTCACGGAACGGATGAGGAAGACGACTGCCGGAGGCATAAGCGAGCTCTAGGAAAATCTATCCATGTTGGCGGAGCCAGGAAGAGAGGGATCTGTGCGATTGGTGAGGTCTGGAATCCTCACGAGATAGGGTGAGAAGGGGGAGTGGTCGCAGCCCCACGGTCCTCTATTTTACAGAGGAAACAGGGGACTAGAGCCCCATTCCACAAAGAAGAAAGGAAGCCTGACCGGGTTATCGAGTAATAAGACTACGTGGAATATCTGTGAGTGAGAGATAGGGCAGAAAGAAAAAGAGTGAAAAGGGATGAAAAAGACACGTGGCGCGCTATCATTGGCTGAAAGGTAACTATTTTGCAAATTCTATAGAAAATAATTGGTAGGTTGAATAAGGACATACTATATATGAAAATTGATCAGGAGAATGAGAGGAATCCAATAAAAATGATATGTAAACCTGATTCCGCTTCTAATTGCAAAAGTATATTAAGTTGATGAAAAGTGCATTAAAGTTAGGTTAAAAACCCTAATTGAGGTCAATGATTGAATCTATGATGCCTAATGGGTTAGTTTGAGTAATAATAACCTGTTGAATGATAATGTTAGTTTCAAATCTAATCTAGATGAGAAATTGCATGTTTTAGGGTTTTAAACCAAGATTACATGATAATGCATCTAGAAACCCTAATTTAGGGTAAAAGAGGAAGATATCATATTTAATTTGAAATATGTGAAAAATGTTGTTAAATGATGATACTAAGATTGTTATATGAGATAGGTTATAATCATTAGGGTTTGCGAGTTATTTTGCCTAATTAGGGTTTGTAGTAATAAAAGTGCAAGAAAAACCCTAATTGCAAGTGAAACACTAAAAAGGAATAGAAACCCTAGCAAGCGAGCTAGGTTTGATAGATCTTGATGATGTGAACAATAATAGAAAATTATATGCATATTTTAGGATCTCTTTGTGTGCTTGCTTGCCTATTTGGATTTCTTTCTTAATTGGATTAATTCTGTCTCAAATCATCCTGACAGGTATGTGGTTAATTATGGTTAATCACATTAGTTTCTCAAAGAGTTTCCTAGATGATTCATCGCATTGAATGCAACTTATCAGTTTGGATGTTCATACTTGCAAATCATAAAGTCACTATGATGATCACAATAATAGTATAAGTGTGTATTCTCGCACCTACATGCCACCCTGATGGATGATGCCAAAAGGTCAAGCCCAGGAGGGAAGACCCATGGGCACCATGAGTGGTGACCCCAGACACCAAGCTCAGGATTGAGAAGGTGGTCTTTATTGAATGACTAATGGTCACCATGAGAGGTGACCCCAGGCACCAAGCTCGGGAATGAGAAGGTGGCCTTAAGTCATTGGCAAAAGAGAAACCCTAAGGAGGGTATGCCAGGGTTAGGGAAAAAGTGATGGAGAATGTCACATTGAAAGCATAAATTGGTTTGTTAATTAACTTGATTGTGATATTTAGATTGTTAGCCATATTTGTGACATTTTCGTTGTCCCCACATACCAGCATATTTCGATATGCTGACTGACGTTTTGTTTGTCGGCGTTTTAGGTGCAAATTGAAAGGGACAAACAGTAAAGTGGCATATTTGTGAAATTAAGAAATAAAGTGCAAGGAGGATTAGTTAGAATAGAGTCCAGATGTGGATAGAAGTTATATATATCCAAGTTTTTGAAAAAGGTATGCAAAGTTTTATTTTATTCCAGCTTTTAGTATAGTTTGGTAGAATTTGATAATTATTATTGATTATTTGTCAAACCTTTGATCTGGAAATTGGGATAACAGCTCTGACCTCTTGGTCTCCCTTAAGTGGGGGTTACTGGGAGGTGGGGTCGTTACAAGTACTCTTGGCTTCCTACCAAGGGCACCACACCTCCAAACCAATACACTACCTTCCATGGTCAAAACACACATTGTCCGTAGATCATTATCACTACTAAGGATATAATCTCTTGCCTGTGATCTAAGATAGGTGCCCACCTATTCCTCTGTATTATAGATGATGTCAAACAAGATCAAGAACACTATAGAGATGGTAAATTGCATCCTAACCCCTTTAATTTGGGTAAATTACAATTTACACCAAAACTAGCACATAAAGCACAAGCATCATCCACATAGGCTAAACTTGAAACTTAAGCTCTTCACAAGGTGCCCATAGAATCATTATCTCCCTTATGATGCTAAATAACTATGGTAATGCTCAACATGTGACATTTTTCAAGATAAACCCTCATCTTTGGTAAATTGCAATCAGGTCCAAAACAAGTAAACATTGCTCAAACATTATCCAAATAGAACCAAACTTGAAACATAAGCGTGTCACATGATAAAAAAACACCTCAAAGGATTATAATAAAGTTCTAAACAACTTACTTAGGAACAAATAGGGTTAGCCCAAAACCTAGGTCAGGGTCCTTACATTAGCATATAGCTGATGTTGTTTTAATAATTATAAGGATTTCCGTAGGTGTCTCTTATAATGTTTCACATGCTTTCAACATATTAGATTCTCACCTATGAACACTACTATGAACAGATCTTGTGCTTTAGGGAATATGTTCATCATATCTATAAAGAGCGAGTGGGTATTTGTCAGTCTAAAAGACATGACTTCTAAATCATAATGCCATATCTTATTTTAAAAGATGACTTGGATACATTTGAGGCCTTGATCCTTACATGATGGTAACCTGACCTAAGTTTTATATTTGAGAAGGCGATGACCCCACATAAATAATTAAACAAATTATCAATACTAGGCAAATGATACCTATTCTTGATGATGATGTCATTCAACTGTTAGTAGTCTAAGCTTGACCTCACAATACCATTCTTCTTCTTAACAAAGAGCACTAGAGATTGCCAATGAAGTGGCACCTCAGTGGTAGAAGTGATGATGTAAGATCAAGAGATCATGAGTTCAAACCCAGGCGACGGGATGAATGAATCACCAATTAAAAAAAAAGAGCACTAGAGATTCTATATAGAATGTGAATAAACCAAATATACCTCCAACTTATGATGTAGACATTTCCATTACATCTCCTTGAATATCTCTCAAGATTTGTATAATGACTCATTCTTTGTTTGCTAAAAATTCATGACTTGTCCCCCAGATAGGTGGTGATGGTTCAAGGGAATAATTAGATACGGAACACCTTAATGAGATCCCCCATGTAATTATGCTATTTGTGAGGATGTTAATGAAACAACAAAACATCCAATCTTGTAGAGAAAAGCAAAATAAATAGATAAGAAGAGATGTGGTAGTACATATTTGGTATTATATGTATCATACTAGATAATGAAGAACTAGACATTATAATTTGGAACTTCATTTTCCATGCCATCATACTAGTTTTACTGGATCAAGATTCATATAGTGACTCATTCTCTATTTCCTTACAATCCATGACCTACCTCCTCAGATTGGTGGTGATGCTTGGAAGAAGAATTTAATGAGAAACTCCTTGACGAGCTCCTCCCATGTCCTTATGCTTTTCGTGGGGGTGTTAATGAATAAACATAACACCCGATTTCGTAGACAAAAGTGGAATTAATGGATTACAAGAGATATGGATGATAAATATTTGGTATTATAAGTATCACAATGGACAATGAATTACTAGACATTATCATTTGAAACTTCATTTACCATGCCATCAAAATGGTTATACTATATCAACTAGATTAGGTATAACTTTATATTGAAGTTGTTGACCTCGATTGCTGGCTTCATGACTCTAATCATGATCTGGTCGATGGTAGGATGACATTGTCAAAAGTGTTTTGTCTCCCTTCATCTAGGATATTCCTTACTTCTTCACATATGGCTCAATGTGCATACGATATACAACTATAGGTGTAAGAGTATTCCTTCTATTGAAGAGTATATAATGTAAGGGACACATTCAACACGTAGGTAGATATGTATAATATATAAATAAATAATCAATAGTACAAATAAAGAAATAAAACTATTACCAATGTATAACTGTATCCTAGTCTGTCCCAACTTGGGTTGTGTATGCTTCCATTGATCCCCAATATGGGAACCAAAATTTTTATGAATCAAACATTCTTAATCTTTGTAAATAAACTTGTATTTCCTCTCTCATTTCCCAATCAAAATATATACCTAAAATGCATTGCAAATCTAGATCTCCCACAAGATATTAATGTAAATGTATTAGTTTAGGGATGGTAACACAAATAGGATCAAAACTATATTAGTTCATTTCTAAATTATGTAGGTAATCAACTATAAGAATGATTTGTTAAACTAATGTTGTAAACTGGATAAAATTACAAAGTAACTCGGAGAATCAAATAAGTTGAAGGACAAGTTAAGTCTAGGGGTTTGTCACTATTGAAATCCAACTAGGTGACCTAATGGCCACTGCCCGACTAAACATACTAGCGTCAGGGAGCCTTTGCTTCTCCTACAATTTCTAGTAAATAAACTCTACAAATTTTAGTGTTGTTATATTGAGAATTTATCAAATATTATCTAATTCCACACTCAAGTATAGAGTAATCATGAATTATCTATAGTGAACTATTAAACACTTACAATGTTCAATCTTTCAAGAATCCATTAAGCGTTCAATTATACCCATGACTCGCTCTATTACTTTTGTATCTAGATGATTTCTCCTTTATTTGTCTAACTGAAACTTACCTCTCGAGCAATTTTTAGGTTATTATAAAATAATATATATAATATATCCAAATAATCATTAAGAATATAGAAAAAATATATACTCAATAAATCAAGTCGATGCATGTAAGTGTTTAGAAATACTAGAAATGTGTTCCA
Source organism: Alisma plantago-aquatica (assembly GCA_963693085.1). Taxonomy (NCBI): domain Eukaryota; kingdom Viridiplantae; phylum Streptophyta; class Magnoliopsida; order Alismatales; family Alismataceae; genus Alisma; species Alisma plantago-aquatica. The sequence continues at coordinate 297,131,606 of OY856409.1, read as the reverse complement.
TCTAGTTATGCAAAAGACCTAACTATTTGATCTATTCAAATTTAGACATGATTACAATAAATACCCTATTTAGCTCTAATATAGAAAGTAGAAAGTGATGACATGGAGAATTAGATAGAATAAATTACATGGTATATTTCTCCAATCCTCCCATATTTACTGTAGAGAGTATGTAATCCACCAAAATATGCCCCTTCTCATTCATCACTTGTCTCTAACTGGGTCTCTCCCTTGTACTTTAGTGCATGCATTTTTACTCTTTAGAGTGTTATATTTCAAGCTTAAGGTGTTTGGAACAAACTCTAGTCATATTTTCAACTGACCAATGACGTAAAGAATCAATTGGAAATTTAGTCATTGTTTGGGATCTATGCAAATATGTTATAGACTTTCCACTCTAAAAATTTGGAGTTTCAACCCCTGAATGGAGGCTTATTTTTTCCCAACTGATTGGTGGAGGTCCCAATTTTTGGTTGGAGTATTTTTCTATAGTGGTCTTAAATGTTAGATAGCCAATAAATCAATCTATTGAACATCCAATCAACCAACTTAAGGTATTTTCATACTAATGAGTGTATTTTATCATATTTTTAACTTCAGAAAGGTTTGGAATAATTCCAAAGATTTTAAGTATAATTAGTAATGCAACCCTATTTTTAGGGATTCATCTTGTGTCTTTTTGCATTATTATCACATCTAAACATTGTTAGATTTCAAGTTATTCCCTCAACATGTATTTTTCTATTAAATGCACTGATGGACGTTCTTTGCATTCTTTTCAAGTACTTGGATCACACTTGTATGGATGAGATAGATAGAGGGGTCCAAACAAGGCCCCAAAGCTTGCTCAACCTACCCCTAATGACCAAGCATCAACTCAAGCAAAGAAGTCCATGGATGATGAAGATTAAAGCTCAAAGTGCTAGTGAAGACCCCATCACAACTGTGGTGCCAAGGAACGACCATGCTGACTCATAATAAAATCACAGGTTGATGCTTACATTTGACATGCTACAACAATATCCCCACAATGACCATGCTAGACAACATGATCATGCCAAGAAAAGACAGCAGAATGGCCATGCTAGCTAGCACGGCCATGCCACCGAAGATCAAAAAGGGCACGGTGAAGAGAACAATCTTTGTGCCAAGTCACCCAGCACGACCGTGCTACTTAGCCCCCATCACAGCCGTGCTACCCAGTAGGGTCATTCTACCAACCTTCATTTCACTACCTCTGACCTGACATTTTCCACTTCTCAATATGGTCGTTCTCTACCACCATGGGGGTTCTAACCTCTACCCACCACAACTATGCTGCCACCTAAAAACCTAGCTTTTCTACACTGAATTTCCAACTTTACCCCCACTTACCCTAGTGCTTCCCCACCACCTATATATACCACAGTGGTGGCCATATCACTAGCTTAGCTTCTCCTAGCATTCATTTCTGCCCTTACTTGCATTCAAGAGCTCCACCTACCTTCTTCCATCACCATACTCTATTTCCACCTCATTTCCACCCAAAAGCCTTAGTTTTCTAGGGTTTTCCACTATAATACCCTATATTTCCATGCCATTCAACCACTTTGGAGGAGGCAGCATGACCTACAACAACTAGGAGCTGAAGGACAAGAAGCTTCCACGAGCTCCATGGCCTTTTACACTTTCTTCTCTCCTTTTTACTCTTTTTCTTGATTATGAGTAGCTAAGCCCTTTGTGGTGGGCTATTTGGGGTTACAATGTTACTTTGATACCATGTTGGGGGAATAAATCTTTTAAACTCTATAATTTCGTTTTATGATGGTTTATTTCTACTTCTATCTTATTTCCCATAATTCTTCTTGTGGTTTGTGCTTGAAGACATGGATTGCTAGAAACCACCTAAGCCTAGGAAAAGATTGCATATGTGAGGCTATTTTGGAATTTGCTCCTAGGTCACAATAGTGGATCCCTAGCTAGCACCCCATCTTCCCACACATATAGCTCTTTTTCTACTCCTAGGTACTATGAGATTGTTAAGTATAATGACCTAGGAGTTTACTAAAATCTAGATGGGAAGTAAGGTGGGGTGAAATACCCTCACATTTACTTCCCATTCCTACCTATGTCTCCCAATCATCCTAAGACATCTCACTCTAGAAACCCAAATCCGTCAAATCCAATTAAAATCCCACCTAACCTTGGGCCAATTGAGCCTCGTAAGGCTAGATAGGGGGTGCAAGGGCATAGATCCCCTTCCCACACTCTATTCAGTCCATGTACACCCAATAGTCTAGGGAATTTTTTTTGTATTCGACTAATTGTTTAGTTTAATAACATAGAATGAATGGTTAGGTTTGTAGAATATATTCCTCCCAACTAATATATCTCAGTATCATTTCCCAAATGACCCACCTCTCAGTGATATTGCTTGAAACTGTAACAACCCATTTTTTCTCTCTCCTCCAACTATGCATACTTTGACTCATAATGCACTCTATTTGAGTCAATGATATCCTAATCATCAATTGGATATTTTGGAGTTATTTGTTACTCAATTAATGACTTATTATAGCTAATTTATGATTTTGAACCAAAGTATATAAGGTTGAATGCTTAACTGACCTTGAGGATGGATTTGAATTTTTTAAACAACTAAATATCTTGATATGGATATCAAACCTTATCCATCAGATATAGGATGAAATTTGTGATCTAATAGTAAAGATTTCATCTAAACTTGATAACCAAGGTGCAAGATATGGCCTTTGCAAGTTTGCCTCTATTTCTAGCCTTTTTTTGGTGATGGGGGAACCCCTCCTCAGGGCTCGCCCTATTTGTGATAAGTCCTAGAAAGGTGAAACCCAGGACACGCTACCCGCCTACAAGGACAGTGGCCTAGTAAGTCACATCGTTGGCCAGCCGATGCGACATGCTAAATCATTTCTGAGCAGTGCACCCAGTAGATTTTGAACCTGAGACCATTCGTGAGGGGCCCCATGCTACGACCAATTTAGCTACCACTCATCAGCATTCTATGGCCAATCTATCCTTTTCCACCTTTTTCTTCCTTCTTTTTCCTTCTTGGGCCTTGACCCTTTGTTTTGCTTTTCGGCCAACCACATTGGTGCGCCTAGCTAACCTTGTGCGGCTATGTGCCTAGACTATTGATTGAATGATTGAGATCCTCCATGCCACATTGGATGGTTGTGGGTCATCTTGTTCCTTGGAACAGGACACCACAATAACCCTAGGGCCGACCAAAATAGGTTCATGATGATACGAGACTGATAAAGTCAAATTGAGGCCATGAGAGTCTTCAAACTACCCTAGCCGATCTATCCCCTATGATTTTGAGCAGCATGGTCCATTGGAGAGTGGTGTAGCACCACTCTAGTAAGGCATGGCCGGAATGGCCACGATGTAGTTTCTTTGAATCATTTTGTACCCACTCGTGACCCCTCTTTAAGTTGTTTGAATATGCAATATTGCACACTTCGTTCCCCCATGGTTTCTCACTATTTTTCAGTTTGAAATGCCCCCTAGTACACCTTTCTTCTTCACCTTCCTTCTCGGAACTATCATCGAGCCCTGTTAGGCTTTCTCCCTCAAAAACCTGGGTTCGTTCTGGGTCCATCCACAAACTCGTGATGGCACACTGAGCTTGGACAACATTCTTGTAGGACACTGGTGCTATCCATACACCTATATTGCATGGATCCAGCGAGCCCTCGATTGGGTACTTCCACAGATACACGCCTAGGAACCTAGAAGTGGTCTCTGTGAGGGAGATGAGCCCTGACTATTGGATCGCTTCCTGGTCCATGGTAGATTGAGGTGAGAGGGTCTAGATCGCATGACCTTCCTCTCTCTCTTACTGGTTGCTGGCCATTCAATTAGGGACCCACACACACTAGTTGATGACCCGACATCAAGCAAATGTGATAGTGACACGTCGTCGCCCCATCGGGGTATTGAACTCTCTCCCCTTCTCTTTTATACATATATGTCTTGATCTTGCGAAATTCATCGAAAATGATTCCTTGGGATAAAAATGACATATTATATACGAATTTTGATATACTCAATGAGATCTATCTAATGAACCTTATTTCAGAAGCTAAATCCTTTTGTATCTCCTATTATGTTGAACATGACATCACTTTGATATCTTTTATATGTTTAATGCTCAAACATGACCATTCCATGACCCTATCTGACTTTCATGACCCTGATCAGTAACTTATGATTTATTGTGACATTTGAATTGAATTTCATCATTGTTTGCCGTATTAATTGCCCTAATCTATGAAATGGACCATGAAATGTATGTAGTTTGGACGTTGATGCTAATGATCCTTATTTTGATGCTCCACTTGATTATATGAACTCAAAATCATCATGTTTGATCTAGATCAGTAAATCTACATGATTTTATCACATAAATGATTTATGTATCAATCTTGTTCACTATTATGACTAAGTGACCTAAACATGACATTAAATGTGACCTAATGTTCATATTGCTAAATCGAGACCTAACCTCATATAAATGTCACCCTAGTGGTCACCCATGCTATTTGATGTATTCAAACCAGTAATTTATTGATATCTATGAAACAAAATCTATCTTGATCTATCTTTTTTTGGTCGGTCTAAAATCCTGTTGCTATAATATTACCATAACTTTGGGTACAAAATATTGCACCCCCTTAACCAGCATGGATGATACATCCTAAACAAGAAGCAAAAGAGATCTTACAAAAGAGCTCCTCAAAGGAAGAGGAAAAGAAATCTAAGTCTTCCACAAAAGACACAGACCCCAACCAATAACTATGGGGAAGCACCCAGTACAACCAACACAACACTAATAATAAAAACACCTTCAAGGGGTGCCATCCTAGAAGTCTGAAAGCTGAAACATAGAACTGAAGCAGTCTTACATGAAAAACATCTTGATCTATCTTGAACTCTAGTAATTACCATCTTACATGAAAATGACTAAATATGACTTAAATGGATGATATGATGATTAAGACATTATATCACATATTCAATCTTATGATTTTCCCTACTAATATCATGAAAATGTAGGTTTGAAATCCCTGATCTAGCTGTGATGTGTCACTCTAAGAGCTAAATGAACCCACGATGTAATATGTTGCTTGATAATGATAATGCATGATCAAGTTTGGGATATTGGAAATAATGTTGAAGGAAATGAGTACCTACACTTAAGGGACACATCCAACCCCCATGATAATGATTAGTGAGGCCTTTTCTTGCTAATATTGATCCAAGCATACTTACTTGTAATGTCAGGATCTCTATGATGACTCAATTGTCAAGATCTAGCCTTGCTTGCTATGTATGATTTTTCTAAATCAAGTTGTTGATCAATGCTCGTATTAAGATACACTTTATCCTCCTATTGGCTAGACTAGTAGTATTGAAATTGCATGTATGTATGTAGTATAAATGATTGGATATATACACTTGTTTGAGCTAATGTTCCCTATGACTACTATGTTTTGGTCTTGATTAAATATGTAGAAAAAACTTGAAAACATAATGACAAATGTCCAATATACAACCTTGTGTACCTGCCTATATTCTTGGGGTAAGGACACAGGGTTGTGTGTCCTACTTGAGTTGTCATGATAGGACATACTGTGTTGATACAAGGGTTAGTTCTTGGCAATGGACTTGAGGTCCCTTACAAATAGGGTTAACTCTGGACGTTTAGTCTTGTAGTCCCTCACGTTGAAATATGGTAGCTAATCTTGAGCACCCTCACAAACCCCTTCTTTTGAGAAGTTGGTCAAAAGCCTTATGATATTTTTGGCATAATGGAAATGAACATAAAACACACTTGCATGTTAACAAGAGAGTCTTTAATCATGTTGTTGCTTCATTCTTGTTATCCACTTTATGCTTTTGACAAGCAATATATGTTCTTAAACCTATGATTTTATATGTTTGCACAGCGTACTCAGCACAATTGTGCTGATGTGTACATGTAACGTCCCCAGATTCTACCATCTCAAGACTTAGAAGGCCCGAGAGGACAAATCCAAAAATGTTAGGCAAGTGTATCAAAGTGTGTTTGAGAAGCAATTTGCTCATACATGAACATTCAAATATAATGCATACACCATAAACAATATCGACATTCAACATGTAAATTATTATAAGATGATTTGTTACAACTTGAATTACAATTACATATTAAAAGAAGATTTACAAGTCTATGCACATGTATGCTAATTGGGATCTACACAATAGGTACCACATGTACAACTTCTCACTCCCACCTTTTTCTCCCATACTAGCTATGAACCTAAAACGTATGTGAAATAAAAAATCAACACACAAGGTGTCGAGTACATGGGTAGAAAGATACATATATTTATGGTTTTCATAATTTGGAACGATTTGCACAAAGAAAGAAAATCATTGAAAACATTTCTTGATTAAGAAAAATACATCAATTTTATTCATTTTCCTAGATGAGTTGCATTATCAAGGTGGACTAATACCAAAACATATATATTGGACCCGTCCACGTGTACCATGTACTCTAGGGAAACTCCTCATACACCGTGTGCTCTAGGGAGGTGTACTAGTCAATATTAATTCATTCCCTTGTAAGGGGGATAATGAACACCTTAAATAACTACAAAACATCTACTCATCATTTATGTTTGTAAGATAAAACATCGAGTACTATATAGTGCTACTACACCCAATATTTGCAAATATAAGAGAGAATGCATACATATCATGATTGCAACAAAGAAAACCATAGTCATATACTTAAATAAAACCCACATACCTGAGTTTAGATTTTCTTATTTATATTCTGATCATCTACATCTCTGGTCATTAGCTGATTAAGAACAATTGACAAATATAGAGTTTTGACAAATCTAGGTTCAAACAACTTGGAACTTATGTCTGATATTTTTTTTTCTAATCTATAGGTCATTATTAAGGTCTGGTATTAAATTCATATTTTCTGATGCTTAATCTATTTTACAGAATAAATATGAAGTTTAAAGCATCTAATTATATATTAATGGGAAAAGACCTAATATTTCGAAAGTATAATAAGATCGGAGTCTGTATTAAGTTTCTAAGAGATATTATGGCTAAGAATTATTTTTTGCATATTTAATATCAACCATTTTTCTAATTATACCATTCAAATGAAGCATTCTCATCTAAATTATATATCATCAATATCAATGTATTAAAAGTCTGATACATGGGTTTCAAAATAAAGAGGCTACTTTTGAGGGTGTGGGTATTTTTGAGGAATGTTTTGAGCATGGGAGCTATTTTCTATTAATTTTCTAGGGTAGATCAAAATTTAGGAATTTAAGAGGAAATTACCAATTGGGCTGCCCAGTTCAACTGATTTGGACCCAGATTAGTGTGGGTTGATGGTCAAGAGGGACCAGTCTTCTTTGTCCCTCTCCCTTATGCCCTGGAACCCGATGCAGGAATCCACTCTCTGTCTGGGCGCGCCGTCGTGGGGGATGAATCTGTGACGAGTTCTGATATGGGCATGATGCCTCCCCAGTCGTGTGCTTCTCCCTGGCGAACAACGATTCCAGGTCGAGGCCTCCCTATTCTAGAAATTGTACAACCAAGAGCTCTATCTCCTCCTACTCTACACCTTTATCTTGGCATTTCCATGATGGAGGCTGCTCCTCAGAGTCTCATTGACAACCTACTCCCTCTTCCTTTCTTGCATCATGTTCGACATGATTTCTTTGCTCAACGCCCGTCTTCGAGCATCACCGCTGGGAGGGTGATCTCTAGTGAGCTAGATGCAATATTGTGCCTTTCTATCATGCCGAGGAACTCCATGACTAGCCAAAGTTCCAAGGTGGAATCTTGGAACTCTAGGATCTTCAGATATCTATAGGTAACCGACATCAGATCCTGGTTTGCCCTCTCCAACTCCACCTCCTCCTCATCAACGAGGATGAATCTATCTGATGATAAAGTCTCCTCAATCTTCTTCTCTGACCATGATGGCTTGTACATAGCAGGGCATTATGGTTGTTCCCTATTGCACCATGAGTTCTGAAGATGCCCTTACAAAGTTAGGCACAAACAGAACTCGAATGGCGTCGAAGGTGATTGAGAACAACAATGCATGAAGGTGTAGGAGGAGGAATGCTAAACCAGTGTCCCATGTCATCTTCGATCACCAGAAAAGACTCACCCTAATGTATGAAGCTTCCTAATCTACTTGAAGTCATGTTTGAGGCTCTTTCATGCCTTCCTCCTTCAGTCACTCTCTCATTCTCATTGAAAGACACCTCACTGGGGGTAGGGTCTCATTCTCTCCCTATACACCATCTGATGCCCCAATTCAGGAGTTGTTGAGAAGTTAGGAGACAGAGATAGTGAGGACTCTTGCTTAGAACTCATGTTGATCCACATTTTGAGCGCTAGCTGGTGTTGGAAATACATGGCCTGGTCATCGTCTATCCACATTTTACGGGAGGTAGTGGATGAAAAGTTCTTATTCATCTTATGATCTAGGGTTAGGATAGGTCCAAACACCTATTATCAAACCAACACACCCCAAAGTTCTACTGTTTGAGTGACAAATTGATATCACAATCATTAGTTCAAACAAATCAATGAACTTATCCCAACTATTAATATGTTTCGATAATTTTCGTGACATTTAAACCTCAATACTTCCTATAGGAGCATGCTTTCACTTTGAATTTTAACTCAAGGATCCTCTCGGTGTAGTCCACTTCACATACAAATTTTAGCATCCAAACCTCATGGATTGGCCTATCAAATTAGTTAGTGAAAAGGGTACATACATAAGGATATTAAACTTAAATGTACATAAGTTGGTCTCTCGCATCATCAATACAAGTTCAACTTGCTTACTTTGAGCATATAATTCTTCATGATATATAAAAAGACCATTTTCTCCATGTATGTATTGAACCAATATTTTGTCTATCAAACTTCTAAAATTAGGGTTACCACATTCATCCCACCTTATATGAATTTCGTCCTCAAAATTCAACTAGTGTCATGCTTAAGGTGATAAAAAAATGCCCAATTTCATGAAGGTCACCGCTTCTAGGTACCAAAGTTCTTATATTTATATATGCATCTCAAGTCGACATCTTAAGATCTAGAGCATCTAGAGTGTAGCCACCCCACCTTATATAGGTTGAAGCATAACATTCTTTTTTTAAGGAATTGAAGAATCATTTCATGACTTTGTCATAACATGAAATTCTATTATTATAGGATTTACATCTATTATTACCCTAATAGTTAGGGATTTGTTACACATATAGAGTCGAGAAGGTATTATTAAGGGTTTAATCTTTTACCCCATTGAACCATCCAAGGTGACATCAAGTGTTCCTTCCATTATTACAATAATCATCACATTTGACATTATTGGTACGAATTTATGATAAAAATCTTACTTATATTTCATCATTATAGAATAGCTTACTTTACATGCTTAAATATAGAGCTTCACCCTAAGGTGTGAGATTTATCATCAAATTAGAATCTTAGAGTTGTAAGATTGAGTTTAGGAACTACATTTTGTGATCATGTATCTATGATCCAAAGATATCTTTATTTCAAGCTCATTATTTTTTATTTACATCCTTCATGTATGATATCAAGGGAAATAGAATATACTAAGTCAATATTATCATGATTTCAAACTTATATCTTCCATGTATGATATGAAGGGAAAGAGAATATACTAAGGCAAGCTCATGATTTGAAACTTGTGCATACCACATATGTTGTAGAAGGGAGGATAATATACTAGGTCAAGCTTATCTGAGTGACTCTTCATACATAACCATCAATATAGCTCAACTAAGCTTTCTAGCAATATATATCAAGAAAGGGAGAAGGAAGGAACAACATTTATGAGTATCTTATGCACAAGGCATTTTACTCTCAGGATTAGAACTACATATATCACCCCACTTGCAACTAATGATGAGCTTCACTAGCTTATGTCACTCAAGCTATGACCTAACTCACTCAAAGTATTGATTTTCTCATTATGAGTTTCTACCCATCACTTTTTTTACCCAACTCTCATGTCTAGGATTGAATCATGAAAAAGGACACATCTCATCTACTCATGAGTAACCCAACTTTAGACACATCATTTCACATATATCTCATATTTGCATATACTGTAGGGTAGGTCCTATGACCGTCTCCTTGTGGGTCTCACTCTCTCTGAAGTTCACCATGTATCTTATCCTAATACTAGAGGTTCTCCTTTGTAAAAGAGCTTGAGGCTCATGCATATTCAACTTTATCTTAACTTAGCTCATCTTAAAAAAGAAAAGGGAATGTACTTTCATCATATCCAATAGGGCTCTAGACATCTAACCTAGATCTACTCTCTCTTTTGGACTGATGTCACTTCCTTTCACTTAGGTTGCATGAACACCTCCTACTCTCCTATGTGAGGGACACATTTTCGTATTTACATATACATAATAAAATATTATATAGTTTTTTTCCAAAGAAGAAGGCATCAGAGAAAACTGTCTAGGATCAAGCTGATTGGAAAATAAAACCAAATTAGGAAAACTGAGTTTCCCACACATAGTAGATAGTCCACTGCAATGTCACCTAGTGAAATGGTGAGAACAAGGTGTAAACTAGTGTAGCTACCCGATACATATGAGCTCTATATGGAATGGGTTTCACACACTTTTCTAAATCTAGTTCTCAAACATCTAGGTTCTAACTCAGAGGCTAAGTCAAACCTAATTCTTATAGAACAACTTACTAATTTTCTAGGGTTTAAAGAAAGGTAAAATTAAATTTTATGTTTCATGGTGAGCAATTGTTCGGTGTAGCTACTGTTCATGCTCTCATACCAACTGTAACGTCCCTAGATTCTACCATCTCAAGACTTAGAAGGCCCGAGAGGACAAATCAAAAAATGTTAGGCAAGTGTATCAAAGTGTGCTATGGAAGAATTTGTGCATACATGAACATTCAAATATAATGCATACACCATAAAAAATCTCGACATTCAAGATGTAAATTATTATAAGATGACTTGTTACAACCAAAATTACAATTACATATTAAAAGAAGATTTACAAATCTATGAACATGTATGCTAATTTGGATCTACACAATAGGTACCGCCTGTACAACTGCTCACTCCCACCTTTTTCTCCTATGCTAGCTCTGAACTTAAAACATATGTGAAACAACGAATCAACATACAAGGTGTCGAGTACATGGGTAGAAAGATACATACATACACACACACACACATATATATATATATATATATATATATATATATATATATATATATATATATATATATATATGATTTTCATAATTTGGAAAGATTTGTAGGAAGAAAGAAAATCATAGAAAACATTTATTGATTAAGAAAAATACATCGATTTTATTCATTTTGCTAGATGAGTTGCATTATCAAGGTGGACTAGTATAAAAACATATATATTGGGCCCGTCCCCATGTACCAAGTACTCTAGGGAAACTCCCCATACACCGTGTGCTCTAGGGAGGTGTACTAGTCTACATTAATCCATTCCCTTATAAGGGGGATAATTAACATTTTAAATAGCTATAAAGCATCTACTCATCATTTATGTTTGCAAGTGATAAAACATCGAGTACTATATAGTGCTACTCACCCAATATTGGCAAATATAAGAGAGCATGCATACATATCATTATTGCAACAAAGAAAACCATAATATTATACTTCAATAAAACCCACATACCTAAGTTCAAATATTCTTATTTATTCTGATCATCTACATCTCTGGTCATTACCTGATTAATAATAATTAATCATCATCAATACAATATTTATGACATTCTTGATATGTTAGGTCAAATTTAGGGTTATGCCAAATCTAGGTTCAAACTACCTAGAACTTATGTCTGATATTTTTGTTCTAATCTATAGGTCATTATTAAGGTCTGGTACAAAATTCATATTTTTCTGATGCTTAATCTATTTTCTAGAATTAATATGAAGTTTAAAGAATCTAATTATATAATAATGGGAAAAGACCTAATATTTTGAAAGTATAATAAGATCAAAGTCTGTATTAAGTTTCTACGAGATATTAATGCTCAAAATTATTTTTTGCAGATTTAATATCAACCATTTTCTAATTATACCATTTAAATGAAGCATTCTCATCTAACTTATATATCATCAATATCAATGTCTTAAAAGTTTGATACATGGGTTTCAAAATAAAGAGGCTACTTTTCTAAGGGTGTGGGTATTTTTGGGGAGTTTTTTGAGCATGGGAGCTATTTTCTATCAATTTTCTAAGATATATCGAAATTTTAGGAATTTAAGAGGAAATTACCAATTGGGTCGCCCGATTCATCCAATTTGGACCCGGATCAGTCTAGGTTGACGGTCAAGAGGGAACGGTCTTCTTTGTCTGTCTCCCTCATGCTATGCAACCAAATGTGGGAATATGCTCTCTGCCTGGGGCGCGTCACCGTGAGGGATGCATCTACGACGAGTTCTGATACCCCAGTCGCGTGCTTCTCCCTGGCGAGCAACGGTTCCAGGTCAGGGCCTCCCTATTCTACAAATTCTACAACCAAGAGCTCTATCTCCTCCTACTTTACACCTTTGTCTTGGTGATTCCATGATGGAGGCTACTCCTTGGAGTCTCAGTGACCACCTGCTCTGTGATGATCCCAAATTTTGGAGTTTGATTTCAAGAAGGTGTTGATGATATGCCTTGTTAATACGAATTAGTCATGGACTTTGAAGACTCATGTGGTCATTTGATGAACTCTAAGGTATGTAGAATCACACAATAAATTATTGACTTATTTAATCAAGAGTTGATAATTACTTTACTTGAATTGGAGGTTTGTGCAACTATTTATAAGGTTGTTTGGAGAATTAGTTTTCATGACTTATTAAGGGATTTTTGTGCCTCAAACTTTGGTATAAGCCACTTTAGGATATCATGAGCATATGTCTAAAATTATAGGGTGTTTCAATCTTTTTGTAAAGATATATAATTGCTTGAAGTTGAGGACATTCATGAAATAAAAGTGGTAGGACTTTGTTCTTTTGGTTATTGCGTTAGTACCCATGACAATTTGATGTTAAGCTGAACTACCCTTTCTTGGGTATGGCTTTTAGCATGGAATGCATGACCAATATCTCACGCTTAGTTGAGAAGTGAGGGCTAGCTCCGAACTTTGTGGATCAGAGACTGACTAGGACAATATTCACCTTCTTGAGTGCATAACCCGGATACAAGTGATCAAAGAGCGATCGTGGTGGCAGTGTGAGGTGGCCTCATCGAAACTGTCTCGTAACCCCACCTGTAGCTTGGAACCTGGAGACCGGTGGCACCCAAACCCCACTGCCCTTTCCTCCCTCCCTGACAACTGTGAAATGGATGAAGACATGTAGGGAGAGCCGGAAGAGAAGACTCAACCATGACCAGGCTGAGAGGAGGCTGTGATCTCCACTGATCCCTCCCCGTCTACCCCCTACATGGAGGCACCCAAACCAAGAGCGCTCTCTGGATCTGGACTTTGCAGAGATGGCTGAGAGTAAGCAGAAGGCCTTGCTCGAGCCTTGAGGAAGCACTAATGGCGGAAAAGGTTCCCCAACGCTTCCTTTGGAGGCGCTACATCTTGAGGGCATCGTGGGTGTGGAGGTTGCCAAAGAACCCTCCACCATCACTTCCAGCCGCCAGGTCTCAATCCGGTGGTCTGCTCACTCACGAGCTCATTGGAGGGGATGATGATGATGGATTTCTTGGAACACCAGTGAGGTCAAGATCGGTTTGCAGGGACGCTTGCAGTGGATCCGCAAAACAGAGCACCCAATCTTTGCTGCACCTACTGGAGCTCTGCGAGCAAAGTGCTGCCTTTGACGAGGAGGCATCGCCGGGTTCCTTCACATCATGTTGGAGTTTTGGAACTTATAGTTGAGATGGGAAGAGGGACCATGGCACCCACGACCTTCGTGGATGGCAAGTGAGGTCATGCTAGCTATCAGGATTCAAGGTGGGTGCTGGAAGCTTGCATGGTTCCCCACTGGAAACCAAGCCTCTGCGCGGCCGCACTCATGCAGGAGGATTGGAGCACATGCAATGGTTTGAGATCCTGATCGTGATCGAGAAAGAGAACTAGGGTGAGATCAGTTCAGACAGACCATCCACTAAATCGACCGGCCTAATCAAATCAAGGATTCGAACCGCTCAAGGTAAATACTTATAACTTCCAGAAAATGTCACTTTCTTAGAAAATGCTTTATAAATAGCTCCAGTGTCCTACAAATCCCCCAAAAATACTCCTGGATTTAGAAAAATGTCCTAATTATGATGAAACTCTTAGATCAGACCTTTGAACCAATATTATTTCTAGTTTTTAATTTAAAGATGACACCTCTATTAGGATATATTACATGTAATAAATGATATCTATTGACATAAATTCTGAGAAACTTTATTCCAGACCCTAATATCATGTAGAGGCAATATGTTGAACCTAATAAAAACTATATTGCCAAAATATTAGGTCTTTCTCCATTGTTGACTTATAAGATACTTTTCATTTCATATTAATCGTAGAAAATAGACCAATCATCAGAAAAATATGAAATCTGAACCAAACCTCTAAAATGACCTCATGATCAGTGTAAAAATATTAGATACCATCCTAAGATTATATGGAACCTAGATTTGGTCAAACCCTATTCAGGACCTAAATATCATTAATAATGGTGAACCTTGTATTAATGATGAATAATTGTTATTAATCAGGTGATGACCAGATTGTCTAGATGATCAAAGATATCTATGAATCTCTAAACTCAGGTACGTGGGCTTTATCTAAGTATATGACTAGTTTTCTTGTGTGAAATAGCTATGATGTATTGCTTGTCTTTATTTGATAATATTGCTTTAATGTACTATGATTGTAGTATCTTCGCCATGCCAATAAGAACAACAAAGAGTATAGATGGTTTGTAGCTACTAAGTGGATATATGCTCTCTCTCTCTCTCAATCCCTCAATCCTCTCTCTCTTCCTCTAAATATAAGGTCGACACTCAGTCCCCATAGCCCAAGGGGTGGGGAAAAATAAAGTGCGACATCTCTCTCTCCCTTCTAAATATAAGGTCGACACTCAGTCCCCATAGCCCAAGGGGCGGGGAAAAATGATGTGTGACACCACTTAATAGTACAAACGCATCAAAAGACATCTAAAAATATGTGTTTACTTGATTATCGCTTTAAAGAATGTCTTCTTTTACTCTTTCTTTCTCAAGTTATTTCAATTATGCAAACATATTAGTATGTATCTTTCTACCCACGCACACAACACCTTGTGTGTTGATTTGTTGTTTCACATATGTTTTAGGTTCAGAGCTAGTGTGGTATAAATGAAAGGAAGTGAGAAGTTGTCCAGGTTGTACCTATTGTTTTAAGATCTTGTAGCATACATGTTCATCGACTGTAGTATTTTCATTCAATATGTAATTATAAATTATTGTGTAATAATTCATGTTGTATAAATATACATGTTGAATGTTGAGAATGTCATGGTGTATGTTATGGATTATGTTCATGTATGCGCATATTGCTTCCGCAATGCACTTTGAAACAATTGCTTAACATTTTCGGATTTTGTCTTCTCATCTCCATGGGGTTTTGAGAAGGTGAAAATCTGGGGACGTTACAGTTGGTATCAGAGCATGAACAATAGCTACACCTGACAATTGCTCACCATGAAACATAAAAAAATATTTCACCTTTCACTTTAAACCTAGAAACTTAGTAAGTTGTTATACATGGACTAGGTTTGACTTAGCCTCTAGGTTAGAACCTAGATGTTCAAGAACTAGGTTTAGACAAGTGTCTGAAACCCTTTCCATATAGAGCTCATATGTATTGGGTAGATACACTAGTCTACACCTTGTTCTCACCATTTCACTAGGTGACATGGCACTAGACTATCTACTGTGTGTGGGACACTCATTTTGCTGATTTGGTTTTGTTTTCCAATCGGCTCGAGCCTCAATAGTTTTCTATGACGTCTTCCTTCTCAGAGAAAAACTATATAATATTTTATTACCTATATGTAAATATGAAAATGTGTCCCTCACATTGGAGAGTAGTCAGTGTTCATGTAACCTAAGTGAAAGGGAGTGACATCAGTCTAGAAGAGAGAGTAGTCTAGATTAGTTGTCTAGAGACTTATCAAGATATGTGATACATAGAGTAGATGATAGAATGATAATTGAAATAAGCATGTGAAATCTTATCTAAGTTTGATCTCTGATGGTATAAGTTTCCTTATAAAGGTTTAAGTTGTATACTTGTTAAATCCAATCTAGTAGAATTTAAGCAAAATTGTGATGATGAAAGTACATTCTCTTTTCCTACTTAAGATAAGCTAAGTTAAGATAGAGATGAGTGTGCATGAGCCTCAAGCTCTTATACAAGGAGGATATCTAGTGGTAGGATGAGATATGTGGTGAACTATAGAGAGAGTAAGACCCACAGGGAGAAGGTCATAGGACTTAGCCTCCAATATATGAGATATGTGTTAAGAAAATGTCCTACACTAGATTACTCTCGAGTGTTGAGTTGATTCCTTATGCATGATTCAAATCTATATGTGAGAATTGGGTAAAATAAAAGGATGGGTAGATGACCCATACGATAAAGTCAATCCTTTGGCTTAGTTAGGTCCTAGATGGAGTGACATGTTTTGTAATTCTCATCATTAGTTGCAAGTGAGGTAATAGATGAACCCTAGTTATGAGAGTATGATGCTCTGTGCAAAATATACTCAACATACATGTTCTCCCTTCTTCTTCTTCTCCTTCTTAATATACGATGATAGAAACCTCACTTGAGCTATATAGATGATTTATATATGAGGAGTCACTCGTATAAGCTTGACCTATTCTATATTCCCTTCCTATATCATACATGTAATATCCAAGTTTGAAATAATGATAAGATCGATCTAGTATATTCTCATTCTCCTTCTATCATACATGAAAGATATATGTTATGAAAGCATGATCTTGACACAAAGGTCCCTTTGGATCATATATACTGCATGACAATATAGTGCTTAACCTTAATCCTTCTAAATCCAAGCTTATAGTTGAGAATTAACTACACCATGAGGTGGAACCCTAATATTCAAGTATGTTAACTAAGGCCCTCTCACATGATGACATTATGATATGATGTTGATCATAAAGCTAGACTAGTGATGTTAAGTGCCAACATTGTAGTAAATGATGCTCGATATCGCCTTACATGTGTTAGTGGAGTGAAAGATTGAACCTTGAATAGTACCACCTTAAATTCATATGTATGAATAAAATCCTTATCCTTAAGTGACTATAAGGGATGTAAATCCTAGAATAATAGAATGTCAAGTTATGACCAAACTATGTAATTGATGCCTTCATCTACATAAGGTGGGGTGGGTACCCCTACATGCTGAAAAACCTAAGATGAAAACCTAGGGTTCATTAAGTACTATGATAAGCTTGGCACCTAGAATTACCAACCTATATGAAGTTGAACTCAGTGCTATCCCATCAAGCATGAGGCTAGTTGAATTTTGAGGATGAAATTCCATATAAGGTGGGGTGAATGTGATGATCTCAAATTTTGTAGATTGATTTCAAGAAGGTGTTGAGGATATGCCTTGTTAATACGAATTAGTCATGGATTTTGAAGACTCATGTGGTCATTTTATCAACTCTAAGGTGTGTAGAATCACACAATAAATTATTGACTTATTTAATCAAGAGTTGATAATTACTTTACTTGAATTGGAGGTTTGTGCAACTATTTATAAGGTTGTTTGGAGAATTAGTTTTCATGACCAATTAATGGATTTTGGCACAAACTTTGGTATAAGCCACTTTAGGATATCATGAGCATATGTCTAAAATTATAGGGTGTTTCGATCTTTTTGTAAAGAGATATAATTGCTTGAAGTTGAGGACATTCATGAAATAAAAGTGGTAGGACTTTGTTCTTTTGGTTATTGAGTTAGTACCCATGACAGTTTGATGTTACGCTGAACTGCCCTTTCTTGAGTATGGCTTTTAGCATGGAATTCATGGCCAATATCTCACGCTTAGTTGAGAAGTGAGGGCTAGCTCCGAACTTTGTGGATCAAGAGACTGACCAAGCCAATATGCACCTTCTTGAGTGCATAACCCGAATACAAGTGATCAAAGAGCGATCATGGTGGTAGTGTGAGGTGGCCTCATCGAAACTGTCCTGTAACCCCACATGTAGCTTGGAACCAGGAGACCGGTGGCACCCAAACCCCACTGCCCTTTCCTCCCTCCCTGACAACTGTGAAATGGATGAAGACATGCATGGAGAGCCGGTAGAGTAGACTCCACCATGACCAGACTGAGAGGAGGTTGTGATCTCCACTGATCCCTCCCCGTCTACCCCCTACATGGAGGCACCCAACCCAAGAGCGCTCTCCAGATCTGGACCTTGCAGAGATGGCTGAGAGCAAGCAAAAGGCCTTGTGCCTTGAGGAAGCACTAACGGCGGCAAAGGTTCCCCAACGCTTCCTTTGGCGATGCTACATCTTGAGGGCATCGTGGCTGTGGAGGTTGCCAAAGAACCCTCCACCATCACTTCCAGTCGCCAGGTCTCAATCTGGTGGTCTGCTCACTCACGAGCTCATCGGAGGGGATGATGACGATGGATTTCTTAGAATGCCAGTGAGGTCAAGATCGGTCTGCGGGGACGCTTGCAGTGGATCCGCAAAATAGAGCACCCGATCTTTGACGCACCTACTGGAGCTCTGCGAGCAAAGTGCTACCTTTGACGAGGAGGCATCGCCGGGTTCCTTCACATCATGTCGGAGTTTTGGAACTTCCAGTTGAGATGGGCAGAGGGACCATGGCACCCGCGACCTTCGTGGATGGCAAGTGAGATCGTGCTAGCTATCAGGATTCAAGGTGGGTGCTGGCAGCTTGCATGGTTCCTCACTGCAAACCAAGCCTCTGTGCGGCCGCACTCATGCAGGAGGATTGGAGCACTGGCAATGCTTCAAGAACCTGATTGTGATCGGGAAAGAGAACTAGGGTGAGATCAGTTCAGGCAGACCATCCACTAAATCGACCAGCCTAATCAAATCAAGGATGTGAACCGCTCAAGGTAAATACTTATAACTTCCAAAAAATGTCACTTTCTTAGAAAATGCTTTATAAATAGCTCCAGTGTCCTATAAATCCCCCAAAAATCTCATGGATTCAGAAAAATGTCCTAATTATGATGAAACTCTTAGATCAGACCTTTGAATCAGTGTTATTTCTAGTTTTTAATTTAAAAGATGACACCTCTATTAGGATATATTACATGTAATAAATGATATTTATTGACATAAATTCTGAGAAACTTTATTCCAGACCCTAATATCATGTAGAGGCAATATGTTGAACCTAATAAAAACTATATTGCCAAAATATTAGGTCTTTCTCCATTGCTAACTTATAAGATACTTTTCGTCTCATATTAATCATAGAAAATAGACCAATCATCAGAAAAATATGAAATCTGAACCAGACCTCTAAAATGACCTCATGATCAGTGTAAAAATATTAGATACCATCCTAAGATTATATGGAACCTAGATTTGGTCAAACCCTATTCAGGACCTAAATATCAATAATAATGGTGAACCTTGTATTAATGATGAATAATTGTTATTAATCAGGTGATGACCAGATTGTCTAGATGATCAAAGATATCTATGAATCTCTAAAATCAGGTACGTGGGCTTTATCTAAGTATATGAATAGTTTTCTTGTGTGAAATAGCTATGATGTATTGCTTGTCTTTATTTGATAATATTGCTTGGATGTACTATGATTGTAGTATCTTCGCCATGCCAATAAGAACAACAAAGAGTATATATGGTTTGTAGCTACTAAGTGGATATATGCTCTCTCTCTCTATCCCTCAATCCTCTCTCTCTCTTCCTCTAAATATAAGGTTGGCACTCGGTCCCCATAGCCCAAGGGGTGGGGAAAATGAAGTGCGACATCTCTCTCTCCCTTCTAAATATAAGGTCGACACTCGGTCCCCATAGCCCAAGGGGTGGGGAAAAATGAAGTGTGACACCACTTAATAGTACAAACGCATCAAAAGACATCTAAAAATATGTGTTTACCTGATTATCGCTTTAAACAATGTCTTCTTTTACTCTTTCTTTCTCAAGTTATTTCAATTATGCAAACATATTAGTATGTATCTTTCTACCCACACACACTACACCTTGTGTGTTGATTTGTTGTTTCACGTATGTTTTAGGTTCAGAGCTAGCGTGGGATAAAAGAAAGGAAGTGAGCAGTTGTCCAGGTTGTGCCTATTGTATTAAGATCTTGTAGCATACATGTTCATCGACTGTAGTATTTTCATTCAATATGTAATTATAAATTATTGTGTAATAATTCATGTTGTATAAATATACATGTTGAATGTTGAGAATGTCATGGTGTATGTTATGGATTATGTTCATGTATGCGCATATTGCTTCCGCAAGGCACTTTGAAACAATTGGTTAACGTTTTTAGATTTTGTCTTCTCATCTCCATGGGGTTTTGAGAAGGTGAAAATCTGGGGACGTTACAGTTGGTATCAGAGCATGAACAATAGCTACACCTGACAATTGTTCACCATGAAACATAAAAATAAATTTCACCTTTCACTTTAAAACCTAGAAACTTAGTAAGTTGTTATACATGGACTAGGTTTGACTTAGCCTCTAGGTTAGAACCTAGATGTTCAAGAACTAGGTTTAGATAAGTGTCTGAAACCCTTTCCATATAGAGCTCATATGTATTGGGTAGCTACAGTAGTCTACACCTTGTTCTCACCATTTCACTAGGTGACATGGCACTAGACTATCTACTGTGTGTGGGACACTCATTTTGCTGATTTGGTTTTGGTTTCCAATCGGCTCGAGCCTCGATAGTTTTCTCTGACTTCTTCCTTCTCAGAGAAAAACTATATAATATTTTATTACCTATATGTAAATATGAAAATGTGTCCCTCACACTGGAGTGTAGTTAGTGTTCATGTAACCTAAGTGAAAGGGAGTGACATCAGTCTAGAAGAGAGAGTAGTCTAGATTAGTTGTCTAGAGTCTTATCAAGATATGTGATACATAGAGTAGATGATAGAATGATAATTGAAATAAGCATGTGAAATCTTATCTAAGTTTGATCTCTTATGGTATAAGTTTCCTTATAAAGGTTTAAGTTGTATACTTGTTAAATCCAATCTTGTAGAATTTAAGCAAAATCTTGATGATGAAAGTACATTCTCTTTTCCTAATTAAGATAAGCGAAGTTAAGATAGAGATGAGTGTTTATGAGCCTCAAGCTCTTATACAAGGAGGATATCTAGTGGTAGGATGAGATATGTGGTGAACTCTAGAGAGAGTAAGACCCACAGGGAGAAGGTCGTAGGACCTAGCCTCCAATATATGAGATATGTGTTAAAAAATGTCCTACACTAGATTACTCTCGAGTGTTGAGTTGATTCCTTATGCATGATTCAAATTTATATGTGAGTATTGGGTAAAATAAAAGGATGGGTAGATGACCCATACGATAAAGTCAATCCTTTAGCTGAGTTAGGTCCTAGATGGAGTGACATGTTTTGTAAATCTCATCAATAGTTGCAAGTGAGGTAATAGATGAACCCTAGTTATGAGAGTATGATGCTCTGTGCAAAAGATACTCAACATACGTGTTCTCCCTTCTTCTTATTCTCCTTCTTAATATACGATGATAGAAACCTCACTTCAGCTATATAGATGATTTATATATGAGGAGTCACTCGTATAAGCTTGACTTATTCTATATTCCCTTCCTATATCATACCTGTAATATCCAAGTTTGAAATAATGATAAGACCGGCCTAGTATATTCTCATTCTCCTTTTTTCATACATGACAGATATAAGTTATGAAAGCATGGTCTTGACACAAAGGTCCCTTTGGATCATATATAGTGCATGACAATATAGTGCTTAACCTTAATCCTTCTAAATCCAAGCTTATAGTTGAGAATTAACTACACCATGAGGTGGAACCCTAATATTCAAGTATGTTAACTATGACCCTCTCACATGATGAAATTATGATATGATGTTGATCATAAAGCTAGACTAGTGTTGTTAAGTGCCAACATTGTAGTAAATGGTGCTCGATATCGCCTTACATGTGTTAGTGGAGTGAAAGATTGAACCTTGAATAGTACCACCTTAAATTCATATGTATGAATAAAATCCTTATCCTTAAGTGACTATAAGGGATGTAAATCCTAGAATAATAGAATGTCAAGTTATGACCAAACTATGTAATTGATGCCTTCATCTACATAAGGTGGGATGGGTACCCCTACATGCTGAAAAACCTAAGATGCAAACCTAGGGTTCATTAAGTACTATGATAAGCTTGGCACCTAGAATTTCCAACCTATATGAAGTTCAACTCAGTGCTATCCCATCGAGCATGAGGCTAGTTGAATTTCGAGGACGAAATTCCATATAAGGTGGGGTGAATGTGATGATCCCAAATTTTGTAGTTTGATTTCAAGAAGGTGTTGAGGATATGCCTTGCTAATACGAATTAGTCATGGACTTTGAAGACTCATGTGGTCATTTGATGAACTCTAAGGTGTGTAGAATCACACAATAAATTATTGATTTTTTAATCAAGAGTTGATAATTACTTTACTTGAATTGGAGGTTTGTGCAACTATTTATAATGTTGTTTGGATAATTAGTTTTCATGACCAATTAATGGATTTTTGTGCCTCAAACTTTGGTATAAGCCACTTTAGGATATCATTAGCATATGTCTAAAATTATAGGGTGTTTCGATCTTTTTGTAAAGAGATATAATTGCTTGAAGTTGAGGACATTCATGAAATAAAAGTGGTAGGACTCTGTTCTTTTGGTTATTGAGTTAGTACCCATGACCATTTGATGTTACGCTGAACTGCCCTTTCTTGGGTATGGCTTTTAGCATGGAATGCATGGCCAATATCTCACGCTTAGTTGAGAAGTGAGGGCTAGCTCTGAACGTTGTGGATCAAGAGACTGACCAGGCCAATATGCACCTTCTTGAGTGCATAACCCAGATACAAGTGATCAATGAGCGATCATGGTGGCAGTGTGAGGTGGCCTCATCAAAACTGTCCCGTAACCCCACATGTAGCTTGGAACCTGGAGACCGGTGGCACCCAAACCCCATTGCCGTTTCCTCCCTCCCTAACAACTGTGAAATGGATGAAGACATGTAGGGAGAGCCGGCAGAGAAGACTCCACCATGACTAGGATGAGAGGAGGCTATGATCTCCACTGATCCCTCCCCGTCTACCCCCTACATGGAGGCACCCAACCCAAGAGCGCTCTCCGGATCTAGACCTTGCAGAGATGGCTAAGAGCAAGCAGAAGGCCTTGCTCGAGCCTTGAGGAAGCACTAACGGCGGAAAAGGTTCCCCAACGCTTCCTTTGGCGGTGCTACATCTTGAGGGCATCGTGGCTGTGGAGGTTGCCAAAGAACCCTCCACCATCACTTCCAGCCGCCAGGTCTCAATCTGGTGGTCTGCTCACTCATGAGCTCATCGGAGGGGATGATGACGATGGATTTCTTGGAACGCCAGTGAGGTCAAGATTGATCTGCGGGGACGCTCGCAGTGGATCCGAAAAATAGAGCACCCGATCTTTGATGCACCTACTGGAGCTCTGCGAGCAAAGTGCTTCCTTTGACGAGGAGGCATCGCCGGGTTCCTTCACATCATGTCGGAGTTTTGGAACTTCCAGTTGAGATGGGCAGAGGGACCATGGCACCCGCGACCTTCGTGGATGGCAAGTGAGGTCATGCTATCTATCAAGATTCAAGGTGGGTGCTGGCAGCTTGCATGGTTCCCCACTGGAAACCAAGCCTCTGTGCGGCCGCACGCATGCAAGAGGATTGGAGCGCAGGAAATGCTTTGAAAGCCTGATCGTGATTGGGAAAGAGAACTAGGGTGAGATCAGTTCAGGTAGACCATCCACTAAATCGGCTGGCCTAATCAAATCAAGGATGTGAACCGCTCAAGGTAAATACTTATAACTTCCAGAAAATGTCACTTTCTTAGAAAATGCTTTATAAATAGCTCCAGTGTCCTATAAATCCCCCAAAAATACTTCTGGATTCAGAAAAATGTCCTAATTATGATGAAACTCTTAGATCAGACATTTGAACCAGTATTATTTCTAGTTTTTAATTTAAAAGGTGACACCTCTATTAGGATATATTACATGTAATAAATGATCTTTATTGACATAAATTCTGAGAAACTTTATTCCAGACCCTAATATCATGTAGAGGCAATATGTTGAACCTAATAAAAACTATATTGCCAAAATATTAGGTCTTTCTCCATTGCTGACTTATAAGATACTTTTTGTCTCATATTAATCGTAGAAAATAGACCAATCATCAGACTAATCTGAAATCTGAACCAGACCTCTAAAATGACCTCATGACTAGTGTAAAAATATTAGATACCATCCTAACATTATATGGAACCTAGATTTGGTCAAACCCTATTCAGGACCTAAATATCATTAATAATGGTGAACCTTGTATTAATGATGAATAATTGTTATTAATCAGGTGATGACCAGATTGTCTAGATGATCAAAGATATCTATGAATCTATGAACTCAGGTACGTGGGCTTTATCTAAGTATATGACTAGTTTTCTTGTGTGAAATAGCTATGATGTATTGCTTGTCTTTATTTGAGAATATTGCTTGGATGTACTATGATTGTAGTATCTTCGCCATGCCAATAAGAACAACAAAGAGTATATATGGTTTGTATCTACTAAGTGGATATATGCTCTCTCTCTCTATCCCTCAATCCTCTCTCTCTTCCTCTAAATATAAGGTCGGCACTCGGTCCCCATAGCCCAAGGGGTGGGGAAAAATGAAGTGCGACATCTCTCTCTCCCTTCTAAATATAAGGTCGACACTCGGTCCCCATAGCCCAAGGGGCGGGGAAAAATGAAGTGTGACACCACTTAATAGTAAAAACGCATCAAAAGACATCTAAAAATACGTGTTTACCTGATTATCGCTTTAAACAATGTCTTCTTTTACTCTTTCTTTCTCAAGTTATTTCAATTATGCAAACATATTAGTATGTATCTTTCTACCCACACACACAACACCTTGTGTGTTGATTTGTTGTTTCACGTATGTTTTAGGTTCAGAGCTAGCGTGGGATTAAAGAAAGAAAGTGAGCAGTTGTCCAGATTGTACCTATTGTATTAAGATCTTATAGCATACATGTTCATCGACTGTAGTATTTTCATTCAATATGTAATTATAAATTATTGTGTAATAATTCATGTTGTATAAATATACATGTTGAATGTTGAGAATGTCATGGTGTATGTTATGGATTATGTTCATGTATGTGCATATTTCTTCTGCAATGCACTTTGAAGCAATTGCTTAACGTTTTCGGATTTTGTATTCTCATCTTCATGGGGTTTTGAGAAGGTGAAAATCTGGGGACGTTACAGTTGGTATCAGGGCATGAACAATACCTACACGTGACAATTGCTCACCATGAAACATAAAAATAAATTTCACCTTTCACTTTAAAACCTAGAAACTTAGTAAGTTGTTATACATTGACTAGGTTTGACTTAGCCTCTAGGTTAGAACCTAGATGTTCAAGAACTAGGTTTAGACAGGTGTCTGAAACCCTTTCCATATAGAGCTCATATGTATTGGGTAGCTACACTAGTCTACACCTTGTTCTCACCATTTCACTAGGTGACATGGCACTAGACTATCTACTGTGTGTGGGATACTCGTTTTGTTGATTTGGTTTTGTTTTCCAATCGGCTCGAGCCTCGATAGTTTTCTCTGACGTCTTCCTTCTTGGAGAAAAACTATATAATATTTTATTACCTATATGTAAATATGAAAATGTGTCCCTCACACTGGAGAGTAGTTAGTGTTCATGTAACCTAAGTGAAAGGGAGTGACATCAGTCTAGAAGAGAGAGTAGTCTAGATTAGTTGTCTAGAGTCTTATCAAGATATGTGATACATAGAGTAGATGATAGAATGATAATTGAAATAAGCATGTGAAATCTTATCTAAGTTTGATCTCTTATGGTATAAGTTTCCTTATAAAGGTTTAAGTTGTATACTTGTTAAATCCAATCTTGTAGAATTTAAGCAAAATCTTGATGATGAAAGTACATTCTCTTTTCCTACTTAAGATAAGCTAAGTTAAGATAGAGATGAGTGTGCATGAGCCTCAAGCTCTTATACAAGGAGGATATCTAGTGGTAGGATGAGATATGTGGTGAACTCAAGAGAGAGTAAGACCCACAGGGAGAAGGTCGTAGGACCTAGCCTCCAATATATGAGATATGTGTTAAAAAAATGTCCTACACTAAATTACTCTTGAGTGTTGAGTTGATTCCTTATGCATGATTCAAATCTATATGTGAGAATTGGGTAAAATAAAAGGATGGGTAGATGACCCATATGATAAAGTCAATCATTTAGCTGAGTTAGGTCCTAGATGGAGTGACATGTTTTGTAAATCTCATCATTAGTTGTAAGTGAGGTAATAGATGAACCCTAGTTATCAGAGTATGATGCTCTGTGCAAAAGATACTCAACATACATGTTCTCCCTTCTTCTTCTTCTCCTTCTTAATATACGATGATAGAAACCTCACTTGAGCTATATAGATGATTTATATATGAGGAGTTACTCGTATAAGCTTGACCTATTCTATATTCCCTTCCTATATCATACATGTAATATCCAAGTTTGAAATAATGATAAGATCGACCTAGTATATTCTCATTCTCCTTATATCATACATGAAAGATATAAGTTATGAAAGCATGATCTTGACACAAAGGTCCCTTTGGATCATATATACTGCATGACAATATAGTGCTTAACCTTAATCCTTCTAAATCCAAGCTTATAGTTGAGAATTAACTACATCATGAGGTGGAACCCTAATATTCAAGTATGTTAACTAAGACCCTATCACACGAAGAAATTATGATATGATGTTGATCATAAAGCTAGACTAGTGATGTTAAGTGCCAACATTGTAGTAAATGATGCTCGATATCGCCTTACATGTGTTAGTGGAGTGAAAGATTGAACCTTGAATAGTACCACCTTAAATTCATATGTATGAATAAAATCCTTATCCTTAAGTGACTATTAGGGATGTAAATCCTAGAATAATAGAATGTCAAGTTATGACCAAACTATGTAATTGATGCCTTCATCTACATAAGGTGGGGTGGGTACCCCTACATGCTGAAAAACCTAAGATGAAAACCTAGGGTTCATTAAGTACTATGATAAGCTTGGCATCTAGAATTTCCAACCTATATGAAGTTGAACTCAGTGCTATCCCATCAAGCACGAGGCTAGTTGAATTTCGAGGACGAAATTCCATATAAGGTGGGGTGAATGTGATGATCCCAAATTTTGTAGTTTGATTTCAAGAAGGTGTTGAGGATATGCCTTGTTAATACGAATTAGTCATGGACTTTGAAGACTCATGTGGTCATTTGATGAACTCTAAGGTGTGTAGAATCACACAATAAATTATTGACTTATTTAATGAAGAGTTGATAATTACTTTACTTGAATTGCAGGTTTGTGGAACTATTTATAAGGTTGTTTGGAGAATTAGTTTTCATGACCAATTAATGGATTTTTGTGCCTCAAACTTTGGTATAAGCCACTTTAGGATATCGTGAGCATATGTCTAAAATTATAGGGTGTTTCGATCTTTTTGTAAAGAGATATAATTGCTTGAAGTTGAGGACATTCATGAAATAAAAGTGGTAGGACTTTGTTCTTTTGGTTATTGAGTTAGTACCCATGACAATTTGATGTTACGCTGAACTGCCCTTTCTTGGGTATGGTTTTTAGCATGGAATGCATGGCCAGTATCTCATGCTCAGTTGAAAAGTGAGGGCTAGCTCCGAACTTTGTGGATCAAGAGGCTGACCAGGCCAATATGCACCTTCTTGAGTGCATAACCCGGATACAAGTGATCAAAGAGTGATCATGGTGGCAGTGTGAGGTGGCCTCATCGAAACTGTCCTGTAATCCCACCTGTAGCTTGGAACCTAGAGACCGGTGGCACCCAAACCCCACTTCCCTTTCCTCCCTCCCTGACAACTGTAAAATGGATGAAGACATGCAGGGAGAGCCGACAGAGTAGACTCCACCATGACCAGGCTGAGAGGAGGCTGTGATCTCCACTGATCCCTCCCCGTCTACCCCCTACATGGAGGCACCCAAGCCAAGAGCGCTCTCCAGATCTGGACCTTGTAGAGATGGCTGAGAGCAAGCAGAAGGCCTTGATTGAGCCTTGAGGAAGCACTAACGGCGACAAAGGTTCCCCAACGCTTCCTTTGGCGGCGCTACATCTTGAGGGCATTGTGGCTGTGGAGGTTGCCAAAGAACCCTCCACCATCACTTCCAGCCGCCATGTCTCAATCTGGTGGTCTGCTCACTCACGAGCTCATCGAAGGGGATGATGACGATGGATTTCTTGGAATGCCAGTGAGGTCCAGATCGGTTTGCGGGGATGCTTGTAGTGGATCTGCAAAACAGAGCACCCGATCTTTGCTGCACCTACTGGATCTCTGTGAGCAAAGTGCTGCCTTTGACAAGGAGGCATCGCCGGGTTCCTTCACATCATGTCGGAGTTTTGGAACTTCCAGTTGAGATGGGCAGAGGGACCATGGCACCCACAACCTTTGTGGATGGCAAGTGAGGTTGTGCTAGCTATCAGGATTCAAGGTGGGTGCTGGCATCTTGCATGGTTCCCCATTGGAAACCAAGCCTCTGCGCGGCCACACTCATGCAGGAGGATTGGAGCACAGGCAATGGTTTGAGAGTCTGATTGCGATCGGGAAAGATAACTAGGGTGAGATCAGTTCAGGCAGACCATCCACTAAATCGGCTGGCCTAATCAAATCAAGGATGTGAACCGCTCAAGGTAAATACTTATAACTTCCTAAAAATGTAACTTTCTTAGAAAATGCTTTATAAATAGCTCCAATGTCCTATAAATCCCCCAAAAATACTCCTGGATTTAGAAAAATGTCCTAATTATGATGAAACTCTTAGATCAGACCTTTGAACTAGTATTATTTCTAGTTTTTAATTTAAAAGATGACACCTCTATTAGGATATATTACATGTAATAAATGATATTTATTGACATAAATTCTGAGAAACTTTATTCCAGACCCTAATATCATGTAGAGGCAATATGTTGAACCTAATAAAAACTATATTGCCAAAATATTAGGTCTTTCTCCATTGCTGACTTATAAGATACTTTTCGTCTCATATTAATCGTAGAAAATAGACCAATCATCAGAAAAATATGAAATCTGAACCAGACCTCTAAAATGACCTCGTGATCAGTGTAAATATATTAGATACCATCCTAAGATTATATGGAACCTAGATTTGGTCAAACCCTATTCAGGACCTAAATATCATTAATAATGGTGAACCTTGTATTAATGATGAATAATTGTTATTAATCAGGTGATGACCAGATTGTATAGATGATCAAAGATATCTATGAATCTCTAAACTCAGGTACGTGGGCTTTATCTAAGTATATGACTAGTTTTCTTGTGTGAAATAGCTATGATGTATTGCTTGTCTTTATTTGAGAATATTGCTTGGATGTACTATGATTGTAGTATCTTCGCCATGCCAATAAGAACAACAAAGAGTATAGATGGTTTGTAGCTACTAAGTGGATATATGCTCTCTCTCTATCCATCAATCCTCTCTCTCTTCCTCTAAATATAAGGTCGGCACTCGGTCCCCATAGCCCAAGGGGTGGGGAAAAATGAAGTGCGACATCTCTCTCTCCCTTCTAAATATAAGGTCGGCACTCGGTCCCCATAGCCCAAGGGGCGGGGAAAAATGAAGTGTGACACCGCTTAATAGTACAAACACATCAAAAGACATCTAAAAATATGTGTTTACCTGATTATCACTTTAAACAATGTCTTCTTTTACTCTTTCTTTCTCAAGTTATTTCAATTATGCAAGCATATTAGTATGTATCTTTCTACCCACGCACACAACACCTTGTGTGTTGATTTGTTGTTTCACGTATGTTTTAGGTTCAGAGCTAGCATGGGATAAAAGAAAGGAAGTGAGCAGTTGTCCAGGTTGTACCTATTGTATTAAGATCTTGTAGCATACATGTTCATCGATTGTAGTATTTTCATTCAATATGTAATTATAAATTATTGTGTAGTAATTCATGTTGTATAAATATACATGTTGAATGTTGAGAATGTCATGGTGTATGTTATGGATTATGTTCATGTATGCGCATATTGATTTCGCAATGCACTTTGAAACAATTGCTTAACGTTTTCGGATGTTGTCTTCTCATCTCCATGGGGTTTTGAGAAGGTGAAAATCCGGGGACGTTACATGCTCCCTCTTCCTTTCTTGCATCACGTTCAATGTGATTTCTTCACTCAACGCCCGTCCATGAGTACCACTGTTGGGAGCGTGATCTTTGGTGAGCTAGATGCAATCTTGTGCCTTTCCATCATGTCGAGGAACTCTAAGACTAGCCAAAGTGCCAAGGTGGAATCTTGGAACTCTAGGATCTTCAGATATCTATAGGTAACCGACGTCAGATCTTGGTTTTCCCTCTCTGACTCCACCTCCTCCTCATTGATGAGGATGAATCTGTCTGACGAGTAGGTCTCCTTGATCTTCTTATCTGACCATGATGGCTGGTACATAGCAAGGCATAGTGGTTGTTCCCTGCTTCACCGTGAGTTCTGAAGATGCCCTTATGAAGTTAGGCACAGACAGAAATCGACTGGCGTCGACAGTGATTGAGAACAAAAATGTAGGAAGGTGTAGGAGGACGAATGCTAAACCAATGTCCCAGGTCATCTTTGATCACAAAAGAAGACTCACCCTAATAGAAGAAGCTTCCTAATCTGCTTGATGTCATCTACGAGGCTCTTCCATACCTTCCTCTTTCTGTCACTCTCTCATTCTCATTGAAAGACAACTCGCTACGGGAAGGGTCTTGTTCTCTCCCTATACACCATCTCATGCCCCAATTAAGGAGTTGTTGAGATGTTAGAAGATAGAGACAGTGAGGACTCTCTCTTAGAACTCATTTTGATCCACATTTTGAGTGCTAGTCAGTGCTAGAAATACATGGCCTAGGCATCGTCTATCCACATCTTACAGGAGGTAGTGGATTATGATCTAGGATTAGGATAGGTCCAAACACCTATTATCAAACAAATGCACCCCAAATTCCTACTGTCTGAGTGACAAATCGATATCACGATCACTAGTTCAAACAAATCAATGAACTTATCCCAAATATTAACATGTTTCAATAATTTTCATGACATTTAAACCTCAATACTTCCTATAGGAGCATGCTTTCACTTTGAATTTTTATCTCAAGAATCCTCTCGATGTAGTCCACTTCATGTACATGCTTTCACTTTGAATTTTTGCATCCAAACCTCATGGATTGGCCTATCAAATTAGTTAGTGAAAAGGGCACATACAAAAGGATATTAAACTAAAATGTACATAAGTTGGTCTCTCGCATCATCAATACAAGTTCAACTTGCTTACTTTGAGCATATAATCCCTCATGATATGTAAAAAGACCATTTTTCTCTATGTATGTCTTCAACCCGTATATTGTCTATCAAACTTCTAAAATCAGGGTTATCACAATACCCATTTTATAATTTTAGGTAATATGTACACTATGAATCTCTAATGATGATCAATGCTTCCATGCCATGATAATCTATTCATACTCTAATGATATATAATGACATACAAATGGCATACACATGGTTGATATATGGGACCTAAGATCTTTTCAGGTATTAGTTTAGCATTCTTTTATGCTTTATTGTCTCATACATTAGTTGTCATTTGTGGTTTTATTCATGCATATGTTATGTGATCTATCCAATGGATGGGCATTCGGGTCCTCTCACCTTTGGCTTTCTATCCATTTGGAGTGAGGATTTGGGTAAAAAATGGTCCTGTGATAGAAACCCAACTTGTTCTCTTAGCTTGCTAATGCTAGTATAGTTGATTGATTTTATTGCCTCTTAGTCAATTGCTTAGATTTGGATAGTTAGGTCTTATTTGAGTAGTTAGTGATCTTTTGAGATTGCTAGTGTTAATCTAGTTAGTAAGTGATAACCTAGGTCACTATTTTCTCTAGTGTTGAACTTGCCTCATTAGTGTAACCTAGTTGTAGTCTCTTGCTCTTTCTTAGTTAGTTACCTTGTTCTGTTAATTAGACTTAACTTGTTTAGGATAACTTAGGGATTCTGATAGTCTAGTTTTCCTTCTTGCTTTCAATTGCTTGAATCAATAGTATAATCAGTCAAATCACCTTCAAACCCTAAAAACCCTACACTCCAATTTAGGAACATAGTTGCACTCATCAAGATCTAGTGCCCCCTCTCTCCCTGTGAATCGACCCTTCTCTTACCACTTGCCTATACTAAAACATGACTCCATGCACTTGTAGGTATGTGTGATTAGATTAAGTAAGTGTGTTAGACTAGGTCCATTATAAATTTGAAAGATTCTTGTGTACTTTCCTTTGTTTGCATCTAGTCACCATTAGTTGATTAGTGTGTGACCTTAGGAGAATCACACCAAGATTTATGGTCCTTTGCCAGGGTTAGAGGCACTCGTCCTAGATAGTTAGAGTAGCTTAGCCTTTCCTATTTCCCTCACCATATCTATTCATTATTCTTTGATTATTTTTGCATACTTGTCTTATAACTTATCTCTTGGTGTTTGTTTTTGTATTGTGTAGGTGACAACTATGCATGCTTGGAAGGCATTCAACTTCTACTGCCTTGGTTTCCTTTAACCCCAAAATAGGTATAAGAAGTCATCAACACCACTGCAAACAACATCGAGCAGTTGAAATGGGAGACAGAGAGGAAGAACTCATGGGGATTCCCAACCAAAACCCAATGACCCACTCATGAGTACTTAACTCTAGGAAACTACACATCACCCGTTGCCACCCTTATTGATCAAATGCTAGGTCAACACTTTTCCATCCCACCAGTCCTTCTGGAACTCCTACCCAATTTCAATGGGATGGAGAATGAGAACTCGTACCACCACATTAATGCTTTTCTGGAGAACTACTTCACCTTCTACACGCCTGCAACCATAAACAATTCCATAAGAAGAACCCTCTTTCCTTTCTCCCTTAAAAAAAAATCCAAGGAGTGGTACATATCCAAGACCGATATATTGCCTTAGATGTTAGTGAAGAATGAGTTCCTAAAAAAGTTCAATCCAATCTCCAATGTAACTCAGATGAGGAGATGAATCACATCCTTTACACAAAGGGGAAATGAGCCTTTTCATGAAGCATGGGAAAGATTCCAAAAGCTCCATGAGACTTCCCCCACCACAAAGTTCCTCTATGGAAGCTAGTGAAATCTTTCTACATTGGACTTGTTGAGTTGAGCCAGACTAGAGTTGAATCTTTGTGCGGCAGAACATTCATGGCTACACCTCTAGAAGAGTCTTGGACACTCTTTGAGCACCTTGCTGAAAACTCATGCCACTGAGCTTCAAGAAAGGGAGATCACCTTGACAGGAACTGGATTCCTCCCCCTCCTCCTCTAGCCCCAGTCAAAGATGATGCCAATCCTCAAATTATGAAAATCCTGGATGATATGGTGAACTTGATGAAGATACAAGTTGGAGGATCTTCTAGTCACTCTGTCAATGTCATGGAGGCAATATGTGAAGAAGTCCAAGCCTTGCAATCTTTTGGGAGTAAGAACAACTGGGGCCCCATGTCAAATTCCTACACTCTAGAGTGGAGGTATCACCCTAATTTCTCTTAGAGACAACATGGTGATGAAGGACAAGCACAATAAAGGCAGCACCAAGGGTCAAAGTACAAATCAAAGTTTTAAGAAGAAGTTCTTGAAAGGATAAGGAGCCTTGATAATGTGAAGAAAGGTGTGTCCACTCAAGGCCAAAACATTAGTAGACTGATCAAATCTGTCTTTCACTCACTCTTTGTAAGGAGGGAAGACTCCCTTGCCAACCCATGGACAACCCGAATAATGATGGTGGCTATGTGAGAACTACTCAAGGTGCTTATGTCCTACCACATGGACAAGTACCCACTCTTCTACAATACCAAGGACCTCCTAGCCCCTATGCTCCTCCACCTCTACAACCACCATTCAACTACCAATACACTCCACCTCCACCACACTCATACCAACAACCCCCTCTGCAATATCCCCCTAAACCACAACAACAACAACAACAACCATCTCAACCACAATTCATTCTCCAAAACTTGAACCCACCATACCAAAGGCCACCACCACCTCAACAACCACAACAGCCACCACAAGCTTCCTCCTCTACCACCCATGAGCAAGTGAAGGATGTGACAATGTTGAGGAGTGGAAGGATGTGATGACCCCAATTTCTACTTACTTTCCTTAGTGACATTCTTAGATATGCATGCACTCATATCTAAAGATGTCAAAAGGGAAAATATAAGAGATTGTGATTGTCAACTATTTATAAAAAGAAGCCAGATCGTGTTCACAATCATCATTAATTAGCCATGCAAACAACATTCATTGGAGATAATAAATGTCATACATATTATTTAGGAAAAGGAAGAAATAGTTCTTATGAAATGAAAAATACATAGGATATGGAGAATCCTATACAACATCTTGTAGAAAAAGTAACCATCTAACTGAAAAGGGATAACTAATGGAAATCTAGCTAGTCTATCCTCCATGCCCATTTATTTGGTAGCTTCATGTACTTTGAGGTGCATTATTTGTTCCTTGTACCTAAAAAATACAAGAAACAAAAATCATTAACATAAGTTGGTACATGGTAAAAAGTATAATAGTATGATTACATAGTTGGAAATACTTGAAGAAAGAAGAAAGAAAAAAAAACCACTGCTTAAGGTAGAAAATCATGTAAACACCTCTTTTACACATTTCATTAGTTGTGGTTGTACTATAAATTTTATTAGCACTTATCATACATCCAGTATGGGAAAAATTATTTTATCATACATCTAGAATGGGCAATTCATCATACATCCAAACTAGGAAAAAATATCATATATCCATACTGGGCCAATGTGCACTAGTAGCTACAACTCATCAAAATGTTCCTTTATGTTCCATGAAGTTTTGGCGAAGCGTATAGTACTAGTAATCATCCAACAAGGTGTAAGAAAATAGATTCATACTAGGTACATCATATTTTATACAACTAGGGAAAACTAGTTTTATACTTAATAAAGACCACATACCTATTTTGATTAATTTGGAATCCAAGAGTCTAGAGGAATAATAAATAGATCACCCTAAAAGGAAATGAATACCTAATGTCATTATGTGTTGTAAACACCTCATATTAGGGTTTTTTACTCACTAGGGTTCCCTTTTAGTGTCATTGGCTCAGATCAGAGTATTTGGAGGGTTTGAGAGTTGATCAGGTATATTAGATAATTGGCTCTTCCTTTTAATCACCATTATAGAAAGAGAGGGAAATAAGGGTCATTCGAGTGTTAGTAATGTGAACCTATTATTGGTCATCATTTTAGGGTTTTGACTCAAGGAAATTAGGGTCAGATCTGATACTTCAATATCTTACAAAATATACTATCATTTATTTTCATATTTATTTTCCACAATTTAAAGTTAAAAAGGACATAACACAAAATCATAAAAAAATACATAGATCTAGGGTTGGATTTAGGTACATGTGATAATTTATATAGGTTATCCTCATATTTATGAGAATAGGGATATTTTGTGGGAATTTTCCAGACATGGGGGCTATTTATAATGGGTTTTGCAAGACCGGCCAATTAGGTAATCTCTAGAAGATTAAAATGAAAATAAAAAAAAGAAATAGGGTGGCCGACCTCATGGATCAGAGGAGGGATCTGGCTCTATGGATCCTCTCCTTAACCTATAAGACAGCCTCGGTCAACAGGGTCAAGGCTAAGTGTGAAGTATGCAAATGCCTAGGAGGGTCAAATGCACTCCGTGACAGAGCATGGGTAAGGAGGGCATCCTGCCCACTTGATTTTTCTTCTCTCGCGCCATGGCAACAGTGAGGGTCAAGGTGAGGAGATTGTAGGATGGGTAGGTGGGGAAAGTTGGGGGTGTGCTACACTATGGGATGGTCTGGTGGCATCACACTAAGTTCAGAAATCCAAAGGAAGCCAATGACGATTGACAAGAACCCCCGTTCTGATTAAACAAAGAAGACGAATAGGGGAACATAGTTTCAAAAATGTACCTGCCCTTAGGTTGGATTGTGGGGTGGTGAAGCTTTGCGAGGGTCTGGTGGTGCGTCCACAACTTCCTGGAAGCTTGGTGAAGCTTTGGACCTCACCCACGACTGAGCCCCGAAGCCTGGTTGTAGGCTCTTGTTGCCCCATGCCTCTAGCCTTTCGTGGCATCCATTGGTGGTGTGGTTCTCCTCTTAGAGGTCTCAGGAAGGTGTGATCTGGGTCAATTGAAGGGTAGAGGCTTCTGGAATGAAGGGGAAGGTTGGGG
Organism: Alisma plantago-aquatica; assembly: GCA_963693085.1. NCBI lineage: Eukaryota > Viridiplantae > Streptophyta > Magnoliopsida > Alismatales > Alismataceae > Alisma > Alisma plantago-aquatica. The sequence goes on along the minus strand of OY856409.1, from coordinate 297,094,816 downwards.
TTAGGCGAGGTGAAGGTGGTTCAAGTTTGGGATGGTGGTGACACCTCTCGATGCAATTGGGGGTGCTAGATGATCAAAGGAGGGTAGGCGGTGCTAGTGGGACTCTTAATAGGCTAGAGAGGGGGCATAGAGGGAAGCCTTAGAAATTGCGTCGCCGCCAAGTGAGAGCAGTAAGAAGGGAGGGGTCATTATCACTAACCAGGGGGATAGAGGTGATGTGGTGGGGGTCATTCAGTTCATTTTGGTGAAAGGAGATCATCCTCCAAAAATCTCACATAGGTGATGCGGGAGTCGGGCGCGTAAGGTCACGGTTGGGTCCGTCATTCTGTTGGGGTCATTCCCGAGCCTCGTGGGGGGTTAGGGATTAAATCACTACCATATGTCCCATCTGATCTGTGACTGATTAGATCGGATGGCTAGGGTGTGAGGCCACATAAGTGGACCATGCCTTGGCATTAACTAAGTTCGTGTGACAAATAAATGTCACATATAATTGGCAACTTAGGTCGTAGGGTTTAATAAATGAAATAATGTACATCAATTTCAATTGCTCATAACTCCTAATTGGTTCATCCAATTGTAATGAAATTTTAGGTGGAGCTTCAAGATGTCATTACCCTACTATGGTATAAAATTGAGGGTCAAACTTCGATATTTGTTATATAAATTGACCATGTACCCTAATACATGGATTTCATCTACTATGCTATTAGGGTTTGGATTTTTATGAAGTAAATAATCACTTTTAATCAATTAAGCAAGGGAAAGGGTTGAGGGTATTATTGGAAATAATAAAATCACATGAGAGAGAAAATATAAGTAAAAACTCACTCTATCACATTCTCCCTCCTTTTTAATAATTTTGTCCCCAAAATTCAAGAAGCTTCAAAATAAGTGTAGATATTCCCGCTCGACATCGAACTTGAGCTCCCAAGTGGGATTAGTCTAATCATGTGGCTCTAGAGAACTTTCACCATATCTATATGCTGATTATTGTGAAGCTCCTTTGTCTTGACATCAAGAATTTGGACTGGGGACTCACCATAAGACAGATCATCTCTCAACTCGAGAGGCTCATGATTCAGAATGTGACTGGGGTCATTGACATAAGGCTTCAGATTAGATACATGAAAGACATTATGCATGGTGCTATACTAAGGTGGCAAAGCAAGATGATATGCACATTCACCAACCCTTTCTATAATCTCAAAGGGTCCAACACAATGAGGATTGAGCTTTCCTTTATTCTTTTCCAAAGCTTGAATAGGTCGGATCTTCAGAAAGATGTGATCATCTTCCTTGAACTGACATTCCTTCCTATGAGCTTCTGCATAAGATTTCTACCTATCTTGTGCCCGCTTCATCCTCTACCTGATGAGTGCAACCTTATCTGTATACAACTATATCTCCTCATATATCATCAAAGTGTGTTCTCTGATGTCATCCCAGTGTAGAAGAAATATGCAAGGTTAGCCATATAGAGCTTCATAAGGAGGCATCCCAATACTCGCTTGATAACTATTATAATATGCAAATTCAGCTAAAGGCAGATTGTGGTCCCACGAGCCTTCCCAATCCATTACACAAGCTCATCGAAGATCTTCCAAAATATGTATTGTGCATTCTGACTACCCGTCTTTCTGTGGATGGTAGGCTGTACTGAAGTTTAGTTTTGTTCTAAGTTCTTCTTGAACCAGTTTCTTCTGCTTTGAAGTGAACTTTGGGTCAGCCAACTCAGAAACTTTTACAATAGTCTTCATAGGAAGAAAGTGGGCTAACTTTGTGAGATGATCTACTATAAACCATGTTGCATCATATCCCTTCCTGGTCTTCGGTAGTCCCACCACAAAATCCATGGTGATGTGTTCTCATTTAAATTCTAGGATTTCCAAGATTGTAGTAAACCACCTGGCCTCTGGTGTTTTGTCTTAATTCTCTAGCATGTAAAACATTTAGATACGAATTCAGAAATATCATGCTTCATGCCCCTCCACCATAACTGACATTGCAAATCTTTATACATCTTAGTTGTGCCAGGATGAACTGTGTACTTTGACCCATGTGCCTCCCTGAGAATCTTCGTCTTCACAACTAACTGTTTAGGAACCCACATCCGATTTTTGTATCGAAGACCACCATCAAGACCCACAAACATATGTGTTTGAGGCTTTGACAGGAGAGTGGAGAGTTGCAAAAGATCAAGACTAGCTTTTTATGCTTCAAGAAGTTCAGAATACAAGTTAGACATGATGGAGATGTTGTTGACATGTACATGATCACACAAAAATTGTGGCTTGCATCCCACTAGGTTCTCCATATTCCTCCATTAAGGAACAAATAAAGATGCACATACTGCCCCTTTTCTACTAAGAGCATTAGTGACTGCATTATCTTTGCCTTGATGGTAGCTGATAGTAAAATTGTAGTCCTTCAAGTATTCAATCCATCGACATTGACGCAAGTTCAGATCCTTCTATTTTAGGATGTACTTTAAGATTTTGTGGTCGGTGAAGATATGAAAGGTCACCCCGTACAGGTAATGCCTCCAGATTTTGAGAACATGAATGATTGCACCTAGTTCCAAATCATGCATAGGATAATTAAGTTCATTGGGTTTTGGCTGTATGGATGCAAAGACCACCACTTTTCCGTGTTGTTGCAAGACATATCCTAACCCATTTCTTGAAGCATCAGTGAAAATCACAAACCCTTCATTGCCAGATGGTAGGACTAGAACAGGAGATGACATCAACTTATACTTTAATTCCTAGAAACTAGACTCACAAGTAGCTGACCAGATGAAGTGCTCGTCCTTTTGAGTTATCTTAGTAAGAGGAAGTGCCACTTTGGAGATGTTTGGGATAAAGCGATGATAATATATGGATAGACACAAGAAGCTCCAAATTTTAGAAGGATTTCGAGGAGGTTGCCAATCAAGTACAACAAAGACTTTCATGGGATCAACAGGTATGTTACCCCCAAAAATGACATGTCCAAGAAACATGACTTTATCAATCCAGAATTCACATTTTGAAATCTTGCCATAAAATTTCTAGGCTCGAAGAATGTCAAGAACTGCTCGCAAGTGTTCCCCATATTTTTCTATAGAATCAGAATAGATCAAGATATCAACAATGAAAATGACCACAAACTCATCAAGATAAGGTTGGAAGACTTTGTTCATCAGGTTCATGAATATGTCAGGTGCATTAGTCAACCCGAATGGCATCACTAGGAATTCGTAATGCCAATAACGAATTCAAAAAGAAGTTTTAGAAATATCAAAATCTTTGACTTTATGTTGATGGTAGCCAGAGCAAAGATCATTTTTTGAGAAAACTTTGGCAGTCCGAAGCTGATCAAAGAGGTCATCAATGTGAGGGAGAGGATACTTGTTTTTAATAGTGGCTTGGTTCAACATGTGATAGTCAATACATATTCTCATAGAATCATATTTCTTTTTAACAAATAGAACGGGCACACCCTAAGGGGAAACACTAGGATGGATAAAACCCTTGTCAAGAAGTTATTGCAATTATTTATTTAAATCCATAAGCTTAACAGGAGACATCCTATATGGTTCCATAGAAATCTGAGTGGTTTCAGGAAGAAGGTCTATGGATAACTCAATGTCTCTATTTGGAGACAGCCCAGGAAGATCCTTTGGTAATACATCGAGAAGATCACGTACCGCCTCCATTCTTTCTATAGGCCCATTGTTAGGACTGGTCTCTGAGACTAATGTGAGGAAGACTTTACATCCTTTAGAAATGAGCTTTTTGACTTGAAGAGAAGAAATTATAATGTTACTACAGAACCCGCTTCCCCGAAGGATCACCATAGGATAGGAATGAGGCTGAGAGAGAACTATTGTCTTGTTTCTACAATCAATGCGAGCATGATATCTGTATAGCCAATCCATACCAAGTATAATATCAAAGTCTTCCATGGTTAAGAGAATAAATTCAAAGGGCATATCATGATTTTCAAATTTTATAGGTAGGACATCGGTTTTCTGTAGGGTAGTGAGTATTTTGCCACTAGGAGTAGACACATTCATGATATTTCCCAAGTCCCTTATATACAGATGTAACATAGATGCCAAATTTCAAGAAATAAATATATTTGTTGATCTAGAGTCGAATAAATCTTTAACATAGTGGTCATTTAACAATACTGTGCCTACATAGGATAATTATATTGTGAATAATTCGAAGGCATTTGAACAAATATTAGATATATGAAAAGATTTTTGGTTACCTCCAACAAGCTAGTTGGGATTTGCCTTTGCTTCCTCTGTTGTCACTACAAATACTCTGGAATTGCAGTGTCCCTGAGGGGATGGAGCGCCTACTGTAGATTTTATAAGGATAGACGAAGTAGGGAACTTGGTGAGGAAATGACCCTCCTTCTTATAGTTGTAGCAGACCGACTTGGTATAGTGACAAGGTCCTTCATGCTCTTGTCCACATGTTTTACATATGGTGTGATAGTCCCTCAGCTGTTTGCTATTCTGTCATCTTTTTCCTGAGCCTCCTCCTTTTCCTGATCTCTTATTGTTATGGCTAGGATGGAACTTCCTTTACTTATCCTCTTCAGTGGTGGTTAACCCTAAGTACCCCATGCTGGAAGGCTTCTGTAGACCCTGTTCTCTTTCCTATTTGAGGTCCAAGTCTAGGGATTCATCTATGATTTTGGGATGGGAGGTTATAACTAGGGTTTTCAAATGGGCGGCCAAGTAGTCACCATAATGATCCACTAGGCAATCTTCAGTCTTAATGGGTGCATAACGTTCCAAAAGCCTAAACTTCCAAGTGTAATCAGCCACAGAGAGACTACCCTGCTTAATCTCGGTATACATTTTCTCCTTCCTCTTCCTTTCATCTATAGGCATAAAATGGTCGGTGAGGAGGGTTTTGAAGGCTTCCCACCCTATGTTATCTACTTCTTCTCCCCTATTCCTGCCATAGTTTTCCCACCATATTTTTGCCCCTCCTTTGAGCAAATGGGTGGCAAATTTGACTTTCTTCTCACCGGATACTTCTAGGGTACAGAAGGCATTCTCCATAGACAAGATCTAGGCCTCAGCCTTATCCATGACCTCAGGATGGTCCTCCCCCCTAAAAGGTATCAGGATTGAGCCTAATGAAATCTAACACAATCACCTCCTTCTTCCTAGATGAACTGGGTTCGGGGGTTCCTTTAAGGAAAGGGTCTCCATGAAGTCTAGAAGGATTTTCTTTTTTTCTTCCCACCTTTCTCTGGCCGCCCTACTGGGATCAGGTACCTCAGAGCTGTTAGGTTTCTTCCTCTTCTTAGAGGATGACTCTTCAGAAGCCTTAGAGTTACGAGTCTTGGGAGGCATCCAGAAATTAGGTGGAACATATTAGATTTATCTTCATTCATCATTTTTTTATCATATTATATTTCATTATTATCCTTTATTAATTATTAATTATCTTAATGTTATGATTTGTGGAGGATACCCTAAAATCCTTATCAGTTGGTCCTTAGGACTTTCCAAATAGAGTGACTCTTTTTCTAACCTTATATCATAAAGGTAAGAGAGAAATATTTATAAATGAAGATGAGGGGGAAATTTTCCTATAGATGAGATGAGAGGGAATATCTATAGATGATAAGTGTCCTAATTAAGGTATTCCCTAGAAGTAGGGGACATTTAAGATATCAGCCAGGTAGACTTATACTACCATATTGGTAGCCTCATGATTGCCAAGCAAAGTGGCTCAGAGACTTTAGCCAGACCCATGGAAGATGATATTTTGGACACCCCCACCCTTCACATCCCTAACTCAAGGACTACCCTAGACTCACAATAGGGTGAATGAAGTTCATGTGACCATGATGTGTGAACATTGACTGTGAGATGGATCACATCCTTCACACAAAGGGGAAATGAGCCTTTTCATGAATCCTAGGAAAGATTCCAAATGCTCCTGTGAGACTACCCCCACCACGAAGTTCCTCTATGGAAGTTAGTGCAATCTTTCTACAATGAACTTATTGAGTTGAGCTAGACTAGAGTTGAATCTTTGTGCGACAGAACATTCATGGCTAGACCTCTAGAAGATTCTTGGCCACTCTTCGAGCACCTTGATGAAAACTCACGCCACCAAGCTTCAAGCAAGGGATATCACCTTGACAGGAACTAAGTTCCCCCTCCTCCTCCAGCCCTAGTCAAAGATGATGCCAATCCTCAAATTATGAAAATCCTGGCTAATATGGTGAACTTGATGAAGAATCAACTTGGAGGATCTTCTAGTCACTCTTTGAATGCCATGGAGGCAATATGTGAAGAAGTCCAAGCCTTGCAATCTTTTGGGAACAAGAACAATTGGGGCCCCATGTCAAACTCCTACACTCTAGAGTGGAGGAATCACCCCAATTTCTCTTAGAGGCAACATGGTGTTGAAGGACAAGAACAAAAAAGGAAGCACCAAGGGTCAAAGTACAACTCAAAGTTTGAAGAGTTTTCTTGAAGGATAAGGAGCCTTGATAATGTGAAGAAAGGCATGTCCACTCAAGGGAAAACCATTAGTAGACTGATCAAATATCTCTTTCACTCGCCTTCAGTGAGGAGGGAAGACTCCCTTCCCAACCCATGGCCAACCTGAACAATGATGGTGGCTATGTGAGCACTACTCAAGGTGCTTATGTCCCACCACATGGTCAAGTACCTACTCTTCAACAATACCAAGGACCTCGTAACTCCTATGCTCCTCCACCATTCAACTACCAATACACTCCACCTCCACCAACTCATACCAACAACCCCCTCAACAATATCCCCCTAAACCACAACAACAACAACAACAACAACAACAACAACCATATCAATCATAATTCATTCTCCAAAACCCTAACCCACCACACCAAAGGCCACCACCACCTCAACAACCACAATAGCAACCACAAGCTTCCTCCTCTACCACCCATGAGCAAGTGAAGGATGTGACAATGTTGAGGCATGGAAGGATATGATGACCCTAATTTCTACATACTTTCCTTAGTGACATCCTCAGATATGCGTGCACTCATATCTAAAGATGTCAAAAGGGAAAATATAAAAGATTGTGATTGTCAACTATTTATAAAAAGAAGCCAGATCATGTTCACAATCATCATTGATTAGCCACAAAAACAACATTCATTGGAGATAATAAAAGTCATACATATTATTCAGAAAAAAGGAAGAAATAGCTTTTATGAAATGAAAAATACATAGGACATGGAGAATCCTATACAACATCTGGTAGAAAAAGAAACTATCTAACTGAAAAGGGATAAGGAATAGAAATCTAGCTAGTCTATCCTCCATGCTCATTTATTTGGTAGCTTCATGTACTTTGAGTTGCATTATTTGTTCCTTGTACCTAGAAAATATGAGAAACAAAAATCATCAACATAAGTTGGTACGTGGTAAAAAGTACAATAGTATGATTGCATAGTTGGAAATACTTGAATAAAGAAGAAAGAAAATAAAACCATTGTTTAAGTTAGAAAATTAGGTAAACACCTCTTTTACACATTTCATTAGATGTAGTTGTACTACAAATTTTATCAGCACTTATCATACATCCAGTATGGGAAAAATTCTTTTATCATACAGATATCATGGGAAATTCATCATACATCCAAACTAGGCAAAAATATCATACATCCATATGGGGCCAATTTGCACTACTAGCTACAACTCATCAAAATGTTCCTTTATGTTCCATTAAGTTTTGTCAAAGTGTATGGTACTAGTAATGATCCAACAAGGTGTAAGCAAATAGATTCACACTAGGTACATCATATTTTATTCAACCAGGGAAAAATAGTCTTATACTTAATAAAGACCACACACCTGTTTTGATTAATATGGAATCCAAGATTCAAGAGGAACAATAAATAGATCATCCTAAAAGGAAATAAATACTTAATGTCATTATGTGTTGTCAATATCTCATATTAGGGTCTTTGACTCACTAGGGTTCCCTTTTAGTGTCATTGGCTCAGATCAGAGTATTTGGAGGGTTTGAGAGTGAATCATGTATATTGGATAATTGGTTCTTCCTTTAATCACCATTATAGAAAGAGAGGGTAATAAGGGTCATTCATTTGTTAGTAATGTGAACCTATTATTGGTCAGCATTTTATGGGTTGAGGTGAGGAGATCATAGGTTGGGTAGTTGGGGAAAGCTAGGGGTGTGCTACGGTGCGGGATGGTCTCATGGTGTCACGTCGAGTTCAGAAAACCAAAGGAAGCTACCAACGATGGACAAGAACCTCAATACTGATCAAACAACGAAGACGAATAGGGGAACAAAGTTTCAGAAATGTACCTACCCTTAGCTTGGATTGAGGGGTGGTGAAGCTTTTTGCGGGTCTCGCGGTGCATCCACAATTTCCTGGAAGCTTGGAGAAGCTTTGGACCTCACCGAAAACTGAGCCCTAAAGCCTGGTTGTAGGCTCTTATCGACCCACGCCTCTGGCCATTTGTGGTGTCCACTAGTGGTGCAATTCTCCTCTTCAAGACCTTAGGAAGGTGTGACATCAGTCAATTGAAGGGTAGAGGCTTCTGGAGTGAAGGTGAAGGCTGGGGTCAGGTGAGGTGAAGGTGGTTCAAGTTCGGGATGGTGGCGATGCCTCTTGATGAAATTGGGGTGCTAGATGATCAAAGGAGGGTAGGCAGTGCTAGTGGGACTCTTAAATAGGCTGGAGAGGGGGCATAGCGGGAAGCCCTAAAAATTGTGCCGCTGCCAAGTGAGAGAAATGAGAAGGGAGGGGGTCACTAACCAAGGGGATAGAGGTGATGTGGTGGGGGTCGTTCAGTTCATTTTAGTGAGTGGAGATGGTCCTCTAAAAATCTCACGTAGGTGATGCGGGAGTCAGGTGCGCGAGGTCATGGTTGGGTCGTCCGTTCTGTGGGGGTCAATCTCGAGCCTCACAGGAGGTTAGGGATGAAATCACTACCATCCCTCCCATCTGATCTGTGACCAATTAGATCGATCGGCTGGGTTGTGAGGCCACATAAGTGATCTGCACCATGGAATTAACTAAGGCCGTGTGACAAATAAATGTCACATATAATTAGCAACTTAGGCTTAGGGTTAAATATATTAAATAATGTACATCAATTTCAATTGCTCATAACTCCTAATTGGTTCATCCAATTGTAACGAAATTTTAGGTGGAGCTTCAAGATGTCATTACCCTACTATGGTACTTAAATGTTTGTTATACAAATTGACCATGTACCCTAATACATGGATTTCATCTACAATGCAATTAGGGTTTGGATTTTTATGAAGTAAATAATCACTTTTAATCAATTAAGCAAGGAAAAGGGTTGAGGGTATTATTGGAATGAACAAAATCACATGAGAAAGAAAATATAAGTAAAAACTTACTCTATCACAAAGGACTTTGGAGAAGCCAAGAGAGACAACAATTGACAGTGTAGCCAGTGAAGCTAGAGTTGATACCATGATTCGATGTAGTGATATCGAGATTCAGGGTGATGATACTGTGATAGGCAGTTGTGTTGATACTGTGATCCAGGATGATGATACTATGTTTCCCATGATATTGGTTGATGATTCTATTGATGTAGGCCACTCGGGAGCACAACTCCCTCCCTTTCCCGATGCACTTGAGGAACCATCCACCAAAAAGAGAAATAAGGAACATGCCAAGGATATCATGGTGAAGTTCAAGCAAGTGAAGATAAACATTCCATTTTTAGATGCCATAAAGCAAGTTCCCTCCTATGAAAAGTTATTGAAAGACTTATGCACATTCAAGAGGAGGACAACCAGAAAAACACCAAGGTGAGTCAAGCTCACAGAACAAGTGAGCTCAATTCTACAACATACCATGCCAATGAAGAGGAAAGATCTCAACACACCCATCATCTCTTGCTACATTGGAGCACACTACATAGACCAAGCTCTTCTTGACTTGGGTTCTAGTGTGAATCTAATGCCATATGATGTATATGCTGAATTGCAAATGGAACAACTAGGTCCAACTAACTACACCTTACAATTGGATAACCGTTCTATGAAAATTCCTAGAGGGTGAGTTAATGATGTGTTGGTAAAACTTGGTGATGAAACCTCTGCATTCTTTAGTCCTAATTTTATTATGCTAGACATGGAAAAGGAATCAAGGAAGGTGCCTATTATCTTGGGAAGACCCTTCCTAGATATAACTGATGCAGTGATTTGTGTGAGAATCAAAACCATGTATGTGACATTCATGAACATGAAGATCCGGTTGAACATCTTTAAAGCTTCTACTAAGGCCGAGTTGTTAAGTGCTATAGAGGAAGATTGCTATCTTATTGAGTGTCTTGACAAGATTGTAGAGGAATGCCTGCCTACATGGATTCTGACTGCCACTCTTGGTAGAGGTCTAGAACCTATTGTGGAGTTTCTCGATGATGATGATGAGGACGAGCAAGATGAGATAGCCTTTTTGGCTACAAGTGAGGACCTCCTATTTATTTCTAAAATACCTTTAAATAACTCCCTTGAAGAACCTCCAGTCATTGAGCTCAAGTCTTTTTCGGAAGGCTTGAAGCATGCTTTTATAGGTTCCAATGACAACTTCCCATTGATTATTTCTTCTATCCTATCTCTTAAATAAGAAGATGCTCTAATTTTGGTGTTGAAGAGCAACATTCAAGCCATAGGGTGGTCTATTGCTGATTTAAGGGGCATTGACCCCTCCATTTGTGTCCATAGGATATATCTTGAGGATGATGCAAGAGCGACCCACCAAATGCAAAGAAGGTTGAATCCAAAGCTAAAAGATGTTGTAACATAAGACGTTGTGAAGTTTCTTGATGATGGAATTATCTACCCCATTTTTGACACTCCTTGGGTGAGTCCCATCCAAGTTAAGCCCAAGAAGGGTGGGATTAGCATAGTTAAAAATGAAGATGAAGAGTGATGCTTGTGAGACAGCAATCCAAATGGAGAATGAGTGTAGATTATAGAAAGCTGAATGAGAAGACAAAAAAGGACCAATCCCTCTCCATTTCATTGATTAAATCTTAGAGTGACATGTAGGACAAAGTTTCTATTATTTCCTTTATGGTTATTCTGGTTACTTCCAAGTAGCAGTTCATCCTGTGGATCAAGAGAAGATAACATTCACATGCTTAAGTGACACATTTGCTTATAGGAGGATTCCATTGGAATAATTGTGTAATGCCCTATATATTATTCAAAGATGTGTTATATCTATCTTTGCTGACATGTTTGATTCATTCCTTGGGGTCTTTATGGATGATTTCTTAGTTTTTGGCAAAACTTTTTATGATTGTTTGCTCCATCTCACTGTGGTTCTGGAAAGATGCATGAAAGTCTGTTTGGTACTATCATGGGAGAAGAGCCATTTCATGGTCCAAGAAGGTATAGTTTTGGGACATAGAGTTTCAAAAGCTAGGATTGAGGTTGATAAGGACAAAGTGGGCCTAATTTCTACTCTTACTATTCCTTCCACCATAAGACAGGTCCATTCTTTCTTAGGGAATGCAAGTTTCTATCGTCATTTCATCAAAGATTTTAGCAAAATTTCTAGACCATTGTGTCATTTGCTTGAAAAGTATTTTGAGTTCCATTTTGATGACAAGACATTGAAGCCTTCAACCACTTGAAGCACAAGTTAGTTTTTTATCCTATTATGCATCCCTCAGATTTCTCTTTGCCATTTGAGATCATGATCGACGCTTCAGATATGCAATGGAGGTTGTGCTGGGCCAATGGATTGGCCAAATTTACCATGACATCTACTACATAAGTAAAACCCTTAATGAAGCTTAGAGAAGCTATGCCACCACTAAGAAGGAGTTTCTTGTAGTGATATTCACACGTCATAATTTTCACTCTTACCTTTTGCAAAATAAAGTCACCATATACATGGATCATGCGGCCTTGAAGTATCTCATTGTAAAGAAATATTCTAAGTCAAGATTGATTTTTTGGATCATACTGACAAGAAAGGAATTGAAAATTCTACAACAGATCACCTTTCTTGCATTGAGGCAACATGAGATTATGTGAACTAGATCAAGAAGACAATGCCACATGAGCAACTCTTCTTAGTTTCCTCCACCTAAAGACCATAGTACAAGCACATAGACAACTTGTTGTCTAGTGGGAGGATACCAAGTACTTGGATAAGGGAAGAGAGCAAGAGGAATTTTCCATGGTGAAGAACTATGTGTGGGATGACCCACATATTTTCAAATATTGATCCGATCAGCTTATAAGGAGGTATGTCCCCAAAAGTGAGTAGTAAGAGATTTTCTCCATATGCCACTCTAGTATTTGTAGAGGACATTTTGGTGGAAAGCACACAACTACTAAAATTCTTCAATGTGGATTCCATTGGCCAACTTTATTCAAAGACTCTAATGAATATTGCAAGTGTTGATTGAAGTGCCAAATGGTGGGCACTATCTCAAAAAGGGACATGATGCCGCTATCACCCATTGTAGTGGTCAAGGTATTTGATGGGTGTGGGTATTGACTTTATGGGTCCATTTCCCCCCTCTTTTGGATAAGTGTACATCTTTGTGGCTGTTGACTATGTTACCAAGTGAATTGAAGAAGTTTCTACAAGGACCAATGATCACAAGTGGTATGCGACTTTGTCAAGGCTAATATCTTCAACTGATTTGGCATGCCAAGGGTGATGATCAGTGATGGTGGAACCCACTTCATACATATAACTTTTGAAAGATTGTTGAAAAGAAATGGTGTGAATCATCACGTGGCTACTCTTTACCACCCTCAAACAAGTGGTTAAGTTGAGTTAGCCAATTGGGAGATAAAACACATTCTTGAAAAGTCAGTGAGATCAGACCACAAGGATTGGTATCTATACCTTAATGAAGCTTTATGGGCATATTAAACAACATTCAAGGGCTTGATTGGCACCACGCTGGTCAAACTTGTGTACAGTGAAAGCTTTTATCCACCTGTTAAAATGCAACACAATGCACTATAGGCTTTGAACTCCATGGACATGGATGTGGACACCACTGGATTAAGAAGGAAATTGCAGCTTCATGAGTTCAAAGAAATGAGGCATAGAGCATATGATATGTCAAAAAGCTACAAGGAGATGACTAAATTCTTGCATGATAAGTTGGTCAAGAAGAAGAAGTTTGAGCCTGAACAATGGGTATGACTGTGCAATTCATGGATGAAGTTCTTTCCCAAAAAACTTAGGTCTAGATGGAAATGATCTTATCTAGTCAAGCATGTATATCTCTCTGGTTCCATCATAATATGTGAGAAGGAATGAGAAAAAGAGTTCACCATAAATGGACAAAGGTTGAAGGCTTTTTTTGAAGTCAGTCAAGACAAAATAAAACAAAGTTTTGATATGATGATGCTAGTGGAGGAACACTGTGACGTCCCCAGATTTTCTAAAACTTAATCTGATGTGTGACATCCAAATTGAAACCCCCACCTCAGTGAGAATCCCAATTTAAACATCCCACACTAGGCTAAGAAGAAGAAAATCAAAGGAAGTCATAAGGAAACAATCAGTAGCACATGCACATGAACAATAATAAAACCATACACACATGTTCACCATTCAACATATAATTACAACATGAATTGTTACATCACTTGATATTACATATTGAGCCACAAACTTAAACATATACATGTACTACCACTAAACTGCAGTATCTTAAGACAACAGGTCCACCTGTGCATCAGCTCGCCATACAACTCTCACTATCTTAGATCTTCAAGAGCATAACCAAAACCTAAACAAAAGATTACATGTGGTACACGTCAGCACAATATTCAAGAATATTGTACTGAGTACGCCTACGTGTCTTTTATATACCTCTCATCATATCTTGGCAATAAGATAAAACTAATACTTGGCAGTAACAGAAGAATATAAGAAAAGCGTATACTTGCACAAAGATGTTCATTAACAAAAGAGAACACATATTCTAAGCATAATTTCCATTATATCATCCATGCATTTACTACTTGAGAGTTGAATGCATTAAGGCCTTTATGATCACTTCCAAAGAGTTGGATCATATCTACAGTTTGACTACTACCAAAGAGTTGGGTCCAAGCACACTACCAAAGAGTTGGTGCTTCCATATGTACAATGTGACCACTACCAAAGAGCTCGGTCACTTCCAAGCACACTGCCAAAGAGTTGGTGCTTTCATATAATGGAAAAGATATATTATGTTTGATGTGTTCATAGCAGTAAGTATAGAAAACCAACCAACCTATCATATGAGAACAATCATTTCATCCAATACCATATGCCAAGTCTTTTACTACACATATAACACATGCATATTGTATAATAAGCCAAGTAAGAGGTAATGGCGTACCTTCCAAGGAGATATCCTAATCACATATATCCATGCCATCTATATCTTTGTTAAACTTGATTAAGACAAGATCATGTATTATCATCAGGTTCTCATCATCATAGCCCTAGTTATATCCATTTTAGGGTTTACCTTATCTCTTTAGTATATTTCCATATCACTTGCATTCTTATCCTATATTTATCTTACTGATGTCATATTTCAGATTATAGTTCATCAACTGGATATACTCATGTGTCACATTATTATGTGAACATACTTAACATTATGTCACTTTCATTAACCATAAGTTACATGCATTACTCAAATTAGGGTTTATATCACATTAAGAGCAAACATCATCGTATAACATGGATTATGTGTATCATCCTGATCTCATATTTAAAACTGAAGTTCCATATACTGATATGAGTTTACTCTATGAATTTCATCATTTATTGAGCATGTGTGCATTTATTGCATCATCTTTAGTGTTATTAGCCCTAATTAGCCATATTAATCAAATTATATTCTTTCGTGCATCAACATGACTATATATGACATCATATGCATTATAAACATGATTATAGACTTACTGACATGTTATCATAATTTTAGAACTTTGTTTGATATTTATTATCCATTAAACAAGAATTACACATCTTTTATGATATCATTGTTATTAATGCATCAAAAGCCTGATATTATAATTCTATCTTGTTCTATGCAATTTTCTGAGAATAACGGTACCTTGTTTGTATTTTTCTGATCATCGAGCTAATTACTATAATTTATTCAATAACTGAGCATTTTTGGGTATATTTACCTTTTCCAGCCTATTTGGGACTGCCACGTGTCCACTAAGAGGGTATGACTCCTTTGTTGTGTTGTGGTTCCTGGTTGGTTTGGTCTGCTGGTTTGGCCGGTTCTGGGCTAGGTTTGGTTCTAGACCGTCCTCTCCTTCTCGACTCCACGCTGAACTAACCCCAGCGGACTCCCCTTATGCAAAGCCACCATCTGACACCAGTTCGGCAGTGCAGGAGGGGGTAATTGTGCCTCTGATCTCTCTCTTGACCACAGTGTTTCTATGGATAGCTCCGATATCTCCTCCCATTCGCCTCCAACAAGATTTTAGGTCTCTCGAGTCACGCCCTCATGAGTCCAATGAGGCTGCCGCCGATGGCTATGCTTCAGATCTGCTTCTCAGTGATTGGGAGCCAGGTCTGGTTCTGCACAAAGCAGAGAGGGCGCCGCCGCATCCATGGCTCCATCGAGGAATCTGGGTAGCAAAAGACTGGAGGTGATGGCACCATCGAACTCTCCATGCCGTCCTGCAGCACAGCCTTCTTGCCGCCTCTAGTCTCTAGGTTGCTGCTATTGCGGCTTCTCCTCACGGAGATGGAGGATCTCTGTCCGACGCCCGCATTCCTCTATGAATGCCGCTGCTAGGTGCTGTTGGGTTAGAATAGAAGCAAGAGATCATCCGCTTGGTGCGCCTCCGGTGTAGGACACTGCTCCAGCGACGTAGCCGCCGCCTCTAATCCCTTCTCGCGGTGGTTTCCAGGTTCTTTTACGCTAGCATGTCCTCCGCCTAGCCGCCATCGTGAGCTTGGACCCGCAGCTATTCTGCTCATAGTTGGGATCTCTTGGAAACGTCCACAGTTACCAAGGGCTCCAGGGATCTCGGCACCGCCGCTTCTGGAGGTTCTTCTCGTGGTCCTGATAACCACATGACTATCACTTTCGACGGATCTCCCTAATCTACTATTTCCATCCTCTCGCTGGGACTGACGATGGAGGGTTGGTTAGAGGTTGCCTCTACCTAATGCAGTTGTCTCGTGTATCTTACTAAGACCCTGTAGTTATTGACGAGGCAAAGAATTACCAGACTGGTCTCGTTTTCCACTCACTCCACAAAAAGTGATCATGGCTACATGGTCATGCACTGGACAATTGCAAACCTCCTTGCCCCATGATCATTTCCATCCAAGGGTCAGAGCAACTCCACATCACTAATCCGTGGTAACCCATCTCAGGGTGTGATACATTGTTGTTACTCAAATCTTTATGCTATACTAATCAGTAACCATAGTCCTAAAGTCACTAATACATACATTTATTCACAAACTTCAAACATCAATATCTCTTTATAGGAACCTCAAAACATTACAAAACTTTAGGCATAACTTCATTGTAATCCAAGCTACTTCCCATACAATGTTAGAGTCAAAACTTAACTATTTTACCAAATAATTAAATTCCTCAAAACAATATTAACTTTGGGATATTAATCATAATGTAAATATCAATTACCATCCAAACTTTGCCAAAGCACATGCAACTCTTATGATAACTCAACATGCACAAATTCACTTGTGTCATTGGACATTTTAGGATTTCCAAAAGTCCACTCCATCACATCCTACACACCTTAAAAGAAATTTCGTCCTCGAAATTATGCCATCTTCTTACTTCAAGGAAGAACCAAAAGGTCGTCATCCATATGTAGGACACCACTCTTTGCGCGACATATCCAAAAAAAGCCCCATAGCCATATCCAAACCACTACTAGGGGTTTCAAAACATCTAGGGGGAAACCTCACGTTCATAGAAGGCTCAAACTAGGGTTTAGAAACTCTAGTTATGTCATTACATATCTCATATATCAAGGTTGCATCCTTATCTTTACCCATGCATAAGGGTTCCCACACCATATTAACATATTCTAAAGGAGTTAACTAACGTTAACCCATTATATCAAGGTGTCATCAACATTTTATTTAGCTCATTGTTAGAACATGTTCATCATTAACATATGCCTTTTAGGAAGGAGTTAACTAAGTTAACCCACTTTATCTATATAGATCATATCAAGGTGTCATAAACATTATGTTGTGCTAACTATCAATGCTATTTTTTTAAGCACTAAGATTAACACCTCGTGTAACATGTTCATTCATATGATCTTATTTCATTATTCATAATAAATTGCAACATTTACTAGTGATTTCATCACAAGATTAAACAACAATCTCACATTAATCATCATTATTCATGTATATGGTTAACCATATATGCGTTAGCATCTAATAAACCATCTAGGTTGTTCTACATGTCATTATATCTACATCTCGAGATTAGATAATGAACACATATATTCTATCATGGTTATGCTAGACAAACTTATACATGGCTCGTGAAACATATATCAAAACTTTATCTAGCCCAATTGAGGTTCTCCTATCTCATATCATGAGGGCAGTGTCATGCTCAGTCTCTCTGAGCTAACTCAACTCTATGAGTATCTCACATATACAAACTATATCTTCCCTATCAGTCTAGGGTTCTCGGATCACCTCATTGGCACTAGTGATAACTTCATTAGCATTAGCCACATAAGCACAAACCAAAACATGCTACAACATCCTCTTCATAGGTCTCTACCCATGAAACATCTTACCCAAAACTTTCTTCTATACACCACTAGATTCCTATGTGGGAAACCACCAACCCGAGCATGAGGCTTCACAGAAACTAACATAGCTACCTCCTCCAGGGTCTTGGGCTCTCTCCCTCACCCAGATGGCTGACACTCATATTAATGTTCACATGCACATATATAACGAGCCCCTCTCTATATCAAGGGTTTGGTCCTCCCAAGGACATCTAGGGTTCAACAAGACTATAGGAATCATGCATAAAGCGACTCAACTCAATCACTCAGGAGTATTCTAGTTTAGGACATGTCATATCATATATTTCTCGTATTTCTCATGTCATGGAGTCTAGGTTCTCTGACTTTCTCCCTGTGGGTCTCTCTCTCTTGAGCTAACCCCAAAACTGGTCCTAACACTAGAGGTCCTCCTTTGTAAAAGAGCTTGAGGATCATGCTGACTCACAACCTAGTCTTAACTTAAGACATCTTATTTCATAAAAGCCTAGTTACTTGCATCATCAACACTTATCTCAAATCCTCAAAATAGAACTTAAGTCCTTGAAAACAACATAGATCATCATATCCATCTTATTTCATCTATATAAGGCTTACATCATACCATCAAAACTTATATCATCTATTCTATCTATCATATATATCAAAAAGGCTCTAGACATCTAATCTAGAACTACTCTCTCTTCTAGACTGATGTCATTCATTTTCACTTAGGTTGCATGACCACCTCCTACTCGTACATGTGTGGGGACACATTTTTGTAATACATATATATAATAAAATATTATATAGTTTTTCTCTGATAAAACAAGCGTCAGAGAAAACTATCGAGGTTCGATCCATTTGGAATCAAAAACCAAATCCTGAAAATGAGTGTCCCACACATAATAGAGAGTACAATGTCATGAAAACTAGTGAAAGGGATGAGAACATGGTGTAGACTAGTGTAGCTACTCTAGACAATGTGCGTAATATGTCTAGGGTTTCTCTTCCCTTGATGCACATCATTTCCAAATAGTGCAACGTCCCATACCGCTGCACTACAAGGAAAGTATGACATCTAAGGACTTGCTATACAACAAGCACCAGTCTAGACCTAGTTCTTGGACATCTAGGTACTAACCTAGAGGCTAGGTCAGATCTAGTCTCTAAAAGACGACTAATCTAACCCTAAAGATTATTAAGTTCAAGGTTCTTTAGTTTTGAGTTGCATAACGAGCAAATGTCAGGCTTTGATATTGTTCATGCTCTGATACCACCTGTGACATCCTCGGATTTTCTAAAACTTAATCTGATGTGTGGCATCCAAATTGAAACCCTCACCTCAATGAGAATCCCAATTTAAACATCCCACACTAGGCTAAGAAGAAGAAAATCAAAGGAAGTCATAAGGAAACAATCAGTAGCACATGCACATGAACAATAATAAAACGATACACACATGTTCACCATTCAACATATAATTACAACATGAATTGTTACATCACTTGATATTACATATTGAGTAGCAAACTTAAACATATACATGTACTACCACTAAACTACAAGATCTTAAGACAACAGGTCCACCTGTACATCAGCTCGCCATACAACTCTCACTATCTTGGATCTTCAAGAGCATAAGCAAAACCTAAACAAAAGATTACATGTGGTACACGTCAGCACAATATTCAAGAATATTGTACTAAGTATGCCTATGTGTCTTTTATATACCTCTCATTATATCTTGGCAATAAGATAAAACTAATACTTGGCAGTAATAGAAGAATATAAGAAAAGTGTATACTTGCACAAAGATGTTCATTAACAAAAGAGAACACATATTTTAAGCATAATTTCCATTATATCATCCATGCATTTACTACTTGAGAGTTGAATGCATTAAGGCCTTTATGATCACTACCAAAGAGTTGGATCATATGTACAATGTGACCATTACCAAAGAGTTGGGTCCAAGCACACTACCAAAGAGTTGGTGCTTCCATATGTACAATGTGACCACTACCAAACAGTTTGGTCACTTCCAAGCACACTACCAAAGAGTTGGTGCTTTCATATAATGGAACAGATATATTATGTTTGATGTGTTCATAGCAATAAGTATAGAAAACCAACCAACCTATCATATGAGAACAATCATTTCATCCAATACCATATGCTAAGTCTTTTACTACACATATAACACAGGCATATTGTATAATAAGCCAAGTAAGAGGTAATGGCGTACCTTCCAAGGAGATATCCTAATCACATATATCCATGCCATCTATATCTCTGTTAAACCTGATTAAGACAAGATCATATATTATCATCAGGTTCTCATCATCATAGCCCTAGTTATATCCATTTTAGGGTTTACCTTATCTCTTTAGTATATTTCCATATCACTTGCATTCTTATCCTATATTTATCTTACTGATGTCATATTTCAGATTATAGTTCATCAACTGGATATACTCATGTGTCACGTTATTATGTGAACATACTTAACATTATGTCACTTTCATTAACCACAAGTTACATGCATTACTCAAATTAGGGTTTATATCACATTAAGAGAAAACATCATCATATAACATGGATTATGTGTATCATCCTGATCTCATATTTAAAACTGAAGTTCCATATACTGATATGAGCTTACTCTGTGAATTTCGTCATTTATTGAGCATGTGTGCATTTATTGCATCATCTTTAGTGTTATTAGCCCTAATTAGCCATATTAATCAAATTATATTCTTTCATGCATAAACATGACTATATCTGACATCATACGCATTATAAACATGATTATAGACTTACTAACATGTTATCATAATTTTAGGACTTCGTTTGATATTTATTATCCATTAAACAAGCATTACACATCTTTTATTATATCACTATTATTAATGCATCAAAAGCCTAATATTATAATTTTATCTTGTTCTATGCAATTTTCTGAGAATAACGGTACCTTGTTTGTATTTTTCTGATCATCGAGCTAATTACTATAATTTATTCAATAATTGAGCATTTTTGGGTATATTTACTTTTTCCAGCCTATCTGGGACTGCCATGTGTCCACTAAGAGGGCACGACTCCTTTGTTGTGTTGTGGTTCCTGGTTGGTTCACTGTGAGCTGGGTTCGGTCTGCTGGTTCGGCCGGTTCTGGGCTGGGTTTGGTTTTGGACCATCCTCTCCTTCTTGACTCCATGCTGAACTAACCCCAGTGGACTCCCCTTATGCAAAGCCGCCGCCTGACACCGGTTCGGCAGTGCAGGAGGGGGGAATTGTGCCTCTGATCTCTCTCTCGACCACGGTGTTTCTATGGATAGCTTCGATATCTCCTCCCATTTGCCTCCGACAAGATTTCAGGTCTCTCGAGTCACGCCCTCATGAGTCCAATGAGGCTGTCGCCGATGGCTATGCTTCAGATCTGCTTCTCGATTATTGGGAGCCAGGTCTGGTTCTGCACAAAGCAGAGAGGGTGCCGCCACATCCATGGCTCCATTAAGGAATCTGGGAAGCAAAAGACTGCAGTTGATGACACCATCGAACCCTCCACGCCGTCCTGCAGCACAACTTTCTTACCAGCTCCGGTCTCCAGGTTACTGCTATTGTGGCTCCTCCTCGTGGAGATGGATGATCTTTGTCCAACGCCCGCTTTCCTCTGTGAACGCCACTGCTAGGTGCTGCTGGGTCGGAATAGAAGAGAGAGATTAGCCGCTTGGTGCACCGCCGGTGTAGGACACTGCTCCAGCGACGCAGTTGCCACCTCTAATCCCTTCTCGCGGTGGTTTCCAGGTTCTTTTGCGCTAACAGGTCCTCTGCCTAGCCGCCGTCGTGAGCTTGGACCCGCAGCTGTTCTGCTCATAGTTGGGATCTCTTGGAAACGTCCACAGCTACCAAGGGCTCCAGGGATCTCGGCACCGCCGCTTCTGGAGGTTCTTCTTGTGGTCCTGATAACCACATGACTATCACCGTCGACGAATCTCCCTAATCTACTATTTCCATCCTCTCACTGGGACCGACGATGGAGGGTTGGTTAGAGGTCGCCTCTACCTAATGCAGTTGTCTCATGTATCTTACTAAGACCCTGTAGTTATTGACGAGGCAAAGAACTACCAGGCTGGTCTCATTTTCCACTCACTCCACGAAAAGTGATCGTGGCTACATGGTTATGCACTGGACAATCACAAACCTCCTTGCCCCATGATCATTTCCATCCAAGGGTCAGAGCAACTCCACATCACTAATCTGTGGCAACCCATCTCAGGGTGTGATATATTGCTGTTACTCAAATCTTTATGCTATACTAATCAGTAACCTTAGTCCTAAAGTCACCAATACATACATTTATTCACAAACTTCAAACATCAATATCTCTTTATAGGAACCTCAAAACATTACGAAACTTTAGGTATAACTTCATTATCATCCAAGCTACTTCCCATCCAATGTTATAGTCAAAACTTAACTATTTTACCAAACAATTAAATTCCTCAAAACAATATTATCTTTGGGATATTAATCATTATGTAAATATCAATCACATCCAAACTTTGCCAAAGCACATGCAACTCTTATGATAACTCAACATGCACAAATTCACTTGTGTCATTGGACATTTTAGGATCTCCAAAAGTCCACTCTATCACAAACACCTGGTTGATGAAGAGATGTTCTTAAATTCACATGAAAGAGACATATATTACAAATATGCTTGGAATGTTCTGCGTGGATGATTGAATCAAAATCAATAAGCCCAACTGAAGGCATCAAATTTAGCACTAGTGGAAGGCAACCCACCTAGGTTTGGAAACTCTTGCACACAATCTTCACTTTTTGATACTTTTAGTTTGCTTTTACATGATTCCAAAATACACACACTTGTGTTTAATAATTTTGTTTTCATTTTTCTTATGAAACAAGTGAAACGAGATTTTTTTTAAAAAATAGGTTGAATTTCAATGAAAAGTATTGATGACACATCAAATGGATTGAATTTGTTGATTGGATTATGAATGATTGAGATATTTGAGAATTTTTGAATATTTTTTAACTTGGAAACACCAGGACAACCATGCTGGATAGGAATGGACATGATGGCACAATCATTTTTATAGGGAAATCTGAAGTTTTAGGCCAAGTCAGTAGGACCATTCTTACTAACACGGTTGGATGGCCAAAACGGTCATGCTGTCCCAAGTCCAACACTTAAATTGCCTAAATTTTCACTCCACAACACTACCCTAAACTCATTCATACGTGCACAACACACCCGTTCTATGGCTAAGGAGACTAGGGTACACCTCCATCTTCCCCAAATCACCTCCCCTTGCTCCCAAACTTTAGATCCGAGCTTCTCTCACCCTCCCTTCATCTTCTCTTACCTCCAACTCCTTTCTCCACCCTTCATCAACCTTCATTTCTCCATATCCAATGAGATTCTGCCCCAACCTCCCAGAAGTGTGAACACTGCCGAGGTTCTTCATTTCTCCACCAAATCCTTCCAAGAATGAAGAGAACAGGCAAGGAAATCAATAAGGGGATAGAGAAAACCATTAATATACACACTGGAGGCAAAAGCCACACCAAACTTGCATCCAATATAACGCCATCATCACACAACCCTATGTCATCCCCTTCGAACTCCATTTCCATCTCTTTTCAAAAGTCGATGTCTATGAGTGGTTCTCATCTTTGGTCTTCCTCGAGCCAACACACCTCAGACCCAAGCTACAACAACCCTGTGGAAGAGGAGGAGGAAGAAGAAGAGATGGAAAACATTGTCGACTCCAATGAAGTTGATGTGCTGACTCAAGAAATAAGAGCCAAGAAAGTGACTGCTACATCATCTTCACACTTGCCTCCATGACCCGCTCTGACAAGGAATTCCACTTCATCAACCCAGCCGCATGTTTCTCAACAACCCGCTCGAAACTAGTTGTTGATTGAAGAAGATGAGGAGGACATGCCAATTGAGATGGTGCCTTTGAACTTGGACATGAGTTTAGGGTCACATACCTATGAGGAGGAGGAGGAAGATGATATTGAGAGTGGGGAGATTGAAGATGAGCCTATTGATTTCTTATCCAAGTTGGAGGAAGACTGGATGAAGTGGGTGGGGAAATAACCTGAGGGAGCTGCATATGGAATAGGTACTTCAAGAAGAGTTTTCATGAGGCCTATTCATCCCAAGTGCTTGACAAGGAGAGTGATTCCCACAAGATATGCATGTATGGAAACTATGTAAGCCATAGGGATCAACTTTGCATTCAAAGAGGAATGAAATTTCTTGGTTATACAAGATTTTGACTGAGGTTCAAGAAACCTACCTTGATATAACTCATGGATTGTTTGGGTCGCTAGAGAAGGTTCAACATAGAGACATATATGCAATAAGATTCAGACTACTTGATTCCACACGCATGCTTAGAGCCTCCCAACTCATTGAATTTTTTTCTCCCACTCTAGAAATGGCAAAAAAGTTCAATGAGGGTAGACAAGTCTACAAAACCAAGGTATTCAACAATCTGGAAGGATTTAATCGGCTAAGAAACTTTTGTCATAAGAAAATCTAAGACCAACAATATGCATAATACTTTCATGAGATATTTGCAAAAGGTCCTAGAAAATGCCCTTTTTGGCCATTATGACAATCAAGGGTGCTGTTCCCAAAAGGCTCTATTTGTGATGGCTACAATAGCATGTAGGGGATTCATCAACATAGCAAGCACGGTGATTGACCACTAAAGAAAATCCCTTCAAAAATCAAAGATCCATTCATCATATTGGGATAATCACCATAATTACCAAAGAAGTAGACTACGATTTGTAGGGACTCAGTACGACAGAAGGTACAAAACTCATTGATTTAAACTACCTAGCCATATCCCAAATGATCTCCCTCAAAATCAAAAACATTTTTATATCATAAACCTGGGGTATCCTGACATCACTTTAGAACTCTTATACCATACCAGCCCCTTGCTTATGGATGTGGGACCACTGAAATATTTCTTGAGTTTGATATCACAGTGGGAGGAGGAAAATCCTAGAGAATGATACCATGCACTAATGGTGGACTTACTTGAGGGAGGAGGAGAGACAAATGTACCAGAGCAACAACATGTTCTTGAGCAGCCTCGCTGCACGAGACAGTGATACGAGGATTTTGTTGTGCAACCACCTCCAACAAATGCATATGATATGTTAGACATTCATGCACAGTTGGAGCCAATAAAACACACAGATCAGGCCATGTGGTTGGATCAGAAATAGATTCTTTATCAAATCAACCACATGTACTAGCATAAACATGCACTTGTGTAGAGAAACCCCCAATGGGGGGAGGATTTTTGGGGATCCCTTTTGGGATATCACAAGACATACCCACCTCTACATGTAGACTACTAGGGCCACTAATACTGATACCCTCCTCCACATGCCTACCAACCAGCATCTGAAGACCCACTGTAGGATCCACCACCACCGGAGCAGTGACATCTACCCTATAATTCCTAAGCTTTAGTTTCATGTTGAGTACAACATGATTCAAAAGTTTGGGGTGGTAGGGCAGTATGCCCTCTTTTCTTAGCTTATTTTGTTTTTGCCTATAACACCTGACTGTTTGATTGATTGACACCACCATATCTAGCATAGATATCCTTTTGCTTGCATTCATGCATACATGTAGTTCTTTTTCATGCATTTTTGAGTAATTTTTCAAAAATTTTGCTCTTTTTCACATTCCATCTCATGCATTGCATTTTCATGTAGTTTTTAGTAATTCTTATGTGTTTTAGCTAGAATTTTCTTGCTTTATGTCATATTTTCCCTAAAGTAGGTTTGGATGTGATTAAAGTGCAAACATGCACCATTTTGGCCCAATTTTGCCCAAACTTGAATGTTCTTACCCAATAGCATGTTTTAACTGAATCTCTATCTGTTGTGATGAGAATGATTAAAACTTGGATAGTGCAACTTGCTTTTGATGTTTTTGGCTGGAATGAGTCCTATGTAGTAATTTTGCATGTGCTCCAAGTCTCTTGAGATAATTTTTTGTTTTGAATAAAAGGGTGATTCTTTCAAGTGTTGAACATATGGGGTTTATTTGTTTTATATGAAAAGGATGCAATCTACCATAGTGTTCATTTTATGCATGACTTGTTTAATTGGAGAATGTTACATGGACTAGCTTGCTTGAGTGAGATTTTACATGAATTTACACTACTTGTGACCCCTCTTTGACCTGACATTTCTTCTACCATCTTCTTACCGTAGGATCAAGTTTGAAATTGACTAAACCCTATTTTGATGATGACTAAACCATTCCACTTATTTATGTCTAATTCTTCTACTTGAGTGATTTCAGATTAGGTATAGACACACTCCAAATGCCCCAACATGCACATCTCAACTTGGAGAAAAGACAAGTCAAAGTCAATACAAGTGCACATTTTTGGAATATGACGTAAATCCATTTTATTCATGTTGTAAATCAATTGTAATGATTGTATGCTTGTAATTAAGCTTAGAAAAATCAGGAGCACTTAAGTTGAATATTTAAGCACTTTAATGACATTTTCCAAAATTCATTACAAAAACTTTATTGGTCAAGTTACAATATCGACCGATCCTTGATGGATTTTGAGAATGTTATGGTTCAATCGAGTTTCCAGTTCACAGAACTCGACCAATCCCTACACTGGAACAAAAGTAATTTAAGTGATCGGTTGAGTTTCATCCTAGATAAACTCCACTGATTGGTCAAATTATCTTTGACGCATAGTACACTCTGTCGAGTTATCTTTATAGAAACTCAACCGATAACATTGTACGGAAAAGTGCAGAAAAGTATTTCTATCCATTGTGGATACAACAATCACAAGTATATCTGTTGCAAGACAAAAAAAGGCTAGTTTTCATTCTTAAGTGTTCCCAAAGGCTAAGGGGCATCCCCAGCTATAAATAGGACCCCTTGGGCTTCATTCCAAGGTTGAGCATTCAATGCAAAACTCTATATGAGGTTCCTATTCTATAGTTGAGCATATCCTACAGCCACCTCCCCTCTCTAAGCTAAATCACTTACTACATTAGTTAGAGTGAGTAGGAAATCTACAAGAGAGCTAGTCCTACATGTATATATTGTGAGGCTCTCACTGTCTACCACCTCCCATTCTCTCATTTCAAGCATGAAGATGAAGGTTCTCTCTCTTGGCTAAGAGAGGTGAAGAAGAATAAGGGAAGGAGTCCCTTGGTGTAGATAAAGATTGAAGACTTGGAGAAAGAGTGGGTAAGAGCTTGGTGAAGGCAGAAGACTGCTTGATCAAGTGGGTAAGTCCTTAGTAGAATCTTCTGCAAGTGAAGGCAAAGTCAAAGGTTGAAGATCCAAGAAGAGTGGGTAATTCCTAGAAGGCTGAAGACTTGTGCAAAAGTGGGTAAGCCCTTAGAGAAGGCTAAAGACTCATTGCAAAGTGGGTAAGTCATTGGTAAGGTTGAAGAATCTTTGTATTAGATTGGTAAGTCCTTTGGTGGTTCATGTATTGTAAGTCTTATGAATGAATATAAGAGTGCAATAATTAAGAAATCCTAGAGTTTGACCTCTCTAGGTAGTGGACTAACATACTCGTAGTTTGGAGTTTGGTACCACTCTACATATCTTGTCACTTTGTACTTGTTCAATCCCTCTCTCCCTTGCTATGCATGTTTTAGTTGCACTCAAATTTCCTGTCTACCAACCTTATCTTGTGATATAATTTGAAGGTCTAATGAATTTTATTTACGTGCATTCAACACTATTCACCCCCCCTCTAGAGCATCCAATCACTCATCTAGGATCCAAAAATTGGTATCAGAGCGGGTCTTCTCCAAGCTTACTTCAACAATTAGGAGAAGATGGGTGACTACCAAGGTGGGAGATACTTCATCAATCTTCCAATCTTTGATGGGAGTAACTTCCTCTATTGGAAAAGAAGGCTAGAATTCTACATCCAATGATCAAGTTTTGAGCTATGGCAAATGGTGGACCATCCATATAAGCTATCGGAGACCAAGACAGAAGAATGGGATGAAGTTACCATGAAGAAAGCCACCATGAATGCAAGAGCAATCAAAATCCTCTATGTCACCATGAACCCCACTAAGTTCAACCAGATTTCCTCTTGTGAGATGGCCTATGAGGTATGGAGAAAGCTATGCATCACTTATGAGGGGACAAATCAAGTAAAGGAAAGAAAAGTCTACATACTCAAAGAGATACTTGATAACTTCAAGATGGGAAAGAAGAAGAAGATAGCCAACATGTACTCAAGACTCAACACAATTGTAAATGGCCTTGCAGTCCTAGGTCATCCTATGAGTAGAGGAGAGATCAACTCTGAGATCCTTAGAACTCTCCCCAAGAGATGGGAACCCAAGGTGACTTTCATTGAAGAAGTAAGGTCTCTAGATGATATCCCCATGAAGAGCTCGATAGAAATCTACAAGCCCATGAAGTCACACTTGACCAAAGAGAAGAAGTTGAAAGACAAGAGGACAAAGAGCTAAAGAGAATGAAGAAGGCTGAAATCAAGGCTCAAGTTGAAGCTATTATGGGACAAGCCTCTCCATCCTCTCATATTGAATAAGATGCCATGTACTCACTAGTACATAAATGGTCTGTAGCATCAGTTTTTTTAAGCCTGTAGCGTCACTTTTTAACTGACTCCTAAGTGGGCGTCGCTATAGAATTTTACCTATAGGGTCAGTTTTTTTAACCAAAGAAAACCGACCCAATAGGCTATAAAAATGAGGAAGAAATTGTGGCCAAGGTTGTAAGGTCAGTTATCAGGATCAATCTGTAGACCTGTAGCATCGGTTTTCTTAAAAAATTGACCTTAGAGGTTCACTCGAAGGTCAATTTTTTAAGAAAACCGATGCTATAGGTCTACAAATTGTCAAGATCAATCTGTAGACCTGTAGCATCGGTTTTCTTAAAAAGACGACCTTAGAGTGAACCTCTAAGGTCGGTTTTCTTAAAAAATTGACCTTAGAGTGAACCTCTAAGGTCGGTTTTTTAAGAAAACCAATGCTACATGTCTACAGATTGTAACCACAAATGGTCGTGCTACCATAACCCAACATGGCCGTGCTACACAGCACGACCGTGATACCAGAAGCAACATGGACGTGCTACACAAAACGACCGTGCTACCAGAAGCTAACACGGCCGTGCTACATGGCACGGCTGTGCTATATGGCAGAAATAGAAACATAATAGAAGAACAAGAAGAACCAGGATATGGGAGAGGGGAGCATTGATGCTCAACCGTCACCATTCCAAACCACACATTAATAACAAAAATGATTCATATATTCAGTTGAGTTACACATATTCACATCATAATCTACAAAATGATAGATTGCAAGTCTGAGATGAATGGAGTACTAAAATCACATACATAAATGGAGCTGACATATTTAATCCAATGCTATATTGACTTCATTTAGAAAAACATCTGACCACTCTTTTCAAAATTCATTTAAGTCCTCAAGTGTGTAAGGCTGAGTTGTAAAGATCTGTAATAGAAAATGCACATGCTAATATTTTATAAAATGACTAAAATCACTTGAAAATTTATGATGTTATTCTTTATTACCTGATCTATAGTCTGAATGTCATATGATGCTTTCTTTGACAATAGCTTGCATATATTTCATTAGCCACAAGCCCAATCATTATTTTGTATAGGACACTACAAATAACGAATTATACTTAATGTTAGTAAACTACTATAAATAGGAGTTGAGATAAAAATATAACAGTTGACATATAAGAGTTGAAAATTAATACATATAAGACTAAGTAGTTACCTTGACATTTGTCACTTGCCATTTTAGAACCTACAAGTATACATATATTAAGTTAAACAACATGCATCGATGATCTCATCTATAAACCCTAAAGTGTCAATCTGAGACTACACAATGTCTACCCACATATTTCTGGAATGTATATAATGATTACATATGTGATTGATAAAAAATATAGATATGAAAGAATACATATTTTTATTATTGGTTGATTTACTAGTAAAAAAAATGGCACATTGGGAGAGTGAGAATATTATACCTCACTTTTAGTCTGAAGAAGAAATATATGCAAGTCAACAACAAGTCAATAGAACATGCAACAACACAAATACAAAATTTACAAATTTTGAAGTTTCTACAACTCAGTCAGCACGACCGTTCTGCCCAGCGCAGCCGTGCTACCCAGCACAGCCGTGCTACCTGGTTAGTTGCATGACAGTAAAAAGAAAATGGAGTGAGGCAGAAGAGACAACCATGCTACCTTGAGAAGAACTAGATGGTGGGGGAGCTTGTGCGGGAGAAGAACTGGAGAAAGAAGGTGCGTGACCCTTGCAACGTCGTAGGTGTCGTCCGTGCTACCTGGTCAGTTGCATGACAGTAAAAAGAAAATGGAGGAGTGAGGCGGAAGAGACAACCGTGCTACCTTGAGAAGAACTGGATGGTGGGGGAGCTTGTGCGGGAGAAGAAATGGAGAAAGAAGGTGTGCGACCCTTGCAACGCCATAGATGTCATCACCATTCAAGGAAGAAAGCAGATGGACGTTGTCTCCAAAGTGCATGGCATCGGAGATGGTGGTCGATCTGGAGGTGTTGGCACTGTCCAAAGAAGAAACCGGTGGCTGGGCGTCGTCATCCAAGAAGGGGTGTCGATTTGCCACTCTTTGGGTGTGGAGATGGTTGGGAAGGTGACCTTGGAAGCGGCGGCGATTTGCTTCTCTTCGGGAGCGGGCACAGGAATGGGGAGACGAACAAAATGAAATGAAATACAATGAAACAAAGCTCGTCTTTAGTCTAATATCAGCCCAACCTCTAGGGTCGGTTATCTCAAAAAACTGATGCTACAGAGACTAAGTGGTGCCCACATTTTTGAGACCATCTCTAAGGTTGGTTATTTGAAAAAACCGACCCTAGAGGTCAGGGTCTATAGAGTCGGTTATTTGAAAAAACTGACCGTACAGACTAAGTGGTGCCCGAAATTTTTGAGACCATCTCAAAGGTCGGTTATTTGAAAAAACCGACCCTAGAGGTTAGGGTCTACAGGGTCGGTTATTTGAAAAAACCGACGCTAGAGTTCCAAAGCGGTGCTTGTGTTTTTTGTTGACCCTATAGCATCAGTTATTTGGAAAAACTATCACTATAGATCGAGGCGCGAAGCCAAATTCGCACGAATTTTTTCCGCGGGAAACCTGTAAGGTTGGTTTTTTTGATAAAGCTGATGCAATAGTCTATTAGGTCGATTATTTTAGTAAAAATGACACTATGGGAAGCGACGTTACAAGCCAAAAATGTAGTAGTGACTCCAAGGATAGATTCTACAAAGGAAAGAATCCCTCCTCCATCCGGTGTCTCAAGTGTGGAAGGAAGGGACACTTTAAGATAGATTTTCTACAAGGCAAGAAGCCCCATCATCACAAGGAAAGAGAATAGAAGTACAAGAAGAATGAGAAATGTCACAAGAACTCAAGTGACTCCTCCAATTCATGCTCAAGGGAAGATTCAAGTGGAGGATCTAGATCAATCTCTAGTGAAGAAGGAGAATACCATTTTGCTCTTATGGCTTCTACAAGAAAAGACTCAAGTGAGGTAAATATAAACTCTTTAAATAAAGAACCCTTAATTGCTATCATTAATTCTACTTGTGCCTCTCTTAAGTCTTCTAAAAAGAAAAGGAAAAAGCTTGCTAGAATTATTGATAATATGCATGTAGAATTAGATGATCTTGAACATGTTAATACTTTCTTGCTTGATGATAAAAATTCTTGTATTAGTCAAGTAGACCCCCTTAAACTTGAAAATACTAATTTTTTTTAACAAGATTAGATTTCTAGACGCTCAACCTCTTATGAGTAGTTCTAGTGAAGAGCATACCTTAATTGTTGATTCTCTCATGCATGATATTGATGTTCTTAAATCTAAAAACAAGGACAAAGATTATGTTTTGCAAGGATTAGAATATGAAAATGGTGTTCATCTTTCTAAGATTGATTTTCTTGAAAACAAAAATGCTTCCTTGCTTGCCAAAATCAATGTTCTTGAATCTTATTCTAGTTCTACTAGTAGAGAGAATAATTATTCTGCTCTTCATATTGATAGATATTCTTATTTAACTAAAAATCTTTGCCTAGAATATGATCTTTTTTAGTGCTAGTGATAAAATAATCATTTGTTTTCTATGATGTCTTCTCTTATGCATGATAATCATAGTTTGAGATCTTCATTGCAAAGATTCTTAATTGGTAAAAAGAATATTAATAATATCCTGCACCATACTACTAAAAAATAGGTAGACATGGTTTAGCGTATGATGGTAGTCAAAGGAACAACAAAAGTAAAGGACCTCCAATCTTCCATGGAGAATCCTCTAGTTCCAAGACTATGGGGACATGCAACTATTGCAATGAAATTGACCACTATTCCACTTGTTTCCCTTTTAGGAAAGAACCCAAGAGCACTAGGACTTGGGTTTCTAAGTTAACCCCTCCAGACCCAAAAACATGATTGGGGACCATTTCATCTTTATTCTAGTAGGTACTTGCAAATGGATTGACTTGAGCTATTGAATTGAAAATTAAATTCTCAATCCACATGAAAGAAGAAAGGTGAGATGTGTAGAGGGTGACAACAAGTAAAAAAAATGGTAAGTAGTAAGCTAATGCTTTTCTTGATCATATCCAATCATAGTGTGTCCTTCCAAGTTAGTGTGCACTATGCATGTGGTTTTCGAGTCAAAAGTGGTATTTTAGGATTCCCTTCACACTCTTGCATAAAAATTGTTTCTAATGATTTCATAGTGCATTACCAACTTGGTTGCACATGTTTGTATATGGTTTGTATTTGTATCTTGCCTCTAGATATGTTTTTCATATATATATATATATATATATATATATATATATATATATATATATATATATATATATCTGTGTGTGTGTGTGTGTCTATATATGTATATATATATATGCTTTTTGAAAACATCTTTGTCAGTTGAGTATGTCCTATTTGAAACTCGACCGATAGACACCAATGGGTGTTGCCAACAACTATCATCAATCGAGTTGTCAATACATAGAACTCGACCGACAACACTGTGCATAGAATATACACTTGGCTTTCTGGTATCCAATTTCCCTCTCAACTAGATTTTCTCAACCAAGTGCTTTATTCTTTGGCACTCCCTTTGGTATCTTTTATTTGGGTTCATTGCCATATTTTTAAATTGCCCTTATTGCTTACAACTCTATCTCTCTAATTGCTCTTGATTAGTATATCTATATCTTGTAATTGCTTGCTTTGAGTTGTTTTGTAGGTTTTGATGATGATCCCTTTGGATCTCTTGGTTGTGTCTAAAATTGCTTCTGTTGTACTCTAACTTTCTAAATCTATCTAGGTGTATATCTTGTTTGGATACAACCTTGAGGTTCTTAGTGGTAATCATCTTTTGGTAATGATGCATATTTTCTAGTAAGTTATATCCTTTCCATGCTTCTAAAATTGCATTTCTATTTGTTTGGATATATCTCTACATATACTCATAGCATGATCTTTAACTTGTGCATCTTTTGCAATGATGTAGATCCTACTAGTAGTCCTAACTTGTGATATCATCAACTAGTAGTTCATATACATGTAGTTCTAGCTTTGTTCATCAAGTGGTATTTCAATATATGTTATGCTTGTATTTTGTCTCATACATGGTCATCTACTATCTTGAGTTAGTTGCATAACATTGTGATGCAAGATACATAGAGCTACATTGTATGTAGAAATTGGAGTATTTTTGGATTTCATGCAGATTTTTCTCCTGTTTCAGTTTTTGGTGCAAGACTAGGTTTTTTTTATGCAGAAACAGCTTTTTGAGCAAGGCTCGTTGCTATTCCATTAGCCTTGACTCTTTTTGGGCAAATTCTTTTATCTTGAGGGTCAAAATTGTGATTTATTATTTTACTACAACACTTTATCTTGCATTTTGGCTTGTACAAGTGCATGCTTTAACTTGCTTGTATTCTATGCTTGGACAAGCCCCTAGTTGTGCTATTCTACTCTCCTTATACATAACTTTTTGTTATATCCTTTCCTTTAATAAGTGGTGTTTCTTATTTCTTCATACCCCCAATTTTTGAAATGACAAAGGGGAAGAAAGCATGTTTTGTTTCAGAAAAAGAGGGAGAAGGCATGTCTTACATGAAGAGGAGAAGCATGTTCATGTAAATGGGAGAAGGTAAAGGAGAGAAGATATATATATATATATATATATATATATAGAACATATATGAGTAGAAGGCATAGTTTTCTATAAATGTTATGAAAGCTAACCATGCAGGAGAAATAGCATCAACTGAAGGGTTGTATGAGAAATCCACTAGCATTAATTGAGGGGGAGCATATGAACTCAAACCTATTGAAACCCTTATGTTTCTCCAAAGGTATGACTTTATTTAAATGATTTCAATACATTCATGGAATGGTTTGTCATCTTCAAAAAGGGGGAGAATGTTGACTCAAGGTCAAAATTGACTAAACCCTTATTTTGATGATGACTAAACCATTCCACTTATTTGTATCTAAATGATTCTACTTGAGTGATTTCAAATTAGGTATAGACACACTCAAAATGCCCCAACTTGTGCATCTCAACTTGGAGAAAAGACAAGTCAAAGTCAATACAAGTGCACATTTTTGGAATATGATGTAAATCCTTTAGAATCTTGTTTTAAATCACTTGTAATGATTGTATGACTTGTAATTAAGCTTAGAAAAAATTAGGAGCACTTAAATGGTATATTTAAGCACTTTAATGACATTTTCCAAAATTCATTACAGGCACTTTAGCGGTTGAGTTACAATCTCGACTGATCCTTGATGGATTTTGAGAATGTCATGGTTCAGTTGAGTTGCCACGTCACAGAACTTGACCAATCCCTGCACTGGAACAAAACTAATTTAAGTGATCGACCGAGTTCCATCCAGCATAAACTCGACCGATTCGTCAAATTAACTTTGTCACATAGTGCATTTGATCGAGTTACCTTTATAGAAACTCGACCGATAGAACTATACGGAAAAGTGTAGAAAAGTATTTCTAACTGTTGTTGAGTCACAACAATTGTAAATATATCTGTTGCAAGCCACAAAATAGCTAGTTTTCATTCTTAAGTGTTACCAAATGCTAAGAGGCATCCCCAACTATAAATAGAACCCCTTGGCCTTCATTCTAAGGTTGAGCATTCAATGCAAAACTCTATATGAGGTTCCTATTCTATAGTTGAGTGTATCCTATAGCCTCCTCTCTCTGTCTAAGCTTAATCACTTGCTACATTCATTAAAGTGAGTAGTAAAATTTGTGAGAGAGCTAGTCGTATTACATATATATCTTGTGAGGCTCTCACTTCCACCACCTCCCATTCTCTCATTTCAACCATGAAAATGAAGGTTCTCTCTTTTGGCTAAGAGAGGTGAAGAAGAAAAAGGGAAAGAGTCCCTTGGTGAAGATCAAGGATGAAGACTTGGAGAAAGAGTGGGTAAGACCTTGATGACGGAAGAAGACTCCTTCTCAAGTGGGTAAGTCCTTGGTGGAATCTTCTCTAAGTGAAGGCAAAGTTAAAAGCTGAAGATCCAAGAAGAGTGGGTAATTCGTAGAAGGCTGAAGACTTGTGCAAGAGTGGGTAACTTCCTCTATTTGAAAGGAAGCCTACAGTTCTACATCCAACTATCAAGTTTTGAGCTACGAAAAATGGTGGACCATCTATACAAGATGTCGGGGACCAAGATAGAAGAATGGGATGAAGATACCATGACAAAATCCACCTTGAATGCAAGAGAAATCAATGTCCTCTATGCCACCATGAACCCCACTGAGTTCAACCAGATTTCCTCTAGTGAAACGACATACGAGGTATGGATAAAGCTATGCATCACTTATGAGGGGACAACTCAAGTGAAGGAAAGAAAAATCTACATGCTGAAAGGGCTACTTGAGAACTTCAAGATGGGAAAGGAGGAGATGGTAGCCAACATGTACTCAAGACTCTACACAATTGTAAATGGCCTTGCTGTCCTAGGTCATCCTATGAGTAGAGGAGAGATCAACTCTAATATTCTTAGAACTCTCACCAAGAGATGGGAACCCAAGGTGACTTCCATTGAAGAAGTAAGGTCTCTTGATGATATCCCCATTGAAGAGCCATTGGAAATCTACAAGCCCATGAAGTCACACTTGAAAAAAGAGAAGAATTTGAAAGACAAGAGGAGAAAGAGCTAAAGGGTCACTTCAAGATAGATTGTCTACTAGCCAAGAAGACCCATCATCACAAGGAAAGAGAAGAGAAGTACAAGAAGAAGGAGAAATGTCACTAGAACTCAAGTGACTCCTCCAACTCATGCTCAAATGAAGATTCAAGTGGAGGGTCTAGCTCAATCTCTAGTGAAGAAGGAGAATGTCAGTTTGATCTTATGGCTTCTACAAGAAAAGACTCAAATAAGTCTAAACTCTTTATATAAAAAACCCTTAATTGCTATCATTAATGCTACTTGTACCTCTCTTAAGTCTTCTAAAAAGAAAAGGAAAGGCTTGCTAGAATTATTGATAACATACATGTAGAATTATATGATCTTGAACCTAC
Organism: Alisma plantago-aquatica; assembly: GCA_963693085.1. Lineage (NCBI taxonomy): Eukaryota > Viridiplantae > Streptophyta > Magnoliopsida > Alismatales > Alismataceae > Alisma > Alisma plantago-aquatica. The sequence continues at coordinate 297,058,312 of OY856409.1, read as the reverse complement.
TAATACTTGCCTACTTGATGATAAAAATGCTTGTCTTAGTCAAGTAGACTTTCTTAAACTTGAAAATGCTAATTTTCTTGACAAGATTAGATTTCTAGAAGCTCAACCTCTTATGAGTAGTTCTAATGAAGAACATACCTTAATTGTTGATTCTCTCATGCATGATATTGATGTTCTTAAATATGAAAACAAGGACAAAGATTTTATTTTGCAAGGATTATAATTTGAAAATGTTGTTCATCTTTCTAAGATTGCTTTGTTTGAAAATGAAAATACTTCCTTGCTTGCCGAAATCAATGTACTTGAATCTTGTTCTAGTTCTACTAGTAGAGAGAATAATACTTCTACTCTTCATATTAATAGATATTCTTATTATACCAAAGCTCTTTTCTTAGAAAATAATCTTTTGCATGCTAGAGGTAAAATAAATCATTTGTCTTCTACTATTTCATCTCTTATGCATGATAATCATAGTTTGAGATCTTCTTTGCAAAGATTCTTAGTTGGTAAAAACAATATTAATGATATCCTACACCATACTACTAAACAATTTGGTAGACATTGTTTAGGATATGTTGGTAGTAAAAGGAAAAATAAAAGTAAGGGACCTCCGATCTTCCATGGAGAATCCTCTAGTTCCAAGACTGTGGGGACATGCAACTATTGCAATGAAATTTGCCATTATTCTACTTGTTGCCATTTTAGGAAAGCACCCAAGAGCACTAGGACTTGGGTTTCTAAGATAAACCCTTCAGACTCAAAAACATGATTGGGGACCATTTCATCTTTATTCTTGTAGGTACTTGCAAAGAGATTGACTTGAGCTATTGAATTACAAATTGACTTCTCAATCAACATGAAAAAAGAAAGGTGAGATGTGTAGAGGGTGACAACAAGTGGAAAAGAAATGGTAAGCAGTAAGGTGATGTTTTTCTTGCTCATATCCAATCATAGTGTGTCCTCTCAAGTTAGTGTTCACTATGCATGTGGTTTTTGAGTCAAAAGTGGTATTTTGTTATTCTCTTCACACTCCTGCTCAAAAACTATTTTTAATGCTTTCAAAGTGCATTACCAACTTGGTTACACATGTTTGGATATGTCTTGTATTTGTATCTTGCCTCTAGATATGTTTTTCACATATATATGTCCTTTTTGACAGAAGCTTTGTTGGTCGAGTACATCTTGTTTGAAACACGACTGATAGACACCAATAGGTATTGCCAATAGCTATGATAGGTCGAGTTGTCAATACACAGAACTTGCCTGACAACATTATACATAGAATATACACTTGGCTTTCTGGAAGAGAATTTCCCTATCAATAAGATTTTCTCAACGAATTGCTTTATTTTTTGGCACTCCCTTTGGTATCTTTTATATGTGTTCATTGCCATATTTTTAAATTGCCTTCTTGCATACAACTCTGTCTAATTTCTCTTAATTGGTATATCTATATCTTGCAATTACTTGCTTTGAGTTGTTTTGCATGTTTTGATGATGATCCCTTTGGATCTCTTGGTTGTGTCTAAAATTGCTTACATTGTACTCTAACTTGCTACATCTATATAGGTGTATATATTGTTTGGATACAACCCTGAGGTTTTTAGTGGTAATCATCTTTTGGTAATGATGCATATTTTCTAGTAAGTTATATCCTTTCCATGCTTCTAAAATTGCATATCTCTTTGTTTGGATATATCTCTACATCTACTCATAGATTTCTCTTTAACTTGTGCATCTTTTTCTATGATCTAGATCCTATCAGTAGTCCTAACTTGTGACATCATCTACTAGTAGTTCATATACATGTAGTTCTAGCTTTGTTCATCAAGTGGTATTTCACTGTATGTTATGCTTGTATCTTGTCTCATACATGCTCAAGCTTATTCCTTGAATTTCATATCTACTATCTTGAGTTGCTTGCATAACATTGTGATGCAAGATATATAGAGCTACATTATATGTAGAAATTTGAATATTTTTGGATTTCATGCAGATTTTGCTCCAGTTTCAATTTTTGGTGCAAAACTAGTGTTTTTTTATGCAGAATCAACCTTGTAATCAAGGCTCATTGCTTCTCCATGAGCCCTGACACTTTTTGGGAAAATTCTGTCATCTTGAGGGTCAAAATTGCGATTTTTGTTTTTTTGCAGTACTTTATCTTGCATTTTGGACTGTTAAAGTGCATGCTTTAACTTGATTTTATTCTATGCATGGACAAGCCCCAAGTTTTGCTCTTCTACTCTCCTTATATATAGCTTTTTGTTATCTCCATTATTTTAACAAGTGGTGTTTCTTATTTCTTCATACCCCCAATTTTTGAAATAACAAAGGGGGAGAAAGGTATATCTTCTTTTGGAAAAAGAGGGAGAAGACATGCCTTACATGAAGAGGAGAAGCATGATCATATATATATATATATATATATATATATATATATATATATATATATATATATATATATATATATATATATATATCTGTGTGTGTTTTTTTGTGTGTAGAACATATATGAGTAGAAGACATAGTATTCTATAAATGTTATGAAAGTTAACCATGCAGGAGAAATATCATCAATTGAAGGGGAGTATGAGAACTCTACTAGCATCAATTGAGGGGGAGCATATGAACTCAATCCTATTGAAACTCCTAGGTTTCTCCAAAGGTATGACTTTCCTTAAATTCTTTCAATACATTTATGGTATAGTTTGTCATCTTAAAAAAGAGGGATAATGTTGATTTAAGGTATAAATTGACTAAACCCTTGTTTTGATGATGACTAAACCATTCCACTTATTTGTTCCTAATGCTTCTACTTGAGTGATTTCAGATTAGGTATAGACACACTCCAAATACCCCAACTTGCACATCTCAACTTGGAGAAAAGACAAGTCAAAGTCAATACAAGTGCACATTTTTGGAATATGATGTAAATCCATTAGAATCATGTTGTAAATCACTTGTAATATTGTATGACTTGTAATTAATCTTAGACAAAATCAGAAGCACTTAACTCAAATATTTAAGCACTGTAATCACATTTTTCAAAATTTATTACATGCACTTTATCGGTCGAGTTACAATCTCGACTGATCCTTGATGGATTTTGAGAATGTCATGGTTCGGTCAAGTTTCCACTTCACAGAACTCGATAGATCCCTACACTGGAACAAAACTAATTTAAGTGATCGGTCGAGTTTCATCCATGATAAACTCAACTGATTAGTTAAATTAGCTTTGTCACATAGTGCATTCGATCGAGTTATGTTTATAGAAACTCGACCGATAGAATTGTACAAAAAAGTATAGAAAAGTTTTTCTAGCCGTTGTGGAGTTGTAAAAATTGCAAATATATCTGTTGCAAGCCACAAAATAGCTAGTTTTTATTCTTAAGTGTTCCCAAAGACTAAGAGGATTCCCCAGTTATAAATAGAACCCCTTGGTCTTCATTCCAATGTTGAGCATTCAATGCAAAACTCTATATGAGGTTCTTATTCTATATTGAGTGTATCCTATAACCTCCTCTCTCTCTCTCTCTATCTAAGCTTAATCACTTGCTACATTTGTTAAAGTGAGTAGGAAATGTGTAAGAGAGCTAATCGTACATGTATATCTTGTGAGGCTCTCATTTCCACCACCTCCCATTCTCTCATTTCAACCATGAAAATGAAGGTTCTCTCTTTTGGTAAGAGAGGTGAAGAAGAATAAGGGAAGGAGTCCCTTGGTGAAGATCAAGGATGAAGACTTGGAGAAAGAGTGGGTAAGACCTTGGTGACGGAAGAAGACTCCTTCTCAAGTGGGTAAGTCCTTGGTGGAAGCTTCTCTAAGTGAAGGCAAGTCAAAGGCTGAAGATCCAAGAAGAGTGGGTAATTCCTAGAAGGTTGAAGACTTGTGCAAGATTGGGTAATTCCTTGGAGAAGGTCAAAGACTCGTTGCGAAGTGGGTAAGTCCTTGGTAAGGTTGAAGACTGTAACATACTAGAAATAGAATCCTACCCTAATAGTTTTACCCTTTTATTTTTGCCAAACAAGGACAAGTTAATATATGTAATTAAGACAATAATGGAACATAAAATGTGACACCTCAAGTATATAAGGGAATACATAATAACTTTGTACTTAATAATGACTCATTTGGATGATAACAAGAAATTAAAGAACTTAATTGGATAAATATTTCATATATATTCTTAATATAGGGTTATATGCACAAATACCTCAGATAGATTTTAGATTATGGGTCTAAAGTGTAAAATGTACACCAAGCAATAAAAAGAATAAAATAATTCATCTTAGAACTTTCTAGCACTTTCTAGGATAAGAGAAATAAGAGAAAATCCGAATTTTATATAAAGGAGAAGATAAATGCAATAATAAAAGATAATATGGAATTTAATGGATGAAAGAGGATAATGAGAAAGATATTGCACCAAAATTATAAATGGAAACCCATAAGAATAATTTGATACTCAAATTCGTTTCCTTGACCAAAAAGTAACTTATGGGCCAAGTAACATTTAAAGTGGAACAAAAATATAATTATTAATATCATTATCAAAAGAAAATAGGAAATAGGCCAATAAAGTAAAATAAAATACTTAATGTTCTAAAATCAGGAAAATAACTCCAAATTCGTATTCTAAACATAAATATAAGCCTCTGTGCAAATTTGCAACTAATTTGGATAATGTGTGAATAATGAGTAAAATAGGAGAGAGAAAATGTGTAGAATATACTATTTATTTAATAAATAAACTCAACTTGTGAAGATAATTGCAAAATAGTGTTCCAATCCCTTAAGGAGACTTATGGGTGAAGTTAGACAAAATCTAGATAATGTTATCACCTCTTTTGGAGGAGGAAAGAGAAAATGACATTTTAATTATTTCACGTATCAAACTTTCTCAAAACACAAAACTAACTCTATATTTGGATTCTATGCATCAAAATAAGTCAGAATATGAAATTTGGTAATTTTTGGGCAAAGTTTGAGCCCCAAATGAAGAGAGAGAAAAACATTAAAGATTTAAATGAGTTTGATTGATTTTTTTAGAAATTCGATTTTCCTTCTCCATGCGCATGATTGGACGGCCCAGATTCTTTTATGGACCCGCGTCTACCGATCCGACGGCACGCGATCATCTTCTACCTTCAATCGTAAAAGGCAACAGGTGCTTGTTTCCCGATTTTTCAAATCAGAATATCCAGACATTTACTCAACGATTTTTATTAAATTTTGTTTTGTTGGATTCCTTGCGTGATTGCGCACCGGATTATCCCAAAATTTATGGGTTTTGGCGAGTGTTTGAGAAACGCCCAAGTTGGCCGCCGACCTCCTCTCCTTGCTCCTACCTAAACCCTAACCTAGGGTGTCTTGCCTATATATACCTAGGTCCCCATGACTGCCATCGCCTTAGAAACTCGCTCGTTCTCTCGATTTGGTTTTTCGTGAATGATCTGACCTCCAACTGGCCGCCGAGGACCCCTGGCTTGCGGCGCATCTCCTTCCCTGGGTGCTTCGTCTCCGATCAATTAAAAGGTATCATTGGCTTCGGCTCTTCTTCCTCTTTCTTTTGGATGCTTGAACGTGCGATTTGGACGTGTATCACGGTTTTGCCCAATTTGGGCCGAGCAAGCTGCTCATGCGTGAGGTGGATCGGGCGTGAGGAAGATGACGATGCCACGTTTTACCGTTTTGCCCCGCCTATCTCTTCTTTTCTTCTTTTTCTGCTCGGGGCATTTGTGCCTTTTTCCCTGCTTTTGGCCCAGCCGCGCGACCAGCTGCGGGCATCCACGAAGCGTGGGGCATCACCCACAAGCGCTCGCGACCGCTCGGTCTAGGTGGCCTTGCCTACGTGGCAGGCTGTAATTGGCCGAGACAATATAATTTCTATAAATTAATCTGTTGGTCAAAAATAGAAAGTAGATAGTGTTTTGGATTTAGAAAAATGAGACCTATTCAATAAAAATAGTTTTGAGTCTTGATTTTGATGTTTGCAAAAACGTAATTTTTAGAATCGATTTAATTAACTTAAAATCACTAAGATTAACCCTAAAAGTCCATAAATACAATATTATATGTTATTTTGATCAGAAAATTATGGAAAAATATTCGTTGGAATCAGAAAAATAAGATCTAACTAATGGTATGGTTTTTGTCACCAGAATATGATGTTTTAAAATGGTGATTTAATGGATCTAAATAAATAAGATAAAAACTTGTATAAATCATAACTAATTATATATAAGTCAGAAAAATATAATAAAATATGTGTTAGACTCGTAATAATGTAACCTAAAACATGGAATAGTGTTCGTAACCTAATTCACAAAATAACAAAAAGGTAGTTTTTAGGGCTTGGTATATATATATATATATATATATATATATATATGAAATTGACTTAAATTAGGTATATGTGTTTGATAGGCCTTTGGTGACCTAGACTTGGATCTAGGAGTACTTAGCAGTTTGGAACCTAGTTTGAGGTATGTTGTATCCCCTATTACTTCATGTTGAGCAATTCACCTATATTTTGTCTTTCTCTTGGTCCTATGGACAATAGCCTATACACATTTCTCTTATCTCTTGTTATCATGGTTCGTGTGAACTATCTTAATTTTTTATGTACTTGAATAATCTCTTGATATCTCTTTTATGTACCTTGATGCATGATTGGTCTCTTTTATTGTTATGTGCCACTTTGAAGTGGATGTTAAATTGTTTGTGTTGTCCATTGTGTGATGGCAACCTTTGTATCATCTTCTGACTGAACTATTTACTTGCCTCTACATTTACATGCAATGCGATTCAGTAGCACTAGAGTAGTGTAAATTACTTTGGTTTTGGGGCAGTAATCCCCTATTGTTTATTTAGGAGGGTGGCAGTAATCCACTTCTCTATACTCGAGTGTGGCAATAATCCATACTCAAATTTTATGTATTTGGGAGATTGGCAGTATTCCTTTCTCTATTAGGTTCAAGTTTGTGCTTGGCCGCCTTTGTATTTATATTGTTCTAGGGCTATGTTTATCTCACATGCATGCATGTTGGTGATGTTGTGGGGTGTGTGCCCTACTAATTTCTTATGTGCCAGTATTGCACAATCTTATTTGTTTTGTTTATGGCAAGTATCTTCTTTTATCATAATATGATGTTTATTTTCTTTTATGCCCGTGTGGGTAGTCCTTATCTCTTGAATGGGAAGCATTATACATTTGTTGTCCTTTAAATCCTCATATTGCTCAAAGTTTCCTTTAGCATACTCATACCAGCTTTTTGCTGATATCTTCTTTTCTTTTCTTTTGTGGGTTATGCTTCCAACCCCAGGTTAGTTTTGGAGAACTTCAACATCAACCTTGTAGCTGATCTTTGGGAGGCTTGAAGAGGTGGTTAGATGACCCTCAGCTTGTTCTTTGGCTTTATGTTTAGTTTTCCTTTAGATCACCTTATGTGGTGAAGTGTTGTATCAAGCATTGTAAATTGTTAGATAATATTTCTTTTCTGCTGCTACTCATTATGTAATGATACATACATGTTGAATGAATTGATCTTCATCCCTTTTGTGAAAAATTTTATGTGGTGTTTGGTTTAAGGGATGTGATCTTTTCTTTCTAGTAGAGGAGTGGTTTCACTTCTTTACAAAGACTCTTTGTATTGGTTAGGTAAGTCCTTTGGTGGGTCATGTATTGTAAGTCTTATGAATATATATAAGGGTGCAATGGTTAAAAAATCCTAGAGGTTGACCTCTCTAGGTAGTGGACTGACATATTCCTAGTTTGGAGTGTGGAACCACTCTTCATAGATTGTCACTTGGTGCTTGTTCAATCTCTATCTCCCTTTCTATGCATGTTTTAGTTGCACTCAAATTTCCTATTTAGTAACCTTATCTTGTAATATAACTTGAAGGTCTAATGAATTTTGTTTACGTGCATTCAGCTCTATTCACCCCCCTAGAGCATCCAATCAAAATTAGGCCTTCTCCAAGAATACTTCAAGAAGTAGGAGAAGATGGGTGACTACCAAGGTGGGAGATACTTCATCAACCTTCCAATCTTTGATGGGAGTAACTTACTCTATTAGAAAAGAAAGCTACAATTCTACATCCAATGATCAAGTTTTGAGCTATGGAAAATGGTGGACCATACATACAAGCTAACAGAGACCAAGATAGAAGAATGGGATGAAGTTACCATGAAGAAAGCCACCTTGAATGAAAGAGAAATCAACATCCTCTATGCCACCATGAACCCCACCAGCTTCAATTGTATTTCCTCTTATGAGATAGCCTATGAGGTATGAAGAAATCTTTGCATCACTTACGAGGGGGCAACTCAAGTGGAGGAAAGCAAAGTCTACATACTCAAAGGGTTGCTTGAGAACTTCAAGATGGGAAAGGAGGAGAAGATAGCCAACATGTACTCAAGACTCAACACAATTCTAAATGGCCTTGCCATCCTAGGTAATCCTATGAGTAGAGGAGATATCAACTCTAAGATTCTTAGAAATCTCCCCAAGATATGGGAACCCAATGTGACTTCCATTGAAGAAGTAAAGTTTCTTGATTGTATCCCCATTGAAGAGCTCATTGGAAATATAAAATCCCATGAAGTCACATTTGATAAAAGAGAAGAAGTTTAAAGACAAGAGGAGAAAGAGATAAAGAGAATGAAGAAGGCTTAAATCAAGGTTCAAATTGAAGCTATAATGAGACAAGCCTCTCCATCCTCTTGTGTTGAAGAAGATGCCATGTACTTCAAGGATAGATTCTACAAAGGCAATAATTCATCCTCCATCAGGTGCCTCAAGTGTGGAAAGAAGGGTCGCTTCAAGATAGATTGTCTACCAGGCAAGAAGACCCATCATCACAAGGAAAGAGAAGAGAAGTACAAGAAGAAGGAGAAATGTCACAAGATCTTAAGTGACTCCTCCAACTCATGCTCAAGTGAAGATTCAAGTGGAGGATCTAGCTCAAGCTCTAGATTATAAGAAGAATGTCATTTTGCTCTTATGGATTCTATAAGAAAAGACTCAAATGAGGTAAATCTAAACTATTTATATAAAGAACCCTTAATTGCTATCATTAATGCTACTTGTGCCTCTCTTAAGTCTTCTAAAAAGAAAAGAAAAAACCTTGCTAGAATTATTGATAATATGCATGTAGAATTAGATGATCTTGAACATGTTAATACTTTCCTGCTTGATGATAAAAATGTTTGTATTAGTCAAGTAGACCCCCTTAAACTTGAAAATGCTAATTTTCTTAACAAGATTAGATTTCTAGAAGCTCAACCTCTTATGAGTAGTTCTAGTGAAGAGCATACCTTAATTGTTGATTCTCTCATGCATGATATTGATGTTCTTAAATATGAAAACAAGGACAAAGATTATGTTTTGCAAGGATTAGAATATGAAAATGGTGTTCATCTTTCTAAGATTGCTTTTCTTGAAAATGAAAATGCTTTCTTGCTTACCAAAATCAATGTTCTTGAATCTTATTCTAGTTCTACTAGTAGAGAGAATAATGTTACTGCTCTTCATATTGATAGAGATCCTTGTTTAACCAAACCTCTTTGCCTAGAAAATGATCTTTTGCATGCTAGAGATAAAATAAATCATTTTCCTTCTACAATTTCTTCTCTTATGCATGATAATCATAGTTTGAGATATTCTTTGCAAAGATTCTTAGTTGGTAAAAAATATATTAATGATATTCTATGCCATACTATTAAATGAATTGGTAGACATGGTTTAGGGTATGCTAGTAGTCAAAGGAACAACAAAAGTAAAGGACCTCCAATCTTCTAGGGAGGATCCTCTAGTTCCAAGACTATGGGGACATGCAACTGTTGTAATGAAATTGGCCATTATTCTACTTGTTGGCCTTTTAGGAAAGCACCCAAGAGCACTAGGACTTGTGTTGTTAAGCTATTGAATTGCAAATTGACTTCTCAATCCATATGAAAAATGAAAGGTGAGATGTGTAGAGGGTGACAACAAATGGAAAAGAAATGGCAAGCAGTAAGGTAATCTTATTCTTGCTCATATCCAATCATAGTGTGTCCTCCCAAGTTAGTGTGCACTATGCATGTGATTTTTGAGGCAAAAGTGGTATTTTGTGATTCTCTTCACACTCTTACTCAAAAACTATTTTTAATGCTTTCATAGTGCATTTCCAACTTGGTTACACATGTTTGGATATGGCTTGTATTTGTATCTTTGCTCTAGATATGTTTTTCATATATATATATATAAATATATATATATATATATATATATATATATATGTGTGTGTGTGTGTGTGTGTGTGTGTGTGGGGTTTTTGACAACAGCTTTGTCAGTCGAGCCTGTCTTATTTCAAACTCGAACGATATACACCAATAGGTGTTTCCAACATCTGTCATTGTTCAAGTTGTCAATACACAGAACTCAACCGACAACATTGTGCTTAGAATATACTCTTGGCTTTTTGGATGAGAATTTCCCTGTCAATTGGATTTTCTCAACCAATTTCTTTATTCTTTGGCACTCCTTCTGGTATCTTTTATATGTGTTCATTACCATATTTTTAAATTTCCCTTCTTGCTTACAACTCTATCTCTCTAATTGCTCTTAATTGTATATCTATATCTTGCAATTACTTGCTTTGAGTTTTTTGTAGTTTTTGATGATGATCCCTTTGGATCTCTTGGATATGTCTAAAATTGATTCCATTGTACTCTAACTTGCTACATCTATCTAGGTGTATATCTCTCTTGGATACAACCCTGAGGTTCTTAGTGGTAATCATCTTTCGGTAATGATGCAAATTTTCTAGTAAGTTGTATCCTTTCCATGCTTCCAAAATTGCATATCAGTTTGTTTGGATATATCTCTACATATACTCATAGCTTTCTCTTTAACTTGTGCATCTTTTGCTATGATCTAGATCCTACTAGTAGTCCTAACTTGTGATATAATCTACTAGTAGTTCATATACATGTAGTTCTAGCTTTGTTCATCAAGTGGTATTTCACTATATGCTATGCTTGTATCTTGTCTCATGCATGCAAAAGCTTGTTCCTTGAATTTCATATCTAATATCTTGAGTTTCTTGAATAACATTGTGATGTAGGATACATAGAGCTACATTGTATGTAGTAATTGGAATATTTTTGGATTTCATGCAGATTTTGCTCCAGTTTCAATTTTTTGTGCAAGATTAGTGTTTTTTTATTCAGAAGTTGCATTCTGAGAATGGTTTATTCTTATTCTCGTGTAATAGAGCTCGATCTCATAGTTCCAACACACCTAATTTTGCTCCATTATGAGATAAGAAGAGAGAGATACGTCCCTTTGAAATTCACATTGTTTTAACATTGATTTAATGCCTTCAAATTGATTTTGCAAACCAATTGGGCTTTCTGGATGCACGACCCATTTCCCCTCCCTTGCTTCCTCACGATCTGCCTCCCTATTTGTCAACCAATAGAGAGCCTCACATCCCCTATCTTGCATTCTTAGTCATTCAATTATAGAACCATGGATTTTGGGCAACATCTAACAACCAAAAGGTTGCCCTCAACCTCCACATGCCATGCCAGAAGAGGTGGTGCCGAAGCCACCTAACCCCTTTTTCTCAGCCAATTTGAGCCCCTCTAGACACACTTTTCACATCTATAAACACTGCCTTTCACCTCTATTCTTCTTCTTTCTTCTTCCCCTTTATTTTGCCGCCTTGTTTGTGCAATTTCATGCACCATAGCTTCCTCTCCCATCCTCTTCTTCTTGCTTGTCAGCACCGCCACATGGAGGCCATTTGGGCATCATTCCTCCATTCCCTCTCCGAGTGATTAGAAACCTACAGTGGATTCACACAGATGTGGCGAAGATGGATGGGCACTTCCCAAGCCTAGGCAAGCTCTTGGTCTCATCCAACAAGTATAGTTGGAGAGACCTCAACTAGGATACCACCACAAGAGGTGCATCCTACTCCCTGTAGGATTGGATCATGGTTATCAGCACCCACCGTCAGATGATGGTATGTCATGGGCCCTGATGGCCCACTTGCTTCCCCTTTCCTATGGGCTGAGGGTGTTTGGGTGAGCGGTGGTGAGGGATCACGGAGGCACTACCGGAGATAGCGAGCAGCCTGCAATAGCCAGCAAACTCTAAGTGGGCTAGGCGAGCTGAGGACGCACATCCGCAAGCCATAGGCCCATGGAGACACCTTTTCTCTCGCCAATTATGGTAAATCATCCTCAAAATTCCTCTTTATGCCCTAATCTTCATACCCTCATATATCCTAGGTCCTTTAACCAAATGGTATGATATTATATATCATTTTGACCAGAAAATTGTCAGCTTTTGAATGATGCTACTATCTTTTGATATTTTTACATGTTTCATCCATGTTTTAGAAAATATGATGCTTTGTGATCTTATGTTTATTAATAAACCTAAATCATCCATTTTATGATCATTAATGACCTCTAGGACTTCATATCCCTTAAATTAGTTAACTATAAACCTCTTTTGCTTTATTGGTTCTTGGGTCATTTAAATGAACCCTAATGTTTACTTTGACGCTAAATTATTATTCTTGACCTAATGGGTGACTTATTTAAGTGAATGCATGATATGATTTGATCAAGTCTTAAGATCTACCCTAAAGTTTTATCCTCTAATCTTTCAAACTCGAAATCAATAAATATTATGATGAGTTGGGAAATGGTTGTTGAGCTATCATGCTTCTTGCCATGTTTGATTCTTAAAACCTTGTGTGCCTAGTTTGTGCATTAAAACGACTAAGGTTACCTAGTTGTGCCCACATGATGAAATTTGATTGTTATGCTTATGACATGCACTATCTTTTTCAAATTAGTAAACTCATCACACTTGTGACATTCAATACAAATTTTATGTATCTTATGCTCTTTTGTGATCTTATGACTTGGAAATTGGAATCTATTGGATGGAATTGATGTAGTGTGACTAGTCATGATCCTATATGATTAAACCTTGATGGAAATAAAAATATCATGTTTTTGTAACTCCAAACCAGAAATTATTTTGTGTTTATATCTAAGTTAATGTGGATATTCACTTATATCTAGGACTTAATGTTGATCATTGGACTATGTTGAATAATGACATGCATGTTTGGAAGTTTGGATCTATTTTTGAGCTAAGTGAAACCTAGATATAGGGAAACATCCACATAACTCATATGATGCTTACCTTATCAAACCCTAGTGATCGAAGGATCTATCTTGTATCTTTTGTATCTTAGGTCACCTTGGGATTGAAGCACCCCTAGAATATACTCAAGGTGCATAAATTGTACTCTAATCAAAGGGAAAGTTGTCATCTTGACCCTACTATGTTATTGGTGTTGGGAAATACAGGCACAAAGTAATGCAACGGAAACAAAAAAATTATCAATCCATATTCATGTAACACCAAGATCACGTCAACTACTATGAAATAGGAATGATGGTTTAACGAGTTATACATGTTCATAGAGCAAGTCTAGTAAATACAACTGGTTGCAATTGCAATTGTCTTCTAGTTTCTCTTGGATGGTGGTGGTGCAGTTCCTGGTCTTTACCATAGACAGTGGATAGGACAACTTCTGCATCGAGTCTTGTGGTCTTTTCATGGACTGTAGGCTGAAGTTTCCCTCCTAACAGCAGCCAAAGGACTCCTGTCTCTAGAATTGTTCACGCAGACCAAATGAAACTCATGTCATTCAACTAGAATAGAAATGAAGGAGTTGTCCCTCCCATTGGTATGATGGTCACCAACTTGCTCTCCCATAACAATGATCCTCTATTTTTCTCTCATGTAGCTATCCATCCCTAGTCAGGTAGGACTTTCTTGGGCTCTCTTGGTTACCACAACTAGAGAGGACAACAATTGTCAGAGCCACTAATTCTCAATTTTCTGTGTTATTTTTGTAGTTAGGGAAGCCACCAATACCCCTCTATCTATAGGCGGGGTTTGGGCTAGGACTCCCAGTCTATTTGGGATCTATGCGGGAGTAGAATGAATCGGAAGATCTTGAATTTCACAACCTGTGAGACACCAAATGTTCATCTGACAGTACAAACGGTCATCTAGAACTATGAGACGGTCATCTCACATTGTGAGATGGTCATCTCACATTGTGAGATGGTCATATCACACTGTGAGACGATCATTTTGCAATTTCCCAATTGCATATGAATTTGGCAATTCATTTCTTATTAATGTTAAACAGTAATTCCTTGCACCACAAGAATTGTGCTATCAGGATGAATTTGTGAAAGTATCTAGAACCTTCCTCCAGCCTAACTAAGCAATATCGCACATGCGAGATGGTTGTTTTGCTCACCCAGATGGTCATCTGTTGAGTTAAGCCAAGTCAAACCAGTCGGTTCAACAAAATGAACCAGTCGATTCACACCTTGGTTTGGGAAAAAATTAGCCAATTCAATTACTAATCAGCCTAACAACCCAAACAATCATCTCAACACTTGAGACACTCATCTAGTACTCCAAACAATCATCTCACCTTGTGAAATGGTTGTTCGGCAGTGTAGTCAGCCAATTTGTTGCATGAATTGAGTACCTAATCACTTTAGTAATCAATCTAATCATCATTCAAGATTTAACTCCTCTTCTAGATGAGTTCATATGTGTCTGGCCCTATGGGTCCCATATCATCAATAACTAGCTTATGACATCACAAGAAGAGAGTGGTGCCTAGTCACACATCATTGCTACCCAAGTGAATGGAAAGTTTGAGAACAACTTCAACCTATAACACATGTATGGTGTTGCAGTGATTGTATAATTCATTTATCATTATTATCCAGAGTGAACTCGAGGCATGGAGTTGTCAACCTGTCAATGTTGAACCAATGTTCCTTGAACCAAGAGTAGACTATCTAAGAATATATGACCTCAATATCATATATTGACTCACATGTGCACACACATGCACTTCTTAGTCACGCTTATCAAGTGGCCAAGATATCAATCTCTTGTAGGAGGGACAAATCCCATCTTGATCACTCACAGTCAGTCCCCATGGGTCGAAGTTACTCAATCATCATTGTTATAACAACCCATGTTTCAGGATTGTGTTTGATGATATCAAAGCATACCCAACTACATGTGATGAGTGTAGTGATTTTAGGTCTAAGAATCACAATCACCACCTTCACTATGAGAGATGACTAAGACCACCAATGATGGTTTCCATGTGTCACTCTCAAGGTGTGTTGTCTGATACACTATTGTATAACATGTATCTCTGTGCTTGGTTTGATATAGCCATATCGTGACTAATGAGATTCATTCATCAACCAACCCACACTCTGGTCTTATGTGTTACTAGTGTCTATCTACCTTCCATAGTAACAATCGACTAGGGGTATAATAGGATGTACATACTCTTAGCATTCATATGATCTCATTCTTCAAGTCATGTACTTGAAGACATATGTCATTGAGTATTGCCATTCTTTAGACATTCATAATATTTCCTCATTATTGCATAACTGAATGAAATCGAATGAATTGGAAGCCTGCCTTTATGATATTAATCAAATCCTTTATGGCATATGCCATGTCAATAATCACATGGTTGTCTCTATGGGCATACCTTACCAATAGACTCCCACTTGCACTTAGATCCAATCACACATTAATCATATTATTAGTGATCTAAACATGTCCACCATGTTCTGCTACACTAGTGCTAAATCAGCGTATTAGCAACACTTTTCTTATAGTCGATATATTGCATATTTCCCTATCTCTTTGATGTACGATTTCTCATACGAGATAAAACTTCCATAATTTGGTATTTGATATTCTGTGCCTAACAATTAACTACTTTGTTGTCACAATATCACTACTGAGTCATCAATGTTTAGAACATTTATAAGTTCATCATATGAACTTTTACATCCATAGTGTCAGTCTGTGTTCACAACTGAAGTAGAATAGAATTAATGACTATTAGTTTGAAACCCTTCCAACTAACAACATTTCTCCTTTCAAATCAAACATATTTTAATTTATGATCACTTTTGTCATTATGGAATCTTGCATCGATGTAACCATTTACATCCAACTATTCCTTTATTTCTATCTTTAATTATTATAATTCTATCCTTATATACTTATCAAGCATTAATGGATATCTTTAATGACTTTCCAAAAACCCTTATTGGAATTTAACATTATCTTATCATGTCCAATACATACAAGGTTATATGGGATAATTACATTTGTAGCATTCATGATAGATCCATTTCTACAGCCTATGGCATCTTAATCATGTTATTTCCATTCTTCACAAGAATTGGAACATATGGCTCATGAGAGACTAATCCATGTTCTCTCTTATTGAATCCTTTTGTGTTGAACTCTTTCAACACATTGGTATTGTATGTGCTTAAACTTATATTGTGAAACATTTAAGAACTATCTCATAGATTTGATCCTTATTTCATAAAATGTTTCACCTTATTCTTCATTATTGAAGAGTTTTTCATGCTAATTCTCAATATTCACAATACTAAGATGTTATTCCTCATCATATGTGGAACATTCATATATGCTCCCACTAAATTTTTTGTAATCATAGATTTCATATTTTATCTTGTTTCAAGTCAAACACCTTGACTATCATGTCAAAATAAAAGATGCCATCGCTGAGATGCTTATTTCAACCTAGATTGAACATTGTAGTTTACATACTTTATTTGCATTCTTGAAGTTATGAAATGTTTTAGGTTGTGTCGCGTATACATCCTCTAATGTATTCCTTTTAGGGAATCCAGTTTCTATGTTCATATGCTAAATCTCTTCGTCTATTTTAGCCACAACAACAAGCCTAACAATTGGTAAAGGAACTTCTATCATGTTTGACAACTTGAACTTGATTTAAAATTATTATTCAACCAATTTGTCTTTTTATGTTATCCATGTAGATCCTTGCAACAAGACTCTATTGAACCCTTTTGGTATTACCCCTTTAGGTGTACATATCAAGGTCCTACCTTGTTATCTCACATGGACATCAAAACATCCTTGATCCATTACCTAGATTATGGTTTTCATTAGCTTCTAGTTGACTAGTTGGCTCATCATGTTATGACCAACCCATCTGAATCATTGGTTTCACAATCCTTCAATCTCATATATGTTCTAATATAAGTATTTTATTTTGTGTTATATGACGAACCTAAGATTCCACAACAACTTGTGATTCTCTTAGTTCTTGTCATACCCTTTTGTTGATACTCCCACTGATTCTTTAGGAATTCAATTATCCTATTAAACAAACAATTTTGTCATTGGATTGGAATTAATAGTAATATTCAACAGTCATGGTTTATGGATAAACCTATTCAATAAACTACTTTCTCAATTTAGGATTCAATCCCTTAGACATATTGGAGCATTCACAAATCACAACATATATGATGTCTTTATAAAACATTCATATGGTACATGATTCAGTGAAGACATATTGGAGCATTCCTAAATCACAACATATATGATGTCTTTAAAAATCATTCATATGGTACATGATTTAGTGATAGGTATATATTAATGAGGATATAAGAAGATTAGATTAATTGATAGTTATATTATCATGGTATAATTCCTTCATCCTGACACATGATCATGCTCAGATGTAGTTTACTTGTGATACATTATCATAGTTCCTTCTTGAAGGTTCTCAAGGTATTGATGTAAAAGTAATTCAACATTTGATCTCATCAAAGTTTCTTAATACTTTCATCAAAGTCATACTCCATTTATAATCTCCTTGAACACTTTAAGAGATTTATGTTTCTATTTTACTGAGTACATATCATCATATTACCAGTAAATGAAATGAAGTATAAATAATTATCTATAGAATTCTTCCATGATATCTTCAAGCATCAAATGTATGAGGTTTGATGGAAGACATATCCTCCTACTACATCTAGTGAAGGATGTCATGTTATATTGTGCGTAAATAAGGCATTGCTTGTTTCCTTAGGTTTAATAACCAAGGGAATCTAGATTAACATCAACATGTATTTCTAGACATGCATCTCTTATATATAAGTGCAAGATGATTAATGCTAATGATAGTCTTGACATATCAATTAAAATCCTTTGGTATTAACGTTGAAAAATTTATCCAAGATTCTTTCAAAGAAAATAACATCAGATATTTGGGCATTGCCATGCAAGATCATATCTTTTGAAATAGAAACATTAATATCTTACTTTATTGATTTATCATTCGTGTCATACAAGATGCTTTAAAGTAAATATTTTTGTTTTCTTGGCATAATGAAATACCAGTTCTATTAACTCTATTACATTCCCATTGGGATAATATAAATTTAAATGTAGAGTAAAGCTTTTGTAACTCTTACTCCATCTTGTCCATCTTTGTCCTTCATGATGGCTTTTACTTGTTGTCAGATCATGCACATCAAGTATGTCAGATCTCTGTTTGGTATCGCATACCAAAAAGAAGAAGTAATAAAATTTATCTTATAATGCTTATACCTGAAGTAGAGGCCTCGATATCTTACTTCTTCTTTTTTAGTTCCTCTAACAAGAGTGGGCAATTTCTTTTCCAATGTCCAGGCTATTGACAATGATGACAATTGCCTCTTTTCTTTATTCCTCCCTTTGACTTGAGATTTGAAGACTTGGGCTTTTAGCCAGATTTAGAACTTTTATTAGCTTTGCCTTTTCCTTTAGACTTCCCCTTTATATTTATAATCACCATCACAGACTTGGGATTGTCTTTCTTCATATGTCCCTCAGTTGTTCTTAACATGCCCAACAACTCTGTCAAAGTTTTTTCAAAGTCGTTCCTGTTGTAGTTCATGAAAAATTGACTATAAAATTCTAGCTGAGACTACAAAATCACGTTAGTGGACATCTCTTAACCCAAGGGGAATCTTAGTCTAGCTAGGCTCTCTACATACCCAATCCACTTGAGCACATGAGGACCTATTGGATATCCTTCTACCATGTTACATTTGACCAATGCCTTGGATACATCATATTTCTCTTATCTTGCCTGATCTTGGAACATGTTTTTGAGATGTGTGACCATATTAATAAAATCCATGCTCTCATGTTTACTCTATGAATCATAGTTTATGGAGAATAGCATCAGACACTTGACATCCATAGCATCTTTAGTATCCTTATTGTAAGCATCCCTATCGGCCCAAGTAGCAGTTGGAAGGGGTTCCTCTTATTCTGGAGTCTCTAGTACATAGAGCTTTTGTTCCTGTGTGAGAACAATTCTTAGCATCATGAACTAGTAGTCGAAGTTGTCCACATTAAGCTTGTCCTTCTCAAGGACCAATCACAAAGAAAAGTGATTGTTGTTTGTTTCCATTTAATTCTACAAAATAATTTACAATTTTGTTAAAAACTAGTTTTAATTTGATTTGATTTAAAATTTAGGTGATAATAATTAGGTCTTTAATTAATTATCATTCTCATTATTTTGTTCAAATTGATAAGCCTCAAGTATCAATTCAGAAAAATATAGTGAACAATATTCTAATGAGCCAAAATCCAAGATAATTCAACTATGACCCAATCAGGATCAACATACATAGTCAACTATCAAGATAGGAAACTTTTGTTATTCACATCATATGCAATTCTAGATAGACGGTATGTGAAACTATTTTCCATAATCATATTTCATTGTTGGCATTAGACACTCTAAGAATCACTAGTTAAGTCTGACCCAATAGCCAATACGATAATAATGCACCCGACACACCACACTTTGGCGTAACCTACACTTAGTCGAACATAATTTTCATGTGTATTACTTATTGGAAAGCATCTTAGAGTTAATATATTTTATTTGAGGGATTTTATATATATCATACATATTTGATTTGAGGGATTTTATATAAATATATATACATATATTGTATCCAATAACCATATATATAGTATGTATCATATACATACTATATCTTACAACATAAACATGCAATATAAAATAGAAAGCGACGATTATGGTCATGTCTACTATAATTTCTTGGATCTATAAGTAATTACTACCTCCTAGGTCAATAACCATATCACATGTATGAACCTATTATTGGTGTAGATCTATGCTTGCCAATCTGGGTAGATTGATTGAACCCTTGAATCTGTCATCTCACCTATTGGCGGGTCAGTGGGTCCTCATGGACAATCATCTACCCTCTTGTACGATTGATGTTTAGACTCATTCTAAATGGTTAGTTGGGTCCACCAGGTGGTTGTCTGGCTCCATAGTTTTGTCCTATGTGGTCCTCCAGATGATCGAATCATCTCACAAAGTGGCCGTCTCATATAACGATGATCATCTTTGTCATTGCAAGAAAGGAAATTATCCCATTGCTACTTTATTACATTTTAAAGAGAAACCTTGAGTTACATTAAAGGGGATCAAAGGTAGAAAAGAATTAACTTACATAGGGAAGAGGGAGATAGGGGCTCGGTATGCAGACCAAGATAAATAGGAATAAAACTAAACATCCAACCACACACAGATATTTGGTACTAGACATAACCATGCTACACATCCACCATCAAAACTGCTTTTAGGGAATTGTGTGTAAATTGCATACATATCATATTGTGTGTGTATATATATATATATATACACACACACACACACATATATATACATATATATTAGTTTGGGATTATGTGGTTTTTGATCTGATAAGCATATGAGACAGATTAAATATTTACATTGTATGAAACAACAAATAGACAAAACAAAAAATCCAATCATATCAATTATCCTAAAGCATAGTAAATTGACGTTGCTCTGATACCATATTTGGGAAATGTGGGCATAGAATAATGAAGCAGAAATAAAAAATTTATCTATCCATATTCCCATGACAGTAAGATTGCATCAACTACTATGAAATATGAAGGATGGTTTAACGAGATTATACATGGTCCTAGAGCAAGTCCAACGACTATAACTCATTGTAGTTGCAACTATCTTCTAGTTGCTCTTGTGCAGCTCATGGTCTTCACCACAAACAATGGACATGACAGCTTCTATAGTGACTCTTGTTGTCTCGCCACAGACTATAGGCTGAAGTTGCCCTCCCAGTGGCAGCCAAAGGACTCCTGCCTCTAGAGTAGTCCTCACAGACCAACTAGAACTCATATCATTCAACTAGGATAGATAGGAAGGAGTTGTCCCTCTCATTGGTGTACTAGTCACTAACTTTCTCTCCCACAACAATGATCCTCAATCGTTCTCTTCCTTAGATATCCCTCCCTAGTTGGGTAGGACTTGCTTAGGCTCTCTTGGTTATCACAACCAGAGAAGAAAAAAATTGTCAGAGAAAATGATTCTAATTTTTTGTGGTATTTTTGTACTCAGGGAATCCCTCGATTCTCTTCTATTTATAGGTGGGGTTTGTGCCAATGTTTCCAGTACATTCGGGATATCTGCGAGAGTGGAAAGGACTGGAAGATCTTGAATTTTCACAACTTGCAAGACACCAAATGGTCATTTGTAAGTCCAGACAGTCATCTTGTACTGTGAGATGGTCGTCTCACACTGTGAGATGGTCATTTTGTAGTTTCCCAAATGCATATGAATTTGAAAATTCATTTCCCATTAATGCTAAAAATTAATTCCTTACACTACATGAATTTTGCAATCAAGACTAATTTTGGAAATTATATAGAACCTTCCTCCAGCCTAACTAAGCTATCATGCTCATGCGAGACATTCGTCTTGCTCACTAAGATGATCTTCTGGTGAGCCAAGCCAAACTGGTTGGTTCAACAAAATGAACTGATTGGTTCACACCTAAGTTATGCATATATTATAAAATTTAATTATTGATCATCCTGACAACCCAAACGACCATCTCAACACTTGAGATATTTGTTTTTTACTCTAAACGGTCATCTCACCCTGTGAGATGGTCATTTCGCAGGGCAGTCTACCAATTTGTTGCTTGAATTGAGTACCTAATCACTTTAGTAATCAATTAAATCATCATTCAAGATTAAACTCCTCTTCTAGATGAGTTCCTATGTGTGTGACCATGTAGATCCCATATCACATTGGTAGTGAATTTCCATAACTATCTCATGACATCACAAGCAGAGAGTGGTGCCTAGTCGCACATCAGTGCCATCTAAGTGAATGGAAAGTTGGAGAACAACTTCAACCTACAATTTGTGTAAGGTGTTGTAGTGATTGTATAATTCCTTTGTCACTGATATCTAGAGTGAATTTAAGGCATGGAGTTGTGATCCTCTCAACATTCAACCAAAGCTCCTTGAACTAAGAGTAGAGTGTATGAGATAATGTGACCTCAATATCATATATTGATTCACATGTGCATGCACATGCATTTATCAATCTCGCTTGTCAAGTAGCTTGGATATCAATCTCTAATAGGAGGGACAATTCATATCTCTATCACTCACAGTAAGTCCCCATGTATCAAAGTCACCCTATCATCACCATTATAACAACTTATGCTTTAGGATCATGTTTGAAGACGTAAAAGCATATCTAACGACATGTGATGAGTGTAGCAATTTTAGGTCTAAGAATCGCAATCACCACCTTCACTATGAGAGATGACTATGACAACCAATGGTGGTTTCCATGTGTCGCTCTCAAGGTGGTTATGTCGGATACACTATTCCCTAACATGTATCTATGTGCTTGGTTTGATATTGCCATATCATGATTAATGAGATTCAGTCATCAATTAACCCACACTCTAGTCTTATGTGTTACCGGTGTCTATCTACCTTCCACAATAACAACCAACTAGGGACATAATAAGAATGTACATAATCTTAGCATTCATATGATCTCATTCTCCAAGTCATGTACTTGATGACATGTGTCATTAAGTATTGTCATTCTTTAGATATTCATAATTTTTCCTGATTAACTCATAACTGAATGAAAAAAATGAACAGGAAGCTTGTCTTTATGATTATTAATCAAATCCATTATTTTATATGCCATGTCAATTATCACATGATTGTCTCTATGGGCATACCTTACAAACAATTGGCTTCTGTGTATGTATGCTTGTATAAATGCTTGGCTTTTACTTACTTGGTTGAGATATTGTCACTATGACTAGTACTTTCATGTTTGAGTATTCTATATTGACAAACCTTGAACACAATATACATAAATCCATCATGAAACCTGATGTTGACATAATGGATACAGGAACTCAAAACATGCTTTGTATAAAATGATGTCATTAAGTTTTCTTGCTTTGTTTCTTCTTCTAGATTATGATCATGTTTCTAGCCAAGCAAGTTTTGTATTACTCTTAAATTGTTTAAATGTCTTTTCATAATGTACTTAATGCTTTAGCATTAATATGTTTTGTTTATCGATATTTTAGTTACTAAATGAATATCCACTGCATTCAAGACTCTAAGATCAGAAATGAAATATCTTATTATGCTAGAAGTAGATATGGGCACATGTTTATGTATCTCCTTTTAGTATCTTGTTATATCTTATATATTGTTACTACTTTTTTATATATTGCATGTGAGAACTACTTGTGCCATTCGAGGGACAAGAGCCCAAGTTCACTCACCTTTGACTTTGTAGCCATTAGGAGTAAGGAGTTAGGGTAAAAAACGGTTCCATAATAAATGGTATCAGAGTGAAACACATAGGACTATATATATCTTTAAGACATAACACATATTAAGAGCCCAATGAGGAATAAAATCTTCTCCTTAAAGTTTAGAGAGTCTTCTAGCATCTCACCTCTTCTTTAAGGACCACCTAAGCCAACCGAGTAGATGATGATTAGTTAGTCTTCTCATCTTCTCATGTGATTCTTCTCTCTTGACTATTAATCACATGACATATCGATTGTGGGTAGCTTATGCATGGGAAAAGTAAGACTCTTTTAAAATCATGAAAGATGATTAAGATGATGATGCCATGATCTGACCTTGATTGGAAAACTTGATTATGACTAATGAAAGTACTCTTGTAGTTAAGTACTCATGTATGATTCACTTAGATCATGCTAACTCAACTTTATCAAACCTAGACTACACGCTTTCCATGTTTGAGGTAAATTGAAAATGATCTTGATATGATGAGATAAGGAGGATCCTTACATTATACCTCATTTTGATGAGGTCCCTATTTGATTGAATTCATGATGCCCTATTATTGACTAAACCTCAAACAATTTTAAGCAAAAATTTTCCGTTTTGATATATACCATGATTATGCCTTGAAATGACTATGCTCTTGGACACTCAAACTAATAATGAAAGAATTTTATACAAGAGACTTTTTCCTATCAACTTGTATGCCTCTTTATAATCTCAATTATGAATGATATGATGGATTCTATGACGTCCCATGCCACAAACCACAAGAGAACTCAATACTAGTCTCGAAGGCAAATTTAAATAAATTGATAATTGGAAAACACTGGAAATTAAAACCACATTCATTAAGCTCCCAAATAGAAAGATATTAGTCCTTTTTGTCACAAGGTACTTACCATTTACGCCATCATCATGTTATAAGAAAACAAGTCCCAAACATATATACATATCCACCGTAACTTTACATGAAGAGAACACACAAGTCGAACCATGTATCGAAAGCACGTGTACAAAACACACCCCCAAACCATCCTAAAGACCTAAGTGTACATGGATGATTGTAGGACTCTGATAACAAAAGGACCAACAACAACATTTTCAACCTTGTCAGCTACTGTCCTTCTTGCTGCTACTCAACTTCTGCTGCACGATCTCTACCTCCTTGTGCACATCCACCTAAAAATATGTGGGAAACCCATAGGGTGAGATTCCAAATCCCAGTGGGAGATATAACTCTCTACCAACACTATTATTAGCATGGATAGGAGTGTTAAGAAATAGCAGTACGACTACAACTACGATAAGTAGGTAATTATCACTAACAGAATAATCAACTACAATTAGATTATGAAACATCTTATCATTGTATAAGGAATATGAAGAACATGTATATTTACTACCAACTATACTATACAAAAGAAAGCAAGTCCTCATTCAATATTCCCATATTTGATCCTATGCAAGTATGCTACACGACTGATTACATGTTTATTATTATGCCCCGAGGATTTGAGTTGTACCACCCAAATCCAACTGACCACTATTAAGTCGAAATTGGTGCCATAAAAGGTCTATGGAAGAGTCTGAATCCACAACCTCACCCCCTCGATCAGTATGACTGAAACTGTAGTGACATCACCAGTCAAACTATTATCAGTGACATATAGTCTAGCTCAAAAAGTCTAGCCCGCCTTGATACAGGTCATGACACTAGAGGAATTGAGATATGGCCCGTAGTTGTACTCCCACCAGGGTATGGCCCATAGCCAATCATGTATCACATGTCACTAAGCTACAGCCTGCATATGCACTCCTGTCAGGGTATGGTCCACAACCAATCTTGTATGACATATCACTAAGAGATCAGCTCATGCATGGTTGTCTCATATATCCTATATGTAAGGGGATATTTGTCCTCATCCCCGTATATTCAAAAATATATACTTTGAGTTAAACTTGTTTCATATTTAGCAAGTGTTGGCATGGAATGGATCTATGGCACTGGACAAAACTACATGATTAAGTTCCACTTGATTTGTAAGTCATTTAAGTGTCTTTTAGCA
Source organism: Alisma plantago-aquatica (assembly GCA_963693085.1). Taxonomy (NCBI): domain Eukaryota; kingdom Viridiplantae; phylum Streptophyta; class Magnoliopsida; order Alismatales; family Alismataceae; genus Alisma; species Alisma plantago-aquatica. Next base: position 297,032,580 of record OY856409.1, on the reverse strand, counting down.
TCAATCAAGTTACAACATATAAAATCATAACAAATTCTACAAGGATAAGGGCATAGTACTCTTCTAGTAGATAAGAACATATGGGGGTGAACTTTTCACACTATAACCACATGATTCTTGTATTATTGCCATTTATCACATCACCGATAGCATAATTACATGTTATTGGATGCCAATGCCTCAGTTCTGCTATTCTGTATCATAAGTGCCTCAACATGCCTCTCAAGTCTCATTTGACCTATATCATGTCTCATAATCATAGCACACACTAGCTATGATTATCAAGCTCATAACACCTACATGGTTAGAAATTCATAAGCAGGAGAGGTAATCACATAACATTCTAACCATTCCAAAATGGAGAAACAAGCAAGATCACCATTCATTAGTATTAGGGTTAGGTTTTCCTTTTAACCAATTATGGTTTAAAAGACTAGGTTCAACCATTAGCCCTCGAACCATCACCCTCCATCATCTTGGCATGTGTAAAGATTTGGAAGCATCATTACAATTGATTAGATAACATTCTTAAACAACATTGTATATGGCTTATGTATTGCATGTATACAGTTATCATTGGGTGTTTACATGTGTTTGTTATCCACCTATGATCACCCTATGTTGACCACATAACCACATAGGTTACGATCACCTACCATGGTCCATGACGAGACCTTGCACCTCTAAACCATGTCACGCCCTCGACACTTATGGTTAGGGTTTCACCAAAGCATATTGACCAGAGGTGTCTCGACACCAATCCATGTTGCGACCCAAGACGATCAAACTCCACCCATGTCATGACCCAAAACCATTATAGTCATGACCCCACTCTCTAGGGTGAGTCTCAGCTCAAGAAAGATAGGTCCAACACCAAGGGTAACTCAGCCACCACCCACAAAGGATCTCAATCTATCATCACTAGGTCAAATTCAACATTAAAGGAGCACATCGACCCAAGAGCTATCAAGGTCATAACCACCATGAGGGGAGTGTGGCAACCTCCCAAGATGTACCACCTAGGTCACCAAAATAGAACTAAAACTAAAGGTGAAACCATGGTTACCATGAAGAAAGGTCACATACAACCAGTCACCAAAACCCTAAGTCATGGGTCAAGAAACTACCAAGGTAGAACATTAGCCAAGGAAGAAAAAACCAAGTTTAGGATAAATAAAACTAAACCTAACATCCCTCAAAACCTCTAGGTGTACAAACACCATGCATGGGGGTAAGGTTAAGAGCAACACGTGGAGAAAAACCTTTACAACACATCATCTACCAAAACAGGTACAAAAGGTTAGGGTTTCGGATTGCTTTCCATCCAAGGAAGGGATCACCACCAAACAAACTCTAGAGATTACCAATAAGCACAATCATGGACAGAAGGAAACTTAGAGAAAGAAAATAATAATAAATATCATAAAGAAGTGCAATAATAGAGTAGGCTTAGTGTTATATAACCTGCCTCAAGAAGATCACCACCAAAGCTCTAAGAACACGATCCAAGGGTTGGGAAAGCTCAACCAAAAGATCCACACTCGACCTCAAGAGCACATCAAAAAAAGGGGAAGCACTAAGGTCAAAGGGTACCTCAAGAAATAGAGAAAAACTTCAAAACCAAAATAAAAGAGAGAAGGGGGGGGGGAGAGAAGAAACACCCCTCTCACTTGGGTGTCGCCTTGTCAAAACATGGCATATTACCCTTGTGATGAGGAGCTTACTCCTAAGAACGACCACCATGTCAAAAAAAATCTAAGTTCAAGAAAGAGGAAGAAGATGGGGTAGAACATCCAAAGAAAACATCAAAGAAAGAAGATAAACACTAACCAAGATTGGAGATGACCAAGGATCACCACAAGCACCACATGCAATGGACGAACCACCTCCAAGGCACCAAGAACACTCATTATTTCTCCACTAAGATCCAAGGACAAGAACAAGAGAATGGAGGAAGAAGATGATAGAAAAGAACCATTTTCATGGAGAGAAGAGGGTTCATACAACAAAGGAGGAAGGAGGTAAGATAAAGGATGAGGTGTCAATAAGATAGGGCTCCAAAGAGACACTTGTACACTAAAAGGACCAACATCAAAAACATGCAACCACTTAAGCATGACATGCAAGACATGGTGATACACTCTAGGTAGTGTCTCAACCACCTATGTAACTCCACCCTCTATGTTGCGACCGCAACACACGAAGGGTCTCCATGGTCATAACACACCCTAACAACACCACTAGGCTGCGACACCAAGACCACCACAACAACCTAGGTTGAAACACACCTCTCCAAGCCTTTGTCCTAACCCATGACAACCTTGGTTGTGACCACCACACCAAGGGGAAGTGTATTGATCGTGACACCCCCTCAACAAGCCCTAGGTTGTGACCTAGTTCAAGACAAACGAACAAAGGTCACAAGGTCAAAGCACACCAACCCTAGAAAACCCTAATCACCACTAAGGGTGACACCACACAATCGAGGGTCAATAAAAATTCCCCAAAGAACCACACTCTCTCTCATGAAGCCTAGAGAGAGAATGAACACTCTAGAAGTGGAAAATTACACATAGACCCCCTATATTGGGTAAATTGCAATTTGCTCCAAAACTAGCATAGAAAGCACAACCATCACCAAACAAGATCAAACTTGAAACTTAAGCTCTCCACAAGTCATAAACACATCTAAAAAGATTATAGAAAGGTTCTAAGCATATGATTAAGCTAAAGCAAATAGGGTTACTCCAAAAGTTAGGTCGGGGCCCTTACAAGCCATAAACCGCTAACAAGGAATTCGCCCCTGAAATCCTAAGAGAAAAGAGAGGGTACTTCTTCTTCATCTCTTCCTTAAGCTCCCATGTGGCTTCCTCAATACCACATTGATGCCATATAACCTTCACAAGCACTATGTCCTTCTTCTTCAGCTTCTTTACTCTTCTTTCAAGGATCAACACTGGGCCTTCAACATAGGACATGTCTTCATCAAGCTCCACCTCCACATGTTGTAACATCAACTCTGTATCAGGATGGCACTTTCTCAACCTACTCACAAGAAACATTGGATGCAACCTGTGCAACTCAAGTGGGAACTCCACCATGTAGGACACCTTTCCAACACGTGCCACCATAGGGTAAGGTCCAAAAAGTCAACTTACCCTTCTTCCCATACCTCAAAACACCTTTCTAGGGAGAGACCTTGAGGTATACCATGTCTCTCACTTGGAACTCTAACGGTTATCTGCATACGACTTATGTCTATCATGTGTTGCCTTCAACTGTTGTTGTATGACTTTGATCTTTTCTATCGTCTATTGCATAAGCTTAGGACCAAGAAGCTGGTATTCTCCCATATCATACCAACACAACGGAGACCTACAACGCCTCATATGGTGCCATGTCAATGCTTCTATGATAACAATTATTGTAGGAAAACTCTATCAGACTGAGGTGTATGTCCCAACTACCCAAAAACTAAAGAACACAAGCTCTTAATGGATCCTCCAAGGCCTAAATGGTCCTCTCAGACTGACCATCTGTCAGTGGGTGAAAGGCAGTGTTGAACCTTAACTACGTACCCAAAGTTGTGTGTAGTCTCTCCCAAAATCAACTTTTGAACTGAGGACCTCTATCATACATGATAGTTGTTGGAACACCATGCAAATGCACTATCTCATCAACATAGATCTAGGAAAGTTTCTCAGCCATATACATAATCTTCAGAGGAAGAAAATGTGCTGAATTGGTCAACATGTCAACGATCACCCAGATGGAATCATGACCTTCTGATATAGGCAACACTTGCAATGTCCCTATAGGATTTTGATGCTTGTCTTTGACCTTCTAACACACAATGCATCTCACAACGAAATTGACCAAGTCCTTATTCAAGCCAGGCCACCAATATATATCTTTCAGATTATGATACATCTTGGTGCCATTTGGGTGCATAGCATACATAGATGAGTGAGCCTCTTCCAGCACCATCTTTCTGTCATTAGCATCACGAACCACAATTATGCCATGGTAACAAACTATCCCATCAACTGAATTGTGGAAGCCATCACACTTCTTGCTACCAAACTCTGATCTAATTTGTTGTATAATGGTATCAAAATGTTGTGCCTCTCTGATATGTTGTCTTACAGTGGGCTTCACCTATAATTGTGCTAACAATCCTGCTAGCAAGAAAACTTCCAACTTAACATTCATCTGATGTAGGGAGATCAGCATGTCTCACTTGTGGCACACCAAAGAACTCAACTGGGCTCTATCCATAGGAGAAGATGAAGACTTCCTACTAAATGCATCTGCCATAACATTTTCCTTACTTGGATGATAATCAATCGTGCAATCATAATCCTTTATTAACTCCATCTAGAGCCGCTACCTCATATTCAACTCCTATCGTGAAAAGATGTACTTCAGAGTCTTGTGATCCGTGAAGATCTAAAACTTCTCTCCATAAAGGTAGTGCCTTTAGATCTTCAAGGCATGAACTATAGTAGATAACTCTAGGTCATGGTTTAGGTAATTCTCCCCATGTTTCTTAAGCTGTCTGGAAGCAAAAGAAACTACTTGCTTGTCTTGCATCTGCACACAACCCAAACCATTGCTGGACGCATCACAAAAGACTGTGTATCCTTTTCCTTTCTTAGGTAAGACCAGAACTAGACACTTGTCAACTTCTCCTTCAATGTCTAAAAATCATGCTGACATCTATCATCCTAGACAAATGGCACATCTTTCCTTGTCAACTTTGATAGGGGCAAAGTGATAGCACTAAAATCCTTGATGAACCTCTTGTAATAGCCTACCAAACCTAGAAAACTGTGCACTTCTATTGGCGTCTTTGGCTTCTCCCACTCTTTCACTGATTCAACCTTCTTGGGATCCACAAAAACTCCCTCGACAGATATAGCGTACCCCAAAAAATCTACCTCCTTTAACCAGAACTCACATTTGCTGAACTTGGCATAAAGCTAATGTTGCCTCAGCATGGTCAATGCCTAATGAAGATGATGTTCATGTTGCTGACTATCATGACTGTATATCAAGATGTCATCTATGAAGACCACCAAAAATTGGTCAAGAAATGACCAGAATACTATGTTCATCAAGTCCAAGAACATTGTTGGTGCATTGGTCAGTCTGAACGACATAACCACAAACTCTTAGTGACCATACTTCGTCCTAAAATCTAACTTAGATACGTCATCCTCGTTGATCCTCAATTGGTGATATCATGACCTGAGGTCTATCTTCGAGAACACTATCGCGCTACGCAACTGATCAAACATGTCATCTATTCTTGGCAAGGGGTACTTGTTCTTTATCGTCACCTTGTTCAACTTCCAGTAGTCTATACACAGTCTCATGGACATGTCCTTCTTGATGAACAGAACTAGAGCACCCCAAGGTGACGTATTGGCCTGATGAAACCTTAGTCAAGTAGCTCTTGCAATTGTCTCTTCAATTATTCCATCTCTTTTGGAGCCATCTTGTACGGTGTTTGGGCTATCAGTTGCATCTCGGGGACCAGATTGATCTCAAAATCAATCTCTCAGGGTGGGGTAACACCTGGAAACTCCTCAGGAAACACGTCCTCATACTCTCTGACAATTGGAACCTCCTGAATACTGGGAATCATCACCTTAGTATCCAGTACATGTGCCAAGAATGCCTCACAACCCTGTCAAAATAGCTTCATTGCCACCATCATTGATACCAGACACGTCAGAAGTATCTTCATGTCTCCTTGGAAGATCCATGTCTTACTACCATGTACAAACGTCACCTACTTGGAACTACAATCCAAGACCACTCTATAGTTTTTCAATTTTGTCCATTCCAAGGATTACTTCAAACCCATGCATTTCAAGTGGTATGAGATCCACTTGAGTGTTGTTCCCTGAAAAAGAAAGGACACAGGAAGGACACACCTCCGGCAACATTGTAGAACCAACTAATGGGGTTTCTAACAACAAACTATCCCTCTTATGACTAATAAGCAAAAGACAAGTGTCAAGCATGAGTGATAAAAGAGTGTGTTTCACCCGGGTCAACCAAAACAGAAAAATTAAGAAGAAGACTAATCATAATGAAATAACTCCATCTAACATGTCACTACTCACGGGTTGACTACTGCCTCTGGCTTATTCATAGCATAGAATCTAGCTATTGCATGTTGTTTCCCCCGTCCTCTACTTCCCTAGAAGATGATCCAGCCTGTGATGCTTGGCCACATCCTCATCCTCCTACAACATTGTTCTGTTATCTCTAAGAGCCCTACTGGCTCTACCTTAGCTACTGGGTCACCTCGTCATGTCTCATCAGACACTCCCATTTCAAATGTCTTGTCTGTCCACAATTGTGGCAAGCTCGGGTCTCAACTATGGCCTAGATGACCCCATCATTGACACTGACACATTGCTATAAGCTCCAGCGGGTGGAAGAGTATGGCCTCTTCCTCTGATCGGTGACCATTGTGTCGGAGCACTGTACCTCTGTGATGATGGTGGTGTAGAAAACCTCAGCTTTTTAAAGCCTTCTGATGACTTTCCTTGGGACTATGCAGGCCTCTTCCTGGCACTTGCCTCCTTCTTCCTTATCACAGATCACTCTACCCTCTGAACAGACTCCACAAATGTGGCAAACTCTTCTTGGTTCTCCAAGGCAGCCGCTGGGGTAGACAACTCAACATTCATCCCCTAATCAAAATGGTGAATCCTCTCATCATCTATAGAATCCATGTGAGGACAGAACTAAAGAAGCTTCAAAAACTTAGCCTCATACTCGTTGATGGTCATGGATCCCTGCCGGATCTTCTCAAACTGTCTGATCTTCTCATCCAGATAGGTCTTTGGAAAGTACCAAATGAAAAACTCATGTTGGAAATCCTCCCAACCTACAACCACACCATCTCTCTTCTCCTTTTTATGGCCCACCAATGGCCAACACTCCTCTTCAAAGGTACACCACATGCTTAACCCAATCTGCCTCTGGGATTATGAGGATCTTAAAGGCTTTCTCAAGCTCAATAAGCCACAGATCCACATCCACCAGATTAGCTAACCCAACATACTCCACTGCCCCAACACAACAAAGACACTCAAAGGTCTTCCCAGTACCTAAAGATTCTGCATTGGGAATCGATGCCCTAGGCTGAGATGTAGGCATCCTATCCACCATATGCATCATTGTAGCCCTAAACCACCATAAAAAACTAAACGACATGGTTTTCAATCATGGCCGGGTCGAAATGGGGACCCTCAGGCACCCAATCTTCTCAAGCATGGTTCCTTGCACCACTACCTAGTGCAGCAACACCACTCTCAACAACGTATTCTTCATGTTCTCTAGATATCTTTAGGCTTTTTTGCTTCTTCTACATAAGTAGAAATTATTATAAGATAGACTAGAGGATACAAGAATAGACACAAACCCTAGTTCTAGGTCCCTATAGGCTCAGCAAACCTAAAGCTTTGATACCAACCAAACTATGACACCCCACACCACAAACCACAAGAGAACTCAAAACTAACTGCGGGGACAAACTTAAACAAATTGATAACTGGAAAATATTGGAAATTAAAACCACTTTCATTAAGATCCCAAACACAAAAAATCTTTACATATGAGTCCTTTCATGACACAAGGTACTTACCATTTATGTCATCATCCTATTACAAGAAAACATCTCCCAAACATATATACATATTCATTGTAACCGTACATGAAGAGAACATACAAGACAAACCATATACCAAAAGCACGTCTACAAAACAAACCCAAAAACCATCCAAAGGACCTGAGTGTACAGGTATGACTCTATGACTTTAACAACAAAAGGACCACCAACATCATTTCCAACCTTGTCAGTTATTGTCCTTCTTGCTACTGCTCAACTTATGTTGCATGATCTCTACCTCCTCATGCATGTCCACATAAAAAGATGTGGGAAACCCAGGGGGTGAGATTCCAAATTTCAGTGGGAGATATAACTCTCCACCAACACTATTATTAGAAATAGATAGGAGGGTTAAGAAATAGTAGTACGGCTACAACTAGGATAAGTAGGTAATTGTCGCTAGTAGAAAAGCAACTGCAATTTGATTATGAAACATCTTATCATCGTAAAAGGAATATGACACACATGTATATTTACTACCAACTATACTATATAAAAGTAAGCAAGGTTTCATCTAATATTTCTATATTTGATCATATGTAAGTATGCTACACGGCTAATTGCATATTTTTATTATTATTCCCTGAGGATATGAGTCATACCACCCAAATCCAACTGACCACTATTAAGTCAAAATTAGTGCCACACAAGGTCTATGGAAGAGCCAGAATCTATGACCTCACCCCCTCTATCAGTATGGGTGAACCTATAGTGACATCACCAGTCAAACTACTACCTGTGACATATAGTCCAATAGGACAAGTATAGCCCACCTTAGTACAAGTCACGGTGCTATAGGAACTGAGCTACGGCCCGCAGTTGCACTCCCACCAGGGTATGGCTCGTAGCCAATCTTATATCACATGTCACTGAATTACGGACCGTAGCTGCACTCCTGTCAAAGTATGGCCCACAACCAATCTTGTATAATGAATCACTAAGAGACCAGCTCGTGCATGGCTATCTCATATATCTTATATGTAAGGGGATATTCGTCCTCACCCCTGCATATTAAAAAATATGTGCTCCAAGTTAAAATATGTTTCATCATTCAGCAAGTGCTGACACTGAATGGATCTATGGCACAGGGCAAAACTGCATGATTAAGTTCCACTTGATTAGTTAAGTCAATTAAGTGTCATTTAGCATCAATCAAGTTACAACGTATAAAATTATAACAAATTCTATAAGGATAAGGGCATAATACTCTTCCAGCAAATAAGATCATATGGGTGTGAGCTTGTCACACTATCACCACACGATGCATGTATTATTTCCATTTATCTCATCATCGATAACATAATCACATCCTATGGGATATCAATCCCTCAGTTCAATTTTTTTGTTTCAGAAGTGCCTCAGCATGCATCTCAAGGCTCATTCAACCTATATCATGTCTCATCATCATAGCATATACTAGCTATGATTATCAAGCTCATAACACCTACATGGTTAGAAATTTATAAATAGGAGAGCTAACCACATAACATCATAACCATTCCAAAATGGAGAAACAAGCAAAATCATCATTCATTAGTATTAGAGTTAGGTTTTCCTTTTAACCAATTAGGGTTTACAAGACTAGTTTAAACCATTAGCCTAGAACCAACACCCTCCATCATCTTGGTGTGTGTAAGGATTAGGAAGCATCATTAGAGTTGATTAGATAACATTCTTAAACAATATTGTATATGTCTTATGTATTTTACATATATGGTTATCATTAGGTGTTTAGATATGTTTCTCATCCACCTACCATCATCGTATGTGGACCACATAACCACAGAACCACATAGGTCACAATCACCTACCATGGTCCATCTCACGACCTTCCACCTCTAAACCATGTCGCGCTTGTGACACTTAGGGTTATGGTTTCACCAAAGAACTTCGACCAGAGGTGTCTCAACCCCAACCCATGTCGTGACCCAACACAAACAACCTCCATCCATGTCACGACCCAAAACAATCATAGTCGTTACCCCACTCTCTAGGGTGAGTCTCAACTCAAGAAATACAGGTCCAATACCAAGGGTAAGTCAACCACCACTCACCAAGGATCTCAATCTATCATCACTAGGTTGAACTCAACCTCAAAGGAGTAGCTCGACCCAAGAGCTATCAAGGTTGAGATCATCATGAGGGGAGTTTTGTGACCTCCCAGGATGCATCACCTAGGTCACCAAAATAGAACTAAAACTGAAGGTGAAACCATGGTTACCATGCAGAAAAGGTCACATACAACCAGTCATAAAAACCCTAAGTCATCGGTCAAGAAACTACCAAGGTAGAACCTTAGCCAAGGAAGAGAAAACCAAGCTCAGGATAACCAAAACTAAACCTATTATCCCTTAACACCTCTAGGTTTACAAACACCATGCATGGGGGAAAGGATAAGAGCAACACATGTACAAAAACCTTCACAACACATCATCTACCACAACGGGTACAAAAGTTTGGGGTTTTGAAATGCTTTCCAACCAAGCAAGGGATCACCACCAAACAAACTCTAGATGTTACCACTAAGCACAATCATGGAGAGAAGGCAACTTAGAGGAAGAAGACAGTAATAAATACCATAAAGAAGTGAAATAATGGAGTAGGTTAGTGTTATATAACCTGCCTTAAGAAGATCACCACCAAAGCTCCAAGAACACGATCCAAGGGTTGGAAAAGCTCCACACTCAGCCTCAAGAGAGCTTCAAGAAAAGGGGAAACACCAAGGTCAAAGGGTATCTCAAGAAAGAGATCAGAACCTCAAAACTGAAACAAAAGAGAGAAGGGGGAAAGAGAAGTAACTCCCTCTGACTTGGGTGTCGCCTGTCAAAACATGGCATATTACCCTTGTGATGAGGATCATACTCCCAAGAATGACCACGATGTCAAAACATAGCCTAAAGCTGAGAAACAGGAAGAAGATGGGGTAGAAGATCCTAAGAATACATCAAATAAAGAAGATAAACACTCACTAAGATCGGAGATGAGGATCACCACATTCAAGGGATGAAGTACCTCTAAGGCACCAAGAACACTCCTTCATTCTCCACCAATCTCCAAGGACGACCACAAGAGAAGGGAGGAAGAAGATGACTGAAAAGAACCACTTGCACGGAGAGAAGAGGGTTCATATAGCAAAGGAGGAGGGAGGTAAGACAAAGGATGAGGTGTCAACAAGATAGGGCTCCAAAGAGACACTTGTCCTGTAAAAGGACCAACATGCAACCACATGCAACCAATTAAGCATGACATGCAAGACATGGTGATACACTCTAGGTAGTCTCTCAACCACCTAAGAAACTCCACCCTCTATGTTGCGACCGTAGCACACGAAGGGGCTCCATGGCCGCGACAAACCCTAAAACCACCACTAGGTCGTGACACCAAGACCACCACAAGCAACCTAGGTCAAAACACACCTCTCCAAGCCTTTGTCTTGCCCCAAGACAACCTTGGTCATGAACACCACACCAAGTGGAAGTGTCTCGACTGCAACACCCCCTTAACAAGCCCTAGGTCACAACCTAGGTTGAGAGAAATCAACAAAGGTCACAAGGTCAAAGAAGACCAACCCTAGAAAATCCTAATCACCACTAAGCACCACTAAACCAAGGGTAAAAAAAAGTTCCCCAAAGGACCACACTCTCTCTCATGAAGCCAGGAGAGAGAAGGAACACTATAGAGTTGGAAAATTGCACATCAACTTACTATATTGGGTAAATTGCAATTTGCATTGAAACTAGCACAGAAAGCACAACCATCATCCAAACAAGCTCAAACTTGAAACTTAAGATCTCCACAAGCCCTAACTACATCTCAAAACATTAGACCAAGGTTTTAAGAATATTATTTAGACAAATAAAATAGGGTTACTCCAAAACTTAGGTCATGGTCCTCACAGATTCAGATCTCAATTTTGCACTATTATGCTCAAACTCTCGAGTCCCCAATTTGACTTCTTGATTTCTAAAATATACCTTTACCTTGATCATGAAAGGAAGGGAACATTATTATGACCTTGATATTGCAAAAGATTGAAATACATTTTCCTTATTATGATCTATATCTCCAATATTGTGACTCTATGAATAACGATTGGATAATTGAAACTCTCCCTATTTGGATATACTTGATGATTCATGATTAATATGGACTAAGGTGCTAGAATGGGGTGGTAATTGACTTATGACTCCCCTAACATAGGTCAAACCCCTTTATGGCCACCTCTAAATGGTCATCTTGTTGATTATTAAGAGCATGGAAAGGTGAACCCTTCCACACAACTTTGATTTCTTTAGCTAAGTCCGTAATAGGTTATGCCTATGATGATATCAATTCTCGATCTCAAAATCTCAATTTCATGACAATATTGGAGTATAATGACATTGACTATAGCTAGTGGTCAATTTCCTAGAAATACTTAGGCCTAGATCATTCATCAACAATGAATACCATGAAAATAAATTCAATATTGATGCCATGAAATGTTGAATAATGCTTGAAATGTTTCTGATTGTTTTATATGGATGAATGATCACCCATAGAAGGGTGAGTTTATAAATTGATTTAAGAATTTATAAAACCTTGAATGTCACCAATATTTGCAGGGTTAAGTATACAAGCATGAAAGAACAAATATTGAATGTAATTTTTTAAAACCCAATATGCCATCTTTAAGGGACGTAAGGTATAGTCACTAAGGAGGTAGTTAATAATAGGTGACCAAGCCTGGGAGGGAAGGTCACCAAGAGGCCAAGCAAAAGAGGGAAGGCCAAAAATGAAGACCAAGACTAGGAGGGAAGGTTTCTAAGAGGTGAAGCACAGGAGGGAAGACCAATAGGAAGACCAAGCCCAGGAGGGAAGGTCACCAAGAAGACGAAGTCCTGGAGGGAAGGTATCCATGATCCCAATGTTGGGACATAAATTAAATGATGTGCACCCTAAGAGATGGAGAAAATTCGGGTTAAAGAATTACATAGAAAGTGATGAGCTCAAATGTTACTACAGAGAACACAAGAAAAATGAGAATGACATCTCAATAAAAACATTGGGAAGATTAGAGCCCTAAGTCACCGCTAAGGTATAAGACAAGAATCCAAACCCTATCTTCAAAATATTTGGGCCTATGGCTTTTATGTCCAAACTTGACTCTCAACATTGATTTATGAAATCTCAACTCATTATTATTAATCCCAATCATGATTTGACTCCTATTATCACTCTATTTGGATCATGAGATCACCCTCGATATATGAATAATGACTTTCATGTTCCTAAATATCAAAATTTTGAAACGATAACTATGATGATTTTATGACTTAAGGGACAACTCCATGTGGACTAGGGTGGGGCCTTCCATCGATTTTAAACACTGAATCATTATTGTTGAAATATGATGTTGGTCTTGAATTGTTGAAATATGAAATCTTGATCATGTAGGTATAACCCCACCTAGGGTAATGTAGAAGCTAGAACCCTAAATGTTGGGAATGAAAGGCATGCCTTACTATTGAATTCAAGAACTTTATTTGTTTGACCTAGAAGTTATCTCTCCAAATTGGTGAATCCATAGGATGAGTTATGTTATAACCTTAATTTTCTAAAATAATGTAATGAGATGTATAATTCTCTTTTAATGATAAATGAAATCTATGATTGATTTGTTTGTTTTAATTGGTGGATTTCGTGTGCAATGGCCTTGATTGTTCATTAATAGGCTTAGTTGGCCATTTAGTCCAATTAAAAAGAAAAGAGAAATAAAAAGAAAAAGGATTTTCCTAAAAAAGGAGAAATATAAGAAAAGGATAAATATAAAAGGAAAAGGTAAAAGGATGCTTCCCAATGGGATATTTCACACCTTTATGGTTCCTTAAGTACCAAGGGACTCGAGATAATAAGATAATGGCAAAGGAAAAAGAAATATTAATTAAAATTGGTTTAAGTGATGGATAACTTGGGAGGGAAGGAAACCTTATCATCCGTTGGATTTTGACTCTCAAATTTATTATACATTTAGATAATGTGAAGATGGAGTTTTCCCTAAAATTTGAGGGGAAAATGCTAATCGAGGAGAGAGAAATGATTTTTCCAAGTTATCATGTTTAAACCCATTTTAATCAATTTTTGGGATAATAGGATTTCGGAGGGAGATGACGGCCGTTGGATGACCCACGTGGTCCAGGGGACCACGGATCCAAGGGTAGCCATGCATCATCTACCCCGAGTCACAGAAGGATTGGGAGACAAACTGGGAATCCAATTTCCCATTATTAGAGACGATAATCTAAGGAATTAGGCAGTCCATCGACTTTGGGAGATTGTTCTGAAGCATCTAGACCCCGATTTCTAATGCTGTCGTCAATGAGGGAAGAAGTCCCAAATTCATGGGACTCCCAGACCTAGCCCTATATAAGGGAGGGTACTCAGGAGTACTAGCAAACTTAGAAACGATCCCAATTGTTGCGGAGCACGACGACGAGTTGAGCGACGACTTCAATTTCCAGTTCTAACCTAACCTACCCCCTCTGCAACCTGCGAGCCACAGTGGAGTTTCAGTGACTCGTTCGCAGTGAAGGTCAAGGTGGATTGCACAATTGAGTGGTGCATCAAGTTTGGACGACGACGACGAAGCTTCCTAGCACCTTCAATTCTCTACTGGTGGCCTGGAGCTCGAAGTCAATCGGAGAGTTGACCACAGCCCGTCGAGCAGTCGGAGGAAGACGACGATCGATAGATGTCTGATCACGGTCCACCATGATCCCGAGCACAGATCCAACAAGCGAGAGCAAGAGCGGATGTTTTATGTGTGAATGACAGAGATTGTCTGATCCAAGGAGCGGATCACCGGTCCACTGATCTCACGGCTGATGCTTTTCGGGTAAATATCTATCTCTGCCAATTAATTCTGAAAAGGCTTTTTCTTGATAAAATAGTTGAATTAAATAGAAAACATGGATGAAGAAACTTAATACATGAAATTTGATTAGAAAAATGCAAGGAATAAGTTAAAAATAGTTATAAGGCTTGAATCTATATTTTTTGTAGAAGTGTATTATTTTGATGAAAAAGATAATAAAATTCGGTTAGAAATTGTAACTGATGCTAGTAAATGATTTAAGGAGTGGTAATAGGTTAATTCGAGTATTATTGACCTATTATATGATAATGTTGAATACTAACCTATTTTAGATGATTAATTGTATGAAATTAGGGTTTTAAACCTAATATGATGGGTAATGCACTTAGAAACCCTAAATAGGGTTTATGTTGTCAAAAGATGATCTTAGGATATTTTATGAAAGATAGATGAGATAATTAGGGTTTGTGAGTAATTTTGTGTAATTAGGGTTTAATGATGTACAAATACGACAAAACCCTAAATTATAATGGAAACCCTAAAAAGGATTAGAAACCCTAGGAAGAAAGCTAGGTTTAATAGATCTTGATGGCATGACCAATGATAGGAAATTGTATGCATATTTCAGAAACACCTTGTGTGCTTAATTGATTATTGGATTTCTTGCTTGATTGGATTATTTCTATACTCAAATCAACGTGACAGGTATGCGGTTATCTATGGTTAACCACTTTAGTTTCCTGAAGGTTTTCCAGATGATTGATCACATTGAATGCAACCTATCAGTTTGAATGTTTAACATGCAAATTATAAAGACACTATGATTATCACAATGATGATATAGTGTGTATTCTCACACCTACATGCCACCCTGATGTAAGATGCAATGAGGTCAAGCCCAAGAGGGAAGACCCATGGGCACCATGAGAGGAGACCCCAAGCACCAAGCTTAGGATAGAGAAGGTGGCCTTTATTGCATGACTATTGTGCACCATGAGAGGTGACCCCAGGCACCAAGCTCAGGATGGAGAAGGTGGCCTTAAGTCAATGGCTAAAGAGAAACCCTAAAGGGGGTATTCCAGGGTTAGGGAAAAGGCAGTGGGGTTTGACACATTGAACTCATAAATTGAATTGTTAATTAACTTGATTGTGATAATTAGGTTGTTAGCCTTATGTGTGATATTTTTTCCCCACATACTGGCATATTCATATATGCTAACTGACATTTTGTTTGTCGGCGTTCTAGTTACAACTCTAAAAAGAACAAACAGTAAAGTAACACACTATGAAAATAAGAAATAAAGTGCAAGGAGGATTAGATAGAGTAGATTCAAGTTGTGGATAGAAATAGATATCCAAAGTTTTTAAAAGGTATGCAAAGTTTTATTTTATACCAGCTTTCAGTTTAGTTTGGTAGAATTACATAATTATTATTGATTAATTTTCGAACCTTTGATCCGGTATATTGGGATACAAACTTTGACCTCTTGGTCTCCCATAAGTGGGGGTTACTGGGAGGCGGGGTCGTTACAATTTGGTATCAGAGCATAGGTTCCTCATTTAATCTTTAATAATTATTAAATTTTACAAACTTTGTAGAACCCGAGGGAGTTATTAGAGGATTTTTTGAAAGACATAGGTGTCTAGAAAAGGATCATGTCTGAGGGCTGGCAATATTTTCCTCCGCACTGCTAGTCAGAATATGAGGACTCTAGGATCTATGTGACTGCCTGGCCAATGTCTTAGGATCTGACTCAAATAAGATACCTTTAGGACTCTCTCATCTATTTTTTTTCCTTCTCAACCCTAATTCAATTAAGATTCCATGTTTTAGGGTTTTCTCTCTCCTCTTCACCCTCTTGAAGTAAGGGTATGTATGATAAGATTAAGGAATCATCCACCAAATTAATGAAAAGCATGTAAACAAGACGTCATGGACATAAGCTTAATAGTTTAAGCATAGACTAAAGATTAGTTGCATGCTTAAGTCGTATGACATGTGTTGTCATGCCCTCAGGAGAGATCTTCTTGTTAGGAGGATGAGTAGAGAGTTGGTCTTGGAGGAAGAAACCTCCATTAAAGGTATAGACCTGGCACATCCTCTGAGGATTATGCTAACCCTAACCCTAAGTGGTGGTTAGAGAGAGATGGCATGATTAGTTAGATGTCATGGTCGACCATGTGTGTGGGTTCACATGCTTTTGGTTTTGGATACCTATGATAGTATGAGCCATGTGAGGCTGGATGACCTAGTACCTTTGGCGACTCAACCCTAGGAAGGGTCATATATGTTAGGGTGAAGGATAACTCCTTCATTGATGAGGTTAGTGAAGAACATATAGAAACCCTATGGGCTTATATGAGCATGGCATAGTATGAACCTTGAGTACGTCAGTAGTGCTGAAAGTAGTTCGAAACCCAGGCCAGAAGGGCATGTTGGATAGCTTGTGAGATAAGCATGAAGAGCTATGGATAATTCTAAGTGAACGTAGGTTTCACCCATGTAGGTGTATGCATGTGAACTAGATCCACCTTAGAGAGAGAACCTATGGTGGTAAGGTTGTTTGTAGGGTTAAGCTCTAGAGAGAGAGTTAGACTTTAGCAAGAAGGTTGGAAGCTTGGACTCTGGGATATAAGGAACCATGAGAAGTCGGGTATGTATGACCTAAGTGGATGGTTATGGTTGTCTCGTGCATGATCCTTGGAGGCTTGTGGTATCTAGGTTGCCTTTAGAGGAACCAAACCGTAGAAAGGGGAAGAGACTTCTTGAATCAATCTATGGAAGTAGTGGGTGCCTACCTTACCTTCTAAGGATAAGAAGAAGAGTTCCCTAGACCTTGAGAAGGTATAGTACCAAGTTGGAAGGCCTCACACCTAGTTGTTTGTCTTTGAGGAGGGCTCAACTCTGAGGTTTTGTTCAAGTGGAAGGATTATATGATGTGCATGATATACCTCGTACATGTTTGGTTCATGGTTGGGAAGTTGAGCATGCAGTTAGATGACTAATGCATAAAAGTGAACCTAGGGTTCCTAGACCTATAAGAGGGGAAGGAGTAGTACCTGGTGCACCTGATGCTCATGAAGAGATTTGAGTTTTTATAGATTCGAGCATGGCACTCCTCATGTTTAGAGGAAAAGGAGATCCCTGAGACTAATGTCTATGTTTGATGAACCTCCTACATATAGGTTGGTGACATGGGCATGTATGATGATGGTCTAATGTTGAGGAATGGGGAAAGTATGACCTACCATGGATACCTATCATGGTTTAGTAGTGGTCATTTTGTTATTAATATGCCTCGGTAGCTTGCTAAGGCTAAGCATGCTCATGTGGATGTAAACCCTAGACATAAGGACGTTTGTGACCTTTTCTTCTATCAAGAGATAGTTTCCTCCCATCCTGGGAGAGGGACCTTTTGTAGGGTATGGATCATCTTTTTTTGGGTTTGAGGTAACCTTAAGAGGTCTCATATAGTCTTGAGAATCTATGTGGGGAGAGTACATAGTATGAGAATGAACCTACAGACCCATAGATAATCATCTCTAAGTGCATGTAGATGGGGCCTAACTAAGACAGGTAGGTCACCATGATCCCTATGAAAGGATGTAAGTCAGACCATGAATGCTGAGAGAGATGATGGAGACTTGGGAAAAGTTTCAAGTTGGATATGTACTATGTTAGAATCCTAAGTCTATCCTAGGGTCAGGTAGGGATGAGACTGATGGGAGTAGGAGTTGCCTAATTCCCTACTTCCACGTGACCATAGGGTCGGGAGGTAACAACTATCATTGTCTGAGGGCCATGGGTTAGGAGATTGATCACCTTCATGAACTCATGGGACCCAAAGGGCAAATTAAGAGGGCACTCTTTGATGCATAAGGGAAGAGGGATGACCCCAAAAGTATCGGCACCCTATAGACCTAGAGGAGATGACCAAGGATGGTATGATGACCCAAGTGGGTTCAAATTGGTATTTAGTGTTAACAAGTGTGATGACTTCACTTATTTGTAGAATCAAATTTCATCATGTGGGCACAACTAGGTAACCTTAATAATTTTAGTGCACAAACTAGGCACACAAGGTTTTAAGATTTAAACATGGCAAGAGACATGATATCTCAAACAACATTTCCCAAATCATCATAATATTTATTAATTTTGAGATTGAAAAATTAGAGGATAACAATTTAGTCTAGATCTTAGGACTTGATCAAATGATAGCAAACATTCACTTAAATAAGTCACCCATTGGGTCATGAATAACCATTTAGGGTCAAAGTTAATGTTAAGGTTCATTTAAATGGCCCACGAACACATAAAAGAAAAAGAGATTTATAGTTCACTAATTTAAGGGATATGAAGGCCTAGAGGTCATTAATGATCATAAAGTGGATGATTTAGGTTAATTAACAAACGTAAGATCACAAGGCACCATATTTTCTAAAATAGGGATGAAACATGAAACACTAGCAAGATATAGTAGCATCATTTGAAAGGTGACGATTTTCTGGTCAAAATCATATATAATATCATACCATTTGGTTAAAGGACCTAGGAGATATGAGTGTTTGAAGATTAAGGCATAAAGAGGGATTTTAGGTGATTTATCATAATTGGGATGAGAAACAGTGTCTCCATGGGCTTATGGCCTGCAGATGTGCGTCCTCAACTGGACCTGCCCACTTGGAGTTTTCTGGATGCTCACCATGGCTAGCCCAAACACCCTCTTCCCACTTGAGAGGGGAAGTGAGCGGACCATTAGGGCCCTCGATCTATGATTCAGTATGGATCCACCCTCATTTGATGGTGGCTGCTGGTCACCATGACCCGATCCTACTGGGAGAAGGATGTGACCCTTGTGGAGGTGGCGTGGCTGAGGTTTCTCCAATGAGAGTTATTGGACAAGATTAAGAGATTTCCTAGGCTTGGGAAGTGCCCACCCATCTTCACCACGGTCGTGCAAATCCACTATGTGTCCCCGATCAACTGGAGAGGGCATGGAGGAACAACACCCAAACAACCTCCATGCGGCGGCATCAACGACCAAGAATAAGAAGAGAGGATGGGAGAGGGAGATATGGTGCATGAATTGCACAAACAAGTGGGAAAAAGAAAGGGGAAGAAGAAAGAAGAATAATAGAGGTGAAAGGGAATGTTTATAGATGCAAAAAGGGTGTCTAGAGGGGCTCAGATTGGCTGAGAAAAAAGGGTTAGGTGTCTTTGGTGCCACATCTATTGGCATGGTGTACGGGGGTTGAGGGTGATCTTTTGGCTGTTAGATGTGGTCCAAATTTTGTAATTGTATGATCAAACGATTGAGAATGCAAGCAAGGGGATGTGAGGCTTGCGATTGGTTGACAAGCAGGGGAAAATTGTGAGGAAGAAAGGGAGGAGGAAATGGGTTGTGCGTCCAAAAGACCCATTTGGTTTAAAAAATCAATTAAAAGGTATTAAATCAAGGTTAAAATACTGTGATTTTTAAAGGAACATATATCTCTTGTCCTATCTCAGATGGAGCAAAACTAGGTGAGTTGGAACCATGAGTTTGAGCTCCACTACATGAGAACAAGAATAAGGTACCAAAATCCATAAAGAAGTCATAAAGATTCAAGATTAAGGCGATGATGTGTGATATGGAAGTAGAATTGATTTTTATCAACTTGAGAATCACCAAGGTGGTGCATGCATAATAGGTGGACCTATTGTGCATAAAAACACAATCAAGTGCAAAATTGAAGGTGAAGACAAGACTGAGGTCTAGTTTTGTAGTTACATAAAAGTGGTGAAGTTCCATGTTATCACATCCTCCCTAACTTAAAAGAAATGTGTCCCCCAAATTAGATCAAGTCGTCAAACGAGATTGGGATTCATATTCCATATGAAAATCAATTTGGTATTCCATAAACATCACCATTGTTTCAAAGTATAGTGATCGAGCATCAAGGTCAAATTGCAGTCACATTGGTCATCCAATAGGAAAGACCATCACATGAGTCACAAATTGAGAGAACTTGTAACAACCCCACCTCCCATTAACCCCCACTTAAGGGAGACCAAGAGGTCAGAGTCATTATCCCAATAAACTAGATCAAAGGTTTGATAATTTATCAATAATAATTATGAAATTCTACCAAACTAAACTAAAAGCTGGTATAAAATAAAACTTTGCATACCTTTTAAAAACTTTGGACATCTACTTCTATCCACAACTTGAATCTACTCTATCTAATCCTCCTTGCACTTTATTTCTTATTTTCATAGTGTGTCACTTTATTGTTTGTTCTTTTCATAGTTGTACCTAAAACGCCAACAAACAAAACATCGGTTAGCATATATGAATATGTCGGTATGTGGGAACAAACAAAATATCACACATAAGTCTAACAACCTAATTATCACAATCAAGTTAATTAACAATTCAATTTATGAGTTCAATGTGTCAAACTCCACCACTTTTGCCCTAACCCTAGAATACCCCCTTTAGGGTTTCCCTTTAGTCATTGACTTAAGGCCACCTTATCCATCCTAAACTTGATGCCTGGGGTCACCTCTCATGGTGCCCAATAGTCATGCAATAAAGGCCACCTTCTCTATCCTCAGCTTGGTGCCTGGGGTCACCTCTCATGGTGCCCATGGGTCTTCCCTCTTGGGCTTGACCTTATTGCATCTTACATCAGGGTGGCATGTAGGTGAAAGAATACACACTATATCATCATTGTGATAATCATAGTGTCTTTATAATTTGCATGTATAAACATTCAAAATGATAGGTTGCATTCAATGTGATCAATCATCTGGAAAACTTTCGGGAAACTAAAGTGGTTATCCATAAATAACCACATACCTGTCAAGCTGATTTGAGTACATAAATAATCCAATCAAGCAAGAAATTCAATAATCAATCAAGGATACAAGGTGATCCTAAAATATGCATACAATTTCCTATCATTGGTCATGCCATCAATATCTATTAAACCAAGCTGGCTTCCTAAGCTTTCTGGTCCTTTTTAGGGTTTCCATTGCAATTTAGGGTTTATCGTATTTTTACATCATTAAACCCTAATTACACAAAATTACTCACAAACCCTAATTATCTCATCTATCTTTCATAAAAGATCCTAAGATCATCTTTTGACAACATAAAACCCTAATTTCGGATTAAATACTCTTTTCTTTCCTTTTTCCCCTATTTGGGGTTTCTAAGTGCATGACCCATCATATTAGGTTTAAAATCCTAATTTCCATATAATTAATCATCTAATATAGGTTAATATTCAAAATTATCATATAATAGGTCAATAACTTGAATTAACCTATTACTACTCTTTAAATCATTTACTAGCATCAATTAGGGTTTCTAACCGAATTTTATTATCTTTTTCATCAAAATAATACATTGTTGCAAAAATATACAGATTCAAGCCTTCTAACTATTTTTAACTTATTCCTTGCATTTTTCGTATCAACTTTCATGATTAAGTTTCTTCATCCGATTTTTCTATTTAATTTTATGATTTTATCAAGAAAAAGCCTTTTTCTGAATTAATTAGCAGGGATAGATATTAACCCGAAAATTGTCGGCCGCAAGATCGGTGGACCGGTGATCCGCTCCCTGGATCAGACAGTCTCTGTCGTGTGTGCCTAAAATAGCTGCTCTCTCTCTCGCTCATTGGATCTGTGCTCTCGGATGGCTATCGATCATTGTCTTCCTCTGACTGCTCGACGGGTTGTGGTCAACTCTCCAGATGACTTCGAGCTCCAAGCCACCAACAGAGAATTGAAGGTTCTAGTAAGCTTCATCTTTGTATTCCAAACTTGATGCACCACTCAATTGCCCAATCCACCCTGACCTTCACTGGGAACGAGTCACCGGAACTTCGTTGTGGCTCGCAGGTTGTAGATGGGGTAGGTTAGGTTAGAACTGGAAATTGAAGTCGTCTCTCAAATCGTCGTCGAGCTCCGCTGCGATTGGGATCATTTCTAAGTTTGTTGGTACTCCTGAGTACCCTCCCTTATATAGGGCTAGGTATGGGAGTCCCATGAATTGGGGACTTCTTCCCTCATCGACGACAGAATTAGAAATTGGGGCCTAGATGCTTCGGAACAATCTCCCGAAGCGATGGACTGCCTAATTCCTCATATTATCATCTCTGATAATGGGAAATTGGATTCGTAGTTTGTCCCCTGGACCACATGGGTCATCCAACAGCCGTCATCTCCCCCCGAAATCCTATTATCCCAAAAATTGATTAAAAGGGGTTTTAACATGATAACTTGGAAAAATCATTTCTATCTCCTCGATTAGTATTTTCCTCTCAAATTTTAGGGGAAACTCCATCTTGGCATTATCTAATTGTATATTAAATTTGAGAGCTAAAATCCAACGGGTGAGAAGGTTTCCTTCCCTCCCAAGTTATCTATCACTTAAACCAATTTTAATTAATATTTCTTTTTCCTTTGCCATTATCTTATTATCTCGAGTCCCTTGGTCCTAAAGGAATCCTAAAGGTACGAAATATCCCATTGGGAAGCATCCTTTTACCTTTTCCTTTTATATTTATCCTTTACTTTTATTTCTCCTTTTATTAGGCAAATCCTTTTTCTTTTTATTTCTCTTTTCTTTTCAATTGGGCTCAACGGCCAACTAAGCCCATTAACAAGCAATCAAGGCCGTTGTACACAAAATCCACCAATTAAAACAAACAAATCAATCATAGATTTCATTTATCATTAAAAGATAATTATACATCTCATTACATTATTTTAGAAAATTGAGGTTATAACATCCTCCCCTACTTATAGGAATTTTTCCCTCAAGATTCCACAATCAAACAAACAAGTCAAGATATGCTTTCTCCATGTCCATCTTCAGCTCCCATGTGGCCTCATTCTCTCCATGGTGCTTCGTAAGAACCTTCATCATCTCATATTCTTACATCTGAACTCTCTCTCACCTTGGTATCTTGTACCCTTAGGACATTTCAGCTTCTCTCAAAGCTAAATAGGTTCATGGCTCAACCCATGGCTTGGGTACCTCACGTAGTACTCGAGATCGGACTCATGGAACACATCATACATTATGTTATCCTGAGGGGTAAGGCTAAACATAAGCATCTCCACCAATCCATCCCAAATGGACACATGTATTGGGAACTCAGCTTTCTTAGCTATAGCTTAGAGGGGTCAGATTTTCATATCACATATTCTCCCACAGTGAATTGCATTTTAGTCTGCTTCGCATTAGCTCACGACTCATGTCACCCCTGGGCTTTCTCAACCTTCGCATGATCAAAGCGACTTCATCTACACACACTATGGTTTCTCTAACCTTCACAAGGTCCTCTCACCGGCAACATCATAGTGAAGCAGTGACCGACACAACCTCCCTTCAGAGCTTCTTACATCATGATACTAGCTATGGTGGCTATCATCACATCTTTTATAGGACAAGAATTGTCTCCATATATCACCCTGAACAAGTACACATGCTCTCATCAAACCCTCTAGTCTGGATCATACTAACTATCAGTTAGGGGTGATAAGTTGTACTAACATCAAGTTCTTCATGTACTTACTTCCACCGCATGGAAGTGAAACTTTAGGTCACACTCAAGAACTTTTGAACTCACATCATGGTGTAGTTGAATCATCTCTCTTATATGCAGTTCAACCGGATCTGTCCCTTGAAAGTATTCCCTCTTTCTCTTAGATTATGTAATCTAGGTAAGGCAATCTACCATAACCGATAATGCATCCTAACCTTCCTCAGTCTAGGGGAGACTTACCACCACAACTATAGTGATGAACCCCCCATTCCCTCTCACAGACTTTTATCCTCTATATCAACTCACAGGGTTACTGGTATTCGTCCTTCACCTCCTAGCATGCATGGCAACAAGTCACATGCAACTTCATCTTAGGCATCCAAAGTACTACTACAACTTACTATCTTAGTAGTACCACGATGTATGATGAACTTAAAATCATGATCTCCTGTAGGTTGATTCCTCAGAAACCCTAAAACAGTCTATTCATGAGTTTCATCACCTTCTTTTCCAGAGAAGTGCATATGAGGTGATACAATCATCCTTCTATCGCAACAAGCCCTAGGATGGCCAACCAAGCAACCACTAACTCAATCAACAGATCTCATTACATCTGAGTGACCAATCATATCTCACCACTAAGGGTTCACCTAACTACCTGACTAGGCAGCTGCATCTCAATAAGAGCATCCATTACCACCTTTCATCTTTATGTGTTAGGTAATGTTGAAGACATACACCTCCATGTATTTCACATATTATCTCATCTCAAATCTATCTTCTGTGCTCATCCTCTTGGTTATTGAACTCACCCTTGTATAACTCATGAATTCCATATAGCTTATGATAAGAACATCCTTATGAGATGACTACCTTAGTTCTCTTGGTGTTGGTAAACCATCCACATATCGTACTCTCCATAAGGGTACGTTGTTGTCTCTATTTATACATCATAGCAACGTTTCCACTCACATCATCTTTATCCTTGGTGTATGGCATGCATATTGCCCTATCTCTCACTCCCATAACAAGAGGAAATAAGCATTTAGATGCAGTCCAAATACAAAGTTCTTCCCGTTCCAAGAGTAGAGATGGTACATTCCACATTTCCAGTACACATTCAAATCTAGGTTGAAATGTGCATCACATGACTCTACATCATGAACATCTCGATATCCGGGCTATGCTCTTTCATGATCTTATGAATTGGAAATTGGAATCTATTGCATGGAATTAATCTAGTGTGACTGGTCATGGTCCTATATGATTAAACCTTGATGGAAATCCAAATATCATGTTTCTTTAGCCCAAACCAAAAATCATTCCATGTTTATATCTAAGCTAATGTGGATGGTTCACTTATATGTAGGACTTAATGTTGATCACTGGACTATGTTGAATAATGACATGCATGTTTAGAAGTTTGGATCTAGTTTTGAACTAAGTGAAACCTAGATCTAGGGAAACATGCACATAACTCGTATGATTCTTATCTTATAAAACCCTAGTGATCTAAGGCCCTATCTTGTATATTTTTTATCTTAGGTCCCCTTAGGATTGGACCACCCCTAGAATCTACTCAAGGTTCATAACTTGTACTCTATTTGCAAGGTACATTTTCCTCTTGACCCTACTATGTTATTGTCTTGCTTGTATGTATGCTTGTATGTATGCTTTTATGAATGGTTGGATATTTACTTACTTGGTGGATCTATTTTACTATGATTACTACTTTCATGTTTGAGTATTTACATGGACAAATCTAATATACAAAAATTGATGATGCAACATGGTTGACATAATGGATAAAGGAACTTAAAATATGCTTTGTACAAAATGATGTCGTTAAGTGTTCTTGCTTTGTTTCTTCTTTTGGATTATGATCATGCTTCAGGACAAGCAAGTTGTATGTTACTCTTAAACTATTTAAATGCCTTTTCATGACGTACTTAATTCTTTAGCATTAATATGTTTTTTTTATCAAATTTTTAGTTGCTAAATGAAGATCCATTGCAATGAAGACTCTAAGATCACAAATGAAACATCCTGAGATGTTAGAAGTAGATATGGGTACATGCTTATCTATCTCCTTTTAGTATCTTGTTATATATTTTTGTTATTTCTTTTACATGTATATTGCCTATTTGAACTACTTGTGCCACTCTAGGTACGGGCACCTAACTTCACTCGCCTTGGGCTTTGTATGCATTAGGAGTGTGGACTTAAGGTAATAAATGATTTTGTGATAGAATCTCATTTGTCATGATATGTGATATCAAACTAAGCACATAGATACTTGTTAGAGAATAGTGTATCGGGCAGACCCACCTTGAGAGTGACACATGGAAACCTAAAATGGTGGTCATAGTCATCTATCATAGTTAAGGTGGTGATTTTTGTTCTTAGACCTGAAGTCACTACACTCATCACATGTCGCTTGGTATGCTTTGACATCATCAAACATAATCCTAAATAAGGGTTGCCACAACAGTGATGATTGGGTGATTGTGACACATGGGGATTGATTGTGAGTGATGTAGGTGGGATTTGTCCCTCCTACATGAGTTTTATATCTTGACCACTTGATAGGTGATACTGATAAAGGCATGAAAATGCACATGTGAATCCATATATGATATTTAGGTCACATACATCTCTGACAATCTATTCTAGGTTCATAGAAATGGATTGAATCTTGAGAGGATGATGATTCCATGCCTCGAGTTCAATTTGGATATCAAAGACAAAGGAATTATACAATCATTGTAACACCTTACATAGATTGTAGGTGGAATTTGTTCTCCAACTTCCACTAATGTGAAAAACACTAGGGGGGGTGAATAGAGTTTTTAAATTATTTTAAAATTATTTAACTCAAACAACCATAATTGAAAATGGAAGAAGGAGACAAGTGTATAGAGTGGTTCCAACCTTAGCAAATACTAAGGTTGTCAGTCCACTACCCGGTTGCTTACCCAACTGGGATTTTGAAAGTATCAATTTTATTACCTTCACAAGGATTTACACAAAATACAATACTTTCTTACACCCCTTGAACAGCCTTCACTTGAAGTAGATGCACCAACCCGAGGTAGCCTTCTTGAAGTAACTCCAAGCTCCCCCTTGAAGTAGCCTTCCTCTTTAGAAGTAACCTCCTGTTGCACCAGCCTTCTTAAAGTAGCTCAAGGTCCCCTTCTTCACCAAGAAGTTTTACAACCTCTCCAATCCGCAGCCTTCAACCTAGGAGTAGCAAGGAGAGTACAAACAATAATAGTGAACAAGAAAGGAAAATGGAAATTACAACTTATCCTTTGAAGCACAAGGCTTGATTTGCCTAGATCAAGCGTATAGATCTCCTAACCAATGTGTATGGAATTGTGATTGTTGTGGATAGGAGATGCTAGCCTATAGGACACGAAGTTTGAGCTGAGAGAAGAAGTAGCCAGTTGTCAATATGCTCAATTGCTCACAAACAGATTGCTCAATGTAAGTGTATGCTCAAAGATTGCTCAAGTGTAAAAACAAGTGCGTTTAGGTGTCCTAAGGCATGTACTATTTATAGGAATGTCCTACAAGTGCTTAAGGACGTTCTAGACACTTTCTAGAGGTTTCTAAGTGCTTAACTAGCCGTTAGGTATAAGTTAGTTGCTTTAACAACAGCTAGTTAATTAATTCTGCAGTTGCTGTCAGAGTCCATCTCGGTCGAGAAATGGTCGACCGAGACACCTACTCGGTCGAAGTTTTGTCGACCGACAGGCTCTCTGGATCAAGTGTTTTGCAACGTTTATCTCCAACTGCCAACTACCTTGTCAGCTGTGTCTAACGGCTACTTGGGTCTTTCTTGGTCGAGAAGTTTGTCGACTGAGAGTGTCTCGGTCGAGGATTTTGTCGACCGAGATAGACCCTGTTTCAATGTTTCAAATAAAGACATTAAGTATGTGTATGAGTGTGCATATGTGACACTATTAAAGGAGATGACCTATCTAAATGTGGTGTTTAGCTAGGGAAGATCTAACGCTTGATTTACATGAAGTCTAAGTACTTGTACATTATATATTGTACAAGTTTACAATTGATTACATTTCATGACATTTACAATCATTCAAGCATATAGATTCCCTAGTGTTTTGTCATCCACCTTATTCCTGCAACACTCAAGTAGCACGTTAGATCAACAAGAATGAAATGTTTGTCATTATCAAAACAAAGGGATTTACAGATGTCCATTTAGCCAACAATCTCCCCCTTTTTGAAGATGACAAACATTTCCTAAATATAAAATAAGAAAAAATAAAACATATGAGTTTCATACCTGAAGATTAAATTTGTAAATTTCTTCTCTTGTTTATAAAATGTGTGCTTATTATTCCTCATGAATTATGGGACATGAAATCCAATTCTTGAGGGAATATAGCAACTTTCAATGTAAAGCCAAGAGTTTGTTTATGAAACTCATTGATTGAGTTTTGCATTTATATTTATTTCTCCCCCTTTGTCATTTCAAAAAGATATCCGATTAAGATCAGATATTATATGAAAAGTATTACTCCCCCTTAACTAGATATCCTTCTTCAATAGATGGTCAATTTAGCCACAATTTTAAATTTCAAGTATTTGCAAAGATTTCATCCTTTTTTATTTATGACATATTTATTACTCCCCTTACTTTGTATGCTCTACTAGAATAGTCTTATAAGCCATGTTCAAATGATGCCATAGAGGAATATCCTATTATAATCAGTAAAGATAACCAATTCATTAGAATCATGGAATTATTACAATCATGCAAAGATGTAAAGATAACCATTTCATTACAATCATGCAAAGATAACCATTTCATTACAACTAATACAATAGACACTCCAAATCTCACTGGAAAGACTTAAGTATTACATCAATATCAGGGTCTTTTCCAAGAAATGGCTCAGCTCCATAATACTTGACTAAAGTTTGCCACTCCAAAGCACCTGTCTTGGTTAAGGCATATGCTTCCAAGAAGGTAGGAACACGATCAAAGCAGAAATGAGCAACAATGTCTTGTAATTGTATTGAGGAAAACTGAGTATGTGTGAGATCTGTAGATGGTGGAGGTGGAGTTTGGTAGTAGTTGTAAGATGGATTATATGGGTTGAGCATGCCAGGATTTAAAGAATAAGGATGTTCATCTGCTTGATTTGGAGAGAGGGTTTGCATCCTTTGATTTAGGTAGGTCATGTCATGGTGGCTATAATCTAATTGTCTACTTAGATGATATTGTGATCCAGCAACATAGGTTAGGGTGTTTTGGATGGGATCATAGGATGGGTTGGTAGGAGGAGGTGGTAGTGGTATATCTTGACTAGATGTCTCACCTTCCGTCCTAGCCCTCTTGTGACCGAAATCAATTCCCATCTTTTCTACTGTGTT
Source organism: Alisma plantago-aquatica (assembly GCA_963693085.1). NCBI lineage: Eukaryota > Viridiplantae > Streptophyta > Magnoliopsida > Alismatales > Alismataceae > Alisma > Alisma plantago-aquatica. The sequence goes on along the minus strand of OY856409.1, from coordinate 297,003,085 downwards.
TTTGCTTATTTTTTGTGGTCTTCTTTCCCATGTGTACCCCATGTCCTCAATTTGTGTCTTAAGAAAGTGTTGAGTGATTTGGCATACAAAATCGGCATATGGGGGATTTCTAGAAAACTCAAGCATGTTCTTAAGGATTATGCGGATAAAATTTATGAGAATACGTTTGATAATGGCATAAATTAGACACATGCGAAAAAAAGGGACTTCAGACTTGTTTGCTCTAGGATGTATGTTTGTGGAAACAATACGGTTGACAATCCTAGCTGCAGGTTTGAGATTAATGGCATAGTAGGTACCCCTATCTTCGTGACAAGTTGTATTAGATTGAAAAATGGCTCGTTTAATGTCACTAAGACTGACGGTATTATCACCTTGGGAAAATGTATTGAGTGGATTTCCAGTGGTAAGGTCAAGAGTGTCTTGATATTCATCTAAGTCAATGTTGAGCATGTCAAGAATATCCTCCTCAGTAAATCGAAAGCTATGCCCATTGACCATAGAGTAGAAGAAGTTATTTTCATTTTCGGAATGGGAGATTAGGTTTGCATAGAACTCATTTACCACTTTGGAAGAGTAGGAAGGGAAGGAAGGGTTAAGAAATACTTTCAAATTTTGTACCTCAAAAAGATCCTCCAGGTCGACGATGCTGAGGAAGTCCATGACATCAACCGGCTGTCGTGGAAGAGGAGTTTTGGAGGAGAGCCTGAGACAGCGATCACCAGCATCTGCGTCGATGAAGGGGATGTCGTTGATGATTGTCAATGGTGGAGAAGCCGCCCTTCCTTTCCTGCCAGCAACTTTCTTCTTTCCACGTGTAGATGATGAAGCCATTTTTTTGCTTTAAGGTGGAGAAGAAGCAAGAAAGTCTTGGGGATGAAGAAGCTAAAGAATTGCACAAGAATGCACTAGAGAGAAGCTATGGAAGTAAGAATATGAGAGTGTGAAATAATGACCTGTTTTTGGTCCTTTTTATAGCAATCCAGTGACCAAGTCGGTCGACAATTTGTCGAACGATCGACCGCAACGGTCATATCCCAGACGCGCCACTCGGCCCCCCAACGGTCGATTGATAACGGTCATAAAACGGTCGGATTGCAACGGTCATATCCCAACGGTCAATTCTCGGTCGAACAATTGTCGACCGACATCGGCTCGGTCGAAAATTTGTCGACTGGAAGTGTGTCCGATGTAATTTTTATTTGATTTCTGTCGGTCGAAAGAGATAGGATGACCGAGATGTTTTCGGTCGAAGAATTCGTCGACCGACAGACTTTCTGTGAATGAATTTTTAAGCTGATTTTAATGTAAATGATAGACTGAATTTGTAGAGCATATATATATTTTCTAAGGGAGTAATATTGTGATCATTATTACCAATATTTGGACAATTTTGTGATCATAAATTAATTGTTCTTTTGATCACAATTTTTATATAGAAAATGATATTCAAATAAGTATTGTTCCAAACATATTTTAGGTCGACTTTGACTACGACCATAGCGCCCCTTGGTCAAGCTTGATTTTAACCAAGAGGCAATTTGGAGTGATACTCAATATGAAGATTTCCGTTCGTAATTCTTCTAGAATATTTATATAAGCTTTGTTGTAGGTACATAAATATCAAATTTTATTTCTTCTTGTACCCTTGTTTTCATGTAAGATTCTCCAAGACAATATATATCCTTGAAAGCAATATCTCACGTTCTTAATTGAGAAATTTTTATCTTATGTGTTGCAAGCCTTAAAGTTCTTTTTCATATCACAAATTAATCATTTTGCTTGACAATGTGTCATCAAGGATCCATGCATACAATAATCATTTTCTATCATCTTTATGAGATGAATGATAAGATAGTGAGAGCATATAGTGATAATTCCATGAAATACCATGATCATTAAACTAGATTTCATAACACATGATTTTTATATGAATAGATCAGGAGATGCAAAATAATGTGAATAAGAACAGTAATTTCTTTTTATTAAGTTAAATATGAGAATCAATTGAATTTATCTCATTTATATTTATAAGTTTTTCAGAAATGGTTTTCAACTTGTTTTGCAAGTCATTATCAATAGATAGCAATTTGATCAATTGAATATACATTCATCAGATTTATTTTAGTTTTGACAACAGGGACCAGATCGGTTGATCATTTCTCGACCGAATGTTGTTCTCGGTCGACAGATTCTCGATCGAGAATGGTTCTGCATTATTTCAGAATTGTTTTTAGTAAGAATTATATATATCCCAGTTAGATGTTTTAGATACTTGAACTAATCTGTTATGCCACTATGTTGAGTTGAGATAGACATAGAAATATGCAACTAAGGTCCTTGGTCATATCTCAACTTAATTCCGTTCATTTAGTTTGGAGGTTTTGGAACCCAAACTAACTCGACATCCTTTTTCTTATAAGGACATGAAAAGGAATAGTGACCAAGGCACAAACAATAATGACAACATATAGAATCAACCTCATATCTCTTTCTATGATTTTGGTCTAGGTTTTTCTTGGGTATATTTGTATTTGTGCCTTTAGGTATATATATAGATTGATGTGCTTGTGTCTTTCTCCAACTAGGTTTATGATAAGATTTTCCCTTAGGCTTGTAACCTAGTCCTCTCCTTCCAACTTGATGGTAGGAATCATTTAAGATTTGATCAAGAATGCCATTATTATTTAGACTACTAACTTGTAACTTAGCAATCTCATCCATTCTCTTCTTGATATCTAGCTTTGCTTGATCTAGATTAGATGATAATGAATTTCTTTCTTTCACGATAGTATCATAATCTAGATGTGAGCACAAAACAGGTTGTTTTTGAAGATCGTTCACTTGAGTTTGCAAATTTATCTTTTCTTGGGAAAGAAGATTGGAATTTTCCTCTATAGATTTTATCATAATATTATGATCTTCAATAATCTTTTTAAGATCTTCATTTTCAGAGGTAATAACAAGAAGCTTAGCATGTAATTCATCATTTGCTTTATTAGCTTTCTTTAACTTCTTCTTGTACTCAATATATTTATTATGTGTCTCTTCAAGACTAGCAACTAGCTCTTCTTTAGATAAATCAAAAAGACTTACCTCTTCTTCCTCTTCACTTGTTGTAGCAATAAGACAATCTTTATGCTCATCTTCCTTCTTTGATTTCCATGGGCAGCTAGATGTTGTATGGCTTGTTCCTAAGCACCAATTGCAACATGTTGTAGATTGGTCCAAGCTGCTCTTTTTATTGCAGTTGTAATTACCATCACCCTCCATTCTTCAAGACCTGGTTAGGGTTCCTTGAAGCCTTCTCTGATACCAATTGAAAAACACTAGAGGGGGGGTGAATAGAGTTTTTAAATTATTTTAAAAATTATTTAACTCAAACAACCATAATTGAAAATGGAAGAAGGAGACAAGTGTTTAGAGTGGTTCCAACCTTAGCAAATACTAAGGTTGTCAGTCCACTACCTGGTTGCTTACGCAACCGGGATTTTGAAAGTATCAATTTTATTACCTTCACAAGGATTTACACAAAATACAATACTTTCTTACACCCCTTGAACAGCCTTCACTTGAAGTAGATGCACCAACCCGAGGTAGCCTTCTTGAAGTAACTCCAAGCTCCCCCTTGAAGTAGCCTTCCTCTTTAGAAGTAACCTCCCGTTGCACCAGCCTTCTTGAAGTAGCTCAAGGTCCCCTTCTTCACCAAGAAGTTTTACAACCTCTCCAATCCGCAGCCTCCAACCTAGGAGTAGCAAGGAGAGTACAAACAATAATAGTGAACAAGAAAGGAAAATGGAAATTACAACTTATCCTTTGAAGCACAAGGCTTGATTTGCCTAAATCAAGCGTATAGATCTCCTAACCGATGTGTATGGAATTGTGATTTTTGTGGATAGGAGATGCTAGCCTATAGGACATGAAGTTTGAGCTGAGAGAAGAAGTAGCCAGTTGTCAATATGCTCAATTGCTCACAAACAGATTGCTCAATGTAAGTGTATGCTCAAAGATTGCTCAAGTGTAAAAACAATGCGTTTAGGTGTCCTAAGGCATGTCCTATTTATAGGAATGTCCTACAAGTGCTTAAGGACGTTCTAGACACTTTCTAGAGGTTTCTAAGTGCTTAACTAGTCGTTAGGTATAAGTTAGTTGCTTTAACAATGGTTAGTTAATTAATTCTGCAGTTGCTGTCAGAGTCCATCTCGGTCGAGAAATGGTCGACCGAGACACCTACTCGGTCAAAGTTTTGTCGACCGACAGGCTCTCTGGATCAAGTGTTTTGCAACGTTTATCTCCAACTGCCAACTACCTTGTCAGCTGTGTCTAACGGCTACTTGGGTCTTTCTCGGTCGAGAAGTTTGTCGACCGAGAGTGTCTCGGTCGAGGATTTTGTCGACCGAGATAGACCCTGTTTCAATGTTTCAAATAAAGACATTAAGTGTGTGTATGAGTGTGCATATGTGACACTATTAAAGGAGATGACCTATGTAAATGTGGTGTTCAGCTAGGGAAGATCTAACGCTTGATTTACATGAAGTCTAAGTACGTGTACATTATATATTTGTACAAGTTTACAATTGATTACATTTCATGACATTTACAATCATTCAAGCATATAGATTCCCTAGTGTTTTGTCATCCACCTTATTCCTACAACACTCAAGTAGCACGTTAGATCAACAAGAATGAAATGTTTGTCATTATCAAAACAAAGGGATTTACAGATGTCCATTTAGCCAACATAATGTGTGTATAAGCACCACTCTTAGCTTGTGATGTCATAAACTAGTTATGGACATTCACTGACAACATGATATGGGACCTATGGGGTCACACATATTGGAATTCACCTAGAAGAGGAGTTTAATCATGATTGGTGATTGCTTTGATTATTAAAGTGTTTAGGTATTTAATTCACGCAACAAATCAATTTGACTGGACTCCCAACTGATCGGTTCAATTGTTGAAATGACTACTTGGAGTGTCAGGTTGATTAACTGAATTGGTTGAGATAACCTCAACTGGGGAGTGAAATGATCGATTCTCTAATCAAACTGACTAGTTCTTGGTGTGAGACGACCATTTTGTTGAGAAAAATGTCATATTCATGGAGAAATTGGATTGCATCAAGGATTAGTGTTGACGTCATGTTGTGCATTAATTGGATTCAAATTGCCAATTCATATATGATTGGGAAATATGTGAAATGATCCATTTACTAGGTGAATCGACCAATTCTCATGGCAACTGGTTGGTTTGTCACTTGTAGATTTCAAAAATTCTATATTTTGGTTGCTTCCACTCCCACATAGACTGGGAACCTTAACACTAACCCCTCCTATAAATATAGGGGTGTTGGGGGCTTCTCAGAAACATCAATCATTTCTGACAATTGTTTATCTTCTCTAGTTTTGGTAAGTAAGAGAGCCTAAGCAAGTCCTCCCTGATAATGGAAGGAATAGCAAGGGAGAACAATTGTGGGAGAGTAAGTTGGTGAGTAGTACACAATGGGAGGGGGCAACTCCTTCCCATTCATTGTAGTTGAACGACAGGAGTTCTAGGTGGTCCATGTGAACTTCTCTAGAGGCTATGTGGACATTGCATGTTGCTAGGAGGGGATGTCAGCCTACAGTCTATAGAGGAGTTGTTACAGACATTGTACGAGTTTACTGTATGTGGTGACAACTAAGAGCGGCACAGACGTCATCCAAGTATAACTAGGAGTGCATGACTGCATCGACAAGGATTGTCATTGGACTTGCTCTAGGACCATGTATATCCTTGTTAAACCACTATTTCCATTACATAGTAGTTGACATGATCCATTGGTTCAAGGGGAATATTGTAGTAAATTTTTGTTTCTACTGCCTTATTTAACACCATGTTTCCATACATGACTGACTTAATGAGTCTGATTCTTGGATGTGAGCTTGATGGTCTTCAATGTGATTTTAAAGATCTATCGCATGAAGTTTTCATTAGAGGAGGAGTCAAGGAACTTCTTGTCTCTTCGTCGACACTCTAATAGAAAATTTTGATTTTTGGGGATTCCATGATGTGTGTACTTGGATAGGAGTTCATTGAATCATTCATATGCTTCATATAAAGATTCTTTAGGAACTTGATTGAATATTGTGATCTATCCTATGATCAAGTATGTCATCGAGGGTGGGTGGAATTTCTCTAGAAATTTATTTTCTAAAGCTTCCAGTGTTGTGACTGGATCCCCTCAAAGGGTGTTGTACCATCCTATAGCTTTATCTATGAGGGATTATTTACTGAGTTGCAATGGCATGGTGTCATCAGTGATGCCAAATGGCCTCATCATCGAGCAAAAGTTTATGAATTTGAGGACATGTTCCAGACAGTCATCTCTAATCCTCCTGTGAAATAGGAATTTAATAGTAGACTGACCCAATGGGTCCTGATCTTGATCATGTCGCTTGGAGGTTGGACTAGATGAGTCATATTAGTGCCTTTGGGGATAGAAAAATCCCTTAGTTCTTTGGTGTGTTCAGCGGCTTGGGTGACTTCTAGAGTGGTCTTTAATTTGGATTCCATATGTGTCCTAGATTCTATGGTGAGTAATTCTCATTGTGTTGTGGTATCTGTTTCAATTCACATTTGAATAGTTGCTTTCACAGTGTTGCGTCAGCCATGGTTTTCTCCTTGTGAAGTCTTTTGAAAGTTCTCTTGATTTCAGGATCAAACAACAAGACTTTTGGATCTACGCATATGCTAGGAGTTCCTAAAAAGAGGCAGAATGATCGTGAATTAATGAGAGGAGTTCTAGAGAATTTTCAATGATGTCAAGCATAAAAAAGAAAAACCCAATTACACTTAGACTTCTAAAAATATATAACAACCCTTGTCCCTGATAACAACACCAATTTTTGATGGGGCTCCAAATATCTCACCAATAAAAAACCTAAGGCAATAACCCTTAGGTTTAACCAAAAGTAGTGAACTGATCTTTTACTCCACACGCATGGAATTCTTGTTGCAGTATATTCAAGGATCAAACCCAAAGAACAACCATTATAAGAAATTATATATATTCAAAAGTATTAAGAGTAATTTTATCACCAAGAAATTTGATTGATTGATTAACTAAATTTTTAAAAGAAGTAACAACAATTAAAGAGTTAAATAAATGATAATAAAGAGGACCCAGGCATGTGGTTTTTCTTGCCAAAGACTTCATAATTATCCTAGCAAGATTTAACTCCTATATAATAGTTTACTAAATAGAGGCTTAGCTACAACACCCTCGCGGGATACTAATCGTTGCCTGGATTAAAATCCCTTGAAACTGACCAAACTCGACACCCACGTTCCTAGTTTACTTCAAATGGTCTCCCTCACTACGCCCGACCATTCTCGGCACATAAGAATATTGTAACTCAATCACCTCACTATCCCTTCCTGACACTTTAGGGGAATAATAAGATCATTTTTAACTTCTAATCATGATTACAACAACCTGCACATCCACAATCTTAACCAATATGCAAAGCAAGTTGTAAATTTGTGAGGCAAGGAAATAAGCAGAGAGATACTTTATTTTAAATAGTATTGTTGAGTTTAGATAGAATCTAGAATAAAATATGGATTGTTGGGGCTAGTCCCCATACACCAACACAAATGACTACTCGCTCATGGTGAAAGACAACAATAGAAAAATAGAAAGAACAATGGAGGGGGACATGACTCCTGGTGTAGGAAGACCAATCTTTCCACTATGACTGCCGCCTCCTTGCTCCTTGCAAGGGTTTTCCCTATGCAATGTGGATTTTATTTACTGATCAGATACCCTTTAGAATGTACGATAAGGGTTCCCTTATATAGATGCATTCGTCATTGTCGAAACTCTGATGTTGAATACTTTTGGTCGATGGTAGCTAATTGCATGGCCCATACTCGGTCCAACAAGTGAATCACGTGTGTTACTCAATCTGGATCTTGTATTTGGTTCTTTGGTGGACCATCGTGAAGTTAACTATAGTAGGCTAGATGTGAAGAATGCGTGATAAAGTTGAAGAATCTAGAAGACTTCGGGTAGAAAGAGGCTCGAGTCAGGAAACTGGCAGAGTCGATCACTTAACTAGATGGATGGAAGGTGGATAGTGGAAAGGATCTAGGGCCTTCCTTCCCTTGAGGTGTGGTATAGTGAGGGATTGATCATCCTTATGGGCAATGAAATATAATTTTGGCTGGTTATGCATTAAAAGTATGCAAAGTGCATTAAATTCCAAAAAATGGAAGATAATTTCTTTTAAGTAATCTAAGGCTAAAACTAACAAATAGAAACACAACAACCCCTACAAAGAGAAAAAAACAATATGCAAAAATGGGTATAACTATACTCATCATACATCAATTTTATCAAAAAAATTCAAGGAAGCCAAATAAAATGATATTCTTACCTAGATCTATCTCCAATTACGTAGTTATGGCATAAATCCCTCATTGACTACCTTAATTAGGTAACGAACCAGGACCTAAAAAATCCTTGAAACTCTAAAACTAGTTTCTCTCTCTAAATGATAAAGGTAGTTAATGACACAAACATACGCCTAATCTAGATTTGTCCCAATACCCCTAAAATGAGATAATATCATCAAGTAAACTCCAATTTAATCATACGATGATCATAAAGACCGTGTCTAAGTCAAAAACCCAAAACAATTTGGTATTATGGGGACATAATGACAATAAACCATCAACTCCTTTCTCAAAGTGATTCACTCCCTCTCATTCTTAGTAGTTCTAATTTGGAATTCAAGATCTGATAAGATCATGTATATCAGACATGACTAGTTTTCCTTATATGAAAAATAAATATGAAGTATTGATTGTCTTGTTTTGTGATAATTGCTTGCATGTAATATAGATGTAGTATGATTTCAGCTTGAAATTAAGAATGCTAAACATGAATATGAATTGTATTTTTTGATGGTATTCATTAATATCTCTAAAAGAGAGGGAAAGTATTAATTTTGACTAGTGCCTCCCTAGGTTACATGGTATATAGGGAGATCATGTGACTACAGGGTACACAAGAAATGGGCCCAATAATATATGTCATTATGATTTAGTCCACCAGAGTAATACAAATTCATTGAAATGTCATTAAAATATGTGTTTACCTTATTTTCACCTTATATAATGTTTTATTTTGATCTTTCTTTTCTTTATAAAAAACTTCAAGTATGAAAGCATAATATGTACATATCTTACACGCATTAGCATAATACCTAGTGTTTATCAACTCTTTCACATATTTTCTAGGTGCAACGAACCCTTAAAAGGAGAAAAGTATCTCAAAGAAATAATGATTTCACTCAGAGGATCTAGAGTGGATTACATGTCCCCTCTTATATTTCTTTAGATAGTTTAGATATCATTTCTATTTCCTAACTGATGTAGGATGCAATTCATATTACTTACTTTATTTCTTTCATAGATATAATTTTTCATCATAAATAAATGTATACATTACCTTTCCCTTTTTATGATTGATGGTATCTGTGTGGAATTATATGATAATGTGAACATGATCTAGCTTCCATATGTTATAGATGATAACCAAATTTCCTCATGTTTCCTTGTTGACATCTTGTTGGTAAGAGTCCATGCATACCAATAGAAGTCTACCATGGGTAGTATGTTAGATTTGGGGTCATCACATAGACTCCCAACTATAAACAGAAGACCCTCAAAATCCACACATTCCATTTGTGTCTTGGGAAGGTCGAAGTGGTTCTAGAGAGAAAGAACATATACGTCAACCTAGTTCTTGCATGTGGATCTTTGACATGACATAAGTGTGCATGCTAAATGTAGGGAAACATGGCATTAGATACGACATAAGAAACAAATAATTTAACTGCCATATTCTACTTGGATACTAGATCGTATCAACAACTAAGTAATGGGAAAGCCATGTTGTAAAGTATATACATGGTCTTAGAGCAAGTCCAACGACTATACTTTGTTGCAGTGTGCGACTTTCTTCAAGTTGCACATGGATGGTGTCAGCAGCGACCTCTTGGTAGATCACCATGATGATAGTTATATGCATCTTCCTAATGGGTAGTACTGGCCTCCTCAACTTTTTAGTAGTCCACATGGACCACTGGAAACCCATGTCCTTCTAGATGAATAGACATGAAGGATTTCTCCCTTCTAGTCAACGTGCTAGCACTGACTTTCTCTCCCAATTTTCTCTCCCTTATTGCTCCTCCCTTTGACAGGTAAAACATTCTTGGGTTCTCATGCTACCATAGTTGTGCGAAGACAACAATTTGTCAAAACTTATTATTGTGTCTCTAGAAAGCCTTGAATACCCCTCTATTTATAGGAGGGTCGGGGTCAGGAGTTCTAGTCTGAGTAGGAGTCCAAAGGATGAAATTTCATGAATTTTCATGAACATGCAAACCATGAACCGGTCGGTTCACACATGAGATGAACGGTTTAAACCTTGACCCGATAGTGTGACTATGTTTCCTATTTTCAATTGTATTGGAAACTAATATTTTCCTTAATGCACAACATGACGTTAACATCAGTCCTTGATCCAAGTGTATTGATCAACCACACGGTCAGTGCACAAACTGAATCGGTCAGTTTGCATATCTGAGTCGATCCATTCACTTGCTGAACCATTCATTTCAGAGTTCTGATTGCCAATGTTGGTTCAAAATTAACTTGGCCTTGAATCGATCAGTTCAACACTTGAACCTGTAGATTTAACAATCATGTCAGTCAATTTTCAACCATTGTTATTTAAATTGAATACCTAAACACTTTAGCAATCAAGTTAAACGTCATTCCTGAATAAACTCCTATTCCCAGTGTATCCTATGTGTGTGACCCTATAGGTTTCAAGTTACATTGGCAGTGAATGACCATAATCAACTTATGACATCACAAGCAATAAGTGGTATCTGGCAAGACATCATTGCTACCCATGTAATCAAAAAGTTGGAGAACAACTTTAGCCTACAATATGTTATCTGTGTTATAGTGATCATATAGTTCCTTTGTCTCTGATATCCAGATTGAACTCCAGACATGGAATCATCACACTTTTCAATGCTCAATCCATGTTCCTTGAACTAGAGTGGAATGTCTAAGATATATGTAAGCTTAATATGACATATTGACTCACATGAGCATGGCCATGCATTTCTCAATGTTCTCATTTTTGCCTATCAAACGACCATGATATCAAACTCATGTAGGAGGGACAAATCCCATCTACATCACTCATTCTCATCCCCATGTGTCACGGGGCACCTGAGCACAACCTTAATGGCAACCCTTATTCAAGGTCACTATGGATGATGTAAAAGTACATCGAATGACATGTGATGAATGTAGTGATTATAGGTCTAAATACCACCATCACCACCATCACTATACGATATGATTTTGACTGCTAATTTGGTTTCCATGCATTACTCTAAAGGTGGTTATGTATGATGCATTGTTTTCTAAAAAGTTTTTGTGTTTGGTTTGATAGCACATGTCATGACTTAATGAGATTTTGTCATTAACCAACACACTCGAGTCTTATATGTTGTTGTTGTCTATTAGCCTTCCACAATAACAACTGACTAGGGACATAACAAAAATGTATATACTCTTAGCATCTATATGATCTCATTGTTAAGGCTCTCAACCTAAAGATATACATCATTGACTAACATCATTCATTAGACATTTATTATGTAACATCATTATCTCATAACTAAATAAAATAGAATAAATTGGAAGCTTATATTTATTTTAATTAGATCACTTAAATTATATGCCATCACATTCATTATATGATTGGCTCTCTAGGCATAAATACCAACAGAATCCCACTTGCATTTAGAGCCAATCACCCATGAACTTGATCCCAAGTGATCTAACATGATCTTCATGCTTCTGCTGTAAAAGTGCCTTTGTCAAGGGATCAAGCACATTGCTCTCAGTTGGTACTCTGCAAATATCCACATCTCCTCACTATACAATCTCTCACATGAGATGGAATCTCCCTTTGTATATGCTTGGAATGTTGATGTGATCTTGGTTCCTTTTTTTTAGGAAAGTTCATTCATTAATAAGATAAAAATAGCTTATAGATTTACTGCATCTGCAAGCGCAAGGATAACCTACAATTGGGTATAAACCTACCCAACCTAAAGATAGTGGTAAAAACAAGAAAGATAGGAAAAGATTAGATGAGTATGTGGGGGAGGCACCCCTTAAACAATGCCTCAACATCGAAAAATAAAAGCTAATAAAAGTGAAATAGCATCAGGTGCATCTCCATTAGAAGTCTGATCCATATTCAAGGATTTCCTTCAAGGTATAGATACCTCCATAACCATTATCAACAAAGAAGTTCTCTAAGTAATCTTCATCTCGGTTCACCCTGGTGGAAGTTGAGGCATGTCTTGCATGAAGTGAGAGTATCTATGTCCAGTAAAATGTTCAAAGAAACATTTTGTATATGTCTGTTAGAGTTATTAAATTTTCTCTGATTTCTTTCCAGCCAAATGTTCTAAAGGATATTGATGAGGATATCTTCTATTTTGTATTCCGCAAATTGTGTAACAGGTTTTACATGATTTGGTTTTGTCAATAGATTATGGATTTCGGAACAATTTGCATAGAAGGTTTTGAAGATAGTTCTTGTCAACTTGTAGTGAATAAAGATATGTTCAGTAGTGTCTGCATCTTTATTGCAAAGGTAGCATCTAGTAGGTCCTAAGAAACCTCTACGAGTGATGTTATGATCAGCGAGAAGTTTGTTATTTAAGGTCAACCAAAAGAAGATTTTTTTGTTTTTGTGGCCATTTGGTCTTCCAAATATGAGTTTGGTTTGATAAGAGACCTCTATAAGGTAGAAAGGTGCAGGATACTTTTGGTGTATAACCAGGACCCCACCTCTAGGAGATTTTGTTTCTAGTGTTGTTCTCCAATTCATATATGATGCCTCTCAAGTCATTGTTATTTATGAAGGTAAGGAGGTATCTCTTGAGCACATTTGTTCTATTGCTAGTGAGAAGCTTGAGGCCTTTTACAATGTTCGTGGATGTCATTTTTTGGGAATGAGAGTTTCTGGGTGAAGGTTCCTGATGGAGTTGTGATGATACCAAGGGTCTTCCCACAAGTTAATCTTGCAATGGCTATGTGGAGGGGTGTAGATTAGGTTTCTGATCAGGTGCAAGTTGTTGTTGATATACCGCCAAAGAGGTGATGAGATTTTATTCCTTGTTTTATGCCATGGTTGAGTATTTTTGTAGTATTTCTGAACTATTAAGCGACTCCACACCTTTTTTTGTGATCTTGGTTCCTTATCTTGTGCAATAGCTCTATTTTTGTCACAATATTGCTCAATTACATCATTGATGCTTAGAATTAGGACAAGTTCTAAGATGACCTCCTTGATCCAAATAGCCTCTTTGTCTTCATTAAATGTAGTAATATACTCGGCCTCAATTGTAGAATCAGCAACTGTGTATTGCTTGGAACTCTTCCAGCTTACAACTTTGCTATTTAGGCAAAACCTAAAACCTGATTGTGATCTATAGTCATGTTTGTCAGTTTGTAAGCTTGCATCAGTACAACCCTTTACCACCAACACCTTCTCACCACCATAGATAAGAAATTGGACCTTAGTTCTTCTCAAGTACTTAAGGATTTTCTTTATGGTAATTTAGTGGGATTCACGGGGATCTAACTGATATCTTGTCATCATGCTCAAGGCATATGAGACATATAGATAAGTACATAACATTGCATACATGATAGATCCAATTGTAGATGCATATGAAATCTTACTCATGTGCTCCCTCTCTTCACAAGAATTGGGGCATTGAGATGTAGATATAGTAACACCATGAGACATGGGTAGGTTTCCTCTCTTTGAGTTCTCCATGTTGAACCTCTTCAACACTTTATTAATATATGTTCTCTGACTTAGATCAAGAAGCTTTTTAGATCTATATCTATAGATCTTGATTCCTACGATATAGGATGCTTCGCCTAAGTCCTTCATAAGGGATGTATTTCCCATTCAGGTCTTTACCATATGTAAAGTACAAATGTCATTCCCCAAGAATAGTATGTCATCCACATACAATATGAGGAATCAATCATGCTCCCCCTAACCTTCTTGTAAACACATGGTTCATCTTCATTTTGACTAAAGACAAACTCTTTGATTGTTTTTTCATATCAAAGATTCCAACTCTGATATGCTTGAATCAATAGATTGACCTTTGTAATTTACAGACTATATTTGCTTCCTTTGGATTTATAAAACCCTCAAGTTGTGTCATGTACACATCCTTAAGAAGATTCCCATTAAGGAATGTGGTTTTAGCATCCATCTACCAAATCTCATAGTCATGATAAGTTGCAATGGCAAGCATGATCATGATGGACTTAACCATGGCAACTCAAGAAAAGGTTTCATCATAGTCAACACCTTAAACTTATTTATCATCCTTTGCAACAAATTGACCTTTGCAAGTTTGCACATTACCATCCATGTCAGTATTCTTCTTGAAGAACCACTTGCACCCTATGGGTTGCACCCCTTCAGATGGATCCACCAAGGTCTATACCTTTTTGGTATACATGGATCCATCTCAGATCTCATGGACTCAAGAAATTTCTCAGATTTTAGTCTCTTGACAACTTCTAGGTAGGTAGCTGGCTCATCATCAATGAACGACTCATCACTTTCTTGAGTCATAAGATAACCAAATCTATCTATGTCAAGGTGTGTCCTACTAGATCTACGATGATCTTGTGTCACATGAGGAATTTGAGATTCTATAAAACTTTATGACTCTCTTTGTTCCTCTTTTACCTCTATAGTTTAATGCTCTCTTTTTGGTCTTGAACTTCTTCGAATTCTAGTTTCCTCCTATTGATTCCTTTAGAAATGAATTTGTTTTCTAGGAATACAATATCCTTGACAACAAACACATTATTGTTAGATGGAGTATAAAAGTAGTATCCTTTGGTTTCCATATGATATCAAAAAAATAGCATTTATCTAATTTGGGTCCAAGCTTTCAGAAAATTACTTTCTCACATAAGTTTCACAACTCCAAATCTTCATAAAAAACACATTGGGACACTTCCCATACCATATCTCATATGGTGTCTTTTGAACCAATTTACATGGCAGTTTAGTGTAATTATGGTGGTTTTTGGAAAATAACCCTAGAAGGAAGTTGGAAGATAAGATAAACTCTTCATTGATTGTGCCATAACTATCAATGTGTGATTCCTTCTTTTTGATACACAATTATGTTGTGGTGTTCCAGGTGGAGTCCATTATGATATGATGCAACAATTGCACAAAAGGTCCTCAAACTCTATGCTTAAGTATTCTCCTAATGAAGTTTCTTAATACTTTTACCAAGTTGGTTATATACTCCATTTATGAAATTAGTACAGATATGACATTTAATGTCACTTTCACTGCTGTCGGTTCTTTAAACAAATTACACAAATTCACCAACAATGCCAATTTTTCAAGCCAACGGTCACCACATGTAAAGTTCTGTCGATTTAGAAAATACATGGGCACCTCTTTAACTTTAACATCAGTTTCTTTTCATAGAAACTCACATCTCAATTTTCCATGAAATATACTTTTTTATGGGGAAGTTTTGCCTCTAAAATTTTCAATCTGGCATCAGCTTTGTATACAACCAACAACAAAGTGTTCGTGCCATGTCCCTGTGGAAAAATTATCCCCCCATTAGTCATTGGTTCTATAAGAAAAACCAATGACTAAGTCACCTTGGCGAGACAAAAAAAAAGTTGGACATAGATCTAAGTTGTCAACTTCTTAGAAGAAGCCAACAAGTAGGTGTATTCGCACCACGTCCTCGTGAAAATATTTCCCCACCAGATTGCTCCTTCGGCGTTGGTTTTTCTTGCTTAATCGACGAATAAGTCCCCTTGGTGATACACAAAAGGAATTTTTGGACATGGGCCTAAATCGTCAATTTCTTAGAAGAAACCGACAACTAGGTGTTTTCGTGCCATGTCCCTGCAAAAATATCCCCCCCAATTGCATCTTCACCGACAGTTTTACTTGCTAAACCGATGACTATACCCCTAATCTGAGAGGGATTTTTTTGTTTTGATATGTAGGTAGTTGTCAGTTTCTCATAGGTAACCGACTACTATGACCCTAAACCAGTATCTATTTTTATGTCGGTTTAGGTGTTAGACATCAGGTATTTTTTTCATAGCCAACGACTATACCCCTAACCCGAGGGAATTTTTTTTTATTTGGATATGTAGTTAGTCGCCGGTTTTTGTGGACTTAACCAATGACTATCACCCCAATCTGGTGTCTATATTTTGTTTAGTGTATGAGTTCATCGTCGATTTTTTTTTTCAAACCAACATTGGTGTCCTTAGGTGTCATTCTTACCAAACAACAGACAATAATGGATAACTTAATAGCACCCTTGTGATACAGACTTTCTCCCCATTCTCTATCTCATCGCAATTGACCTTCTTCTTCTCTGGTAATTTGTGATCCCCATTGCCACCTTCGTATCTCAGAGGTCCGCCGTTGTCGCTCTGCTCCTCTCTTCCTCTGGCCATCCATTGCTCACAAATCTCGAGCACTGTAGCTTCTTGCCGCCGCCTCTAGCCATGAGCTTTGGAGGATGTCGCCACTTGAGTATCTCTTCTGCCTGAGGAGATTGGGAGGATGTCTCCGCCTCCAGACAGAAGCTTGGGAGGATGCCACCTGAGGATGTCAGAGCTTCTTCCCCTACTTCTAGGTCATCTCCCTATAAAACACCTTGCCACCCATGGTCAACTAATAGGATGTGATTCATAAACTAATTTCATAGCTTAATTTTTGGGTGTATGTGCATGAATATGGAACTTTTTTCTTACATTATTGTAGTTACCTTGTTGATAGTGAATGACTTTGATAGTAAATGACTTCTATATGGTTAGATATTTATTACTCTTATATTGATTAGTGTTAATTAGGATTAATATATCTTAGTTAGTGTAATTTGTGTTCTTTCCTTAGTTTGTTAACCTTAATTTCTAGTTTACCTTAGTCCATCTCTCCCTCCGTAGGTCATGAATAAATTATGCGTAATGATTATCTTGATGATGAACACACATGTACATTGGAGATGTTGAAATTAATGTTATATAATATGGTACCTAGACTAGGGTATGATTAAGAATCAAGAATGAATTGAATTAAATGATGTGGCATTAACCCTAGGATATAAATGATGAAAATAGGATCATAGGTACATGAATGCCAACACACATGTATTTTTTTGGCCTAGAAACTCGTCTGAGATTTACTCATTAGGAATAAATCTTAGATAGTCCCCAATTTGGGAATGTTCTTGAACACTTAATCTCACTTAGGATGTAAGTGTATAATGTATATTAGGTTATTAATATGTTTCAACAACACTTCACTATTTGTTCTCTAAGTACATATGTTGGTGGACATTTGCCCATCTACATCAGTGTACTTGGAGAATTGCTAGGAAATGTTGCTGAAATTTTCTTGAAAACTCAATATACATTATACACTTACTAGTGAGATTAGGTGTTCAAGAATGGGATAGGTGGCACACATTAATTATTGAACTCTAAACCACAATATTTAAACCCTAATCTTTAAAACCCCTAATCTTTAAACCCTAAGCCCTAATCTTTACTCTATTCATTTCTCAGTTAGCTTGCCAACACCAAATATTGAAGCTAGCATTAACTTATATATGTGTGGAGATCACACTAAGGGGATGTTAATTGATAAAAGATCTCAATATTAGAGGCATGATTTTATTTTTTAATGTTAGATGTGCATATTATAATCTTATATTTCATTGTTTGACTATTTTAATATGACATTTTTTAAGATGGTGTCTGACTATGAGTATGATGACCATAATGATGATAACTGTGAGGATGAGCAACATCATGCTGACATTGGTGTAAGTTGTGTATTATTTTATCAACACCCTGTGCATTTTACAATATGTCTATATTGTTGTATCACATTTAATAAGTTCTATATGTTTATGACCTATATGTCTTTTTTGTCAATAATAGGTTAAGGATGTACATCCTAAGGATCTTGTTCAACTTGATGAGTAGCATAAAAAATTAAAAATAAGGGGCATCACCATGATGAACAAGTTGATGCAACAAAGGGGTAATGGACCAAAGTTGGCCATTGAGTTTGATCTTACATGAAATCCTATTGGAAAGTATCAGAGCTCTTTCATTTCATATCTAGGGGTTCTTACTCATAAACATTGTAGTATAGAAGTAGAAGTTGGCATAAAATTGATAAAAGTAAGAAAGACTTCATATGAAAGAATTATGTGTGAGATATTGTCATTTTCAATTTTGTTTTTAAAACTATTTACAATTCTATTTTTAAGAATATTCCATTAAGTATATGAAATTTTGTAGAGCATATTTGACCTGGATAAAAATATGCATTGCAAAAAGCTGATGCAACAATGTGAAAGGGTTATGAGGAATTATAGAACAAATCTAACAAGACTATACATATGGGAGGCTGAGAAGAGGAAGAAGTCAGCCACTGGGCAATGGAGCTATCTTGACCCGACGATGTGGGAGGTGTTTGTTGCTATGAAAAAAGACTGATGAATTCACGGTATTGATCCTCACACCCCATTTTAAATACATTCTTATGAATTCATTATTTTACCTTGACATAGTAGGTTATGTTTTACTTACCAATTACTATTGATGATTGTTACTAACCAGTATAAGTGATGCTCAAAGAGAAAGGCGTGCAAAGAATGTGTACAACCACATGACGGGTCGTGGTGGCTATGAAAATCTTCACAAAAAGCTACTACATGTGTCTTCTTCTCAACAGCCTACTCTTGGGACTGTTGAGTCCTCTACTACTACTATTAAACATGTACTTCACCATGATATATGGATAGTTGGAAGGAAATCCAAAAGTGGAGAAATAACCAACCACACAACTATTGAGGGACTGCAAAAATGGTAAAATTCAACTCTCAGAGCAATTAGTATTGATCATTGTTATGTTTTACTTACCAATTACTACTAATGATGACTAGTGATAGCTCTACGAGCAAAGGAAATAAGGCAAGTTCATCATTGAGGGAAAAGGGATGAATTGATAGTTGCTCTAGGTAACCCAAAGCATCCTAGATGTGTTAGGGATGCATGCACTGGTGTGGGTATAAGAGTATTCCTTGGGCCATCAGAACGCAAATCTATCTAGAAAGGGGAACTCAAAAGAGGAGGTAAAAGAGCTAAATGCAAATGGAATTTAAGAAGCAATGAGCCAATGGGAGGCTTCTCAGTCATCTACTTAGACAATACCATTTGTGCTTCCCCTCTATTCAGACGAGGTGCACCCCCTTATGAAAGAGGTGATTGGGATTAATCCTGTAGACCCAAAACCTAGCACGTCCATTGTAAGTATTTTTATGACATATTAATCTTTTCAAGATGATATGTTTAGGTGTATATATATAACACTCTATGCAAATTTGTAGGGTTTGACGCCATGGCATCTAAAATTAAAAGAATATGTCAATGTGGGCAAGGCTTACCCACCCCTTGTAGGTGCCACACTTCATGGTGCTCCCCTACCTACCGATGTGGTTCATGTGTGCCTGAGGCTTGTCTATGAATTGTGGAAGAAGTATCCACTTCCATATGACCATTGTGACGCTAAGACGATAGGTGAAGAAGAAGACGATGTGGTCGCGTGGCCCAAAGTAGGGGTTATCTATACTGATCATGATGTATAGTAAATTTACATTGCATTTATATATGTATATACATGACAATCACTGCTATAGAAACTATCTCTGGTATTGTTTAAAAAACCTATGATGTCAGTTCAAAACCTACACCTAAGTGGGTGACCCTATAGGTACAGGTCTAAGACGTCGGTTCTTTGGGGAAGGAAAAATTGACACTAGAGATCTAGTGTCAGTTGTGTGGATAAAAGAAACTGACACATTTAGGGGTCATAGGCATCGGTTGCGTGCCATAAAATGACTTCAAAAGAGCCATACCGGGTCACATTTGTAATCGGTAAAGGACCCTACATAATTGGTTTGTAATATACCAACACCTATCAAGATGTACAATGTCGATTGCAACCCAATTAACCAAAAATTTTGAAGTAAAGTGACAGTTATATCTAACAAAATGATGACTATGACATGCTACCTAGTGAAGTCGTGTTGTTCAGTATGACTGTTTTGGTTCTGTCCTTTAATGTCGATTATTTTACTAAAATTGATGACTTAGGCCTATACTGTCAATTTTTTTGATACAGCTGACAACTAATTAATGGAAGGCTTGCAGTTTGCTTCCTGGCTAGCCAGTAGGATGCAGAAATACAGTTTAGTTCTAAACTATAGGTTAACAATATCATGTGAGTTTAGCTTAACAACATGCCACAAAACCTGCAATAACAAACATAATATACACATAATTTTATTCATTCTCCAATTCCATTTCATCACATGTGCAATCATAGCTCATTCATCTTCACATTCATTCACACACATGTTACTTCATTTACATATATACCAATTTCATTCTCATGACATGTAGAAATATTCATTCATTCATCTTCACATTGACACACATGTATATAGATCATCATTCACATATGCATGCATCAAATTTAGAGTTGCAAGAAGTCATAAGCACCACATATATAATAGAATTGAAATTTATTCTTCATCTTCTTCATCCCAATAAAATTCAAAGTTCACTTCCCTTTCAAAGGCTTCTACCCATTGTTGTCGTGTCTTATCTAGTTGTTGTCTTGTATGGAGCATGTGTATGTCTACTAACTTTTCTTGTGTATCAAAGTCTTTCATATTTAACACCTACAAAGAGAATGACATATATGATTAATAAGTTTGATATCTTCATATTATCTAATAAGACTATATACTTATGATGATCAAGACTATATATATATATATATGGTTTAAGTGGGAGTTGGAGTATGGGGAAATCTAGGGGTCGTGGGGGCTTTGGCGGCGGTGAAACGTGAAGGAAGGGTCCCGATGTGGATCGAGGTGAAACAGAATCAATTCAAGAGGGCTCTGAACTACATGAGAAGGTTGTGGATAACGTGAGGTCAAGCTCAGGCAGAGGCACAAATCAATAGGATGCGGGCGGAGGCACAAATCAAAGGGATGTGGGTTTTTCCATTCCCAAAATCAGCCTACAGTTCATGTTTTCAGGAATGAGAGGCACACAGGCGAATGATCATTCTACCAAACGAGATCCACCAATCTTTCAAGGAAGAGAAGGATATTACACCCCTGAGGGTTGTGGCGTAGCGGCTAGGACCCATCGTGGATATATCCCGATGATGACCACGGTCAGTAACAACAACAGAAGACATGCAGACACACCACCTTCATCACCTTCGTACAACGGAGTTCTCACCAGGGGACAAAGCTCGGGGGTAAGGGATGGATTCATCAATAAACTCTTCGAAGAGAGACTTATGGAGGAAGCGGTATTGTTTGGAGAGGAGGAAGGCACACCTGCACTTAATATCATACCAGAGGCGGAGGGGGCTCTTATATAACTCTGGCTATATGCGGTCGTAGTAAGGCTTCTTAGAGGGGATATCGGGTACATGACACTCAGAGATCGCTTGAAACTTCTGTGGAAGATAACAAGTCGCTTTAATATGTACAAGATGGAGATGGGACATGGGACATTTTGTTATTCAGTTGTCCTATAGACGGGACTTTGAAGAAGCTCTAACAAGTGGCCCATGGAAGGTGTTCATCCTAAATCTTCTGGTATGGGAATGGTTCTCTACCTTTAAACCAAAAGAGGAATACCCAGAGATGTGTGTACCTTGGGTTCGCATATTAGATCTAACACTACACTTATATGTACGAATGATGTATGAGTACATTGTCCTAGCACTAGGAAGGTTGATCAAAGTGGACGCACACACAGTTAGCAGAACCAGAAGCAAGTTTGCTCGGCTTGCAATTGAGCTAGACACAAAAAGAAATCTTGTGTCAGCTATCTTGATAAATGGAGTGGAGTACGAAGTCTTTTATGAAGGGCTTCCATGGGCTTGTGCTTTAGGCAGGCAAGTGGGACACACGTCCAAGGATTGTCCTTCCTCCCTTACTATGAATGTTGAAGGCACAGTAGGCATTTCAAAGAACCTCAAGGGAACCAACTCAGGCAGCACGTCAAATGAAGATGAATGGCATCACCAGAGATCCCGGAAAGGAAAGAGAAGGAACATCAGCCATTCACATGCCACAACAACTGTGGAAACTAGAAATATGTTTGCTAATCTAGAAATAGAAGATGGGGAGGCTAATAATACAGAAACAAGATCCGAAAGAAAGGGAGTAGAGCAAGACCCCTCTGGGCAGACCAAGAAACATGACAAGATTTGGAGGAGGAAGAAGAATGTGGGGAAGGAAGGTACAGAAGGAAACACAGCTAAAGTACTGCAAAACATCACAAACATTGAAACATTAACCAGCAAGAAATCCACCCCTGAAGGCATCAAGGAAGCACATGTGGATGTAACCCCAGATATTGATGAAGTTGTGGAAGTTTTTGAGGTGAATGATGATGAAAAGGAGATCAAAATGAATGATATGAATAATAACATGAAAGAGATCAGGGAGGGGATGTCCAGTGAAGATCTCAATTAGATAAATGACATCCTAGCCATTAACACCTCCAGCACACCAGGAAGGAAAACTAAAGGCAACAGTGCAAAGATGAAGTGAATGGGCAACAACGCCTCATCGCTCTGCCAGAATCTCGACGATGTAGCCCAAGGCTTATGTCCATAGACACACAGGATTCCCCACTAACTATCAGCCCTACAGGAAGCAACTCTGGGCCACCAAGCACACCGGATCCAGGGAGGATATATGAAAATGCCAAGAATAAGGAGAATCAGTAACCTATTACCATTGAAACTAGTAGATAGCCTGAGTCCACTGATAAACAGTCCATTCTTGTTTAGATGATTGATATAATGTGCTGGAATATAAGAGGAGTGGGGAAAAAGGAAACCCATCACAATTTTAAAGAACTTATGTCAACCTACAAACCCAAGATTGTTGCAATCATTGAACCTTGGGTGAGTGGAACTAGAGCTACACGGATCATCACAAAGCTGGGTTTTGACAAGTCCTTTAGGGTTGAAACCCAAGGATTTGTTAGTGGTATATGGGTATGCTGGAATAGCTATGCCTGCACAGTCTATATCATCAATTACCATTGTCAGTTCATTACTTGTTGTGTCAATGAGTCCACTTTAATCACTTTCATTTATGCAAACCCACATTTGTCCATCCGATCTCTTTTGTGGAAACATCTCGTTCGTATGGTAGAATGGTTCACAAAGCCATAGATCATTCTAGGTGATTTCAACACCACCTGCAATCCATTAGAATGAAGTGGAAGCACCCATTATAACCATTATGAGGCACGTGTGTTCCAGGAAACCTTGACAGCAGCTGGACTAGCCGATTTGGGGTTTTCAGGTCCACAATTCACCTTTAAGAGAGGGGTCTTACAACAACGCATTGATAGAGTTGCGTCCAACAAGGAGTTCATCCAGAAATATGAGCATTACCGTGTACAACACCTCCCAAGAATGCAATCTGATCATAACACACTCCTGGTGAGATCCCAAGTTAAGTGTACTGGCCCAGCTCGGTTTCTCATGAAAGAAAATTGGGCGCACAACAACGAGATCAAATCATTGTTAGAGAACAGTTGAGACAAAGGTATGGATTTCCACACTGCACTAGACAAGGTCAAAGAGCCCTTAGTCAAGAGGGATCAGTAGCTATCTTCAGCCAAGATGAGGAAGAAGACAGTACTAATTTGCAACATCAAGAACCTAGAAAAAGATCTTGCTGCCTGCTACAACCCAATCACAGATGGTATCTATCTTGATATGAAATCTAAGCTCGATTTGGTTCTTAAGGAGGAAGAGGGGGAATGGAAAATGCAGAGTCATATCAACTGGCTTCACAACGGAGACTGTAATACAAGGTTCTATAATACATACGTGAAGCAACGTCGAAGGTAGAACTTCATCACAACACTAAAATCCAATGACGGTGAATGGATCACAGAGATGGGCGGTTCGAAAGACCTGGTGAGAGGTCACTTCCTGAACCTACTGACAGAACCATCTCAAAGAAGATGCAATGCCATCAAATCCATTCTTGGGATTTTCAAGAAACTAACCCATGCACAAAAGAAGTATATTGTGGTGGATCCTAAAGAAGACAAGTGCCTGCACATCTTAAAGAGTTTAAATCCCTATAAAGCGTCGAGGCCCGATGGTGTTTCAGTCCTCTTCATCCTAAACCACTGGGACATAGTGAAGCAGTCATTTTTATAGACATCACAGAAAGCTTTAAGAGGTGAACCCCTACCGGTAGAATTGTGCAATGCCACAATGGTCCTGATCCCCAAAGTCACCCATCCCACCATCTGTGATCAACTGCAGCCAATATCTCTGAACAATCTTTATCTAAAACTTATATCAAAGATAGTGGTGGAGAGATTGAAAATGTACCTCCCGGAGTGGATCTCACACGAACAAAGTGTTTTTGTTCCTAGGCGGAGGATAGAGGACAACATAGCTCTTACACAAGAGATCATTCACATGTTAAAGAGGAAAAGGGGCAAAAAATATACGGCCATCAAGATCGATCTATCTAAGGCCTACTATAAACTCGCCTAGATTTTCATTTCTGACACCCTCATGAAAATCGACTTACCTGGCAACATTACCAACTATATCATGAACTCTATCACCATAGGCGAATGTGAAGTGCTCTGAAATGGCGAAAAAACTCATCCGTTCAAACCCAATCGAGGGCTTTGGCAAGGAGACCCTCTCGCTCCTTATATTTTCATTCTCTGCATTGAGCGTATGAGCCAAATGATAAAAGCACTTGTTCAATCCGGTGAATGGAAACCAGTCATATTAGGAAGGAACATAATGGAAGTGTCTCATTTATGTTTTGCAGATGATCTTATTCTCTTTGGGGAAGCTTCATGTGAATAAATGAGGACTATCAAGAAGTGCTTCTAGAGATTTGAAAAAGGATCAAGACATGACATATCCATTGCTAAAACTCAAGTCTTCTATGGACGAAGTGTGCCACAGATTACCAGAACCTGCATTAACAAAATCTATAAGTTCCAAGAGACTGATGACCTTGGAAGGTACTTAGGGGTACCTATCATCCACAAGCAGGTAAAGAAGCACACTTATGCAAACCTGCTCGACAAGATTGACAACAGAGTTAATGGTTGGGCTGCAAGGACATTGTCCTTGGTAGGAAGATGTTTCTTGGAAAAATCTACCCTCGAAGCCATTTCTACTTACACCATGCAAACCGCCTTGTTACCTCTTACTCTATGCGATAGGATTGACAGCAACATACGGCATTTCCTATGGGGAGGGGGCCACAAGAAGAATCCCATGTCACTTATGGTGTGGGATAAAGTCACCAGCATCCAAGAAAAGGGAGGCCTAGGTATCAAGACTATGCGTGAATGGAATACATCTCTAGTAGAAAACAATCCCTGGGAGATATCCAACAATAGAAACACCATCTGGGGTAAGTTTATGAACGGAAGATATCAAGATTTCTTAGAAGGAAAAGTCACTAATTTGTCTCATCTTGCCCAAGCCACATTGAAATGTAAACATCTAATAGAAAACAATTCCTACCTAGTGATCCGAAACGGCAACACCATCAGATTTTGGGAGGATTCTTGGGTCAAAGAGGGGGTCATTTTGAAACATCAAGCTCTTCACACTATTCCAGAATCCTTAATGGACCTATCAGTAGAAAGTGTTGTCACAGACAATGGTGAATGGGACACAGAATTTCTAGAATATTGGTTGCCTTACCAGGAGGTCAATCGAGTACTGAAGGTGGAACCTCCTAAGTGCATCGGTATGGACAACATCCGAGTTTGGAACTGCACAAACAATGGCCAGTTCACATCCAAGTCTGCTTACCATATCTTAAGAAGAGACAGGGACATCCATACGGATGGGGAATGGGACACGATCTGAAGCAATCGCGTGGCAGCTAAGGTCAAATTCTTTTCTTGGATTACTTCACATGGAGCATTACTTACCAACTGTAGATGAGTTCAACGCAAGATAGCGACCAGTAGTACTTGTGAAAGATGTAACGCAGTGGAGGAGTCCTTAGTTCATGCGCTACGGGACTTCCAAAAATCTAAGGAAGTGTGGATGCAACTTTTTTCAAACAAACCTCCCAAAGATTTCTTCCAAGAAAGATCACATAAGTGGGTCTCGTTCCAGATGAAATAAGGCAGCCTGAAGGCGCAGTTCGTCATGATCACTTCATGGCACCTATGGAAAGCACAAAATGCTAAGATTTTTGAAAACATCAGTATACCCACCCATCAGTTGGTACAACACATCCATAATGATATCCAGTTGTTGAACAAGAAACAGGCTGACGAGAACCAGTTGAGTCTGATAGCTGAAGTACACCAATGGGCCACTCCCCCTCCTGGGTATGTCAAAATCAACACAGATGCAGCCTAGGGCAAAACTTAATCCACCATTGCAGTGATTGGATGGGACCAGGATGGATGTTAGAGTGGAGCTCATGTGAGGAAGATGACTACTAGTTCTACCCTTCATGTTGAAATCATAGTGGTTGACTTAGCATGTGAAATTGCTAGCAGATCCAGACTAGAGAAGATCATTTTTGAAACTGACTGTAAACTACTTGTTGATATTCTTCAGTTTGATGTGCCCAAGAACCCTAGGTTGTCACTCTACTTGGATAGAATCCAGCAGAGGTGTAAACAACATTAGGACTGGGTAGTTAAGTATGAACCAAGAAGCTGCAACAAAGTGGTCGATGCTTTGGCCAAGCACCACTAAAAACACACTAATGGTTGTTTCAACCATACCAGACCACCTAAATATCTGGTCCCTAGGTTGAGGTAGGAGTTGTGTATTGGTAGTAGTACTACCACGTTTACTTTTCTCGAAAACCTTTCCCCTCGTAATGAATTTCCTTATTGGCTTGCACGAGGAGGGCGAGATGAATAAATAGCCTCCCGGCTTCCCCAAATATATATATATATATATATATATATATATATATATATGTGTGTGTGTGTGTGTGTGTGTGTGTATGTATGTATATATATACATATATATGTGGATTACATTATGTATCTCATTGATGTCTACTACCTCATATCTGAAAATCATGTCCATACACCACATCACGTAGTATATGAACATTGCCCAACTGTTGTCTTGCACATAACACTATAAATTTCAACATACAAAATCTTAATAAATAAATGTAAACATAGTTTGCATAAATATGCATTGGAGTCAAAAAACTACCTCAACATTCTCACAAACTGTGATGCCCCACGCCACAAACTAACTCAAAACTAACTACTGAAACAAAACTTAAACAAACAGCTAACTGGAGAACACTAGAAATTTAAAACCAGTTTCATTAAGCTCCCAAATAGTAAAAACCTTTACATGTGAGTCTTTTCATACCACAAGGTACTTACCATGTATACCATCATCCTATTATAGGAAAACTTGTCCCAAACATATATACATATCCACTGTAACTGTACATGAATAGAACAAACAAGTTGAACCATGTATCGAAAGCATGTCTACAGAACACACCCAAAAACCATCCCAAAGACATGAGTGTACAGGGACAACTCTAGGAGTATAACAATAAAAGGACCACCAGTAGCATTTCCAACCTTGTCATCTATTGTCCTTCTTGTTGTTTCATAACTTCTATTGCACGATCTCTACCTCCTCATGCACATCCACCTAAAAAGATGTAGGAAACCCACGAGGTGAGATTCCAAACCTTACCAGGAGAAGTAACTCTCCACCAACACTATTATTAGCACAGGTAGGAGGGTTAAGAAATAGTAGTACGTATACAACTACCATAAGCAGGTAATTACTCACTAATAGAATAAGAAGTTGCAATTATATTATGAAACATATTATCATCATAAAAGGAATGTGAACAACATGTATATTCACTACCAACAATACTGTACAAAAGTAAGCAAGGCCTCATCCAATGTTTTCATATTTAATCATATGCAAGTATGCTACATGGCTGATTACGTGTTTTATTATGCCCGAGGATTCGAGTCATACCATCCAAATCAAACCGACCACAACTAAGTCAAAATTAGTGCCTTACAAGGTCTATGGAAGAGTCAAAATTCATGAGCTCACCCCCTCAGTCAGTACGAGTAAACCTGTAATGTCATCTCTAGTCAAACTACTATGAGTGACATATAGTCTAGCTATACAAGTCTAGCCCGCCTTGGTACAGGTCACGGTGCTAGTGGAACTGAGCTACGGCCTGCAACCGCACTCCTACTAGGGTATGGCCCGCAGCCAATCCCCTATCACATGTCATTGAGCTACGGCCCACAGTCGCACTCTTATCAGGGTATAGCCCATAGCCAATCTTGTATAACATATCACTAAGAGATTAGCTCATGTCTACCTG
Organism: Alisma plantago-aquatica; assembly: GCA_963693085.1. Lineage (NCBI taxonomy): Eukaryota > Viridiplantae > Streptophyta > Magnoliopsida > Alismatales > Alismataceae > Alisma > Alisma plantago-aquatica. Next base: position 296,974,424 of record OY856409.1, on the reverse strand, counting down.
TTTCATATATCCTAGACATAAGGGGATATTCATCCTCACCCCTGCATATTCAAAAATATATGCTCAGAGTTAAACTCATTTTACCATTCAACAAGTGCTAACACTAAATGGATCTATGGCACAGGACAAAACTACATGATTAAGTTCCACTTGATTAGTTAAGTCAATTAAGTGTCTTTTAGCATCAATCAAGTTCCAACGTATAAAATCATAAAAAAAATCTACAAAGATAAGGGCATAGTACTCTTCTAGCATATAAGAACATATGAGTGTGAACTTGTCACACTATCACCACATGATGCATGTATTATTGGCATTTATCACACCATCGATACCATAATACATGCTACTAGATATCAATCCCTCAATTCATCTTTTCTATAACACAAGTGCCTCAAAATGCCTCTCAAGTCTCATTCAACCTATACCATATCTCGTCATCATAGCATACACTAGCTATGATTATAAATCTCATAATACCTGCATGGTTAGAAATTTATAAATAGGAGAGGTAACCACATAACATCATAACCATTCCAAAATGGAGAAATAAGAAAAATCTTTATTCATTATTATTAGGGTTAGGTTTTCCTTTTAACTGATTAGGGTTTACACGACTAGGTTCAACCATTCTCCCTTGATTAGGAAGTGTCATTAGAGTTGATTAGAGTTGATTAGATAACATTCTAAACAACATTGTGTATGGCTTATGTATTATACATATATGGTTATCATTAGGTGTTTATAGGTGTTTCTCATCCACCTACCATCACCCTATGTTGACCACATAACTAAATATGTCACGATCACCTACCATGGTACATGTCGCGGCCTTCCACCTCTAACCATGTCATGCCTATAGCACTTAGGGTTAGGGTTTCACCAAAGCACCTCGACCAGAGGTGTCTTGACCCCAACCCATGTCGCAACCCAAGACCATCATAGTCACGACCCTACTCTCTAGGGTGAGTCTCAACACATGCAAGATAGGTCCAACACTAAGGGTAACTCAGCCACCACCCACCAAGGTTCTCAATCAAACATCACTAGGTTCAACTCAACTTCAAAGGAGCCTCTTGACCCAAGAGCTATCAAGGTTGTGACCATCATGAGGGGAGTGTTGTGACTTCCTAAGATGCACCATCCAAGTTTCCAAAATTTAACTGAAAATGAAGGTGAAACCATGGTTACCATGAAGAAAAGGTCACATACAACTGGTCACCAAAATCCTAAGTCATGGGTCAAGAAACTACCAAGGTAGAACCTTAGACAAGGAAGAGAAAACCAAGCTCAAGATAACCAAAACCGATCTTAACATTCCTCAAACCTTTAGGTGGTGTACGAACAACATGCATGGGGGCAAGGTTAAGAGCAACAAATGGAGAGAAACCTTCACAACACATGATCTACCAAAATAGGTACAGAAGGTTAGGGTTTCTGATTGCTTTCAAACCAAGCAAGGCATCACCATCAAACAAACTCTAGAGATTACTATTAAGCGCAAACATAGTGAGAAGGAAAATTATACGAAGAAGACATCAATAAAAATTATAAAGAAGTGCATTTAGTGTCGTATAACCCACCTTAAGAAGATCACCACCAAAACTCCAAGAACACGATCCAAGGGTTGTAAAAGCTCCACACTCTGCCTCAAAAGCACCTCAAGAAAAGAAGAAACACCAAGGTCAAAGGGTAGCTCAAGAAAGAGAGAAAAAACTTAAAGCTCCCCAATTTATGAGGTCAGATAGAGGTCAAAGGGTAACATATCGCCAAGTTCAAAGGGTAACATATCACCAAGTTCCAGCTACGATTGTGTATGATAGTGGTCCCCAATTTATGAGTCATTTATGGGAACAATTACATAAAGCTCAGGGTACACAGTTAAAGTTTAGTACAGCTTTTCATCCTCAGATAGATGGGTAGTCTGAAAGGACTATACAGACTTTGGACGACTTTTTTAGAGAATGTGTCCTTCAGTTTGTGGGAAGTTTAGACTTACACTTGAGATTGATAGAGTTTGCCAATAATAACAATTACTAGGCTAATACTGATATGGCACGATATGAAGCATTATACGAAAGACGTTGTAGATCTTTGTTATGCTGGTTTGAAACCGAAGAATACCAACTTATGGGTCCTGAGTTAGAGCAGCAAACAACTGAAAAGATTAAAGTTATACAACGACAGTTGAAGGCTGCACAGGATAGATAGAAGTCTTATCCTGATAAACATCATAGACCTTTAGAATTCCAAGTTGGAGACAGAGTATATCTCAAAGTCTCTCCTTGGAAATGTGTTCTTAGATTTGGGAAGAAGGGTATGTTAGATCCTAGATTTATGGGACCTTACCCAGTGATAGCACAGATCGGGAAAGTAGCTTATAGGTTGCAATTTCCACCTGAGCTACATAGACTACATCCAGTATTTTATGTGTCTATGTTGAGAAAATGTCATCCTGATACAGAGATAATGTTGCAACTTGTAGAGGTTGAGTTGAATGAAGATATATCCTATGTGGAAGGTCCTATGATAATTCTTCACAGAAGAGTCAAGAAGTTGAAGAAGAAAGATATAATTCTTGTGAAAGTTCTCTGGCATCATCGTGGGATTTAAGAAGCCACATGGGAGTTAGAGGAAGAGATGAGGATGAAATACCCTTCTCTTTTCTCTTGAGATTTTGGAGATGAAATCCCTTTTCAGGGGTTGATAATTGTAACACCCCAGACATGGGTTATGGCCTAACCCTAGAAGTTTTTCTTAAGTAAGTTACTTACAAACTTGTTCTTATCTTTTTAAAAGTAATTAAGGCCATTTGTGAAGTTTATTTTCAAATTTGATCTTATATACAAACTATGTGTGCATTATATGATAATCTAAGCAAAAAGTGCAATATACCCAAGATGAGGGGTTACATTGCAAATGTTACATGATTGAATATATTCTAAGTGTTTTGACATCTTCAGAGAGAGAATGATGCTAAGTGGTGGCTTGTGGAAAGTCTAAATCTAAGTGAGAACTTGTTTGAAAAATGTGAAGTGCTTTGTGCATCAATTATGATACAAATTATAATATATGCAAAATATAGGGTTGATGTGTAAATTACCACCTCTAGATTGTTTTTACTCCTACCTAGTGTCATATAGAGTAGATATAAAGAAGGAGACAATATGTTTGAATCATCTTAAGAGTGATAGCACTCCTAATCATGAAAGACCAAAGAAATGTATAAGTTGATAGCTATGTACATAAGCCATATCGAGTTGTGGACTTAGAAATGGGAGTCCCTATCGGCCATAAAGCCATAAGGGAGTCTCCTATCAGATTGTAGAGCTTTGTATTTTCCCATGATGGGAAAGACACTTCAAGGAAATGATAAGCATCGATTTGCAACTTCTCTTTGGAAAAGTTGTGTTAAATATAATAATATAGTAAGTGGAAGAAGACTTGCCCTAGAAGATAACTCAAGAGCTGACCCTTATCCTTTGTTTTATCCTTGGACTTTTTGTTTTTGCATGAAAAGATGATTATGGGATACATGCAAATGTATGTGTAAACTATGCATGGCTAGGTGGTACTTAGTAGCCTAAGCTAATGACACCTCTTACACTCTTTTCCATAAACCTCAAGTATAAATACCCTACCCTTCACTTGTTAGGATAATTTTTGATATCTTGTTATAAACCTTCCCTCTTGTATCGTGCATACCCTTTTGTATCATGCATAGTAAGGATATTTAAGTGATAGAGCTTGATATCGGCCAAGTATAAAAGATATCAGCCAAATAGGTCTTAGCAAACAAGTAAGGTGATATCACCCATTGGGATTAGAGATATCATGCAAAAGCTAGGAGCTCAAGTCTTGGATCTTGGAAAGGTTCATCTTCAACATTGGAACGTGAGGAGTTGAAGATTGAAGCTTGGAAATTGCTTTAGAGGCGGGTTATATAACTTGAACCATCTATATTATTATCTATTCTTTAATATTGTTCAACTTGTTGATTATTTCAAATTTGGATTTCCTTTGATCAACTAATATATTTATTAGTTACAATAAGTAATTAGTATTTTTATCCATGGTTTTGAATAGTAATACAAAGGTTTTACAGTTGTTGATGGTGACATCATCATTGAACAACTCGATATGGATTGAAGACTCTTGAAAACCGATATAGAATCCAATATAAAGGTTTTCCCGATATGAAGGTAGGTCATATTTTATATATAATATAAAGACATGTCCTATGGATGATATGGAAGATACCTATCCATATTTTATACATGATACAAGGTAAAAGCAATACCTTTACACGATATGGGCAAAACCCTAGATGATGACATGGAAATCCGATATGTTTTGAAATCTATTTCCTTTGAAACTCAATATACCCCATTACTTTGTGAGGGGTAGAAGAGCAATTTAGTATCCATCTTGTCATGTTTTTACAAGAAAAGAACTAAACCTTAAGAAGGATTTGAGTTCAAGGTTTTATCTATTGTAGGAAACTGATATGATATTCAAGATGTAACTCGATATGATATACAACATATAAACTGATATGATATCCAACATGGGAACATGATATGATATCCAACATGGGAACACGATATGATATCCAACATGGGAACACGATATGATATCCAATATAGGAACACGATATGGCAACCCAATGTGGGGACATGATATGGTAAATCCAAGATGAAATCTGATATGATAATCTCAGAGGAAAACCGATATGATGTAGAACCGATATGGCAATTTAAAATGAAAACGGATATGACAAACTAAGGTAAAGAACCAATATAATATTATCTTGAACGATATATGGTAAAGCTATGATGATATGCCCGATATGGTGTACTCTTGTACACGATATAAGAATATAATATTCTTCTATACCCGATATGAGGATAAGAGTCTAACCTATACACGATATGAGGTTGACATAAGATGATAAAAGATAAAGTAATAGCTAACCTAATATGACTACACGATATGGTGTTAAGGGATATGCCTTAAACCCGATATGATGGTGTGATTTCACCACATGATTAATAAGGATACTTGTTATGATGATATAAGTATTTTCAAGCATAATAGGATAACATTATCCACCATGCTACCCGATATGGTAAACACGTTCTGATTATTTAGGCTTTTCAAAGTGATGAATATGATTAATGCAATATTGAGATGTAATGAGTTTAATTCAATTTGATAATGATAAGTTAGTATACCTTAAAGAGGTAAATTAAGTGATCTACATCTAGTAGGGATGAGAGAGAAACTAAGATTGGAAAGATAATTATGTGATTAACATATAATAATACTCCTGAGATGAGTGGAGTATGAGTTAGGGCTTAATTTTTGTTTATGAAATCTTAAAACCCTAATCAGGTGGTTATAATTCTAATTCATGGAAGGAATATGTTTATTTTGTATTACATGGTTATGACATGTATGTGACATTGTGATTAGCATGATATACTAATCATGCAGGTGAGGAGCATAGCAAAGTAAGAGCTATGATGTTATATGATATAGATTCCTTGAGCTATGTGAACTATGTGGATAAATACCCTGGTCTGATGACCTAGATGTAATTGTTTCTTGCCAAGTGGTGACAATACTCAGTGATGAATTAAGGGTTTGAATACCCAAGTATGATGATGATAAGAAGTTGATATTCTAAGTGATCTATGTGTTTCAGAGAATATGAAAGTAATTGATAAACACATTTATGCTTTTCCTTGTAGCATCTGATATATCTCTTGTTCATAGATTGATTAATGCTAAAAGATACAATAATATACTTAATTAAGTAAGATAAATGTTATCATGTAGTTGCCCAGACCATAGATCCATTCTGTGTCAGCATTTGCTGAATGGTGAAATAAGTTTTACTCGGAATGCATATTTTTGAATATGTGATAATTATATAAGGGTGCTCAGTGGACTCCCTAAATACATCAGGTTTCTTAGTGGACTTCTTGATAAAACTAAACCAGGATTGCTCAGTGGTCATCCTGATAATCTAAGAAAACTAAGTGGTCTTCTCCCGAAGAGAGTACATGCTACGACAGTAACTCTATTGCGAAGATGCCGCTATACCCCAGCATAGCTAATTACAACAGACACAAGATGCCATGCTAAAGTATTCTCGTACTAACCAAGAAAGGTGAGGTCTTGATAGACGGCTTTTCTATTGACCTTGTATGGTACCGATTTTGACTTACTAGTGGTCGGTTGGAGTATGAACGGTATATCTCAAGTCCTCTAGGCATAAGTATGAATGTGAACATGTAATCAGCTGTGCAGCGTATTTGTTTAAGGAATTGAATATGGAAAACATTGATTGATGCCTTATCTTTTATACATATTAGTAGATAGATGTTATATATATTCATCATATTTCTTTTCAAGCAGATAGATGTTTTATAATTATGTTTTCAATAAATATATTTGCTAGTTGCCTAAATACCATTTGTTCAGTCTTTACTATTCCATGTGATAATAATATTTTTGGTAGAGAGTTATATCTCTCGCTGGGACAATAGTCTCACCCTGAGGGATCCACAATTTTTAGGCAGACACGGATGAGGGACTAGGAATCGAACTACAGAAGAAGGATCATATCAGCAGGGACAACAGTAGTAGCTCAGGTTGAGTACGTTTTCTATCAAGGTCTTGTAGATAGAAGTTTATGTGTCATCTATGTACTCTTAGGTCCTTGGGAGATATCTCTTAGTGGTTTTTACAAACGACTTGAGATTTTGGTTTGCTTATCTCGAAATTTTTATGTTGTTGTTGTATATATTGGAGTAAAGCAATTGGTACTTTTTATCCTCGAGAAGATATGGTACACTGAATGTACAATATGAACCATATGTATATAAAGCTTTGGTTCTTTTTGTGAGAGTTTACTGGAAAAAGGATCTATGTACAAAATGGTTTTAATTCTTAATGATTTTTGTTAATTCTATTGTTTAAAGTAATTCCATAACTTTTACTGTGATGGCTTGATTTGTAATTAGGTCGTCACAATGTTTTGGTATCAGAGCCTAAGGTTCACTGAGTCTACAGAGACATTGGATTAAGTTGTTGAGTCTGTTCTAATGTCCTGCAGTATAGCTTACAGTGACTTCTCCTCGTACATGAGAAGAAGTAAAACTAAGGATGGCCGGAGCACACGAAGAACACACTATTGAAAGTAGTATCGCTGCACCAGGAGGTGTTGCAAGGGATTAGGCTAGAGATGAACCAGTGCCTGAGGATCCCCAGCTTGACCAAACTCTGTTAGAGAACCCATCTTTTCATGCCCTTTTTGGGCATATCATGAATATAATGACACACATGGTTGATCTGATACCAGTACCAGCCCCTAGGACATTAGGGTCTAGTGAAGCATGTGGATCTGGTAAGACTTTTGAACGATTGTGTCAGGTAGGAGCCTCTGAATATGCTGGCATGGCTGACCCAGCAGATGCATATTCATGGCTTACTTGGATAGAGAAAGCTTTAGAATCCTTCATATCCCAGAAGTTGATAAGGTTCAGCATGATGTATACCTTCTGAAGGGAAGAGATGGCCATTGGTGGGCCATCAAAGAAGAGAAAAGACTAGGTGTTGAGATTGCATGGCAGGAATTTTTACAAGAATTTGTTAGTAGATACTTCCCCAAGACTTATCCTGATGAGAAGATTTCACAGTTTGAGCAGATTAGATAGGGACCAATGAAGGTTAGCAAGTATGAAGCTAGGTTTATGGAGCTTTTATGGTTTTGTCCACACATGGCCACCACTGATGAGGAGAGAAATCAACATTTCAAGAAAGGATTGAACACTAAATTAACTACACATGTATCTACTTTAGAGAATAGAGAGAGATTTGCCACTATTGTGGAGTCAGTTAGACAGATAGAGAGGTCTGTGATAGAGAAACGAGAGGCAACCCGTAGGAAAGTGCCTGCACAATTTCACAATTAGAGGTTTGGCAGCTTTAAGAAACTAAGGTTTACTGCACTCGTAGAACCACATAGGTTCAATACTCAGACACAGTGGACGTCTAGTCAAGGTACAAGCCATAGTTTTCTAGCAAGTAGAGCCCATAGTTCAGCATCGATGTCAGTGGTAGGACCACCTAGGTCGCAATGGGATGAGAGAGTCTGCTATAGGTGTAGGCAGACAGGTCGTGTGATAATGGATTGTCCAGTTAGGGATGTAGGAGTAACCCAACCACCGAGGCAGAGTCAACAAGGATCTCAGAGACACCAGTCCAGCAGTGGCACTCGAGGACGTGGACAAGCATCTCAGGTAGGATCATCTGCACCGGCTAATAGAGGATGAAGTCGGCAACAGGAAATGACAAGATTCTATGCTATGAATCATCCGAAGGTAGTGGTTAACCCACGAGTTGTGACAGGTCAGATGGAATTATTTCATTTTGATATGTCTTCATCTTGTTTTGTATCTGTTTTTATTGATTTGGGTGTTACACATTCTTTTATCACTTGAGAAGTGATTCACGACTGTAATATGATTGTCAATCCTAGAATGGATAATTTGTTATTAGAAATCTATTAGTCAGATATGCAATGTTGAGGGAGGTATGCTCTCCATGTGTTCTTTCTTTCTCAGAACATAGCATTTAGGTGGATCTTATATCACTTGAAATTTTTGTGTTTGATGTAATTCTCAGGATAGATACCTTAGAAAAGTATAAAGTTGTCTTGGATTGTGGTTCCAAGTAGGCAATGTTCACATACGGTGATAAGAAATGGGTCTTTTAGCGGGATAGAAAGATCCTTCCAACCTGTCTAGTGTCAGCCATGGTAGCAGAAAAGTTGATGAGACAAGGATGTTTTGCATTCTTGTCACATGTGGTAGATACCAGAATAAAGAGCCTTATTCTTCCCAAAGTTCCTATTGTTAGGGAATTTGAGGATGTGTTTCTTGAGGAACTTCCAGGTGTTCCTCCACCCTGAGAGATTGATTTTGAGATTAATCTTGTTCTGGGTACGCAACCCATAGGCCAAACACCTTATAGGATGGCACCAACTGAGATGGTAGAACTTATGAAACAGATGCAGGAGTTTTTTGAGAAAAGTTTCATACGACCGAGTACTTTGTCGTGGGGTGCTTCACTTCTTTTTGTTAAAAAGAAAGATGGGTATATGAGACTATACATAGATTACAGACAGCTCAACAAAGTGACAATTAAGAACAAATATCCTTTGCCAATGATTGATGATCTGTTTGACCAATTGTGTGGTGCAATAGTGTTCTCTAAGATAGATCTAAGGTCAGGATATCATTAGTTATGCATCAAGGAAAGTGACATACCTAAGTCAGCCTTTAGGACAAGGTATGGTCATTATGAATTTGTAGTTATGTCGTTTGGACTAACTAATGCACCAGCTGCATTTATGGAGTTGATGAATAGAATCTTCCAGCCATTCCTTGATCAATTTGTAGTGGTTTTCATAGACAACATCTTCATATACAGTAGAGATGGTTAACAACATGAACAACACCTTCATCAAGTTTTGACTTTGTTGAGACAGCATAAGTTATATGTTAACTTTAGCAAGTGTGAATTTGGGTTATCAGAAGTATCTTTTCTCAGACACGTCATATCTGCTTTAGGTATTCGTTTTGATCCTAAGAAAGTGGAATCTATTGTGGAGTGGGAAGAACCTAGGACACCGACTAAGGTTTGCAGTTTCCTAGGTCTGGCAGGATATTACAGAAGATTTATCAAAGACTTCAGTTCTATAGCATTACCTCTAACCAGGTTGACCAGGAAAGAATTTCCTTTTGTTTGGAATGACAAGTTTCAACATTCTTTCTAGTTGATGAAAGAAAAGTTTACTAGTGCACCTGTGTTAGTTCTACCTGAGCAGGGAAAAGGATATGTTGTTTTCTTTGATGCTTCTAAGAATGGTTTAGGTTGTGTGTTGATGCAGAGTGATCATGTAGTTTTTTTTGCTTCTCAACATCTCAAGAAACATGAGGAGAATTATCCAACACATGATCTAGAATTAGCTACAATAGTTCATGCATTGAAAATCTAGAGGCATTATCTCTATGGAGAGACGTGTTAGATCTTCACAGATCATAAAAACTAAAAATACATTTTCTCACAGCATGAGCTGAATATGAGACAACGTCACTGGATGGAATTAATCAAGGAGTATGATTGTACAATTGATTACCATCTTGGAAAAGCCAATGTAGTGGTTGATGCACTCAGTAGAAAATTCTCAACTCCACCCTCAGATAATGCACAATTGAACTCTTTAGTATGTTGTAAGTGGGATATGCTTGTCTCTTTGAGACAGATGAATGTGCAGTTAGAAGTATCTTTGTTAGCAGGGTTGTTAGCTAAGATGCATGTGAAACCTACTTTGAAAGAACAGATTAAAGAGGCACAACAGGCTGATACTATGATTCAACAAATTAGGTCAGAATTGGGAAGTGAGAAATGGGACGATTTCCATGAATCAGAGGATGGGATAGTCTGTTACCATGGTAGGATGATAGTTCCTGATAGTAATAATTTGAGAAAGTTAGTTATGGAGGAAGCTCACTCATCCATGTATGCAATGCATCCAGGGAGCACTAAAATGTATCATAACTTAAAAGATATGTATTAGTGGCCCGATTTGAAGAAGGATGTAGTTGAGTTTGTTATGCAGTGTCCGGTGTGTCAGAAGGTTAAAGCAGAACACCAGATGCCTAAAGGAATGTTACAACCCCTACCTATACCTCAGTGGAAATGGGATCATGTGACACTGGATTTTGTGGTTGGTCTACCTAGGACAGCCAAAAGTCATGATTCCATTTGGGTGATAGTTGATAGGTTGACTAAGACATCACATTTTCTTCCTATCAAAACAACTTACACTGCTGAGAAGCTTGCACATATATACACAACTGAGATAGTGAGGTTGCACAGAGTTCCGGCTACGATTGTGTCTGATAGAGGTCCCCAATTTATGAGTCATTTTTGGGAATGATTACATAAAGCTCTGGGTACATAGTTAAAGTTTAGTACAACTTTTCATCCTCAGACAGATGGGTAGTCTGAAAGGACTATACAGACTTTGGAGGACTTGCTTAGAACATGTGTCCTTCAGTTTGTGGGAAGTTGGGACTTACACTTGAGCTTGATAGAGTTTGCCTATAATAATAGCTACCATGCTGGTATTGATATGGCACCATATGAACCATTATACGGTATACGTTTTAGATCTCCATCATGCTGGTTTGAAACTGGAGAATACCAACATCTAGTTCTTGAATTAGTGCAACAAACAATTGAAAAGATTAAAGTTATACAACGGTAGTTAAAGGCTGCACAGGATAGACAGAAGCCTTATGCTGATAAATGTCATAGACCTTTAGAATTCCAAATTAGAGACAAAGTATATCTCAAAGTCTCACCTTGGAAAGGTGTTCTCAAATTTGGGAAGAAGGGTATGTTAGCTCCTAGATTTATGGGACCTTACCCATTGATAGCACGGATCGGGAAAGTAGCTTATAGGTTGGAATTATCACCTGAGCTACATAGACTACATCCAATATTTCATGTGTCTATGTTGATAAAATGTCATCCTAATACCGAGATGGTGTTGCAACCTGTAAAGGTTGAGTTGAATGAAGATATATCCTATGTGGAAGGTCCTATGATGATTCTTGACAGAAGAGTCAAGAAGTTGAAGAAGAAAGATATAATTCTTGTGAAAGTTATCTGTCATCATTGTGGCATTGAATAATATACATGGGAGTTAGAGGAAGAGATGAGGAAGAAATACCCTTCTCTTTTCTCTTGAGATTTTGGGGACGAAATCCCTTTTTAGTGGTTGATAATTGTAACACCCCTGACCTAGGTTATGGCCTAACCCTAGACGTTTTGCTTAAGTAAGTTACTTACAAACTTGTTCTTATCTTTTGAAAAGTAATTAAGGCCCTTTGTGAAGTTTATTTTCAAATTTGAGCTTATATGCAAACTATGTGTGCATTATATGATCATTTAAGAAAAAAGTGCAATTTACCCAAGATGACGGCTTACATTGCAAATTTTACATGATTGAATGCATTCTAAGTGTTATGACATCTTAAGAGAGAGAATGATGTTAAGTTGTGGCTTGTGGAAAGCCTAAATCTAAGTGAGAACTTGTTTGAAAAATGCTAACTGCTTTGTGCATCAATTGTGGTAAAAATTGTAATATATGTAAAATATAAGGTTGATGTGTAAATTACCACCTCTAGATTGTTTTTACTCCTACCTAGTATCATCTAGAGGAGAGAGAAAGAAGGATACAATATGTTTGAATCATCTTAAGAGTGATAGAACTCCTAATAATGAAAGACCAAAGAAATGTATAAGTTGATAGCTATGTACATAAGCCATATCGAGTTGTGGACTTAGAAATGGGAACCCTATCGGACATAAAGCCATAAGGGAGTCACCTATCAGTTTGTGGAGCTTTGTCTTTGCCCATGATGGGCAAGACACTTCAAGGAAGTGATAAGCATCCATTTGCAACTTCTCTTTGGAAAAGTTGTGTTGAATATAATAATATAGTAAGTGGAAGAAGACTTGCCCTAGAAGATAACTCAAGAGCCGACCCTTATCCTTTGCTTTATCCTTGGACTTTTTGTTTTTGCATGGAAAGATAATTATGGGATACATGAAAATGTATGTGTCGACTATGCATGGTTAGGTGGCACTTAGTAGCCTAAGCTAATGACACCTCTTTCATTCTTTTCCATAAACCTCAAGTATAAATACCCTACCTTTCACTTGTTAGTAGAATTTTTGATATCTTGTTATCAACCTTCCCTCTTGTATCATGCACACCCTCTTGTATCATGCATAGTGAGGAGATTTAAGTGATAGAGCTTGATATCGGCCAAGGATAAAAGATATCAGCCAAATAGGTCTTTGCCAATAAGTAAGGTGATATCGCCCATTGGGATTAGAGATATCGTGCAAAAGCTAGGAGCTCAAGTCTTAGATCCTAGAGAGGTTCATCTTCAACCTTGGAATGTGAGGAATTGAAGCTTGAATCTTGGAAGTTGCTTTAGAGGTGGGTTATATAGCTTGAACCATCTATATTATTATCTATTCTTCAATATTGTTCAACTTGTTGATTATTTTCAAATTCGGATTTCCTTCGATCAATTGATATATTTATTAGTTCCAATAGGTAATTAGGACTATTATCCATGGTTTTGAATAGTAATACAAAGGTCTTAAGGTTGATGATGGTGACATAATCATTGAACAACCTGATGTGGGTTGAAGACTCTTGAAAACCGATATAGAATCTGATATAAAGGTTTTCCCGATATGAAGGTAGGTCATATTTTATATATAATATAAAGATAGTTCCTATGGACGTTATGGATGATACCTATCCATATTTTATACATGATACAATGTAAAAGCAATACCTTTACATGATATGGGAAAAACCCTAGATGATGACATGGAAATCCGATATGTTTTGAAATCTATTTCCATTGAAACTCAATATACCACATTACTTTGTGAGGGGTAGAAGAGCAATTTAGTATCCATCTTGTCATGTTTTTACAAGAAAAGAACTGAACCTTAAGAAGGATTTGAGTTCAAGGTTTTATCTATTGTAGGAAACCGATATGATATTCAAGATGTAACTCGATATGATATACAAAATATAAACTTATATGATATCAAACATGGGAACACAATATGATATCCAACATGGGAACACGATATGATATCCAACTTGGGAACACGATACGATATCCAGTATAGGAACACGATATGGAAACCCAATGTGGGGACACGATATGGTAAATCCAAGATGAAATTAGATATGATAATCCAAGAGGGAAACAGATATGATGGAGAATCGATATGGAATTTCAAAATGAAAATTGATATGACAAACTAAGGTAAAGAACTAATATAATATTATCTTGAATGATATATGGTAAATCTATGATGATATGCCAGATATGGTGTACTCTTTTACATGATATGAGAATCTAATATTCTTCTATACCCAATATGAGGATAAGAGTCTAACCTATACATGATATGAGGTTGACTTAAGATGATAAAAGATAAAGTAATAGCTAACCCAATATGACTACACGATATGGTGTTAAGGGATGTGCCTTAAACTCGATATGGTGTGATTTCACCACATGATTAATAAGGATACTTGTTATGATGATATAAGTATTTTCAATCATGATAGGATAACATTATCCACCATGCTACCCGATATGGTAAACATGGTCTGATTTATTATGCTTGTCAAAGTGATGAATATGATTAATGCAATATTGAGATATAATGAGTTTAATTCAATTTGATAATGATAAGTTAGTAGACCTTAAAGAGGTAAATTAAGTGATCTACATCCTAGTGGGGATGAGATAGAAACTAAGATTGGAAAGATAATTATGTGATTAACATATAATAATACTCCTGAGATGAGTGGAGTATGAGTTAGGGCTTAATTTTTTTTAATGAAATCTTGAAACCCTAATCAGGTGGTTATAATTCTAATTCATGGAAGGAATATGTTTATTTTGTATTACATGGTTATGACATGTATGTGACATTGTGATTAGCATGATATACTAATCATGCAAGTGAGGAGCATAGCTAAGTAAGAGCTATGATGTTATATGATATAGATTCCATGAGCTATGTGAACTATGTGGATAAATACCTTGGTTTGATGACCTAGAGGTAATTGTTCCTTGCCAAGTGGTGACAATACTCAGTGATGAATTAAGGGTTTGAATACCCAAGTATGATGATGATAAGAGTTTGAGATTCTAAGTGATCTATGTGTTTCAGAGAATATGAAAGTAATTGATAAACACATTTATGCTTTTCCTTGTAGCATCTGATATACTTCTTATTTATAACTTGATTGATGCTAAAAGATACAATAATATACTTAATTAAGTACGATAAATGTTATCATTTAGTTGCCCAGACAATTGATCCATTCAGTGTCAGCATTTGATGAATGGTGAAACGAGTTTTACTTAGAATGCATATTTTTGAATATGTGATAATTATATAAGGGTCCTCAGTGGACTCCAAAAACTAAATAAGGGTGCTCAGTGGACTCCCTAAATACATCAGGTTGCTTAGTGGACTTCTTGATAAAACTAAATTAGGATTTCTTAGTGGACTTCTTGATAAAACTAAACCAAGATTGCTTTGTGGTCATCCTGATAATCTGGGAAAGCTAAGTGGTCTTCTCCCAAAATGAGTACATGCTACGGTAGTAACTCTATAGCGAAGATGCTGCTATACCCCGACATAGCTAATTATAGTAGATACAAGATGTCATGATAAATCTAAGTGTTCTCGTACTGATTGAGAAAGGTGAGGTCTTGACAGCCGGCTCTGCCATTGACCTTGTATGGTACCAATTTCGACTTACTAGTGGTAAGTTGGAGTATGAACGGTATATCTCATCTCCTTTGGGCATAAGTATGAATGTGAACATGTAATCAGCCATGTAGCATATTTGTTTAAGGAATTGAATATGGAAAACATTGGTTGATGCCTTATCTTTTAAACATCTTAGTAGATAGATGTTATACATGTTCTTCATATTCCTTTTCAAGCAGATAGATGTTTTATAATTATATTGTCAATACATATATCTGCTAGTTGCCTAAATATCATTTGTTCATTCTTTACTATTCCCTATGATAATAATATTGTTGATAGAGAATTATATCTCTTGCTGGGACAATAGTCCCACCCCGAGGGATCCACAATTTTTTAGGCGGACGTGGATGAGGGACTAGGAACCGGACTGCAGAAGAAGGATTGTATCAGTAGGGACAATGGTAGTAGCTTAGGTTGAGTACGCTATCTATCAGGGTCTTGTTGATAGAAGTTTATGTGTCGTCTTTGTACTCTCATGTCCTTGGTAGATAGCTCTTAGTGGTTTTTACAAAGGACTTGAGATTTTGGTTTCCTTATCTCAAGATTTTTATGTTGTTGTTGTATATATTGGAGTAAAGCAATTGGTACTTGTTATCCTCGAGAAGAGATGGTACATTGTATGTATAATATGAACCATATGTATATAAAGCTTTGGTTCTTTTTGTGAGAGTTTAATGGAAAAAGGAGATATGTGCAAAATGGTTTTAATTCTTAATGATTTTTGTTAATTTCATTATTTATAGTAATTCTGTGATTTTTACTGGTGATGGCTTGATTTGTAATTAGGTCGTCACATAGAGTGTTATATATACCTAAACATATCATCTTAAAAAGATTCATATGTCATAAAAATACTTACAATGAATGTGTTAGGTGTTGATCAATAGGATTACTACCAGCCACCTCTGTCATAAGGGGGTCCACCTCATATGAAGAGTAGGGTGGCACAGTGGGTACTTTCTGAGTAGCTGACTGAGAAACCTCCAGTGGCTCATTTCTTCCTGAATTGCCTTTGCAATTAACTCTTTTACCTCCTCTTTTGAGAATCCCCCATTATGGACATATTTGTGCTCTGATGGCCCAAAGAACAATGTTATACCCACACCAGCACATGCAGCCCTAACACATCATGGATGCTCTGGGCTACCTAGAGCAACTGTCAATTCATCCCTTGTGCCCTCAGGGATGAACTTGCATTGTTTCCTTTGCTCGTTGAGCTCCCTCTAATCATCGTCAGTAGTAATTGGTAAGTAAAATGTAACAATCATTAATAAGTATTGCTATGAGAGTTGAATTTTACCATTTTTATAGCTCCCTCAGCAATTGTGAGTTTGGTTATTTCTCCATATTTGCATTGCCTCCCATCTATCCATATATCATGGCAAAGTAGAGGTTCAGTGGCAGTAATAGTAGAGGAATCAATAATCCTAGGAGTAGGTTGCTGAGAATAAGACGTCTGTAGTAGCTTTTTGCAAAGATTTGCATAGCCACCTCAACCCATCGTGTGGTTGTGCACATTCTTTGCACACATTTCTCTTTGAGCATCGATTGCATCCTAGTTAGTAACAATCATCAATAGTAATTGGTAGTAAAACATAACCTACCATTTCAAGTTATTAAGCATCTATCCCCATTTTGAAAACATTCTTCATTAATAGTAATTGGTAAGTAATTCGTATGTAAAACATAACAATCATCAATACTTATTACTGTGAGAGTTAACTTTTACCATTTTTGTAACCGCCTCAGTAGTTGTAGGGTTGGTTATTTCTCCATATTTGAATTGCCTCACATATATCCATATATCATGGTGAAGTAGAGGTTTAGTAGTAGTAGTAGTAGAGGACTCAATAGTCCTAGGAGTAGGCTTCTAATCAAGGATGGAACTAGAAATTCCACATGGGTCATTGAAAACTTTGTACATACCATATGTAAGTGGCTACAAAACATATATCATGTATACATTAATATATAAGAAACAAGATCACCATATATTAAACGAGGTATATATCTATATAAGATCTCACCATATCCAAAAATCTATCATAGATGTATTCAATCAAGAAAAATGAAACAACTTCAAAACATCTTGTAGAAATATACAAGTATCATAACGTTCACCTACAGCTTCCTCCTTAATAGAAATGATCATAGGAAAATCTTCTTCATGTTCACCTATAAATAGTTCCATATCCCTACATTGAGGACCTATAGAGTCGAATAGGTGATGTGCAAGTCAACCAGGTAATTAAGGAGGAGGTGGAGGTGGAGGAGGACGAGCTCTAAGGGGTTTCTTAGGCCCTCTATCCTGCATATATATAATTTCATATCAATTTTCATGTATATACAGATATAAACGTGATGTAAATTTACCATACATCATGATCAGTATAAATAACTCCCGATTTGGTCCACGTGACCACTTCGCCTTCTACTTCATATATTGTCTCAGTGTCAGGGTGGCCATATGGTAGTGGATACTTATTCCAAGATTTGTAGACAAGCCTCGGGCACATGCGAACTGCATCGACGGGTAATAGAGCACCATGAAGCGTGACACCTATAAGGGGTGGGTAAGTCTCTCCCATAGAAACAACATATTCTTGTAATTTTAGACAGCATTGCCTCAACCCCAACAAATTGATAAGAGTGGTATATATATACCTAAACATATCATATTGAAAAGATGGGTATGTCATAAAAATACTTACAATAGACATTCTAGGTGTTGGTCCATAGGATTACTACCAACCACCTCTGTCATAGGGGGTCCACCTCATATGAAGAGCGGGGTAACACAGTGGGTACTTTCTGAGTAGCTGACTAAGAAGCCTCCCATTGGCTCATTTCTTCCTAAATTACCTTTGTCATTAACTCTTTTACCTCCTCTTTTGAGAATCCCCCTTTCTGGACATATTTGTGGTCTGTTGGCCCAAAGAACACTGTTATACCCACACTAGTGCCTACAGCCTTAACACGTCATGGATGCTCTGGGCTACCTAGAGCAACTTTCAATTCATCCCTTATGCCCTCAGGGATGAACTTGCTTTGTTTCCTTTGCTTGTGGAGCTCCCTCTAATCATCATCATTAGTAATTGGTAAGTAAAACATAACAATCATCAATAAGTATTGCTCTGATAGTAATTTTACCATTTTTGCAGCTGCCTCAATAGTTGTAGGTTTGGTTATTTCTCCAGATTTGGATTGCCTCCCATCTATCCATATATTATGGTGAAGTAGAGGTTCAATAGTACCAGTAGAGGACTCAACAGTCCTAGGAGTAGGTTGCTGAGAATAAGACGTCTGTAGTAGCTTTTGGCAAAGATTTGCATAGCCACCTCAACACATAGTGTGGTTGTGCACATTCTCTGCATACCTTTCTCTTTGAGCATTGATTACATCCTGGTTAGTAACAATCATCAATATTAATTGGTAGTAAAACATAACATACCATGTCCAGGTATTAAGCCTCTATCGCCATTTTGAAAACATTCTTATAAATTCATTGTTTTACCTTGACATTGTACGTTATTTTTTACTTACCAATTACTATTGATGATTGTTATTGACTAGGATGCAATCAATGCTCAAAGAGAAAGGCGTGCAAAGAATGTGTACAACCACACGATGGGTTGAGGTGGCTATGCAAATCTTTGCCAAAAGCTACTACATATGTCTTCTTCTCATCAACCTACTCCTAGGACTGTTCAGTCCTCTACTACTACTACTACTACTACTACTACTATTACTATTACTACTACTACTACTACTACTACCACTACTACTACTACTACTACTACTACTACTACTACTACTACTAAACCTCTACTTCACCATGATATCTAGATAGATGGGAGGCAATCCAAAATTGGAGAAATAACCAACCCTGCAACTGCTAAGGCGGATGCAAAAATGGTAAATGTTAACTCTTGGAGCAATAAGTATTGATGATTGTTATGTTTTACTTCCAATTACTACTAATAATAATTTGCGGGATCTCCACGAGAAAAGGAAACAAGGCAAGTTCATCCCTGAGGGCACAAGGGATGAATTGACAGTCGCTCTAGGTAGCCTAGAGAATCTAGGACGTGCTAGGGCTGCAGGCGCTGGTGTGGGTATAAGAGTGTCCTTTGGTCTTTCAGAGCATAAATCTATCTAGAAAGGGGGATTTTCAAAAGAGGATGTAAAAGATTTAATTGCTAAGGGAATTCAGGAATCAATGAGTCAATGGGAGGCTTCTCCATCAACTACTCAGACAGTACCAACTATGTCACCCCACTCTTCATACGAGGTGGACCCCCCTACGACAGAGGTGGTTGGGAGTAATCATGTGGACCCGACACCTAGCTCATCCGTTGTAAGTATTTTTATGACATACCACTCTTTTCAAGTTGATATGTTTTGATATATATATATACATATATATATACTATGTAAAATTGTAGGGGTTGAGGCCATGCCGTCTAAAATTACAAGAATATGTTGTTGTTGTGGGTGAGGCTTACCCACCCCTTGTAGGTGCCACACTTCATGATGCTCCATTACCTGCCGATGTGGTTTGCATGTGCCTGAAGCTTGTCTGTGAATCTTGGAAGAAGTATCCACTGCCATATGACCACCCTGATGCTGATATGATAGGTGAAGTAGAAGGTGTCGTGGTCGTGTGGCCCAAAGCGGGAGTTATCTATACTGATCATGATGTATGGTAAATTTACATTATGTTTGTATCTACATATACATTACAATTGTTATGAAATTATATATATGCATGACATATGGCCTAAGAAACCCCTTACATCTCATCCTCCTCTACCTCCACCTCCTCCTCAATTACCTAGTTGGCTTGCACTAGACCTATTTGACTCGATAGGTCCTCAATGCAGGGGTATGAAACTATTTATAGGAAGACATGAAGAAGATTTTCCTATGATGGTTTCTATTAAGGAGGAAATTGTAGGTCAACGTTATGATACTAGTATATATCTACAAGATGTTTTGGAGTTGTTTCATTTGTCTTGGTTGAATACATCTATGATAGAACTTTGGATATGATGAGATATTATATAGTTATATACCTCATTTTATATATGGACATGATTGTCATATATATGGTAGTAGACATCAATGGGATACATAATGTAATATATATATATATATATATATATATATATAGTCTTGATCATCATAAGTATATAGTCTCATTAGATAATCTAAACATATCAAATTTATTAATTATATGTCATTCTTTTTATAGGTGTTTAAAATGAAAGACTTAGATACATAAGAAAAGCTAGTAGACGTCCACATGCCCTATATGATTAAACAACAAGATGAGACACGAGAAAAATGGGAAGAAGTCTTCGAAAGGTAAGTGAACTTTCAGTTTGATTGGGATGAAGAAGATGAAGAAGAACTTTGAATTCTATACATGTAGTTCTTATGATTTCTTGCAACTCTAAATTTGATGCATGCATATGTGAATGATGATCTATATACATGTGTGTGAATGATGATCTATATACATGTGCATGAATGTGAAGATGAACGAATGAATGAATGAATGAATGTTTTTATATGTCATGAGAATGAAATTGGTATATATGTAAAGGAAGTAACATGTATGTGAATGAATGTGAAGATGAATGAATTATGATTGCACATTTGATGAAATGGAATTGGGGAATGAATAAAATCATGTGCATATTATGTTTTTTATTGCATGTTTGGTAGTCTGCTATTAAGTTGAACTCAGAGCATGTTGTTAGCATGTAGTTTATAAATGAATTGCAGGTCCTGCATCCTGCTGACCAGCCAGGCAGAAGGTTGCATGCCTACCATTTAAAAAAAACTTAATCATTGATTGTATCGAAAAAACTGACAATATATGCCTAAGTCATCAGTTTTAGTAAAATAATCGGCATTAAAGGATAAAACCAAAAAAATCGTGCTGGACAAACGGCTTTGCTGGGTAGCATGTCATAGTCATTAGTTTGTTACATATAACTGTCACTTTACATAAAAATTGTCGGGCTGCAACTGACATTGTACATCATGATAGGTGTCAATGTATTACGAACCTATGATGTAGGGTCCTTTACCAGTTACAAGTGTCACCTAGTATGGCTCTTTTGATGTCGGTTTATGGCATGCAATCGATGCCTACAACCCCTATATGTGTTAGTTTCTTTTATCCACACAACTGACATTGGATTTGGCATCAGTTTTGCATTCCCAAAAGAATCGATGTCTTAAACTTGTGACTATAGTGTCACCCACTTAGGTGTTGGTTTTGAATCGACGTCATAGGGTTATTTTAACCGACGTCGGAGATAGTTTCTGTACTAGTGAAATCCTTGAACTTTTCAAGAATTTTTGACATATGTTTCATCAAAGTAAACATAACCATACCTACTAAAACCATCAGTAAACATAATGAAGTGTTCATAAACACCTCTAGCATTTGTTCTAAAAGGGACATATACATTAGTATGTGTGAGTCCTAAAATATCACTAGCCCTCTCACTGTTACCAGTGAAGGGAGTCTTTATCATCTCACTCAACAAACAAGACTCACATGTCTCTATTGATTTGAAATCCAAAGAGTCTAGATAACCATCTTTATGGAGTCTAGAAATGTGATTCTAATTAGTATGCCCTAGATGACAATGCCAAAGATATGTTTTGTTTGAGATATCAAGTTTTAATATTTTGGTATAAATGTTGTAAACATTTGTCTTTAGATTTAGCAAATAAAGACCATAAGACATTGGGGCACTGTCATAAAAATCTCATCTTTTTAAATAGAACACTGAATATGCTTTATATGAAATTCATATCCATCCTTGTCCATACAAGATACGTAAATAATATTTCTACTAATGGTAGGTATAAAATAGAAGTTCTTTAACCCTATTACGAGCCCCGTGGGTAGAGACAAATTATAGATTTCAACTGTAGTGGCAGCAAATCTTGTTCCATTTAACACGCAGTTCAACCTTTTCTATTTGTAAACATAAGTTAGATCCACACTTGATATCTAGTACCCAAGATGAAGAAGTAGACAAATTTATCTCAATAACATATATACCTGAAGTGGAGATATCTATCCCCAACTTCATCTTCATGAATCCCTTTAGTACAAAGGACAGATTCCTCTTGGACTTTCCTTTATCCTTATCTTGAGTGTTGCAGACTTGGACTTCAGCTTACCCTAAGAATTCTTCTTGAATTTTCTTTCATCCTCATACTATACTCTATTGATCATCATCACGAACTTGGCCTTCCTTATTCATGCTTCAACATTTATCAACATGCCCAACAATTTTGGCAGCGGTCTGTCCATGTTACTCAAGTAATAACACTCGATAAACTAGCTATATGATTCAGGTAATGATTAAAGAACCATATACATGGCCAACTGTTAGCTCAAAGGGAATGTCAGTTCCTATAGATGTTCGACATGTCCAGTCATATTGAGCACATGGGTCTCTACTGGATCTCCTTCTGTAACCTTGAAATCAAAAAGCGCCTTTGAGACATTGTACCTCTCTTGCTTTGTATGATTATAGTTCATGTTCTTAAGATGTGTTATCATCTCAAGAATCCCCATATCTTCACATTGCTCATGCAACTTATAGTTCACACAACATAGCGTAAGGTACTTAATATCTAAGACATTGTTAGCATGCTTCCAATAAGCATCCACCTCAGCCCTAGGTGCATCAAGAGCAAACTCTTCTGGCACTAGTGTATCTGGGATATAGAGCTTATACTTGTCATTGAGAAGCCTACTAAAAGTCCAAAAACCAATCATGGAAATTTAACCTGTTAAGTTTGTCCTTCTTATAGATTGATCGCAACAACTATTTGTTTATCATTTGATTTACATAAAATATTTGCAATTTGTCAAATCACTTTTTATTTGTTTTGATTAAAATAAATTTTGACAATGTTTAATTAGGCCTTTAATTAATTATCACTCCCACTATTTTGTACAAATTGATAGTTCACACATATAAATTTGAAAGATTGCAGTGTACAACATTTAGTGACCCAAGACCCAAAACAATTAAGTTATTATCCGGTCAATGCTGGCATCCATAACCAATCATTAAGGTACGCAACTATTACCAATTGCATGGTATGCAATAATTGTTGGGTTTTAGGGGAGGCAGAGAAGGCAGTGGAAACAAAAAATTTCTTCTCCCAAACCTAGAATAAAGGAATCGTGTCAACGTCTATACAATAGGAAGGATTGTTTGTAGAGACATACCTTGTCCCAAGGCTTGCTCCGTGATGTTACCTCACGGCTTGCATGGTCTTCACCTCCAGTCTTCGATAGTGTATGTGCAGCTCCTGGTCTCACCGGGACTGTCAGGATTGACAACTGTCCTCTGAGCGGTAGAAGTCTCCTGCCTCTAAAGTAGTCTACACGGACCACCTGGAACTCTGATCTCCTTGTCCCACAAGGAATCGGAAGGAGTCACACCCTCCTGTCAGCGTACTAGTCACCAACACACTCTCCTGCAACCAGTTGCCTTTTTGTAGTTGTCTTTCCCTTGTTGTGCCTCCCTTATCGGGTAGCACTTGCTCGGGATCTCTTGGTTACTACTAGGGCTGTAAATGGATACGGGTAGACCCGCGGACCCACAAATCCAGACCCTTAAAAAACCTGTCATGGGTCTACATTTCTAGACCCACTTACCCGCATACCCATATTATTGTGGGTCCACTGATGGGTATAGCTATACCCGTACCCTCTATACCTGTGTACCCGTATTACTATATAAATAAATATAATTATATATAATTATATATATGTGTGTATATTTGTCACAATATAATGGCTGGAAAACTACCCAAATATGTCTGATGGTCCATGTTCACAGACTCTCAGTCTTCCTACCCGTTCTTTCTTCACACTGCTTACATGGACCGCGTGGTCACGGTCTCCGGTTCACGATTCTCTCAGTCGCGACTAGCGACTCACTACTCCAGAAAGTGAAGAACCGAGAACTAGGGTTCCCAGTCCCAGCCGCAGCCGTCAACTCACAAATCAGAAGCAGTCAGTCACTACCTCTCATTGATCTGATCGGTGATTGGGCTTCTGCTCTCGAGATCCCAGCGGCAGCCAGCATCCGCTGCTCCCGTTCTTTCGTCTCCAAGCTGGCCAGGTGGCCACTTTCTCCTCGCCCATGCTCAAATTCCTTTCACGGCTCCGCCAGTCCACCTACTCAGCGTCCCAGCTAGAAGTGCCAACGCCAGTGGGACCTTGACTCCTTCCTCGCGACCTCGTCCCACGATCCAGCGGGAATTGCAAGAAATCGACCCCTCTTCGGCTTCCGGCAGAAGTCGAGCCCTCTTCGACTCTCCCTCAAATCTGGCCGACCATGTCTTCTGGCACTCCAATTCCAGTGGGTTGCAACCAGTCATCGACTAGCACAGCAAAACTGTCACCAGTGTCAGGCCGTCGACGCACACTCCAAATCCCAACCTTCCAGGCAGCCCACTGCCATGCTCTAGATTCCTCTGTTGCTACTCAATTCTAGTCTTGGACCTGACTCTTGAATATCGCCAATATGTCTTCTTCACCTACCTACGTGTGTGGTGATCTACATATTGGAAAAAGGTATGTTAAAGGTATGTTAATGAAATTTAATATTTGATTCATTGTCCTATTGATTGCTACCTTGTTCTTGTTGTTTGTGATGTTAGTTCTATTTTTGTTTCCTAGAATGTGATTCATCAATTGCCTATTTTTTGTGTCCTTATCCATGTTTGTATATCAAAATTGATTCCCTGTAATGCATTATGTGGTCTGTGTGTTGCACAAAATAGCAGAATTTTATTACACTAGCAGGGATTACGTGGAACATTCTGAACTGCATTGAACTTGTACATTTTGTGGGACAATTTGTAATTAATTTGGGCCTAAATGTGTGTCCAAAAATCAGATTTGGCCTTTTAAAATAGATTGTATAGCAGAACCGTGTACCCACGGAACCGCACCGCATACCCACAATTCATGTGGTTTCGGTTATGGTGCAGGTCTAACTATTGAGTAATGTGGGTCTAGACTCGTACTCGTACCTGCTAAAATAAAAGGGTATGGTTATGGGTATGGCCATACCTGCACCGTACCCGCACCGTTTACAGCCCTAGTTACCACAACCAGAGAGAACGACAACTTTACATAGCAACTGGTGTTCTAAGTGGTACCTGAGAAGCCCCTAATACTCCTATATATATAGGAGGGTCATGGGACAGGGTTCTCTACCCCGGGCAATGCGGGATTAAAGCAGGAGTAGAAGGGTTCGAGATTTTCCACAAAAATAACCAACTACGCCTACTGAACCGATCATTTCAAACATGAAACGGTCGGTTGGGGACCTGAGCCGATCGGTTCACACCTGAACCGATCAGTTCAGGCACCTGAGCTGATCGATTCAAGCATGAACCGATCGATTTGTGGTCCTAATCAGTTCCCGATTGAATTTTCCTCTTTTGTTTTGAATTGATCCAAATACCAATCCTTATTCCAATCAAATTGGACAAGTGAAACGAAAAGAAATTTCTCACCAACCTGACTTTCCCAACTTGCTCGTTTGGACTAGTTGAGCTGATCGGTTCAACCCTTGAACCAGTCATCCCAACCTATCCTGAGTCGATCAGTTCATCACATGAGTTGTTCAGTTCATCAAGATGAGCCGATCGGTTCACCAAGCTGAGCCGATCGGTTCATCATATCAGCCGATCGGTTGGGAGTGCAGACTGTGTAGAATCAGTCAATTGCAATTTCAATCAATCTGATACTCTAATCAATCGGTCCAGCACCTTGAACACTATGATACTAAGCTATCAATTGATTGAGTGTTTAATTGAATTACTAAACTCCTTTAGCAGTCAATCTAAACATTTTTTGTGGATAAACTCCTCTTCTAGGTTAAATCCTATGTGTGTGACCCTACAGGCCCATTTCATGTTGGCAGTGAAAATCCATAACACTTATGACTTCACAAGCAAAGAGCGGTGCCTAGTCACACATCAGTGCTACCCAAGTAAAATAGAAAGTTGGAGAACAAATTTCAATCCTACAATATTTGAATGGTGTTATAGTGAATGTATAATTCCTTTTTCACTAATATCCTGAATGAACTCAAGGCATGGAACAGTCATCCTGTCAATGTTCATTCATTTTCTTGATCTCAGAGTAGATTGGAGGAGATATGTATGACATCAATATCACATACTGATTCACACATGTGTGCGCACGCTTGTCTCAATCCTACTCATCAAGTGGCCATGGATATCAAACTCCCCCAGTAGGGACAAATCCCATATCTATCACTCATCCCTCAAAAGGCCCATGTGTCAAAGCCACCCAATCATCACCTTTATAACAACCCATGTTTCCGGACTGTGTTTGATGATGTCAAAGTGTACCCAATGACATGTGTTGAGTGTAGTGATTTCAGGTCAAAGAATCACACTCACCACCATCACTGTGAGAACTGACTGTGACTACCATGTCATGGTCCCATGTGTCAAACTCACAGTGGGTCTGTCTGATACACTTGTTCTCTAACAAGTACCTATGTGTTTGGTTTGATATCTCCATATCATGACTAATGAGATTATGTCATCAACCAACACCACAATCTAGTCTTTTGTGTCATTGTTGTCTATCTACCTTCCACAATGACATCCGACTAGGGGCATAATAAGAAAGTACAAACTCTTAGCATCCGAATGATCTCATCGTTCAGGTCCTCAACCTGAAAGCATACATCATTGTGTACTGTCATTCTCTAGACATTCAATATATTCTATCATTATCTCATATGACCGAACCAAAAAGAATTGGAAGCTTGTTTTTGATGTTTATCAAATCAATCTTAATGTATCCCACCAATCATCCCATGATTGGCTCTCAGTGCATACATACCAACATACTCCCACTTGCACTATGAGCCAATCACCCTTGAATCATATTCATAGTGATCTTTAAACATGTCCCACATGTTTCTATACTCTAGTGCTAACATAGTGAGTTATGGCAACACATTGCCAAAGTCGGTATTAACTGCATGTCTCTCATCTCTTCATTGTACGTCATACGTATGAGATGGAGTTGTCGTAATGTGCGATCTAGTATTCCTTTGCTAACCTTTAGCCATATTGCATGACCAAGCACTCCTTATTTGTCATCAATGACTGAA
This sequence comes from Alisma plantago-aquatica, assembly GCA_963693085.1. Lineage (NCBI taxonomy): Eukaryota > Viridiplantae > Streptophyta > Magnoliopsida > Alismatales > Alismataceae > Alisma > Alisma plantago-aquatica. The sequence goes on along the minus strand of OY856409.1, from coordinate 296,946,732 downwards.
ATATCTATAAGTTCATCTCATGAACTTCCAGATCCATATAGTATCCACTAATGTTCTCTAACACATGGATACTCAACTTTTTTCTTTTAAACGGATTTATTGGAACGTTTCCATTTATCAACAAACATTCACTTTATATATATCCCATATATATTTTGTGATTAATTTTTGGTCCTCTTCGGAAGTTCGCATCAGTGTAACTCTTTACAATGAACCCTTCCTTATTTCCATAGAACTAGTACTTCTCAAGTACTTATCAAGTTCATATGGTATTCCAGTAACCCTTACTGGAACTTGACAGGCATCCACGCGTCATGTCCCACATATGAGTTACTAGGATGAGCACATCATATTGTCATGTCCTACATACAAGATGATGAATGTATTTTATTCTTGCTATGTCCTATACATGCAAGATAATGGGATGATTGCATACATGATAAATCCATATCTATTCTTAGTGTTTCCATTCTTCATAAGAATTGGACATTTGGCCTTGGGATACTAACTCCATATAACATGGATAAGTTTTCTCCCACTGAATCTGTGCACACTGAACCCTTCAGTATAGATTGCCAATGTATGCTATCTCTTTTCAGGTCAAGAGGTTTTTGAGAACTATCTCTATAGATCTCTATTCCTATCACATAGGAAATGTCTCTATCTTCCTCAAAGATAATTTCCACAAAGGATTCCATTCTAGAACATCTCATTCCTCATCGACATGTGGAATGCAAATACGCTCCCACTAAATCACAGATCCCATCTTTATCTTTGTCATATCAGTCAAACCCTTTGACTATATTATCAAAGTAAAGATCCCAGCTCTGAGTTGCTTGTAATTAATCAATCACATTGATTAGTCCATTGTAACTTATAGACTTTATTTGCATTAATGGATTCATAAACCTTATAGGTTGTGTCACGTACACATCCTTGTTTTATTCCTCATAGGAATGTGGTTTTAGTATTCGTATGCCAAATCTCTTAGTCATTAAGTTGCAATCAACAAACATCATCCTTTTCAAAATGTTATCCATGTGTCTTAACGCTTAAGACTCATTTGCACTTATGGATTTCATCCCAATGGGTGCTACCATCAAGGTCATACCTTATGGTTCACATGGAAGTCATTTAGGATGTAATGGTCATAAACCATTACTCAAAATCCAATTCCTCATATTCATCTAGATAGTTGATTCATTACATGACCAACTCATCACATAGATAATCGAGGTGTATTTGTTAAGGATATAAGAACTCACAACCCTTTGTGATTCTTAATGTCCTTTATTAGTGTAGGGTATTCTTTATTTAAGACGAAATTAGTTATTTGATAATGATCCTCTAACTCCTTAGAGTATGACTCCTTGTTGATTTAGACATCACCATGCCTTAATCATGAGTTCACTATGATACACAATCATAATCACTCATAAGGGTCTCAAACATTTGGTTCAAGTATTTCATTCATTGATCTCATCAAGAATTAACATTTTACCAAATTCGTACTTCATCTATGATATTCTTGAACACTTCAAGATATTCATATTGGTATTTCTCTAAACACCATTTGAAGTATTAGCATTTGCTCCAATAGGTATGTAAATACATCACATGTACTATACCTAATAGGATAATCATTCTCCCACTACCACTAGTGAAGATCATGTTCAAGAGATTCATGTCTCTTAGTGGTTCTCTAACCAAAAGAGTCTAGATTTATCCATCATATGGAAACTAGAAATGAATTTCTCATGATGATGCTAATTCATTGTTTGAGTTATCAATAAATTTTAGATAACATTTTATCTTATGCATACCAAGTGCCATAAGATAAACAAGGCATTTCCACAAAGATCATATCTTTGAAACATCAACTATATTGATAGTCATCTTATCACTATAAGATGCAACAATAAAGTGTTTCTATTGGCAAATTGAAACAGTAGTTCTCAACTCTATTTCGTGCCCTTTAGGCTGAAGTAAACTGAAAGGTACTCGTATCTATGGCAGAAACACTTGATCCAATGATGTGTACTCCTTTCTTGGTCCTTTCGTAAAGGCCATCACTTCTTTGTAGATCTTTCATATCATATATGATAGATTCATATCTTGGTATCATATACCTCAGATAAAGAAGTGGTTCATTTCATGATACCTTAGGTGGATATCTATATCCCCTCCTTCTTCTTCATTTGTTCTTCCAGATATAGAGGGCAATTCCCTCATTCACCCTCCCATGTGCCTTGAGGCTGAAGATGATTTGGGCTACTGGCTAGCATCAGAACCCTTTTTAGCTTTGCCCTTGCCCTTACCCTTGCCCTTGGACTTGCCTTTCTTTCTATTGCTCAACATCACAGACTTAGGCTTGCCCTTCTTCATTTGTGCCTTGAGGTTGAAGATGGCTTGGGTTGCTGGCTAGCATCAGAACACTTCTTTGCTTTTCCCTTGTCCTTACTTTTAAAACTTACCCCTCATCAATCAAAGATTAGGGTTTTATCTTTCTTCATATTTTCCTCTACTGTCCTCAACATGTCCCACAACTCTGTCAACGCTTTTCAAAGTTGTTCATGTTGTAGTTCATCATGAACTGTATGATTCTCACAACATTTGTAGTATCATACCAGTAGCCAACTGTTGGCTCAGAGGAAATCCCAGTCTAGTCATACCCAATCACATTGAGTGTGTGAATACCTATTGGATCTTCTTATGTCATGACATACTAGGATAGTGTCTTGGAGACATCATATGCCTCATGTTGTCCCAGTAACTCATAGTTCAGAGAACATAACATTAAGCACTCCACATCAATGGCATCTTTGGTATGCTTCAATAAGCATCCTTTAAGCCATTGGAGTGGTGGGATCGAGTTCATCTGGTTCGAGTATAACTAGGACTTAGAGCTTTCGCTCTTCGATTGAGAATACTTCTCAACGTCCTAACCAGTCATGGAATTATTACCATTTAATTTGTCCATTTTAAGGACCGATTGCAAATAAAGTGATTATTGTTGATTAGCCATTTATTGTACAAAAGGAAATATATGCAATTTAGTCCAAAAACTCCTTTTTGACTTGATTGATTTGAAAAGGTTTTATGATATAATTAGGACTTTAATTAATTATCACTCCCACTATTCTTGTTCAAATTGATAGCCCTCACCATCAATTCGGAAGATTGTAGCGTACAATCTTCTAGTGGGTCAAGATCTTGAAATCCTCTGAGTCATGGACTAGCTAGGGCTGTCACCCACAACTTAGATCTTCCAAGTAGGCAACTCTTACCAATTGCATCATATACAACTCTTGAAAGATGTCATGTGCAACTCCTTGCCATGATCACCTCCATGCCTCAAGGTGCTAGATCCTATCTAGGTCACCTTGTTAAGTCCGACCCAAAGCCAACACAATGAATATGCACCCTACTACGGTATACCCACATATCCATCCTTCACGCTTCCACGAGATAGACGGTGTACTATGCTAGGGCATGCCCACACTTGGTCGATCAAGCTTTTCATGTGTGTCACATTTGGAAGGCATCTAAAACTTTAATATTTAATGAGGGATTTGGTTTTTATAGGTACATATACATATACAATCACCACAATACATAGTACGTATCATATACATGCTATATCCCACATAAAACATGTGAAACGATAAAAGTGATGACTATGGCCATCCTAATGTGATTCCTCGAGCCAAGAGGAATCACGGTCGTCTAGGTCTACATCACATGCAACTTATCCATGATGAAGTGCTATAGCCGTCTGAGTTGATCAACTCATCACATGAATGACCTGCTCACCCTGGCCAGTCGTCTGGGTACCACCAGCCGATCGGTTCACCTAGTCGTCGTACATCTCCTCAGGTCACCACCCGCTCATCTCACTCCTTGAGTCGATCGTATAGATTGCCAACCGATCGGTTCACGCCTTAAACCGATCATCTCAGTCGTCATCAGATGTCCTCCGTTCTTTGACATAACAGGAAATATAAAAGGATCTATCCTATTTGCATTTAAATTGAGAAACCCCGAGTTACATTCGGGGGGAGAAAAGGTAGGAAAGAAATCTCGAGTTATCTCGAGTTACATCAAGAAAAGGAGGTAGGGAATCAGTGTGCAGACCGACATGCAAGAAACCATATACAACCAAGCACACATATATAGGGTTTATTGGCCATAACCATGCTATACATCCACCACAAAAATTGTTTAAGGGTGAAGCGTATCGAGTGCATTCATATTACATATCATATATGTATATTGGAATTTGTGGATTTAGGATTGGACATGCATAAAGCCAATTTTATTTGCATCGTATGCAATAAATAAAGGCGACAAACCAAAATTGATCATATCGATAATCCTAAAGTATAGAGTAGTTGACGTGGCTCTGATACCACTGTTGGATTTTAGGGGAGGCAGAGAAGGCAGCGGAAACAAAAAATTTCTTATCCCAAACCTAGAATAAAGGAATCGCGTCAATGTCTATACAATAGGAAGGATAGTTTGTAGATACATACCTTGTCCTGAGGCTTGGTCGGTGATGTTACCTCACAGCTTGCGTGGTCTTCACCTCTGGTCTTGGACAGTGTCTGCGTAGCTCCTGGTCTCACCGGGACTGTCGGGATTGACAACTGTCCTCCGAGCCGCAGAAGTCTCCCGCCTCTGAATTAGTCCACGCAGACCACCTGGAACTCCGATCTCCTTGTCCCATAAGGAATAGGAAGGAGTTGCACCCTCCTGTCAGCGTACTATTCACCGACAGACTCTCTTGCAACCAGTTGCCTTTCTATAGTTGTCTTTCCCTTATTGTACCTCCCTTATCGGGTAGCACTTGCTCAGGCTCTCTCGGTTACCACAACTAGAGAGAACGACAACTTTGTAGAGCAACTGGTGTTCTGAGTGGTACCTGAGAAGCCTCCAATACCCCTATATATATAGGAGGGTCATGGGACAGGGTTCTCTACCCCAGGCAATGTGGGATTAAAATAGGAGTAGAAGGGTTTGAGATTTTCCACAAAAACAACCAACTGTGTCAGCTGAACCGGTCGTTTCAAACATGAAACAGTCGGTTGGGGACCTGAGTCGATCGGTTCTTGGTCCTGATCAGTTCTCGATTGACTTTTCCTCTTTTGTTTTGAATTGATCCAAATACCAATCCATGTTCCAATCAAATTGGACAAGTGAAACAAAAAGAAATTTCTCACCAACCTGACTTTCCCAACTTGCTCATTTGCACCAGTTGAGTCGACCGGTTCAACCCTTGAACCGGTCATCCCAACCTGTCTTGAGTCGATCAGTTCATCACATGAGCTGATCGGTTCACCAAGTTGATCCGGTCGGTTCATCATATGAGCCGATCGGTTGGGAGTGCAGACTGTGCAGAATCAGTCAATTACAGTTTCAATCAATCTGATACTCTAATCAATCGGTCCAACACCTTGAACACTATGATATTGGGCTATCAATTGATTGAGTGTTTAATTGAACTATTGAACTCCTTTAACAATCAATCTAAACATCATTTGTGGATAAACTCCTCTTCCAGGTTAAATCTTATGTGTGTGACCCTGCATGCCCATTTCACGTTGGCAGTGAAAATCCATAACACTTATGACTTCACAAGCAAAGAGTGGTGCCTAGTCGCACATTAGTGCTACCCAAGTGAAATAGAAAGCTGGAGAACAACTTTCAATCCTACAATCTGTGAATGGTGTTATAGTGAATGTATAATTCCTTTGTCACTGGTATCCCGAATGAACTCAAGGCATGGAACAGTCATCCTATCAACATTCATTCATTTTCTTGATCTCAGAGTAGATTGGAGGAGATATGTATGACATCAATATCACATGCTGATTCACACATGCATGCACATGCCTATCTCAATCCTACTCATCAAGTGGTCATGGATATCAAACTCCCTCGGGAGGGACAAATCCCATATCTATCACTCACCCCTCAAAAGCACCATGTGTCAAAGCCGCCCAATCATTACCTTTATAACAACCCATGTTTCAGGACTGTGTTTGATGATGTCAAAGTGTACCCAATGACATGTCTTGAGTGTAGTGATTTCAGGTCAAAGAATCACACTCACCACCATCACTGTGAGAACTGACTGTGACTACCATGTCATGGTTCCATGTGTCAAACTCACGGTGGGTCTGTCTGGTACACTTGTTTTCTAACAAGTACCTATGTGTTTGGTTTGATATCTCCATATCATGACTAATGAGATTTTGTCATCAGCCAACACCACAATCTAGTCTTGTGTGTCATTGTTGTCTATCTACCTTCTACAATGACATCCGACTAGGAACATAATAAGAATGTACAAACTCTTAGCATCCGTATGATCTCATCGTTAAGGTCCTCAACATGAAAGCGTACGTCATTGAGTACTATCATTCTCTAGAAATTCAATCTGTTCTATCATTATCTCATATGACTGAACCAGAAAGAATTGGAAGCTTTCCTTTGATGTTTATTAAATCAATCTTAATGTATCCCACCAATCATCCCATGATTGGCTCTCAGGGCATACATACCAACAATTATTAGATAGGTGGTATGCACAACTCTTTTCCATAGTCATGTGCATGCTTCTAGGTACTTAATCTCATTAAGATCATCTAGTTATGTATGGCCCAATAATCAACACAATAGTAATGCACCCTGCTTGGTAGGCCAACATAACTACCATCATACTTCCATGAGATGGACAACACATCACACTTGGTGTGCCCACTCTTAGTCAATTAAGATTTTCATGTATGTTGCTTATTTAAAGAATCTAATACTTAATATGTTTGATTGATGAATTTCATATATATATATATAAATATATATACATATCCAATCACCACATACTTATATGTATCATATACATACTATATCCACAATTAAAACATACAATTGTAAAACATTAGGTGATGGTTATGATTATACTATTGTAATTCTTTGGAGGAATAAGGAATTACTACTACCTAAGGTTTACATCATATGTAGCAGCTTGTTGTTGATGAACATTTGTCCTTGAATCAATCCATGTCGATTGGCTCAACTCTTAAACCGATCGGTTCATCTCTTGGTCAGTTAGTTGGTCTCTCAGATCGATTGTCTGGTTTTCAGTCCAAATGACGTTTGGACACCTCTAGTTGTTCAGTTGTGCCACCAGCCGACTAGTTTGACTCTCATGTCATCAGGGCTCCTCGATCCTCTAGTTGATTAGTTTGTCATCTGAAACATGCAGTTCTTCTGGTTCAGAACATCTTCTTTGCGACTATCAGAATTTAAACAATCCTAATCCTATTTAACATATTACATGATAATAGTGAAACCTCGAGTTACATTGGAGGTGATTATATGAAGAAAGGAATTAATACTTTTACATATGGAGAAGAGGAGAGAGGCTCAATATGCAAATCGGGATATAAACTAGAAAAACAACCATTCAACTAAGAACAAAGACCTAGGCGGTTATTGGTCATAACCATACTAACATCCATCATAAAAACCAACTTTTAGGACAATACGTATAAATCATATATATATATATATATATATATATATATATATATATATATATATATATATATATATATATATATATAGGGCCCATCTTTATTGCTCGCGCGGGTAGCTACCTGCCCACCCTTCCGATCACTTTTTTTCGAAAAAAAATTTCGAAATTGTAGAGGACTATTTTGTCTAGCTCTCCAAAAAATTTGAGCCAAAAATAATATCATTTGCCCCTCCAAAATAAAAAAATCCGTCCTTATATATATCTGCTGTATATTTTGTACAGAGTTACTTTTTTGGTCAGCAGAGTTACTTTTTTGACACCATAGTTACTTTTTTTACAGCAGAGTTATTTTCTTAGTTAGGAGAGTTACTTTTTTGGCTGCAGGGTAGCGAAAATCAATGCTACCCGCACGGACAATGAATGAACACCCATATATATATATATATATATATATATATATATATATATATATATATATATATATATATATATATATATATATATATATATATATATACTATGAAAAGAGTGAATCTTCTTATCAAATTACAACTGTGCCACATTCCCACTCACAAAACATCCTGACCAATAATATTGCAGCAATTTTAAAATCATGCAACCTCCTTAACTCTATCTCTTCTCACACTTTTTCTCCATTTTTTCCTCTTTTATTGGTGTTTCCTCTCCCCCACTCTACATTGTTGCCTAACTGACATGTGTGGTGTTCATCCCACAACCTCCACCACCTCTTTGAGTATGAGATAGTGCTTTGGTCCAGTACGAGAATGTGCTTGATACAATTTGGTGAAAATAACCACCTGCACATATAGCAACCGTCGACGGTCACATATCTCGATTTCCCGTAACAAAAATAGGCAACCATGCACACCACCTCAATCTGACTGACTCTTGCAACATAAGGAACTGCTCTACTGGGCTCTTTTATTTCCTTTTGATAACTTATCCATGGATGAATCAATAGTAAAACAAAGTGACCAGCGTTTGGAGCACTTCTGTCTATGAAGTTCCCGCAGTGCTGGTATATTGTAATATGACGACTGCCTTGGTTTTATTAGTAATATCATCTACTTCACTGATTGGCTTTTGTGAAAGTATAGATTTTTTTCATATGTTTTTGTTACAAAGTTCTACTTCACTGATTGGCTTTTGTGATAGTATGGATTTTTCTCATATGTTTTTGTTACAAAGTTCATAGGAATTGCATGTGTTGCTAGAGCAGGTACCTAGCAAAGGCAAACGATACGTAAACGCCACGAGATGCAAAGGGTGATAGTCAGTATAAGCTATGGAAACGTGAAGAAAAGGGTATATAGTTGTTTGATATTGCTATCAATGAGGAATCTTGCGGAATGAGACATGGTGACAATGTTTGGAGAATGCTTCCTTCTATGTGTACGTTGAATGGTTACATATTCATTCTCTACTTGCAATATTTCTCATTATGTGTTCCAAATTTAGTTTGAAGGACGGAGAAACGGTTAAATCCCTATTTATCTTTTTTAATTTTTCGAGCCTAATTTTTTAGATTCAAGTCGTGAATAGTAAAATACATTAAACTATTGACGCCCAAAATCAAACGATTGCCTTCTCTTTTTCTGTTTTAAAATATTAATATCAATGACAACTACGATTGGACTTTTGTTTTTACAGTCAAGCATTCGGAATCGTAACAGTCATTCTAATTGATGGCAGTTTTTATCCAAAGAAATAACAAATTATATTTTTTAAAAAGCATTTGCTGATAACAGGACATTGGAACAACTATTCACAGTCAAGCAAATAGAATTAGCACTAATACTTGATTATGATTATGCATCATTCTGTACAGACTCTGACAAGGTTTTTCTATTAACCTGTTTTAGAATTTCCTTGCTGACTCGACCACGGGAACAACTTCTCTCAGTCATTGTAGACGGGAATCAAGTGATGATAAAACATTTGGTTAGATCTACCCCAATAGAATTAGTTTCCGAGGAAGTTACTCGTGAGAACAGCGGCTCTCCAGACATAGTGAACAAGGAATTAATTTGCTAGTCAGATTGCCTAGTGATCTCATTGCATTGGGATCGACACCGGAACCTAATAAACTGAAACTCAACCTTCTCCCGCATTCTGACTATTACACACTCATTCTGACTATTACACACTCAAGTCTGGACGAAGATTGTTTCTTGAGGCAGATCTATTGCATTTTTGGCATCCGAGCTTATGAGTCAAAAGCGACTTCTTCGTTTTCTTGACTTGGGCTTCCATTTTGAAATTGCAATGGAGATGTCATTTCGGAAAGATCTCTCAAGATGAAAGCATGCTGCATGGTTGACACCAGGAGAGTTGTGACTGTCAGAGTAGAAACTGCAGACATCAAAATGGCTAGGGACTGGGTGAATGGGTGCTTCATTTCAGTGGAGTATCTGATGGTAACGATTGAAGCCCCAATCATTGGGACAGTATATGCCCACCAAGCTAGTGAAAACCTGGAAGTTAATTGCAGAATTTTGAAAAGGTAAACTGCATATGTAAATTGGAAATCATAATACGTATGCTAAACTTTTAAGTACCTAAATCCGCGAAAAAAATTGATCCCGACAACCTGTAAATTAGGAGGTAAGTTAAAATTGCTATTCAAAAGTTGTTATCATTGAATATAAGCAATTGCACCAATCAATCATGGCATTAAGAGAGAAAGATTCCCCCCACCTCTCCCACGCCCGGAAGAGTGGTAAATCTAGGCAGCAACTGCGATTGGAACCTGAGTCGCTTTGTTAGGGGACACCGTGCTTGACCACTTGAGCCACTCTTTGTCGGCTGCACCAATCAATCATAGTAATTAGCAAGAAGGGATAATTACAAGGGAAACGTATAAGAAAAGAGCGATGAAGTATGCAATTCTGGAACCATAATTAAAGTCCCCACTAAGATTTGCCCATGCCATGCAAGCCACACTAGGAGCAGCCACAAATAGAAAGAACAATGCATGAAGCTCCTTGGGCAGTGTTTCGTTAGTTGGCAGTCTTTGATAGAGAGTCACAGATAACTCAATGTAATGGGCTAATCCAATTGCAAAAAAGAAGATTAGCCCTTCTTTAAGACCCATTGAAGCACCTAATAATGCACCCATAAAGTTTCCAACTACTGACAGATGATTTGAAGGATTGGCAACCTTGGACAGCCTGCGCTGTCCACCTGACATCCATTGCACATAGATCTTGAGTTCAAGGCATAAAATCGGGCTCATTAGTATACACCATGAAGATGCATGTAGTTTTGCAGCAACTAGTGGGGCACACCTAGAGCTAAGAAAAGGCAAGCTATCTACGGAGCAAAAAAGAAATTTACGCGGATTGGGTGGTAATATTCTCGTTTGACAGCTTCGAAATACAGAATGATTTTGAACAAGTAAATGGCGGAAACAGTTGCAGATGGTGGAAACAGTTGCAGTTACTGCAAGAGAGACGCACCATAGGACCAGGTTGACATAGGGGTGCACATGGAGGAATGCTGTTGATGGAGACGTAGCCAGAATCTTCCAAAGAATTGCCTGGCTGCTGACACCAAGGCATATACCAAATGAGGAGATTGGAAAACGAAGAAGGAAAGGCCATTGTTTGTCTTCTGGAAGAACTGAGACCTCTGATGCCTGCAATTTCGAGATGAATAAAAAATTAGCTGAAGCTCGTTTAGTATACGGGTGTCATCTTGGAAGGAAGCTATGTTTCTACTTAGGAATAAGCAAGTTTGTAGTTTACCAAAATTTACAGAAGAGATACACATAGTTCCCCAATAAACAGTACCTTCAGGGTATCCAGTTCAGACCCCTCCAAAGCATCAAAAGTACCGGTCCACACAGGTACTGGCTCAATATCTGTATTTCGGGGACCAGCAGCCTCAAGAACAGGTTCTTGAGGCCTTCCACGCAAATTAGAGAATTGCCTTTCTAGTTTTCCAGACCACGTCTTGAAAGAGTCAAAACGTTTATCTCGTAGGACCCCTTGGCCTTGGATTGCTCTTTGCCTCCATTAATTCTATCCATATATTTCTCATTTTTCAAGTCGCCTATATAAAGAGGCTGAGAATGAAACATTTGTTTTGGTGGTTGAATTTTTGTAGTATCACCATATGACGGAACATGGGATTTTCCATCAATGAAGACAATCTTATCGAACATGAGACTCTTAGTAGCTCCTGAGTGCAATTCCGAAGGAGATGATGACATGCTGATAGAAACAGAACGTGAATGATGTGGAAGATTAGGGTTTTCCATATAGTCACATGCGTGCTCGTTTTTACAATAAGTCTTGTTCTGAACATTTGCTCCATCTGCAAACTGTAAGTGCAAACTGTAAGAACAGATGATTACATTAAAGGGACAAAGATAACAGAAGGCATGATAAACGGCATAAGAAACTGAAGAAAAAACGATTAATAACAAATCAAGATGAAAAAAACAGCATCATTACCCAAAATCCCACAGGAATCCAGATTCAGGGTTGGTTGGTCAGACACCAAACACGATGGAACACTTTGGTCCAAGATAGTAGCAGTACATGCAAACAGTTCACTTTAGCATCACAAATTGTGTGACGATTTGGTTATTGATGCAGTACTCACAGACAAGTCATGCTAAATTTATTCATCTTAGGTTTAATTGTTTCTATTTAGACAGCTAACATGATAGATATATGTTGGAACACAATATACATCAGAAGTCAGATTCAGGGAACCATTAAACCAGGTATGTCTAATAATTCTGGTTTAACTCCATGTAATACAAATTGAAACTATGCAACTAACACCAATAAAGTAAGCTTCTGGATTATTTATAGAATTAAACATTCGACCACCAAGTTGTAACATGTACACACAATTACATTGACAAAAAAGAGAACCCCCAAAAAAAAGGATTGATACACAACACACGAATGTGAAGCCCTTGTCCTAGATGCCAGGAAGATCTATTGGAGATAATTTGTCAAACGAAATAACATGAAAAAGCTACGAGGTGGGATAACAAGTAGATTGCAGTAAATATTTCAAAGTATCACAGTACTGATATTGGAAGTTTCTTTCTTTGATTCATATTTTCAAAACACAAGTTTGGACTTGTTTCCTCACAGTTTTCGCTCAACCGTTCAGTGATGATGTCAGTTTGATTTACTGTTTTCATATCTGTGGTCACAATCATGGACATATACCAACAAAAATATGGCAGTTTAACAAGTGTAGCAAACTTGTACCATACTAACCGTGCTCAGAGCTAAACCACAAGTGTGTGGTAAGTTACTACTGTAGTACAAATTTCTCTCTCGTAGTACTAGTCAGAGCTCTAAAACACAGTTTATAGCTAGTCCCCTAGACATTTTTTGCAAATCACTTCCAGTTTCATGCTACATTCATTTGGATCATCTAATTATGTAATTCTGACAACAATCATTCGAAACTGCTGAGCTAACCAAAATAAGCAATCTTACAAAGTCTCTAACAAGTTTCCACAATTCTAATTGCGCTCAGAGTTAAACTACACGCAGCATGCTATGAGCTAATTAGATACATTGTGTACAGTTTCTAAGAATGCACCACCTGTCATTAAGCCACAGCATGTGTATTAACTAATTATAGGAGAAGTGGTAAAATATTCTCCAAGGTTGCAAGTTAGAACCTATAGCATATCAATTACTGCTTCTGCTTCTGTAGGAGTCTGATTCAAGTCGAGATTAGATGTTACTGAAGATGTGATCTTTTCATTGAGCCACCATTGTACTCAATATCATCGAATCCAGAAACAGACTCAGATGAAATATACTTTAACAGTGATGTATGTTCTCCATTGTAGGCTTGCTTTGGTGAAGCCACTTGATCTGCAGCTTCCATGGGGAAAAAGCACACCTGTGACAAAGTTTCAACAAAATATAACTATGATTGTAAGCTTGTAGCAATATATTGATATGGGCCATACAAGTAAAAAAAACGCAAAATCTGAGAACAAAAATGGTTCCGTTTTAGCAAATTACAATTGAAGATCAGAGAACAAATGAAAATATCCTTTGGACTTGAAAGAAGAATATATTTCTTATATCAAGTTATAGGTGTTACAAATAACAATAAGCGAAAGTCATTCACCAAAGGATTGTTTGCAAAAAGAACAAGCTCGTCTTAAAAAGACAATGCTTTGCAAACAATAACGGGATTCTAATAAAATTAGGCACTTGGACACGGCATTTATGAGAACACCAGATAACCACGTACCTCTTTCTCTTATCAATATTGCAATATGGTCACGCTGAAAGATGCAAATCGCACTTCACTTTGATCCAACAGGAGTTGTTTGAAATGGGATATCCAACAGAAGCAACGAGTAAGAGGGCCTATTTGAAGGTCCAAGCCTAGCTTCCTGAAATCATCAGAGCACAAATAAGGACATGATCATCCGACAGATACACAGTGGCATCACATGCCTTTAAAGCATATGACTATTATAAAATCTACTAGTAGGAGCTTCATGTGCCCTCCACTACTTTATTAGATAAATTTAAAGAAGAAGAAACAAAAACACGCTTCCACTGTGAAATGGAATCCTAGTTGGAGCAACTCTAGCCATCTGAGGTAATAAAAGACAACGTAACCAACATGGCCTAATGGAAAAAGATGTGTACAAAAAGATCAACATTTTTTTGTCAATCACCAATAACTACTCCTTTAGAGGGATTTAATGGAGATCATGTTCTAATATTAAAAACAAATGGTGCTGCAGTCTTAGCCAGGCAACCCAAAATCAAATCTGGTTTAACAGCACTTTGGAACAGGAATACCTCATCCTACTCATGGCCGCATCACCACAACTTAAGCTGTGAAACACGGTGCTGCCATGAAATGGCATCCTATCTGAAGCAGTTGTGGCCACAACTGACGATAAATGATCAAAAGAAGTCGAAAAGCACTAGCAGGAACTGATTACTAGATGTGTATAAACCACAGGTGATTGCTTGATCCATATTTCTCTCATCTGTAAGAAGAAGAGGGGCATCGTGCTAACTTTCTGTTTCAGACCTTCGGTTGGTTTTTTCAACTTTAAGGTATATAAACCCAGGATACAAAAATTGAAAAGGAAAGAAAAAACTAAACAAAAGAATACTAGAATAACAACAACGAAAAACAAAGTTTCGGAAGGAACAAAAAAAAACGGATAAGAGAAATTGCAAAAGGTGAATAGGTTCATTACTGCTGCTGCTGGTCCGAGGGCCATAAGACAGCAGTGGAGCCCCTCTGGTGGTTCAGAGACTAGCAGGTAGCCACCAGCCATGTATAATCTCCTGCAGACCTGGTTTTTGGAAAACAAAAGGGTCATAAGCACAGGCACGGTGTAAACACAAAGCTTATCAAGCCTGCGATTCCAGGAATCGCCAGTTCATAAGTGCGAGAGTAAAATCTAATAAGGAAGCTGGAAATGCCAACAAGGAATCAAGAGGAACCAGAGTCACGTGCAGTTACACTTACTCTCAAACTTGCGATTGATTAGAAAACTGTTAAGAGAACGATACCCTTCTTCCCCCCATAAACACCAGAGACGGGTAGAGTAAGAAGATACAGGTGTCCCGTCCACAAACACAAGCAATGGAAGATTTTAAGAAAGAAGCAGGTAGGCGGACGTTGGGAGTTGTGATGGGAAGAAAACAGCTGCGGTGGAGTGGTATATATAGAAAAAGAAAAAAAAATGTCGAAAGCAGTCCCCAAACGAAACATGGGTAGCGTTTGTTGTGCTACGGACATGGAAAGCACGGAGCTTTGTTGTGGTTTTGTTACGACGGAGATCTTCACTTAGAAGGATCGGAGAGGATCGGAGAGATATGGGTCAGCGAGCACGGGGTTTTACGACTGTGAAAACGCAGGTGTTCGGTGAACCCACACGTGCACATGCACGTGTCATGTTGTACATGTTAAATCTATATGATGTCCCCGGCCAGTGTGGCTCAGGTGGTTCGGTCCGGTTTGTCCTTTTTGGAGAACTCGGGTTGGCACCTGCTTTATATGATGTAATTATAAGTTTAAGAACTAATAAAGAAATATTTGAATATAAAAAAGAGAGTAAAAGTAGATATATGGTGATAAAAGAAACATTTGTATATCACATAATAATAATTTTTGTATCCATTTAGATTTGATTATAAGTAAATAATTTAATAATCGTATATGATGTGCATAAGAAGAGAGAGAAAATGAATATTGTGAGTAATTGTGTCCATGGTGTGAAAGATTAAGTAGAGTTTATTGATAATGAAAAAAGTGATAAAAGGAAAAGATTGAGTGGAATAGAGAAAAAAGTCAACATTGTACATATATAAGGTTTGTAAAACATTTGAAATTTTAAAATTGTTCGAGTTTTGAAAATGGATTTATATTTTTAAAAAGGTTGGACTTGTCAAATCATTTAGAACAGAGATTTTGGTTTTTGAAAATATTTAAAACTTGCTAAGTAGATTTTATTTTTAAAATTGGTTCATATATTTTAAACACAAGAAATATGAAAGAAGGGATTTGAAATTTGGAAAGCCTTTTAAAAATGTATCTTCAAAATATGATTTTTTTATTTATCAAAAAACTTAAAATTATCATAACAAATGAACTAAAGAAAGGATTTTGGTTTTTTAATAACGTTGGGATCATTATAAGTTTTGACATTTGTTATAGGGGTTTTGATTTTGAAAAAGAAAAAAAGAATAGAGGTGCAAAAAACAATATAAAAGGAATTATAATTTTCTATATGGTTTGTATTTTAAAACCATTTGAATGTTGAAAAGGGACTTTTTTGAAAAGGTTTAGAATTTCTAAAACGTTTGAAATCTAAGATACTGATTTTGATTTGTGGAAAAAGGTTCATATTTTCAAAAAAATAACTTTTGAAAAAGGGATATTACTTTTGAAAAAGGTTCGCGTTTATGAAAAGAATTAATTTGTAAATGGGATTCATTATGAATATAATTTCAAATAATCCTTGGAATAAAAAAAGATCTTGGACTTTTAGAAATAGTTAACTTTATTGACATTCACTATATGAAAAATGGATATTAAATTTCTAAAATAAATAAAGAAAACCAACTTACCATGTGTGTCAAATGAAAAGAAAGACAAATAGTAGTCAGGAGATAATGTGTTTGGGTTGGTGATAGATAGCGACAACAGGGAGAAAAACATCTAGGAATAGATATCATCATTGCTAAAATGGGTAAAGACCGATAGAAATAAAAGTGACGACCAGACATGAATAGAGAATGAAACGGAAACACTAAAGAGGCGGCGTGAAAAGTATGGAGTCATTACGGAGTGGGTCAACAATAGAGAAAGAGTGTGAGAATGGAGGATGGGGAGTTATTGAGTGTTAACGCAAAGATATTGGGGAAGAGCAAAAACAATTAGTAACGGGAATAAAACGTCAAGTTAGTCTTTTGTAAGTTAATTATTAAATCATAAAGTCAATAACAACAATACTTGTGGATAGGTGTTACCACCGGGGTCGACGGAGGGAATAGAGGAGATCCTTTGCCTTGTGACCAAGTACACAATTGATAGATAGAGAGAAAAAATGACTTTGGAAAGATAATTATGGACGATGAATTAATGAAAAAGAGGTAGCAGTGAAGAGACGATTGAACATATTGAGGAACAGTTCAAAAGAGAGAGAGTCAGCAGAGGATGTGGGGTTGAGTTTGGGTGGGTTTGCGTTGTATTTTTGAAGAAACAACATGATAAATATAAAAATAGTATATTTCTTGAAAAAGGGAGAAATAGACAGAATTAATGGGAGTTTGATTGGCTGGTGGCATATTTATAAATAATTTACATTTAGTAGTATAGATAAAGATTGATGGTTAAATTTTCCAAGGTATAAATATAGATTACTGATTAAATATTATAAACTAATGTAAAAAGTAAGATATACCAATCATGTTGAGAAAATTTAGAAAGAAAAATGAACATGCTCAATCTAGTCAGACAAGGTATAAATTGAAACTACATATGAAAAGTAAACAAAACATATTCCAGTTCATTTGCTTTCTACTTTGTTAAATCTAAGGAGCAAGGTAATGAATTTGTTTCCGGTTTCTTAATATCAAATTTATTTTTTGGTTTGGTTTTTATGATGGAATAATGGAAAGGAAATTAAATTGTTTTTTGGACAATAAAACCACTCGAGTTTTTGGGAACATACGGTTACGTTGAGGGAGAAAAATTAATGTACAAAGAGAGAAGGGGTGTGACTCGTTTTTAGGAAATAGGTTTAAACAACTTGTGATTGTGGGAAAGTTTCTAACACAGCCAGTATGCAAGGCTTGTGGAGTTACGTTACATTCTAAATCAGTTGTGCAGCCAAACAAAGTGGGTTAGAAGTCAGTAATCATGATTACTGTATTTTCAAGTAAATAATCATCCAAGCAATGTAATCTGAAATTCAGACATTTACTAATTGCTACAGTTCCCTGTTAATGGTAACTATTGCTGTGATTGTATAGTGGGCACAGTTTTTAGATCACATTCCTTGTTTGGTAACGGGTGGTGCGTGTTCATTAGTTTTTAGATCACATTCTTTTTTGAATGAAAAGTTGCCTTGACGTTGATCATTCTTTTGTTTTAGCGTCTAGGAAGCATGCGACTTCCCGACCTTCAATGAAATTAGTCACTTGCAGCTGTAGCGCAGCGTCCGCCAGTGGAGCGTAAGCAGTCGGTGTCTCCCGTTATTCATTGTTACCGCACCGGTGGTCCGAACCGGCAAGACAGGCGTGCCCAAGGTCAATGGGCATGTATCAGCCCTTTGATATTTTCGCTGGTCGACATCTACTTACCATGTTTTCCGACAGCGACGGTGGTTGCCGTGGTGGGGGTTGGTTACCTCGATAGTGGTCGTACTTCCTTGTCATAAATTTTGTTGAATAATTAGTTGCTTGGTTTCTCTAATTTCGGTTTAGTCGAGTCCAACACACGAGCCAACTATCTGTGTGGAAGCCGTGCGAGTTTTAATTGGAGCTGAGCCATGCCGTCAATGCCGAGCTCATGGACGACAGAGATGATTGCAGCAACAAGCTCGGTCTGAGTATGTAAGTATTATTAGTTTGGAAATTGCTAGATGAAGGAAATTGTTAGATGAACACAATGTGTATGTCAGAAATGAAACTAATTTTGTCTTTTAGCAGATGTAGCTCACAACAAATTGGTTCTGTTTCTGGTTGCGCATTTTTGAAAGGTTGTCTTCTCCTTAATTCTCTCTTACTACAACTTTTTTTACTTTTTTTTTCATCTATACTACTGTAAAAAGAACGAGTTTGATGCTGCGATCTCCTTGATTCAATCTCTTCTCTCTTTTTTTTTTCAAGGAATTTTACTCCTACAAATATTTATTCTCACACTCTCCTATTAACTTTTATTATCTTTAATTTTGTATTTTTTTTTCCATTCCACGGAAACGGTTCCTTGATTCTCTCATTTCAAACAACAACATAACTAGTCATCTCCCCGCACATTTCCAACAAATTTTATATATCACGTACATGTGCACGTGTGAGTTCACTAGTATTTTTAAAATAAATCACTAACCGCCACAACACAACAACTTTTTCCACTACCCTTGCCCAACGGCCTACTATCTGAACGTGGATAAGAGCGTGTTGAGGGTCAATTATTTGTGAACAAAGCATCCAACGAAGCATTTTATCCGGCAATCCATCACCACGTTGGCATTCAAATAAACATCTTTTGCAGTGCCAGACATGTATATTCAGTTAGCAATATAACTCGTATTTTTTCCTGCACTCCTGCCCTATGCAGCACGAAGGCAGCCAAGAAGCATGCCTGCACCTACGGGACTCTCATTCTTCACGATGATGGCATAGAGATCACGGAGGAGACGACCTCCACATGGTGAATGGTATCATGTCTCGATTGAGTTGCATAGCCATCACTCTTTGCCAAGCTTTTGGGAAAGAGGAGCGTGGAGGTCTTCACCACCAATGTTGGACCAGGTAAAGGCGGTTCCATCGTCGTTGCCGCTGCCCAGTTGTAGTTTTCGTGCGGCCGCTGCTATGGCTGCCCTTATTGAGCAGGAGGATCTCGAGGAAGAGAACGATGATGATATAGTCTTCAACTTGCAGAGTGGATGTTCCAGAAAAATGAGCAGCCATAAGAGAAAAATGCACATGGCCTTTGTTGGGGGCAAAAAAATCAAAATGGCAGGTTTGCCAAATTTAATTTCAAGATTAGCACGTTCTTGAACTTAATTCCCAAAATGGTACATTTTGGGGGTAATGTGTCCCGCTTCAGGACGCATTGGCCCCACACAGGGGCAATGCGTCTCGGAGCGGGACGCATTGCTCTGCGACAGAGTAATGCGTTTCGAAGCAGGACACATTGTCCTTGTGTAGGGTCAATGCGTCCTGAAGCAGAACACATTGTCCTTTGGTGGGACCAATGCGTCCCGTCCCGAGACGCCCCAACGGCTAGTTGGGGCAATGCGTCCCGGCTGGGGACGCATTGCTCCTCCGACCGTTGCAACATAGCCGTTGCGAGCCGCGACCGGTGCCACGTGGGGGCAATGTGTCCCCAACGGGGACGCATTGCTCTCCTATATAAAGGAGACGAGATCACACCCCCCAAATTCATCAACTTCTTCTCTACTTATATTACTTTGGAGTTCCCTGTTCAGATTTCTATTGCTTGGAGCTGATTTCGGACAATCTTGGAGCTTATTCCGGGCGATCTTGGAGCTATAGTCTTCTACTTTCGCTGTCTGGTCGGGATTCTGCTTCTATTCTTTCTCGTCTTTCTGTTCTTGGGTATTAAGATCTTGCTATTTGAGGTATTTTTTCTACTATATTTTTAGATTCAAAAATTTGTACCTAAAATTACTATGCAATATTAAAAATGAAATAATTGTATTGCTACTATTTAATTCCACATTACTAAAATATTGTTATAGAAAATGACACTTAAAAGTTAATTATTGTTAAAAAAAATTATTATTCCAAATTCCAAAATTATTGTTTTAGAATGTTAATGTTATAGAAAAAATATTGTTCCAAATTTATTTCCAAATTCAAAATTATTATTCTAGAATGTTAATATTATAGAAAAATTATTGTTCCAAATTTATTTTTAAATTCAAAATTATTGTTCTAAAATCTTAACTACTCTTCTAAAAATGATGTCAATGTTCGAAAATATTAATTCATGCTATAAAATATTAATTCATGTTATATAATATTAATTATTGTTCCAAAGTTAAATTCATGTTCTAAAATCTGAATTACTATTTTACAATGATAGGAACATGACATCTAGTTCACATTCACAAATTGTCAAGGTTCGATATAATGGTCAATTTCTCTCTGATGGGTCTTATTCTAGTCGATCTGTTAGACCCATAAATATTTCACTTATCAATACCCTATCTGAACTAAAATTATATATCCATACAATACTTGATATCAATCCCAACCACTTCTCTATCAATATATCCTATCTTTTCCCTAGAGAAGAACATATGCTCATACAAGTTGATGATGATGATGATGCATATAGAACATTGTTCTTACTTTCATCTTATTCCTATATTGATGTGTTTCTTGAAAAAATATCTTTCCACCAACATTCTAGTTTCATTAGTCTATTGAATCAATTTGAATCCCAGCCATGTAGCAGTAATATAACTGCTGAATGGAATCAACCACCTGAATTATCTCAAAATCCTAATATTGAGAATATTGGTGTTGAGGTTGAGGAGGGAGAACAAAATATTGAACAAGAAGGTGATGATAACAGTGATCATGAAGGGGATGATAATAGTGATAATGATAGTGATCAAGAAGGTGATAATAATAGTGATCATGATGACGAGTCATTGATTGAAACTGATGATGAGCATGAACATCCATTCCTAAACTCTATTACAACATTGAGTTCCGTTCTATCTATATTTGATTAACAATGGCCCCGACATGAACACATTGATATCAACTATGAATCTTTTTAAGATGAAGAATGGGTGGAAGATTTTCATTAGGAATTCCATCTCAATTACAACCCTTCCAGCACTGAAATATATGAGGGTGCTTTAGTTGCATCCAAAGCTGTAATGGTTGAGATGATCCAAAAATGGTCGATACAAAAGAATGTCTAATATCGTACACAACACTCAAATAATCGTAATCTTAAATTTGTTTGTATCCATGACCAACGACGTCCTTGGAGTTTGACCGCTTGCCAGTCCAAAAGAGAATGTGGCATGTGGAAGGTAAAACGTTATAGTACAAGTCACAATTGTCAACTAACTATTTTGAATCAGGACCATCACCAAGTCACATCATCTTATATTGCTCGTATGATAATGACAATCCTAGTATCACGATTGGATATGTCCACATGAAAAATTTGTGACAAGGTGAATGTTGAACTAAGGCTCCATATATCTTACAAGAAGGCATTTCTAGGGAGGAGGAAGGTTGTCTGTAAAAATTTGGAGACTGGGAATCATCATACCATACTTTGTTGCCGTTCTGATTTATGTCACAATATATTCCAAGAATTATATGTTCCCACCTTATGGATGATTATACCCTTCAAACTAAAAGCACTCATAGATTCAAGTGGGTGTTCTGGGCATTTGGTCCAGATGTGAGGGGTTGGGCCTATTACAGGCATGTTCTTACTGTTGATGACACATTTCTAACAGGAAAATATTTTAGCACACTTCTCATTGCATGTGGCATAGATGTTGATAATTGTCTATTTCCACTTGCTTTTGTTGTTGTCAAGGCAGAAAATAAGGACTCATGGGAGTGGTTCTTTAGTTCTCTACAAACTTGTATTCAAATCATTCCACGTCGTACAGATCAGTGTATTATTTCTGATTGAATGAGTGGAATTTTTCCAACACTTAGGTCACAATTTAACCAGGGCTCAACATCGTTATTGTCTTCGACATCTTCGTGAGAACTTCCATCAAAAGTTCAAGTCACAGGAGTTGAAGGAACTTTTGTGGAAGGTGGGATCCACAACTGATACACATGAATTTGATCGTCTAATGGATGATATAGAAACCATTGAACCAGTGGCTAAGGAGTATTTGATAGCACAAAATCTAGTATTGTGGTCTCTCACATATGATAGAGATTATAGGTATGGGTCATTGACTAGCAATCATGTTGAAGGGTTGAATGGAGACTTAAAAGGTGTTAGAGGTTTACCAATACATGCACTAATTGTTGCCACATACTATCAATCTATTACAATGTGGTTGGAGAGGCTTAACGAAGCATATGGGCATGCACAAAAGGGACTTAAATGGCCCTTTAGGTTTCATGATAAACTTTTTAATGTATCACATGATGCAGAAAAACTAGCAGTAAACATCTGCGTAAACAATGATGAATGGCTTGTTGATGACATGGATGGACATAGATTTTAAGTCATAGTGTGTCTAAATGGTGCAAGTGAATGCAGTTGTGGTTTTCCACAACAATGGCATTTTCCATGTTCTCATGTTTGGGTAGCTGCAAGATCTGTCAATTATGATACTGATGCATTTGTGAGCCCATATTTCACAAATGATCATTATTTAAAAGCATATAGAATTAAATTTCGTGGTATTCCCGACAAGAGGTATTGGCCTCAATTTGATGAAACCAGAGGTATTTATCCCTTATTACCCCCAAGGAAATGAAGGCACGTTGTAAGACCAAAGAAAAAAAGAATGCCTTCAACTATGGATGTTGATCCAAATCAATATACAATCATTGTCATAAGTGTGGCAGAAGGGGCCGGCCATAATAGACGTACTTGTCTGGTCATGTAATGTTTGCAATTTTAGTTTGTTCAAGTCACGTAATGTTTGCAATTTTAATTTATTCAAGTCATGTAATGTTTGCAATTTCAATTTACTCAAGTCATGTAATGTTTGTAATTTCAATTTACTCAAGTCATGTAATGTTTACAATTTTACTAAAAGAATGGATTTATAATGGGTTAAATTTAACTAATTTAAGACTCTTATTTGTAAATTATTATTTGTTATTTTTTATAGATGACTCATCGAAGGTTGATTTTGGGCTTGTTCATAGGCTACGACCTATCCACCTTGATCCCAATTTAATCACTGTCTTAGTTAACCGGTGGGACAACTCTACCAATACTTTTAGATTTCCCCCTTTTGAGATGAGTGTAACCCTTCAAGATGTTGCAGTTCTTTTAGGCCTTAGGATTGATGGGCCACCGGTTATAGCTTCATATCTTTTAGGCGTAGATGAGGGGCAATTTTCTTCATGGTCTCACCTTTGTGAGAGTTTCTTAGGAGATGCACCAGATGAGATGTCTAAGGGGCATATCTCCTTGATATGGTTGCATGAGACCTTTAGGGATATGTATTTCACTTTGGGAGATGAAGAACAACAAATACAAATGAGGATAAGGTATACTAGAGCATATCTCCTATACTTTTTAGGTAGTTACCTTATTCCTGATAGTACCGGGGACAGGGTTCATGTACGGTACCTCCCGCTTCTGTCTGACTTTGCTAGTTGTAGCATTCTATCTTGGGGTGCTGCAACTTTAGCACACTTGTATAGGGAGTTATACAAGGCTACCACCCGTTCTAGAAAAACCGCACACCTATCTGGTTGTGTATGTCTACTGCAGATGTGGTGTTGGGAGAGGTTAGGAATTATACACCCAGGTTCACTGGTTATGAACTGGGGGGAGTGGCTAGAAGATGCTCCCTTGGGTTATAGGTAAAGATTTACACAATTTATTTATACATTTGTTCAAACATTTTGCAATGTTTATCTAAATTTAGTTTGTCAATTTAATAGGTAGCCTATATTTGTTGAAAGGAGTGATACTATGAGAGGATCAATCTAATTTTATGATTCAACATTTGACCAGATTTTGCCCTCTCAGGGATAACTTACTTACTTTTACTAACATGTTATATGATATATGTTGTATTTTTTATGTAACTTACTCCATTTTATATGATACATGTTGTATCTATTTGAATAACAGATACAATTAACTCCTTACACTACTAATATTCTGGAGAGACTTCCAACCTTATGTCGAGAGGGTCAGGATATTTGGTTGGTACGAGTGCCTTTACTGTTCTACACAATAGTAGAGTGGCACTTCCCTGACAAAGTACTTAGACAATTCAGATTTGTTCAAGTACAACCTACTATGGAGTTGCCACACCTTAGTAGGATAGAAGGGAGGGGTCATGCAGCAAAGGACTGGTTGCATCATTATAGGTAGGAGGTGCAACTGTGGAATAACAGGCATGAGAGTTTAGTCCCCCCTCCACCAGCGGAGACAATTTTCAGTCCATAGGCGCACTACGCATGGTATCTGTAACATCCCTGACCTGGGTTATGAGCTAACCCTAGGTGTTTTGCCTAAATATGTAATTAAATCTTTGTGATTAACTCTGAGCATGTAATTAAGCTTCTCAGAAATGTATATTTCAGTTTTTGCTCCTTTTTATATAAAGTTGTAGCACTGTTTTGTAATACAGGGACCTATGTGCAATTTACCCATTTAGAAAGGTTAACCTGAAATTTGCACATGATGAGGTGTTCCTCTGATGTTGAGACATCATGAGAAACATTTTGGTAAAGTTTGAGGGATTTCCCAAGCTTGAGCACCAAGGTGCAGCTGTGGAAGCAATCCCGGTACTTGAAACCCTAATTTGGGGTAAAATGCAATTTACCCAAATAATGGGAAGCAATTTGTAAAGAATGTTATCTAAAGTATCTTGTTAGACTCTTGCCATCATTTAGAGAAGAAATGATGAGGAATTCACCTCAATTGAGTTATCAAGTTAAGAAATAGGCTCTGTGATTGAATAATCAGGGTATATGTGCAATATCCCTTTAAGTATGAACTTTATTATTAGATTGTCCTTCCTTGCCTTCTTTTCTATAACTTAAGATAAGGTTTGTCCTTAGAATAAAGAGGAAGGGACGAGCAAGTAATGAAGGAAGGACTTAGTTGGAATTAAGGGAAACTTATGAGCTAATGTTGAAAATCCTACCCCAAGTATATAAGCCCTCCTTTCCTTAGTTGCAAGGGAACTTAACCTTCGTTCCCTTACTGTTTCATTTCACCAAAGACGACCAAGGACTGCCTTGGAGCTAAGGAGGACGAACAAGGGGTGCAAGGTAGGTTTAAACCCCTCTTCTTGCCTAATTCCATGGTTAGAATTCGAATTCAAGGTCATCTTCATGGCTAATTCTCGAAACCCTATCTTTCTAGCCGTCTCTTTTCATCCTTCCTTGGAGTTTTCACCTTGGCCAACCTGTGGGAACTCAAGGACGCCATTAGAGCTTGGAGCTTGAAAGCTTGGAGCTCAAGAAACAAGCTTTAGGCGGGTTTTATAACTCTAAACCTATGCTTTACTATGTTCATCTTTATATGCGAGTTAATGATAGCTCCTAGTATTTCCCTACTTTTCCCTGCTATTTTGCAAACAAACCCGTGGGATATCTGTACTGTTCTTGAGCTAGATGATGAAGGCGTGTTTTCCAAGAAAAACCCACCGCTTTTCTTTTCCCTAAACGGTCCTAACAGTTTGCTCTCACGACCTCAAGACCGTGAGAGAGCCTCGCGGTCTCGAGACCGTGAGAGGGCTCGCGGTCTCAAGACCGATTGGCCCTGTTGACCGAGCGTGGACCATATAAGAAACTTGTTCCTAATTATATAGGCTAAATACCCTCAAAATTTGGGAGACTAACTCCAAAGGAATCGGGAGATATGACCTTTTTAAGTCACAACTTTAAATGAATTAATTGCTGATTTTCAAACGGTCTGAAATTGCCTTTTTGGGCAAACGGTCTCAAGACCGTGAAAGGTCGTTGACTAAGCGTTGACCCCATGAGATTACTGTTCAAAATTATGTTAATTAACAACTCACCAAGTTTGATGGTCTAATTCCAAACGGGCTAAGAGTTGAAGGGTGAATACTAGGGCTAACCCTAGATAAAATCAGTACTGAAATTATGGTGATCTAATTAGGGTTTTTAGGGTTGATTGACCTAAACGGTCTCAAGACCATGTGGGGTCCACCCACATGACCTCAAGACCGTGAGGACAATCACCCAAGACCATTTGAAGGTCTAGGGTTGAGTAATTTGACCTATTGAACACCAATTGCAAATAAGTTATCAATTTAATCAAAATTCTGATTTTGTGACCAATCAGGGTTCAACCTCTATCAAATCACCTTAGATTTTTATGAAATCTTGGGCAAACGATCTCAAGACCATGTGGGGTCCACCCACATGACCTCAAGACCGTTTGAGCCAAGTTTGGGCCCAATTGGAGCTCAATTGAAGGGTTCAACCTTGTGTTGATACACATTGTTGAGTGTTGATGGGTGAACATTGATAGACCTTAATTGAATCGATTTCAATCCTAATTGGTCAACAATTGAGGGTCAATTGAATGACCATTTGGTTAAGCATAACCTTAATTAACTCAATCCATAGGTGGTCAACAGTTATTGGACCTTTTGAAGGCTTCAACATCGGTTGACATCATCGTTTGATTTGTTGAACCTTTGTTGAAGGACCTTGCGGTTGAGACCATGAGAGGCTCACGACCTCAAGACCGTGAGGTGGCTCACGACCTCAAGACCGTGAGGTGGCTCACGACCTCAAGACCGTGAGGTGGCTCACGACCTCAAGACCGTGAGGTAGCTCACGACCTCAAGACCGTGAGGTGGCTCACGACCTCAAGACCGTGAGGTGGCTCACGACCTCAAGACCATGAGGTGGCTCACGACCTCAAGACCGTGAGGTGGCTCACGACCTCAAGACCGTGAGGTGGCTCACGACCTCATGATCGTGAGGGGGCTCACGATCTCAAGCCCATGAGGAGGCTCACGGTCTTGGAGCTAGAAAGGGGCTCATGGACTTGAAAGGTCAAAGTGAGCAATCGGTCAACACTTTCAACCGAATTCAATCATGTGATGGTTCAATGTTGCTCAAATCAAACACTAATGATAATCTAAGATAGTAAGGAGTTATTTGATTAAGGTTTTTGTCTATGATGATGATCAATGGGGTGAATTACCAAGATACCCCTGA
Organism: Alisma plantago-aquatica; assembly: GCA_963693085.1. Classification (NCBI taxonomy): domain Eukaryota; kingdom Viridiplantae; phylum Streptophyta; class Magnoliopsida; order Alismatales; family Alismataceae; genus Alisma; species Alisma plantago-aquatica. The sequence goes on along the minus strand of OY856409.1, from coordinate 296,919,057 downwards.
AGGGTCAATTGAGTTATACTTTACTCAATTCAAACCCTAATTACATGAGAATGATGTTTTTAGTTATAATGACTCTATCTAACCTGATCTAGTCTAATGTTATCATCAACCATTAGTATGATGAAAGAGAGAGTACTCTAGAGAGAGAAAGTACCCTAGAGAGAGAAAGTAACTCTAATCACTTAATGGTGATGTTTTTGGCTATGATAGCCTATGATGACTCAACCCAACCTGTTTTAGAGTGATGTTGATATCACCTAACCTTATGATGAGAGAGAAAGTACTTCTAGAGAGAGAAAGTACTTCTAGAGAGAGAAAGTACCTCTTTTAAATGGAAACTCAATTGAAGCATCCCCAATACACAGAAATGAGCATAATTAGGGTATGATCCACCTGTGTGAGATCATAGAAACCCTAATTATGATAAATGATGAACCTTTAACTAATCCAAGAGCATCAATGAAGGTGTTACTCATACATGATGATGTTATGAGTTTAATTCACCTGTAATGTGAATAAGTAAACCCTAATTCAAGGGTGATGACATGTAATATGAATAGTAAACCCTAATTCAAGGGTAATGGCATGCTTTTGAGCAATAAACTCTATTTGATTTAAATTAAAGATTTAACTCTTATGACAAGAGTAGGAAGTACATTCCTTATTGTTATATTACCTTTATCAGATGTATTAATCATGCAGGTTCTGATATGAAGGTAATTATATCCAGGTATGGATGTTGATGTTATATTCATTGAAGGCATGATTGTAGCCTTATGAATAAGTAATGTAATCTGATGCCTTGCTAGTGGCATCCTATGCTGATAATGGGCTATGAGAGCCATGAATACCATCAAGGTCATGCTTTAGAGATGACTTGTGATGAGGATAATGAGAAATGATGATTGATATGAGTTAGGCCTGTTACATTTAGTATTCTTCTTTTATAGCTGCTATGCTACTGTTATTGTTTGAAGAACAATGTATGCTGTTAAAGAATACTGAATGTACCTAACTAATCAAGTATAATGTAGAGCCCTGATCATAGATCCATCATTGTCAGAAATTAAGTGATGGTGAAACAGGTTTTCCATAGGGAACTCCTGGAGCACATACTTTTGAGTATGTGGGGTACATGGATGTGTAGAACCTTACATCCTAGTGTAGGAAAGTGATGTAGATGTGGAATCCATCCATCCTTCACTATAGTCCCATACCGTATCAGTGGTAGGCAAACATGAAACCTCCTGATGACGAAGAAAGCACAGATATCCGTATCAGTGGTAGGTAAATATGAAACCTCCTGATGACGAAGAGAGTACAGAACGCCACTGTGACTCTAGAATAGCGAAGGACCAGTTTACCCTGGTGAGCTATAGTAGTAGAGACACAAGATGTCCTACAAGTGATCCTCTTACTGACTGAGGAAGATGAAGGTCATGAGAATCCGGCTCTCTTAATGACCTATGTATGATACTGATGCGGCTTCTCAGCGATCAGTTGGAGTATGAGTGGTAAGCCTCATCTCCACAGGGCATAATGTTGTTTGTAAAACATAATCAACCATGTAGTATAACTTGTTAGAAATGACTCCAAGTTAGTTGATTGATGTTACATTGCAATAATGTTGATATTCTCCATATCTCCTAATTTGTAGAGATCTTGTTATATCTGCAACTGTTATAGAATGCTTTGAAGGCTTTACTGTTTAAAATAATCTTTGATGTTATAATAAAGCTTCTGGCGAAGAGTTATAACTCTCGCTGGGACAATTATGTATAATTGTCTCACCCCGTAGACTTCAACTTTTTAGGTGGACGTCGGAGACGAAGAAACCATCCTACAAGTGATCAATCTCAGCAGCAGCACCAGGGGCAGCAGTAATCTCAGGTGGAGATTTGTCCTGCCATGTGGTGTAGTTAGAGTCAGTCCTATGTGTCCTCTGTACTCTCAGGTCTTGGAGTCTTGTGTTATGTGATCTTGAGATTTTGTATCTTGAATGTATATAATTACTCAAGAAGTAATTATCCTGAGATGTAAACAGTTACCTCTCTTTATGAAAGGAGTTTTTATGGATACAAGTTCTTATCTCGAAAAGTTTTAATTTTCCGTGATTTTTGTCTTCCGATGATTACCGATTCGCTTCCGCTAAGTTTTAATCGTGTTTATGTCATGGTTTGGAAATCAGAGCCCACAATTAGTGGTATCAGAGCTCCAGGTTCAGTTGAGTCTACAGAGGCATAGGACTTAGGATGTCGAGTCTACCTTTAGTACTCCTTCCTTATCTAATAGAATCTTCTGCTCCTCAGGAGAAGAAGATACATAAGAATGTCAGAACATCGTGATGAGCACGTGGCAGAGAGTAGTGCTAGTGCACCTCGAGGCGGTGCAAGAGTTCCGAGAATAGAACAACCTGCACCTGAGTCGCCAAGAGAGCCACCCCAGTTCGACCCAGCTGACATGAGTGATCCAGCTGTACAGACGATGTTCGGGCAGTTCATGACTACCATGACACATATAACCGATAGGATGCCCATTCCTGCACCTAGGGCACCTGTCCAGCCTGAAGTACAAGGTATTGGTAAGACATTCGAACGACTTCGTCGTGTCGGAGCTACCGAGTACTTCGGAACTGCCGACCCAGCAGATGCTGACTTATGGTTGACAGAGTTGGAGAAGGCTTTCAGGATTCTTATGATTCCGGAAGCTGAGAAGGTTAGACATGCTGTCTATCTTCTCAAAGGCAGTGCTGGTCACTGGTGGAACATGGAAGAGCAGAAGAGACCTGGAGTAGAGTTCTCATGGGAAGAGTTTCGTCGGGAATTTATCAATAGATATTTTCCAAAGACCTTCCTAGATGAGAAGATTTCTCAGTTTGAGAAACTAAGGCAGGGTATGATGAACATTAGCGAGTATGAAGCTAAGTTCATGGAGCTGTTGCGGTTTTGTCCGCATATGGATGCTACATATGAGGAAAGAATCAGAAGATTTGAAAAGGGTTTGAATTCCGATATGTCAACCCCTGTGTCTGCCTTAGAAAACAGAGAGAGATTCTCTACCTTCGTTGAGTCAGTCCGAAGGATAGAGAGATCTGTGGTTGAGAAAAGACAAACCCATAAAAGATATCCACAGTTCCAGGGTTCTTCATCTAGGGATTCCAAGAAACCTAGATTCTCTGCACCTAACCCTCCACCACCCAGATCGAGTTTTCAAACTCAATGGACACCAAGTAGAGGTAGAGGACGGAGTCAACCGCTTCAAGGGACACACAGTTCTGCATCAGTGTCAGTTACTGGACCACCCAGACCACAACAACAGGAGAAGAGTTGCTACAACTGTGGTCAGGTGGGACACTTGATGAAGGATTGCCGTTCTAGGCCTGTCGGTGTGACACAACAACCTCCGAGACAGAATCAACAGGGATCTCAGAATAGACAACATCAAGGAGCAGCTCGAGGACGTGGACAAGCGTCTCAAGCTGGATCATCAGCACCACCTCAACACCAGGCGACTGCGAGGTTCTATGCTATGAACCCACCTGAGGCAGTTGTCAATCCACGGGTAGTGGCAGGTCAGATGAAACTTTTATATTCTGATATGTCTATATCCTGTAATATATCTGTTCTGATTGATCCGGGTGCTACGCACTCTTTCATCACTCGTGAAGTGATTCGTAACTGCAATATGACTGTTAGTCATAGAGCAGATAGTTTGTTGTTAGAGACTCCGTTGAGTGGGTCTGCCGTTTTGCAGGAGGTATGTTCTCCCTGCATCCTTTTCTTTTCTAACCATCGCATTCAAGTGGACCTTATACCACTTGATATGCAGGGGTTTGATATAATCCTTGGGATGGATACCTTAGAAAGGTATAGAGTTGTCTTGGATTGTGAGTCCAAGTTGGCTGTGTTTGCTGATGAAAGCAACACATGGATCTTTCAAGGTGAAAGAAAGATTCTGCCCACCTGTCTTGTGTCAGCTATGGTTGCTGATAAGCTGTTGAGGCAAGGATGTTATGCATTCTTAGCCCATGTGGTAGATGTTACCAAGGAAAGTTCCAACCCTGCTGAAGTTCCCATAGTCAGGGAATTCGAGGATGTGTTTCCTGAAGAACTTCCTGGTATACCACCACCTCGGGAGATTGACTTTGAAATCAATCTGATTCCAGATACGAAACCCATAGCTCAAACTCCGTATAGAATGGCTCCTGCCGAGATGGCAGAACTCAAGAAACAGCTTCAAGAGTTACTTGAGAGAGGTTTTATCCGACCGAGTACTTCACCTTGGGGTGCTCCGGTCTTGTTTGTTAAAAAGAAATATGGGTCAATGCGGTTATGCATCGACTATAGACAACTCAATAAAGTGACAATAAAGAATAGGTATCCTCTGCCGAGGATTGATGATCTCTTTGACCAGTTGCGTGGTGCAACAGTCTTTTCAAAGATAGACTTGAGGTCTGGATATCACCAACTTCGTATTAAGGATAGTGACATATCCAAGTCTGCCTTTAGGACAAGATATGGTCACTATGAGTTCACGGTTATGTCGTTTGGATTAACCAATGCACCAGCTGCATTTATGGAACTCATGAATAGAGTTTTTCGACCTTTCCTTGATCAGTGTGTTGTCGTCTTCATAGATGACATACTGATTTATAGTAAAGATGCTCAGCAGCATGAGCAGCATCTTCGCCAAGCTTTGACCTTGCTAAGAGAACATAAGTTGTATGCTAAGTTTAGCAAGTGTGAGTTCTGGCTGCCGGAGGTATCTTTTCTTGGACATATAATATCCGCCTCGGGAATTCGTGTTGACCCTACAAAGGTAGAATCTGTTCTACAATGGGAACAACCGAAAACACCGACGGAGATTCGAAGTTTCTTGGGGTTAGCTGGCTATTATCGAAGGTTCATTAAGAACTTTAGTTCCATAGCTTTACCCTTGACCAAGTTAACCCGGAAGGATGTTCCTTTTTCTTGGAGTGATAAGTGTCAACAATCTTTCCAGTTACTGAAGGAGAGGTTGACAAGTGCACCTGTATTAGTGCTACCTGAACAAGGAAAAGGTTATATAGTTTTCTGTGACGCTTCCAAGAATGGACTAGGATGTGTGTTGATGCAGGATAAACAAGTGATTTCTTTTGCTTCCCGACAGCTTAAGAAACACGAGGAGAATTATCCAACACACGATCTGGAGTTAGCAGCTGTGGTTCATGCTTTGAAGATCTGGAGACATTATCTCTACGGAGAGACATTCCAGATTTTCACAGACCACAAAAACCTTAAGTATATCTTCTCTCAACATGAGCTCAACATGAGGCAACGTCGCTGGATGGAGTTAATCAAGGACTACGACTGTACAATTGATTACCATCCAGGTAAGGCCAATGTTGTTGCAGATGCCTTGAGTAGGAAATCAGCAACATCAACCATGAATAGAGCACAACTAAACTCTTTAGTATGCTCTAGAAGAGATATGCTTATCTCTTTAAGGCAAGACAATGTACAGTTGAAGGTATCATTGCTAGCCGGTTTGTTAGCTGAGATGCATATTAAACCTACCCTAAGAGAGCAGATTAAAGAAGCACAGCTAGATGATGCTGCAGTTCAACATATAAGATCTGAGTATGGAAATGAGAAGCAAGATGGGTTTCATGACTCAAAAGATCAAGTAGCTTGTTATAATGGAAAAATGATAGTGCCGGATGTGGACAACTTAAGGAAGTTAGTCCTGGAAGAAGCCCATTCTTCCATGTATGCTATGCATCCAGGGAGCACCAAGATGTATCGGAATTTGAAGGATCTATATTGGTGGCCTGGGATGAAGAAGGACGTTGCAGAGTTTGTTCTGAGGTGCCCTGTGTGTCAGCAAGTTAAAGCTGAACACCAGAAGCCTGCAGGGACAATGCAACCTTTACCCATATCACAGTGGAAGTGGGACCATGTGACCATGGACTTTGTTGTTGGCCTACCCAGGACAAGCAAAGGACATGATTCCATTTGGGTAATTGTTGATAGGTTGACTAAGACAGCACATTTCTTACCTGTTAAAACAACCTATTCTGCTGAAAAGTTATCAGAGTTATATGTGCAAGAGATAGTGCGTTTGCACGGAGTTCCTGTCACAATAGTTTCGGACAGAGGTCCTCAATTTACAAGTCGTTTTTGGGAACAGTTGCACAGTGCCTTAGGCACTAAGCTGAGGTTTAGTACGGCCTTTCATCCACAGACTGATGGACAGTCAGAAAGGACCATACAAACCTTAGAAGACCTGTTGCGAGCATGTGTTCTCCAGTTCACCGGAAGTTGGGATCTACACCTAAGCTTGATAGAGTTTGCCTATAACAATAGCTATCAGCATAGTATTGATATGGCACCTTATGAAGCCTTATATGGTAGACGTTGTAGATCACCCTTGTGTTGGTTTGAGACTGGTGAGCGCCAGTTGTTAGGTCCTGACCTGGTGCAGCAAACCACGGAAAAGATTAAAGTAATACAACATAAGATTAAGACTGCTCAAGATAGGCAGAAATCTTATGCTGACAAACGTCGTAGACCTTTAGAGTTCCAGATTGGAGACAAAGTGTATCTTAAGGTCTCACCTTGGAAAGGGGTCCTTCGTTTTGGAAGGAAGGGGAAGTTAGCTCCTAGATATATGGGGCCTTATCCAATCATTGAACGGATTGGAAAGGTAGCATATAAACTAGAGCTGCCCCCAGAGTTACAAAGGTTACATCCTGTGTTTCACATTTCTATGTTGAAGAAATGTCACCCAGACACCGAGTCAGTTCTACAACCTATGGAAGTAGAATTGAATGATGACATATCCTATGAAGAGGGACCAGTGTCAATCCTTGATAAACGAATTAAAAAGTTAAAGAAGAAAGATATAAGTCTTGTGAAAATCCTCTGGAATCATCGTGGTATTGAAGAAGCCACTTGGGAGTTAGAGGATGAGATGAGAAGGAAGTATCCTACCCTTTTCTCGTAATATGTTTTATCGATTTCGGGGACGAAATCCTTGTAAGGGGTGGATAATTTGTAACATCCCTGACCTGGGTTATGAGCTAACCCTAGGTGTTTTGCCTAAATATGTAATTAAATCTTTGTGATTAACTCTGAGCATGTAATTAAGCTTCTCAGAAATGTATATTTCAGTTTTTGCTCCTTTTTATATAAAGTTGTAGCACTGTTTTGTAATACAGGGACCTATGTGCAATTTACCCATTTAGAAAGGTTAACCTGAAATTTGCACATGATGAGGTGTTCCTCTGATGTTGAGACATCATGAGAAACATTTTGGTAAAGTTTGAGGGATTTCCCAAGCTTGAGCACCAAGGTGCAGCTGTGGAAGCAATCCCGGTACTTGAAACCCTAATTTGGGGTAAAATGCAATTTACCCAAATAATGGGAAGCAATTTGTAAAGAATGTTATCTAAAGTATCTTGTTAGACTCTTGCCATCATTTAGAGAAGAAATGATGAGGAATTCACCTCAATTGAGTTATCAAGTTAAGAAATAGGCTCTGTGATTGAATAATCAGGGTATATGTGCAATATCCCTTTAAGTATGAACTTTATTATTAGATTGTCCTTCCTTGCCTTCTTTTCTATAACTTAAGATAAGGTTTGTCCTTAGAATAAAGAGGAAGGGACGAGCAAGTAATGAAGGAAGGACTTAGTTGGAATTAAGGGAAACTTATGAGCTAATGTTGAAAATCCTACCCCAAGTATATAAGCCCTCCTTTCCTTAGTTGCAAGGGAACTTAACCTTCGTTCCCTTACTGTTTCATTTCACCAAAGACGACCAAGGACTGCCTTGGAGCTAAGGAGGACGAACAAGGGGTGCAAGGTAGGTTTAAACCCCTCTTCTTGCCTAATTCCATGGTTAGAATTCGAATTCAAGGTCATCTTCATGGCTAATTCTCGAAACCCTATCTTTCTAGCCGTCTCTTTTCATCCTTCCTTGGAGTTTTCACCTTGGCCAACCTGTGGGAACTCAAGGACGCCATTAGAGCTTGGAGCTTGAAAGCTTGGAGCTCAAGAAACAAGCTTTAGGCGGGTTTTATAACTCTAAACCTATGCTTTACTATGTTCATCTTTATATGCGAGTTAATGATAGCTCCTAGTATTTCCCTACTTTTCCCTGCTATTTTGCAAACAAACCCGTGGGATATCTGTACTGTTCTTGAGCTAGATGATGAAGGCGTGTTTTCCAAGAAAAACCCACCGCTTTTCTTTTCCCTAAACGGTCCTAACAGTTTGCTCTCACGACCTCAAGACCGTGAGAGAGCCTCGCGGTCTCGAGACCGTGAGAGGGCTCGCGGTCTCAAGACCGATTTGCCCTGTTGACCGAGCGTGGACCATATAATAAACTTGTTCCTAATTATATAGGCTAAATACCCTCAAAATTTGGGAGACTAACTCCAAAGGAATCGGGAGATATGACCTTTTTAAGTCACAACTTTAAATGAATTAATTGCTGATTTTCAAACGGTCTGAAATTGCCTTTTTGGGCAAACGGTCTCAAGACCGTGAAAGGTCGTTGACTAAGCGTTGACCCCATGAGATTACTGTTCAAAATTATGTTAATTAACAACTCACCAAGTTTGATGGTCTAATTCCAAACGGGCTAAGAGTTGAAGGGTGAATACTAGGGCTAACCCTAGATAAAATCAGTACTGAAATTATGGTGATCTAATTAGGGTTTTTAGGGTTGATTGACCTAAACGGTCTCAAGACCATGTGGGGTCCACCCACATGACCTCAAGACCGTGAGGACAATCACCCAAGACCATTTGAAGGTCTAGGGTTGAGTAATTTGACCAATTGAACACCAATTGCAAATAAGTTATCAATTTAATCAAAATTCTGATTTTGTGACCAATCAGGGTTCAACCTCTATCAAATCACCTTAGATTTTTATGAAATCTTGGGCAAACGATCTCAAGACCATGTGGGGTCCACCCACATGACCTCAAGACCGTTTGAGCCAAGTTTGGGCCCAATTGGAGCTCAATTGAAGGGTTCAACCTTGTGTTGATACACATTGTTGAGTGTTGATGGGTGAACATTGATAGACCTTAATTGAATCGATTTCAATCCTAATTGGTCAACAATTGAGGGTCAATTGAATGACCATTTGGTTAAGCATAACCTTAATTAACTCAATCCATAGGTGGTCAACAGTTATTGGACCTTTTGAAGGCTTCAACATCGGTTGACATCATCGTTTGATTTGTTGAACCTTTGTTGAAGGACCTTGCGGTTGAGACCATGAGAGGCTCACGACCTCAAGACCGTGAGGTGGCTCACGACCTCAAGACCGTGAGGTGGCTCACGACCTCAAGACCGTGAGGTAGCTCACGACCTCAAGACCGTGAGGTGGCTCACGACCTCAAGACCGTGAGGTGGCTCACGACCTCAAGACCATGAGGTGGCTCACGACCTCAAGACCGTGAGGTGGCTCACGACCTCAAGACCGTGAGGTGGCTCACGACCTCATGATCGTGAGGGGGCTCACGATCTCAAGCCCATGAGGAGGCTCACGGTCTTGGAGCTAGAAAGGGGCTCATGGACTTGAAAGGTCAAAGTGAGCAATCGGTCAACACTTTCAACCGAATTCAATCATGTGATGGTTCAATGTTGCTCAAATCAAACACTAATGATAATCTAAGATAGTAAGGAGTTATTTGATTAAGGTTTTTGTCTATGATGATGATCAATGGGGTGAATTACCAAGATACCCCTGAAGGGTCAATTGAGTTATACTTTACTCAATTCAAACCCTAATTACATGAGAATGATGTTTTTAGTTATAATGACTCTATCTAACCTGATCTAGTCTAATGTTATCATCAACCATTAGTATGATGAAAGAGAGAGTACTCTAGAGAGAGAAAGTACCCTAGAGAGAGAAAGTAACTCTAATCACTTAATGGTGATGTTTTTGGCTATGATAGCCTATGATGACTCAACCCAACCTGTTTTAGAGTGATGTTGATATCACCTAACCTTATGATGAGAGAGAAAGTACTTCTAGAGAGAGAAAGTACTTCTAGAGAGAGAAAGTACATCTTTTAAATGGAAACTCAATTGAAGCATCCCCAATACACAGAAATGAGCATAATTAGGGTATGATCCACCTGTGTGAGATCATAGAAACCCTAATTATGATAAATGATGAACCTTTAACTAATCCAAGAGCATCAATGAAGGTGTTACTCATACATGATGATGTTATGAGTTTAATTCACCTGTAATGTGAATAAGTAAACCCTAATTCAAGGGTGATGACATGTAATATGAATAGTAAACCCTAATTCAAGGGTAATGGCATGCTTTTGAGCAATAAACTCTATTTGATTTAAATTAAAGATTTAACTCTTATGACAAGAGTAGGAAGTACATTCCTTATTGTTATATTACCTTTATCAGATGTATTAATCATGCAGGTTCTGATATGAAGGTAATTATATCCAGGTATGGATGTTGATGTTATATTCATTGAAGGCATGATTGTAGCCTTATGAATAAGTAATGTAATCTGATGCCTTGCTAGTGGCATCCTATGCTGATAATGGGCTATGAGAGCCATGAATACCATCAAGGTCATGCTTTAGAGATGACTTGTGATGAGGATAATGAGAAATGATGATTGATATGAGTTAGGCCTGTTACATTTAGTATTCTTCTTTTATAGCTGCTATGCTACTGTTATTGTTTGAAGAACAATGTATGCTGTTAAAGAATACTGAATGTACCTAACTAATCAAGTATAATGTAGAGCCCTGATCATAGATCCATCATTGTCAGAAATTAAGTGATGGTGAAACAGGTTTTCCATAGGGAACTCCTGGAGCACATACTTTTGAGTATGTGGGGTACATGGATGTGTAGAACCTTACATCCTAGTGTAGGAAAGTGATGTAGATGTGGAATCCATCCATCCTTCACTATAGTCCCATACCGTATCAGTGGTAGGCAAACATGAAACCTCCTGATGACGAAGAAAGCACAGATATCCGTATCAGTGGTAGGTAAATATGAAACCTCCTGATGACGAAGAGAGTACAGAACGCCACTGTGACTCTAGAATAGCGAAGGACCAGTTTACCCTGGTGAGCTATAGTAGTAGAGACACAAGATGTCCTACAAGTGATCCTCTTACTGACTGAGGAAGATGAAGGTCATGAGAATCCGGCTCTCTTAATGACCTATGTATGATACTGATGCGGCTTCTCAGCGATCAGTTGGAGTATGAGTGGTAAGCCTCATCTCCACAGGGCATAATGTTGTTTGTAAAACATAATCAACCATGTAGTATAACTTGTTAGAAATGACTCCAAGTTAGTTGATTGATGTTACATTGCAATAATGTTGATATTCTCCATATCTCCTAATTTGTAGAGATCTTGTTATATCTGCAACTGTTATAGAATGCTTTGAAGGCTTTACTGTTTAAAATAATCTTTGATGTTATAATAAAGCTTCTGGCGAAGAGTTATAACTCTCGCTGGGACAATTATGTATAATTGTCTCACCCCGTAGACTTCAACTTTTTAGGTGGACGTCGGAGACGAAGAAACCAGCCTACAAGTGATCAATCTCAGCAGCAGCACCAGGGGCAGCAGTAATCTCAGGTGGAGATTTGTCCTGCCATGTGGTGTAGTTAGAGTCAGTCCTATGTGTCCTCTGTACTCTCAGGTCTTGGAGTCTTGTGTTATGTGATCTTGAGATTTTGTATCTTGAATGTATATAATTACTCAAGAAGTAATTATCCTGAGATGTAAACAGTTACCTCTCTTTATGAAAGGAGTTTTTATGGATACAAGTTCTTATCTCGAAAAGTTTTAATTTTCCGTGATTTTTGTCTTCCGATGATTACCGATTCGCTTCCGCTAAGTTTTAATCGTGTTTATGTCATGGTTTGGAAATCAGAGCCCACAGTATCATCCCCAAAACGTATTGCCCCCTCCAACTCAGCCTCTGACCGCATACTACCCACAAAGTGATTATCAATAGCAATTTGTGAGTATCATTTATATTTCTTTTATAAATTGTTATTATTTATCTTTATTATTTGTAATATATGCAATTGGTCTTTATTATTTGTACATACTTTGTTTGAACATGTGGAATCACATGTGTGGATCTGAGCTGCTTTACAGCATGCCCTACACATATCAGAGATGACATCTATGGCATCTAGGGGACTTACTTTGACAGTCTTCCTGACTATGCTCGCCCGTATGATCCCATACCCACTCATTTCACAACCCCTGACCCCACTCCTACTCCTACTCCTATTCCTACTCCTACTACTACTTTTACTCCTGTGCTTACTGTTGTTGAGCCCACTCCCACTCCCACTCCCACTTCTCAGTTCATGGCATGGGGACCGATAGGGCCATACTTTTCAGGAGCTTGTTCATTTTCTTCATACATCACCCACCTCCACCAACAAGTTCTTCTTCTGTTCCATACACTCCACTCCCACCACTAGTTATTCATGACAGTCGACCACCATCTAATGTCACATACTCACTGACTCCATTTTATTTCTCAGGATGCACCCCACCTGATGACCCACATCCTAGTATTCACAGACCCCTCACCCACCTCCAGCTTTTCATTACTTCCCTGATCCTCATCAGCCTACTGCTACGTAGTTGTCCCCCATTGAGACATCTCCAGATGACTTCGGTACTCAGGAGCCAAATGAATAGGAAGGTGGGTGAGGACGTCGTGGGTGCGGAGGATGTGCTTAGATTTTCATAGTTTTGTACATATTGTGTAGTGTTGTATATATGCCTTTGTTCAAGCATTTATTTGGCTTGTATGTGGATCTATCATATTATGATATTATATTGGTTCATTTTGGATCTATTAGATTGTTCTGTTGTGTATTATTTTCTCGTCAAGTTGGTTCATGTTTAACCTTGTTTTTAATAATATCTCATTTTTTAGATTAATATTTTCTTATATATTCAATTAGGAACCAACTAGTATTGGTTACAATACCACTTCTATAATCTATATCCATGTTTAGAGCTATTGAAATTAACAAAATTATAATAATTAGTTATATTATAGACATTCAAATACAAGTGAAAGAATAGTAAATGTGCAAATATAATCAATATTGTTAATATACAAACAATATGCATTAAAGAATAATAATGAATGTAAAAAAAATTGTAAAACAGTAATACGTCCTGCATGGGGACGCATTGCTCAATACGTCCCCATGTGGGATGCATTGCTTCAATGCATCGCAGCTCTGGATGCATTGGTCTCACTAGTGGCGGATCCAGAAATCTACCACAGGGGGGGCTGAATTACTATGAGTAGTGACGATGAGGAAAATAATACTTATTTAGAAGAAAAAAATAAGAAAAACACACATAATTAGTGTCTCATTTTCTCCAACATATAAAATAAGCTATTTGTAAAAAAAATCTAACATAAATAAAATGATAAATTCACTATTCAAAATAATGAATTTGTTTATATGTCTAAGGTCATAACAAATACATTATTTGATATGTCTTTTAGATTAAACAACTAAAGATCAACAGTATAATTATAATTCAAGATCACTTGATCACTACAATGTGCATACAATTGGAAATGTGTAAGAAAAATAAAAGTTATATTAAAAATAAGAACAAAATCATCTTTTAAGTGGAGAACAAGTATTAAAATATAATATGACATCATTTAGTGGATGTTGTCATACTGGAAGAATAAAAAAATTATAGCAGTCAAATCTTATACTATAAATGATATAAGTATAATGTACTTGGTATATTATATGATCTTGACACAATGATCAGTTGAAGGAAACTTCAAAAAAAAAATATTTAATGTGGTTGTATGAACAACATATGATGGAGAAGCACATTGAGAAATAAAAAGTGAAGAGAATGAAGAGGAAAGATCTGTGCATATTTTTTATTTAAAAGTTGAAGAAGAGAGGATATGAAAGAAAAAATTATATATTTTTTATTGACTTTCATTTTACATATCATCCTTATTTTTCTCTCTCCATTTGATTAAAATTATATTTACCAGATGGATTTTCTCACATTTTCTTCTCCTTCTTGCCCCACGTTTTATATTTTTTTCTACTTTTTTACCTTATGCCAATTTAATCATCTTATTTTCTTTTATAGATAGAAATATTGTCATTATCTTCTCAAGTTTTTGTAAATTTGTAATAATTGTTACTTGGCTTAAAACTTATAATATCTAAATGTTATGTAATTAAAAAAGTTTGTGAAATATCATGTAACAATAAATATTATTTGGATTTATTTCTATATAGTAATATAGATCTTTTCTTAATTTGAGAGTAATTGACTAATAAAAGTTTGAAAGAAAAATATATAAATAGAAGGCGATAGTTGTGCATGTATGATTATCATTTTTCTCAATAGTGTATAATTATTATTGAGTGAACTTACTCAATTTATAGCTAATAATATATGTCAATTAATAAGTCAAATATATTATATCAAATTTCAATTAATAGGTCAACATGATGAATGATATATTTTTATAAACTTCATTTTGTATAATTATTTATATTTTTTATGGGTACATACCCCTAGTCTTATAGGGAGATGATTTGTGTAACTCTTAACACAATTAATATGAAACTATTAAACAAAATTTAGTAGGATAAAAATAAAATATATGATTTCTTAAGCTCATAATTGATGGCATGCATATTAGGACGGTAAATTTTATGATTTGTGAGTATATAAGATGCATAATCCACAAATATATTAAGTTTAACTATTAAGAAGTTCATACACAGAAGAATGATAGGATTGATTGAAATCATAAGATTAAAAGTCGTATTTTTGTATGATGTAATAATTTTTTTTACAAAATACAAATATGTACATGGTATAATAATAATATTTTTTGGAGGGGGGCTTCAGCCCCGGCAGCCCCCTCTTTGGCTACGCTCCTGGGTCTCACTGCAGGGCAATGCGTCCAGCGGCGGGATGCATTGCTCTGCGGTGGGACCAATGTGTCTCGCCCCGAGACGCATTGCTCTGTCGCAGAGCAATGCGTCCTGACCCTGGACACATTACTTTTTGGTGGGGCCAATGCGTCCCCGGTCCATACGCATTACTTTGCGAGAAAATAATGCATCTCCAGAGGAGACGCATTGTTTTAAAATGTGTCATTTTGGGAATTAAGTTCAAGTACGTGCTAATCTAGGAATTAAAATGATCCAACGTACCATTTCAGTTTTTTTTGCCTTTGTTGGGGCTCTGTGTTCACGTTTGAGATGAGCAGGAGATCCCATCATTTGAAGACCAGGCATCACACGTCTGGAAATGGGTGAGTAATGCATGCATCATCACAAACAATGTCTTCACTTGATAACAATCCCTCCGCCTAACTGGGGATTTCACCGTGTTCAGCAGTTGACTGTCAATGAGGCCGGATGATTCTGTCAATTGGTAGAGGCAAAAGATCTACGTCTACAAAGGCCGAAGGACTCTGCCCATATTTCAGACGTATTTCTTCATGACAATCTATGCTTTCGAGGGATGGTTCATGATGCACATGCAGGAAAATACCTTGTTTGTCAACTGTCGACGACCCTGGGAGAGTTCACGTCTACATGTGCTTCAGCTTTAGGACACTGCAAGCGAGCTTGTACGTTGCCGATTGGCAGCCCGCGATAGGTTGATCGAGCAATGCGCTAAAGTACCCATTTTAGAACAGGACCGGCGGCGCAGATAATTTCTTCGCCAACTGCCATCATCAGGTATGCGGGTGGTGGTGTTTTTGTTCTGTTGTCTCGGTCAGGGTTTGGAACAGGATGATGGTTGTTATTTTTCTTTTTGATTTGGATGTCTTCTTCTTCATGAGAACTCTTTAGCATTTTTAATTGCTGCTTTGACATTGACACACGGAAAAATTGATTTGAGATTTTCTTCCCCTTGTTTAATACTTTAAATTTCATTATCCCATCGCTTTTTCCTCTCTAATTCCTCGTTGGTCACGCGTACATTTCCAAAATATCCAATACAACGAAGTGAAGTCCTTAAATCTTCCTATGTGGTCTGTTTATTCGGTTCCACTTCCCATTCCATTCTCCGTTCAAAACAAACAATAATCACCTGTTCTACTCTTTTTCTTTCAAACACACATACCTACCTCATGCTTTTAAGATAAGGGTCCAGATTCCCTGTTTCGTCGTACTATGGCAGTTCCTGTTTCAGCAAATGGGATACCGCCATGCATGCCTAACAAAGCCATCCGTGGTCTGATATTGAAGCCGGCCGGTTTTTGGAAAGTCCATCAAACCCCAGACGTTTTAGACTATCGGACGATCGAACAAACTTTTAATGATAAATCGGAACAAACTAATAATAGGTATTGCGGCCACAATTCCTCCATTGCATACACGGAACATCGCAGCCGCCATGGAACCCGTAAAGAATAAGGCCGAGTGAGCGGATGATTTGCCTAAACGTGATGGTAGAAGTAGAGAATCAAACACCTCAGTTTGTTCTAAATTTTTTATTTCTTTTAATATTTTTTCTGCCGCATACGCAATTTAACCTATAAATCATTCTCGTCGTTGCCACTACAGGTGTAGTTGAAGAACAAAGATTTACTATTACAGTAACGAAACGCTGACTTTGAGAAACGTCATACCATTGTGTGGTGTGAGTTCGGCAACACAAAAGTCAAGGAAGACAATCGCATTGTGCATTCAAGCTAGATTATAAATATTGTGCATACGTCAATTATCTCAATCGATAAGTCTGATCGATTTGTTAACCATCATTCACTGATATAATTGTCAACTGAAGTATTATGAACCAAATGCAATCATGGTCATGGTGCATAACAGTATGCATTTACATAAAAAGATACTCCTCCAGATGATACGAAGGACTACCATTAAACTTGAAGATTATTTGCATAACTTTTCTTATTCTATATAAGTTATGTTATTATATATGTTATGTTATGTAATATTCCTTGTTTGTGATGTTTCTTTGTCGATAAGTTTATTCTTACAATTTTTTTATCATTTTTACTAGCAATGTTATTAGTTTTACTTTTTGTGGAAAATCTTACATAATAAGTTATTCTTAAAGTTGAAGCTCGGGATCATTCAAATACCATAAAATATTTATTTAACTATGTTTGATATTTTTTTTATTCTAGATTATGATATGTAAATATTTAGTTTGTGTCATCATTACTTGCACATATAATTTTTTATTGATATGTTATTATTTTTTACCTTTTACAGAAAAGGTATGGACCAAAATAATTGCATTCACATACATGACTTGGATGGTTATAATGACTTGGATACAGACAATGAGAATTGCAATTTTGGATATTGTATGCCTCAAAGGAATGAAAATTGTGAGGACCCTTCTCTAATGGACAATGAAAGTACTCCTGACTTAAATGATATTGATTTGATTCATGCCAGAATTTCTCAAGATAATATTCCTTAAATCGGTATGGAATTTGATGTGGTTGAACTTGATGCTTATACATTTTATAATGAATATGCTAGGCTTGTAGGCTTTAGCATCCGAAGAAGTAATTTTCATAAAGACAAGTTTGGTGTCATGGTGGATAGGACCTTTTGTTGCTCTAGTCAAGGTCAACGAGGCTTAGATAAAAATATATCATGATATAAAAAATCCTCATCCAGAAAGCAGGTGTGGTTGCTTAGCTCATATAAAAATCCAAAGACAACTCAATGGAAAATATCTGATTGTTAATTTTGTTTTAGAGCATTCACATGATCTTGTTTCTCCTAGTAAAACTTTCATACTACGGTCTCATAGAAAAATGACTCTTTCACATACCATTGAAGCGGACTTAGCTGACCAATCTGGCATAACACCCAAAGCAAGCATATCTCTTATGGCTAAAAGAGTTGGTGGTAGGGAAAATTTAGGCTTCATTTCAGAAGATTACAGAAATTATCTGTCTAAAAAGTGCTCCATGCAAATGATGAGAGGAGATACAGGTGGTGTGCTAGATTATTTACAAAATAGACAATTAGAGGATCCAAAATTTTCATATGCAATTCAGGTTGATGCCGATAATCTCATAACAAATATTTTTTTGGCAGATACAAGAATGAAACTAGACTTTCACTATTTTGGAGATGTTGTTTGTTTTGATACAACATATAGGAAAAATAAATAAGGGTGTCCTTTTGCATTATTTGTTGGTGTAAATAATCACAAACAAACTATTATTTTTGGAGTTGCCCTACTATATGATGAGTGTTCTGAAACCTTTATTTGGTTGTTTAATACTTTTTCTAAGATAATGTTGGGAAAGAAATGAAATTCTTACAGATCAAGATTCAACAATGGAAAAGACATTATCTTTTGAATGGCATGAAACATTCCACTGTTTATGTGTTTGGCGCATGTATTAGAATGCTGCTAAACACCTAAGTGTTTGAAAAGTTTCATAATTTCTCTAAAGATTTTAATAGTTGCATTTATGACTATGATGAAGAAGTAGATTTTCTAGAATCCTGGAACCAAATGATTGCTAGATATGGTTTGGGCGATAGTTCATGGCTAAATCAATAATTTGAGTTGAGAGAAAATGGGCTTTAGTTTATGGAAGAGAAACATTTTTGATACCCGGCGGCGATGAGCTCTGGCGATACCCGGCGGCGCGATGAGGAGGTCATCGGAGGCACTGTGCCTAAGGATGGAGGGCCCCCCCTTCCCTCCTCTCTCGTTTGCTCATCTGGAGTGAGTCAAGATCTGAATGCTCAATCTGAAAACACGAAGTCATGGGCGGAACTGATGAAACCAAGACTCTACGATACTTCACTAGAGAAGGTGGATATAGAGTTGCGCAACCAGAAGCTCATCTACCCGAGAGAAGAAGCTGAGAAGAATGCGGACAGATGGAAGCGATGTGTTGCAGGTTACATAGTTGGATTCAATACTCATCTTCCTACGCTGGAGAAGTATTTATCTCAGATTTGGATACTGAATGGATTGATTGAGATACTGAACCATGGTCGAGGTTTTCTTCTGATTAAATTCACAGATGAAGTGGATCTGGAGAATGTCTTAGACAATGGCATCTACTTTGTCAGGGGAAGGCCTATGGTTCTGATGAAATGGAAGCCCGGGGATCCTCTGAAAAGGTTCAGGTTGACTGACATGCCGGTATGGATCAGGATTCATAATCTTCCCTTGGAGCTTTGGGATATGAAGATGTTTTCAAGAATCGGGTCTTATATTGGATTCCCCTTACGAGCAGACAGATTGACCTTTAGTTTGAGGAATCTTGAATATGCTAGAATTCAAATTCTGATATCGGCTGCGTCGACATTTCCTCTTGAACTAGAAGTTTCAAGTGATGATGGTGTATCTCATACTGTTAATTTTGAATACGAATGGGTGCCACAGGTCTGTTCGGTGTGCAATTTGTTTGGACATGCTGACTGTAGAGTTTCTACTAAAGGTTCAAATCACCAGGTTAAGAAAGTGTGGGTTAAGAAAGCTGCAGCTTCCGATTCCTCTGTTTCTATGGAAACACCTGCACCTAAGGTTGTTGATGAAACTCCTCAGAGAAAAAATCTGATTCGTAAAGTTCAAGATGATAAGATTAAATGTGACAATGATATTGCTACTGTTTTGTCTGGAAAAGTGGCTGAAGTTAGAGATAATGATACTTCTTCTCATCGTGTTAATCTGAATCAGGAAGGACATGATGGTCTGTTGAGGCAAGTCCAAGATGAAGAAGAGGAATTCCATGTACCTAATGATTCGTTTGAGGAAAGCAGTCTGACTTCAATGGAAGGAGATAGTGACAGAATCCAGGAAGCTCTGGACGGGGTTGTAGATCTCTCTACTCCTCCTCATAATGTTGCTGCCACTCAAGATGAGGAGGAGGAGGGATTTGAAGTCGTTAAAAAAGGGAACAGAAGAAGGAAACTGAAGGGTAAAACTATAAATAATATAAAGGATCAGGAGATTGTCACTCAAGCTGCTCTTTCAAATAAATTTGCTAACCTGAAAGTAGTGACTGAAGAGAATAGGAGAAGGGAGTTCCAAACCAGTGAAGTACTGGTCTCAACTGTTTCTAATGGTTAGTCTCAATCTCAATATGCTGTCCTGGAATGTTAGGGGTCTTAAACTTAAGGTCTCAACAGTCCGAGAAAAAATAAGAGAGTTCAATCCTCATGTTATCCTTCTTAATGAAACTAAAGTTAGACAGAAGAAGATTTCTAAGCTGCTTAGTAAATTTTTTCCTGATTTTCGTTGGATTTCTAATCATTCATCTCATGTGCTTGGTAGAGTTGTAGTTCTGTGGAGGGATGAGATTTGCAAGATTACTAAGATTCAGGAATCTGATCAGTTAATTCATATGGAGGTTTTTTGTGACAACAGGAGTTTCCTCTTGACGGCTGTCTATGGGCATAATCCAGATGGTGATAGGGAGCAATTATGGACTGATATTGAGTCTATTAATTCGAGTGTGTCTTCTCCTTGGGTCATTTTAGGTGATTTTAATGTTGTTAGAAAGGATGAAGAAAAGCTGGGTAGAGATCCTCCTACTAAGAAATCTATGGATGATTTCAATAATTGCATTCTCAATTGTGGTCTTTTTGAGTTGGGCCTGAATGGACCCTCCTTTTCTTGGGATAACCATCAATCGGGGGATTTTTTTGTCACTTCTCTTATTGACAGGATTCTCTATAATTTTGATTTCATGAGGGAGTTTCCTGAGTTCAAAGTTTTTCTTCATTCTAATATTACCAGTGATCATAAGATTCTCACTCTAGACATTGGTGAGAAAGGTAAAATTGTTTCCCCCTTTCGTTTCATTAATGCTTGGACTGAAAAAGATGGCTTCAGGGACATTGTTAGAAAAAGTTGGTCTGGGGATGATACTGGATTTCCTAGTTTCATTGTCTATAGTAAGTTTAAGAAGCTCAGATATGAGTTGTCTAAGTGGAATAGAAGCACAGTTGGAAATTTCACTGATTTTGCTAAAAGGATCAATTTGTTACTTGCGAAGCACAAAGCAATCTTGATAAAGACCCTTCTAATGTTCTGCTGCAAATTGAAGTTGTTGCTAGAAGAAAAGAAGCTGTTATTGCTAATAAGCATGAAGAATCTTTGCTGAGACAGAAATCTAGAGTCAAGTGGCTTAAAGAGGGGAACTCCAACTCTAAGTTTTTTTATTCTTCGATTAAAGTAAGAAGAAATGTTAACCATATTTGTGCCCTTGATATTGATGGGAGCATTAGCACTAACTGTTCGGAGATTAAACAGCATATTCGGGGGTATTATACTTCCTTATTCAATAATGGTCACCGTATTGATGTTGATTTTCTGAAGATGTTGGTCTTTCCTAAATTGAATGATGTTCATAAGCTGGCTCTTGATAGATGCTTTTCTGTGAAGGAAGTTGTTGATGTTGTTAGGAATCTTAATTCTGAGAAATGCCCAGGACCTGATGGGTTTAAAGGTCACTTCTTCAAGTTTTGTTGGAGTGTTATTTGCACGGATGTTGTTAGGGCTGTCCTTGGTTTCTTTAATTCTGGGAGAATGCTTAGAGAAGCTAATCGTACTTTCATTACTCTTATTCCGAAAGTGAATAATTCCAGTGAGCTCAAAAATTTCAGACCCATTGCTTTGTGCAATGTCTTCTATAAAGTTATCTCCAAACTTCTTGCTAACAGATTGCAACTTGTCTTTCCTTATGTAGTGAGTAGTAATCAATGTGCTTTCGTGAAGGGTAGCTCTATCAAGGATGCTGTTCTTTTATCTAATGAATTGATACATGATTTTAACAAGAAGGAGTGTAGGCCTAAGATGTGTATCAAGTTAGACATTTCTAAAGCCTATGACTCAGTTGCTTGGGAGGCCATTTTTCTTATTTTCGAGCTTATGAACTTTCCTCACTGTTGGGTTGTGTGGCTCAAGGAGATTTTTAACACTATTTCCTATGAGATCCTTATTAATGGAGAAGCTTCTGAATCTTTTCAACTGAGTAATGGGGTTCGACAGGGGGATCCCCTAGCTCCCTACATATTTGTTCTTGTTATGCAGGTTATTACTCTTCTTCTTGACAAAGAGGTTAATGAGGGTAATTTGAAACCTTTGAAGGCTTCGTCCAATTTCTCTATCTCTCATCTGATTTTTGCTGATGACTTGATGATATTCTCTGAGGCGGATGATCGGAGTGCTCATGCTATTAAAAGGGTGCTTGACCATCTATATGTTGCTACTGGTTTGAAGATTAACATTGATAAGAGTGTTGTTCTCTATAGTCAAAATGCTAATAGTAATCTGATGGGCAGTATTTTGGGCATTGCTGAAGGGTGTCTTCCGCAGAGATATCTTGGTATTCCTTTGGTTATTGGTAAGTTGACTAAGGCTCATTGTAGTTCCCTTATTGACAGAATAAAGAGTCGCCTTGATGGTTGGAAAGCAAGTCAGCTCTCTATGGCAGGTAGAGTTGAGCTTGTTCATTCTACTCTTACTGCTATGACTAATTATTGGGTTGCTAGTTTCCCAATCCCTTGTGCTGTTTGTGATGAAATTGAACAGATCTATCGGAATTTTATTTGGGGGAAGACTGCTAGTAGAAATCCTATTCATTTGGTCAAGTGGAGTGAGGTTATTAAACCAAAGTTGGAAGGTGGCTTAGGGATTAAATGTATTAGAGACATTATTCAGTCGTATATTCTCTTGAATGGTTGGGACATTGCTAAGAAGAAAGACAGTATATGGATAAAATGGATACATGAGAAGTACTTAATGAAGCATTCGTTCTGGTCTCTTCCTATTAATGATAGTTTTTCGTGGCTGTTCAGAAGAATTCTTGGTGAAAGAGACTGCTTAAGAAGATATATTACTATTGTCATTGGTGATGGTAAAGATATTGGTATTTGGAAGGATCCCTGGTGTAAGGGGTCGTATTTCTTGACTGATGTGTTGGGAAGACAGAGTATTATCCAGCTGGGATTCCCTTTTAATGTCAATCTCAGTCATCTTATAAGTAATGGTTCCTGGGCTGTGGAGAACTCTAGACTTCACAGTGGTCTGATTGAGGTTCTCCATTCTACTCCGAGTCCTACTGGTGAGAGTGATAACATCTTGTTTGTTGGAAAGACGGAGGTGAATTGTAAATACATTTGGAGATGTCTCCATCCCAAGAATGGGACGATTGCTTTTTTTCAGTGGCTCTGGAGCTTCAGCTGCCCAAGCAATTGGAGAATGATTGGCTGGAAAGTTGGTCATAGAAGGCTTCCGACTTCCTGTTTTATGAAACATATTGGGATCAGCCTTGTGTCAATGTGTTTTCTCTGTTGCAGGGAGGAAGAGGAGTTCGAGCATCTTTTGTTCAGCTGTTCTTACTCATCTGAGATTTGGAGGAGAGCCAGTGTGTTTCTGAACCTTCGGCAACCCAGGTCTTTAAATGATATCTATTTTTTTAAAGATAGAAAGGCCTTTCTTCTTGGTCTTGGTATCTTCAGCTGGCTGTGGAGGGAGAGAAATGATCGGGTTCATGGTGGGATTCTCAAGGATGTTGATCTTCTTTGGAATCTCATTCTACAAGATCTGGACCTTTTGATGGACAGTCTATAGGAGTTTGTTTTCTGTATAGTTTCTCTTCCTTTTTCTGTCTTTTGTTTTTTCTTGGGAGGTTCTTCTCCTTAAGACGTTTTCTCTTTCTTTTCTTTGTACATTCTCAAAACTATAAAAAGAAATAGAAGGAGCTGAGTTCACCAAAAAAAGAGAAACATTTTGTGCTGATATGTGTAGCACACAACGCAGTGAGAGCATGAATAGCCACCTTAAGTGATATATTGGTTATCAATATGATTTATTACGTTTCTTTCAACATATTGAAGAACGTGTTAATGACAAATGATATGAAGGAATGAAATCTGGTGTCAAAGCAGACCAAACTAAGCCTTCACTTTCTGAAAATGTAGAGATTTTGGTGCATGCAAGTCAGATATATACTCCAATAATTTACAAAATATTTCAGTCAGAGTTATGGTTGACATGGGATTATAATTTATATCCTATTGGTGTTGTTGGATCAATATCAACATATAAAGTCCCCCCCAAAGAAGTCTCTATTTCATACTGTTACTTTTAACTCAAATGGGGGATTTATTGAATGTAGTTGCAAAAAGTTTACTTTTGCTGGAGTTTTATGTTGTCATACATTGAAAGTATTTTCTATTCATAATATCCAAAGGGTCCCTGATATGTACATAATGAGAAGATGGACAAAAAAGCAAAGTCAAATATGATTGAAGATAGCATCTTGAGAGATACATCTCTAGATAAGAACTCAACCATATCATCGAGATACAAACAATTATGTCATATGTACATGCAAGTAGCTACACAAGCATCATTGACTCAAGAAACATATGAGCTTGCTTTGGGGTGTCATGGAGACATACGTGAAGGTATTGAATCCAAGCTGAAAGATTTGTCTATTCATTGTCATGATAAAGGCAAAGGCACTGAGCCTTTGTAAAAGAATGCTAGAGAGGACCAACATAGTAGAATGAATGAAGATACAAAATTTGTGAAAGGCATAAAACAGAGGACCTCTAAGATGAAGTACTCTAAAAGATTCGTAGGTGTATTGGAAAGAGCTTGCAAGAAGAAAAGACATGTGAAGAAAAAACCAATACAAAATAAAGAAATATCCAAAGTAAGATATGTTGTTTCTATACACAAAGATCATGATGTATTTATACTCATGACACATCTTTTTACAGAATCAAGAACAAATTGTAGGCGGCGAAAGACAATATAGCAAACAGTTGGCTCAAACATTTGAACATGTAGAGGTAGGTGAATGTAGTTTTTCTTACTTTTATTGTATATTGACAGAAATTTTAATGGGGATTTTTACTAGGTTGTGTATACTGATTATTCTAACAAGACCGATTGTGATGCTTGTCATATCATTAAAATACCTCAAGGGATTGTTCTAATAAGGTTTTTCAATAATTTTAGCATTGATATATCAGCTCATTTTTAATGTTAACATTTGAATAGAACAAGTAGATTTGATATTCATTTTTTTAGGACCCTACATGTGAGATTACTCGTTTATCTGGAGGTTTCATGGAACTTTTATTACAGGTACTATAAAACTTCTTAATAACTTTTTATGTGCAATATCTTTATGTATTTAATAATAAGACTTTATATTTACAAGTTAATTCAAGTGAACCTAAGATACATTAACATGAGAAGAAGAGCATAAATTTATTTGTCCCATAGGAAGATCCTAAAATATTTTGACATATTTTTTTCTAGTTCAATTTTCTACTACGTGTGGTTGTTAGAATATTCAAAAAATTAGACTATATGTTTCATTCATAGTAATTTTTTGTTAGTCTTCATGAAAACTTGATACCTATTTTATTTTCATAGTAAGTGTGCATATTGTTGATTGCAGACCTTACAATTGAGCGTGGAATGGATTTTGATCTATTTTCATTACTGATTAGATTAAAAAATTTATTGGAAGTTTGGATTGTCGATTTTTTTTCCTTACACGAGTTGATTATAATGCAAGAAACTTTTGTTGTTATGATGCATAGCTTAGGGGTGTTAAAAAATCAGTTCTGGGTCGATTCCAGGTCAGAAAACAATTGGGTTTATAAAAAATGGCTCAACCCAAAATCGACCCGAAATCAATTACTTTGCAAAGTAATATGCCGGAATCAAACCCGGTTTCATAATTTGGAACCTAGAACCAAATCTGGACGATATACTTTTGTTAATTATACATGTAACTTGTGCACAATTATACCTTATTTTCCAAAATTTTCAACCCATATTCAATCTGGGTTGAACAAATTACTACCCGAAACTGACCCAGTTTTAAAACCTAGAACCAACCCAGATTGATAAACTCCAAAACCCAACTCAATTTTTTCCGAGTCGAACGAGACTAGCTTTGGGGTCTGGATAAATTTTGACAGTCCTAGCAGAAGTAAAACCTTTTCAAATTCAAATTTTATTTTGATTGATGTATCTGTCACCTCATACATAAGTACACTAAATTTTATTCCACTAGAATAAGGCAAGCCTCAGTCGTAAATTGACGATAGTCATCTTCATACCGCGAGAAAATAGATGATACAACTTGTAGATCGTTGAGGATAGAAAAAATAATATGATTTGAGAGTTTCGTTCTCTTCACAACATTCTAAGTAGCGATTCACTCACTATCGATAATTGCCCATCTTTTTCAAAAAATGTCTGGTCGCTTTGGAAATACAACATAAACGACCAAAACAAGTTTGCAGTTCCAGATTTGTAAAAATTCTAAAATTTATGGAAGCTGCTGCATGAAAAATTCTACCTAGATTAATCATTCACAAGATCAAATATCACCAACGGACTCACAAAAAATCATGTGCATGTTAAATGGACTGTAAAGAGTTGTCGGTTTGATTTTATCAATTTGGATAAAGGTTCGTTCCGCAGCCTTCATATGTCCATAGTTTGCAGGAGAGTTCTCCACGGTTCGTTCGCTCGCTCCTTCCTCAGGTTTAAAACGTCCGCGGTTTGTTGGACTGTCCTTAGACCGACCGGCTTCAATATCAGACCACGGATGGATTTGTTAGGCATGCGTGGTGGTATCCCGCGGTTTGTTGGACTGTCCTCAGACTGACCGGCTTCAATATCAGACCACATATGGTTTTGTTAGGCGTGCGTGGCGGTATCCCATTTGCTGAAAGAGGAATTGTCACATTACCACGAAACAGGGAATCTGGACGCGAGGACAAGTGTCTCATGGCCCAGAAACATGCCCTAAAGATTTTAAACCAATGAAAATTTAGCAGGACGATCTAAACGTCAATATCTACTCAAATATGCAATAATATTTCATATTGGATATGTGGGGTTGGGGGTCTCTCCACATTTGTAAGTGAAGGTTGAACAATTTCGACAGTCGATGGCAAAATGAAGGAATTAACTTATAAAATTTGGCAAACAAAATGTTGAAACATAAACACACTAGACTATATAATGCATTTATATGTTTAGAGGTTGGGGTGAGATACATGTCTTGATGAGTGAGTGCACAAATAAACACATCTGTTAAGCTATTAGTCTTTTAAAAGCTCTAAGTTATAGCTTAGAATTTGAAATTTACAGTTACAAGTTACTTACTTACCGACTACAACTTGTATAAGTCTAGTATTAGCATTTAACTAGGCTACTTGGGACATTTATGCGTAGATTCAAGAAAGAACTTTTTAATTTTTGGAGTATTTCTCCATATCTCCATAGAAGAGTGTAGAAATTGACGAAGGTAATGTATATGGTCTAGGGATATGGGAAATATACGTTAGGATTAAGAAAGATAGCCTTTATAAGTAAGAGATTAAAAAAAATAGCAAAATACTGAAGATGTAGCATTATCAGCTTTTGGAACAATATCTCAAAATTTAATTAGTGTTTCTGTATTATTTCGCAAAATTACGGCTCAAACTGGCCTTTTTGCTGCGAAATTTCACCATTTTTATCAAAATTTCACACCTAGGGTAGACATTTTTGCGAAATTACGTCATATTTCCTGCATTTATGTGTTTTGCATGTGGGATCTTAGGTTTCGATGTCCCATTGTAAAAAAAACCAAGTTTTGAACAAAATTTTGCAATTTCTGTCAAAATTTTGTTCCATGATCGGGAACTCAGCAGTGTCAGGAACCTAGCCACGGACGGCACCCATTCCCGACGCCGGCACACGACAACCACCGATCGACACATGGCAAACGCTGGAAGGTTGTTGGGCAAGCCGTGCTTCTTGTTTGAGAGAATGAACAAGCGTGAGCCGAGCGACGAGTAAAGCTGGCTGCAACGAGTGCGGGTGGGTTCAAGCTGGAAGGAAGCGAAGGGCTTTGGAGAGGCGTGTGGGAGCTAAGGCCCTGTTTGGTAGGATGTATCCGGGTGTACTTTGATGAATCGGAAAAATAACAAATTAAAATCAAGCCTTTTGAGCTGCTGCAAATTCATTTGGTATAGTGTAATATAAGTTCTTTGCTTTTGGTTGTAATTGTTTGGTGAATTAAAGCAGCAACAAGTGTCTTTGGTCCTGGTAGACGAGCGCAGTATTCTACATTCTGGTCTGCTTTACATGATGGGCCCATTGACAGAAAGACTAGTGGGAGCATTGCTTCACGTGGTGGCCCCCATTGACGAAAGAAGTGGTTGTATTCGACCAATATCACTGCAAAAATGAGTTGTGGTGAGTTACCTGTGAGTCACCTGCTGGCTGCTGCTGGGTTTTGCACCCGACCGCAGCCTATTATGGCGCGGTACAAATTCCTTGAAAATGGCTGAAAAAGAGGGGTCCAGTGCAGTTGCAAAACGGCCAAATGCACCCAAACTCACCCTACCAAACAAAAATTAAAACCAAAAGTATTACAATTAAACTTAATGATCTGAAACAACACCCTACCAAACAGGCCCTAAGCAGCATTCATCAGCAAAGAGGGTACGGTGACTGACCAGTAGGGTAGATGTTGATTGAATGGTACCGTGTGGGATTGTGGGTTCTATTCCCATTACCTGGCATTAAGAAAGCAAGGCATACCCCAGATTTCCCTTCCATAGCGTCATTAAAATGCATGCATTCATCTACAAGCCTTCCAAATCAGTTTCCGGATCAGCCTGACATTATTAGCGCACATTTATAGTTGCTAATGCTTGGGGCTGATTAAGATTGGGATCTCTTTTCTCGTCCACTTCCGGTGCCAGGGCAGATTTTATTGGGCGCGGATTTGCTGGTCCGGCTCCTAACAAGGAGCACGCTGCTCCGTCACTAGTCTTATGCCGTGTGGATTGCGAGACGGAACGTGGAAGCACTTCACTTCCGCTTCCTATTTACCGTCTGAAAGACCAACTGCATCATAATTGCATTTTTAACCCAAACTAGTGGAGAAAATTAACAAAGCATATGTCTGTGTGAATGAGATCAATGTTTTAACATAACGAGCGAGGGTAGAACAGGAAACTTATTTTAGTCATTATATTTATCAAATCAATAGAGGAACTTCTGCCGTTGACATATTGTGAGGAAACTGATAGTTTGATAAGATAATAGTTTTTGTCTTTTATTAATTATTATTATCAAAGAAACTATATAAGAATATAAAAAATTTATGACCCGTAAAATCCTTGGGAACCGGGTACCCCACCTACTTGAAAATAGGTGCATAATTGATCCTTTCGCACTGTTGGTATCATTTTTGATAAATAACTCTCAATAACAGGCGATCCCGATGTCACTTATGTGGATTACCAAGCTCTAAACTTGAGCTACACCAACCAACAATAAGACCATAATTAATTAAATATGCACCGTAAGAATAATAATAATCAAGTAAATTGAAAAAGAAGAAAGCCTGATTTGGTCATTCTACTAAACCATCACGGCACATGACGTCGTGTGATGCATTTGACTTTGTCTAATATGTTACTATATTAAATGATTATTGTAGTTTTTTTTTATAAAATTGTATCTTTATATATATAATTTGGACTCATCCTTTCAACGAAAAAATAAAGTATAAAATATATTTCACATTTTCATAAAGTGTAGAATATATTTTACACAAATTATTTTATAAAGTATAAAATATATTTTCACAAAATTATAAATAACATATAGAAAAATTAACACAATCTTTTCTACCAAGTATAAATTATATTTAACATGAAGTTTATTTATGAAGTATAAAGTTATATTTCACACAAATTTTTGTAAAGTGCAAACTATATTTCACACAATTGTTTTATAAAAAAATATTTTCACACAAATATTTTACTAAAGTATAAAATGTTTTTCATACAAAAGCATCAATAAAAATATAAAAATTGTGTGAAATATATTTTATGCTTTATCGTGTCATTAAAGGGATAAATCAAAATTATATAAATCAATATTTTTTTATATAAAAAATTACAAGGATCTTTTTATACAGTGACATTTTAGGGGAAGTCCAATGTGTCACGCACGTCATGTGGTCTGATAGTTTACAGATCGGCCAAAAATGCTTTCTTTTCGTATTTGCTTCATTCTTCTTTTTCTTACGGTGCAAGTTTGTTTAATTATGGTCTTATTGTTGGTTGGATTAATTAGCTGAAGTGGTCAAGCTCGGTAATCCATCAGGATCGCCTGTTATTGAGAGTTATTTTTAGAAATGAGATGTGTGGTGCGAACTGATCAATTATGCACCTATTTTCAAGTAGGTGGGGCCCAAAGATTTTAGTGGGTTGTAAATTTTTCATATACTGATATAATTTTCTTAATAATTAAAGAAAAAAATTATTATTTTATCAAACCATCGACAACCTACATGGCAACGGCAGAAGTTTCTCTATTGATCTGATAATGAATAAAATAAGTTTAATGTTCTACCCTTGCTCGTGGTGCTAAAACATTGATCTCTCATGCACACAGGTGCACACTTTTATTAATTTTCTCCTCTAGTTTGGGTTAGAAATGCAATTATAATGCAATTGGTCTTTCAGACAGCAGTTAGGAAGCAGAAGTGAACCCTTCGTCGTTCTGTTTTGCGATCCACGCAGCAGAAGACAAGTGACGGAGCAGCTTGCTCCTTGTTAGGAGCCGGGCTAGCAAATCCGTGCCCGATTTTATTAGAGTAATGCTACCCATACATTAAGTTATACACCCACCCACATACTCATTTTTTGAAAGTTTGCAAAAGGCTAGTCTGAGTAGTTTTTTCTCATGCAAATTAATTCCACACCAACTAATTTCATGCAGAAGTTAAAGAGTCTCAAAATTCTTTCTCCAGTCCCAATTTTGAAAATTTATTTTCTCTCTTGTAACTCCTCTTTCCACCTACATCCCGCCCACCTGAATTTTCACACTAGTACAATACGTTCGTTTTCTAGCTTTAGTCAATCCTTCCAGAGTGCACCGCCGTGCTATTATTTTTAATATCATACAAAAAGTACGGTACTAACACTCACATTGTACATGAAGTACGGTACTAACGATCAAATTTTCAAACATTCAAAAAGTAGTGTTCGACAAAATTATGTACAATAAGTATCGTACTAACAGACTCATTATACTAGAAGCACAGTACCAACAAACACATTTTGCAATATAAAAAGTACAATAGAATATTACAGTACAATACAAGACGTACAATACAAGGTGTATAATACTAACAACACATTTTACACGTCTTGTGCACATTTATTCTATACACAACATTATAATACACGACGTACAAAACATGGCGTACAATACTAATAACACATTTTACAAGTACAGTACATGCATATTTGAGATGAAATCTGGACTAAAGAGAAATCTAGAGGCAAAATAGCTTTTCAAAAAAATGGAAGAAATTAGAACGAAGAAAAATTAAATCTAAGTATTTCTTATAATCTATAGTGGGTGGGATATCACATGTACAATTAAATTGGGAGTGGATACAATAACAATACTTTGCATGTCATTGTATGACTTTTGCATGACAATAATATAAAAAATCAGCTGCATGTGTGAGATGCATTAACACTCTCTTTTTCGCATACTCTGGGTATGCCAGCGGGTGGGTCAGTACCTATGGCTAGAATTTCTTATTATTAGAAGTTGATGCAATCATGTGCGGAAGAGACATGTCCGTTAATATTAGTTTACAGTTATGTCTAGATAAACGGATATCTATGTTGTAACTACCTTTGACTGGCAATAGAGATGCCTCCTACTTGTAACTGATGTCTCCAAGAGATGCCAAATGTATAACTACTCGATAGTTAATAGTCTGTGTGGATAAGTATCTGTATGGAGTTGGCACTCCATGTGTCATTCATATGTAGTGGCTATATATGGCCATAATTAGGCCCTTGTTTAGTTTGGGACTGGGATTCTATGGTCTGAACTGAGTTATTCGGGGTTAGTTAGTAGATCTGGATTTGGTTAGTCTGGATCCGATCTGATTCTGATTGGCACCCCAGTCTGATTCTGATCAAGTGGTTAGGGTTCAGTCTGATTCTGTTTAACTACCAGTTAGGATCCAGCCTGATCATGTTTGGCAACTTAATCATGATCTGGTTATCTTGTCGTGTTCTTACACAATAGTTTTAAAAATATTGACCACAGAACTATGACGACACTGCAATACATGATTAAAATTACAATAAATATATAGTTTTACATAGGATTTGGGTGATATGTTTCTTGTTCTTCTATTATGAATATAAGTTGAGTAGTATTACTTTGATATGTATATTTATAATAAATGTTACTTTACCCACTACTGTGAGAATGCATGACATATGCCTTGTTGTATGTATGTATACTTGTACATTTTATGTATAATCTGTAAGTAACAAAATAATTGAAATTGTCATAATACAACATAATACGCATGAGTATCATCACAATTTGAAATATAAAAAGTTCATACGACGTTAGGTACTATGTCTGCTACACAATATTCTAGCACCCACATACAACTTAAATTTGACGACCACAAACTGAAAGCTTCAGTACAAAATTTTAAGAAAATGCACTAATATGCATTCTCTGCACTCATTGTCTGCGTCATTATTGGCTCCAACAACATTATTTTATTTTTTGTCTCTCTAATTATCAGTTGTTGCACATGGTTGAGAGCTTCCTACTTGATCAAGTTGTTGTTGTATTGTTGGTGGGTAAGTAAGGGGACTGGTCTAGAATGTGCGTGGAACTGTATCTACAATTTTTATCACTTTTCACCTTGCCTTAAATATAGTCATGTTTATGTCAGTCCTCCCAGTTAATGTATGGAATTCTACAAATACATCATGCCAATTTTGACGTATATGAGGACCACACAAGCAATGCAAGTAGTATTAATGACCCAACAATATGCCAAGTGCGGCATCTAACTTATCGCCCCATTGAAAATGATTCATTGTGGGCGAGAGCATCTGTAGCATAGTTTAATAACTATCAAACCGATATATTCGATAACAAAATAGGTGACAGAATTGGAGCCAATGTGTTTGAGAATAAAAAAGTAGGTGACAGAAATGGCATTAATAAAATATAGATACTTGATATATGCACAACAAAGGATACAACAAAATTTAACAATACATGTCCAATCGGGGAACAAATTTTAATTAGATGTAAGGTACAAGAAACTTTGTTCAACCAACAGTACTAAAATAAACCAAACATTATTAGATTAATAGTATAATTCAAATAGGCGTACAAGTAATTGTTCCATACAAATAGAGATGACATAGTTTAGATCACAACTTAAAATGCGAAAAAATAATAATACCATGTCTAGTTACTGGGAAAATGTGGCATGGTCCAAGAGAGAGCAACAGAAAAGGAGCAGTGTGCCCTGGGCAACAGGTCATGGTGGTTGCCTAGATCTAGACACCCACAAATAGTATAAGATGGTGACCAACCGCTGTGTTGCCCATTCTTCGATGCAGAGGAAGGTTTTTGTTGATCCCAGGTAGGACCATCCCAGTTGGCCCAGTTTAGGGCCTCATCGTGCTCATGTCACGACACAGAAAACTCTTCCTACAACGCTGCCTTGTCATGTTGTTTGATGTCGTCTTTCGGTTAATCAAACAACAATGGTAGATGACGAACAGGGTGAGTGACACCATCTGTGATTACACCTGCCATCGTTAAGATAACAAGTGTCATTAACAATAATAAAACATGCGGAAGCAAATCATTTGCAGTGGAATTACTGAAAATCACTAAAAATTAAAACTTTTTCAAAGAGATCCATTCACAGGAAAACTCTTTAACCAAGAACCAAAGTGTTTCCATTTCATTCTGGTTCACAAGTACACAGCCTGTACAATTCCTTTTTAAGGATTACAACATTGACTGCCCTGTTAACAAATATACACAGGCAGTATAAAAACTTTGAGGCACTATGCCAAAACTCCGATTGAATCATTTAAAACTCCGAGGACCTGAGAGTACAGAGACAACACATAGGACTACTATCTATATGACTTGACAGACAATATCTCCACCTGAGATCTCATTGTTGTCCTTGTTGTTGCTGTTGCTTCTGCTCATCTCTGTTCTAGGGATTTCCTGCCCTGCCTTCCATGCATACCTAAAAATGTTTTCCAACGGGGGTGAAACAATTGAAAATTTGCCCCAGCGAGAGATATAACTCTCCGCCAAAACATTGTTATTACAGTTTATTAAATTAAAACTGAGCAGGGGTTACTTTTACCTTATCAGGCAGAATTATTCATCATAGAACAGAATAAGATAATCTCATATTCTCAAGGAGAGCATTGCATCTACCCATGGTAGATAAGTAATTCATCTGTCTACTTTGCAGAGAATATAAAGAGACATAAATTACATTTATCCGCTAAGGAATGCACAAAGAAATGCAACATCAGCCAATGAATCTCCGTATTCAATCCTTAAACAAACATACTATACGGCTGATTACATTTTACAATCATATTTAAGCTCTGAGGAGATGAGGTATACCGTTCATGCTCCAACCGGCCATTGCGAAGTTGAAACCGGTACCATACATAGGTCTAGGGAAGAGCCGGCTTCCAAGACCTCCCACGTCTCGGTCAGTGCGAGACAAAACGCAGGACATCTCGTGTCTCTGCTAACGTAGCTTTCCAGGGTATTCTGGCAACTTCGCTACAGTGTTACAGCGTCAACTGCACTCTCGTCGGCAATCGAGAGATTTCATGTTTATCTCCATCGACCCGACAAAAACATTGGGAGATGGGTACAACATCTGGCCCAATCATCAGGAGATTAGTGATACATATATCCCGACCTATTCATGAAGGATTTGAGAGGTTTCTTGTTTACCTCCTCACAATCACTTCAAGAGGACGTAAGGATATTTTCGCCCATTGACCCCCGTATATTCAAAAATATACGAAATCCAGGATATGCCGCGGAGCAACCTGTTTCACCATCACCTATTCCTGACGATGATGGATCTATGGTCAGAGCACTACATGAATAGATTTCACTTGATTAATTAAGTACATTATCATATTCTTTTAGCACCAATCAATTTCTCAAACATATTTTATTCAGACAAATGCTATAAAGAGACATGTACCACTTCCATCATATACTTATTCACATGGCTCAAAAGCCATTCACATCTTGTCACCTCTCACTAGGCAACAACTTTATTCACATGGCTCACAAGGCCATTCACATCTTGTCACCTCTCACTAGGCAACAACTTTATTCACATGGCTCACAAGGCCATTCACATCTTGTCACCTCTCACTAGGCAACAACTTTATTCACATGGCTCACAAGGCCATTCACATCTTGTCACCTCTCACTAGGAAACAACTTTATTCACATGGCTCACAAGGCCATTCACATCTTGTCACCTCTCACTAGGCAACAACTTTATTCACATGGCTCACAAGGCCATTCACATCTTGTCACCTCTCACTAGGCAACAACTTTATTCACATGGCTCACAAGGCCATTCACATCTTGTCACCTCTCACTAGGAAAAGGCTTACAAGCCCATACTAATCTTGTTACTTCTTTCTAAGTAACAAAAACATAATGGCACATATGGCCAATCAACTCTTATCAAATAGACATCATAGCTCATACCTAGCTATGATCATCACCTCATGAGACCTGCATGATTGTCACACATGATAATAGACTTATCAAGTTCACAACACATCATGAAATACAGGGTAACACCACTATTCCCTTACCAAGGTTAGGGTTTACCTTCAATTAGGGCTTTTCATCCTTTTACCCAAAGCTAGGGTTAGGATTTTCCTTTCTTATCAATTAGGGTTTCATATTTGTATTATCACTCCAACCCTAATTCATTGCTACCCACCTCTGGAAGCATTCATTGATATCATAAGTATTCATTCATACTTATTACTCTCATCATGTATCATTAAATGATTATCATCACAAGGTATGAGTTTATCTCTCATCCTTAAGTTGGTAATTAACAAAACGACCATGTTAGGTCACTTTCGAATCAACTCTAAGTCCAGCATAGAGCACTACGGCCGTGCAACCAAGAACGGCCGTGCAAAGGGAAGCCATCACGGCCGTGCTACCGTACACGGTCGTGCACAATGAAGCTACCACGGCCGTGCTACCTTGCACGGTCGTGCAAAGTGAATCAACCAAGGCCGTGCTACCTTGCACGGTCGTGCCACAGGAGTTCACCTCATAAATCATGTTCAAGTATGAATTCTATCCTTTCATTAGGGATTAGGATTTCACATACCATCTCCCTTCTTTGAAAATAGAGATTGCATATATCATCACCCTTCATTAGGGTTTCATGTCACATTGCTCATAATTAGGGTTTACTAATCATTCCCAATTAGGGTTTCTCATGAAATCACCCTCAATTAGGGTTTCACATGGATACACCCTTAGTTAGGGTTTCACATGGATACACCATCAAATAGGGTTTCACATGGATGCACCCTCAACTAGGGTTTACTATTCATCCTAATTAGTGATTTCACATGTAGACAACCTCTTATTAGGGTTATACATGGAATCAACCTCAATTAGGGTTTTCATCATGTATTGGATCCATGCATTTGTTATACATTATTGATTATTACCATTAAGGGTATTTCTCACCTAATTACATTAGGTTTCCAAAAAGGTTTGATCAATTGGACCTTCAATAACATGAGGTATCCAAGTAGATTGATCAATGGATCCTTCAATGTTGATTCTTTCAATCATTGAATTCATGGAACCAGTCATCAATTGGACCTATACTCATACCTCAATTGAGTTAAATAGGTCAACTTTCAAATGATTTGACCCTCAATTGACCCTTAATTGGTCATCAATTAGGGTTTGAATCAACTGATTTAGGGTTTGGAATCGATGATCCATCATCACTAATCAATGCAGGATTAGTTACTTTGAAACCATTGAACCATCATTCAAATTGGGTATGACCTGACCCCAAACGGTCTTGAAGTCGTTTGGATGACCTCCAAACGGTCTTGAGACCGTTTTCCCATCATATCACTCAAAACCAAGCCATCCAAGTAGGGTTTGGATCATTGAAGTGCTCACCAATTTAGCAATTTATTGCAGATCAACTTGGTAACTTTAGACCTTCAAACACCTAACCATAATCAACCCTAGACCTCCAAACGGTCTTGGGTGACCACCAAACGGTCTTGAGACCGTTTGGATGATCTCCAAACGGTCTTGAGACCGTTTGGCCCATCCAACCTTTGGATTCTAGTGGAAAAATCATCATGGATTGGTCAATCGAGTTGATCAACAAATCAGCACTACATTGCAATATGATTAGTACCTTTGGACCTTCAATTGGTCAACTATACTTGACCCCAGACCTCCAAACGGTCTTGGGGTGATCCCCAAACGGTCTTGAAACCGTTTGGACTAATCAACCCAAAATCTCAACTTAACTCATTGTAATTCCAGCACTGTTTTCAATTAGTGTTTGCCTAATTGATTAGCCTTCAACTCATGATTCCTTTGGATTTAACCACTCAAATTTGGAGTATCATTAACCAACATCATTAGGAACAGTAATCTTAAACGGTCAACGCTTGGTCAACTCCACCAAACGTTCTTGAAACCGTTTGCCCAAAAAGTTCAATTAAATCAGATTGAAAATCAGCACTTAATCCAATTAGGTTTCCCTAATTGATTAGGCTTGAACTCACGATTCCTTGGGAATTAATCCCTCAAATTTGGAGGGTCATTAACCAACATCATTATGAACAGGAATCCCAAACGGTAAACACTTGGTCAACCATCTCAAACGGTCTTGAAACCGTTTTCCCAAACAGGTTAAGTTAAACAGATTGAAAATGAGCACTTAATTCAATTCGATTTGCCTAATTGATTGGCCTTCAACTCTCGATTCCTTGGGAGTTAATCCCTCAAATTTGGAGGGTCATCATCCTACTTAATTAGGAACAATATTACCAAACGGTCAACGCTTGGTCAACCATCTCAAACGGTCTTGAAACCGTTTTCTCCCAAACGGTTTCAAACCGTTTGCCCTTAAACGGTTTGCTGAAACCGCATAGCCAATCAAATTAAAACGATTTGGAGTAGCTATCAAGACCATTTGGCTTGGTACTTTTCTTTGGATAAGAATCTAGGATGATGTAATCATCCCCTGCCTTCTAACAACCAAGAACAGCAACCGTTCTTAATGGAAATTGCAGCAAAGAAACAAGTATGTATCAAATTGAAGAAAACAATCAACAAAGCATAGATGAGTGATGCAATAGCAATGATTAAGGGTTTGAGTTATAAAACCCACCTCCAATTGAGATCCAAATCTCCAAGCTCACGCCATTAATGGTGGATGAAGCTCTTGCAACTCCCCCTAGGCTCGTCCTCAAGCTTTTGATTGTAAAAGTTGGCTAGGGTTGAAGAGGAGATCGAAATAAGAAGGAATCCATAATTTATTTTCGATTTCCACCATGAAATCATGAAGAACAAGGGTCAAGAAGCTTACCAACATGTTGGGGCTCGTCCTCCTGTTGATCCTAAGTCCCCTTGAGCTCATCCAAAGCAAAGGAAGAAGAAAGGGCCGAAAAAGCCTTTCAATTCATTTGGAAAATGCACTTTTATAAGGAAATTGATGAGAGAGAAAATGCCTTATAAAAATCCAATTAATCCAAAAATTATGGCCGCCTCTTCCCACTCAATTCCATGGATACGAGGCACCTTCCTTTTCCTTTTATTCCCCTTCATTATCCTCAATTTAAAGGAAAGCAAATTAAGCACCTTAATCTTATTATATTAATATCCATAATTTGAGTGGATATTACTTTTCTTTATAATAAGGTGAGTGGAATTTCACCTACTTAAGATATTTTCGTTCCTTATCTTGGAGAAGGAACGTCCATCCTTATTCAAAATCAACCAATAACATTTTGGTTGAAGGCCCTTTAATTAATACATTCATTTTTTCCCTAAATTGAATTAGGGTTTCACTTATGATTAAATCTTGATTATTTTAATATCAAGATTCTCTCTCCTCCAACTTAATTCAAATGAGATGCCCCTCTCATTTTCTTTACTCTACATGATTCCAAGAATAATTAAGGACCTTATTGAAGTGGTAATTTGCATATTGAACCCTATATTTTGGGTAAATTGCACTTTACTCCAAAACTAGGTTTTAATGCACAACATTGTCGAACAAGCTCTATCTTGGTGTCCAGGCTTGTAGAAACCATACCACTACATCATATTCATTCTTATGATGTCTCAACATCAGAGGAACATCTTATCATGTGGAATTTTCAAGTTAGCCCCTCAACTTGGGTAATTTGCACTTTAGTCCAAAATAAGCAAGCATTGCTTCAACATTGTTCAAACATGACCAAAATTGAAACATAAGTTCCTCATGAGCCCTAATTACTTTTCACACGATAAGATTAAGCATATAATCATCTTTCTTAATCAAAACACCTAGGGTTAAAGCATAACCCAGGTCAGGGATGTTACACCATCATTGCTTTGTCCCAGTCTCACATATGTGGCATCCTCATGTGAATTTGGAGAATGAGACTGGGAAGGCTTGCAACACTTGCACATAAGTTTTTTATTTACATATTTCTCAATCTTTTAACTCGATATCAACATCATTTCAAACTTTGAAAGTGGCTTTGACATCTAAACATAATAAATAAGTAGAAGTTTGAGAAAATTATGATAACAACAAAATAAGGATGACAATAAGTTACACAACTAGAAAAATAGTTAAGAGAAATTGAAATAAATAGTTAGAGTATTTGACATAAACTATA
Source organism: Alisma plantago-aquatica (assembly GCA_963693085.1). Taxonomy (NCBI): domain Eukaryota; kingdom Viridiplantae; phylum Streptophyta; class Magnoliopsida; order Alismatales; family Alismataceae; genus Alisma; species Alisma plantago-aquatica. The sequence goes on along the minus strand of OY856409.1, from coordinate 296,879,188 downwards.
ACTTGTACTAGTTCATAATCATTGGACCAAGTACGTTTTGATATGCAATACAAAAATAAGAGTTGGCAAGCAAACATAAATAAATACATATTTGAGAAAATATTGATAGTAACGAACTAATGATCAGAATAATTAACATGTAGTGTTCATAATCATTGGATCAAGTACATTTTTAAATACATACAAAATAAAAAAAAAGTACGGCCCAAAGGTGGCGAACAATTTTCTGCAACTTCATTCGTTGCTTTCACCACCTAATCCTGCAGTTACATCATTGTTGTTTTCGACATTGTTTAGGTATTCTGCAACTCCTGGGAGTAAGTGCGATGAGCCATCACAAAGTTTCATGGAATGATGTGTTGTACGACTAATGGCTGAGTAGGCACTAAATCTCCTAGAAGGAAATGATTTTCTCTAATGAATTCTCTCCTGAGGTACTGCCATCACATTTACACCTTGATCACAGATATGTAGGGCACCCCTGCTATGTTTCTGAAGTGACAACACACCTCCCTCCAAGCATGTGCATTATATACTCCATTCACACATCTCCCCATGTCATATTGATTTCCTATTAAACCTTTTAGGACCATATCGTGCTCTGTACACCATATAAAATACAACATCGTGTCTTGCCCAGTCATAAAAATTGTGTATGTCATTATATTACAATAATAAGGGTTCATTTCACAATGGTGTGGACATAATATGATAACTTAAATATAAAGATTTAATGTACATATAGCATAGGGCCCCCTATTTGGTCAAGCCATAAACAAACAACATTACGATAAAAAAAAGCATACATAAAGTAGCAAGCTTATGATGTAGCTTTAACAACAAGCAAACTCAAGGGTCCGATTATAGGAAGTAAAAAGAGCATACATCTAAATATAAACATCTTCACTGTTGTGATGAAATTCATTCTTCGCCTTCGCCACCTATTCTTGCAACTATATTGTTGTTGTTTTCAACATTATTCAAGTGTGGCATGCCAAAGGGATGAGTAGGCAATAAATCTTCCAAAAGGAAACCATTTTGTATGATAAACTCTTTTCTTAGGTTCTTCCAATGGGTTGTTACCACGTTAGATGATATGCAAGGCACCCCTGTTATGTTTCGTTAGTCATGCAATGTCTCCCTCCAAGTCTCTGAAGTATATGCTCCATTGAGACATCTCCCCGTGTCATATTGATTTCTCATCGCATCAGGTAGGATCTGATCGTGCTCCATACACCATATACCACACAGCCTCATGCCTTGCCCAACCATATTATAAATTGCATATGTAATATATTTCAAATGTAAGGGTGTATATCACAATTATGTTGATGTAATATGATGATTCAAATTTAAATAAAATGTGCTCTCCTATCTGGTGCAGACATACAACATTAAGCGACATTATGATATAAATCAGCAAGCTTATAATGTACGTCTAACAACATCCAATCTCAGGGGTCTGAGTGCGTTAAATAAATATCATCCATCTACATATATAACATGCGCCCTCCTATGGAGTCATCATAGGTGAAGGAATGTCCAAAAGAAGACTAAGTTTCCTCCAACTTGTAAACGACAGTTTCTAGAACTTCATGCTCGCATTTTTTGAAGGTGTAAACATCTTCAGTGTTGTGATTTATTTCAAGAAAGTCCTTCAAGTTCATTGCCTGGTCCCACACTGACTTGCACTCATTAGTCAGTAACTTAGTCTCATCCTCTAGAGAAGTAGTTGTTTGGGGGGGGGGGGAGATCGACTGCCTAGTGGAAGTATTTGCACTGATCTTTTCCCTAAAATCTAGCACAAGGTTGAGTTAATGACAATGAATGTGCAATCTACTTAGTGGTGCAACCTATTGTTTATGGTTTTACTATCGCACCTTTCTAGTAGAACATATGTAACACATTTCACCCGACCTTTCATGGAGAATTCCAAATTCATATAATCATGCATCCTCTGTGTTAATCCACAATGTTGCAACTAGACCACAAAGACACCTGTGAACCCCAGACACATCCATTGACATATAAACCATGATTGTTCATCAGTAACATAATGTGGGGTTCAAACCATACATTTCAAATCAAAATTGAATGATATTTCTATAGGACAAATCATTGTTCAAAATACAAATGAAGTTTAGTTGGATAGGACACATTATATTACAACTATGATGTATTGTACTCCTCGTCCTCTATTGAAGAGAGACTATCTGTTGGTAGGTTAAATAGTTCATGAAGGTATTGTTGCCTCCTCCTGAGAGTAATTTCGGCTACTAACCTATCAGTGTCTACTCTCATAGAACACACAAAGTCACAACTTTTAGACCAATGCTCTTCTTTCATTGCGTGCATAAGTAAGTTGTGTTACAAGTGCATCCTGAATTGTAGTAAGGATGGCCACAATATGTCTTACTCGTTGCGCAAGAAACCTCATAGGACACTTGGTTCGAACAAGACCCCTACCACATGTAAAATATGACCTGCGGGGGTTGTTGTCTTTGAATCGTCCATTATCCTCATCTGTGGCATCCATGTAAACTCGTACGGTGCATTGGAGGTCACATGGACATGACGACATTCCATTCTCCATTGTAAGAAAACCTAGTGAAACATAATGTCACACTTTTAATTAGGATGCATAACAATACACTAAGTTCAAATCATTGTAGATCATATCTAAATGTGGGATGAGTTTATAAGTTACACATAATAAATGCCAATTACAAAGGCAGGTCGACGAGTTTCCCAGATGAGATTGGAAATTGTTTCATATAATACATCAATCACCCTTGCATTGACCAAAGTTGTTTGTTGTAGAGAACTCAGGTCGATCCCATTGCCTGGGAAGTCATATGTCGAACTGTGTTTTGGGATTTCCTCCATCATAATGTCACCACAATTCTAGTGACGTATAAAATGGTAAAGGATACAATAAGCCAATATTAGGCGACACTGCAAATGTACGAGATATGTCACCCCTTTTTTAAGGTAGGCAAACCTCCTCTTCAATATATTGAATGATTTTTCTACAATATTAAATAATTGTACATGGCAGTGGTTGAACATCTCCTTCTTGTTATTGTATGAGTGCCTATTTCCTTGGTACTCAGATATATGGTAAATTGTGTTATGATAAGGTGCAAGAAACTGATGAGTGTTGGCGTACCCTACATCAACTAGGTAAAACATTCCCTGGGGGTACTTTGAAACCGTCTATTGTTGTTGCTACTTGTATGACTCTTTGGTCTTCTATCGAGCACTCCTACCAGTCAGGACATATGTAAACTCCATTAAGAAGTCTACTACATCCATTAAATTTAGAGAGACATTCCATTTTCTGTTTTAGTAATAATTTTTCTTATTGTGTTTCACCAAAACTGGGATGTATGTCTCGTCAATTACCCTGATGGCATCCTGGAACACCAAAACTAGGGTTCAATGTAAAAAATAATTGAAAATGGCTTTAAATTTCAGGAGATAACTATTACCTTGAAGTAAGGGTAGAACCTTGGGCTCTCCAATATATGATGATGAGTTGTTGTAGTTGTGGTTTGTATGACAACATATTCATGACACAAGGCACACACCCCATCCAATACTCCGTTGAACTTTCTACTTATGGTCTCACCAGAGTGAATGTAGTCCTCAGCTAAAACTCGATTTGTATGGTCATGGCCTACCATCTGTAGGAAGTAGCATACAACCTTGACTGATGAGACACCTCTACTACTTTGTAACAAGCACGACTCTCAAGCTTGTCCACGAGGGCTATTATAGTATGTGGTAGCATTCAATAGAGTTCATATGCCCTTTGTTCATGGTCGTTTATGATTTCTAGAACCTTTTGGTGGACACTCCTAATACTAACTGAACTAGATATTGGAGCTTGTATCTCATCATCATTGAAATTGTTGTCCATGATGGAGTTCTCTATCGAGTCAGCTACTGCATCAGCAATGCGATTTGTGGGACCAGACACAATACCCAAAATGTTTGTAATTAGATCTAGTGTTTATATATGATCACTACCAGACATGATGCTTATAATTAAAAGGATAACGACCTTAACATAATATGAAAGAGGTGATAAAAAAAGAACTACATCAAAAGTATGTATGAATTAAATTCTAAAAGCAACAAATGTTCATCAGGGGAAGGAAATATTAGAACAATAATCACATTAGCATTGATGTTCCCAAACATAGAAAATATTACAGCAAAATAAATTTCTAATGTACTAAACCCGGAAGAAATTGGAAACTAAATCATAACCATGACTAGCCTCTAAATTACTATGTTTCAGGGCCTCTACTATTCCCACTTGTGCCAACATCATCACTTCCAATATACTACATGGATGGCATACTTGATGTGCTGTTCAAGTTTGATGATGGGGACTGTGAAGAAAATTGTGACGCCCTGCGTCACACAAAATGAGATTACTTAAAACATAACTGTGGAAGAAATATTAATGAATAGATTACTGATAAACACTAAAAATTAAAACCTTTTTCATAAAATAGACATATATCAAGAACCTTTACACACGAGTCCTTTCATGCCTCAAATCATTTACAAGGCATGTTGTCAATCTGTAATGAAAGCACTGTTCCAGAACATATAAACATGATTCCATCATATTTTATATACAAAGGGCACATAAAGATAACACGTTCTCAAAACATCTACAAAACGTTCCCAAATACCCGAGTGTATAGGGAAGACTCTAGGACTCTATCGACAAAAGACATCTAGCAGCACTTCCAACCTTATCAGCTACTGCTCCTCAGGCTGCTGCTCAACCTCCTCTACACGATCTCTACTTCTTCATGCTCATCCACGTAAAAAGGGTGTGGGAAACCCAAGGGAGGAGATTCCAAATCTTAGTGGGAGATATAACTCACCACCAACTCTATTATTACTACAGATAAGATGAACTGAGTAGCAACATAAAATACAACTAAGAAGAAGCAAGTAATGATTATTAACATGAAGGGAAATTACTGGTGAATTATGAAATATCTTAATAATTTAAAAGGAATATGAAGAACATGTATATTTTCTATCAAGAATATTGTATAAAGATCAAGCAAGGTCTCAGCCAATGTTTTCATATTTGATCCTATACAATTATACTACATGGCTGATTACATATTTCATTATGCCCCGAGGATTTGAGTCATACCACCCAAATCCAACTGATCACTTAATAAGTCAAAATCGGTGCCATACAAGGTCTAGTGGAAGAGCTGGAATCCACGACCTCATCCCCTCTGTTAGTACGAGAACATTGGTAGTGACATCATTAGTCAGACTTCTATCAGTGACTTATAGTCCAGTTGTACACATCTAGCATGCCTTGGTAAAGGTCACGACGCTAGTGAGTTACGACCGTAGCCACACTCTTTATTAGGATATGACTACAGCCATTCATGTATCTCAAATTGAGCTAAAACCACATATTTACTCATTATTGGGGTATGACTGCAGCCAATCTCATTCATATACATTCAGGACACAAGGTGATATCTCAACTTGCACCCCACATATTCAACAATATGCACTCTGAGTTAAACTTGTTTCACTATTTAGCAAGTGTTGACACTAAATGGATCTATGTCATAGGGAAACCTACACTATTAGATTTCATTTGATTAATTAGATCAATTTAAACATCTTTAAGAGTCAATCAAGTTACAATATATAACCCCTAAACAAGGTCTACAAAAATAGGGCATACTTCATCACCAGAACAAATTGAATCACATTAAGTTTGATCTCATCACATGATGTCTCTTTATGCTTATTATTCACCATATGTCCATCACAAGGACCAATGTCCATCACAAGGACCACATGTCCATCACAAGGACCACATGCTTATGGTGACAACCCCTCATCACATCACTGAGGAAAATATCATCATTAGGTTATAAAACTACTTTCCTCCTCTTTTTGAGTCGCCATATCGCATGTGCCTCTCAAGGCTTATTCAAACATATTGTAAACATCATAGCTCATTCATGGCTATGCATAACATTGTTTCACGTGCATGGTTAGAAACTAATAATAAGAAGGCAAAGCATCATCATCTCATAGAACTCATGCTATTCATTCATGTCATACATTTTACGTTAGAACAATTAGGGTTTCACTTTACCTAATAAGGGTTTACAAGGTTAGATCAACAACCACCCTTAAGATATCACTTTCCTCATCATTATGAGATATGTTATGAGACCACGTTTCTCATTATCATTATAAAACATGTTACATGGTATAGAAACATAACTTGATACTCTTCATACAACTATTCCATAAGGTGTCACAACATCACTATGAGACCCTAGCATCAACATGGGGTATCTCAAACACTACCACAAGGTATCGGTTATGGTTCACAACATGGGTCACCACACAAGGTGTAACGGGTCGTCAAGGTAGCAGGCAATGCCCTAGCTTATCGGGATAACAAGGTATTGGCATCAGCAACACATCAACCATGATAGGCTTTTAGGGGTGTATTAGGCAACAACGCCTTCAAGGCATAACGGCCCAGCTGTGATGGCAACATTACCTAGCATAACATCAACCATACACATCATTTCTAAGATGTTAGCAAAGCATGTCATCAGGCTAGGTTGTGATGAACTGCCTTAAAGAGTGGTGGCCAGGGGTGCATCACAAGTCATGACGGCCTCCCTAGAAACATCGGTCTCTAAGACTATTGGCCAACACAAACATATCGGCCTCCTCCTATATCTCGGCCTACTAATCTTCAACCCCAAGATGTCGTTATAAACAAGGTAAGAGAATGTGCAACACAAGAAACAACTAAGCATTTTTCTTCTAATAAAATGAGTCACAAACTACCCAAAGGAACTACTAGCATGCTAGTAATAATGAGCCATAAATCAAGAGCAAGATAACAAGTAAATGGTGGTAATAACAAAGTGGGTTTAGAGTTATATAACCCACCTCAAAGATCACCACCAAGTTCCAAGATCCAAGGTTAATCTCCAAGCTTCATGAGATCAAGGTAGAAGAAGATCCTCCAAGATCTATCTCCACAACACCTCCAAGAAGGAAGATAGAACCAAGGTTAAGAGAGAGAAAGAGAGGGGAAAAAGAAGCAACTAAGGCCCATGGCCGATAAGAAGAAAGAATGAGAGAAAGAAGCTAAGGATCATATCTTACCAAGGTAGGAGGTGAAAGGAGAACATCACAAGCTTAGGATCGTCCACCAAGCTCCAAGGGAGAACACCCCATAAGCTCCAGATCGTCCACCAAGAAAGAGGAAAGCAAAGATGGCCAAAGGATTCTCTTGCATGGAGAGAAAGAAGTATATATACAAGAGAGAACAAGGAAAGGTGTCACCACCAAGGGACCCTAGATGACACATGTCCACGAGGAAAGATACACATGCAACACCATGTAACAAGGTGAAAAGCACCATGCCTTGCCCATTAAGCCTCTTTCCTAGGTCAAGGATGATATACACCTCCTCCCTTCAAAAATCGATAAGAATGAAACCCTAGAGCCACAAAATGATATGGTGTATCTAGAGACACCACAAAATGATACAAGGCATCCTCAAGGCACCCCCAAACCGATATGGTGTCCCTCAAGACAACCACAAACTGATACAAGATCTCTTCAAGGCTCTCAAGCCTAATACAACACTCCTAGGTGTAAGATACACCTCAAACATGAGTGCAAAAAATCACCAAGGATGTCACCACTCAACCAAAGCTCAACCAAGGTGTCCATCTCTTTCTCACTCCTCTATATGATTCCAAGAGAGAGAAGAAACACACTAGAGGTGGAAAATTTTCACATCAACACTTATCCTAGTTAAATTGCAATTTGCACCAAAACCTCTCCATAAAACATAAACATCAAGCAAACAAGCTCAAACAAGAGACTCAAGCCTCCAACATACCCTAATTAAATCTCATATGATTAGAGCAAGGAGCTAAGCAATATACTTAAGCAAAACAAACAAGGTTATCCCAAAATATGGGTCAGGGTCCTTACAAGCCATAAACCCCTAAAAGGGATTTTGCCCCCAAAATCCTAAGAGAAAAGGGAAGGGTACTTCCTCCTCATCTCTTCCTCAAGCTCCCACGTGGCTTCCTCAACACCACGGTAATGGCAAAGAACTTTCACAAGCACAAGGTACTTCCTCTTCAACTTCTATACCCTCTGATCAAGGATCAACATTGGACCTTCTACATAGGTCACACCTTCATCAAGCTCTACCTCTACTAGCTGTAAAACTGACTTTGTATCTAGATGACACTTTCTCAACATACTAACATGAAACACTGGATGTAACATGTGCAACTCATGTGGAAACTCCAACCGATAAGCCATCTTCCCAACACACGCCGGAACTGGGTAAGGTCCCATATACCTGGGAGCCAACTTACCCTTCTTCCCAAACCTCAAAACACCCTTTCCAAGGAGAGACTTTTAGATATACCTTGTCTCCCACTTGGAACTCCAAGGGTCTACGACAATTATCTGCTTATGACTTTTGTCTGTCTTGTATAACCTTCAACTATTGTTGTATCACTTTCATCTTCTCTGTTGTCTACTGCACGAGCTCAGGGCCAAGAAGTTGATACTCACCTACCTCATACCAACACAATGGAGATCTGCAATGTCTCCCATACAATGCTTTATAAGGTGCCATGTTAATACTACTCTGATATTTTTTGTTGTAGGCGAACCCTATCAAACTGAGGTGTACATCCCAACTTCCTAAAAACTGAAGAACACATGCCCTCAACAGATCCTACAAGGTCTGAATGGTCCTTTTAGACTGACCATCTGTCTGTGGGTGGAAAGAAATACTGAACTTCAATCACGTACCCAAAGTTGTGCGCAGTCGCTCCCAAAAGTGACTCATGAACTGAGGACCTCTGTTAGACACGATAGTAGCTGGAACACCGTGCAAATACACTATCTCATCAACATAGACTTGGGCAAGCTTCTATGCTGTGAATTTTGTCTTCATGGGAAGGAAATGCATTGACTTGGTCAACCTGTCAATGATTACCCAAATGGAATTATAACCTTTGGTTGTCCTAGGCAGACCAACCACAAAGTCCATAGTTACATGATCCCATTTCCACTAAGGTATAGGCAACGATTGCAACATTCCTATAGACTTTTGGTGTTCACCTTTGACTTGTTGACATACTGTACATCTTGCGACGAACTCAGCTACATATTTCTTCAAGCCTAGCCACCAATGCATATCCTTCAGATTGTGGTACATCTTGGTACTACATGGGTGCATAGCATACATAGATGTATGATCCTCTTCCAACACCATCCTCCTTAGGTTATCCGAATCAATAACCACTTCCTATTATGATAATAAACTATCCCATCTTCTGTCTCATGAAAACCATCATGCTTCTCACTGCAAAACTCTAATCTAATATGTTGTGTCACATTATATGTCTGTTGAGCTTCTCTAATATGCTATCTCAGCATAGGCTTCACTTGTAACTATGCCAACAAACTGGCTAACAAGGAGACTTATAACTTAACATTCATTTGATATAAGGAGACCAACATGTCTTGCTTGGGACACAACAAAGAACTCAATTGACCTTTATTCATGGGTGAGGATGAAGACTTCCTGCTCAATGTACTACAACATTCACCTTTCTTGGGTGATAATCAATCATGCAGTCGTAGTCTTTTATCAACTCCATCCAATGACATTGCCTCATGTTCAACTCTTACTACGAAAAGATATAATTCAAGTGGGAGAACCCATTATACTAAACGTGATTACTCAAAACATATAAAACAATCAATCACTAATTAATCACATACCCAAAAATATAGGTAAATCAAAATTGATTTCAATATCAACACCCGCTCAGAAACATTTGAATATGATCCCAACATCTTTCTTGTATCCATACTATGCCAAGAATTTGATACAAATTATTCTATCTCCTTAGCCACAACATATATACACAGGAGAAAAATATTCATATATGCCACACAAACAAGCATTAACATGCTAACAAAAGTTTGATTTGCTTGAAACACCATATACAAACTTTTATAGCCCGGACCTGAGAGTACATGGACGACTCTAGGACACACTAGACATCTAATCAACTTTCTCAAGGATTCATTACTACATCTCCTCTTTACTTCCATGATTATTCTATTGCCATCACTGTTGATTACCTAAAATATGTGGCGAACTACAAGGGTAAGACCAATGTCCCAGCAAGAGATATAACCTCCAACAATGCTTATTGATCACAACATTTTAAGTAGTTTAAACAGTTTAAGCAGTATAATCAGATATAACAAATATGCTCAATAACAAGGATGATTGATAGAATACATAAAGGAGTAGATAATAATTATCATCATTAGCCATACTATCACCCTTTATCTTGTTAACAATATAAGCAATTCAGTAGCATATGCATATCTAGCATCATGAGCAAGTCTAGTAACATAGAATCTATATCATTATGAATAAGTCTAGCCACATAAGCATAGCTGACAACATTAGCATGTCTAATAAGTCAAACATATTAACATCATAAGAAGAGCTAACAACATAAGCACAACTATCTGCATAAGCATGATTAGTAGTAAATTGCATCTCTAGTAACAAAGGCATGGCTAGCATGCTAAACATAACTAACAACATGAGATATCTAGCATCATGATTATAATCAGCATTAGAAGTATAGTTATCAACATATGCAGGGCTATTGTATGTATGCATCTACAATCTTAAGCATATCCAAAACATAAGTATATCTACTACCTCTTAATTGCACTAAGCATCATCTTTATATAAGGATAACAAATAAGGGTTATCATCCAATGTGAAACGTCGTGTATAATCCTAAACAAACATGCTACACTACTGTATTACATCTTTTATTACGTCATGTGGAATTTGAGGATACCACTCAAAATCCAACTGACCACTGCTAAGTCAAAATTAGTGCCATACAAGATCTAGGAAGAGCTTGACTCCTAAGATATTCTCCGCCCCGGATCAATACGGTTCCGCCACTACGACACATAAGGCCAAGATGCTAATATCCTAGTCTGTCCTTGGTACAGGTTACGACACTAGTGAAAGGAGGTGGGTACGCATACCCTACCATTCGAGGTACAACCACAGTTGTCCTCCAATCTCGTCACATATATAATCACATCAGATGTATGAGGCATGACCATAGCCATCCTCCACAACCTGCAATGTGGATGAAAAGGATATATCCTCAACATGCCACCCCCACATACTCAACATTATGCACTCTAAGTTTCCCTTAGGAATACTCATTTCATCATCTGGCAAGTTTTGACACTCAGATGGATCTATGGCACAGGGCATTACATGATTAGAGTTTCACTTGATTAATTATGCCAATTGGGTGAATTAAGGCTGCATCAAACAAGTGGACATACAAACCCTAATTCACTTCTAACAAGCATATAAATATCACAAATTCAAAAGATATAAAATGTGTGAAACATAATTTCTCATCTCATCATCACATGGTACTATTCACTTGCCATTCACGAGGCTGCACTAGTCAGCATACTATCACAAGATATAAATCCTTTTCATGATATCACAGGGTATCAACCCTTATCAACACAAGAGGATTACACCTCATTCAGGGCTCAACCATGCCTAAAGGTCATTAAGACCATCATATTATTCCCCGTAAGATCATCATTATCTTTCTATGACTTATAATAAGGCTTAACAACATCACTTACATATAATACACCAGATCAGCACAATATTGCATTAATGAGCTAGGAGATATTCATAAACAATCATAGCAGGGTTATAATAACATTAAGAACATTCCTTTATTACATCAAAATGCAAGGAATCTAGATATGATTAGCATTCATCATATTCATAATACACATGTTTAGCATAAGAAAGTATCAACCATGTGGCTATGATAACCACAAATTAACACATTAAGGTTATGATCATGTTAAGGAGTTTATTCCACCATCATTCCATCATATAAGAAAGTTAAACATGAATACTCCTCTTTATCTATTTGCATTAGAGTTAGGTTCAACATGATAAATTATATCAATGTTTCTAATCAACACTTATACCCAAACCCTAACTCACGGCATCCCCATTGGATCATGGATGCATAAGGTGAAGCATCATCATCACATTCCATACTATTCTCAAGTATGAACCCACACATAAATCAAGGTGTAACCATCGGGGTATAGTATACTAGGGTTTCAACAATAGTAACATAGTACTCCATGATTTTATTAGTCATTCAATGACTATTCATACCCAATTACCATCATTTCATTATATTAAAGCTAGGTATAACAAGATATACCTCATTAGGGTTACATATCAACATAATATGGTTATCATCCCTTCTATTCATATGAGTGGATAGGTAAGACTGCCTTATTAATGGTAACCCTCCATTTGTTCCATCATCATTCAACCAATATCACCATACCACAATGTCACCCAGAACCATTGGATATTTAAAAGGTAAGACCATTGGTTGTTTACATAAGTAAACACCTTGGATAAACCACCTATGAAGCCCTTGATTTGTTCTCTAGAAAGAGTCACCATCTAACCCTAGACATCCCTTGATTAACAACACAAAACGTTCCATTGAGAGTAAGATAAAACCCACAATTGACTGTTCAGTTAAAAGAAGCCATCCATTGTAAAAAAGTAAGCTCCTTAAGTTGATCATATAGAGGAAACTATATAAATCACATTATTAGGACTGACATATTACATTAGCCATCATTCCACTTTATTTAAGGAATAAACATTAGATCTTGACCATTGGGTCAAGTTCATGTGTTAAACCCATTAATTACACTATAGGTCCGACCATTGCATTAAGTGACCCAAGAAACCATTGGTCTAAGGATTAATTGATGCTAGAACTATATGATTAACAAACCATAGGTTTTGGATACCTTACCATTAAGTCACCATAGGTTGTTAGATCAGCACTATATTCATTAATCACCCTTGAATATCATACTAATATCACCATTGATTGATAGCATCATTAGGGTACTTGGTGGTTAATCACTAAGCTTCTAATTAGGACAACACTTAACCTAAAGGGTGAATGTCAGTTGACACCCTTGGTCACCACCTTCAGTTGTCATGAAGACAACACCATCGGATGTTGCAATGGTACCACCATTGAGTCATGTGTTCATTGAAGAAATCAACTTTAAACCCTAAAATTGACCATTGGTTGATAGGTTCTTAGTAACATAGGTTGTAAAACCAACCTGATCAAAGTCATATTACACCTTAGGAATAACTTACACATGATCACATGTTCATCTAGAACTAAAATCAGAATAGGGAACATTATAAAAATCAAAATCCAAGTCAAGCATAGCTTTTTAGTGCATGGATCATCATTTAAAAGTAAGAACATGAGTTAGCAAGCTTACGGTAAGCAATAAATGTGGAGCAAGTTATAAAAATTGTCTATAATTATAATATGAAACCCCAAATAGAAGAAAACTTGAGCAGGTAGGATAGAAAATCCAAACATAATTTGTGAACTCGTCCATCTAGCACCTTTCTTCATCAAATGAGTAAACCCTAAGCATAAGGAGCAAGAAAGGTAGGGTTTTAAAGCTTTAGAGAAATTGATACCATGGAAAAGCAAGGTTACAACCTAGAGAAAGGTAGGAGGAAGGATAAAAAATAAATAAACAGAGGAAATAAGGGGATTCTTACTCTTTTAGGTCAAGATCACTAGAAGGAAGCTTTTCAAACCCAAAAAGGAAGTCAATTGCAACCCTAGATTCTTTTTCCAAGAAGATCCCCTCTTTCTTATTCCTTGGATAGGAATTCATAGTAGAAATGAGGGAGAATGAGGTTCATAGAAGGAGGGAATTTGTGGAGAGAAAATGGATCATTTTTGTGCTTAGGGATAAGTATATGAAACTTTAAGATAAAGAAAAAGAAAAAGTTGAAGTTCTAGTATCTTTCCAAGTGTCCATGGCATTAAACTATTAAGAATATACAAGCACACACACAATAAGATCCATCACTATACATAGAGACATGCTTATCCCTCGTTTCTTTAATTTCCAAGCAAAACAAACATTTCATTAGTTGATTGCTACTAAGGTAGCTCACCCATGACGGGGTAAACCCTAAAATACCCTAGGAGTAAACACCTTCAAACCAAGGTTTAAATAGGTGACCTATGGATCAAAAAGCTCAAGAATTATGATATAATATCCAAGTAACATAATGCAAGTGATAAATTGCAAATAAAACCTCTCAATTTGTAAAATTGTAGAAGAGTCCAAAATGTGCACAAAATTGCATAACTTGCTCAAACAGTGTCCAAATTGGACCAAATTCGAAACTTAAGCTTGTAATATGATTTAAAAGCATATAACAAGGTTATATTAGGGTTATAATAATTCAATTATAATAATTAATCTTGTTCAACTCATTAAACAAGTTTAGGGGCCTTACAACTATAAAGCCCTAACAGGGATTTCACCCCCAAAATCCAAAGTAAACAAAGATGGGTACTTACTTTGCACCTCATCCTATTACCTTCACCTGGTTACTTGCATATCATGGTGATGTCACATCATTCATACATATCTCATCTTGGGTCAACACAAAAAACCCAACATAAGAAGACATTTACAAATATGGAATGTAGAAACTTATTGTGCCACCTGTACAAATCTAATAGTAACTTTTAACTTTAAATTCTAGCTATCATCCTAAAATTATATATTGTATAAACAAACCATCTATCCTTGATAGTGGTCTTGCCTAGCTATCACTATACCATACACAACATTATAGAGTCAGTTTTGTTTTTCCTTCCAAACAACATTTATAGGATCATCATCAACTCTCTCTCTCTCTACGGGAGAGGCATGCTTGGAAGGTTCATTTAATAAATATCTCCAACCTTCACATATTTCTCATACTGTTGATACATCTTGGATACTAGGATTCATTACCTTGGTATCCACCTCATGTGTTATAAGGAATTCACATCCTTATACCATCTACTTTTACCAGCATAACAAATATCAAGACATATAAGAGGAGTCTTCCTAATTATTGGAAGGCTCAAAAGAAAAATCATCACAAACTTTATGATCTTGGAACCATAGTCCAAACAACCTTCTGCTATAAATCCAACCAACCTCGTGTTTACAATGAATCCACACATACCAAGTGGCAATGATCCACTTGAAAGATGTGCCCTATAAAGGAAAGACACAAAGTGAAACACACTTCTCATACCATAGTAGTATTTTTCAAGGGTCACTAGAAAAAAGGTAACCAATTCTATTTTCATTATGAAAGTTACAGCTTCTTATGTATCATTTTATCCTTTTCATTTTGGGTTCCTTGCCATTCGCATAGGAATCATCATGATTAACATATCTCATTACTCCTTTATTGATGACTATTTATCTCACTAGTGTATGTTCTCTTATTTTATTATGTTTTTCAACCACTTATCAACAGGTAAATCATCATATTCTTCATTTTCTTCATTAAATAGAGATCATCTCCCTTGATTTATTTCACATGCCATGTTGATCTGACATTAGCAATTTCTTACACACATAGGTTGGTCTGAGATTAACTCAGGTTCCACCTTATTCCTTTGTCATTGTTCCCATTCATCTTCTCATTTTGTACTTATTATATAGTATTCTCTCCATCTTATGTGAATTTCATACCTTAAATCACTTTATAAGCATAGAATTATCTGTCTTTTACTTTATAATCTTCTTGAATCACATCTTCAAGAACTCCTCTTTTACTTATTTGTATTTGGATTTAGATTTCATGGTGTTATATCTTTCTCTTATAGTTACCAAACATTCAAATTTTGATAAATAATGATGTAATTTTCATCTTCCCTAGAGGTAACATTGAGTTATTGATAACACCCATTTTATGGCCATTTGTAGCCTACATTTCATTGTCACAACTGCCCTCTAAACTGTTTTTCTTTTCAATTTTGTCTTGTTATTGCGCAAAAATAACCTGCACTACACCCCTGACTTTGTTCCCATCTTTTGTACAGATTTTCCCTATTTCCACCTAAAGTCCGCAAAAGGCCTGTCCCGACCTATCTACAATGTGCACCTGCATCGACCCTTCTACTGGTCACCCGACACGCACAGTTACCCATCGCGATCGTTGCCCGATATGGCAGCAACCTGACACGGTCGTGTCGCGCGAGGAGGCTCTCGACGGGCGGTACACTACCTACCCGACAGAGAGATTTGCCCGCCACGACTGGTTAGTCTGACATGGGTGTGTTGTGCGATACAAGTCACTCATCGGAAGCGGCTGCCCGCCAAGGTACCCCGATATGTTCACAACCCGACACACGAAAACCTGCCATACCATACGATGCGCATGTGCCGATCATCCCCGAGGCCACATAAACGGAGTCGATGAAGGACACGTGGCCCCACAAGAACCGCAACCTCTACCAGTTGCTGCCTATGAATAGCAGCTAAAAGACTTTGATGGGACGGGTCGGAACCTTGTGAAATCTAACTTTGGAAAGCATCTGGAGCTAGTGCGTCGGGTCCCAAGGTGTGTCAGGCGACACTAGGTAAGCACACCCCCAACCTGAGAGGGGCGGGAGTGGTTCACTTAGAACCCGTCCTGGTAGCCGCAGCAGCCCGATACGACCAAGAAGGCCTCCCAGTGTGTTGGGTTCCTAGATGGGCTTCAACCCGAGATGGCTCGCCCCCTACACCTGATACAAGGAACCCAAGAACCTAACCCATCTCTAACCCGACATGATACTGAACCCGATACAGACCCATCGTTAGGGTGTGTTGCCTGATAGGGTGGCTGCCTGACATGACTGTATCGGGTAGAGATCCCTGACCGATACGCCAGACCGTCATAGTATGTTGCCCGACACATCGGCTGCCCGACACTGGCATATTGGGTAGAGCTCCCGCCCAATATCAGGTTAGTGGCACCTTAGGGGTCTGCTATTGTATATCGACCTCCCACATCAAGGAGGCTGATACCTATCTTCCCTTTTCAGCATTTACTTTCATTTATTACGCATTGTAACTGAACCCTTTTTACACAATGTCTATGCTTATAGAATCTCTGGAATTTAATACATGTTGTTTTGTGTTTGGTTCCCTTTTGTTGGATGATTTCTTATATAGCATCTGAGCTCTAGCTTGTATGTTTGGATCATGTTTTGACTAGCTATCGAACTGTGTTTCCCATTTCAACTCCTTTGAGAGAAGGATGTTGTAACTCTAGAGCTTGGTCCGATCTAGGAGTACGTGAGTACCCAGGGTCGGGACTACTTCAGGTTGCCTTCCCACTCCAACCTGTGTCCATTACCTTTGAGAGAGTGTGTTGGCATTTAGTTGGAGGTACCCTCTTTGAGAGAAGAGGGTGCTGTATGTTTTCTACTGCCGCTTGTTATTCCTAAGTTTTCTTCCTTCCTGCCTTGCCTTAACAATAGTTTTAACTCCCCAGAAGTTGTTGCACAAAACTCCTAAAAATTTCTAAAACCCTAAAACCATCTTCTTTCTTGTAACTCCATTTGGAGATATCCTTTTAGTGTAATTTCTTTACAGTGCTTTCTTGTTACAACCAAGCCTATCCTTTTACCTACGTGATGTGCTTAGACAAGTGAAACTCAAGTTCTGAAGCATCATTCTTCCTATCCCTGTGTTTGACCCCGAACTACTTCAACCATGTGCTAGTTGTAGGTGTCTTAAACATTTAGGTATTATAAATTTCTAAAGTCTGATAACCTAGACATGATTCCTTTCTTGGACCCACGTTTAAGGATCGTCAACTTTTTGGTGTCGTTGCCGGGGATAGGCAAAGAAAACCATTCTATGAACTTTAGTTTTGCTTGCACTTTGCCAAAACTTTGTACATATGCATATAATACTGCACTGCACATAATATTTACTTTTCATAATTTATACAACGCTCTTACACCTTTGTTTCTTTCCAGGTACTCCTTTCTTTCTTTCTAGGTCATCCAAGCTTTTGAGAAGTCATGGCTGACCAAGCCCCTAAAGCTCTCTCTCTTCACTTGTTCGTTCAAGTTCGAGCTAATGAATAGAGAAACCCAGTTGTAACACAGCCTCTGAACGTCACCAACTTCAAACTGAAGCCCTCCTTTCTTCAACTCCTGTAGCATAACAGGTTCGATGGAAACACCTCTGAGGAGAACCCATATAATCATCTAACAACTTTCAAGAGGACGTGCAACACCTTTAAGATCAACAGAGTCCTGCTGATGCATATCTACATCCAGTGCTTCCCATTCTCGCTGAGGGACAAGGCACTAGAGTGGTACACCGACTTATAAGATGGGAGACTCCCTGATTGGGAGCATCTTTCCAATGCTCTTATCACCAAATTCTTCCCCATCGAGAGGACCATCAAATGTCAAAACAAGATCACGAGGTATTCCTAGAAGACTTCATAGAATCTTCATGAGACTTGGGAAAGATTCCAGAGCTACCAGCGTGAATGCCCACATCATGGTTTTTCGGAATTAAAGCTCATCACCACGTTTTACAATGGGGTGTGCCCCGCTGAGAGGAAGTCCTTGAATGTTGCCGCTGGCAGCGCTTTCTTGGGACTTAGTGCCCAAAGAGCCAGGGAGATTATTGAAAATATGGCTATGAACCAACAAGACAGAGAATACGACCAAGAGTCGCTAAGTCACACTACTCTAGGTGAGTCTAAGGCTATGGAGGCCCTTACAGCCAAGCTTGACAAGATGATGATAGATGTACAGTCCCTCAAGGAGCAAGGTTACAAAGGGAAGGTTCGATAAGAGGTCGTGAAGAGTTGTGTCACCTGTGGAGAGCTCAACCACATGTCATATTTCTGTCCACACACCGCATCCCAAGAAGATCTCGAAGGAGACTTTATAGAGAATGTGAGTTTTGTTCAATACCGACAACCGGACCACCCTAGTTTCTGTTATGGGAACACCAGTGATGTTGAGAACTCTCACCAGTTGGTGAGTGGGAAACCTTCGAGAGGACCATCAAATCAGCAACAACAGACAGGGTTCCAGTAGCAAAGGGACTTCCAACAAAATCAGCAGCCACGACCATCTTTGACGACAGAATTTATGTCCTTCACCAAGAGATAGAATGACATCAATGAAAAGATGCACAAGAGATCAGTGGATAGCACGACTCTGCTCAAACTAATGCAACAACAGATGGGTGGTTTTTCTACCCAGATAGGGGAGCTCCATCAGCATAACAAACAGATTGATCAGTAGCTGGCAAGCCTCACCCAATCCCTCAACCATCAGGTGGGGCATTTCCCCTCCAATACTGAAGCCAACCCACGAGGACATGAGACGGCAAAAATAGTCGTTCTAAGTTCAGGAACGATTGTATCACCACCCGTTGAGAAGACAGTAACATCAACAACAACACCTGTCAAAGGAGTTAGCACATAGGTTGTTGAGGAAGAAGTTCCACAGAAGTCAAAGAAAGTAGTCAAAGACAAGGTTAACCACGTCTCTTTTGAAGAGCGCCCAGATAAGTACGCACCCCGTGTACCATTCCCACTGAAGCTGGTAAAAGCTGAGCTGAAGAAGAGGTATGAAAAGTTTATGGCCGCTATAAAGAAGTTGCATGTGGACGTCCCATTCCTAGATGCCATTGAAGAAATGCCTACTTATGCCAAGTTCCTAAAGGACCTGATAACAAGAAAAAGGAAAGGACAAGATGTGGAGACTGTGAAGCTCGCCAAGATGTCTAGTTCTTTCATCAAAACCAATACACCTTTGAAGAAGAAGGACCTAGGGGCCTTCATAATCCCCTTTCAAGTTGGAGATAATGTAATCTCGGAAAGGTCTAGCAAACCTAGGAGCTAGCATCAGTCGGATGCCTCTATCCCTTGCCAAGAGAGTGGGGCTCACCGATATGGTAAACACCAACATGAGGATACAACTGGCTGACCATACCTTCACTTAGCCAGTTGGTGTCGTAGAAGATGTGCCCATCCGAGTGGGACGCTTCTTTATTCCTTATGATATTGTTTTGATCGACACCATAGAAGATCCGAGCTGCCCTATCATTTTCAGGCGACCCTTCCTTGCGACTGGCCATGCTCTTATCGATGTCGAGGCGGGAATGATTATGATCCATGTTGGAGGAGATCACATCGACTTCAACATCAGTGATTGTATGAGGCCCCCCTTGTTCTTTGAATCCTCTTACTTTTTTTAGCACTATCGGCAGTTATGCGATGAAGTACAGGAAGAGACGGCCATGGTAGATCCTTTGATGCACACCTTAACTAGTGAGTTACGAGAGATCAATGATCCTGAGGTTAGGGAATTGTTGGCCTATTTGGATATTGAAGAAGTGATTGAGGATGAAGATCCTATTGAGACAATTAGATATGCCACTCTCCGAGAATCCCCTACTGAAGAATAGAAAAAGGAAGTCCCACCAGAGCTAAAAGTATTGCCAAAAGGCCTTGACTATCATTTTATGGATCAAGAGAAGACACACTCGGTAATCATCAACTCAGAGTTGACAGATTGCCAGAAAGACCAACTGCTCAAAGAGTTAAGGTTGTGGAGGAAAGCCTTGGGCTACACAATCAGGGACTTGAGAGGGATAAGCCCTTCGGTGTGCATGCATTAGATCCATCTGGGAGAGGACTCCCGGCCATATGCCCAGCCACAAAGAAAGCTGAATGAAAAGCTTCATGAAGTTTTCAACAAAGTAGTTAAGCTCTGAGACGTTGGAATTATCTACGCTATCAGTGACAGCACGTGGGTGAGTCCAATCCAAGTAGTTCCCAAAAAGGGAGGGATGACCTTGGTCAAGGGAAATGACGAAGTCGAGGTGGCCACCAAGATGGTCATTGGATGGCAGATGTGTATAGATTATCAGAAACTTAAAACCGCCACCCGCAAGGACCATTTCCCTCTTCCTTTCATCGATCAGATGCTGGAATGCCTGGCCCATCATTCCTACTTCTGCTGGCTGGACGGATACTTGGGTTTATACCAGATCCCCATCCACCCTGATAACCAGGAGAAGATGACTTTCACTTGCATCTATGGAACTTTTTCCTTTAGAAGAATGCCCTTTGGGCTCTGTAACGTACCTGCTACCTTCCATAGGTGTATGAATGCCATTTTTGCATATTTTCTCGAAGATAAGATGGAAGTGTTCATGGATGATTTTAGCGTCTATGGCTGCTCGTTTGATGACTGTCTGAACAATCTGTCCCTCATAATGAGAAGATTTGAAGAGCATAGCCTCACCCTCAAATGGGAAAAATGCCATTTTATGGTACAAGAGAGGATTGTTCTCGGACACAAGGTGTCAAGTAAAGGTATTGAAGTCGATCCATCCAAGGTTGAGGCGATAGCTAAGCTCCCACCGCCTACTTCAGTTACAGACGTTCGTAGTTTTTTGGGTCATGCCGGTTACTACCGATGGTTTATAAAGGATTTTTCAAGGATAGCCAAGCCTCTCTCTAACCTTCTGGTAAAAGATGTAAAATTTGACTTCACATAGGAGTGCATGAAGGCATTCTTAAATCTAAAGGGAACTTTAATATCTGCATCAATTCTCTAGTCCCCTGATTGGAGTCTTCCATTCAAAATTATGTGTGATGCCAGTGATTTTGCTATAGGAGCTGTACTCAGCCAAAAGAGAGACAAGAAGCATCATGTTATCTTTTATGTGAGCAAGACCCTAGATGAGGCTCAGTAGAATTACACGACCACAAAGAAAGAAATGCTAGCTATCATGTATGCCTTTGACAAGTTTAGGTCTTACCTCATGGGTTCGAAGGTGGCTATTCACACCGACTATAGGGCTATTAAATATCTAATGCATAAGAAGGATGCAAAGTCCAGACTGCTACGTTGGGCACTATTGTTACAAGAGTTTGACCATGAAATCAAAGACAAGAAGGGCTCAGAGAATGTGGTTGCATACCATCTTTCCAGGATTCAGGTGTAAGATGATCACCCACTACCCATCAATGAAAGCTACCCCGACGAATCCATCTACTCAGCCTAGTCAGCAGACCCTGAGGGGCCATGGTATGCAGATTTCTGCAACTACTTGGCATGTAAGAAGCTTCCCCAGATATGTCTCATAATTAGAAGAAGTTCTTCTCTGATTTAAAGAACTATTATTGGGATGATCCCTTATTGTTCAGGCATTGTGCCGACATGTTATATAGAAGATGCATACCAGAAGAGGAAGCTTCAAAATTTTTTTTCGAATGTCACTCCTCTCCTTATGGAGGACATCTCGGAGGTGAGAGGATAGCTACCAAGGTGATACAATCTAGTTTCTATTGGCCGACCTTGTTCAAGGATGCTCACGCTTTTTTAAAGTCTTGCAACGAATGACAGCGAATTGGGAACATCTCCCGTCGTAATAAGATGCCACTATCAGATTGAAGTTGAAATTTTCAATGTATGGGGTATTGACTATATGGGACCATTCCCCTCATCCTACAGTTTCAAGTACATTTTCGTCACAGTCAACTATGTCTCGAAGTGGGTAGAACCTATACCCACTGCAACATGTGATGCAAGGGCAGTAATCAAGCTCTTTACCAAGACTATCTTTCCAAGGTTTGGAGTTCCAAGGACCATCATTAGTGATGGCGTCTCTCACTTTGCGAAAAGATAGTTTGAATTGCTTCTATGTAAGTATGACGTCCGCCACAAGGTTGCAACTCCATATCACCCACAGACATTGGGACAGGTGGAGGTCTCCAATCGGCAGATAAAGCAGATTTTAGAAAAGATAGTTGGCAAGTCCCGTGAGGACTGGTCAGCTAAGCTAGATGATGCTTTGTGGGCATATTGAACCGCTTTTAAAACACCACTGGATACTACACCTTATCACTTGATCTATGGAAAAGCCTAACATCTTTCTTTTGAATTGGAGCACAACGCATTCTAGGCAATCAAGCAGCTTAATATGGACCAGACGCTGCTGGAAAGAAAAGATTTCTTCAGCTCCAGGAGCTTGAAGAATTGAGACTCCATGCATATGAAAATGCCAGGATTTACAAGCAAAGAACCAAGATCTGGCATGACGCCCATCTGAATAAAAAGGACGTCAACGAAGGTGATAAAGTTCTGTTATTTAAATCCTCTATCCATCTTTTTCCAGGAAAGTTGCAGAGTAGATGGTCTGAACCCTTCATTGTGGCAAATATTTATCCATCAGGGATGATGGAATTGTATGACAAAGACGATCCGACAAAGGTCTTTCCAGTGAACGAGCATAAAGTCAAGAGGTTTTACGAAGATGAAGCATTCGTGAGAAGGTCAGAGATAACCCTGCAGGACGTTGAGGCAATGGCCGAAGGATCAGAGTAGAAGTATCTGAAGCATGTCGAGCTGACGACAGAAACTACAACGCTCTTCGGGAGGCAGCCCAAATTTTTTAGCATATGATGTTATTTCTTTTCATGCAGAAAAACTTTACAAACATTATAATTGTAATAAGGCCCAAGTCAATGCATGCGCCACGTGCACAGACCCTCTCATTTTATGGGCCACCAACTTAGTTTGTAAGGCTTTGATGAGTAATATTGTCTGAGGCTGGAAGTCTTCCCTTTTGGCCAATGATGTTTTACCCATCAACACTTTTCTTTAGTTTTATACCCTCGATTTGCCTTATCTTTGAGTGTGTTAGGCATGTATAGATTATTGCCCTTTTATTTTTGACCCGACATCCCTTTTGTCTGGCCATATCGGCCATCCTCCCGAACTAACCATATCGGGCGACACCATCAACGCTCTCCTTTCATTTTTGGCCTTTATCTTTTCTCTAAGTTTTACTCTTCTAGAGTCTGTATCGAGCATGTTCAGACCTTTCTACCTTGCATGACATGCACTATTCTGCCTTTTAATCGTATCGGGCAAGTGACGAGTGCTCACGTGTTGCACGGTACCGGGCATTGTATTGCGCAATACACATATCGGGCAACAAATCGCACGTCGTGCGACATGGGTGACGTGAGGCTTGCTTAAGAGGCCAAATGGACCCTTTACATGACGGGATTAGACTGATTTTTCGACATCTCGGGAATGATTTGCCTCCTCGCGTGACACGTGCCCCCACTTTTACCTGTTTTACCCCGCTCAACATGGCTATATATAGTAATAGGGATTTAACCATGTCGGGCACCTGATTTCACTTTTTACCTACTCTTGTATCATGCAAACTCACATTTACTCCAGCTCTCATGTCGGCCAGTTCCTTCGTGATACCCGTGTCGCACACCAACCTTCCACCTGATACAGGTATAACACGATACACCTATCGCACAGTTTTATCACTCGTGTCGCGCATGGTATCGACTAACTTGTATCGCACAGTCGAATCTGTATCACGCGACACACCATTTCAGGCAACAACTTGTATCGTGCGGTCGAACTTACATTGGGCGATATACCGTATTTTGATTGTACGGGCGACATGACCATGTCGGGCAGTCAGTTTCGGATCGGGCGATATGTGTCTGGGACTGCCGCACGATATGTAACCGATTTGAATCGTATCGACTTCCAAATCTCCACCGAGTGACACGAGTATCCCACAACACCTGTATTGGGCATCCATATTGGGCACATGTTTTGAGCAAGGTTTGTCTAGCAAACTATATCGGTCAGCGCTGTCGGCCAGATCCTATCAAGCAATGAGACACATTTACCCGCCCGATATCGACTCACTTGTGTCAGGATTCCTTCAGTTTTTGACTGATATCAAGTATCACCTACCTTGTATCGGGCAACATGGCTCTTTTGGTCTGCCACCCGATATCGGGTAGCGTGACCCATTCAGTGATCTCATTACTTACTATATTCTTGTTTGATAATTACAAAAATGTCCCACACCAAGCAAACTATCATCCAAGTAGATGAGCATGGCCGGAGGATCAACCCTGAGGCCACAGCTGAAGCGACCACAGCTGGGCAGAAGCACCCAAACCCCGATGTAGCGGGGTCATCTGAGGCAGAGAAGCAGCCCAGGAGAGAAGCTGTGGCAGCCCCAGCAACAACGGCGGAACCCCTATCCCACTCCCCAGGCCGGTTTGTGCCCCGGGATGCAGCGCAACAGAAACGATACATCGAGCTGCCAGCCAAGATCTATCAGCCAACCCGGTTCTACCACCAACCTTCCTTCCACCAGCTCAGCATCTTCAATAGGCTCGACAATGTCTTTGGAGCTACCGGGATGAAAAACATATGCTTCAGCTTCTCCAGGTCGTACGCTAAACTCACCAAGGAGTTCATGTCCTCACTCCGCCAGGTGCAGAACAAGCCGTACAAAGTCGAAAGATTCAGAGGAGTAGATAGGTTGTAGGGCCGGCTATACAACGTTGAGCATGACATTTCTGAGAAGTTGCTCAACGAAATCTTCTCTTCCACCAAAATTGAGAAAGAGATGCTGAACAACGGTGCTAAGATTGGAAAAGTCGACGGTTTCAACCCGGTCAACCTCTGGAAGAAGTTGACCGGCGAATCATCATACAAGCCGGGGAGAAAGGTGGCAGCTATCCACTCTTTCTTCTAGAGGATCATCCACAAGATAGTGGCATACCTCCTGTTCAAAAAATATGAAACGAGCAACCTCTACACCGAAGAACTCCATCTCATGTGGTATGTGATGGAGGGAAAGGTGATCAATGTGGGGCGCTTTATGTTGAGCCGGCTCCACCCAATAAAAGATGCCACCAAGGAGTATTGCATGGATGACATCATCAATCTGATCGCGGTAGGGTTGGGATACCCAATGGAGCCATGCATCCTGTCGAGAACTTAAGGTGACGACAAGATTGACCTGAAGTTCCTGCAACGAGCCAACATAATGAAGAAGGAGGGCCGCCGCTACTTTCACAGATTCGCAAGAACTTCTACTCTATTGCCCCTCCTGCTCTACACCAACTACGATGTAGAGAAGCTGGTGTTCATGTCAGCGAAGGTCAAAGCCCTGCTGAATCAGATGGTCGAGGGTGCTTGCACTGCTAGCATAACCTTCCAACAAGCAAGAACAACCGCAAAGGCCGAGCCACCCACCGCCCCGACACAACCGGTGGCAACTACTGATAAAGCTGTCATTGCTGCCCCTATCCTAGCCACGGACGCCACAACGACGATCACCGTGACTGTAGAAGAAGTAATGACAACCGTGGAGGTCGTCGACACAACCGGGGATGACACAATGGAAGAGACATCCGTAGCTCCCGAAGATTCTACTATGCCTTCAATGGCAGAAGTAGTGGTACAACCGGATTCCAGCAACGATGTGTTTGCTGAGCTCCTTGAGACGGAGCTTAGGGCTATGCAGCCCACGTCGACGCCCCCACCTATGTCACCAGTGGTTGCTACAGAGGAGGTCACGAACAACCATATGGTGGAACAACAACTGCTTTCCCTGCACCCTTCTCCACCACTACAAGTAGATGAGGCGAAGGCAGCCACGAAGGTACCAACGCCCCACCCTGACGCAACGCCCTCACAGACAATTCAGATGAATTCGGACCCGCTCGAAGACATGCATTCGTTGGGTCGAACTTCTAGTGTGAGGGACGTCTCGAGGACAAGAGGCAGGACAACTGTAGTCCCCCCATCGTTGGGGCAAGTCCTCGGTCAAGAGTTTGACCACTTGCGGGAGGTAATGAGCAACCACTCTGTTACTTTTTCTTCCCTAACCCGCAAGTTCAGTGCTTTTGAGAGGAGGCTGAATGAGTAGGCGTGATAGTTGCTAACTCTAGTTGGCCTTGCTGACCAACTAGAAGCATTAAACAACATGATGCAGTTGGCGCTCCAATGCATCAATTCATTGAGGAGAAGCTGAACCAGAGGGATGACCACCCCCACTCGAGACAGCCAAGGAGGTCCCCATCACCTCCCGACTCCAGATCTCATCCATCTTCATCAGTGTCCTCTTCAGGATCATCATCTTCTCCCTCCTCCAGCGGGCCCTCCACAACGCCCGAGGGAGAAACGACGAACAAGACCACCGACGGGGCTCCAGCAGGATAGGAGAGCACCCGCGGCGTCGATGTGGAATCTCCCTCGCCCTCCCTAGATGATGCTGAAGATGTAGATATATCAATCAGCATAGAGGAGGACTCTATTGACAAATTAGAGGGAGAAGGGGAGGACATCTACCTTGCCAACGACAAACACCCCCTAGAGGAAGGAGCTCGACGACAGACACATTTTCTATGCCGTCGGAGATCCCCTCCTTCGAGATGGTGGACTTCGACTCAAGAGCCATTAAGTACCTGAAGATCAGAGACCAGAAGCTGCTGAACAAGGTCTTGAGGTCGCAGGCAGATGAAGAGGACGTCGTCTGGAGCGACGGTTATTTCTCCGTATGACGGGGAGCACTGAGGAGCATGTTCCACTCACCAGCCATCATCGGGAAGATCCTCTTCCAGGTCCTGGAGGGTCCAATGATAGAGAACTTAGGCACCAGGATAGGTCGGCAGCCAATCTACACCACCACCCTGACCTTGGCAAGAAGACTGATGAGAGGGGCATTTGACACTATCCAGGTGGCCAACATGCTCCAACACATTGAAGAACACAACCCAAACATCGTGTTGGCCCCCTACAAGCACTAAGGAAACTAGTTCTTGTGCCTGGCAGATCTCTGAAGCCATGATGTCTAGCTCCTCAGCTGCTGCAACAAGGAGGTCCCACATTCAGGACACATGTTCGTGTGCCCTGAAGACAAGAACCTCAGGCTTCTCCCACTACGTCTTCTCCGTGCAATCAAACAAGGAGTTCAGTGTCACAACGACATTTGGAACTTCTTCACTCTCAGAGACTTCCCTGTTCAAGAAGAAGTGGGAAGCAAAAATAGTGCTTTCATAGTCCTTCATGCCATGGAGAAGCTCCACGTCTTTGGATACATAAGGCAACTCCAAGGCCAGAACTTATATCAGCTAAGGAGCACCTACACGCTGTTGCTGATCAAGGACAAATGCTATTTCCAAGACGCAGGCGTCCCAAAGAAGTTGTTGGAGAGTGATCAAGAAGACGAACCTTCCTCAACCAGCAACCTTCCAGGAGAAGAGGCTGAGATGGCCACAAATGTATACGGGGTAGGCAAACAGATGGACATTCTGTGAGAAGTATTCTCGAATGAAGACCCCGCTTCGCCTGAGGTGTCAGAAGAAATGATCAACAACTTCGACTGTTCCATGTATTCTACACTGACTCAGGAACAGGTCAAGGAAATTCTCATGAAGCTAGCTGATTCTACACCCGTAGATGTCATATATGAGGCAGAAAACGTCATTATCCCCATTGATGACCTTCAGGACTTAGTAAAGGTAGGAGGATGTTTAGCGCTATCAGTAGAAGCAGCCTACATCCAGGTCCTACAGAAGAAGTTCGAGCACGTTTACATCACCCATCCGATGGTGTTAAACGCTATCTGCCTAGCTGATGAATCAGGAGCGAAGCAAAAGTTTCTAGTAGAGATACAAAGCAGCAGGCTGCATATCATCTTCTTTCTAGTGTTGCACTACAACCACTTGACGCTCCTGACGGTGTACACTCGCCAACGAGCAGCAATCTTCTACAACAACTCCGACAGCAACAAAGATCATCTGGTGCAGTGTACATCAACTGCGTTGACAACCCTCAAATGCTTAGTAAGAAAATACTACATCGAGGTGGAAACATTGATCCAACTGTTTCTAGAGACAACAGAGAGAAAATGGCATGAGCTTCAATTCTGCTACAACAGTCCATAACAAATTCCACAATCAAATGACTGTGACATCTACGTGCTGGAATGGATCGCTAGCTCGATGATGCTTCAACAAATGCCTGACAAGCTCCACCACATCGACTACCACAGAAGACATGGAGAATATGTGTGGGAGCTTATATCTGATGAAGGCGCGCTCACCAGCTAAACCCTCACTGACTTATCACTACCCTACCTTATCTATCTCACAACTCT
This sequence comes from Alisma plantago-aquatica, assembly GCA_963693085.1. Taxonomy (NCBI): domain Eukaryota; kingdom Viridiplantae; phylum Streptophyta; class Magnoliopsida; order Alismatales; family Alismataceae; genus Alisma; species Alisma plantago-aquatica. The sequence goes on along the minus strand of OY856409.1, from coordinate 296,850,115 downwards.
GGGATAGAGTGTGGGGTAAGTTTGGGGGGGTACTATATATCAGTGAGGGAGGTACTAAAGATTCTCCCCATTTTTCTTTTCTTCTATTCCTTAAACATACCCTGCATACATATATATACACATGCTTAATACAAAATAGTGAATATACAACTCCTTGCCTCTCTACAATTGTACAAAGACACTCTATAGTAAATATCAGATACAACTTCTTCCAGACTATGGTCTTTGTGTCTAAGGCAGTGCATATTTCTGTTATTTTATTTTCGAAAATGCAATCTCAAACGACAAAGTCTACAACCTTTCTATGCCAATTTTGAAAAATAATCTTATAACAGCTAAAAGATGTGCATGTGAAGGAAAAAGCTGCCTAAACAGTAAACTCATCCTTTCCCAAAATGCCAAAAAGAGAGAAAACCCTTATGAGAGTGAATAAAAGCATGAGAGTTGTGCCAAAAAAAAATGAAAAACACACTTGTCTCTCCAAAAGTACCCATCTTTAGGCATGGTAGATCCAGGGTAGTGGTACGTAGGATGTGAAATCACTGCTTTAAAGCCAACTGGCTTGGACTGTAGGGACCATTTTCCCGTTAACAAACCCGTACCTGGATGGACCAATGGAAAACAAGAAAAAAAACCCAAAAACCCAACTCCTTACTCCCAAGTTGTTTAATGTGAAAGCTAACTTCAAAATCATGCACTTAAGTCTCGCCGAAGCTGAAAAGAGATTTTTTGCTCAAAATAAGGCAAGGATAAATAAAGCTCGTTACTCATGGATAGATGTAATTTTCCTTAAGACATCTCAGAACTCGCGTAAACCCCCTGTCTGATGACTATGACTGGTATGAAGGGTATTATAAATAAAGTGTTAAGATAAGTACGATTGATTGAGGACAATTAAAATGCTAAGTTTGGGGGAGTTGATAACACCCATTTTATGGCCATTTATAGCCTACATTTCATTGTCACAACTGCCCTCTAAACTCTTTCTCCTTTCAATTTTGTCTTGTTATTGCACAAAAATAACCTACACTACGCCCCTGACTTTGTTCCCATCTTTTGTACAAATTTTCCCTATTTTTCCACCTAAAGTCCGCAAAAGGTCCGTCCCGACCCAGCTACAACGCACACCTATATCGACCCTTCAACTGGTCACCCAACACACACACTTACCCATGCGATCACTGCCTGATATGGCAGCAACCCGACATGATCGTGTCGCGTTAGGAGGCCCTCGACGAGCGGTACGCTACCTACCCGACATAGAGATTTTCCCGCCACGACTGGTTATCCCGACATGGGTGTGTCATGTGATACAAGTCACTCATCGGAAGCGGCTGCCTGCCAAGGTAACGCGATACGTTCACAACCCGTAACGTGACATCCTACCGTACCAAGCGACGTGCATGTGTCGATCATCCCCGAGGCCACGTAAATGGAGTCGATGAAGGACACGTGGCCCCACAAGAACCGCAACCTATACCAGTTGCTGCCTATGAATAGCAGCTACATGACTTCAATGGGATGGGTCGGAACCTCACGAAAGCTAACTTTGGAAAGCATCTGGAGTTAGTGTGTCGGGTCCCAAGGTGTGTCGGGCGACACTAGGTGAGCACACCCCCAACCCGAGAGGGGCGGGAGTGGTTCACTTAGAACCTATCCTAGTAGCCGCAACAGCCCGATATGACCAAGAAGGCCTCCCAGTGTGTCGAGTTCCTAGATGGGCTTCAACCCAAGACGAATCGCCCCCTACACCCGATACAAGGAACCTGAGAACCTAAGCCATCTCTAACCTGACACGATACCGAACCCGATACAAACCCATCGTTAGGGTGTGTCGCCCGACAGGGTGGTAGCCCGACATGACCGTAACGGGTAAAGAGCCATGACTGATATGCCATACCATCATGGTATGTCGCTCGACACGGAGGCTACCTGATATGGGCATATTGGACAGAGCTCCCGCCCGGTATCGGGTTAGTGGCGCCTTAGGGGTCTGCTACTATATATCGACCTCCCACATCAAGGAGGTTGATACCTATCTTCCCTTTTCAGCATTTACTTTTATTTATTATGCATTGTAACTGAACCCTTTTTACACAATGTCTATGCTTATAGAATCTTTGGAATTTAATACATGTTGTTCTGTGTTGGTTCCCTTTTGTTGGATGATTTCTTATATAGCATCTGAGCTCTAGCTTCTATGTTTGGATCATGTTTTGACAAGCTATCGAATCGTGTTTCCCATTTCAACTCCTTCGAGAGAAGGATGTTGTAACTCTAGAGCTTGGTCCGATCCGAGAGTACGTGGGTACCCAGGGTTGGGGCTGCTTCGGGTTGCCTTCCCACTCCAACATGTGTCCATTACCTTTGAGAGAGGGTGTTGGCATTTAGTTGGAGGTACCCTCTTTGAGAGAAGAGGGTGTTGGATGTTTTCTGCTACCGCTTGTTATTCCTAAGTTTTCTTCCTTCGTGCCTTTCCTTAACAATAGTTTTAACTCCTCAGAAGTTGTTGCGGAAAACTCATAAAAACTACCAAAACCCTAAAACCATCTTCTTTCTTGTAACTCCAGTTAGAGATAGCCTTTTAGTTTAATTTCTTTACGGTGCTTTCTTGTTACAACCAAGCCTATCCTTTTACCTGCTTGATGTGCTTAGACAAGTGAAACTCAAGTTCTGAAGCACCATTCTTCCTATCCCTGTGTTTGACACTGAACTATTTTGACCCTGTGCTCGTTGCAAGTGTCTTAAACATTCGGGTATTATAAATTTCTAAAGTCCGATAACCTAGATATGAAGATACCACAACCGTGGCCATCAACACGGTCGTGGCCAATAGAGGAGAAAGTGGTCGTGCCCCCCCTACAATGACCATTAGAATTTAGCACAAGAACCCCAAAATCAATAGAGAGTCACACCCAATTCGCCATGACCATGGCCGTCCACCACAACTGTGGCCTATGAAGATCGAATCGCCCATGCTGCTACCCCACGACCAAGTCCTACTCCTCCAAAACGTCGTGTTACCCAACACGGCCGTGGTGCTACTCACCCAACACGACCATCACACTCCACCACAACTGTGGCCACCTCCTACTTAACACTTTCACCACCATTCCACAACATGCCCATGTCTAAACTCCACGAACATTCTCATCTACACCTACCACGGTCATGGCTCATCAACACGACCGTGTTGCCACCCAAAACCTACCACTTTCTACACTATTTTTCCCACAATACCCCTACTTACCCTAGTGCTTCCACCACCACCTATATATATACACGAGTGGTGGCCACAACACTAGATTAGCTCCCCCTAGAAACTCCTGGCCTCCATTACTCCTCTCCTTGAGCATTTAGTGCATTCCCTTGCATTTATGCTCTCCACCCACCATTTCCATCTCCATTTCACCTTGGAAACCTAGTTTTTTAGGTTTTCCTCCATAATCCCCCATATCTTCATGCTCATCTACATTGAGAGGAGAGAGGATGTCCCCATCAGCAAGGAGGTGAAGAAGAAGGCTACTTCCTCGAGCTCCATGGAGTTTCTTCCCCTTCTTCCCATTTCTTTTGCCATTTCTTTGACTATGTGTAGCTAAGCCCCTAGTAGTGGGCTGTTTGGGGATAAAATGTGACTTTGATACCATGTTCGGGGAATTTTGGCTTGTAATGAACTCATTTTCATCTATGATGATTGCTCCATGGTTTTGTCTCTTGTCCCATTGTCATGCTTGTGATTTATGCTTTTCGCTATTAATTGCTTGTTTGATAGTGCTTGATGATACCATGTTTCTAGGAGAATTGGGATGCATGTGGCAATATTAGGTGTGACTCCTAGGTCCCAATAGGGGATCCCTAGCTAGTCCCCTTTGTTCCTACATGCCTAACCCCTCTCCTACTACTTGGTATGAGACCTAAGTTACTAGTATAAATGGGATTGATGTGATTGCCTAGGGTGTTCTAAAGGCTAGAATGGATAGTGGCATGAGGTCAAATACCCTCATCTCTACTCCCATCTCTACCCTCAGCCCTCAATTTCTCAATACCATTTATCCTAGAAACCTAGATTTGGATGATCCTATTAGAATTACACTTAACCCTAATCTTCCACTAGTAGTATTGGGTACATTCTAATAGCACTTGCCTTATTGTTTTGTTTGGTAATCAAGATGAAAGATGAGAACCATGCTTGTCTAATAACCTCCCCCAACTAATATCAAAGTTACATCCCCAAATGGCCCACCTACCTTAATCATCTTGTTTAAAACCTAACTTGCTTTGCTTGCTTGTTCATGCTAGTCTAGTTTAGTCACTTTTGCTTCATCTAGTTAATTGCTTAGTTTTGCTTTTTAGTGTTAACTTAGGTTCTTGCTCTCTCTAGTAAGAAATTTGGTCCTTAATTGCTTCTTGATCTTCCAGTGTAGTGTAGTTCACCTTTGCTCTTGCTTTGTTAGTTGATTAACCTAGATTGTTAAACTTGCTTGCTTAAGATAACTTAGGTTTAATTTTGCCTTTATTGCCTGTTCACTTAGGTTAATCACCAAACAAACCCCTTTTAAAACCCTAAAACCCTGATCTCTGCACTAGGAACATAGACAACACTAGCCTAGCTCTAGTGTCCCCTCCATCCCTAAGGACTGACCCCTATTCTTTCCAATCACCCATACTACAACAGTACCCTGTGTGCTTGCGGGTGACCTATTTGGTTTTGTGATCGACTTGGTTAGGGCCAATAAAAATTTCAAAAGTTCCCTCTCGTGTGTTCGAGTTCCATGGAGTGCATCTAGCCACCCTTAGTTGGCTAGTGTGTACAACTCTGGCTTGACGTACCAAGCTTTCTGGCACTGTTTCCAGGGATAGAGGTGCTCAGCCTAGCTAGTTAGTGTAGCTTAGCCTTTCCTTTTACCCTCATCATTTCTATTCTTTATTCTTTCTTCACTTTTTCATACTTCCATTCTAAGTTGGTTTCTTGTTTCTTGTTTGTGTATTGTGCAGGTGACAGCCGTGCATGCGGCACACGCGTTCCACTTGTACCGACTTGGTGTTTTACAACCCCAAGATAGGTAGAAGGAGATGACAAAGTCACAACAACCAACACCGAGAAGCTGAGATGGCAGAAAACATCCCTCATGTGGATGCTCAACCACCTCCACCGCAGCCGCTCTACAAGTATTTCACCCCAGGGAACTACAATTCCCCCATCGCCATCCTAGTTGACCAAATGTCGGATCAACAATTCTCCATTCCACCCGCACTCCTTGGAATCCTCCCCACTTACTTTGGGATGCAGAATGAGAATCCCTACCATCACATCGATGCATTCCTTGAGACGTTCTCCACTTTCCGTACCCCCGCCGCCATCGACGACTCCATCCGGAGAACCCTCTTTCCATTCTCCCTAAAAGAAAAAGCTAAAGAGTGGTATGTGTCAAAGCCAGATCTGGTAACCTAGAATGAAGTCAAGAATGAATTCCTCAAGAAGTTCTTCCCGATTGCTAAGATGTCCTATATGAGAAGATGCATCACTTCCTTTGCCCATAAAGAGAATGAACCCTTCCACGAGGCGTGGGAGAGGTTTCAAAAACTTCTCCACGACTGCCCTCACCATGAAGTGCCATTGTGGAAACTCGTTCAAGCCTTCTACATTGGGCTTGAAGAACAGAGCCAAAACAACGTCGACTCCTCCTGTGGAGGTACTTTCATGGAAAAGCTACCCGAGAAACCATGACCCTTGTTCGAGCATCTTGCTGAAAACTCACACCATCGCGTTTCTACAAAAGGGGAGCATTGCAGCCAAAGCTACATCCCTCCACATTCTTTTGTGGCTCCAACCCGCAATGTTGTCAACCCTGATATGATGAAAATGATGGTGGATATGATGAAGATGATGAAGAACCTAGTTGGTAGTTCTCCTAGACAACCCACCATGGCAGTTGATTTTGTGGATGAAGAAGTAAATGCTTTACACTCCTTTAGCAGACGAAACAATCAAGGCCCCATGTCCCCTATACTCCCAAATGGAGGAACCATCCAAATTTTTCTTAGAAGCAACAAAATGAGGATGGACAAGGACAAGGGTAGTAGAGGCCATGTTATAGTTCAAAGTTTGAAGAGGAGGTGCTTGGAAGGTTAAGAAGTTTGGATGATGTAACAAAGGATGTGACCTCACATGGGCAGTCCATCAACCGTCTTGAGCAAAGATTGGATCAGATCTCTCTCTCTTTTGCTAGGAGGGAAGAAGGAAGACTTCCATCTCAACTGATGCCTACTTTCTTAGGGAACACTCCAAGTTCATATGTTTTGTCATCATACCAAGCACCGCCGAACCCCTATGCTCCACCACCTCCTCAGACACTTCTTAACTACCAATATGCTCCACCTCCACATCATTCATACCAGCAGCCAGCCCCACAATACCACCCCCATCCACACCAACAATACCCACCACAACAACCACCACCACAATTCATCCTCCAAAACCCAAATTCATCTCAACAAAGACCACCACCACCCCAATAGCCACAACAACCTCCACAAGTCTCTTCTTCCACTACCCATTAGCATGTAAAGGCAGTGACTATTCTGAGGAGTGGCTAGATGTTAGAGCACCCCCATCATATCATTGTTGTTGATAGAGGTGATACTGAGACTAGATAAGTTGATACTGAGATACAGCCTACTGAGATACATACTGAGGATAATGTGATGAGAGACAAGGTTGATACTGTGATGCATGGTGTTGATAGTGCAATTCTTGTGATTCCTGTTGACGATACTATTGATCCGAACCATGTGGGATCCCAACTCCCCCTATTTCCTGATGCTCTTAAGGAGCCTTCTGTTGAGAAGAGAAGAAAGAAGCATACAGAAGACATCCTTGAGACTTTCAAATAGGTGAAAATCAACATTCCTCTACTTGATGCAGTCAAGCAAATCCCTTCTTATGCTAAGTTCTTGAAAGATCTATGCACATTCAAGAGAAAGACCACATGGAGGACCCCAAATAAATTCAAGCTCACTGAGCAAGTGAGTTCAATTTTGCAGCACACCATGTCAAGGAAAAGAAAAGATCCCAGTGCTCCTATCATCTCATGATACATTGGGGCACATCACATAGACCAAGCCCTCCTAGACTTGGGCTCTAGCGTTTACCTGATGTCGTATGTTGTGTTTGCAGATCTACAAATGGAGTTGGCTGACAGATCAGTAAAGATGCCTAGAGGGTGTGTGAATGACGTGCTTGTGAGGCTTGATGATGAGATGTCCACTTTCTTCCCTACCGATTTCATTGTCTTAGACATGGAAAAAGACACAAGGAGGGTGCCTATCATCTTGGGGAGGCCTTTCCTAGTCACAACGGATGCGGTAATTCATGTAAGGATAGGTACGATGTATGTGACATTCATGCACATGAAGATCCGGTTGAGCATCTTTAAATCTTCAGCGACAACCGAGGTACTAGGGGCCACTGAAGAAGATTGCTATCTCATTGAGTGCCTAGATGAAATTGTGGAGGAATGCCTACCTATGTGGATTCAAACTACCACTCAAGGTAGAGGTCTAGAGCCAATAGTTGAGTTCCCTGACAATGATGATGAAGTTGATGAAGAGAATGAGCTAGCCTTGGTGGCTACAAGTGAAGACTTTCCTTCTATTTTTGAACTATTAAAGAACTCCCTTGAAGAACCTCCCACTCTTGAGTTGAAGTCACTTCCATAAGGATTGAAGTATGTTTTTCTAGGTGCAAATGACACTCTCTCAGTAATCATTTCATCCATTCTCTCACCACAACAAGAGGAGGCATTTATGAAAGTCTTGAAGAAGAACATCCAAGCCATTGGATGGTCTATAGCTGATTTGAGAGGTATTTATCCCTCCATATATGTACACATGATCTATCTAGAGGATGATGCAAGGCCGACCCGCCAAATGCAAAGGCAGTTGAATCCAAAGTTGAAAGAGGTTATGACCCAAGAGGTTGTGAAGTTGCTAGATGCTAGAATTATCTATCCCATTTCTGATAGTACATGGGTGAGCCCCATCCAGGTTGTGCCTAAGAAAGGTGGGATCACTGTAGCTGAAAATACGGATGGTGAACTTATGCTGGAAAGAGAACAATCAAAATGAAGAATGTTTGTTGACTACCAGAAGCTCAATGAAAAGACCAAGAAGTACCACTATCCTCTACCATTTCTTGACCAGATTCTAGAGAGGCTAGTAGGGAAAAGCTTCTATTGTTTCCTTGACGGGTATTCTGGATACTTCCAAATTGTCGTGCATCCTGCTGATCAAGAGAAGACAACATTCACCTGGCCGAGTGGTACATTTTCCTACCAGAGAATGCCATTTGGGCTGTGTAATGCCCCTTCTACATTTTAGAGATGTGTGATCTCAATTACTGCAGATATGCTTGGTTTGTCTTTGGAAGTGTTCATGGATGATTTCTCAATTTTTGGTAAGACATTTGATGAGTGATTGCTACATTTGGATGCTATTCTTGAGAGATGCGTGAAGGTTTGCCTAGTGCTATCTTGGGAAAAGAGTCACTTTATGGTACCTGAAGTCATAGTTTTAGGTCATTGGGTTTCAAAGGATGGAATTGAAGTTGACAAGGCCAAGGTGGGCCTCATTTCTACTCTCACCATTCCTTCCACCGTAAGACATGTTCGGTCTTTCTTGGTACATGCAGGTTTCTACCACCGCTTCATCAAGGATTTCAGTAAAATCTCAAGACCTCTATGTCACTTGCTTGAGAAGGATGTTGAATTTCATTTTGATGACAAGTGTGTTGAAGCTTTTAACCACTTGAAGGAAAGACTAGTTTCTGCTCCTATCATGTAGCCCCCATATTTCTCTTTGCCATTCGAGATTATGATTGATGCATCTGACATGGCAGTGGGGGCTATGTTGGGCCACAAAGTTGGTTGGATTCCACATGCTATCTACTATGCAAGCAAAACTCTAGATGAAGCCCAAAGAAACTACACAACCACTGATAAGGAGTTGCTTGCAGTCATCTTCGCTCTTGACAAGTTTCGATCATATCTTTTGCAAAACAAAGTAGTGATATACATGGACCACGCTGCACTAAAGTTCCTCATGTCAAAGAAAGATTCAAAGCCAAGGCTTATCAGATGGATCCTATTTCTTTAAGAGTTCGATGTGGAGATTGTAGACAAGAAGGGAGTGGAAAATGGTGTTGCTGACCATCTCTCCCGAATTGATGAGCCCTTTGATGATACAAGTCAAATCAAGGAGACGATGCCACATGAATAACTCTTCCTACTTTCATCCACTCAAAGGCCATGGTATCAACACATAGCCAATTTCTTGGCTAGTGGGAGGATACCTAGCACATGGACAAGGGAGGAAAGCAAAAGGTTATTTTCCATGGTCAAGAATTATGCTTGGGATGACCCTCACCTCTTCAAATATTGCCCTGATCAGCTCATAAGGAGATGTGTTTCAGAAATAGAACATCAAGAAATCCTATCCATGTGCCATTTTAGAATATGTGGAGGTCATTTTGGAGGAAAACACATGGCTGCAAAGGTTCTTCAAAGTGGGTTTTATTGGCCATCCTTGCTCAAAGATTCCCATGAATTTTGTAAAAGTTGCTTGAAGTGCCAAAAAGTGGGCACTATCTCAAAAAGGGACATGATGCATCTATCACCTTTTCTTGTGATGGAGGTGTTTGATGTATGGGGAATTGACTTCATGGGTCTTTTCTCTCCTTCCTTTGGGTATGTATACATTTTGGTCACCGTGGACTACGTGTCAAATTGGATCGAGGCTATTGCAACCCAAACGAATGACCACAATGTGGTGTGTGAATTTGTGAAATCAAACATTTTAGCCATTTTGGCGTCCCAAGGGCCATGATTAGCGATGGAGGAAGTCATTTCATTCACCACACTTTTGAAGGGTTTCTCAAGATGCATGGAGTAAACCATCGAGTAGCCACTCCATACCACCCTCAAACTAGTGGCCAAGTTGAGTTAGCCAATCGGGAGATAAAGCTGTTGTGATATGTGAGAAAGAAGGAGAAAAAGAGTTTACCGTCAATGGACAAAGATTGAAACCAGTGGTGGAAGTAGGCCCAGACAAGGCCAATCAAAGTTTTGACATTGTGATGCTTGTAGAAGAACAATAATCCGATGAAGAGATGTGATTGGAAGCAGATGACAAAGAGATATACTACAAGGATGTCTTGAGAATCCCAAAGAAGTGAAAGAAGTCAAAAATCAATAAGCCTGGTTGAAGGTGTAAAATTTAGCACAAGTGGGAGGCAACCCACCTGGTTTGAGATTCTCGAACCTTACTTTTTGATACTTTTGTTTTATTTTCCACAAATACACACACACACTTGTGTCTAATAGTTTTTGTTTGAGTTTGGATGACACAGAAGGTGTTAGGCACTAGAGAGAGAGAGGATTAAAGTTGAGTCATGGTCATTAAAGAAAATTTGTGGCAGAATGCCAAAGATAAACAAAGTTCTTGTATTTTGAATTGAGAAAACTGAAGGGTTGCCCCCAGCACGGCTGTGGAGCTCGACCATAGCCGTGACAAAAGTGGAAAACTACGGTCATGGCCTCCCGCCACAGTCGTGGGTTTTATTTCATCAAAGTGGCCAAGATGTCAGGTTCTTTTGGATGAATGGCCACGACCGTGGATACCAACCACGGCCGTGTTGAGGATGCATGGCCATGACCGTGGCAAGGTCAGAGGGAAACATTATTCATTGACAACATGACTATGGCACTCCTCCACAGCCATGCTACCAAGCCCTGGCCACGACCATGGCCACGCACCACAATCGTGGCTCGACCCGATTCAGGAAAAAATATAGCTTTTAAACGTCGAACCCCACCCCTCTTCATTTCTTCTTCTTCTTCTTCCTCATTTGCACGAACGTGGCAGTGTACATCTACTTCACCCTCCACCATTCTCCACCTCTAACACCTCAAAACACCCCCAATCAATACCAAATCATTCCCCAACCATCCCCCCTCCATTTCCACCACCTTTCCTCTCTCAATCGGCCCTCCATCTCCACTTTCATCTCCAATCCCCCCAACAACCCCCCTCTCCTAAACCTCCACATTAACCCTCCATTTTTCACCCAAATCCACAGAAAATTCCATATCCACCATCTAAACCTCCTTCTCTTTCCATTCTACACCCAAATCCACATCCAAATCACCTCCTATACCAAAATCCAAATTTCACCCCCTTTCCCAGCCCAACCATGAAGAAAATTAGGAAGGCAATAACCAAGGGGGCCAACATTATCACTGGAGGAAAGCGGTGCTCCAAAAATGCCTCCTCCAATGTTTCTGTGCCCTCACACACACCCTCCCCAACCACCTCCGCATACCAATCCCTCCTTCGCTCACAATTGGTGAGTGCATCCCACTCCCATTCATCTGACAGCCACCACATCACCGACACCACATATGAGGGGGATGGAGAAGAAGAAGAGGGGTTCAAGGAAAATCTGGATGACTTGATTGATGAAGTTGAGCCAGTGATTGCAAAGAAAGGGCAAAAATCAAAAGAAGCACCTTCATCGTCAAAGACGCCACCAAAGCCTATGCCAACATGCCACTCAATGTCTCATAGGGCGGCGGGGCATAGTGATTAGCTGCAATCTACGCAGTAGTTGTGTCGAGATGAAGAACAATATGCACATTGGTACAACCTCGACATGGGTTTGGGGTCCCAAACTTATAGAATGGAGGACGATGAAGATGACAGTGATGAGGAAGAGGTAGAGATGATGCATGAGGAAGAAGATGTTCTGGCACTTTTGGAGGCAGACAGATTGAAGGCCTTAGGAAAGGCCCCTGCAGGAGTGTCCTATGGAAGAGGACACAGGAAAAGAAAAATCTCTCTCACATACCTGGAATGCATGACAAGGAGAGTCATCCCCACTAGATATGGGTGTGAGAAAGTCATTGATGACCTAGGGATCAAAGAAGCGGTGAAAGGAAGTTTAAAGGAAATGGGGCTATGGAACTTTCTTTTCACACCCCAAAAGACTTACACCACTTTGACTTAGGAATTCTTTGCCATACTTGAGAAGACAAATGTGAGAGGAAAAGAAGCTATCAAGTTTGCGATGATGGGCAACATGCACACTCACACATCAACAGAGCTGGACTGTGTTTTTGCTGCCAATCCATAAGAGGCTAAAAAGATGGATGATGGCCTACTTGAAAAGGAAGTTGATTTCAACTATGTACATTTCTGGAAGCTTCTGACAGGCAGTGAGGAATACTACACAGGGAGATAAAAAACTACCGCCATAAGCAACCCGTTGTTCCATTATGTGCAAAAGGTATTAGCCAACACTATTGTGGGGCGATATGACAATCAAGGCTCGATTTCTTAGAAAGATATGTTTGTCTTGATAACAATGCACCGCAAGCAGTTTATAGACCTCAAAATTTAGCTAATTGATCATATGAGGACCATACCCATCAAAAATGAAACACCTTTTGTTATGGGTGGGTTGGTAACCTCAATTGCACATGTTTTGGGGTATGATCTTTCTGGAATGGAGGAAGCGAGTGGGATCGATCTTGTTGACCTGAACTATCTAACCCACTCCCACACTATTAAAGTCATGGATAAAAGGATGATATATTATACAACTAGTGTCCCTAATTTTTAGCTTGAGTTGCCTTACCACTCTGTGCCACTACTTTCTGTGTTGGGGATCCTCCACAAACTAGAGGACAAATTTTCGAAGTGGCAACAAGACAACCCAAGAGAAAGATATACTAGGGGAGCCACTGTCACACAAGAAGAGATGGTTATATCAAATATGCAAGGGCGGGAACAAGAAATTGAAGGAAACATGCAGCCCCAAAGAACAAGGAGGGATGAAGGAACATCCCAGCTACAACATCCCTCAACAAACGCCTACGACATGTCCACCATCCAGGCACAACTTGAGGGTATTCAGAAGACACAAAGTGATATGTAGATTATCCAACAATACATGTTGCAAGACCAACAACAAATGCACCACTAGGTCAACCACTTGTATCACTACTATCATGCCCAAGTAGCGAGAAACCCCGAATGGGGTGGAGATTTTTGGGGTGGCATAGCTGGATATCCAGAGATATACCCTCCACCCAGGACGACTACTGGGGACATTACTACCAGCATCCTCCCACATGCTCAACTCCTCCCTCAGCTCCTCCTCCAGATTCTCCTCACTCATCCGACCAGCAGCTACAACAGTCATGACACTTCCCCTATCTACCCTACACTATAGTTTCATGCTGAGGACAACATGATTCTAAAGTTTGGGGTGGGTAGGGTGGTACGCACCACCCTCTATCTCTCTGTAATTTTGTTCCACCTGTGCTATCTAGTTTAGTTTTTCTTACTCTTCTTTTTTATTGTATCTTTGCGTAGCATGTAGTTGCTTTCTTGCATTTTTGCCTAATTTTTCAAAAAAATTGTTCCTTTTTGCCATGTATTGCATATCATGTAGATTTTTGGTAATTTTTACATGTTTTATCTAGGACTTGCTTGCTTTACTGTTTTAAGTTCAATAATGTAGGTTTAGATGTAATTGAAGGCAAATTGGCACCATTTTGGTCAATTTTTCCCAAGCTTGAATGTTCTTGCCCAAAAAGCATGTTTTGACTTAATCTCCATTGTTTTTTTTGGTCGGTAAAAACTCGTGTTGCTATTTTTTATTTTTCTATAGTGTATGTACAATTCAATCTACCTTCAAATGAGGATAGTGAGAAATTGAAATATCTATGCAGTCTACATACAAAAGAATGAGGATAAAGAAAACTGGAAAGTAGCCACAACTAGAAAAGAATGACATAGTTTCCACTGCTTAAACACTTTGAGACCTAGAAGATCTTCAGAAAGCACTTGCTAACCATAGCTAGAGTTAACATTAGAGGCTATGTTGATTAAGACCCAGAACCAGTAGATAGGAACAGGATGCGCAAGTGAGCAAAAGGGAACTCAACCATCACATAAGTGAGAGGGGAGCTAATATCATCATCGTAACTGTGGTGAGAGGCGGCACCAGCACCCATACAATATGAGGAACTCAACCATCACCAGAGAATCAGCAGAAAGACTGTAACATGAGATAACAAACTGAGACCACCCCAAGCATGCTCGATTAACAGACCAAACTTTTCAACGAATAGATCATCAACCATAAACCATATCCAGCTGAAACAAAAGAAGAGAAGAACAAGACTCAACCATCACTGTACAGTGAGAGGGGAGCAAAACCAAGTAGATAGAGATGGAAAGAAAGCTATCGAACAACCAAAGGATAAAACTCAACCATCACAAGCGAGAGGGGAGCTAGCTCAAACATCAAGGTCAGTGATAGGGGAGCATCAACACCCATCCAAATGGGGACTCAACCATCACCAAGGTAATACTGGCCTTCATCAAATCAGATCAACAGACAAACTTACATAAACTTCTTGATAAAAGGAACCACCAAGTCCAGAGAAACACAACATAAACTAGAGAAGCCAGCCTCCAGAGAACCCAAGATCAGCCTTGATCAGATGGTCTGATCAGAACAAGTGAGCATAGAGAAGAACATTAAGACACTCATAAGCAGAAGATAAATACATAGACACATCTTCAGTGGGAAAACCCAAAGGGGAGCAAGGAGAGGGGAGTGTCAACACTCAAGAGTGGGGGATCAACCATCACCTCCATAACACTAACTCATCAAGAAACAATACCCATCCATATGGGGATCAACCAGCACCAAGGAATTACTGAAATCCTTCAGCAAATCAGATCATCAGACAATGAAATGGTCTAATCAGTACAGATGAGCATAGAGAAACTCATCAAGATACTCAACAAGCTGAAGATAAAGAAAAGATGCATCTTCAGAGGGACAAAACTAAAAGAAAGCAGGGAGAGGGGAGCGTCGACACTCAAAGGAGTGGGGACTTAATCTCCATTGTTGGAAATGAAATTTTTAATCTTTTGACAAATGCATGTTGTTCTCTTAGATTTTATTGCTATATGGTCTTGTTTGATGACTCTTTACATGTGCAACACTGATGTAGCCCTATTTTAGGGCTCCATCTTGTGCCATTTTGTAATTAAATCACATCTAAATATGTTATATTACAAGCTATTTTTCCTAATATGTTTATCATTGCCAAATGCGCTTATGGATGTTCTTTGCACTATTTTCAGGTACTTGGACCATGCCTTGGATGGATGAGAGAGAAGGAAGGAGTTCTAGGGCTCCTCTACCCATGGAGGGGTCCAAAGAAGGCCCTAAAAGCTCCCTCAACATACCCCCAATGGCCAAGAGTTGTCATCAAGCAAAGAAATCCATAAATGATGAAGTTTGAAGGTCAATTAACTGATGCATACCCCAACATGGCCGTGGGCATAACCCCACGGTCGTGTCTTTTTTTCTAAAGAAGTGCCATATTCAATAGGGAGCTACCCCAACTTACCACGGCCGTGTCCCATCAGTACGGCCATGACTGATTGAAGATACGACGACTGTGGCCATCAGCACAGTCGTGGCCAACAGAGGAGAAAACGGTCATGGCCCCCCACAACAGCTGTTGGAATTTAGCACAAGAACCCCAGAATCAACAGAGAGTTACACTCAATTTTCCACGATCATGGCCGTCTGCCGCGACTGTGGCCACTGAAGATCGACTCACCCATGCTGCTACCCCACGACCAAGTCCTCCTCCAAAACGGTCGTGTTACCCAACACATCCGTGGTGCTACTCACCCAATACGACCGTGGCACTCCGCCACGGTCATGGCCACCTCCTACTTAGCACTTTCACCACCCTTCCATAACATGCTTGTGTCTAAGATCCACAACCATTCTCATCTACCCCTACCACGGCCGTGTTGCCACCCAAAACCTACCACTTTCTGCACTGATTTTCCCATAATACCCCTACTTACCCGAGTGCTTCCACCACCACCTATATATACATGGGTGGAGGCCACAACACTAGGTTTGCTCCCCCTAGCTGCTCCTAGCCTCCATTACTCCTCTCCTTGAGCATTTAGTGCATTCCCCTTGCATTTATGTTCTTCACCCACCATTCCCATCTCCATTTCACCGTGGAAACATAGTTTTCTAGGTTTTCCTCCATAATCTCCCATATCTTCATGCTCATCTGCACCCTTGGAGGAGTGAGGATGTCCCCAGAAGTAAGGAGGTGAAGAAGAAGGCTACTTCCCTGAGATCCATGGAGTTTCTTCCCCTTTCTTTTGCCATTTCTTTGACTACATGTAGCTAAGCCCCTAGTGGTGGGTTGTTTGGGGATAAAATGTGAATTTGATATTATGTTGGGGGAACGTTGACTTGTAATGAACTCATTTTTATCTATGATGAGTACTCCATGCTTTTGTCTCTTATCCCATTGCCATGCTTGTGATTTATACTTTTTGCTATGAATTACTTGTTTGATAGTGCTTGATGATACCATGTCTCTAGGGGAATTGGGATGCATTTGGCAATCTTAGGTGTGACTCCTAGGTCCCAATAGGGGATCCCTAGCTAGTACCCTTTGTTCCTACATGCCTATCTCCTCCCCTACTACTTGGTATGAGACCTAAGTTACTAGTATAAGTGGGATGATGTGATTGCGTAGGGTTTTCTAAAGGCTAGAATTGTAACGACCCCGTCTCCCGATAACCCCCACTTAAAGGAGACCAAGAGATCAGAGTCATTATCCAATAACCCAGATCAAAGGTTTGACAAATAATTAATAATAATTATGAAATTCTACTAACTAAACTGAAATCTGGTATTAAAATAAAACTTTGCATACCTTTTAAAACTTTGGAAATCTATCTATCCAAGCTTGAATCTACTCTATCTAATCCTCCTTGCACTTTATTTCTTATTTCATAATGTGTCACTTTACCATTTCTTCATTTTAGGGTGTACCTAAAACGCCGACAATCAAAACTTCGGTCAGCATATCAAAATATACCGGTATGTGGGGATAACCAAAAGTTTGCACATATGGATAACAATCTAATTATCACAATCAAGTTAATTAACAAGCCAATTTACACTTTTTAGTATGACATTCTCCACCACTTTTGACCTAACCCTGGCATACCCACCTTAGGGTTTCTTTTGCCAATGACTTGAGGCCACCTTCTCAATCCCGATCTTGGTGCTTGGGGTCACCACTCATGGTGCCCTCTAGTCATTCAATATCATAAGCCACCTTCTCATTCCCGAGCTTGGTGCCTGGGGTCACCACTCATGGTGCCCATTGGTCTACCCATCTGGGCCTGACCTTTGGCATCATCCATCAGGGTGGCATGTAGGTGTGAGAATACATACTTCTATTATTAATGTGATTATCATAGTGACTTTATGATTTGTAAGTATGAACATCCAAACTGATAATTTGCATTCAATGTGATTAACCATCCGGAAAATCCTCGGGAAACTAAGGTGGTTATTCATAATTAACCACATACCTATTAGGCTGATCTGAGATAGAATAGTCCAATCAATCAATGACATCCAATCAAGCAAGTACATGAATCCTAAAATTACATTCAATTCCTTTTTATCAAAATCTATCCAAACCATCTTGCTACTTAGGGTTTCTATTCCTTTTTAGGATTTCTACCTATTTTTAGGGTTTACTTTGCAATTAGGGTTTTACTTCACTTTTACTATTTTAAACCATAATTTTATACAATTACTCACAAACCCTAATTATCTCATCTATTCTTCACAAAAGATATTAAGGTTACCTTTTAGCCACTTATTACCTTGATTTTGGATCAAGGACACAATTAAGTCCATTAAGCCTCCTTTTCATTAAAGCTACCATTTTTATCCTTTTTAATCCATGAAAAAGTCATTATGATTGTTTATCATCAATTCATAGTTCATTATGGTCTAATACTCATATGAACATTATTTATCATTAATTCCACCTTTTATCCACTAGGAAACCCTAATCTCCACATTAAGGGTATTTAACCACAATTAGGAACTTTAATGCTCGAAATAGCTTATAACCATGAAAACTCAGTTCTATAATTATATTTTTGGATTTAACCCATTAAAACCCATATTTTCCCAAATTAGGGTTTCTAAACATAATTATGTGCTTAAAACCCTAGAACAAGCACGAAACTACCTTCTTTCAAAATTAACTCTCCCTTTTATTCCTAATAGGTTAATATTTCTCAGAATTAGGGTTCCAAACCAAATTAACCCAAAAGAGTCATTAATTCCGAGTTCCATATCCAATAAGGGTTCTACCATAACTTATAACATCAAATGTGATAATTTTGTGTACTTTATAAATTGCAAGCAATATCAGGATCCAATTATAATTTTATTGGATTCCTCACATTTTTTGATCAATTTTCATGCATAACTTATTTTCATCAGGGCTTCCAATAACTAACTACGAATTTTGTAAATTATCTACCTCTTGGCCAATGGAAGAGCGCCACATGTCCTTCCTATTCCTTTTTCCAGTGATCCGGCATTTGCCCTTTTTGCTCCTTCTTGCATGCCAGGGGTAAGAGAGAATTGTCTCTCTGTTTCCTTCAACCTCGTGACCTGCTACTCGCGAGCCAGCGCCAGCCTCCAGTCAACGTCGTCGTTGACTTTGGGGTCCCGTCCATCAGCGAGCAAGCTAGGGGGCCAGAAAGTTCCGCCGCCACCATCCGAACTTGAAGGGATCTGCAATTGCATGCCCGCAATGTACCTCTACTCACAACTAGCTGCTGAAACTCTGGCGGGTCGACTAAGGAATGAAGGGTATGGTCGGGGTGTCTTGCTCGATTGGAATCCCCAAAGGCTTCGACGACGTCCTCCGCAGATATCAGGGTGGGTTTCATCAATGCGGGTACCCCTGAGCACTCTCCCCTATATATAGGGTTGGTGACAGAGTCCAACATTTTGGGGACTTCCTGGTGAGTCTATGAAACCACCCATAAATCGGGTTCATTGTCTTCAGAACAGACTCCCTAATTTGGTGGAAAAGTTTCCAAGTTCATCCGTGCACTAAAACATGAGAAAATCGCTTGGGAAAACTGATCGTATTGCTCTCCCTTTCCTAATTTGTCTGGGGTAGAAGACAACTACATTACCCTTGGATTTTGATCCAATGGCTAACGTGCCACGCGAGGAACAAAGGAAATTGGTCCAATTAAATTAAATTGTGACATTTATTGATTTCCTCCACACATTAGGAAAACTTCCAAAAATCATATCTCCCAAACCGTTTACACGTTTGATCCCAAATTTTGAGGGAAGCTTTGTAATAACTTAATATTTCATTATGCCGAATTTGGACCCATTATATAAATAAATTGGATCCCTTTCTTTAGTTGCAAGCTATTACTCAATTATGTATATTCCTCACCTATTTTTCTTTTTCCTTTGCTATTAAATTATTTTCTTAGATTCCTTGGACCTCAAGGAACCCTAATATTTCGAAATAATTTTTAATGGATACTCATTATCCTTCTAGAGTCATCTATATCCATTATTTCCCATAATCTTGTTTATTCCTCATTAAAATATCTCTTTTTGAGGATTTCTCTTTATTTCTCTTTTATTTTCCTCATTGGTATTCCTTTTATCATTAGGAATCCTTGGGATACGAAATTACACTAAGGATAACTCAATTACACCTCTTTCCACTTATTTTCCACATTGTATCATTGTTTTCAATTTCTTTCTTAATAAAGAAATTCTTAATTGATCTTTTCTTTTCTTATTGTATTCTCTATGCAACTTTGGACTCCTTGGAACCCAAGGAACCCATGTGCCACGAAATCCACTTTTGGATTAAGTTCTTTTGCCTACCAAAGGTTTCCACATCTTTCTTTTCTCAATTATTTATTAACTAATTGAATTTCCTTATTATTGGGCCCAATAGCCAATAAAGCCCACAACACAATCATCAAGGCTATTGTTAACGAAATCCATTTATTCAAAACAAATTGTATCATTATTTGTCCAAATATCTTTAATATGAGAAATTACATTTCTCAGCAAATGAACCCAAAATTTGGGTTGTAACATCCTTCCCCTCTTATAAGAAATTTGTCCTCAAAATTCCATCAAGCAAGCAAACAAACAGGATAATCCTTTCTTATGTCCATCAGGGCTCCCATGTGGCTTCACCCTTTCCATGGTGCTTCCCAAGAACCTTCATCATCTCATATTCTTCCATCTGAGTTCTTTCTTACCTTGGCATATCGTGCCCTTATAGGTGACTCAGGACTTTTTAACCTCTCAAACAACTGAATAGGTTCAAGACTCAGCACATGGCTTGGGTACTTCACATAGTGCTCTATATCGGACTCATGGAACACATTATTCATCATGTTATCCTGAGGGGTAAGGCTAAACACAACCTTCTCCACCAATCCATCTCAAATGGACCCATATATCGGGGACTCAGCTTTCTCAGCTGTAGATTAGAGGGGTTAGATTTTCACATTACATACTTTCCTACAGTGAATTGTATGTTAGTCTACTTTGCATTAGCTCACAACTCATGTCGTCTCTGGGCTCTCTCCCTCTCAGCCATTGCTTGATCAAAGTGACTTCATCTGCACCCACTTTGGTTATTTTTTGACCTTCGCAAGGCCTCCTTCACCAACATCATCCGAATGAAGTGGTGACCAACACAACCTCTTTCTAGAACTTCTTTCATCCCGATAAAGGCTAAGGTGGTTATCATCACATCTTACAAAGGACAATAGCTGTCCCCTCTAGTCTAGCTCATACTAACCATTAGCTAGGGGTGATAAACTATTCTATCATCGAGTTCTTCATGTATCTACTTCCACCTCATGGAAGTGAATCTTATACTCAAAAACTTTTGAACTCGCATCATGGTGTATTTGAACCATCTCTCTCTTATAAGTAGTTCAACCAGATATGTCCCATGACAGTACTCTTTATTTCTCATGTTATCTAGGTAAGGCGATCTACCATAACCCATATTGCATCTTGACCTTCCTTGGTCAAGGGGAGACTTACCACAACTTCCATAGTGGTGAACTCCCACTCCCTCTCGGGGACTCTTTATCCTCTATGTCGAAGCATTGGGTTACTGGTGTTCATCCTTCACCCACTATCATGCATGGCCACAAGCCACATGCATTTTTATCTTAAGAATCCAAAGTGCTATTATCTCTTACTATCCCTATAGTATCATGGTGTCTGGTGATCTTAAAACCATGATCTCCTATATGTCACGATTCCTCAGAAACCCTAAACCACTCTCATCAGGGTTTCATCACCTTCCTTTTTAGAGGAGTGTATAAGAGGTTTTACAACCATACTTCTACCACATCAAGGACTAGGCTGGCTAACCAAACAACCATTAACTTGTTCATCATATCTTGTTACATCCGAGTGTTAGCCAAAACACATCTTCTTTCCAAACTTAGGGTTAGCCAAACAACCTCAACTTCTTCTATCCTCTAGCTAAACTAGGTAGCTATATCTCATCCAGAGCATTCATTACCACTCCACCTCCTTAGGTATTAGGTAATGTTGAAGACATACACCTCCATGTATTCTACTTATCATCTCATCTCAAACTCTAAATTTGTCTTCAATAAGAAACTCTGAGATCATACTCATGGTGATCAAACTCAACTTTGCATAACTTGCAAATTCCACATAGCTCATGATAAAACATCCTCACAATATGATTTCTTTAATACTCTTAGTGTTTGTAAACCATCCATGTATTATTCACTCCACAAGGGTATGTTATCTTCTCTGTCCTCATACCTCATAGCAATGTTCCATCTCACATCATCTTTTATCCGCGGTGTATGGCATGCGTACTGTCCCATCTCTCCCTCCCATAACAAGAGGAAATAAGCATTTGGCGGACGTCCAAACACAAAGTTCTTCCTATTCCAAGAGTAGAGATGATACATCCCACATTGCCAATACACCTTCAACTCTAAGTTGAAATGTGCAACTTATGTCTATACTTCACAATCATCTTGATATCAAAGATTACTTCCATGGAAAACTGATCTGAAACCTACTTGGGTCACCACACAATCCTTGGTCATCTCCTCTAGGTCTATAGGGTGTCGGCACTTTTGGGGTCATCCCTCTTCCCTCATGCATCCAGAGAGTGCCCTACTCATCTGCCCTTTGGATCCCATGAGTTCATGAAGGTGATCAATCTCCTAACCCATGGACCTCAGACAATGATAGTTGTTACCTCCCGACCCTATGGTCATGTGCAACTAGGGAATTAGGCAACTCCTGCTTCCATCAGTCTTATCCCTACCTGACCCTAGGATAGACTTAGGATTCTATTATAGTACATGTCCAACTTAGAACCTTACCCACGCCTGCATCATCTCTCTCTGTATTCATGGGCTGACCTTCATCCCTTCATAGGGGTCATGGTGACCTGCCTTCCTTTGTCAGGCCCCATACCAGTTACCTGCATGGTAACACATCTACATGCACTTAGAGATGAATATCTATAGGTCTACAGGTTCATTCTCATACCATGTACTTTTCACTTAGCTTCTTAAGATCCTATGAGACCTCTTTAGGTTACCTCAAAACCAACAAAACTGATATACACCCTACAAAAGGGTCCATCTCCTAGGATGGGAGGAAACTACAACTATTGACAACAAGGTCACAATCGTCCCTAGGGTTTACATTCACATGAGCATGCCTAACCCAACAGCTACTAAGACACAAGCAGACCACCTATTAAACCATGCTAGGTCATACTTGTTCTCTTTCCTCATCATTATATCAACTTAGTTGTGAGTGGTTCATCAAACATACCCTTAACTTAAGGGGTTTCCTATTCCTCTACACATGAGGAGTACCATGCTCAAAACTATAGAAACTCAAATCCCATCATGAGTATCAGGTACACTACTTCCCCTCTTAGGCCTAGGAACCCTAGGTTCACTTTTGGGTGTTCAACTACATGCTCAATCGTTTAACCACGAATCAAGCATGTCCAAGGTATGTCATGTACTTCCATGATCCTTTTATATAAGAAGCACCTCAGAGTTAAGTCCTCCTCAAGGACAACCAACTAGGTATAAAACCTCACAACTGGTTACTTAAACCTCCTCAGGGTCTAAGCACTCTTTGTCTCATCACCGAAGGTAGACACCTTCACCATAGGCACATAGGTTCCAAAAACATCATCCTCAACTCCCCACTATCCCTCATATCTCAGGGTTTAGTCTTCCAAC
Organism: Alisma plantago-aquatica; assembly: GCA_963693085.1. Classification (NCBI taxonomy): domain Eukaryota; kingdom Viridiplantae; phylum Streptophyta; class Magnoliopsida; order Alismatales; family Alismataceae; genus Alisma; species Alisma plantago-aquatica. Next base: position 296,826,850 of record OY856409.1, on the reverse strand, counting down.
CTTCTTGTTGAGGTCTTGCTTTCTCTCTCTAGAGCTAACTCCACATCCAACCATACTACTAGAGGTCCTCTCTCCATGAAGGATCAAGCTAACAGGCATACCTCTACGTGGTGAAGCCTATGCTCACACTTATGTTTTCTCATGATTATCCATGGCCCCTTATTCTTATCTGATAAGCCATCCATCATGTCCTTCTGGCCTCAGTTTTAACTTACTGCTCGTACTACTGATGTACTCTGGGTGCAAGCTATACCCTACTTGCACAAGCCCATAGGGTTCTATAGGTTCTTCACTAACCTCATCAATGAAGGAGCTATCCTTCACTCTAACATGCACAACCCTTTCCAGGGTTGGGTCACCAAAGGTAATAGGTCATCTAATCTCTCATGGCTTGTATGGCATCCCATTCATGTCCATCCAAACACCTAGTCTGCCATGACATCTAACTCATCATGTCATTTCTAACCTTCACTTAGGGTTAGGGTTAGCATCATCCTCAGAGGATGTGCTAAGTCTCTACTTTTAAGACTAACTCTCTCTACTCATCCCCTAATAAGGAGGTCTATCCTCAGGTCTCTCCTGAGGGTAATGACAACTCGTGTCATACGGCCTAAGCATGTATCTATTCTTTAGTTTGCGCTTAATCTATTAAGCTTATGTCCATGACATCTTATTTACATGCTTTTCATTAATTTGGTGGAGAATTCCTTAGACCTTATTAACCTTACCCATACCTCAAAAGGGTGAGGAGAAGAGAGGAAACCCTAATCCTTAAGGTCCTTAACAGAATTTGAGTTGAGAAGGGATGAAAAAAATGAGAGAGTACTAAAGGTATCTTATTTCGAGTCATATCCTAAGACATCAGCCAGGAAGTCACACAATCCGAGAGTCCTCATATTCTGACTAGCGGTGCGGAGGAAAATATTGCCAGCCCCCAGACGTGATCCTTTTCTAGACACCTCAGTCTTTCAGACAATCCTCTAATAACTCCCTCGGTTCTATGGAATTTGTAAAATTTAATAATTATTAAAGATTAAATGAGGAACCTATGCTCTGATACTAATTGTAACAACCCGGTCTCCTGATAACCCCCACTTAAAGGAGACCAAGAGATCAGAGTCGTTATCCAATAACCCGGATCAAAGGTTCGACAGATAATCAATAATAATTATGAAATTCTACTAACTAAACTGAAATATGGTATTAAAATAAAACTTTGCATACCTTTTAAAACTTTGGAAATCTATCTATCCAAGCTTGAATATACTCTGTCTAATCCTCCTTGCACTTTATTTCTTATTTCACAATGTGTCACTTTACTGTTTGTTCATTTTAGGGTGTACCTAAAACGCCGACAATAAAAACGTCGATCATCATATCAAAATGTACTGGTATGTGGGGATAACCAAAAGTTTGCACATATGGATAACAATCTAATTATCACAATCAAGTTAATTAACAAGCCAATTTATGCTTTCCAGTATGACATTCTCCACTACTTTTGCTCTAACCCTGGCATACCCACCTTAGGGTTTCTTTTGCCAATGACTTAAGGCCACCTTCTCAATCCCGAGCTTGGTGCCTGGGGTCACCACTCATGGTGCCCTCTAGTCATTCAATATCATAGGCCACCTTCTCATTCCTGAGCTTGGTGCCTGGGGTCACCACTCATGGTTCCCATTGGTCTACCCATCTGGGCCTCACCTTTGGCATCATCCATCAGGGTGGCATGTAGGTGCCAGAATACATACTTCTATTATTAATGTGATAATCATAGTGGCTTTATGATTTGCAAGTATGAACATCCAAATTGATAATTTGCATTCAATGCGATTAACCATCCGGAAAATCCTTGGGAAACTAAGGCGGTTATTCATAATTAACCACATACCTATTAGGCTGATTTGAGATAGAATAGTCCAATCAATCAATGACATCCAATCAAGCAAGTACATGAATCCTGAAATTACATTCAATTCCTTTTTATCAAAATCTATCCAAACCATCTTGCTACTTAGGGTTTCAGTTCCTTTTTAGGATTTCTACCTCTTTTTAGGGTTTACTTTTCAATTAGGGTTTTACTTCACTTTTACTATTTAAACCCTAATTTTATACAATTACCCACAAACCCTAATTATCTCAGCTATTCTTCACAAAAGATATTAAGGTTACCTTTTAGCCACTTATTACCTTGATTTCGGATCGAGGACACAATTAAGTCCATTAAGCCTCCTTTTCATTAAAGCTACCATTTTTATCCTTTTTAATCCATGACAAAGTCATTATGCTTGTTTATCATCAATTCATAGTTCATTATGGTCTAATACTCATATGAACATTATTTATCATTAATTCCACCTTTTATCCACTAGGAAACCCTAATCTCCACATTAAGGGTATTTAACCACAATTAGGAACTTTAATGCTTGAAATAGCTTATAACCATGAAAACTCAGTTCTATAATTATATTTTTGGATTTAACCCATTAAAACCCATATTTTCCTAAATTAGGGTTTCTAAACATAATTATGTGCCTAAAACCCTAAAACAAGCACGGAACTACCTTCTTTCAAAATCAACTCTCCCTTTATTCTTAATAGGTTAATATTTCTCAGAATTAGGGTTCCAAACCAAATTAACCCAAAAGAGTCGTTAATTCTGAGTTCCATATCCAATAAGGGTTATACCATAACTTATAACATCAAAGGTGATAATTTTGTGTACTTTTTAAATTGCAACAAATATTAGGTTCCAATTATGATTTTATTGGATTCCTCACATTTTTATGATCAATTTTCATGTATAACTTATTTTCATCAGGGCTTCCAATAATTAACTACAAATTTTGTAAATTATCTACCTCTTGGCCAATGGAAGAGCACCACATGTCCTTCCTATTCCTTTTTCCAGCGATCCGACATTTGCCCTTTTTGTCCCTGCTCTCCTTCTTGCACGCCAGGGGTAAGAGAGACTTTTCTCTCTGTTTCCTTCAACCTCGCGACCTGCTACTCACGAGCCAGCGCCAGCCTCCGATCAACCTCGTCGATGACTTTGGGGTCTCGTCCCCTAACGAGCAAGCTAGGGGGCCAGAAAGTTCCTCCGCCACTATCCAAACTTGAAGGGATCTGCAATTGCATGCCCACAATGTGCCTCTACTCCCAACTGGCTACTGAACCTCCGGCGGGTCGACCAGGGAATGAAGGGCATGGTCGGGGTGTCTTGCTCGATTGGAATCGCCAAAGGCTTCGGCGGTGTCCTCCGCAGATATCAGGGTGGGTTTCATCAATGCGGGTACCCCTGCGTACTCTCCCCTATATATAGGGTTGGTGACAGAGTCCAACGTTTTGGGAACTTCCTGGTGAGTCTATGAAACCACCCTTAAATCGGGTTCATTGTCTTTGGAACAGACTCCCAAATTTGGTGGAAAAGTTTCCAAGTTCATCCGTGCACTAAAACATGAGAAAATCGCTTGGGAAAAGTGATCGTATTGCTCTCCCTTTCCTAATCTATCTGGGGTAGAAGACAACTGCATTACCCTTGTATTTTGATCCAATGGCTGACGTGCCACGCGAGGAACAAAGGAAATTGGTCCAATTAAATTAAATTGTGACATTTATTGATTTCCCCCACACATTAGGAAAACTTCCAATTGTATCTCCCAAACCATTTACAAGTTTGATCCCAAATTTTGAGGGAAGCTTTGTAATAACTTAATATTTCATTATGCCGAATTTGGACCCATTATCTAAAGAAATTGGACCCCTTTCTTTAGTTGCAAGCTATTACTCAATTATGTATATTCCTCACCTATTTTTCTTTTTCCTTTGCTATTAAATTATTTTCTTGGATTCCTTGGACCTCAAGGAACCCTAATATTTCAAAATAATTTTTAATGGATACTCATTATCCTTCTAGAGTCATCTATATCAATTATTTCCCATAATCTTGTTTATTCCTCATTAAAATATCTCTTTTTGAGGATTTCTCTTTATTTCTCTTTTATTTTCCTCATAGTTATTCCTTTTATCTTTAGGAATCCTTGGGATACGAAATTCCACTAAGGATAACTCAAGTACACCTCTTTCCACTTATTTTCCACATTTTATCATTGTTTTCAATTTCTTTCTTAATAAAGAAATTCTTAATTGATCTTTTCTTTTCTTACTGTATTCTCTATGAAACTTTAGACTCCTTGGAACCCAAGGAACCCATGTGGCACGAAATCCACTTTTGGATTAAGTTCTTTTGCCTTCCAAAGGTTTCCTCATCTTTCTTTTCTCAATTATTTATTTACTAATTGAATTTCCTTATTATTGGGCCCAATAGCCAATAAAGCCCACAACACAATCATCAAGGCTATTGTTAACAAAATCCATTTATTCAAAACAAATTGTATCATTATTTGTTCAAATATCTTTAATATGAGAAATTACATTTATCAGCAAATGAACCCAAAATTGGGGTTGTAACAAGAATGTCTAGTGGCATGAGGTCAAATACCCTCATCTCTACCCTCAACCCTCAATTGCTCAATACCACTTATCGTAGAAACCTAGATTTGGCTAATCCTATTAGAATTACACCTTGAAAAACACTAGAGGGGGGTGAATAGAGTTTTTAAATATTTTAGCAATTATTTAACTCAAACAACCACAAATGAAGAATGGAAGAAGGAGACAGGTGTTTAGAGTGGTTCCAACTTTAACAAATACTAAAGTTGTCAGTCCACTACCCGGTTGCTTACCCAACTGGGATTTTGAAAGTATTAATTTTATTACCTTCACAAGGATTTACACAAAATACAATACTTTCTTTACACCCCTTGAACAACCTTCACTTGAAGTAGATGCACCAACTTGAGGTAGCCTTCTTGAAGTAACTCCAAGCTCCCCCTTGAAGTAGCCTTCCTCTCTAGAAGTAACCTCCCGTTGCACCAGCCTTCTTGAAGTAGCTCAAGGTCCCCTTCTTCACCAAGAAGATCTTCAACCTCTCCAACCCGCAGCCTCCAACCTAGGAGTAGCAAGGAGAGTACAAACAACAATAGAGAACAAGAAAGAAAATAGAAATTACAACTTATCCTGTTGTAGCACAAGGCTTGATTTCCCTAGATCAAGCGTGTAGATCTCCTAACCAAAGTGTATGGAAATGTAATTGCAGTGGATAGGAGATGCTAGCCTATAGGACATGAAATTTGAGCTAAGAGAAGAAGTAGCCAATTGTCACTATGCTCAATTTGCTCACAAACAGGTTGCTCATAGTATGCTCAAAGATTTCTCAAGTGTAACAAGTGAGTTTAGGTGTCCTAAGGCATGTCCTATTTATAGGAATGTCCTATAAGTGCTTAAGGACGTTCTAGACACCTTCTAGGGGTTTCTAAGTGCTTAACTAGCCGTTAGGTACAAGTTTGTTGCTTTAGCAACGGCTAATTAATTAATTCTGTAGTTGCTGTCAGAGTCCATCTCGGTCGAGAAATGGTTGACCGAGACACCTACTCGGTCGAACTTTTGTCGACCGACAGGCTCTCTGGATCAAGTGTATGCAATGTTTATCTCCAACTGCCAACCACCTTGTCAGCTGTGTCTAACAGCTACTTGGGTCTTTCTCGGTCAAGAAGATTGTCGACCGAGAGTGTCTCGGTCGAGGAGTTAGTCGACCGAGATTGACCCTATTTCAAATTTTCAATTAAGGCACTAAGTGTGTGTATGAGTGTGCATATGTGACACTTATTTGAAGGGGATGACCTATCTAAATGTGATGTTTATCTAGGGAGAATCTAACACTTGATTTACATGAAATCTAAGTACTTGTACATTATATATTTGTACAAGTTTTTACAAAGTAATTACATTTCATGAAAATATAAAGATGTAAGCATATGGATTTCCCTAATTGCTTTGTCATCCACCTTATTCCTGCAACACTCAAGTAGCACGTTAATCATTTCATTACAACTAATACAATGGTCACCCCAAATCTCACTGGAAAGACTTGAGTATTACATCAATATCAGGGTCTTTTCGAAGAAATGGCTCAGCTCCATAATATTGGACTAAAGTTTGCCACTCCAAAGCACCTGTCTTGGTTAAAGCATATGCTTCCAAGAAGGTAGGAACCCGATCAAAACGGAAATGAGCAGCAATGTCTTGTAATTGTATTGAGGAGAACTGAGTGTGTGTGAGATCTGTAGATGGTGGAGGTGGAGGTTGGTAGTAGTTGTAAGATGGATTATATGGATTGAGCATGCCAGGATTTAAAGAATAAGGATATTCATCTGGTTGATTTGGAGAGAGGGTTTGCATTCTTTGATTTAGGTAGGTCATGGCATGGTGGTTATAGTCTAATTGTCTACTTAGATGATATTGTGACCCAGCAACATAGGTTAGGGTGTTTTGGATGGGATCATAGGGTAGGTTGGTAGGAGGAGGTGGTGGTGGAATATCTTGAGTAGATGTCTCACCTTCCGTCCTAGCCCTCTTGTGACCAAAATCAATTCCCATTTTCTCTACTGTGTTTTTGCTTATTTTTTGTGGTCTTCTTTCCCATGTGTATGCCATATCCTCAATTTGTGTTTTAAGAAAGTGTTGAGTGGTTTGGCATACAAAATCAGCATATGGGGGATTGCCAGAAAACTCAAGCATGTTCTTAAGGATTATGCGGATAAAATTTACGGGAATACGTTTGATAATGGCATAAATTAAACACATGCGAAAAATAGGAACTTCAGACTTGTTTGCTCTAGGATGTATGTTTGTGGAAACAATAAGATTGACAATCCTAGCAGCAGGTTTGAGATTAATGGCATAGTAGGTACCCCTCTCTTCGTGACACGTAATATTAGATTGAAAAATGGCTCGTTTAATGTCACTAAGACTGACAGTATGATTACCTTGGGAAAATGTATTGAGTGGATTTCCAGTTGTGAGGTCAAGAGTGTCTTGATATTCATCTAAGTCGATGTTAAGCATGTCAAGAATATCCTCTTCAGTAAATCGAAAGCTATGCCCATTGACCATAGAGTAGAAGAAGGTATTGTCATTTTCGGAATGGGAGATTAGGTTTGCATAGAACTCATTTACCACTTTTGAAGAGTAGGAAGGGAAGGAAGGGTTAAGAAATAAATTTTGCACCTCAAAAAGATCTTCCAGGTCAACGATGCTGAGGAAGTCCAAGACGTCAACCGGCCGTCGTGGAAGAGGAGTCTTGGAGGAGAGCCTGAGATAGCGATCACCAGCATCTGCGTCGACGAAGGGGATGTCGTTGATGATCGTCAATGGTGGAGTAGCCTCCCTTCCTTTCTTGCTAGCAACTTTCTTCTTTCCACGTGTAGAGGATGAAGCCATTTCTTTGTTTTAAGGTGGAGAAGAAGCAAGAAAGTTTTGGGGATGAGGAAGCTAAAGGATTGTACAAGAATACACTAGAGAGAAGCTATGGGAGTAAGAATATGAGAGTGTGCAACAGTGACCCATTTTTGGCCCTTTTTATAGCAAATCAGTGACCAGGTCGGTCGACAATTTGTCGACCGATCGACCGCAACGGTCATATTCCAGACGCTTCACTCGGTCATCCAACGGTCGACTGGTAACGGTCGGCCGCTCAATGGTAACGGTTGGATTCCAACGGTCATATCCCAACGGTCAATTCTCGGTCGAACAATTGTCGACCGACACTAGCTCGGTCGAACAATTGTCGACCGGAAGTGTGTCCGATGTTATTTCTGTCTGAAGTCTGTCGGTCGAAAGAGATAGGCTGACCGAAATGTTTTCGGTCGAAGAATTCGTCGACCGACAGACTTACTGAGTATGAATTTTTAAGCTGATTTTTAATGCAAATGATAGACTAAATTTGTAGAGCATATACACTTTCTAAGGGAGTAACATTGTGATTATTGTTACCAATATTTGGACAATTTTGTGATCATGAATTAATTGTTCTTTTAATCACAATTTTTATATAGAAAATGATATTCAAATAAGTATTGTGTCAAACTTATTTTAGGTCGACTTTGACTACGACCATAGTGCCCCTTGGTCAAATTTCATTTCAACCAAGAGGCAAATTTGCAGATTTCCAAAGTATAATATCTCAATATAATTTGATCAATTTGAAGCATAATACTCAATATGAAAACATTTGTCCTTGATTTTTCTTAGAATATAAACTTTGTTGCAGTTACATGAATATCAAATTTCACTTCTTCTTGTATCCTCATGAAAGTACGATTAATATCTTAGGTCTTTAAAGATACTAATTAAAATTATCTTATGTGATGCAAGCATTTAAGACAACATATTACCAACAAATCATTTTGATTGCCTATGTATCATCAAGAATGCAATAATCATTGTTCATGCAACAAGCATCAACGTTATGTATGAAATGTTGAGAGTATATCTATGATGTAATGATAAAACAATAGCAACATGAAATTCAACATATGGTGAGTAAATCAAAGAATACTTAGGACAGACCATGTAGTTAGTAATTTGACTTAAATCAATATGATCCATAGTTTTAACTAAAATTATTTAGAGAGTAAACCAAATTAATCTCATATAAGTTTTCAAAGATGATTTCCATAATGTATACTTTGTTTTGCATGTACAACAAGTAGATAGCAACTTGAAAATCAAAAGTAGCAGATTTATTTCAGACTGGAAACCAGTGACCTGTTCGGTCGACAATTTCTTGACTGACAGTTCTCTCGGTCGACAGTTTCTCGACCGACAAGTTTTCTGAAATGTTTTCTGAACTGTTTAATTTCTTCCAAGTAAAACACAATTATGCAAGTTAGATGTTTAGATACTGGAATTAATTTGATATCCCATTATGTTGAGTTGAGATAGACATTGAAATATACAACTTAGGTCTTTGGTCATATCTCAACTTAATTCCATTTATTTAGTTTGGAGGTTTTGGAACCCAAACTAACTCAACATCCTTTTTCTTATAAGGACATGAAAAAGAATAGTGACCAAGGCGCAAACAATAATGACAACATATAGAATCAACCTCACATCTTTTTCTATGATTTTGGTCTAGGTTGTTCTTGGGTATATTTGTATCTGTGCCTTTAGGTACATACATAGATTGATGTGCTTGTGTCTTTTTCCAACTAGGTTTATGATATGATTTTCCCTTAGGCTTGTAACCTAGTCCTCTCCTTCCAATTTGATGGTAAGGATCATTTAAGATTTGATCAAGAATGCCATTATTATTTAGACTACTAACCTTTTGTTGTAACTTAGCAATCTCATCCATTCTCTTCTTGATATCTAGCTTTGCTTGATCTAGATTAGATGATAATGAATCTCTTTCTTTTACGATAGTATCATAATCTAGATGTGAGCACAAAACAGGTTGTTTTTTAAGATCATTCACTTGAGTCTGCAAATTAATCTTTTCTAGAGAAAGGAGATTACAATTTGCTTCTATAGATTTTAGCTTAATATCATGATCTTCAATAACCTTTTTGAGATCTTCATTTTCAGATGTAAGAGCAAGAAGCTTAGTATGTAATTCATCATTTGCTTTATTGGATTTCTTTAATTTCTTTTTACACTCAATGTATTTATTGTGTGTCTCTTCAAGAGAAGCAACTAGCTCTTCTTTAGATAAATCAAAAAGACTTACCTCTTCTTCTTCTTCACTTATTGTAGCAATAAGACATTCTTTATGTGTATCTTCCTTCTTTGACATCCACGGGCAACCAAGTGTTGCATGGCTTGTTCCTAAGCACCAACTGCAACTTATTGAAGGTTGCCCCATACTTTTCTTTTGTTTGCGGTTGTAGACACCACCACCCTTCATACTTCAAGACTCGATTAGAGCTCCTTGAAGCCTGCTCTGATACCAATTGAAAAACACTAGAGGGGGGGGTGAATAGAGTTTTTAAATATTTTAGCAATTATTTAACTCAAACAACCACAAATGAAGAATGGAAGAAGGAGACAGGTGTTTAGAGTGGTTCCAACTTTAGCAAATACTAAAGTTGTCAGTCCACTACCCGGTTGCTTACCCAACCGGGATTTTGAAAGTATTAATTTCATTATTTTCACAAGGATTTACACAAAATACAATACTTTCTTTACACCCCTTGAACAGACTTCACTTGAAGTAGATGCACCAACTTGAGGTAGCCTTCTTGAAGTAACTCCAAGCTCCCCCTTGAAGTAGCCTTCCTCTCTAGAAGTAACCTCCCGTTGCACCAGCCTTCTTGAAGTAGCTCAAGGTCCCCTTCTTCACCAAGAAGATCTTCAACCTCTCCAACCCGCAACCTCCAACCTAGGAGTAGCAAGGAGAGTACAAGCAACAATAGAGAACAAGAAAGAAAATAGAAATTACAACTTATCCTGTTGTAGCACAAGGCTTGATTTGCCTAGATCAAGCGTGTAGATCTCCTAACCAAAGTGTATGGAAATGTAATTGCAGTGGATAGGAGATGCTAGCCTATAGGACACAAAATTTGAGCTAAGAGAAGAAGTAGCCAATTGTCACTATGCTCAATTTGCTCACAAACAGGTTGCTCAAAGTATGCTCAAAGATTTCTCAAGTGTAACAAGTGAGTTTAGGTGTCCTAAGGCATGTCCTATTTATAGGAATGTCCTACAAGTGTTTAAGGACGTTCTAGACACCTTCTAGGGGTTTCTAAGTTCTTAACTAGCCATTAGGTACAAGTTTGTTGCTTTAGCAACGGCTAATTAATTAATTCTGCAGTTGCTGTCAGAGCCCATCTCGGTCGAGAAATGGTCGACCGAGACACCTACTCGGTCGAACTTTTGTCGACCGATAGGCTCTCTGGATCAAGTGTATGCAACGTTTATCTCCAACTGCCAACCACCTTGTCAGCTGTGTCTAACAGCTACTTGGGTCTTTCTCGGTCAAGAAGATTGTCGACCGAGAGTGTCTTGGTCGAGGAGTTAGTCGACCGAGATTGACCCTGTTTCAATTTTTCAATTAAGGCACTAAGTGTGTGTATGAGTGTGCATATGTGACACTTATTTGAAGGGGATGACCTATCTAAATGTGATGTTTATCTAGGGAGAATCTAACGCTTGATTTACATGAAATCTAAGTACTTGTACATTATATTTTTGTACAAGTTTTTACAAAGTGATTACATTTCATGAAAATATAAATATGTAAGCATATGGATTTCCCTAATTGCTTTGTCATCCACCTTATTCCTGCAACACTCAAGTAGCACGTTAGATTAACAAGAATGAAATGTTTGTCATTATCAAAACAAAGGGATTTACAAATGTCCATTTAGCCAACACACCTAACCCTAGTCTTCTGCTAGTAGTATAGGGTACATTCTAATAGCAATTGCCTTATTGTTTGGTTTGGTAATCTAGATGTAAAATAAGAACCATGCTTGTCCAATAACCTCCCTAAACTAATATCAAAGTTAAATCCCCAAACGGCCCACCGACCTTGATCATCTTGTTTAAAACCTAACTTGCTCTGCTTGCTTGTTCATGCTAGTCTAGTTGTTCTTGCTTAACTTAGTCAACTGCTTAGTTTTGATAGTTAGGGTTAATTTATATCCTTTCTTGCTCTAGTGGTTAATTTAGTTCTTAATTGCTTCTTGCTCTTCTAGTGTAGTGTAGTTCACCTTTGCTCTTGCTTTGTTAGCTGACAAACCTAGATTGTTAAACTTGCTTGCTTAAGATAACTTAGGTTTAATTTTGCCTTTCTTGCTTGTTCACTTAGGTTAATCACCAAACAAACCCTTTTAAAACCCTTAAACCCTGGTCTCCATACTAGGAACATAGCAAACACTAGCCTAGCTCTAGTGCCCCCTCTATCCCTGAGGACCGACCCCTATTCTTTCCAATCACCTATACTACAATAGTACCCCGTGCACTTGTGGGCAACCTATTTGGTTTTGTGATCAACTTGGTTAGGGCCAATATAAATTTTGAAAGTTCCATCCCGTGTGTTCGAGTCCCATGGAGTGCATCTAGCCACCCTTAGTTAGCTAGTGTGTACACCTCTAGCTTGATGCATCAAGCTTTCTGGCATCGTTACCGGAGATAGAGGCGCTCGTCCTAGCTAGTTAGTGTAGCTTAGCCTTTCCTTTTGCCCTCATAATTTCTATTCTTTATTCTTTGTTCACTTTTGCATACTTCCATTCTAACTTGGTTTCTTGTTGCTTGTTTGTGTATTGTGCAGGTGACAATTATGCATGCGCCACACACATTCCACTTGTACCGACTTGGTGTTGTACGACCCCGAGATAGGTAGAAAGAGAGGCCAAAGTCACCGCAACCAACACTGAGAAGCCAAGATGGCAGAAAACATCCCTCATCTGGATGCTCAACCACCTCCACCATAGCACCTCCCACTCCATGAGTATTTCACCCTAGGGAACAACAATTCCCCCATTGCCACCCTAGTTGACCAAATGACGGGTCAATAGTTCTCCATTCCACCCGCACTCCTTGGACTCCTCCCCACTTACTTTGGGATGGAGAATGAGAATCCCTACCATCACATCGATGCATTCCTTGAGACGTGCTCTACTTTCCATACCCCCATTGCCACCGACGACTCCATCCGGAGAACCCTCTTTTCATTCTCCCTAAAAAAAAGCTAAATAGTGGTATGTGTCAAAGCCAGATCTGGTAACATGGAATGAAGTCAAGAATGAATTCCTAAAGAAGTTCTTCCCGATTGCTAAGCTGTCCTAAATGAGAAGATGCATCACTTCCTTTGCCCAGAAAGAGAATGAACCCTTCCACGAGGCGTGGGAGAGGTTCCAAAATCTTCTCCGTGACTGCCTTCACCATGAAGTGCCATTGTGGCAACTCATTCAAGCCTTATACATCAGGCTTGAAGAATAGAGCCAAAACAACATCGACTCCTCCTGTGGAGGTACTTTCATGGCAAAGCCACTCGAGGATTAGTGGCCTTTATTCGAGCATCTTGCTGAAAACTCACGCCATCGCGTTTCTACAAAAGGGGAGCACTGCGGCTGAAGCTACATCCCTCCACCATCTTCTATGACTCCAACCCGCAATGTTTATGACCCCGATATGATGAAAATTATGGTGGATATGATGAAGATGATGAAGAACCAAGCTGGTGGTTATCCTACCCAACCCACCATGGTAGTCGATTCTGTTGATGAAGAAGTGAATGCTTTGCACTCCTTTGGCGGCCGAAACAATCAAGGCCCCATTTCCAACACCTATACTCCTGAATGGAGGAACCATCCAAATTTTTCTTGGAAGAAACAAAATGAAGATGGATAAGGACAAGGGTAGAAGTGGCCATGCTATAGTTCAAAGTTTGAAGAGGAGGTGCTTGGAAGGTTAAGAAGTTTGGATGATGTGAAGAAGGATGTGACCTCACATAAGCAGTCCATCAACCGCCTTGAGCAAAGAATGGATCAGATCTCTCTCTCTCTTGCTAGGAGGGAAGAAGGAAGACTTCTATCTCAATCGATGCCCAACCCAAGTATCGATTATACTTTCCAAAGGAACACTCCAAGTTCATATGCTCCACCGTTATACTAAGCACCGCCGAACCCCTATGCTCCACCACCTCCTCAGGAACCTCTTAACTACCAATATGCTCCACCTCCACCTCATTCATACCAGCAGCCACCCCCGCAATACCACCCCCATCCACAATAACAACAACCACAACAACAACTACCACCGCAATTCATCCTCCAAAACCCAAATTCATCTCACCAAAGGCCACCACCACCCCAACAGCCACAACCACCTCTACAAGCCTCTTCTTCCACTATCCATGAGCATGTGAAGGTAGTGACTGTTCTGAGGAGTAGCCGGACATTAGAGCACCCCCATCATACCATTGTTGTTGACAAAGGTGATACTGAGACTAGACAAGTTGATATTGAGATACAGCCTGAGGATACTATGACAAGAGCCACAGTTGATAGTGTGACAAAGAGTGTTGATACTGTGATTCTTGTGATTCCCATTGACGATACTATTGATATGAACCATGTGGGATCCCAACTCCCCCTGTTTCCTAAGGCTCTTAAGGAGCCTTCTGCTGAGAGGAGAAGAAAGAAGCATACTGAAGACATCCTTGAGACTTTCAAACATGTGAAAATCAACATTTCTTTGCTTGATGCAGTCAAGCAAATCCCTTCTTATGCTAAGTTCTTGAAATATCTATGTACCTTCAAGAGAAAGACCATGGGAAGAACCCCCAAAAAAGGCAAGCTCACCGAGCAAGTGCGATCAATTTTGCAGCACACCATGCCAAGAAAAAGAAAAGATTTTGGTGCTCCTATCATCTCATGCTATATTGGGGCACATTGCATAGACCAAGCCTTCTTAGACTTAGGCTCTAGTGTTAACCTAATGTTGTATGATGTGTTTGCAGAGCTACAAATGGGGCAGTTGATTCTGGTTCATTGTACTTTATAGTTGGCTAACATATCAGTAAAGACGCCTAGAGGGCGTGTGGATGACGTACTTGTGAGGCTTGATGTCCGCTTTCTTTCCTACTGACTTTATTGTCTTAGACATGGAAAAAGATGCAAGGAGGGTGCCGATCATCTTGGGGAGGACTTTCCTAGCCACAGTGGATGCGGTAATTCATGTGAAGATTGGTACAATGTATGTGACATTCATGTACATGAAGATCTAGTTGAACATCTTTAAATCTTCAGCCACAACTGAGGTAATAGGGGCCACTGAAGAAGATTTCTATCTCATTGAGTGCCTAGATGAAATTGTGGAGGAATGCCTACCTATGTGGATTCAAACTACCACTCAAGGTAGAGGTCTAGAGCCAATAGTTGAGTTCCCCTATGATGATGATGAAGTTGATGAAGAGATTGAGCTAGCCTTGGTGGTTGTAAGTGAAGACCTTCCTTATATTTCTGAACCATTAAAGAACTCCCTTAAAGAACCTCCCACTCTTGAGTTGAAGTCACTTCCAGAAGGATTGAAGTATGCTTTTCTAGGCGCAAATGACACTCTCCCATTGATAATTTCCTCCATTCTCTCACCAGAACAAGAGCAGGCATTGATGAAAGTCTTAAAGAAGAACATCCAATCCATTCGATGGTCTATAGATGACTTGAGGGCTATTGATCCCTCCATCTATATACACAGGATCTATCTAGAGGATGATGCAAGGCTGACCCACCAAATGCAAAGGCAGTTAAATCCAAAGCTAAAGGAGGTTGAGACCCAAGAGGTTGTGAAATTGCTTGATGATGGAATTATCTACCCTATGTCCGATAGTACATGGGTGAGCCCCATCCAGGTTGTGCCTAAGAAAAGTTGGATCACTGTAGCTGAAAATGCAGATGGTGAACTTATGTCGATAAGAGAACAATCAAAGTGGATAATGTGTGCTGACTATCGGAAGCTCAATGAAAATACCAAGAAGGACCACTACCCTCTCCCATTTCTTGACCATATTCTAGAGAGGCTAGCGGGGCAAAGCTTCTATTGTTTCCTTGATGGGTATTTTGGATACTTCCAAAATGATGTGCATCCTACAGATCAAGAGAAGACAACATTCACCTACCCAAGTGGTACATTTGCCTACTGGAGAATGCCATTTGGGTTGTGTAATGCCCCTTCTACATTTCAGAGATGTGTGACCTCAATTTTTGTGAATATGCTTGATTCATCTTTGGAAGTGTTCATGGATGATTTCTCAATTTTTGCTAAGACATTTGATGAGTGCTTGCTACATTTGGCTGTTGTTCTTGAGAGATGCGTGAAGGTTCACCTAGTGCTATTTTGGGAAAAGAGTCACTTCATGGTACCTGAAGGCATAGTTTTGGGTCACTGGGTTTCAAAGGACGGAATTGAAGTTGACAAGGCCAAGGTGGGCCTCATTTCTACTCTCACCATTCCTTCCACCATAAGAAATGTTCAGTCTTTCTTGGGACATGAAGGTTTCTACCGCCACTTCATCAAGGATTTTAGTAAAATCTCAAGACCACTATGTCACTTGCTTGAAAAGGATGTTGAATTTCATTTTGATGACAAGTGTGTTGAAGCTTTCAACCACTTGAAAGAAAGACTAGTTTCTGTTCCTATCATGCAGCCCCCAGATTTCTCTTTGCCATTTGAGATTATGACCGATGCATCTGAGATGGTAGTTGGGGCTGTGCTGGGCCAAAGAGTTGGCCGGATTCCACATGCTATCTACTACGCAAGCAAAACTCTAGATGAAGCCCAAAGAAACTACACAACCATTGGGAAGGAGTTGTTTGCAGTCACCTTCACTCTTGACAAGTTCCACTCATATCTTTTGCAAAACAAAGTAGTGATATACACGGACCACGCTGCACTAAAGTACCTCATGTCAAAGAAAGATTCAAAGCCAAGGAAAATTAGATGGATTCTATTGCTTCAAGAGTTCGATGTGGAGATTGTAGACAAGAAGGGAGTGGAAAATGGTGTTTCTGACCATCTCTCATGAATTGATGAGCCCTTTGATGATATAAGTCGAATCAAGGAAATGATGCCACATGAACAACTCTTCCTACTTTCATCCACTCAAAGGCCATGATATCAACACATAGCCAATTTTCTGGCTAGTGGGAGGATACCAAGCACACGGACAAGGGAGGAAAGCAAAATATTATTTTGCATGGTTAAGAATTATGCTTGGTATGACCCTCACCTCTTCAAATATTGCCCCAATCAGCTCACAAGGAGATGTGTTCCGGAAATAGAACAATAAGAAATCATATCTATGTGCCATTTCAGAATATGTGGAGGTCATTTTGGAGGAAAACATACGGCTGCAAAGTTTCTCCAATGTGGGTTTTATTGGCCATCCTTGTTCAAAGATTCACATGAATTCTGCAAGAGCTGCTTGAAATGCCAAAAAGTGGGCACTATCTCCAAAAGAGACATGATGCCTCTATCTCCCATTCTTATGGTGGAGGTGTTTGATGTATGGGGAATTGACTTCATGGGTCCTTTTCCCCCTTCCTTTGGGTATGTCTACATTTGGTCACCATGGACTACGTGTGAAAGTGGATCGAGGCCATTGCAACCCGGACGAATGACCACAAGGTGGTGTGTGACTTTGTGAAATCAAACATGTTTAGCCATTTTGGCATCCCAACGGCCATGATTAGCGACGAAGGAAGTCACTTCATTCACCGCACTTTTGAAGGGTTGCTCAAGAACCATGGAGTAAACCATCGAGTAGCCACTCCTTACCACCCTCAAACTAGTGGCCAAGTTGAGCTGGTCAATTGGAAGATAAAGCTCATTCTAGAGAAGACAGTGAGACCGGACCGCAAGGATTGGTCACTCCATCTAAATGCAGCTTTATGGGCTTACCAGACTGCATATAAAGCCCTGATTGGCACTACACCATTCAAGCTCATCTATGGAAAAAGCTACCATTTGCCGGTTGAAATGCAAAACAAGGCATTATGGGCTTTGAAAACTATGGATATTCATGGAGAAAATGTGGGAATGAAAAGAAAGTTTCAACTAAATGAGTTGGAGGAAATGTGCCATGAGGCGTACAAAATGTCCAAGAGATATAAGGAGAGGACTAAGTTTCTTCATGATAAGATGATCAAAAAGAAGGAATTTGAGCCCGACAAGTGGGTATGGTTGTACAATTTAAGAATGACGTTCTTTTTCAAAAAACTCCGGTCTAGATGGGAAGGACCTTATCTTATCAAGAAAGTGTATCCATATGAGGCTGTTGTGATATGTGAGAAAGAAGGAGCAATAGAGTTTGCCAACAATGGACAAAGATTAAAGCTAGTTATGGAAGTAGGCCAGGATAAGGCCAATCAAAGTTTTGACATTGTGATTCTTGCAGAAGAACAACAATCCAATGAAGAGATATGCTTGGAAGTAGATGAGAAAGAGATATACTACAAGGATGCCTTGAGAATCCCAAAGAAGTGAAAGAAGTCAAAAATCAATAAGCCCAACTGAAGACGTAAAATTTAGCACTAGTGGGAGGAAACCCACATGGTTTGAGATTCTTGAACCTTACTTTTTGATACTTTTGTTTTATTTTCCACAAATACACACACACTTGTGTCTAATAGTTTTTCTTTGAGTTTTGATTACACGACAGGTGTTAGGCACTAGAGAGAGAGGATTAAAGTTGAGTCATGGTCATTAAAGCAAATTTGTGGCATAATGCCAAAGACAAATGAAGTTCTTGTTTAATTTAATTGAGAAAACTGAAGGATTGCCCCCAACACGGCCGTGGAGTTCGACCATGTGCGTGACAAAAGTGGAAAACCATGGAAGTGGCCTCCCGCCACGGTCGTGGGTTTTATTTCATCAAAGTGGCCAAGATGTCAGGTTCTTTTGGACATATGGCCACGACCGTGTCAGTTGACCACGACTGTGGCAAGGTCAGAGGGAAATGTTCTACATCGACAACATGACTGTGGCACCCAACCACGGTCGTGCTACCAAGCCATGGCCACGACCTTGGCCCAACCCAATCCAGGAAAAAATATAGCTTTTAACATCAAAACCCAACCCCCACTTCATTTGTTCTTCTTCTTCCTCAGTTGCACGACTGTTGCGGCGCACAACTACCTTGCTCTCCACCGTTCTCCACCTCCAACACCTCAAAACACCCTCAATCAACCCCCAATCAATACCAAATCATTTCCCAGCCATCCCCCTTCAATTTCCACCACCTTTCCTCTCTTAATCAGCCCTCCATCTCCACCTTCATCTCCAATCCGCCCAACAACCCCCTCCCCTAAAACTCCACATAAACCCTTCATTTTTCACCCAAATCCACAACACACCCCATATCCACCATCTAAACCTCCTACTCCTTCCATTCTACACCCAAATCCACATCCACATCACCCCTAATACCAAAATTCGAATATCACCCCCCTTTCCCAACCCAACCATGAAGAAAATTGGGAAGGCAATAACCAAGGGGGCGAACATTATCATCGGAGGAAAGCGGTGCTCCAAAAATGCGTCCTTCTATGTTTCTGTGCCCTCACATACCGCCTCCCCAACCACCTCTGCATACCAATCCCTCTGTCGCTCAAAATCGGTGAGTGCATCCCACTCCCATTCATCCGACAACCACCACATCACCGATGCCACATATGAGGGGGGTGTAGAAGAAGAAGAGGGGTCTGGGGAAAATTTGGATGATTTGATTGATGAAGTTGATCCAGTGATTGAAAAGAAAGGGTAGAAATAAAAAGTAGCACTGTCATCATCAAAGCGGATACCAAAGTATATGCCTGCACACCACTCGACGTCTCACACGGCAGCAGAGCGTAGTGATCAACCATAATCTACACGACAGTTGTGTCAGGATGAAGAACAATATGCACATTGGTACAACCTCAACACGAGTTCGGGGTCCCAATCTTATAGAATGGAGGAAGATGAAGATGACAGTGATGAGGAAGAGGTAGAGTTGATGCCTGAGGAAGAGAATGTTCTGGCACTTTTAGAGGCAGACAGACTAAAGACCTTAGGAAAGGCCCCTACAGGAGTGTCCTATGGCAGATGACACAAGCAAAGATAAATCTCACTCACATACCCATAATGCATGACAAGGAGAGTCGTCCCCACTAGATATGGGTGTGAGAAAGTCATTGATGACCTAGGGATCAAAGAAGTGATGAAAGGAAGTTTAAAGGAAATGGGGCTATGGAACTTTCTTTTCACACCCCAAAAGACTTACACCACTTTGACTCTGGAATTCTTTGCCACACTTGAGAAGACAAAGGTGAGAGAAAAATACGCTATCAAATTTGCCATGATGGGCTACATGCACACTCTCACATCAACAGAGTTGAACTATGTTTTTACTGCCAATCCAGAAGAGTCCGAAAAGATGGATGATGGCCTACTTGAAAAGGAAGTTGATTTCAACTATGTACATTTCTAAAATCTTCTGACAGGTAGCGAGGTTTACTTCACAGGGAGATAAAAAACTATCACCATAAGCAACCCACTATTCTGTTATGTGAAAAAAGTATTAGCCAACACCATTGTGGGGTGATATGACAATCAAGGCTCGATTTCATAGAAAGATATGTTTATCTTGATAGCAATGCACCGCAAGCCATTTATAGAGCTCAAAATACTGTTAATTGATAATATGAGGACCATACTCATCAAAAGTAAAACACCTTTTGTTATGGGTGGGTTGGTAACCTCAATTGCACATGCTTTGGGGTATGATCTTTCTGGAATGGAGGACACGAGTGGGATTGATCTTGTTGACCTGAACTATCTAATCTGCTCATACACTATTAAAGTCATGGACAAAAGGATGATCTATTATAAAACTAGTGTCCCTAATTTTGAGCTTGAGTTGCCTTACCACTCTGTGCCACTACTTTCTGTGTTGGGGATGCTCCACAAACTAGAGGACAAATTGTTGAAGTAGCAACAAGACAACCCAAGAGAAACATATACTAGGGGAGCCACTGCCACACAAGAAGAGATGGTTGAATCAAATGTGCAAGGGTAGGAACAAGAAAGTGAAGGACACAGGCATCCCTAAAGGATAAGAAGTAGGGATGAAGGAACATCCCAGCTGCATCAACCCTCAAAAAATGCCTACAACATGTCCACCATCCAGGCACAACTTGAGGGTATTCATAAGACACAGAGCGATATGTGATGCAACCCTATTTTAGGGCTTCGTCTTGTGTCATATTGCATTTCAACCACATCTATACTTGTTAGATTACATTTTATTTCCCCCAATATGCTTATTTCTATAAAATGCACTTATAGAGGCTTTTTGCATGTTTTATAGATACTTTGTCCACTACTTGATGGCATGTAAATAAGATGGTCCAATCTAGGGTTTCCTCATGCTTGGAGGAGCCCAAAATGAGGCCAAATCCACTTCCAACCTACCCCAAGTGGTCAACGAAAATTTTGAAGCAATACCCTCCATGGATGATCAAGTTCAAAGCTCAAATGCATGGGAGGGATACCAAATCGGCCGTGGTACTTCACCACGGCCGTGGTGAACATGCCCCAAGCACAAAAAATCACTAAAATTCCCATAAATTGATGAATATGGCCAAAACGACCGTGGTGATCAACATGCCCGTGGCCATAGGTCCCCACCACGACTATGGTGACCCCCCACGGCCGTGGCCATCCATGAACATATCCTTGTCATCTCCACATTTTAATTCCCACGACCGTGCCCATCCACCACGGTCGTGGTCTACCCTACCCACCACAGTCGTGGTGACCCACCACGGCCGTGCTACTCAAAAAATCCACCCATTTTCCCACTACTTTCCCCATTTTACCCCTAACTTAACCCTAGACCCCCTAGACACCTATATATACCTAAGTGGCAGCTAGGGCACAAAGCTAGCTACCTTCCACCACCTCCTAGCTCCCCAAATCGCCATCTACTACATTCCACTCCATATCCACCTCAAATCCACTCCATTTCACCATTTCCACCACCAAATCACTAGTTTAGACTAGTTCCTACCCATAATCCCCTTCATTCTTCACCCTTGCACCTTGGAGGAAGGAGGAGGACGACCTACGACTACTGGAGAGGGGGATTTCAGCCACTACTTCAAGCTCCATGGCCACCTCTATCACTTTCTTCTCTCTTTTTGTATTTTCCATTTCTATGAGTAGCTAGGCCGCTGTGGGTGGGCTGTTTGGGAGAAATTATGTTACTTTGATACCATGTTGGGGGAAAATGACATGTAAATGTTGTAATTCCATTTTTTAATGATTATATTCTATTTTCATCTCATTCTCCATGTAAATGTGTGGAATCACCTAGGAATTTAGGTAAATTGCTTATATGTGTGAATTTTGGGATTTTCTCCTAGGTCATATTCTTGGATCCCTAGGTTGCCTCCCATCTTCCTACATCCTAATCAATCTCCCTAAACCTAAGTGAGAGATCTAAGTAGCTATATTAGGTAATTCTAGTGCAATTAGCATGGAACCTTATCAAGGCTAGAATGTGGGGGAATTGGGGTCCAAAACCCTAATCTCACCTCCCCATTACTACCCTCGGCCCCTAATTGCCCTAGGAATGCCTAATCTAGAAACCTAGACTTGATTAGACTCTAATTGAATTGTACATAATCCCTAACCCAATTGAGCCTCATAAGGGTAGTAGGGGGTGTTAGGGACTAGTTCCCCTATGCACAACCTAACATATCCATGGCCAGTTAGTAGCTTAGGTTAATTCATTATACTCTAACTTGTTGTTTTGTTTGGATAATCTAAATGGAATCATAATGTTCATATGTCACCCCCCAACTTAAGTGATAAGTTCATACCCCTTAACATCCCACACATCTCTTTACTGTTTGAAACCTTAGTTTTGTGCTTGCTTAGCTTAATTAGTTCTTTCCTTGCTTAGTTAGCTTCTTGCTTTGCTTTTGTCTTGTTCATGCTAGTGTAGCTCTTTAATTTCTCTTTTACTTCTCTCTTGCTTGCCTTAGTGTAATTTTCCTTTTCATACCTAGCTTAGTCCTTTCTTTCCTACTTAGTCTTAATCTAACCTAGGGTTAACATAGATTTCATTCTCTCCTTTAATTGCTTGCTTGTTCATAATAGTTTAACAATCAAAACAAACTTTAAACCCTTAACTCTAGTCTCCACAGTAGGAACCCAGCAAAACTAACCTAGCTCTAGCGCCCTCTCTTTTCCCTATGGATCGACCCTATACTTGCCACCTTCCTATACTACGACACGACCCCGTGCGCTTGCGGGTGTAGTTGTTTTAGTAGACGTAGGTGTGTTAGTTTAGGTCTTATAAATTTTGAAAGCAAAAACCCATCATGTGTGTTCCAACCTCGTGGGGCGCATCTAGTCGAGTCAAATCGGCTAGTGTGTTGCACCTCTAGCGGATTCGCACCAAGCTTTCTGGTGCCGTTGCCGGGGATAGAGGTGCTCGGCCTATCTAGTTAGTTTTTCTTTGACTTTTCCTACTGCCCTCATCATTGCTATTCTTTATTCATTACTCTTTGCATTCTTTGTGTATATTGGTTTGCTAACTTGCTTTCTTTTGTTTGGTTGTGCCTTGTGCATGTGACAAGCCACTCAGAGAAGACAAGATGGAAGGCCAAAATGCACAAACCCATCCATTTCCTCCACTACCCTACCTCCAAGGCTATCCTAAGCCTTACACGCCTCCACCACCTCCATTGTTGCAACCTTCCCATCACTTCACTTTCCAGCCTCAATTCCCTCCTCCACTACCCTACCTCCAAGGCCATCCTAAGCCTTACACACTACCACCACCTCCATTGCCACAACCCTCCTACTAGTTCACCTTCCAACCTCAAATCATTCTACCACCTCCATCACCAAAACCCTCCCACCAATTCACCTTCCAACCTTAATGCCCTCCTCCACCTAAAGTCCAACGACCATCAACACTGATGCCACCACCACAACTATCACATGCTCCCCCTACTTCCCATGAGCAAATGGATATGATTGAGGCCCCTCTCTTTGGTTCCTATGAAGACACATTCCTTAAGAGAGAGAAAAACTATGGCATGAGATTTCTAAGGGTCTTAAGGTTGGTTAAGATCTATGATGATGATCCCCAAGGAGAGAGAATTGCTGAAAAAGACTTACAAAGCTCACATGACCCTTGGGAGAAAGATCAATCAAGGAAAGCATTTGAGAGGATTGCTTATGATGGGGGTGAAAACATTTTGTTTTTGGACCATGGTTGATGGTGAAAGAACAACAAGCCCAGCTGAAGGCATGAAACTTAGCGCTTGTGGGAGGCAACCCACCTAGGTTTGGGATTTTTTCACCCAAACTTCAATTTTTGATACTTTTGCTTTGCTTTTACACTTTCCAAGAAAACGCCCACACACTTTATGCTTGATGGTTTTTATTGTTTATGCCATTTTAGGACCGATACATTGGAAGGAGAGTGATGCATGGATGATATTGACAAGGAGGAGAACAAAAATGAAGAGAAAATTGCAAATCAGTAGAGAAGCTATGAAAAGGATATCAGCACGGCCGTGCCACACAACACGGCCGTGTTGCATGCATTCCAAAACTGGCACGGTGCGCACCACAGCCGTGGAGGCTATCCCCTACTCAATGGACACATTGGGATCTCTCTCCCCTCTTGGCATTTATCTACCACGACTCCATGCCCTCTACCCTACCATTGTGTGCTTCTATTTCATGTTGACGACAACATGGTTTAAAAGTTTGGGGTGGTAGGGCGGTAAGCCCCTATTTACCCCACTTTCTTCTATGTTCCTTGTTCTAAGTTTTTTCTCAAGATGACTGAATAGTATAACCATCTCTCATATTTGAGTATCCATACTTTGTGTGCTTGTTTTGCATACTTGCATGCCATGTAGTTTGCTTCCTTGCTTTTTTTGCGTAATTTTCAAAAAAATTGCTCTTTCGCCATGCATTGCATATCATGTTAGATTTTTGGTAATTTTTGCATGTTTTAGTTAGGATTTGCTTGTTTACTACTTTAAGTTCAATAATATAGGTTTAGATGTGATTGGAGGTAACTTGGCACCATTTTGGCCAGTTTTGCCCAAATTTGGAATTTCTTGTCTAAAAAGCATGTTTTGACCCAAACTCTACTGTTTTGAGTAAAAATGATGACCTTTGACTAGTGCAAGTGAAATTCCATGCTTTATTGCTAATTGGTATCAATGTTTGACTTTTTACATGTGCATCACCTCTCTCATGATTGTGATTGATTTGGCTGAATTGTGAACTTGAGCAAGATTTGAACGCTTAATGTTTGTAGAATCATTTGTTTGATATATCAATTTCATCTTCTTCATTCATGTGGTGTGATATCTAGGATGAAGTATTGGATTAACTTTCATGCATGATGTCTTATGTGGAAAATCATACCAATGACCCCTTTTTGACCCGATTCTTCTTCAACCATCTTCATACCCCTCCGCCGCATAAAAAGATGCCCTAGTGCACATAATCAGCCTTGGCCACCTCCGAAAGTTTGGGGTGGCCACATCTCTACCTCCCCACTTCACTCTATCCACCATACGCCCTATCTACACTAAGAGCAAGAAAGAAAAGAAAAGAAAAAGAAAAGCAAAAACAAAATAATAGGATGCTCCTGTTTAAGAGCATTCAAATAAAGAAAAGATGAGTGTGTAAAAACACTCCAAAAATCTTCCTGCAACCCTTTCTTCCACTTTCATACCCATTGAGCTAGGAAACATCAAACTTAGCTCATTTTTCCCTTTTCCGCAGCCACGTGGGTCTTTTGGTGTGATTTGAAATATAAGATTGAACGCATGAATGTGAAACAACACTCCTAGTCATTCTTGATTAATGCCACCATGAAACGGTTTACCCAGAAATTAATGAAAGAAATATGGATAACTTATATATTCTATGCGCTATATTTGAAGTTCATATGCTTTGTGCTATTTTCATGATTGGATTGTGAAAGTAGGAGAGGAGAGAGGTGAAATGCATGCACTCAGTCATCTTTGATCCCATTCAACAATAATCATCTTTTACATTGCATATGTTATTTCTTTTTGTGGAAGTTTTGTAGAGAGATTGAGTTGGAGCATACTTGAGGACAAGTATGTTTCAAGTTTGGGGTGGTGATGCAGCCCTATTTTAGGGCTTCATCTTGTGTCATATTGCATTTCAACCACATCTATACTTGTTAGATTACATTTTATTTCCCCCAATATGCTTATTTCTATAAAATGCACTTATGGAGGCTTTTTGCATGTTTTATAGGTACTTTGTCCACTACTTGATGGCATGGAAAGAAGATGGTCCAATCTAGGGTTCCCTCAGGCTTGGAGGAGCCCAAAATGAGGCCAAAACCACTTCCAACCTACCCCAAGTAGGGTTGAGCATCGGACCGGGCCGGCCCTACCCAACCCTCTACCCGGCCCGTCAAACCCGACCTTGATATTATAAATGGGTGGGCCGGGCCAGCATTTTAGGCCCATTTTCTTATCTGGGCCGGGCTCGGGCCACCATAAACCCAGACCCGAAACCCAGTACCCGACCCGCATAAATAATCTATATCATATAATATAAATACACAAATATGTATATCATTTTAAAACTTCTATTTTCCATAATAGGATCCGTCGTCTAATGATTGATATAATCAGCCAACTCCCCCTATACTAATAGTTGGTTATAATAACAAGTCTAATAGTTGATCGATACGAATCAACAACTAGCAACAACATTATGGATTATTAATTTGTCTGCTCATTCATATTATGTTCAACCTTCACGCAAAGCACCACCATTCCTAACACAACAACATTCTAAAATTTAATAAATATGTCTATAACAAATATCTTTCTACATATATACAAATTCAACTTTGATTGTAAATCAAACACGTCATTTTGATGAAACCTATTGTTAGACGGGCTAGCCCGAGCCCGGCCCGAAACCCATATTTTTTATACGGGCCGGGTACGGGCTCATCTTTTTTAAAAATTTCCAGGCCAAAACCCAGCCCGTGGCCCGCATAATAATATGGATATGGATCTGGGCCTGCCAAAACCCGGGGTGACCCGGCCCGATGCTCATCCCTAACCCCAAGTGGTCAAAGAAAGTTTGAAGCAATACCCTCCATGGATGATCAATTTCAAAGCTCAAATGCATGGGAGGGACACCAAAACGGCCGTGGTACTTCACCACGGCTGTGGTGGCCATGCCTCAAGCACAAAAAATCACTTAAACTCCCATAAATTGATGAATATGGCCAAAACGATCGTGGTGATCAACATGCCCGTGGCCATAGGTCCCCACCACGACCGTGGTGACCCCCCACGGTCGTGGCCATCCATGAACATATCCCTCTGATATCCACATTTTAATTCCCACGATCGTGCCCATCAACCATGGCCATGGTCTACCCTACCCACCACGGTCGTGGTGACCCACCACAGCCGTGCTACTCACAAAATCCACCCATTTTTCCACTACTTTCCCCATTTTACCCCTAACTTAACCCTAGACACCTATATATACCTAGGTGGCGGCTGGGTCACGAAGCTAGCTACCTTTCACCACCTCCTAGCTCCCCAAATCGCCATCCACTACATTCCACTCCATATCCACCTCAAATCCACTCCATTTCACTATTTCCACCACCAAATCACTAGTTTAGACTAGTTCCTACCCATAATCCCCTTCATTCTTCACCCTTACACCCTAGAGGAGGGAGGAGGATGACCTGCAGCTGCTGGAGAGGGGGATTTCATCCACTACTTCAAGCTCCATGGCCACTCTATCTCTTTCTTCTCTCTTTTTGTATTTTCCATTTCTATGAGTAGCTAGGCCGCTGTGGGTGGGCTGTTTGGGGGAAATTATGTTACTTTGATACCATGTTGGGGGGAAATGACATGTAAACGTTGTAATTCCATTTGTTAATGATTATATTCTATCAGCATCTCATTCTCCATGGATTGCTTGTTGGTTTGTGTGTGGAATCACCTAGGAATTTAGGCAAATTGCTTATATGTGTGAATTTTTGGATTTGCCCCTAGGTCCAATTCTTGGATCCCTAGGTTGCCTCCCATCTTCCTACATCCTAATCAATCTTCCTAAACCTAAGTGAGAGATCTAAGTAGCTAGATCAGGTAATTCTAGTGCAATTAGCATGGAGCCTTCTCAAGGCTAGAATGTGGGGGGAATTGGGGTCCAAAATCCTAATCTCACCTCCCCATTACTACCCTCGACCCCTAATTTCCCTAGGAATGCCGAATCTAGAAACCTAGACTTGATTAGACTCTAATTGAATTGTACCTAATCCCTAACCTAATTGAGCCTCGTAAGGGTAGTAGGGGGTGTTAGGGACTAGTTCCCCTATGCACAACCTTACATATCCATGGCCAGTTAGTAGCTTAGGTTAATTCATTAGACTCTAACTTGTTGTTTGGTTTGGATAATATAAATGGAATCATAATGTTCATATGTCACCTGCAACTTAAGTGATAAGTTCATACCCCTAAACAACCCACACATCTCTTTACTGCTTGAAACCTTAGTTTTGTGCTTGTTTAGCTTAATTAGTTCTTTCCTTGCTTAGTTAGATTCTTGCTTTGCTCTTGTCTTGTTCATGCTAGTGTAGCTCTTTAATTTCTCTTTCACTTCTCTCTTGCTTGCCTTAGTGTAATTTGCCTTTTCATACCTAGCTTAGTCCTTTCTTTCCTGCTTAGTCTTAATCTAACCTAGGGTTAACATAGATTTCATTCTCTCCTTTAATTGCTTGCTTGTTCATAATAGTTTAACAATCAAAACAACCTTTAAACCCTTAACCCTAGTCTCCGCAATAGGAACCCATCAAAACTAACCTAGCTCTAGCGCCCCCTCTTTTCCCTATGGATCAACCCTATACTTTCCACCTTCCTATACTACGACATGACCCCGTGCGCTTGCAGGTGTAGTTGTTTTAGTAGACGTAGGTGTGTTAGTTTAGGTGTTCTAAATTTCGAAAGCAAAAACCCATCACGTGTGTTCTGACCTCGTGGGGCGCATCTAGTCGAGTCAAATCGGCTAGTGTGTTGCACCTTTAGCAGAATCGCATCAATATATAGCTTATCTAGAAATACATGTGGCAAGACCAACAACAAATGCACCACCAGGTCAACCACTTGTGTCACTACCACCATGCCCAAGCAGGGAGAAACCCCGAATGGGGTGGAGATTTTTGGGGTGGAATAGCTGGATATCCAGAGACAAACCCTCCACCCCAGGATGACTATTGGGGACATTACTACCAACATCCTCCCGCAGGCTCAGCTCCTCCCTCAGCTCCTCCTCTAGATCCTCCTCACTCATCCAACTAGTAGCCACAATAGTCGTGACACTTCCCCTATCTACCCTACACTATAGTTTCATGCTGAGGACAACATGATTCTAAAGTTTGGGGTGGGTAGGGCAGTACACACCACCCTCTATCGCTCTGTGATTTTATTCCACATGTGCTATCTAGTTTAGTTTTTCTTGATCTTATTTTTTATTTCAACTTTGCATAGCATGTAGTTGCTTTCTTGCATTTTTGCCTATTTTTAATTTTTTTTTGCTTTTTTTGTCATGCATTGCATATCATGTAGATTAAAGGTAATTTTTGCATGTTTTAGCTAGGTCTTGCTTGTTTTACTGTTTTAAGTTCAATAAAGTAGATTAAGATGTGATTGAAGGCAAGTTGGCATCATTTTGGCCAATTTTTCCCAAGCTTGAATGGTCTTGCCCAAAAAACATGTTTTGAGTTAATCTCCATTGTTGGAAATGAAATGTTTAATCCTTTGACAAATGCATGTTGTTTTTTTAGATTTTATTACTATATGGTCTTGTTTGATGACTCTTTACATGTGCACCACCTCTCTTAAGTTTGTGAACGTTTTGGTTATTTTGTGAATTGAGCAAGATACAAATGCTTAAAGCCTATCAAATCACTTGGTAGAAAAGTGAATGTTATGTTTCTCTCTCATGTTGTGTGATATCATTTGATGAAGTGTTGGATTAAATTTCATGTAGGAGATCTTATGTTTAAGACTACACTAATGACCCCCCTTTGGATTTGACTATTCTTTCACCATCTTCATACCTCTCTGCCTCATGAAAAGATGCCAAAGTGCACATAGCAAACGTGGCCACCTCCAAAAGTTAGGAGTGGCCACATCTCCACTTCCCCACTTCACTCTATCCACCATATGCCCTATCTACACCAAGGGCAAAGAAAAAGAAAAGATAAAAGAAAAGCAAAAACAAAATAAAAGGATGCTCATGTTTAAGAGCATTCAAATAAAGAAAAGATGAGTGTGTAAAAGCACTCCAAAATCTTACCACAACCCTTTCTTACTTTTTCACATCCATTGAGCTAGAAAACATCAAATATAGCTCACTTTACCCTTTTTCTATAGCCAAGTGGGTCATCTAGTGTGGTTTGAAGCATAAGAGTGAATGCATGAAAGCAAAACAATACTCCTAGTCATCTTTCTTTAACACCAACATGAAATAGTTTACTCGGAATGACATGAAGGACATATGGACAACTTGTGTTTTCTATGCTTTATATTCGAAGTTTGTATGATCAGTGGTCATTTCATGATTGGTTTGTGAAAGAGGAAGGGATAGAGGTGGAACACATGCACTTAGTCACTTCCAAGACCATGTAGTCATTAATTTTTTGTTGTGATGCATTTTCCATTCTTATGTATTGAATGAAAACTGAAAGAGGAAGGGATAGAGTATGTTTTAAGTTTGGGGTGGTGATGTAGCCCTATTTTATGGCCCCATCTTGGGCCATTTTGTACTTAAATCATATCTAAACATGTTAGATTACAAGCTATTTCCCTTAATATGTTTATCATTGCCAAATGCACTTATGGATGTTCTTTGCATTGTTTTCAGGTACTTGGACCATGCCTTGGATGGATGAGAGATAAGTAAGGAGTTATAGGGCTCCTCCACTCATGGAGGGGTCCAAAGAAGGCCCTAAAATCTCCCTCAACCTACTCCCAATGGCCAAGAGTCATCATCAAGCAAAGAAATCCATGAATGATGAAGTTTGAAGGTCAATTAACTAATGCAGACCCCAACACAGTCGTGGGCATAACCCCACAGTCATGTATTGTTTTTGCTAAAGAAGTGCCAAATTCAATAGGGAGCTACCCCAACTTACCACGTCTGTCTCCCATCAGCACGACCGTGGTCGATTGAAGATACCACAGTCGTGGCCAGCAGAGGAGAAAACAGTCGTGGCCCCCCACAACAGTCGTTGGAATTTAGCGCAAGAACCCTAGAATCAACAGAGAGTCGCACCTAATTCTCCACGACCATGGCTGTCCGCCACGACCGTGGCCACTAAATATGGACTCGCCTGTGCTGCTACCCCACTACCAAGTTATCCTCCTCCAAAATGGATGTGTTACCCAACATGGCCATGGTGGTACTCACCCAACACGACCGTGGCACTCTACCATGGCCATGGCCACCTCCTACTTAGCACTTTCACCACCCTTCCACAACACGCCCATATCCAAGCTCCACCACCATTCTCATTTACCCCTACCACAGCTGTGTCTCATCAACATGACTGTGTTGCCACCCAAAACCTACCACTTTCTACACTGATTTTCCCACAATACCCCTACTAACCCCAGTGCTTCCACCACCATCTATATATACATGGGTGGCGGACACAACACTAGGTTAGCTCCCCCTAGGTGGTCCTAGCCTCCATTACTCCTCTCCTTGAGCATTTAGTGCATTCCCCTTGCATTTATGCTCTCCACCCACCATTTACATCTCCATTTCATCTTGGAAACCTAGTTTTCTAGGTTTTCCTCCATAATCCCCCATATCTTCATGCTCATATGAACCCTTGGAGGAGTGAGGACGTCCCCAGTAGCAAGGAGGTGAAGAAGAAGGCTACTTCCCCGAGATCCATGGACTTTCTTCCCCTTTCTTTTGCCAATTTTTTTGACTAAGTGTAGCTAAGTCCCTAGTTGTGGGCTGTTTGGGGATAAAATGTGACTTTGATACCATGTTGGGGGAAATTTGACTTGTAATGAACTAATTTCTATCTATGATGATTACTCCATGCTTTTGTCTCTTATCCCATTACCATGCTTGTGATTTATGCTTTTTTCTATTAATCGCTTGTTTGATAGTGCTTGATGATACCATGTCTCTCGGGGAATTGTGATGCATGTGGCAATCTTAGGTGTGACTCCTAGGTCCCAATAGGGGATCCCTAGCTAGTACCCTTTGTTCCTAAATTCCTATCTCCTCCCCTACTACTTGGTATGAGACTTAAGTTACTAGTATAAGTGGGATTGATGTGATTTCCTAGTGTTTTCTAAAGGCTAGAATGGCTAGTGACATGAGGTCAAATACCCTCATCTCTACCCTCAGCCCTCAATTGCTCAATACCACTTATCCTAGAAACCTAGATTTGGCTAATCCTATTAGAATTACACCTAACCCTAGTCTTCCACTAGTAGTATAGGGTACATTCTAATAACATTTGACTTATTGTTTGGTTTGGTAATCTAGATGTAAAATAAGAACCATGCTTGTCCAATAACGTCCCTCAACTAATATCAAAGTTACATCCCCAAACGGCCCACCTACCTTAATCATCCTATTTAAAACCTAAATTGCTCTACTTGCTTGTTCATGCTAGTCTAGTTGTTCTTGCTTAACTTAGTTAACTACTCAGTTTTGATAGTTAGGGTTAATTTAGATCCTTTCTTGCTCTAGTGGTTAATTTAGTTCTTAGTTGCTTATTGCTCTATCAGTGTAGTGTAGTTCACCTTTGCTCTTGCTTAGTTAGTTGGTTAGCCTAGATTGTTAAACTTGCTTGCTTAAGATAACTTAGGTTTAATTCTGCCTGTCTTGCCTGTTCACTTAGGTTAATCACCAAAAAACCCTTTTAAAACCCTTAAACCTTGTTCTCCACACTAGGAACATAGCAAACACTAGCCTAGATCTAGTGCCCCCTCTATCCCTGAGGACCGACCCCTATTATTTCCAATGACCTATACTACAACAGTACGTCATGCACTTGTAGGTGACCTATTTGATTTTGTGATCGACTTGGTTAGGGCCAATAAAAATTTTGAAAGTTCCCTCCCATGTGTTTGAGTCCCATAGAGTGCATATAGCCACCCTTATTTGGCTAGTGTGTACACCTCTGGCTTGACGCATCAACCACCTCTCTTAAGTTTGTGAACATTTTGGTTGTTTTGTGAATTGAGAAAGCTACAAATGCTTAAAGCCCATGGAATCACTTGGTAGAAATGTGAATGTCATGTTGCTCTATCATGTGGTGTGATATCATTTGATGAAGTGTTGGGTTAGCTTTCATACAGGAGATCTTATGTTGAAGACTACACTAATTAAACCCCTTTGGATCCGACTATTCTTTCACCATCTTCATACCTCTCTGCTTCATGAAAAGTTGCCAAAGTGCACATAGCAGCCGTGGCCACCCCTAAAGGTTTGGGGTGGCCGCATCTCCACTTCCCCACTTCACTCTATCCACCATATACCCTATCTACACCAAGGGCAAAGAAATAGAAAAGAAAAATAAAAGCAAAAATAAAATAAAAGGATGCTCCTATTTAAGAGCATTCAAACAAAGAAAAGATGAGTGTGTAAAAGCGCTCCAAATCTTACCGCAATCCTTTCTTCCTTTTTCACACCCATTGAGCTAGAAAACATTAAATCTAGCTCACTTTACCCTTTTCTACATCCATGTAGGTCATTTAGTGTGTTTTAAAGCATTAGAGTGAATGCATGAAAGCGAAACAATACTCCTAGGCATCTTTGATTAACACCAACATGAAACGGTTTACTCGGAATGACATGAAGGACATATGGACAACTTGTGTTTTCTATGCTTTATATTTGAAGTTTGTTTGCTCAGTGCTCATTTCATGATTGGTTTGTGAAATAGGAAGGGAGAGAGGTGGAATACATGCACTTAGTCACTTACAAGACCATGTAGTCAATAATTTTCTATTTCTATGCATTTTCCATTCTTGTGTATTGAATGAAAACTGAAAAGAGAGATTAAGTTAGAGCATACTTGAGGACAAGTATGTTTTAAGTTTGGGGTGGTGATGTAGCCCTATTTTAGGGCTCCGTCTTGTGCCATTTTATACTTAAATCACATCTAAACTTTTTAGATTACAAGCTATTTCACCTAATATGTTTATCATTGCCAAATGCACTTATGGATGTTCTTTACACTATTGTCAAGTACTTGGACCATGCCTTGGATGGATGAGAGAGAAGGAAGGAGTTTTAGGGCTCCTCCACTCATGGAGGGGTCCAAAGAAGGCCCTAAAAGCTCCGTCAACCTACCCCCAATGGCCAAGAGTCATCATCAAGCAAAGAATACCACGAATGATGAAGTTTGAAGGTCAATTGACTGATGCAGACCCCAACACAGCCGTGGGCATACCCCCACAGTCGTGTCTATTTTGCTGAAGAAGTGCCAGATTCAACAGGGAGCTACCCCAACTTACCACGTCTGTGTCCCATCAGCACAACCGTGGTCGATTGAAGATACCACGACTGTGGCCATCAGCACGGTCATGGCCAGCAGAGGAGAAAACGATCATGCCCCCCCACAATGGCTGTTGGAATTTAGTGCAAGAACCCCAAAATCAACAGAGAGTCGCACCCAATTCTCCACGACTGTGGCTGTTCGCCACAACCATGGCCTCTGATGATTGACTCGCCCATGTTGCTACCCCACGACCAAGTCCCCCCTTCCAAAACGACCATGTTACCCAACACGGTAGTTCTGCTACTCACCCGACACGACCATGGCCACCTCCTACTGAGCACTTTCACCACCATTCCACAACATGCCCATGTCCAAACTCCACGACCGTTCTCATCTACCCCTACCATGGTCGTGTCTCATCAACACGGTCGTGTTGCCACCCAAAACCTACCACTTTCTGCACTATTTTTCTCA
Source organism: Alisma plantago-aquatica (assembly GCA_963693085.1). Classification (NCBI taxonomy): domain Eukaryota; kingdom Viridiplantae; phylum Streptophyta; class Magnoliopsida; order Alismatales; family Alismataceae; genus Alisma; species Alisma plantago-aquatica. The sequence continues at coordinate 296,792,400 of OY856409.1, read as the reverse complement.
CAATACCCCTACTTACCCTAGTGCTTCCACCACCACCTATATATATACATGGGTGGAAGCCACAATACTAGGTTAGCTCCCCCTAGCTACTCCTAGCCTCCATTACTCCTCTCCTTGAGCATTTAGTACATTCCCCTTGCATTTATGCTCTCCGCCCACCATTTCCATCACCATTTTACCTTGGAAACCAACTTTTCTAGGTTTTCCTCCATAATCCCACATATCTTCATGCTCGTCTGCACCCTTGGAGGAGAGAGGACGTCCCCAATAGCAAGGAGGTGAAGAAGAAGGTGACTTCCCCGAGCTCCATGGAGTTTCTTTCCCTTCTTCCCCTTTCTTTTGTCATTTCTTTGACTATGTGTAGCTAAGCCCCTAGTGGTGGGTTGTTTGGGGATAAAATGTGACTTTAATACCATGTTAGGGGAACTTTGGCTTGCAATGAACTCATTTTTATCTATGATGATTGCTCTATGATTTTGTCTCTTATCCCATTGTCATGCTTATAATTTATGCTTTTTGGTATTAATTGCTTGTTTGATAGTGCTTGATGATACCATGTTTCTAGGAGAATTGGGATGCATGTGGCAATCTTAGGTGTGACTCCTAGGTCCAAATAGGGGATCCCTAGCTAGTCCCTTTGTTCCTACATGCCTAACCCCTCTCCTACTACTTGGTATGAGACATAAGTTACTAGTATAAGTGGGATTGATGTGATTGCTTAGGGTGTTATAAAGGCTAGAATGGATAGTGGCATGAGGTCAAATACCCTCATCTCTACTCCCATTTCTAACCTCAGCCCTCAATTGCTCAATACCACTTATCCTAGAAACCTAGATTTGGCTAATCCTATTAGAATTACACCTAACCCTAGTCTTCCACTAGTAGTATAGGGTACATTCTAATAGCATTTTCCTTATTGTTTGGTTTGGTAATCTAGATGAAAGATGAGAACCATGCTTGTCCAATAACCTCCCCCAGCTAATATCAAAGTTACATCCCCAAACAGACCACCTACCTTATTCCTCTTGTTTAAAACCTAACTTGCTATGCTTGCTTGTTCATGCTAGTCTAGTTTAGTCGCTTTAGCTTAATCTAGTTAATTGCTTAGTTTTGCTCTTTAGTGTTAACTTAGGTTCTTGCTCTCTCTAGTGGTTAATTTAGTTCTTAATTGCTTCTTGCTCTGCTAGTGTAGTGTAGTTCACCTTTTCTCTTGCTTTGTTATCTGACTAACCTAGATTATTAAACTTGCTTGCTTAAGATAACTTAGGTTTAATTCTACCTTTCTTACCTGTTCACTGAGGATAATCACCAAACAAACCCCTTTTAAAACCCGTAACCCTGATCTCCACACTAGGAACATAGCCAACACTAGCCTAGTTCTAGTTACCCCTCTATCCCTGAGGACCGACCCCTATTCTTGCCAATCACCTATACTACAACAGTACCCCATGCACTTGTGGGTGACTGACACGCGTATAACATGCGTGTAATACGCAAGTGTACGTGTCAAAGTAATATGGGATTATGAGTCCCAAGTTATCGAACACGGAGAGTTGTGAGGTTAAAGACTATTATTAATTAGGATTGATCAGCTAAGCCGAAAACAAGAGTTGATTGAAAAAGAAAATAAAAATAAAAGAAAACAAAACAATCAATTAAATGGTTGGTTTAATCAATTAAAAATGGAATCCTCAGAATTGTGGTTTCACCGCAGGTTCTTGTTGTACTAATTCCTACACTATTATCCTAATTCGTCTCCTATTCTGGGTAGTGGCCTGTAGTCATAATTGCTTGCTTTCGCGATACAATTCACTACCTAAATCTAGGTCGGTTCCACGATAGTAGTAACCTATACCCTAAACTAGGTGAATGAAGATCATACTATGGGTTTCCACCATTAACTGTACATCGCCTTGTTCAAAGGATTTATTAGTTAATGTGATTATCGTCTCTTTTCAACCGTTAATTCTTCTTTCAAAGTAATTAAAGGTATTAGATTATCATTAGGGTGATCAATCATAATGATATAATGGAGAAAATGACATCATACCACAGATTTGAGAGACAAATTATGATAAACTATGTAAAAAGTATCATACAACGATTACCCGGGCTACTCTCGGGTCCTAAGGAATTACAATTTTTAGCCGAAAATAGACAACATGGTATCACAGTAAATCGAAAAGATGTAAAACATGAATTTCGAGATACAGTAAATTAGAGAAAGGGTTAAAGACTGGATCTAGAGAAGATGGAGAGAAGTTGCCGTCATTTCTGCCGCCAAAATGCCTCTGAGGTCTTCCGTGTAGGGTTCCTCTACTTTTCTCTCTCCGTTCGGCTGCCGTATCATCCCCCCGTGATAGATCTCCCAATTGCGGTTCTAATGATGTCTTTTATAGCCGTCGTACATGTTTAGGTCAAGAGGAAACCTAAAATGTAATTTTTAATACAATATGTGTTAGATTTAACACATTAAAATTTGGTCCGCAGCGTCTGAGTCGATGATATAGAGTTAGAAGTCGATGGTATCGACTTCTTCACAATAAAACGTCTTTTTCCTTTTCAATCTAGAGAAAAAAATATTTGTACTATGATGCCATGTCGCAACCATCGAGTTGCAAGTCGATGGTATCGACTTTGCTCCAATAAATTATAATTATCTGCAATAAAATAATCAATGAACAAAATCAAATAATTATTATAATAATTAAAACATGTAAAATGCATGTAAAATACATGTAAAAATATAAGAAATGACGCATAAGTGATTTTTACTAATTTGGTAAAATATGTATTAAAAAGATATTGAATTAAGCACAAATGACACGGAAAATAACCAAATTAGATATCAAAATAACGACAATTTGTGCATACATCACACCCCTAAGCTTGAATATTGCTCGTCCTCGAGCAACACTACTCTTGGATTTGTTTTAAAAAGTCAGCAAGAAGATAGGTACCTATGAATTATTTTTTCTAACCGTCCTCCACCAATCGGTCCCAAACCGATCCTTGCCAACCACTGAACAAGTAACTACTCTCAAGCGATCAATAATGTTCATAATAGATGTCCACAATAAGATTAATGAAAAACACTATCAATATGAAGCAGTTAATATCATGGCCAATAGGACACCTGATTGATGGATCATGTGATCTCCCTATCTACATTGCTCTGATCTACCTAAAAACACTACTTGGAAGCAGATCCTCAAATAAACATGGATGAGGAGATTAATTATGATCGTGGCCTACCATGCAAAGCAATGAGTGGAAAAGATGGGTGGCTATGAAAATAGGATTCACAAGAATAATCCAAATCATTTATGCTAAAAGTAAAAAATATGATGCACCTGTATGATGGATAAAATGTGAATGTATGACTTTTAATGACTATTTTTTTTATTTTGGTGGGATGATGCATGCAATGGATGTCTCATCCTAATGATGAGTATAAGTGGAAAGGTGCTTATATAAAAAATATCCATAATTCCCTTATTTATTTCTTAGAGAGAATATGACATTGAACTTAAAATCCTTTTCCTCCTTTTCTCCTTTTTTTCTTTTTCTTTTTCAATAACTCTTTTTTTCTTACCCTATTTTTAGCAAGATGAACAGTTCATGCTTGGGCTTTTTTTTGCTTTTTTTTATTTGGAAGAGTAAGGAGATACAACATTTTTTTACACTCTTTCATGACAGAAGATGGTAGAAGATAACAAATATGTAACACCTTATAAAATAGGCAATGCAAATGCAACTATATGAAATTTTGTTATGCAAACTACAAGTGCTCAAAAGAGATTATATGATTTTTTTAATGTATAATAAAATGAACTAACTATATGCTTCCTATCATGCCATGTAATGCATACAAGAGGAAAATAACTTGGATTAAACTTGATCATCCTATGGTGGTGAATGAAGATGAATGGAAGGTGGATGAGATCACATGAATAAGAGACAATGTGTTTCCCAACCATGATATGTCCCTCTTCTATCAACTTGTGTAATAGGGTAACCTTAGAGTTTATTTCTAGAATTCACATTAAATATCACATTATTGTTTGGTTGGTTTGGACTCAAATATCATCATCATAACACAAGCCATAGGGTTAAGTTAGGTTTTTCATTCAATTAGTATGTCTTCAATCTGACTAATCCAAACAATTCCTCCAGTTATGTACTCTTAAACATAGCAAATTTAGCTTAAAGAGCAAAGCATAAAAGCACATTTAAATTTTTATTTATAATTTTCAGAATTGATACCACATCATCAACAAATGGCTAATCCTAACCAAAATTTTATATTTTGTCCACAATTACACTAGATAGAAGTGGACCCTAAGAAGAAAAAAAACTTCAAACAACAAAAGCAAAACATGTAGAGATATGATAAAAAGTAAAGATGCAAGATAAAGGTAGAAGTGTCGTTCCATTCCTCCCCCTAAGCTTGAATATGACATTGTCCTCAATGTCAAAAGCAAAGGAAGATACATGGAATGACTGTACCAGTATGGACGGTGAACTCTAGGGTCAAAGATGAGTAGTTGCGATCCACATGATAATCTGCCATCCAATATGCAGTCAAGCTCAGTGAAGTGTCTATGCTTGCTCAACTTGTGAGATGTCACTGATGAAAACTCAATACTACCGATAGTGAAGTCGGTGGTACCGACTCAATGCGTCCCTGCACACTAAATACACATATCAAGACACCATTTTTCTTGCATCAAAACTAGATATCACAAAACTAAAAAATAGGAATGTAAAAATAAAATTGAAAGTTTAACAAAATAAACCTAATTGGTGGGTTGCCTCCCACAAGCTCCCTTGTTTAACGTCCTAGGATGGACACATGTCAATCAACAATAATCAGGTGGTCGTGGAGGAGGGTAAAGCTCTCTCTGCCTCTTCCTTCTAAACTTTTGGTTCCTTACAATAATCACTACTACAGAAACAACATTCAGTGTCGCTTTTCTGGGCGTCGGTTCTTTACCAAAACCAACGCCTATAATATTCAATGTCGTATATTTAGGAACCCAGACGTCTATATTCAAAAACCAGCCAAACACGGGTACCGCTTTGTATTCAGCGTCGGCTTGGTAACACAAACCGACACCTAAAATCGCCCGCGAAATCTAATTTTCGAGCGAAATATTTTTTGCCCCAAAGTAGCACATACAGCGTCGGTGTTTTAACGAATAACAGACGCTGATATAATATGGAAATTTGCGCAAAAAGTTCCAATATAGGCGTCAGTTATCCTTTTGAAAACCGACACTGATAATGGTTCCCGCCAAATAATTTAGGGCAAAGATTGTGTAATTGGACGTCGGTCTTTTAGTATTAACCGACGCTTACAGGGAACGATGTCGGTGTTACAAATAACTGACGTTGTGGACAAACTTAATAGACATGTATCACCCGTCTCTTCCCCTTCCTTCCTGTATCATTGCGATAGTTTGCTGTGATCGCCGCTCGCCTAAAATCGCCCGACGATTGCTGCCGCCGCCGGTCTGCTCTACTGCCACCGCTGGTCTGCTACTACTCGCCTGCTCGCATGCGCTGTTGCTCGCCTGCTCACCGCCACTGCTGCCGCCGGTCGCCGCCGCTCTTCTCCACGCTAGCTCCAGGTAGTCCTAGCCTCTTTGCTTCCTTCTCCATAGATTTCCTTCTCTGTAGCTCCTTACCAATAGTAAGCACAGCCGTGGCTGTGTTGGCCTATCATGGTCGTGCTGTCCAACACGGCCGTGGTAGGCCAACACAGCCACGACCGTGCTTGTTGTTGGTAAGGATATGAACAAATCTTTATGTAATGCTTTATGTAAATCCTAGGATACGAACAAATCTTTTGCTTGCATATATTTGTGTTTCTAATCCTAATGTTTGACCTAATTCAGTAAATTTTGATGCATGTTGAAATACGATTTAAACTTGTCCATTCTAGCATCCTAATTTGATTTGATTAAACCCTAACATTGATGAAACCCTAGCATCAATTGTGATGAAACCCTAACATTAATTGTTATGAAACCCTAACATGTACCTATCTATTATTGTGTTTGTTGGCCTAGAAACCCGTCCAAGATTTACTCATTAGGAGTAAATCTTGGATAGTTTCCGGTTTGGGACTATTCTTGAACACCTAATCTCACTTAGGATGTAAGTGTATAATTGTATTGGGTTTTCGAGAAAATTTCGATAGCATTTCCCCGTTTATTCTCTAAGTACATATGTACTTAGAGAACAGCGGGGAAATGTTGCCGAAATTTTCTTGAAAACCCAATACACATTATACACTTACTAGTGAGATTAGGTGTTCAAGGATGGGATAGGTGGTACACATTTATTATATATCAGAATGACATCACATGTGTTTATGCCCTAAATTTCACTACTACAGAACATGTCATTGGCGTCGGTTGTTTATGCCCTTTTGTATATAATGTGTTTGTTGGCCTAGAAACCCATCCAAGATTTACTCATTAGGAGTAAATCTTGGATAGTCCCCGATTTGGGACTGTTCTTGAACACCTAATCTCACTTAGGATGTAAGTGTATAATGTGTATTGGGTTTTTGAGAAAATTTCGGTAGCATTTCCCCATTTGTTCTCTAAGTACATATGTACTTAGAGAACAGTGGGGAAATGTTGCCGAAATTTTCTTGAAAACCCAATACACATTATACACTTACTAGTGAGATTAGGTGTTCAAGGATGGGATAGGTGGTATACATTTATTATATATCAGAATGACATCACATGTTTTTAATATCAATATCATTTTCAGATTTGATGTTTCATTATCTTCTAGTTAATACAAATGCTAAATGTTGGCCTTTTAAATGACATTTTCAGATGGCTAATCATGATGAGCATGATGTCCATGATAAGCATGAAGTCCATGATGAGCATGCTATCCATGATGAGCATGGCCAGGATACCAATGTAAGTTCTAAAAACATATCCTGTATTTCTATAAAATTCATTATCTTCTAGTTATGTCATATATCCCATATTTCTATATTGGGCTAATTCAGTGTGTTTATTTTTGTCAAATTTTAGGTTGATGATGCACATGTACCCACTGAAGCACTGGAGGAACTTGATGTGCATCACCAAAAACTTAACAAGAAAAGGGGCATCACTCTGTTGAAGAAGTTAATAGCACTAAGTGGCAGTGGATCCAAATTGGTTGTGGAGTTTGATAATGGAGGAAATGCAATTGGAGTGAACCGCAATAATTTTGTAAACTATCTTGGGGTTGCCACTCGAAGACATTGTGGTGTTAAGTATGATAATTGGCATAAAGTTCCTCAGGCGAAGAAAGACTTGATATGGAAGGATTTATGCATTAGTTATTATTATTTGCAATTCTATTTTGTAGATTACAAATTCTATTATTTACAATTATATTTTTGGATACTAGTTAATAAGAATTCTATTTTACAGAATCTGTTTGCATTAGATGAGAAGCTGCATCGTAAAAGCATGATGCAACGCGCTGGAAAGATGCTAAGGAACTATAGGATAAATCTCAACAGAGAATACATAAAAGACGGTGATAAGAAGAAGAAGTCAGCCCTTGAACAGTGGAACATCTTGGACAAAGAAGATTGGGACACGTTTGTTGCTTCAAGAAAATCTGAAGAATTCAAGGTATTAGGCGTCACTCCCAATTTAATTAATATATGTTGTATTCACCTATTCAAGATTAACATTTAGTGCTACTAACCAAATCATTAATGTGCATACTAACTAGGCCCTCAGTGAGGCGCAAAAAGCAAGGCATGCACTGAATGTGCATGACCACACTATGGGTCCAAAGGGCTATGCAAGCATTCGCCAAAGACTACAGGTGGAGTCTGCTACTACTCAGGAGTCCTCCACTACATGTGCCACACCCATGCCTCGCCATGATGTCTGGATAGCGGGGAGGCAAAACAAGAAGGGTGAAATAAAGAAGCTCGTAACTGCTGAGAAGGTCAATGATATAATTGCTGAGAAGGTCAAAGAAGAAATAGTGCGGTGGCAGGCATCTCAGGCTTCCAATCAGCCTATGGCGACCCACTCTTCTCCTGATGCACAGACTGAGAGTAATCCTATAGACCCACCACCTAACACGTCTACTGTAAGTATTGTTTATGACATTGTAGCTAGTCTTTTCAAGATGATATGTTTTCAAGATGATATGTATATATGTATAATATTATTTACGTAAATTTGTAGGCATTGAAGCCATGCCGCATAAGAATACTAGACTATGTTGTTGCAAAGGCGCATGCTTACCCGTCCCTTCCTGGGGCAACATTTCACGGGACTCCAATGCCACAGGGCTATGTTCATGTGAGCCCGATACGTGTATTACCCGATTGGAGGGAAGCTACATTGCCATATCCCCTCCCAGATATTGATACACTTGTTGAGGCAGAAGGCGGGGTGATATTGTGGCCCAAAGCAGATGTCATCTACACTACTGAAATTGTAAGATAAATTTACATTACTTTAGATTGTTAATGTGTATATATGAGGTCAACTGATCTAAAATTATATATACAGGTTATAAAGAAGACACCCGGAGCACCTAGGCCTCCACCTCCACTTCCTACATTACCAAGTTGGGTTCCAACTGACCTAAAATACCCGTTAGGTCCTGCTTCTAGGGGAATGGCATGTTGGCTACGGGGCACATAATATACATTGCCCTATAATTGTTTCTTTAGAAGTGAATTATGCAGGTCAATCATACGAAAGCTCTTTATTTATACAAGATATTATTGAGCTGTTTATGTATGATTGGCTAAATACATCAATGATAGAGACATGGATAAGGTGAGATCTTATTTATACATCTATATACCTTGTGTAAGATCTGGTGATCTGGTTTCTTATATATTAATGCATATGTAATACATGTTTTGCAGCTACTTAGTCAAAAATCAATGCAAACAATTTGCATTTGATCATGTGGGATTTTTGATTCCATCATTGATTAGTATGGTAGCTAAAGACCCTGATAGTGTTCAACAATACTGTACAGATGCTTTTACAATTTTCGGTCAGTAAAAGAAGACGATAATAATAGCTCCATTCAATGTCAAATAAGTTTACTTTATTTATAATTTGGACTTAAGAAAATTCCATTTTTATTATGGATTTTGAGTTATTAGTTTTTACCTTTTTTACTTCTAGCGGTAGGCATTGGGAGTTACTAGTTATTCTCCCCGGGACGTTCACTGTTTATTATCTAGATCCTGCGGGGAGTACATTGAATACTAAAATTGGACACGTAATGAGAATGCCATTATTTTGGTGAGAAATATTTCATTTTTATATCTGTTAACATATGTTATTACATTACTATTTAATTATGCCATTTACTGTGTTACATTAACATGTAGGGGTTTAGATGCATTCAAAAATACTGGAGGAAAGGTCTGAAGGAGAAAGAACCAGCCAATAATTTGGGAGAACATAAAAGTAAGTTCCCGACTCCAATGTATATATTATTTATGTGAACTGTGCTTAGTTGTATTTTTTAATATTTTGTATGTTTCAATTTATAGTGCGCTACACAAGACAATAGCTGGGCATGCGCATACTATGTGATGCAATTTATGCAGATGATTATCCAATATGCCGCATTGGACATCAATACCATACATGAGGTATTATATATAGTCTCATTAGTTAGTATGAAATATATCAATCTTATTTTTATATTATTACTTATATATACATCATTCTCTTTGCAGGTGTTTAAAACTGACCACACTATAGGTAAACGCTTAAAAGATGTACATGCTCCATATACGATGGAAGTATTAAATGAAGTAAGAGAAGAATGAGCAAGAGCCATACAAATAGTGGCGATTGTAAAATATAATTGGGATGTTGATAGCGATGTTGAATGATATTTTGTAAATGAATATTTCTGAATGTTTATACATGTCTGAATGTTTCTACATGTATTTGAATATTTCTACATGTGTGAATGTGAGAATTGAATTGATGTCTGAATGTATCTACTTGTGTGAAAAGTATATATGTTGATTTTGCAGGTTTGTGGCCTGTTTGTAGGCTGATATCAATGGATTTCGTAAACCTGCAGTTCAGAAAACTAAACTGCAAGTTCTCATCCTGCTGACCAGCCACAGTAGGCCTGCAAACTGATAAGAAAAAAAAATTAAAACATAGGCGTCAGTTATTTATAGAACACCATCATCAAAGGCTTACAACGTCGGTTATTGGATAAAAACTGCCTCCTAATGTGACAAACAACCCGACCGTGTAGGAAAGCATGGTCATGGCGGGACATGGCGTCAGTTAATAGTATACCATCGATGCCTATAGTACTAAACACGGCCGTGCAGGGAAGCACGGTCGTGTCATTTGGAAATATGGCGTCGGTTATTTAGTTGCAAACCGACACAGAAAGTGTCCTAGATGGTGCCTTTTTGTGGCGCGAACCTGTTTAGCGTCGGTTATAAAACTGATGTTGAAGAGTTTGACCTTTAGCGGTGCCCACATAGGCGTTGCTTGAGAACCATAGCTAAAAGGGGTTAAACAAACGACACCAAGGACATGTTCTATAGTAGTGAATGCGAAAAAATAAATAATAGTCAGAAGACCAACATGTATGGTTGACATTCCATTTCAACAGTAAATTATCATTAATGAACATGAATATGAACATGACTCACAATCAAGTCTTGATGTGGGAGCACATGCAGAAAAAGATAGCAATGAGGTGAAAGGTATAATGATGATTGATCCTTAATTTCTATGACCATCCCCAATGGATCACTCCTATCTACACATAATGGAGGGGTTATATCAAAGGTGAATTTTTGTGCCTCCTCCTCTTCTAATAATTCAATTCCCCCCCATCCATTAATATCCTTAGAAAAACTTTCAAAATTATCATCTGGATATATTTCCCATATAGGATCCTCAATAAGGAAATGAAGAGATGGGTCTTGTGGTGAAGGAATTATGTGATGGGTAATGGGAAATTCCTCCACCTTTTCACTCTCAATATCCTCTTCCTCACTCTCTTCCTCCGCTCTAAGATCACTATCAAATAAAGAACCTTATAGATCCTCCTCTCCTTCACTCATATCCCAAACACATGTATCAAAATTGTCATCCACCTTATTTGCATCATTCTCCTCATTTTCCTCATCAGATCCCCAATCATATTCAAAATCAATCCTAGGATTTGAGGGTGTGGGATCAATGGAAGGACATGGTAGAGTTGATTCTAAAACTTCTTCCAGTATGTTCTCCTCACTGTCTAATTCCTTATCCTCAACCTCAACTTCTTCCATTTTCTCTACTCTACCCCAACCTCCATTAGAAATAGGACCTTTGCGATTTAAAACATATTGAACCATAATCCTAATATGCTCACGATGAATTTCCTTTGAGATTTCCTCATGATGTAATGAAGGTGGACTCATACATTGATAACCTACATGTGCAATTCCACACTCAAAACAAATAGGGACCATGTGTTTTTTTTACTTTTTTTTTTAAATAAAAAAAGACTAACTACAAAGAAATACTTAGATGAATATATACAATGCCTAAACTAACAATAAAGTGTTATGTAATGGAAAATGGGAAGAATAAAAAAAATATAAAAAAAGAAAATAAATACAATGGCCTAGAGCGGCCGATCCTAACTTTTTATAGTGTTAACCATGCCAACTCCCCGACAACGGTGCCAAAAACTTGACACGCGTATAACGTGCGTGTAATACACAAGTGTACGTGTCGAAGTAATATGGGATTATGAGTCCCGAGTTATCGAACACAGGGAGTTGTGAGGTTAAAGACTATTATTAATTAGGATTGATTAGCTAAGCTGAAAACAAGAGTTGATTGAAAAAGAAAATAAAAATAAAAGAAAACAAAACAATCGATTAAATGGTTGGTTTAATCAATTAAAAAATAGAATCCTTAGGATTGCGGTTTCACCGCAGGTTCTTGTTTTACTAATTCCTACACAATTATTCTAATTTGTCTCCTATTCTAGGTAGTGGTCTGTAGTCGGAATTGCTCGCTTTCGTGATACAATTCACTACCTAAATGTAGGCCGGTTCCACGGTAGTAGTAACCTATACCCTAAACTAGGTGCATGAAGTTCATACTCTGAGTTTCCACCATTAACTGTACATCGCCTTGTTCAAAGGATTTATTTGTTAATGTGATTATCGTCTCTTTTCAACCGTTAATTCTTCTTTCAAAGTAATTAAAGGTGATTAGATTATCATTAGGGTGATCAATCATAATGATATAATGGAGAAAACGACATCATACCACAGATTTAAGAGACAAATTATGATAAACTATGTAAAAGGTATCATACAACGATTACCCGGGCTACTCCCGGGTCCTAATGAATTACAATTTTTAGCCGAAAATAGACGACATGGTATCATAGTAAGTCGAAAAGATGTAAAACATGAATTTTGAGATACAGTAAATTGGAGAAAGGGTTAAAGACTGGATCTGGAGAAGATGGAGAGAAGTTGCCATCGTTTCCGCCACTAAAATGCCTCTGAGGTCTTCCGTGTAGGGTTCCTCTACTTTTCTCTCTCCGTTCGGCTGCCGTATCATCCCCCCGTGATAGATCTCCCAATTGCAGTTCTAATGGTGTCTTTTATAGCCTTCGTACATGTTTAGGTCAAGAGGAAACCTAAAATGTAATTTTTAATACAATATGTGTTAGATTTAACACATTAAAATTTGGTCTGCAACGTCTGAGTCGATGGTATCGACTTCTTCACATTAAAACATCCTTTTCCTTTTCAATCTGGAGCAAAAAATATTTGTACTCTAATGCCATGTCACTACCATCGATTTTCAAGTCGATGTTATCGACTTTGCTCCAGTAAATTATAATTATCTGCAATAAAATAATCAATGAACAAAATCAAATAATTATTATAATAATTAAATCATGTAAAAAGCATGTAAAATACATGTAAAAATATAAGAAATGATGCACAAGTGATTTATACTAATTTGGTAAAATATGTATTAAGAAGATATTGAATGAAGCACAAATTACACGGAAAATAACCAAATTAGATATCAAAATAATGACAATTTGTGCATACATCAGTGACTTTTTTGGTTTTGTGATCGACTTGGTAAGGGCCAATACAAATTTTGAAAGTTCCCTCCCATGGGTTTGAGTCCCGTGGAGTGCATCTAGCCACCCTTAGTTGGCTAGTGTGTACACCTCTGGCTTGACGCACCACTCATCATATTCATAATACACATGCTTAGCATAAGAAAGTATCAACCATGTGGCTATGATAACCACCAATTAACACATTAAGGTTATGATCATGTTAAGGAGGTTATTCCACCATCATTCCATCATATAATAAAGTTAAACATGAATACTCCTATTTATCTATTTGCATTAGAGTTAGGTTCAACATGATAAATTATATCAATGTTACTAATAAGCACTTATACCCAAACCCTAACTCACGGCATCCCCATTGGATCATGGATGCATAAGGTGAAGCATCATCATCACATTCCATACTATTCTCAAGTATGAACCCACACATAAATCAAGGTGTAACCATCGGGTTATAGCATACTAGGGTTTCAACAACAGTAACGGAGTACTCCATGATTGTATTAGTCATTCAAGTACTATTCATACCCAATTACCATCACTTAGTTATATTAAAGCTAGGTATAACAAGCTACACCTCATTAGGGTTACATAACAACATAATACAGTTATCATCCCTTCTATTCATATGAGTGGATAGATAAGACTACCTTATTAAGGGTAACCCTCCATTTGTTCCATCATCATTCAACCAATATCACCATACTACAATGTCACCCAAAACCATTTGATATTTAAAAGGTAAGACCATTGGTTGTTTACATAAGTAAACACCTTGAATAAAACACCTATGAAGTCCTTGATTTGTGATCTAGAAAGAGTCACCATCTAACCCTATACATCCCTTGATTAACAACACAAAAAGTTCCATTGAGAGTAGGGTAAAACCCACAATTGACTGTTCAGTTAAAACAAGCCATCCATTGTCAACAAGTAAGCTCCTTAAGTTGATCATATAGAGAAAACAATATAAATCACATTATCAGGACCAACATATTACATTAGCCATCATTCCACTTTATTGAAGGAATAAACATTCGATCTTGACCATTGGGTCAAGTTCATGTTTTAAAACCATTAATTACAGTATATGTCTGACCATTGCATCCAGTGACCCAAGAAACCATTGGTCTAAGGATTAATTGATGCTACAACTATATGATTAACTCACCATAGGTTTTGGATACCTGATCCACCATCATTAGTGGCCATTAAGTCACCATAGGTTGTTAAATCATCACTATATTCCTTAATCACCCTCGAATATCATACTAATATCACCATTGATTGATAGCATCATTAGGGTACTTAGTGGTTAATCACTAAGCTTATAATTAGACCAACACCTAACCTAAAGGGTGAATGTCAGTTGACACCCTTGTTCACCACCTTCAGTTGTCATGAAGACAACATCATCGGATGTTGCAATGGTACCACCATTGAGTCATGTGTTTATAGAAGAAATCAGCTTTAAACCCTAAAATTCACCATTGGTTGATAGGTGCTTAGCACCATAGGTTGTCAAACCAACCTGATACAAGTCATATTATACCTTAGTAATAACTTACACATGATCACAGGTTCATCTAGAACTAAAATTAGAACAAGTAACATTATAAAATTCAAAATCCAAGTCAGGCATAGCTTTTCAGTGCATGGATCATCATTTAAAAGTAAGAACATGAGTTAGCAAGCTTATGGTAAGAAATAAACGTGGAGAAAGTTATAAAACTTGCCTCTAATTAGAATATGAAACCCCAAACAAAAGAAAACTTGAGTAGGTAGGATAGAAAATCCAAGCATAAGTTGTGAACTCATCCATCTAGCACCTTTCTTCATCAAATGAGCAAACCCTAAGCATAAGGAGCAAGAAAGGTAGGGTTTTAGAGATTTAGAAAAATTTCTACCATTGAACCACAAGTTTATAACCTGGAGAAAGGTAGGAGGAAGGATAAAAAAGAAATAAATAGAGGAAATAAGGGGATTCTTACTCTTTTAGGTCAAGATCACTAGAAGGAAGCTTTTCAAACCCAAAAAGGAAGTCAATTGCAAACCTAGATTCTTTTTCCAAAAAGATCCCCTCTTTCTTCTTCCTTGGATAGGAATTCATAGTAGAACTAAGGGAGAATGAGGTTCATAGAAGGAGGGAAGTGGTGGAGATCAAATGACTTGTTTTGGTGCTTAGGGATAAGTATATGAAACTTTAAGATAAAGAAAAAGAAAAAGTTGAAGTTCTAGTATCTTTCCAAGTGTCCATGGTATTAAACTATTAAGAATATACAAGAACACACACAAGAAGATCCCCCACCATCCATAGAGACATGAGTATCCCTCATTTTTGGAATTTCCAAGAAAAGCAAGTAATTCATTAGTTGATAGCTATTAAAGGTAGCTCATCCATGAAGGGGTAAACCCTAAAATACCCTTAGAGAAAACACCTTCAAAACAATGTTTAAATAGGTGCCCCATGGATCAAAAAGCTCAAAATGATGATATAATATCAAAGGAACATAATTCAAGTGATACATTGCAAAGAAAACCTCTCAATTGGTAAATTGCAGAAGAGTCCAAAATGTGCATAAAATTGCATAACTTGCTCAAACAGTGTCCAAATTGGACCAAATTTGAAATTTAAGCTTGTATTATGATTTCAAAGAATATAAAATGTTATATTAGGGTTATAAGAATTAAATTATGATAATTAAGCTTATTCAACTCATTAAGCAAGTTTAGGGGCCTTACATTAGGTTCTTGTGATATGTAGAGATCTGACACTTCTCCCCATACAGATAGTGCTTTTAAATCTTAAAAGCATGAAACAAAATATATAGCTCCAAATCATGAGTCAATTAATTCTCCTCATGTTTCTTAATCTGTCGAGAAGCAAAAGAAACCACTTTCTTATCTTGCATCAACACACATCCCAAACCATTCCTGGATGCATCACAGAAGACAATATATCCTTTTCCTTACTTGGGCAAAACCAAAATCGGTACACTTGTTAGATTCTCCTTTGACATCTGAAAATATCATTGACATTTGTCATCCCAAATGAATAGCACATCCTTCCCCATCAACTTTTTTAGGGGTAGGGCGATAGCGTCCTTAATGAACCTCCTATAATATCCTGCCAAACCTAGAAAACTGCATACTTCTGTCTGTGTCTTCAGTTGTTCCCAGTCTATCACAGACTCTGCCTTCATAGGATCTACATATACTCCTTCTACAGATATAACATGCCCTAAGAAAGCTACATCCCTCAACTAGAACTCACACTTGCTAAACTTGGCATAGAGCTAGTGTTGTCTCAACACTGTCAACGCCTCACGAAGATGTTGTTCATGTTGTTGACTATCATGATTGTATATCAAGATGTCATCTATAAAAACCATCACAAACTGATCAAGGAATAGTTGGAACACTCTATTCATCAAATACATGAACGATGCTAGTACATTGGTCAGCCCAAATGGCATAACCACAAACTCATAGTGACCATACCTCATCCTAAAAGTTGACTTTGGTATGGCATCCTCCTTGATCCTCAACTAATGATATCCTAACCTCAGATCTATATTCGAGAATACTTCCATGCCACATAACTGGTCAAACATATCATCTATCCTTGGTAAAGGGTACTTATTCTTTATCGTGACCTTATTCAACATCATGTAGTCTATTCACAAACAACACTGGATCACCCCACGGTGACGTACTCAGCCTGATGAAACCTTTGTCAAGCAATTCTTGTAACTATCTCTTTAATTCTTCCATTTCTATCAGTGCCATCCTATACAATGTTTGAGCTATGGGTTGCGTACCAGGAACCAGATTGATCTCAAAATCAATCTCACAGGGTGGGGGAACACTTGGGAGCTCTTCAAGAAACACATATTCAAACTCCCTAACTTCTGAAACTTCCTGGATACTAAGACTCCTCACCTCTGTATCCACCACGTGTGCCAAAAATGCCTCACAATCTTGTCTCATAAGCTTCCTTGCTACCATAGCTGATACAAGACACGTCGGGAGAATCTTCCTATCTTCTTGGAAGATCCACATCTCACTACCATCTACAAACGTTGCTTGCTTGGAACTACAATCTAAGACCACTCTATACTTCTTCAGGGTATCCATTCCAAGGATCACATAAAATCCATGCATGTCAAGTGGTATGAGATCCACTTGAATGTTGTGTTCTAAAAAGGAAAGAAGATATGAATGACACACATCCTGTAACACTGCAGAACAGACCAACGATGTTTCTAGCAACAAGCTATTCTTCTTACGACTAATGGGAAAAGAACAACTACTAAGCACTTCACTACGATGAGAGAGTGTGTAGCACCCTAGTCAACCAAAATAGATATAAAGCAAGAAGAAGACAAATTAGAATGAAATAACTCCATCTGACCTGTCACCACTCGTGGGTTTACCACCACCTCCGGCTGACTCATAGTGTAGAATCTAGTTGTCACATGTTGTCACCCCCTTCCTCTACTTCCCTGAGCATACGATCTAGCTTGGGATGTTTGGCCACATCCTCATCCTCCTATGCCACTATTTTGCTATCTCTGCGAGCCTTGATGACTCTACCTCAGTTGCTGGATCACTTCAACATCCCTCATCGGGCACTCCCACTTTAGATGTCCTACCTATCTGCACTTGTGACAAGTTCGGGTCTCAATCCATGGCTTAGATGGCCCTATCACTGATACTGATGCAACATTCTGGGCTCCTGAGGGTGGATAACTACAACCTCTTCCCTTACTTGGTGACCACTGTGTCGAAGAACTAAACCTCTATGACGCTAGCGGTATAGAAAACCTCAGCTTCTTGAAGCCACCTGATGACTTCCCTTGAAACTGTGCATACCACTTCTTGGTACTTGCCTCTCTCTTCTCCTTCATAGGTTGTTTTATCTGCTGAACAGACTCCACAATTGTGGCAAACCTCTCTTAATTCTTCAAAGCAGCAACTGGGGTAGATAACTCAACATTCAACTCCTTCTTAAAATGATGAATGCTCTCATCCTCCGTCACTGCCATGTGAGGACAGAACCTCAACAACATAAACATTACCTCATACTCATTGATCGTCATGGACCCCTGTCGAATCCTCTCAAAATGAATGATCTTCTCGTCAAGATATGTCTGAAGAAAATACCGACTCACAAACTCTCATCAGAACTCATCCAAACCAACCATAACACCGGGTCTCTTCTCCTCTTCTATGGCCCACCAATGGCCAACACTCCCTCTCACAAGGTACACTGCATGCTTCACCTTATCCTCTTCAGGGATACTCAGGATCTTGAAAGCCTTCTCAAGCTCAGTCAACTACATATCCACATCCATCGGGTCAACTGTTCTAGCATACTCAACCGCCCCATACAAAAGTCTTCCCATTACCTAAAGATTCAGCATGAAGAATAGGTGCCCTAGGCTGAGGTGTAGGTATCATGTCCGTCATATGAGTCATTGTTGCCATAAATTGCCCAAAAAGCGATTGAAAGGTAGGGTTTTATATCATGGCTGGGTCAAACTGGGGGACTTCAGCCACCCGATCTTGTCATGTATGGTTCTTTGCACCACCACCCAGTGCAACAACACTGCTCTTGGTGGCATGTTCTTCGTGTTCTCCATACATCTTTAAGCTTTCTCTTCTTTTTCTACAAATGTAGAAGTGACTATAAGATAGACTGGAGGACACTAGAACATACACAAACCCTAGTCCTAGGTCCCTGTAAACTAAACAAACCTAAAGCTCTGATACCAACCTGATTGTGACGCCCCTCGCCACACAATGAGATTACTCAAAACATAACCACGAAAGAAAGATTAATAAACAAATTACTGATAAACACTAAAAATTAAAACCTTTTTCATAAAACAGTCATATATCAAGAACTCTTCCACATGAGTCCTTTCATGCCTCAAAGCATTCACAAGGCATGATGTCAACATGTAACGAAAGCACTATTCTAGAACATATATACATAATTCCATCATATCTGATATACATAGGGCACATAAAGATAACACGTTCACAAAACATCTACAAAACGTTCTCAAAGACCTAAGTGTACATGGACGACTCTAGGACTCTATCGACAAAATACATCTAGCAACACTTTCGACCTTATTAGCTACTACTCATCGAGTTGCTACTCAACCTCCTCACACGATCTCTACTTCTTCATGCTCGTCCACCTAAAAAGGGTGTGGGAAACCCACAGGGCGAGATTCCAAATCACAGCGGGAGAGATAACTCACCACCAACTCTTTTATTATTACAGATAAGATAAACTGAGCAGCAAAATAAAATACAACTAAGAAGTAGGTAATGATTATTAACATGAAGGGCAATTATTGTTGAATTATGAAAGATCTTAATAATTTAAAAGGAATATGAAGAACATGTATATTTTCTATCAAGAATATTATATAAAGATCAAGCAAGGTCTCAACCAATGTTTTCATATTTGATCACATACATTTATACTACACAGCTGATTACATATTTCATTATGCCCCGAGGATTTGAGTCGTACCACCCAAATCTAACCAACCACTTAATAAGTCAAAATTAGTGCCATACAAGGTCTAGTGGAAGAGCCAAAATCCATTCCCTCATCCCCTCAGTCAGTATGAGAACATTGGCAGTGACATCATTAGTCAGACTGCTATCATCGACTTATAGTCCAACTGTACACATCTAGCCCACCTTAGTATAGGTAATGGCGCTAGTGAGTTACGACCCCAGCCGCACTCTTTATTAGGATATGACCGCAACCATTCTTGTGTCTCAAATTGAGCTACAACTGCAACTTTACTCATTATTTGGATATGACCACACCCAATCCCACTTATATACATTCAGGACACAAGGAGGTACCTCAACTTGCACAGTGTATATTCAACAATATGCACTCCGAGTTAAACTTGTTTCACCATTCAGCAAGTGCAGACACCGAATGGATCTATGGCACATGGCAAACTATACTATTATATTTCACTTAATTAATTAGATCAATTTAAACATCTTTAAGTGTCAATCAAGTTACAATGTATAACCTCTAAACGAGATCTACAAAAATAGGGCATAACTCATCACCATACAAAATTGAATCACATTTAGTGTGATATCATCACATCATGTATGTTTATTCTTATTATTCACCATATGTCCATCACAAGTATCGCATGTCCATCACAAGGACCACATGCTTGGGGTAACAACCCCTCAACACATCATTGAGGAAACTATCATCATTAGGTTATAAATCCAGTTTCCTCCTCTTTCTGAGTCACCATCTCACATGTGCCTCTCAAGTCTTATTCAAACATATTATAAACATCATAGCTCATACATGGCTATGCATAACATTGTTTCACCTGCATGGTTAGAAACTGATAACAAGAAGGCAAAGCATCATCATCTCATAGAACTCATGCTATTCATTCACATCATACATTTTATGTCAGGACAATTGGGGTTTCACTTTACCCAATTAGGGTTTACAAGGTTGGATCAACAATCACCCTTAAGTTATCACTTTCCTCATCATTTTGAGATGTGTTATGAGACATAGAAGCATGTTTCTCATTGTCATTATAAAACATATTATGTGGTATAGAAAAATAACTTGATAATCTTCATACAACTATTCCATAGGGTGTCACAACATCATTATGAGACCCTAGCATCAACACGGGGTATCTCAAACACTACCACAAGGTATCATTTAGGGTTCACAACATGGGATATCAGACTGTCCTATGTGTGTTGGGCAACCACCTAAAGGGTTATCGATTTAGGGCATACACTGGATGGATAAGCAGGTTATCGGCCAACCACTAGGATGGTGTATTGATTTGGCATCAAGATGTGTCAGCCAACTAGGTATATCAGACAATGCCATCAAGGCATAATGGGTGTCGGCATATTGGGTAACACTGATGTATCATGCATCATCACACAAGGTGTAACGGGTCATCAAGGTAGCAGGAAACACCCTATCTTATCGGGATAACAACGTATCGATGTTAGCAATGTGTCAACTGTGATGGGCTGTCAGGGGTATATCAGGCAACAATTCCTTCAACGCATAACAACCCAGTTATGACGACAACTTTACCCTAGCATAACAATAACCATACACATCATTTCTAAGCCGTCAACAAAGCATGTCATCATTCTAGGTCATGATGACCTACCTCAAAGGGTGACGGCCATGGGTGCATCACAAGTCATGATAGCCTCCCAAGGCACATTGGTCTCTAAGCCTATCGGCCAGCACAAACATATTAGCCTCCTCCTATATGTCGACCTACTCATTTTCAACCCCAAGATGACGTTATAAACAAGGTAAAAGAAGGTGCAACGCAAGAAACAACTAAGCACTATTCTTCTATTAAAATGGATCACAAACTACCCAAAGGAACTACTAGAATGGCAACAATAATGAGCCATAGATCAAGAGCAAGATAATAAGTAAATGGTTATAATAACAAAGTGGGTTTAGAGTTATATAACCCGCCTTAAAGATCACTACCAAGTTCCAAGGTCCAAGGTTAAGCTCCAAGCTTCATGAGGTCAAGGTAGAGAAGATCCTCCAAGCTCGATCTCCACAACGCCTCTAAGAAGGAAGATAGAACTGAGGTTAAGAGAGAGAAAGAGAGGGGGAAAATAAGCAACTAAGGCTCATGGATGAGAAGAAGAAAGAAAGAGAGAAAGAAGTTAAGGACCATGGTTTACCAAGTTAGGAGGTGAAAGGAGAACACCACAAACTTAGGCTTGTCCGCCAAGATCTAAGGGAGAACACTCCACAAGCTCAAGACCATCCACCAAGGAAGAGGAAAGCAAAGATGGCCAAAGGATTCTCTTGCATGGAGAGAAAGAAGTATATATATAAGAGAGATGAAAGAGAGAACAAGGAAATGTTTCACCACCAAGAGACCCTAGATGACACATGTACATGAATAAAGAGCCACATGCAACACCATGCAATAAGGTGAAAAGAACCATGCCTCTCCCACTAAGCCACCTTCCTAAGTCAAGTCCGATACACACCTCCTCCTCCCTTCACAAACCGATAGGGATGAAACCCTAGAGCCACAAACTGATATGGTGTATCTAGAGACACCACAAAATGATACAAGGCCTCCTTAAGGCACCCCCAAACCGATATGGTATCCCTCAAGACAACCACAAATGGATACAATGTCTCTTCAAGGCTCTCAAGCCTGAAACAACACTCCTAGGTGTAAGATACACATCAAACATGAGTGCAAAACATCACCAAGGATGTCACCAGTCAACCAAAGCTCAACCAAGGTGTCCATCACTTTCTCACTTGTCTAGATGATGCCAAGAGACAGAAGGAACACACTAGAGGTGGCAAACTTGCACATCAACCCTTATCCTAGTTAAATTGCAATTTGTACAAAAACCTCTAAAACAAAAACATCAAGCAAACACGCTCAAATAAGGGACTCAAGCCTACAACATGCCCTAATTACATCTCATATGATTAGAACAAGGAGCTAAGAAACATACTTAAGCAAAACAAATAGGGTTATTCCAAAACGTGGGTCAGGGTCCTTACACAAATCCATGGTGAGAAGGAACAAAAGAGGGCGACATGGAAGGTCGTGGTGTTGCACTACCACCGTGGGACCTTTCCGAAAGGTTTTGCAACCATATTGTATTTTGTGTGGGGTATGTGTAAGGCTTAGGTAGATATTGCAGTTTGTTGACTCCTTTATGGAAATCACAAGAGTTGTAAATATAGGGGCATGGGTTGGGGGAAAGTGTCATTGAAATGTTATAAAATTGTTACAAACTCTTCTCTTCTTTTTTAATGGCTCTGGTGTTCACACTTGTGCCTAACTTATGTACCTTTACATACACATGTGTGAATTCAGATACCACTTCATTATAAAGCACACATCACCCTAGTGTCATTGACAATCGTTTCATGCATCTATGGCAAGGAGGAGTCCTTACCCCCAACACCCTAGTTATTTGTTCCACTGTTGTCACCCTCACTCTACATCTCAGAATAACCTATGTCTGGTTTCCCTCTGTTTCTCTCTGTGTTGATGGGTGTATCAGCCACATCTTAATCGACAACAACTTCATCCTTGGAGGCAACATCAGACGGTATTTGCCTATCCACAAAAAAACATGGCATGGTGGTCTCTAGCAGTGTTTCTCCCGACCATCAATTCAATGGCATAGTAGTGGGGAAGGGTCAGCTAATCAATCTGGATAGATCCTTGTTTCACTAATCATGAAATGCTTTTTATTAGGAGATTTAAATGTAAATGTAAGACATTAATTTTGGGCCAGTGTATTCTTATTGTACGTATTGTAAGGGTCTCCCTCCATTCGAAGAGTCAGATAGCTTGGGCTTGTCCCTAGTCTTGTCCCATCTGACGCCACTCTTGTTGCTCACAAGCTTCAATTTGGCAATGTCCCTCTTCAGGTTCTTCTACCGAGTTTTGACCTATTCCAAAGTACAATCCGACTCCCCATCCTATTTTCCAATCACAAAGTCTCTCCCTCCAAGCGTCCCTAGTAAACTGCATGTCAACTACACCTACATATGTCACACTGCCTCCTCAATGTTGAAACTAGAGCCTCACCAGACTCTCTCGACCATATAATACAGAGCTTGGGGTCTGCGGAAGACATACTGACAACGATGCTGCAATATATTAATGACAATGAGGCTATTTAAAGTAAGTTTATATTCACATCCCGTAGTCCCCATCTTTATCAACCTAGGGGTATTGTAAATTAAGTTTAAATCCAATATAGGAACAAGTAAATAAGGCTGAATTAGATGTTTATTCATAGGTACAACTCATAGAAATACAATAATAAGGTTATTAATCTGCCTAACTTAGGTGTTTATTAATAGGTACGACTCATAACAATACAATATCATGTTAATAAGCCCATCTAAACAACTTTCATCCAAACAATCAGACCATAACTGAATCATTTTATATGAAGAACAAATGCTTCACATACAAACCCATATGCAAGACAACCTGCAATCAAGCACAACAAAAATATGCACAACACCTAAACAACACAAATTTACAGTAGTTCTACCTCAAATAAGTAATTGAAGTGATCAAAATTTTAGCAGTTCCACCTCAAATCAGCAAGTGAACTTGGTCACAAATGGGAAATAGGAAACAAAAACCTGACTCTGATCACAGACATGTTCTTCTAAACCATCTTAGAGAATACCAAATGATGTAAATAGATTATTCAAAAAACTCTGAATCACAAATTAAAGTATAGTATGACCTAGGTTTTATGGTTTTAGTTTGTTGACACAAATACAAAGCATTTTAATTGATGGGATAGTGGATTTCACTATAAATGACATCAAATAGTAATAGAAAAATATGATTATATAATAAATAGGTATGTATATGGTGTCAATCTATATGTTTATTATGAGAGTCTTGAACCACATGCAAACCTCAGAGTTTAAATAGGTATGAATATGGTTATGGCCAAACCAGACCTGTCGTACCATTTACTCCTCCATGTTAGTCGCATAACGATTGTGCACTTGTGTTATCTCTATTATGTGGTCAGTGTACTTGTAAGAATTTGAGTATATGATTTTTCTCTCTCTTGTGGGGTAGCTTCACCAAGCCTTTTGTCAAGAACCATGAGACATAGTTAAGTGAGACTTGATGTGTATGATACACCATTTCCTAATATGGAATCAGATTCACATAGGCTAGAAATGTGTTTTCTTGGCACTTATTCCTGAGATAAGTAACTCGATGAGCATGAGTCATATTAGACATATCTGGTAACATGAATCTCAAGATGTATTTAAGAGTTATACTATCAACAAATTGATAATTTTATCTAGAATGGGGACTCAGAGCAAGAAGCATTTATTGGAAGGCATAACATAAGAGATACCATTACGATGACATAATCATATGCATTATCTTAACTAGGGAGATATTGATAGAGAAAATATGACATATACGTGGAATGTGCAAGACATTAATTTCATACACGAGTATCTTCTTAGAAAAACCATCCACGCACTAGGATTTAACATGAGAGTCAACATATTGCATTTCTAAGATGTAATAACATGATATTTGTTCTCTGTATCCATATATCACAAAATGGAAGGATTATTTATTGTATCTAATAGCCTCAACAAGTGGGATAGTCTTCATACTATCCCAAGATAGGAGAAAGCATTGCTAGATGCAAAATTAGGGATAGGGCATGTGAACCAACTTACCTCATGGTTGATGATGATGTCAATTTTGTTTCCAATCTAGAGGATAACAAGAAAAAAAGGCATAGGTGATTTTTTTTCAAAAATATGTTATAACCTGGTTGAAGTTAGGCTTAACTGAGTTAAGGATAATAAATTAATTAGGGTTACTATAAAGATTTATAATTACGACTAACTAAGTTAGGGCTAATAAATCATTTAGGGTTACTAAATAAAGATTTGGAATTAGGGCTAATTAAGTTAGGAGTAATAAATTAATTAGGGCTACAATATATTTTTGTTTGGGGTTAGGGCTAATTAAGTTTGGGCAATTGGATTTAGTACATGGGCTAAAATTCCACAAGTTTCTTGATCAGATGATTATAGATATAGTGTGGTATGTTCCCGACAATATAAGAAATATGCATGTTATTGAGTTACTTAAGAGTATTCCTTTGTATTCATTTAGAGTTGGGTTTGCCAGAGATAATATTACATACAAGTTTGAAGAATTTATTTTTTTATCAGATTCATGCGTGGAAAGTTTCTCATAAGTAGCTTTTGACTTCTGATCACATGACAAAAATGGGCATCAAGATTACTTATATTTGTTTTCAATGTATGGAAGGCTATGACTTGGACGTATAGTTGGAAGTATAGTTTACAGGGAAGCTTATGCTTATGGTTCTATTCCATCAAAAGTGAAGTGATGACCTTGTTATGTGGTCAAGATAGGATTTCATATTCCAAAAGAATATATTCCACGTGTTCTAAACAAAATAATAAGCATAAGCACACAAATGAGCATATAAATGAGCTAGACCAAAGAGTTTGCACATGTCATTGTAAGAGAAAGCTAAATGATTGCCATGCAAGGCTATTATGTCATGTTAGGCTTACATAGAAAGTATATTTTGTTCAAGCATGTCGAAATTTAGTTTAAAAAAAGTCATGTCGAAATTAGGCCAGATTTCAATTACAATGCATACTCATACAATAATGTTGTTATTTCTACAACATTTACTCTAATTTATAAGTAAAAATATTGCAAATACTTGAGTCCAGATATGAAAGAAGATATTGGAGAGAAGGCACAACATCAAGAATTGCCCCAAATCAAGCAACACAAGCCAAAAAGGAGAAAAAAATTAGTTGGCATCGGTTTAATCGTCGGATGAAAATATGTATGAAACAAATAATTGTAATTGGAATGAAACTCTCCTACCTCTGCACAAAGGAACACAATTCTGAATAGCAAGGATCAGCAGCAACAACTTTAGCAAAGACCTGGTGGAGGATGAGGAGCTGGATAGGAAGTAACTCAAGGATGAAATACAATAATATAAAGCTCGTTGGCCAGCCATTTCCCATGCTAGGATTTCTACTGGACCTATTCGTCGACAAGATAAGGTAATCCTAAGAGGGTGTCAATTGCCTTCAACGGAAGGGACATGACATGGCAACAACATGCTTACCTTTTTGTTGCACGCATAGCCTGCCCTTGTAGGATGGTGGCGGCAGACCTAATTGATTCCCTCCATGACCTAGGAGCAGTAGCTGCCATTGATACCCTCCATGACCTGTGAGAGGTAGTTGGCATTGATTCACATCATGTGAGGGAGCTTCGGGAATAAGCATGGCTTTATTTCACGGACGGCACAACGAGTCCTCGAGAGGAGAAGACAACAATAGAGGTAGAAGGAGAGGGGCGAGGGTCGAGGGTGTCAGGGTGGAGGGAGAGGGAGAGGGACGAGGGAGAGGGATTTGCAATTTCGCATCCTAACTTAGACCATGAAATGAAATCCCGCCTCCACTAGGACCAACTTGGTCCCGATAATAGGATAATGAAATACTAAAATGGAGGGGGATTGGGATTACAAACCAAACACCTTTTTTAGCCAACCTGGATAGGGTTTCACAGACGTGCCACTAAAAGACAACCCATAATCTGAACTGTATCCCGTGCCAAATAGGGGCTAGAGGAAAAGTACTCATACTCGAGTTTTTGATAGTGCAATGTTGCATTGTATTCGTGGGTTGTTGTGTGATGAAGGATTGTTTCCGCTAAGTGATTGAGTATCATTGTGTTGTTCGTTGCGTGCAATTGACCAAGGCCAAAGTAATCAATTCTAGTCTACTTTTAGTCTCTCCGACATCAGTATAGGTATGAGAGGACAACACAAATTACTCCAACAATGTGGTAATCAGAGCCCGATTCATATATGTGGGTGTGTTTGGTGTACTTGTTGGTGGTGTAATTTTTTGAAAATAGCAAACAAAAACTGTCTAAATCTGACCAAGGCCTTGATTCCTACGTTTAACGACAACAATTACAAATTATGGACCAATATCCTTATTTTTTAGCACTCCCTTGGCACCTTTATATGCATATTGCCATGTTTTATTTTGCCTACCTTGCATACAAATATATCTCTCAAATTTCTATATTGGTATCTTCATATCTTGTAATTACCTATCTTGAGTTGTCAAGCAGGTTTTGATGATGATTTCTTTGGCTCTCTTGGTTGTGTCTTAAGTTGCTTCCGTTGTACTCTAACTTGCTACATCTATCTAGTAGTATATCTTTTGATACAACATTGAGGTTCTTAGCAGTATTCATCTTTTTGCTAATGATGCATATTTGCTAGTGAGTTATATCCTTTCTTGCTTCTGAAACTGCATATTTTTTTTGTTTGGATTTATCTCTACATATACTCATAGATTCTTTTTTAACTTGTGATTGCTTCATTGTGATCTAGATCCTACTAGTAGTCCTAACTTGTGATATCATCTACTACTAGTTCTTATACACGTGATTCTATCCTTGTTCATCTATTTGTATCCTACTACATGCCATGCTTGTATCTTGTTTTGTTCATACTCAAGCTTATTCCTTAATTTGCTTATATACTATCTTGAGTTACTTGCTTGCATAACATTACCTTGATGTTTTCTATAATTTCATCTAGGATTGTTCAAATGCATGTCTTGATTTGATTTACATGCTATGCTTGGACAAGTCCCTAATGTTGCTCTTCTACTCTCCTTTCTAATATTTGGTATCTTTTTTTTTGCTAACAAGTTGTGTTTTTATCTCCTCATACCCCCAATTTTGAAATGAAAAAGGGGGAGAAGACATTTCTTATGAAAAGGGAGAAGACATGTCTTATGTAAAGGGGAGAGGCATGTCTTTGATGAAAAGGGGAGAATACATATATGTAGAATATATACGAGTTAAAGACATAATATTCTATAAATGTTATGAAAGCTAACCATACAGGAGATATAAAATCAATTGAGGGGAAGTACGATAACTCCATTAGTATCAATTGAGGGGGAGCATATGTACTCAATTCTATCAAAACCCCTAGGTTTCTCCAAAGGTATGATTTTACTTTAATGCTTTTAGTACATTTATGGAATGGTTTGTCATCTTCAAAAAGGGGGAAACTGTTGAATCAAAGTCTAATTGACTCTCTTGTCTCAATTGACTAAACTCTTATTTTGATGTTGACTAACCATTCCACTTATTTGTGTCTAATGCTTCTACTTGAGTGATTTTTAGATTAGGTATAGACACACTTAAAATGGCTAAACTTGCGCATCTCAACTTGGAGAAAAGACAAGTCAAATCAGTGCAAGTGCACTTTTGTGGAATATGATGTATATCCATTAGAGTCATGTTGTAAATCACTTGTAATGATTGTATGATTTGTAATTAAACTTAGAAAAAAGAAGAATCACTTAATTCAAATATTTAAGCACTTTAATGATATTTTCCAAAATGCATCACATGTTGTTTGATCAACCGAGTTTCCTTCCTAGAAACTCGAGTGATGCCTAGGATGAGTATTGACAAATTGTCAGGTTCGATTGAATTTGTTGCAAGTCAAAATCGACCGACACCCTATACTATCAAAACAATCACATACATGACTACTTTTCATATGGGGAGAATGTATTTGTGATTTTTTTTAATAAAAAAATTGATTATCTTCTTTATTTATATGTTAAACTAGTAATATAATTTGTATGTCCTTTTATTGTTGGTATAGTTTGTATGCCATCCATATACAAGTCTATACCTTCCCGTCTAGAAAGAACTAGTGTTATCATATGTGGTCCATGAAGCTTGATATGTGGTTGGAACGAGCTCTGTCAATCACATATAACTACACAATCTAATTTGCAGACTTACCGCATATGCAGCTCGTATGCGTTACTTTTCAATATAGAGAACGTATATATGTATTATTAGTTAATTATCTTATTTGATTATCTGTAAAACTAGCACACACACATACATAACAAAAGGCATATTTCTCCGATAGAGCACGGAATCTTTACGCTAACCAAATATGGTATTCTGTCGTTCGCTCAAAAGGAAGAGTTACTTGTGAGGTTATGGCTAAAGCATTAAGCAACTATCTCGGTTGCTAGTTGCTACAATAGACAATAGAGCAATGCGAAGTAAAACTACTACTTCCGGATTAGAACTTAGTCAGATATTTGTTTAGTAGTGTGGAGACTTGGTTGGCAAGACAAAAAAAAGGGCGATGGCCTTCATATTTGTTGGAATTTTTCTCATCTATCTCTATGCCTCGAATGGGCATATAGTTTGGAAAAAGTGATGAAGCGAGTTTCGAACTAAAAATGTCAAACTTTGGTCTATAAATTAAGCTACTGTTACAATGGCATACCATCCACATTCTGCTTTCAAGTGCCTGGCTAAATTACTCTTCAACTTTTGGCTATCTACATTAGTTTACCATCGTCGTCAACCCCAGTTCAAGAACATGAGTTCTTTACCTTCTGGTTCGCATGACTTAGACTTGAGGCTCGCGCCTCCCAGTCCCCCTCCACCCTCTCCTATGCACTCGCCTCCCGAGGAAGTTCGGCCTCCCAGTCCCCCTCCACCCTCTCCGCTGCACTCACCTCCCGAGGAAGTCGAGTTATCCCCTTCCAGCCGGCGGTCACATCCGCACTCCCTGCTGTCGTCCCTGCAACACTTCGATATCCAGGCTCCGTGGCGCAACCTGCTGGCTGCCCTCCGCGTCGGTGTAGTCCCGGACAACAGCAACGGTGGACCGTTCGTCTGCGCTCGATGCGGGCGGGCATTCCGAACCGCATCTGCGCGGAACGGGCACTTGCAAGTTCATGGCCAACATCGCCGGATTCTGTAACCTTTTACCACTCGCCCGCTATCCCATACCACCCTCCTCTCTCTCTCTCTCTCCGTCCTCGCCACCCTTCCGTCAGCCCCTTCCACCACCCTAATAAGGCAATAGCCCCCTCCACCGCCAGCTCGTTCGACCTCGCCAAAAACCATCGTCAACACATACCACCGCTACGAAAGCTGGCGGGGCTGAAGCCCCCTTCAAAAAATATTATTATTATTATTATTATTATAATACCATGTACAGATTTGTATTTTGTAAAAAAAATTATTACATCATACAAAAATACGACTTTTAATCTTATAATTTCAATCAATCCTATCATTCTTCTTTGTATGAACTTCTTAATAGTTAAACTTAATATATTTGTAGATTATGCATCTTATATACTCACAAATCATAAAATTTACCGTCCTAATATGCATGTCATCAATTATGAGCTTAAGAAATCATATATTTCATTTCTATCCTACTAAATTTTGTTTAATAGTTTCATATTAATTGTGTTAAGAGTTACACAAATCGTCTCCCTATAAGACTAGGGGTATGTACCCATAAAAAAATATAAATAATTATACAAAATGAAATTTATAAAAATATATCATTCATCATGTTGACCTATTAACTGAAATTTGATATAATATATTTGACTTATTAATTGACATATATTATTAGCTATAAATTGAGTAAGTTCACTCAATAATAATTATACACTATTGGGAAAAATGATAACCATACATGCACAACTATCACCTTCTATTTATATATTTTTCTTTCAAACTTTTATTAGTCAATTACTCTCAAATTAAGAAAAGATCTATATCACTATATAGAAATAAATCCAAATAATATTTATTGTTACATGGTATTTCACAAACTTTTTTAGTTACATAACATTTAGATATTATAAGTTTTAAGCCAAGTAACAATTATTACAAATTTACAAAAACTTGAGAAGATAATGACAATATTTCTATCTATAAAAGAAAATAAGATGATTAAATTGGCATAAGGTAAAAAAAGTAGAAAAAAATATAAAACGTGGGGCAAGAAGGAGAAGAAAATGTGAAAAAATCCATCTAGTAAATATAATTTTAATCAAATGGAGAGAGAAAAATAAGGATGATATGTAAAATGAAAGTCAATAAAAAATATATAATTTTTTCTTTCATATCCTCTCTTCTTCAACTTTTAAATAAAAAATATGCACAGATCTTTCCTCTTCATTCTCTTCACTTTTTATTTCTCAATGTCCTTCTCCATCATATGTTGTTCATACAACCACATTCAATATTTTCCTTTTTTTTGAAGTTTCCTTCAACTGATCATTGTGTCAAGATCATATAATATACCAAGTACATTATACTTATATCATTTATAGTATAAGATTTGACTGCTATAATTTTTTGATTCTTCCAGTATGACAACATCCACTAAACGATGTCATATTATATTTTAATACTTGTTCTCCACTTAAAAGATGATTTTGTTCTTATTTTTAAAATAATTTTTATTTTTCTTATACATTTCCAATTGTATGCACATTGTACTGATCAAGTGATCATGAATTATAATTATATTGTTGATCTTCTAGTTGTTTAATCTAAAATACATATCAAATAATGTGTTTGTTATGACCTTAGACATATAAACAAATTCATTATTTTGAATAGTGAATTTATCATTTCATTTATGTTAGATTTTTTTTATAAATATCTTATTTTATATGTTGGAGAAAATGAGACACTAATTAGGTGTGTTTTTCTTATTTTTATCTTCTAAATAAGTATTGTTTTCCTCATCGTCACTACTCATAGTAATTCAGCCACCCCTGTGGTAGATTTCTGAATCCACCACTGAGTACATACCACCTCGCTACTACACATACCACCCTTCTCCCCTAATCTTCAACTCACTCCCATACTATTAGTGGCGGATCCAGAAATCTACCACTGGGAGGGCTGAATTACTATGAGTAGTGACGATGAGGAAAATAATATTTATTTAGAAGAAAAAAAATAAGAAAAACACACATAATTAGTGTCTCATTTTCTCCAACATATAAAATAAGCTATTTGTAAAAAAAATCTAACATAAATGAAATGATAAATTCACTATTCAAAATAATGAATTTGTTTATATGTCTAAGGTCATAACAAACACATTATTTGATGTGTCTTTTAGATTAAACAACTAGAAGATCAACAATATAATTATAATTCAAGATTACTTGATCAGTACAATGTGCATACAATTGGAAATGTGTAAGAAAAATAAAAGTTATATTAAAAATAAGAACAAAATCATCTTTTAAGTGGAGAACAAGTATTAAAATATAATATGACATCATTTAGTGGATGTTGTCATACTGGAAGAATAAAAAAATTATAGCAGTCAAATCTTATACTATAAATGATATAAGTATAATGTACTTGGTATATTATATGATCTTGACACAATGATCAGTTAAAGGAAACTTCAAAAAAAAAGGAAAATATTTCATGTGGTTGTATGAATAACATATGATGGAGAAGCACATTGAGAAATAAAAAGTGAAGAGAATGAAGAGGAAAGATATGTGCATATTTTTTATTTAAAAGTAGAAGAAGAGAGGATATTAAAGAAAAACAATATATTTTTTATTGACTTTCATTTTACATATCATCCTTATTTTTCTCTCTCCATTTGATTAAAATTATATTTACTAGATGGATTTTCTCACATTTTCTTCTCCTTCTTGCCCCACGTTTTATATTTTTTTCTACTTTTTTACCTTATGCCAATTTAATCATCTTATTTTCTTTTATAGATAGAAATATTGTCATTATCTTCTCAAGTTTTTGTAAATTTGTAATAATTGTTACTTGTCTTAAAACTTATAATAACTAAATGTTATGTAACTAAAAAAGTTTGTGAAATACCATGTAACAATAAATATTATTTGGATTTATTTATATATAGTAATATAGATCTTTTCTTAATTTGAGAGTAATTGACTAATAAAAGTTTGAAAGAAAAATATATATAGAAGGTGATAGTTGTGCATGTATTATTATCATTTTTCCCAATAGTGTATAATTATTATTGAGTGAACTTACTCAATTTATAGCTAATAATATATGTCAATTAATAAGTCAAATATATTATATCAAATTTCAGTTAATAGGTCAACATGATGAATGATATATTTTTATAAACTTTGTTTTGTATAATTATTTATATTTTTTATGGGTACATACCCCTAGTCTTATAGGGAGATGATTTGTGTAACTCTTAACACAATTAATATGAAACTATTAAACAAAATTTAGTAGGATAAAAATGAAATATATGATTTCTTAAGCTCATAATTGATGGCATGCATATTAGGACGGTAAATTTTATGATTTGTGAGTATATAAGATGCATAATCCACAAATATATTAAGTTTAACTATTAAGAAGTTCATACAAAGAAGAATGATAGGATTGATTGAAATCATAAGATTAAAAGACGTATTTTTGTATGATGTAATAATTTTTTTTACAAAATACAAATCTGTACATGGTATCATAATAATAATAATATTTTTTGGAGGGGGCTTCAGCCCCGGCAGCCCCCCCTATGGCTACGCCCCTGCATACTATCTTCTTAGCCATCTCCACGTCTCCCACCAATCAGACCATCGATGACACTACTGGTGACCCTAATCTTCAATTCACTCCCGTACTATCTCCTAAGGCATTTCCATGTCTCCCACCGATCAGACTACCGATGACACTACAGGCGGCAAGGCGCCGCGGAAGTAGCTCGCCTCCAAGCCCGAGTTGATTCCTCATCTGATCCCGGCATGGACATGTTCGTGACCGGCACCTTGTCTTCGTTGATGGCGTTCTACCTCGTCAGAAGCACAAGAATGATCTCAAGTGGTCCCCCAACAAGTCCGATTACTGTTGTTCGCTTTTTAGATTTCTGCTGTTTGGCTAATAGATGCAAAAAAAATCAGTGTAGTCGTTCTACAATCATTTGGGCAATTAAACGAGAGTTTTGTGCTTCTTACCTTTTGGTGCTTGATCTTTTTTAATTATGAGTTATGATGCAAAAAAATTTGAGTTATGTCCATCTTGTCATTCATAATGCCATAAATTCAAGAATAGTCTTGGTCACGGTCAATTCAAAGAAAAACCAAGAGAAGGCATTTAAAATCAAAATATTGAATCCATGTGACTACAAGTACTATCACTTTAAAAAAATGGTACTATCACTTAACAATATTCATATTAATGAACCAAGTACTATTGAGTGTTGAGATAAACACTGATTAATCTACAGAATGAACTCATGTAAATAATCATGTTATGGTCACAAAAGGGGGAAGCTTGGAATTGTTAAGCCTAATCCCAAACATGCACTCACAACAGTGATCATTCCATCCACCACTCCAAAGAAGAAACGAGATGCTCTCCACTATAAAGGATGGAAACATGCTTTGAGTGATACACTGCATGCCGTACCGAAAATTGGCAGTGCGTAGCCAGAGGGGGGGCTGCCGGGGCTGAAGCCCCCTCCAAAAAATATTATTATTATTATTATGATACCATGTACAGATTTGTATTTTGTAAAAAAAAATATTACATCATACAAAAATACGACTTTTAATCTTATGATTTCAATCAATCCTATCATTCTTCTTTGTATAAACTTCTTAATAGTTAAACTTAATATATTTGTAGATTATGCATCTTATATACTCACAGATCATAAAATTTACCGTCCTAATAT
Source organism: Alisma plantago-aquatica (assembly GCA_963693085.1). Lineage (NCBI taxonomy): Eukaryota > Viridiplantae > Streptophyta > Magnoliopsida > Alismatales > Alismataceae > Alisma > Alisma plantago-aquatica. Next base: position 296,757,024 of record OY856409.1, on the reverse strand, counting down.
GCATGCCATCAATTATGAGCTTAAGAAATCATATATTTCATTTTTATCCTACTAAATTTTGTTTAATAGTTTCATATTAATTGTGTTAAGGGTTACACAAATCGTCTCCCTATAATTCTAGGGCATGTACCCATACAAAATATAAATAATTATACAAAATGAAGTTTATAAAAATATATCATTCATCATGTTGACCTATTAACTGAAATTTGATATAATATATTTGACTTATTAATTGACATATATTATTAGCTATAAATTGAGTAAGTTCACTCAATAATAATTATACACTATTGGAAAAAATGATAACCATACATGCACAACTATCACCTTCTATTTATATATTTTTCTTTCAAACTTTTATTAGTCAATTACTCTCAAATTAAGAAAAGATCTATATCACTATATAGAAATAAATCCAAATAATATTTATTGTTACATGGTATTTCACAAACTTTTTTAGTTACATAACATTTAGATATTATAAGTTTTAAGCCAAGTAACAATTATTACAAATTTACAAAAACTTGAGAAGATAATGACAATATTTCTATCTATAAAAGAAAATAAGATGATTAAATTGGCATAAGGTAAAAAAAGTAGAAAAAAATATAAAACGTGGGGCAAGAAGGAGAAGAAAATGTGAGAAAATCCATCTAGTAAATATAATTTTAATCAAATGGAGAGAGAAAAATAAGGATGAAATGTAAAATGAAAGTAAATAAAAAATATATAATTTTTTCTTTCATATCCTCTCTTCTTCAACTTTTAAATAAAAAATATGCATAGATCTTTCCTCTTCATTTTCTTCACTTTTTATTTCCCAATGTGCTTCTCCATCATATGTTGTTCATACAACCACATTAAATATTTTCCTTTTTTTTTGAAGTTTCCTTCAACTGATCATTGTGTCAAGATCATATAATATACCAAGTACATTATACTTATATCATTTATAGTATAAGATTTGACTGCTATAATTTTTTGATTCTTCCAGTATGACAACATCCACTAAATGATGTCATATTATATTTTAATACTTGTTCTCCACTTAAAAGATGATTTTGTTCTTATTTTTAATATAACTTTTATTTTTCTTACACATTTCCAATTGTATGCACATCGTACTGATCAAGTGATCATTAATTATAATTATATTGTTGATCTTCTAGTTGTTTAATCTAAAAGACATCAAATAATGTGTTTGTTATGACCTTAGACATATAAACAAATTCATTATTTTGAATAGTGAATTTATCATTTCATTTATGTTAGATTTTTTTTACAAATAGCTTATTTTATATGTTGGAGAAAATGAGACACTAATTAGGTGTGTTTTTCTTATTTTTTTCTTCTAAATAAGTATTATTTTCCTCATCGTCACTACTCATAGTAATTCAGCCCCCCTGTGGTAGATTTCTAGATCCGCCACTGATTGGCACCGAACAACATCCTTAGCATAAGAGAAATTAACTCAGCACAAATGGGAATGGGTGGCTTAAGCATGGATGTAACAAAACGACATCCTAAGCATAAGATAAATTAACTCAGTAGAAATGGGAATGGGTGGCTTAAGCATGGATGTAACAAAACCTTCATACAATCCCTAACACAAAGGATAAGAATTTTCCAGTTGAGGTTATCAAAAGCCTTTTCAAACTCAAAAGAAATAATGAAATATAAAAGTTTTGATTCACACATAATACAAACACTAGCTAGTAATGTGCAAATATTCATCAATCACTTACTGAAATTCTGATTTTTGTAGTGCTCTTTTATCTTTTATAAACACATGTTCCAATATTGACTAGTAGGTGTTTAAGTAAACATGGAATGTACATAGATGGCAAGATATACATAGGGGAGAAAATAGAATACACAGCGGGATGCATAGTAACAAAACTCTCCGAACTTTATGAAAACTCGGCGATTGTTCGCGATTTTAAAGGCTCCCAAATTTTCACCATGATTAATACATCAGTAGCCGATTCGTTACGACTTTCTACGATTTTTACCATTTTTTCACGATTCTTCATGACTTTTGACATTTTTTCATGATTTTTCTCTTTTAAGTCATTTGTCCTTTTTTTTACCAAACCATGTACACAAAATTCCTTATATACACTTAACCTCCAACCTCCACTCTCCCTAAAGTGCATTGCTGTCATTCAACTATTCTTTAATTCTTTTCCTATTTTTTCACTCAATAAGATTTTGTCTAGTGACCTTAATAGTTACACTTGTATTTGATATGTATGTATAAATATAAAACACACACACACCCATATATATATATACATAAATATATATATCTATACATAAATATATATATATATATATATACATATGTATGTATACATATATATACATATGTATGTATACCTATATATACATATGTATGTATACCTATATATACATATGTATGTATATGTATATATAAGCATATATATGTATATATATAATTGACTTATTCTCGATTATTTCCGAATAGTTGACCAAACTTTGACCGAAATATATCGATTTTTTCACCTTTTTTTTCCGATTTTTTCTGAATTCTAATTTTTAAGGCCAGTCGAAAAGTTGCCTAAATCCCGAATTTGTCATTACGGCGGAAGAGAACACAAAAGAAAAACACAAGAAAACCATAGATAATGCACAACAGTTGGAGGCAAAGGAAAGAAAGCAATTATGTAATAATGGATAAATGGAAGAAAACATAAAAAGGGAAAAAAATATCAAATGCAACCTAGGTTTTGGAAAGCGTGAAGCGTGCGGATTGCCCCCCTTGTAAAGCAAGAAGTAGGTTTTGAAGCAAACCGAAGCAAGCACTTTTTGAAAAAGTGGTCTACATTGTTTTAATTTAATTTGTAAAAAAATCTATGATTGCCGTACTAGCAACAAAAGGGAATATTACTCAATAATCAAGTATTCTGAATAATATTTCACTGTTGCAAATGACTTTCACCGATCAAAACGGTTCCTAATAACAGAACTAAATGTTTATAAGCTAAAAAGAAAAAAAAAACAAAAAAAATCATAGTCCTCACTTGTAGAATGAGTGAATACAAATTCCTCATCTAAAGATGCCTCAATGTCCTTAAGATCATTGTTACTATCCACGTAGTTGTCATCATCACCATCAGATTCAACATCACCGTACTCATCGTTTGCTTTTTTTTTCCTTTGCATCCACCTTCTAAGTAGTAAACCTTGTGCTTTTCCTAGTCTCTGCCACTTCTTCTGCCCCACTCTAGCAACTCCAACACCTGGATATATTTCTCCTTCATCCGAGTCTAGCTGTACCATCCAATCTTGTCTCTATCTTGAGACTCTATTGGATCATAATCTTTTTCATCTTTCTCCTTCCACTCCTTCAGTTTGGCATTAAATTGAATGAACGCCAACACTTCAAGCCTCTTCACATTCAACCTATTTCTCCTTTTTATATGAATCTAGGTAAGAAATAGATTAACATAAATAAGTAATCATACATACCCATACCCATTTTATAATAGCAATAATGTATGCAAAAATCATTTGAGGGTTACTTATATTACCATCTCAAGGGTGCTCCAATTCCTCTCACATCCCGACGACGAACGATTTAGATTCAACACTCGGATGTCCAATTTTTGCAAATAAGGTGTATCACAACCAAAATTTATCCACCATTGCACTGCATGATAGGAGTAAATTGAAATCAGTAAGGCTAGATCTATGTAAAAAAAAGACCATTCTATAAGTCGTACCTGGATTTATGTTGGTTTCATTTCTTTGTCGAATAGCAACAACTCTTCCAAAAGAACCTGACTCATCTCGATAGGCTGGTAACTCCTCCTTCATGATGATGCCATCTTGGATATCTGGCTCAGGGTATAATGTCGTAATGCACTCCATGAGACCATCAATAATCGAACTGGTACTATCAATCTCAGGGTCTCTCCAATATAAAAATGGGTTCAAATAATAACCTACATGATTTGAGTCTTAGTATAATATAAATATCCAATTTCATCAAACTAATTGGACAAAGAGTTTAACTACCTGTAGCATGTAAGGGACGGTTCAGCTTCTTGTCCCATTCCTCTCAGACTAACCGAAATACCTTCTTGCGAAGCGGCTCATCATCAACTAACTTTTTATCTAATTCATCAAGCATGACGACCAGAGTTGTTGTATGTAGCCCATAGCAGGTGTTTTCTCCCCATCAACCACTCATAGAACATTGACCAGTGGTTTGAAAATTTTAAGCACCAACTGCTCCTCTCCAAAGTTGAGACCCACCAACAGTAGATACTGCCTTAATTCCCTCAGAACTCTTTGAGGATTCACATTTGAGCATTCTTTAGAAACAAACATCCTTCTTAAATTGGACATGTAACTTAGGAGGCTTTCTAAACTTAGAAATGTTGTAGCAAATCTAGTAACACCCGGCCTAACCAGATCACATCCCAAGAAGCTTCTCATGATACTCAGAGGTAGATGATGGTTGTAGATAAATATAGTGAGTGCTTTTGCCATTTTAAGAATGTTTTGTACTTGGTGCAACTTTCCGATCGCCTCTAACATCAAGTCGATACAATGTGCTGCACATGGGGTCCAAAAGATCATTGGTTGCTTCTCCTTCAGTTGGCGACCCACAACAAGATTAGCTGGAGCGTTGTCACTAACCACCTGGACAATGTTCTCTCCTACTTCTTCAATAGCATCATCGACAAGGTTGAATATGTAGTATGCATTGTGTATTTAAACCATAGTTATCAGAACCGAACCGAACTGGCCAGTTCAACCTGTTGAACCGGGAACCGGTGCCTATACCGGTTTGGTTTGGCCCCAAACCCATAAATCCCTTTGAACCGGTGAACCGGTCCGGTTTTTACTGAACCAGCCGAGTCTGACTGACCAATGATTTGCTGTATTTTTTGCTGAATTTTGTTGTTGGTGTAGGTACATGATATACCCTCCTCCCTTTTCTCTATTCCTCTTCCTTATCTTCCTCCTTATCCTCCTTTTCATGTTATTTCAATAGTTTGTTGTAGCATTTGCTTCTTTTTTTGTTGCTACTTACTGTTGCCTTCTTTTGTCGTATTGATCCTCTTGCAATTGCTCCGGTACCTCTCTTCTTCTTCATCTAGTCCCCTAGTAATTTCCATATAGTTAGAATATTCTACCTACCTTTTCTCATTCTTTAACATATTCCTAAAGTCCTTCCAGGTCAGTGACTATACAAAAGCCTAGTGCTACTGTCTATATTTATATTCCTAAAAGGTTTCCAATATCCTTATGCCAATTATACCGTGGTATCTCCTCATGTTAATGAAAGTTTATTTGATTACTTGATAATTTGACACAGGAAGTGCACTTTCAAATTGTTATTGTCATTTCCATGTTAGTTTTTTACATATTCCTAGATTTGCTTACTTTTTCCTTGACTATTCATATATTATACAATTATAAAAATAATTTGTGGTGTCATGCTAACATCACTGGTTGATCCGGTTCAACCAGTGAACCAAGAACAAGAAGCCTCACCGGTTCAGTTCTAACAACCTTGATTTAAACTGAACAATCAATTGCCTTGAGAAAATAGGTCCCGAAATGGCTATTGACACATATTTATGATACAACTATTGTGTTTGTCTGTCCAAGCATCTGTCATCAAAGAGTATCCAGACCGCTTCCATTCTTCCCTATGTAGTGCAAGGGATTCTTTGGTATTTTTCACCTCCTGCCTGAGTAACCGTTCCCCCAATTCATAATAAGAAGGTCCCTTCAAATCAGGTTCGTATTCATTGGGATCCCTAATTAGATAAAACAAAACAATTATTACAATTAGGGCTTTACAAAATTTGAATCTAGTATCGTAATAAGATTTCTGCAAGTGCAAATTTGGGTTTTACCAGCCTCATGAATCCATCGAGCTATATATTGAGATGTCCTAGCCCTTCGCTCTTTACCTAGCTTATCTAGTATTGTTGATTGCTTTGATAACACCCTGTCTTTGAAAATATCTTCTGGGTTTCTAAAGAAATAAGTGTCAAGTTGACCTACAACTTTCGACTTCTTCCTTTGTGAATCCCCAATATCAACAACATCATCTGCACTTTTGTCAATTTCGACCTCACTATGCAAATCCTTCAACTCCTGAGCCCTCTTGTTCTTCTTCGCAGCAAATTTGTCTTAGATACTCAACAATTTCTCTCTTCACCTCAGGAGTAACCTTCTTGCATGCATTGACATCTCCACGTTGGCCTGCAAGATGTTTCTTCAATCAGAAAATTCCACCTACTGATATACGACCACAAGAGTTGCATTTAACTTTCTTCCTTCGGGCTGCATTTGGAAGAGTGTAATACTTCCACCCGGGATCATTTGATTTAGCCAAAGTTTGAGCACCACCGACCATACTAATTGTGATTGACAAAAGAATAATCAATACCATTATTCAATAAATTATCATTTCTAATTACTAACTAAATAGAATAGTCATGTAAATTGTAATCATATTATCCAAATATTGATATTCCGTATCATACATATTATTAAGAGTCTGACATCTTGTTGATATTGCTGATGTTAGTAACATCGATGTTACAATAACGCCATGAAACTTTTTCAAAAGTACTTTGATACTATGGAACATTTACAGACAGTAATTACTACTACTCTTGTGTCTTAGAGTGTCATGTAATCTTTAATAAAAGAGTAGTACTAAAATTACAGATTTACTCGTTCAAGTATTTATTACAGTAGCTAAGGGAATTTTTTTATACAAATTACAAATACAAAATCTTGAATTATCTGTAAGGGTTAGAGTGCACAATGTGTGTACCCCGTATATTTATAAAGAGAACAATTACATAGAGATCCACATAGAATAGGAAAATAACAAGTGAATATAAAGAACTTAAATAAAACACTATTTAACACTCCCCCTCAAGTTGGAGCATAGATATCAATCATGCCCAACTTGTCCATAAGTGAGCTAAAATGTTTCTTGGCCAGCAACTTTGTGAAGATATCAACAACTTGGTCTTCTGAGCGAGCAAAAGGAGTGCAAATATGACCAGTTAGAATAGATTCTCTGACAAAATGTCAGTCAACTTCAATGTGCTTGGCCCGCTCATGAAAGACAGGATTATTTGCAATAAAAATAGCTGCTTTATTATCACAGTGCATAGGAATAGGAGCAGAAGATCCCACATCAAGTTCTTTTAGAAGAGACTGCACCCATAGAAGTTCACATGCAATATGAGCCATAGCACGGTACTTGGCCTCAACACTAGATCTAGCAACAACATTTTACTTTTTGCTCCGTCAGGCAACCAGATTCCCACCAACAAAGGTACAATAACCAGAGGTAGATTTTCTATCTATCTTACTTCCAACATAGTCAGAATCAGAATAGCCTTCAAGAGAGCAATGACCATGCTTTCTATAAAAAAACGACCTTTACTCAGAGCTTTCTTCAGATATCTTAAGATATGACACAGTGCTTCCCAGTGACACTGTCTAGGCTTGTCAAGATACCTGCTAACAAGACCAAAAACAGTAGAAATATCAGCTCTAGTAACAGTCAAATAGATCAGTTTGCCAACCAGTCTTCTATATCTTTTACTGTCAAACAAGTTTGCAATCAGGAGGAGGATCAACCAGATCCCAGGTACCTCTGTCAGTGAGAGAAACCATCTCCTCAGTCATGGCATGTGTCCAAGCCACACTCTGTAATGCGTCATGCACATTTTTGGGTATAGAGACAACAGAGAGAGCATCAACAAAATTACTAACATGAACACTCAGATGTGCAGTAGAGACATAGTTAGCAATATTGTGAGATGTACCTGATCTAGTACCTTTCCTGGAAGCAATAGGTAAATCTAGATCAGAAGTTACCTCGGTAGGGGCAGGACCGTCTGAAGGAGAGGATTGGTTGTCAGTGGGGGGGGTTGAGCAGGAGTAGGTTGCGACAACCAATTTCTGTGTTGGTAAGAAATGAGAGGAGACGTAGTCTCATCAAGTTGCACATCAGATGTAGAATCACTAATAATAGGTGGAGGCACTGCAATGATATCTGAACTCAACATGTTCTCCTTAGTAGAGTAGTATGGAGTGTCCTCAAAGAAAACTACATCACTGCTTGTGAACCACTTTTTAGTAATAGGGCTATACCAACGGTAACCTTTCTGAGTCTGTGAGTATCCCAGAAAAATACATTTTTAGCTTGAGGAGACAACTTGTCTTGAGTTGTACCAAGCAAACGAACAAAACAAGTCGACCCAAAAATTCTCGGAGGCACAGAAAATAGTGGAAGATGGGGTTGTAGTACTTTTACATGAATTATATTCCCAATAACACAGGAAGGCATACGATTTATCAGAAAACAAGAAGTAAGAACTGCTTCTGGCCAAAAATGTTTTGGAACATTAGGATGCAGCATGATAGTTCTAGTAACTTCAAGTAAATGCCTATTTTTCCTTTCAGCTACACCATTCTGTCAGGGTGTATAAGCACAAGAAGTCATCATGAATTGTACCCACAAAATGACAAAATAATTCAACATTTTTTTGAACAAATTCCAAAGCATTATCAATACGTAGGATTTTAATAGGCATAGAATACTGAGTTTTAATTTCAACAAAGAACTTAATAGTAGGCAGAACTTGGGATCTATCTTTCAACATAAACAACCATATAGCATGAGAATAATCATCAATGAACAAAATAAAATATTTATTGCCAGACAAACTTGGAACATGACAAGGACCCCATACATCAACATGCACCAAATAAAAAATATTTTTGCTACCAATATGAGATTTTTTGAGAAATACAGTTCTAGACTGTTTGCCTAATTGACATGCCTCGCACTAAAAACTATGTGTGCCTACACCAAAAATAATATGTTTTAATTTATCAACTGACGGATGCCCAAGTCTAAAATGCCATTGTAATGTGGAAACAGAAGATGATAATGCTGAAGCCTGAGTCGTAGTGACAATTTGTTTTAACTCGTCCAAGTAGTAGAGTCCATCAGGTCCTTCATGCCCCCCACCAATCTTCATCCTCGTGCGAAGGTCCTAAAAACACAAGTACCCGATGCAAAGGTCAGACTTTAGTTCAGATTGTGTACAATTTTACTGACAGATAGCAAGTTTAGCGGAAAATTTGGCACATATAAAGTAGATCGCAGAAGGACTTGAGCAAAGATATCACCAATTCCAGATACAACAGATTTAGAACCATCAACAAGCATAACATCAGATTTAGAACAAGGCTTAGATTGTCTATAAAAGAGAGAATGATTGCCAGAGATATGAGAAGAGGCTCCAGAGTTAATCACCCATTTGTATTACCAGCACTAGAAGAAGCACTCAAGAAGACAGAATCACAACCACTGTAAGTGGAAGAATGAGCTCCAGATTCAACAACAGATGAGTAGGAAGCACCAGTCCTCTCAAGCAGGAGACGTTCAACCTCAGAGTGGATGCCCAACAGTGGAAGTGCTTGAGGGAGTAGCAGAAGGTGTCTGAGAAGCACCCTCATACGCATCATTGGCCCATGCAGGTGTGCTATGTTTCTTCCAACATCTGTCTTTAGTTTGGTTGTTATGGCCACAGAAGTCACAGTACCGCTGAGTAGCGGAACTTCGAGAAGCATCAGTAGACGAGTCACGACCAAGGGAGCCATGACCAAGCGACCTACGTCTCCATCCAGGAGTTGAAGAACGATTGTCCGGAGGTCGACATCGACCCCTACCACGACCACGACCAGACATAGCAGTAAGAGCAGTAGTGTCACCAATGTCAGAAGGCAGATCCGACAAGGAAGCTGACAGTCGTTGTAGATGCTAAAAAGTACTCTCCAACGTGGGTAAAGGATTATTGGTGAGAATCTGGTCAACCACACCAGCATACGAGTCAGGAAGGCCGTAGAGGAACTGGACAATCTGGAGTTCCTGCCATTGTCGTTGCATCATGGCTAAGTCGGTAGATAAGGGATGAAGATTCTCAAGCTCAACCTAGATGCATTTGAGGTCAAAACGTAGTCAGCAATATCGGGCCGAGTGAAGTGTAGATGGGACAACTGTTTGTTCAGGTCAAACACCTATTTCAGATTCTTACTATGCGAGTAGGTGTTGTCTAGTTAATCCCACATCTCTTTGGTAGTCAGGAGATGAAGTAGAGTAACACTGATGTGAGTTTCACTGTAGTTCAGAATCCACATCATCATGGTCGAGTCATCCTTGACCCAGTCATCATATATTTTTTTCTTCTTGGACTCGGCAGTATTGGGCAGAGCAGGAGGTGGAGCTTCAGTCATATGAGAATGCTTGCCTTGTGACTTCGTAAAGATCTCCATTGAGCAAACCCAATGTTGATAGTTGCGCCCATCTAGCTTCACAGTAGTCACTTGATGATGAAAGTCCTCATGGGAGGAAGCCATGAGGGAGATAGAGTCTAAAAACGACAGAGAACAACAACATGAGTCAGAACCGCCTAGATCCTCCGGTTGGGCGGCATCAGACATATAGAGCAACTGGAAGGACCAGCTTACATGAAGACTACACCAAGGCGCAATAGAGAACCCGCCGACTCAAGGGCCGACGTGGGAAGAGAGAAGGGGTAGGGCTCTGAAGACCCTCAGCATGAACAGCTGGAGGTGAAGAATGATCATGCGGGTTGCACTAATAAGCCAGGTCCACACGCGGAGGGCCGCCAGCGGCAACGGCGAGAGCAGCAGGCTGCACGGCAGTGGGCGAGCACTACGGGCACAACAGCCGGTGGGCGGTGCATCGGTGGGGCGGGGCGGGGCGCCGACAGGGCGGGGAAGAGAGAGAGAGAGGGCGGTGACTATGGGGAGGGTGGCAGCTAGAGCACCTGCTCTGGTACCATCTTGATTTGTTTGTAAGGGTTAGAGTGCACAATGTGTGTACCCCATATATTTATAAAGAGAACAATTACATAGAGGTCCACATAGAATAGGAAAATAACAAGTGAATATAAAGAACTTAAATACAATACTATTTAACACAATCGATGCCATGTAAAGCAATGCTATAGTTTCAAACTATCAATGGATCAATATCATACATTGAAGAGCAGAGTACATTTGAATATCCTACAGTAAGTCTAAGAATAGATTATTAGGAATGTTGATAGTAGGTGACTAGGTGTACATTTACGATTGATGATTTAATAGCGTTGGAACAACAACCATTTTCATATGGATCAGTTTAGGCTATTAGCATTAGCAAGGAGAATAGGTTAAGGGAACAAGCAACAAGGACGATGGACAATTAGTGATTAACCGTACACACATATCAGTAGAAATCCTATTGTAGGATTGATCATAACATGGTACTTATTAGAACGATGGAAAGTAATGTATCCTCCTGATCAAACCATGGTATTGATCAAGACAACAGAACACACACGAGTTTACTCCTACAGTAGGTCTTTTTCTTACATAGATCAAACCATGTTAAACACTATACTCCTACATTTTTTACAAATAGGATAGAAGAGAGAAAGGAAAAATGAATTAAGAAGAAGGTAGAGAAGGAGATGTGAAAAACATGGTCAGAAAACTTACTTGGAGTTGTTCAGTTGGAGTTGACGTTGGTGACTCTCCTTGGGCGTCTCCGCTTGGCGCCTAGTAAAGAGTCCTCAGTCCTTGTCCTTGGCGCCTTCAGGGGGCTCTGCCAATGGCTGCAGGTTGCCACCTTCAATGGACTTCGCGGATGGCTGATGGTTTCCGCTGGTAGGTCAAGCCGCTCCTGTTCATCTAGCGGTTGCTCTGCTTCGTCCCACTGCTACTGTGTGTCGAACTTATGAGCTTTGTGCCGGTTGTGTGGAGAGAAACCGTGCGGTAGAGGACTTTTAATAAGCCAGTTGACGCCATGGGAATCCATTCCTCATCGGGAAACTCTGCTAGGGCAGTGGCAGTTGCGTTTCCTAATGGAAACCGAGGAGTCGGGTTTCTACTGTATCAAGGAGGAAACATCAGCGACCAATTAATGTGACACATGGGCCTGATAATTAAAAGTTTCCTCCAAGCGGGCGCTACAGCCGCTGAAGCAGCTTCTAAAAAAGCAACCCATGGCCCGCTAAAGCGGATTTAGAGTGTCCACAACAGACCAAAACGCCTAATTACTGCAATAGACTAAAACCAAGAAGATTAGAGGATTTAACGCTTAAGCGGCCGCACCGTCCACTTTTTTATTCGCTGAATGCAGCAGATGGAACTTTAAAAAAATGCAACAGTTGAAGGAGAGTAGGGAGTTACAAAAAGCATTAAAAAAAACTAAGAATTCAGTTGTTGTGGAAGTGCTAGCAGTAATTGGCCGCTTCTGGCTGACCAGACTAGTTTAGCTGGTTTATCGGTTGAACTGGTCAGTTGACTGGTTCTAACCGGTTTTTGGGCGGCTGTCGGGTCTTGGGCCTGCTCGGACTGGTTTTGGTATCGATTCCCGGTTCAAGCGGTCCAACCGGCGGGTCCAACCTAGTTTTGATAACACTGTGTAATTTTTCTTATGCTATTATGAAGTGTAATTGTATGATTTATTTAGTAGTGGATCAGTCTTCCACTTCCATATGTGCTTAGATATAGATGGTGATGGAAAAGGAAAAGGAGGACTACGAGATGGATCACTTTTGCAAACATGAACTGAACTAAAGCCAACAATATCTTCACCTCTTTGTATAAGGTCTATGTTATCATCTCCACTGGTGCAGCACTCTATAATTTATCTCAAACTCCTAGACCAACTGACGGGGCCCTTTCCAAGACCAATCTATGCTCATTTAAGTCATGTTCTCGTACTCTAAACTTGATCAACCTATGCTCCAGTCCCAAGCTGCTGCTTCTAGAGAATAAAAGATGGCTGCTTATTGTATTTAGAAGAGAAAACTCTGTTCCTATAAATAGGAGAACAGGGAAGCATACAGGACACAATCCAACCCTAATGGGCCAAGACATACTTGGTCCCATATTACAAAAACACTTAATAACATAAATAACCATACTCTCTAATACTCCCCCTCAAGCTGAAGTTGGGAGAATCTCAAATCAGCTTGGAAATAGATAAACATACTAAAAAAAATGCATAAGCCAAGCCCATAAAAAAATTCCCCCCCTCAGTATTACATTAAAGACTCAAAACACTCCCCCTGAAGTAGATACTCCATAGGAGGCAAGCAGACAAGGTCGCAGAAGTTTCTCAATCATCTGGAGCATAAGCTTCTCGATCATCTGAAGCAGAAGTAAGCAGTAGCAGAACATCATAGTCTTTATCACAGTCGCTAACGTCACATCCCAGAGAGTGCTGGGTCATAAAAGTAGTAGTCAACGTGCCAAACAGAGCACATACGGGTAAGAGAGTGCTGGCACACATAAACAGAAAGTCGACGTGCAAACAAGGCATGGACAAGTAAAAAGGTCATGCGTAAAACACAAGCCAGAGAGTGCTGGTTCACAGTAGAAAAGTTCAGAGAGTGCTAGTTCACAATAGAAGTAGGTCAACGTGCAAAGAAAGCACGGACAAAAAGTAGATAGTATAGTCAATGTAGCCAGATAGAAGACCATCATCTTGAAAAAGCAAGCAATATACATGAATCTCCAGATAATAAGCTCCCCGAGAAGCATATAGCGATAGTAGAAGTCCACAAGTTCTTCAAGAAGTACATCAAGATTCATAGAAATATAAAGCAACATAATATAATCTTCCTCTTATCTCCTCCAACTCATCTCTCCTCAATTTCTCCCTTTCACACCAACCATCCCTCACATGGACGTCTCCGTAAGGGCTGTTTTGTGGAGGAAGTGAGAAGGTGTTGAACGGATGGTCTCCTCTTTTTTGTGGTCAATAGTCAAAATCAAATACTTTTTTATTCAATCAGTTGCCTTGCTTCCTATTTTTTTATTCTTGGAACTCAATGTTGCTAATGTAGGACAAGAGCAAATGATGTAGCAAGGATGAAGGCACTTCAAAGAAGACTAGCGGAACAACAAAACTTGGCCACCTATCCTTCAGGAAATCTCAACAAAATAGTGTCCAACGAAGAAGAAGTAGCTTCGAGTATAGTGGTTGTTGTTTTACTGAGTTAATAGAGTTGACGGACAACTTCACATCAGATGTATGAGGCATGACCATAGCCATCCTCCACAACATGCATTGTGGATGAAAAGGATATATCCTCAACTTGCCACCCCCACATACTCAACATTATGCACTCTAAGTTTCCCTTAGGAATACTCATTTCATCATCTGGAAAGTTCTGACACTCAGATGGATCTATGGCACAAGGCACTACATGATTAGAGTTTCACTTGATTAATTATGCCAATTGGGTGAATTAAGGCTGCATCAAACAAGTGGACATACAAACCCTAATTCACTTCTAACAAGCATATAAATATCACAAATTCAAAAGATATAAAATGTGTGAAACGTTATTTCTCATATCATCACAACATGGTACTATTCACTTGCCATTCATGAGGCTGCACTAGTCAGCATACTATCACAAGATATAAATCATTTTCATGATATCACAGGGTATCAACCCTTATCAAAACAAGAGGATTACACCTCATTCAGGGCTCAACCATGCCTAAAGGTAATTAAGACCATCATATTATTCCCTACAAGATCATCATTATCTTTCTATGCCTTATAATAAGGCTCAACAACATCACTTACATATAATACACCAGATCAACATAATATTGCATTAATGAGCTAGGAGATATTCATAAACAATCATAGTAGGGTTATAATAACATTAAGAACATTCCTTTATTACATCAAAATGCAAAGAATCTAGATATGATTAGTACTCATCATATTCATAATACACATGTTTAGCATAAGAAAGTATCAACCATGTGGATATGATAACCACCAATTAACACATTAAGGTTATGATCATGTTAAGGAGGTTATTCCTCCATCATTCCATCATATAAGAAAGTTAAACATGAATACTCCTCTTTATCTATTTGCATTAGAGTTAGGTTCAACATGATAAATTATATCAATGTTTCTAATCAACACTTATACCCAAACCCTAACTCACGGCATCCCCATTGGATCATGGATGCATAAGGTGAATCATCATCATCACATTCCATACTATTCTCAAGTATGAACCCATGCATAAATCAAGGTGTAACCATCGGGTTATAGTATACTAGGGTTTCAACAATAGTAACAGAGTACTCCATGATTGTATTAGTCATTTCAATGACTATTCATACCCAATTACCATCATTTCGTTATATTAAAGCTAGGTATAACAAGCTATACCTCATTAGGGTTACATATCAACATAATATGATTATCATCCCTTCTATTCATATGAGTGGATAGGTAAGACTACCTTATTAAGGGTAACCCTCCATTTGTTCCATCATCGTTCAACCAATATCACCATACCACAATGTCACCTAGAACCATTGGATATTTAAAAGGTAAGACCATTGGTTGTTTACATAAGTAAACACCTTGGATAAAACACCTATGAAGCCCTTGATTTGTTCTCTAGAAATAGTCACCATCTAACCCTAGACATCCCTTGATTAACAACACAAAACGTTCCATTGAGAGTAGGGCAAAACCCACAATTGACTGTTCAACTAAAAGAAGCCATCCATTGTCAAAAAGTAAGCTCCTTAAGTTGATCATATAGAGGAAACTATATAAGTCACATTATTAGGACCAACATATTACATTATCCATCATTCCACTTTATTTAAGGAATAAACATTAGATCTTGACCATTGGGTCAAGTTCATGTGTTAAAACCATTAATTACACTATAGGTCCGACCATTGCATCAAGTGACCCAAGAAACCATTGGTCTAAGGATTAATTGATGCTAGTACTATATGATTAACTCACCATAGGTTTTGGATACCTGATCCACTATCATTAGTGACCATTAAGTCACCATAGGTTGTTAGATCAACACCATATTCATTAATCACCCTTGAATATCATACTAATATCACCATGGATTGATAGCATCATTAGGGTACTTGGTGGTTAATCACTAAGCTTCTAATTAGGCCAACACTTAACCTAAAGGGTGAACGTAAGTTGACACCCTTGGTCACCACCTTCAGTTGTCATGAAGACAACACCATCGGATGTTGCAATGGTACCACCATTGAGTCATGTGTTTATTGAAGAAATCAACTTTAAACCCTAAAATTGACAATTGGTTGATAGGTGCTTAGCACCATAGGTTGTCAAACCAACCTGATCCAAGTCATATTATACCTTAGGAATAACTTACACATGATCACAGGTTCATCTAGAACTAAAATCAGAATAGGGAACATTATAAAAATTGAAATCCAAGTCAAGCATAGCTTTTTAGTGCATGGATCATCATTTAAAAGTAAGAACATGAGTTAGCAAGCTTATGGTAAGCAATAAATGTGGAGAAAGTTATAAAAATTGCCTCTAATTAGAATATGAAACCCCAAACAGAAGAAAACTTGAGCAGGTAGGATAGAAAATCCAAACATAATTTGTGAACTCGTCCATCTAGCACCTTTCTTCATCAAATGAGCACACCCTAAGCATAAGGAGCAAGAAAGGTAGGGTTTTAAAGCTTTAGAGAAATTTCTACCATGGAACAACAAGGTTACAACCTGGAGAAAGGTAGGATGAAGGATAACAAATAAATAAATGGAGCAAAGAAGGGGATTCTTACTCTTTTAGGTCAAGATCACTAGAAGGAAGCTTTTCAAACCCAAAAAGGAAGTCAATTGCAACCCTAGATTCTTTTTCCAAGAAGATCCCCTCTTTCTTCTTCCTTGGATAGGAATTCATAGTAGAACTGAGGGAGAATGAGGTTCATAGAAGGAGGGAATTGGTGGAGATAAAATGGCTCATTTTTGTGCTTAGGGATAAGTATATGAAACTTTAAGATAAAGAAAAAGAAAAAGTTGAAGTTCTAGTATCTTTCCAAGTGTCCATGGCATTAAACTATTAAGAATATACAAGAACACACACAAGAAGCTCCACCAATATACATAGAGACATGCTTATCCCTCGTTTCTTGAATTTCCAAGCAAGACAAATATTTCATTAGTTGATTGCTACTAAGGTAGCTCATCCATGATGGGGTAAACCCTAAAATACCCTTGGAGTAAACACCTTCAAACCAAGGTTTAAATAGGTGACCTATGGATTGAAAATCTCAAGAATTATGATATAATATCCAAGTAACATAATGCAAGTGTTAAATTGCAAATAAAACCTCTCAATTGATAAAATTGTAGAAGAGTCCAAAATGTGCACAAAATTGCATAACTTGCTCAAACAGTGTCCAAATTGGATCAAATTTGAAACTTAAGCTTGTAATATGATTTAAAAGCATATAACAAGGTTATATTAGGGTTATAATAATTTAATTATAATAATTAAGCTTATTCAACTCATTAAACAAGTTTAGGGGCCTTACAACTATAAAGCCCTAACAGGGATTTCACCCTCGAAATCCAAAGTAAACAAAGATTGGTACTTACTTTGCACCTCATCCTATTACCTTCACCTAGTTACTTGCATATCATGGTGATGTCACATCATTCATACATATCTCATCTTGGGTCAACATAAAAAACCCCACATAAGAAGACATTTACAAATATGGAATGTAGAAACTTGTTGTGCCACCTGTACAAATCTAATAGTAACTTTCAACTTTAAATTCTAGCTATCATCCTAAAATTATATATTGTATAAACAAACCATCTATCCTTGATAGTGGTCTTTCCCAGCTATCACTAGACCGTACACAACATTATAGAGTCACTTTTGTTTTTCCTTCCAAACAACATTTATAGGATCATCATCAACTCTCTCTCTCTACAGGAGAGGCATACTTGGAATGTTCATTTAATAAACATCTCCAAACTTCACATATTTCTCATACTGTTGATACATCTTGGATACTGGGATTCATTACCTTGGTATCCACCTCATGTGTTATAAGGAACTCACATCCTTATACCATCTACTTTTACCAGCATAACAAATATCAAGACATATAAGAGGAGTCTTCCTAATTATTGGAAGGCTCAAAAGCAAAATCACCACAAACTTTATGATCTTGGAACCATAGTCCAAACAACCTTATGCTATAAATCCAACCAACCTCCTGTTTACAATGAATCCACACATACCAAGTGGCAATGATCCACTTGAAAGATGTGCCCTAGAAAGGAAAGACACAAAGTGAAACACACTTCCCATACCATAGTAGTATTTTTCAAGGGTCACTAGAAAAAAGGTAACCAATTCTATTTTCATTATGCAAGTTACAACTTCTTATGTATCATTTTATCCTTTTCATTTTGGGTTCCTTGCCATTAGCATAGGAATCATCATGATTAACATATCTCATTATTACTCCTTTCTTGATGACTATTTATCTCACTAGTGTATGTTCTCCTATTTTATTATGTTTTTCAACCACTTATCAACAGGTAAATCATCATATTCTTCATTTTCTTCATTAAATAGAGATCATCTCCCTTGATTTCTTTCACATGCCATGTTGATCTGACATTATCACTTTCTTACACACATAGGTTGGTCTGAGATTAACTCAGGTTCCACCTTATTCTTGTGTCATTGTTCCCATTCATCTTCTCATTTTGTACTTATTATAGGAGTTCTCTCCATCTTATGTGAATTTCATACCTTAAATCACTTTATAAGCATAGAATTATCTGTCTTTTACTTTATAATCTTCTTGAATCACATCTTCAAGAACTCCTCTTTTACTTATTTTTATTCAGATTTAGATTTCATGGTGTTATATCTTTCTCTTATAGTTACCAAACATTCAAATTTTGATAAATAATGATGTAATTCTCATCTTCCCTTGAGGTAATATTGAGTTATTGATAACACCCATTTTATGTTGATCAAGTTCTATGACCGAGGTCCAAGACCGCGACCCGCGGTGCCTGTGATTAGTCGCCTTGACCGCGACCGCAATGTCTTCCTTGGAACAAAAGAAACCGCAACCCGCGGTCGTGTCTCGAGCACACTGCGGTTGCGGTTACTCCCTCTTTGTCTATGATCGACAGGTCACGGTCAATGTACTATATATTCTAAAACCCCAGTTTCTCAGACTCTTTTTGCTTCTTACTTTCCCAAGCCAAGTTAAACCCTACCTCTCTGGAGAATCACTCTGCCGCAACCGACAATCTGCTGTCAAAGCAGACTCACCACCGCGCCAACCTTTTCCGGTTTTGTCATCTCGTCTGACAAATAGGTAACAAGAAAACCCTATTTTCACCCTTCTTGCCACCATTTTTATGATTTTCCATCGCCACCGTGCCGCTTCCGATTTCACCCCATGCCCTATCCCATTTTACCAATTTGTTCTGATTGACGACCATGTATAGCACCACCACTGATTGCTCTTGCTATCTAGATATCCAAACCACCATAAAGGTGGCTTTTGCAAACAGTAACTGAAAACCTTAAAAATACAAAAAATGGGGTAACCGCCCACAGACGAGCAAGTCTATAATCGACCAACTTGCGCCACCAATCGACAGACGAAGAAGAGAAGTGGAACGGTTGGACCAGGTAGACCATGAGTTGTGGCCCGCTTCCACTGCAACCAGGACCGTGGTGTGTTCATAGACCTTAACTCGGTCGTGGTGCTTTCTCAACACTCAAAGTTTCAGGTTCACACTGCGGTTCGCTGTGTTGAAGAGAGTTTCTCGAAGTCGCATTCCCCTCGACCGCGACCTGCCCGATACATAGAATGAGACCATGATCGTGAAAACAACCGCGACCACGGTCTCCTTCCTAACCAACCGCGGCCTTGGTGTCGCTTAATCACTAATAAGACCGTGGGTCACAATCCCTATATATATACTTAAACTTAATAAATCTCTGTAGATAATCATGAGAAGATTAATAATTGTTAAGTCAACTATAAACTAATTAATTGTAAAAACTCTACAGAATGTCTTCTCCGACAACCAGCGATTCCATCTACAGACAGGCAACATCCCTGAAGGAGGAAGAGAAGATAGTAGAGAGCCTAACAACAGTGCCAAAGAAGAACACTTCTCTGCCAGTAGCCAAACGGGTTGAGTTGCAGCTGAAGCTCAAACAATATCAAAGAATTCTGGGTCACTTGACACTAGATGACTCTCTACAAGAAATAGAACAAATTGAGAAAATAGTGACCTCCGAGTATCAACCAGGAGAATTCAAGAGCAGAGTACATGGGAAGAAAAGAAAAGTTGCCCCAAAGGAAACCAAGGGCAACAAGAAGGAAAAATCGTTAGTTGCCAAGAAACCAAGAGAACAGGAGGTAGGAAAAGCCAAATAGATCACCGGGGAGACATCTATAGAGTCCCGTGCACCAGTCTACCTATGACTAGATGTACCAAAATAAGGAATTCATCATGACTTGATACCTGGACATAGATGATTTCAAGAAAATGGGAATCTACAATAGGGTATTCAAATTCTAGAAAGGTGTAAATTTACACACCCTATGCAACCCTGGGGCCAAGTCCTAAAAAATGCTAACTATGGAGTTATCGTCTTCGCTAAAAAAGGTCCCCACAAGTAGTGAGATGAAGAAGGAGGGTGGGGGAGATTATAAAATACAAGTAAGACCAGGAGGTGAGTCTTACATGATCATGGAGGCAATGCTAAAAAAGATATTTATAGAGACACTGGAAGAAGAAAAAGCCTGCTC
This sequence comes from Alisma plantago-aquatica, assembly GCA_963693085.1. NCBI lineage: Eukaryota > Viridiplantae > Streptophyta > Magnoliopsida > Alismatales > Alismataceae > Alisma > Alisma plantago-aquatica. Next base: position 296,736,277 of record OY856409.1, on the reverse strand, counting down.
CACCACCCCAAGTGAAAAGGAATCAGTCTCTTATGATAGAAATCAACTGTGGGAAGAGCTGACTGGAGAAAGGGAACATAGCTCAAAGAACTCCAAGGCCTTGTTGATCACCTCGTACTTCACACACACAATCCAAAAAATTAAAGCCTACACAATTTACACGAGGTCAGAAATGGGAACACTTAGCAAAGAAATGGGAACAATTAGCAAAGGAGATTTGTTCCTAATCTGGTCGATGATAAATAGAAAGCCAGTAAATATCGGAAAGATATTAATTGAACATTTATCTACGGAATTAGGAGGGGAATCAAAAAGGAACTCAAGATACTACATAGGCGGCCAGATAATAAAAAATGTTGAATACTTAATGAATGCAGAAGAGGTCCTACAGTACAAGGAGATGGAGGGACAATAAAGGATAGATATCAAGTCCCTCATCAGCACATGTATTCTGACACAGAAGGGGGAGAAACTATACTTCAAGCAAACTGGGTCAAAGAGGCTCATCCTTCTTCTAAAGATGGCATTTTATGACGCCCACAAGCTGCGGCCGACCCAAGACAACATTGAAAAGAGGTACTCCATGGCACTACGAGCCAACACAGAACCACAAATTACAGTCGAGAAGAGTCGTGCCCAAGCAGAAATGAAAGAGTAAAAGAGTACAGAGCAACAGAAGAAATTGGTAGTGCAGAAGAAGAGGAAGACCTCAGATACAACTGCACCACCAACCACAAAGAAAATAGTTGCAGAACCACCCACCCCGACATCTCCCCCTCCAGAAGAAATAGTGGGGAATGAAGAATCCACACCTCTAGAGCCACACGAGGAAGCAACTATAGTGGAGCTAGAGGTGGAGAAAGAAGAAGGCACAACAACCAACCTACAAGCTAACAAAGAACCAGAGGCTAACCTAGAAGGACAAGACTCCCAGGACGTATCGGAACTAGAAATCCATGGAGCAGACATGGACCCGCAAGACAAGCATAGGGAAAAAGAACAAGGTCCACCGCGGCCACCTCCACAACCAACCATGCCAAGCTCATCAACAATGCACATGGAGCGACAGCTACACTAGCAGCAACAACATGCACCTTCTTTTGGAGGTGTATTAGGTACAAGGTTTGATTCCATGTGGGAACACATGCATCAAACCACTACAATAAAAACAAACATTTCTTCTTCTTTATCTGCATTGACAACGTAGGTACATGTCCTCGACTAAAGGAATAGAGCACTCCCTGACTTCATCTAAGAAGCCTTAAGAAACCAATGGATAATGATGGGAATACTGAAGGAGATGAAGAATGAAATGGAGAACTTGAAGAGGGAGAGGCATGCCATCCAAGCCGACAATGAGCATATCTGTCACAACTATGACACAATGATGGCTAGCCTCAAAAAAGAGCACCAATGCCTAGAAGAAGACCGTCAGAAGCTTAAAAAGGAACGTGAAGAAATCGAAAGCCGATAGAAGAAAAAGAAGGCAAAGCACTTAGTAAGCCCAATGCACTTCTCATCATGCCCCTCTAGCCACGACGACAACAATGACAACAATGTGGGAGGGATCGGCATGAGAGTAGGAGCATTGAAAGAAGAAAGTGCCAACGTAAAGACAACACCAGTAGCTGAGCAGAAAAAGAATGAGCCTCCATAATAATCGAGCTCCCCCAACGACAAATACACAATGAAATACACAACATTGTCAAGGGAGCTCAACCTCAATAGAAATACTAAATAAGGGTGGGATTAAATTAATGAAGGAAGTGGTAAACAAGCAGAAAAACAATTAACCCTGTTTTCAAATAAGATGATGCTAAAAGAACAGATTGATATGGCTCATCGAGAGGAAGTCACCACATATTTTAGCACAACAGGGACCGTGGAGCTCCATAAAATGCTAGTTGAGCTGGGCGCCGGCCTTGAAAAGAGCAACGAGTTCCTCTTCTTCCAAAAGCACAATGAGCATAATGATTACCTTTACGATTGAAAGATGGAGGCAGCTCTAGCGATGCCTGCGACCACTGAACTGGAGCAAACTTCTGAGGAAAGCAACATTAGGGACAATGTAGCTATAGAAGCCTCCTCAGAAGTAGCATAATAGGCGACCAAAACACAACCATCAGATAAAGAAGCTGAACAAGTGGCCAAAGCCATGCCACTCGTAGATGAAACTCCGGCACCTTCTACACAAGAAGGGACATCTGACGACGATGATGGCAGGTTGTCAACCTTCTTTGTGAATGAGTCTGCCAAGGAGCGAAGAGCGATAGCTGGAACAAAGAAGCTTGGAGTAGCCCCTCCTATTCCATTTAAGATGAAAGAAATGGACATGTCTATAGTGTCATGGATCACATGCAGAGATGTCCACATCTTGGCAAATGTCCTCAATGATGATCTACCCAGATCAGACATACTATATAATGACAAGGGTAGGCGTCTAACCAAAGATCACTTCCGGGGGATCTTCCTAAAAAAGGTGCGAGTAAATAAAAGGATGTTGAAGGTACTCTATGCCACCCTACTAGAAGAATTTCTGCACCTAGACAAGTCGCAGTTGGTCTACAATGGGACAACACATCTAGCTAGCATCCTCTACAAAGAAGACTTCGAGGGAATAGATGTCACCGAACTGAAGGCAGCAATTGGAAGAAAGGAAATGAGATATGTAGTGCTGCCTAAGGAATGTAAAGCATTGAGCACTGATAATCATGGACCTACATGAGCAGAAGACGACGGTGCTCAACTGTTGTGCAGCCGAAATGGACAACACCTCACTCATTTATAAAAGGAAGGATGCTAGAGATGCCCTATAGATACCACTGCATCTGTAGAGAGCAATCAAAGATGTAGATGACAAATTTTAGGGATTCTGGAAGTTCTTCTCCATCATCAAGAAGGTCCCACAAGAAGAAGCTGGCTCAGGGGACTGTGCCTTCATAGTGTTGAGAATGATGGAAGCCATCAACAAGGGCACCCCCCTTGAAGATCTAAACAATGAAGACCTGCATGGATTGTGGGATGTGTATGCTATGGAGGTCATATACGATCATCACTTCTTCAACGACCCGACAATGCCTTCAAAAGTTGTTCCTCAAAGACTTCACGAAGATATCTCTCTCCCTAAAAAGGAGACTTAGAGGGAGAAACTAAAGACAATGTGGGTCGATCCAACAGAGCCAGCCAGGCGTGAGGCTTGGAAGGAAGGCTGGAGTCTAGGTATTGAGAAAGTTGTGGAGCACACGTCAAATGACAAACCAAAGCAGCCTCCAGTAGCTGAAACCCCATTAAAACAACCTCTAATGGAACAACCTGAAGAAGGAGAGGTTGAAGAAGAAGGCAAAATCGACGTAAAGCCAGACAGGTCGGAAGGAGAAGTTATACCTTCTTTCAATGACTTCGATAGATGGAGCTTCCTTAGTTTGTATTTAGAATAACTAACTACAATTAAGAGGTCCTTGAAAGAAGATGATTTGCTGAGAGAAGTCATCTTCGAGAGAGATGGAATTTGTGTGCTAAAAGATGACCTCTGAGAAACACTAAAAATAGGAGGGTATCTTTCAGTAATCGCGATGTCATCTTACCAGGCGTTGCTAGGCCATAGTATGCCAAATGCTCACATTGCATACTTCTTACTAATAGATGACATCTTGAAGGATAAACAATCAGGCAAAAAGGAGCAGCTGCAACAACACATGGCGACATCCCTACCAGATTATATTTTCCTGCCAATTCTTCACGACAATCATTGGACCTTGCTGGCCATCAATATCATCAAAAGGACTACAGTCCTCTACAACAACTCAGACGCGGCCTTCACACTTAACAAGAAGACTAATATGACAACAACAAAGACCCCCACAGAAGAAAAGGAAAACACATGTGCCGAGGCAATTGTTGACATGATAAAAAGTCATGGCAGAGGGTACGAGCATACGATGGGTAAAGACTTCAAGAAGATGTAATTCTGCCACAGGAGCCCCCAACAGGTGCCCATATCAAATGACTATGACTTCTTTTGTCTAGCTTGGATGGTGGCCCTAGACAGTATTGACGTAAAAGTGGAGGGCATGTAGTACGAACAATACCACACACTATGAGGAGTATACGCAAGCATGCTTCTCGAGTCTGAGTGGGCCTCAACCAACAATGGGAACGAATAAAGAAAGCATGTTTATACATCACACTCAAATTTTGACACCATGATACATGGTGTAGGATAAGTTTGGGGGAGGAGTCATAAACGAGCTACAAAGGTACATTTACAATCTTTTACCTCTCAAGATTTCTCAAAAATTTTCAAAAATTTTGCCAAAGCTACCTTTTGAATTCAGAATCTAGCCTCCTCTCCTACTATTTTTTCAACTTGTAGTACTTTCGCCCTCCTAGAGAGAAATAAATGAGCAACATATATATGTATATACGAGTAAAACAAGCAATATAGCAATACTACTCCACCTCATTCTTGCAATAAGATGTTGTACATGTGACAACCTTAACTCATGAAACCCTCGAACACTAGAGAACTTCACCTAGCCATACTCCTGACCAACCACCCTCACCTGACGCTTTTGACCAGAAAATTCTTATCTCTGTAGAGAGGGAAACAACTTCCCTTTTCAAGGCATATCTAAAAAGAGGCTTGGCCACCCAGAAGACCAAGTAAAAATCCCTCACACCCAAGAGTGAAAGGAGATGTAAAAATCTAAAAAGAAAGAAAATAAAATAATGAGAGTTGTGCCCAAAAAATGCCAAAAGTTTCCACACAGGCGATATATTGTTGCACTCATGAATGCAGATATGTCGTGCCCATAAATGAAATCTTGAAGCGAAGCTTACACACCTCCAATCCTGAAAGAAAACTCACAAAACCACCTTACCTAAAGTCAGAAGCCCAAAAAGGGCAACACTATTCTAACTACAGTTGTGGGTGAGGAGTTCAGATGGAAGAGGAAAACACTTGAAGCCTTAAGCCTACCCAAACACATTAGCATAGGGCCAGCTCAAAAATAAAGAAAAGGTGTGAAAGCTACCCCTCGAAAAAGATCTTGTATTAGTATGGTTATTACCTAAGGGGAAGGGTGATAAGTTGAGAAGGAGGAGCCTTTTACAATTGGAGGCAGTGGTAAGAAAAAGAAGTTATGCAACTCTAGTTGAGAGGGAGGAATGAGACCTAAAGGTTAGAATACATGCCACAACAGTCTTGAAGCAAGAATGAGATATTTTAGTCATGTTATATTCTACAATTTTGTCACCTAAGTTTGTTCTTTCTCTCTCTAAGTTTGCAAGCCTACACCTAGCCCGAGGACATGCTTGATTCTAAGTTTGGGGGAGTTGATAACACTTCATTTTACGGTTTTTTTTGTATATATTTTACACCTCTTTTAGTATATCTTTTGTTAGCTTTCCCTATGTTTTCACCATCTTTTTATCTAAAAACCTCACTTACACAACTTTCTTTGATTTTAGGTACATTTACAGCCCAAGTCGCAGTTGCAACCCACTCATCCAACAACCTCGGTCAAGGTCTCTATGCTGCTTTAAGATCGAGGTCATCATGCGTTGAAGTCAGACCACAGCCATACCGAAGCTGCGATCACTGCTTAACCGCGACACAACAGATGTCGCGATCAGAACAAAGATTGAAACTAGGGATTGCAGTGTATTCGGAGACTGCGATCAACACAGACCACGATCAACACGGACCACAATCAAGAAGAACCGTGACAAGCTTGGAGGCCACAATCATTGGTAAGCCTACAATCCTCACAGGCCATGACTGAGGAAGAAGACCTTGACCTCGACCTCTCCAAATGCAATGCACAAGTCAACCTCGATCGCGATCATCACCAGACCATGAGCAAGTGGCAGACTGCAACTCAATTCAACTGCGATAAAAGAAGGAATAAAGAGCAGACCACGACCGCGGTCTCACACTACCCTCAACCCAGACTGTGACCTCAGTCTAGGCTTAAGTCAGTGGAATGCACATATAAATAGGCCAACCACCCGTCTTGTCAAATCATTATATCATAGATCAGATATCGAGGACCATGAAGTGCTGCTGCATCCCAGACTCATTCCAAACCATCCATCCACCAGTCTTGGATCTCCAAAGGTAGAAGATGAGGAGAGAGAAGGTTGAACACTCCTTCTTCGAGAAAAGAAGATCGCCCACTCCATCAAAGTGTTTGATCCAAATCTGAAGAAGTATCATGTCATATCATGTCTGTTCTCTCTCTAGATCTATCACTCCATTTCACTGTACTTCCCTACTCTCTTTGTGGGACTTCATGTATCCATCTTTTTGTAATGCCATTATGTTGTCCACAAGCATGAGTGTCTAAACACCTTAACTTGGGTTCGGAGTAGCCACTAAGGCTCTCCCAACATGTATATTGTCTCTTCCTATTGAATATATATATTCTTATCAAGATTATCTCCATGCACTTATTTTAATGATTCACTTATATTCTTAGCTACAATCTTGTGATGTTTGATAGTTGATATCTCGAAAGATTAATATCACTTTTATCATGTGTTATGGAGTAGTACGAATGCACAAGAGTGTTGGAATGCTAAAGCTTTAAAACCTTATGTTATGATGCGTAGATTTTGTGCGGTCATCTCGAGAGGGAGGATACCCTTAGACTTAGATCTATCCTCATCTCGAGAGAGAGTGGAAAGGATGCTTTTATGGTTTCTTGTAGTCTTGATAAGAGTATGCGAGAGAGAGAGAGATGATGTTGCATGTTGGTGAGAAGTCTTAGTTGGTGAACCCCAACCCAAGTTTCTTCATATACTTGTTTCGTCTTGTTTCTTTTGTCTTCGTTAATTATCCTTATTCTTGTTTTTCTTGTTCAACCTTGGTTTGTGTGCCATCATTCCTTGGGAACACGTTTTTATATACCCGCACTTTCTGGAGTATAAGAGTGTTAGATTCTGTGAGCTTAACACTGCCAACCTTGTCCATGTGTTCCACCCCGATAACTACATCAGACCCCATTTATCGTTGCAGGGGACTGAGAGTCAGGTTATCTCTTTAGAAGTACGACTACTCTAAATCCACTCCTTTTGGACTTGCAATTTAGGTTGTTCAATTATGACATCCCATAATTTGATGACTCATATTAAATGATAATAGGAGTGAATACACAACCCATATCAAAAGGATGCACCTCCATTTTAGGGAGCCCATCAATACGAACTTCATAGTTAATTATTGTTGGAATGGAGTAACATTATGATGTATTCTAACCTTCTTAGATGTTTAAACAAGTTGTATGTCAGTGGGAATAATAAAAGTAGTGAAGGGCCATATTTCTACATAGGCAAGTCATCATTTGAAAACATCAAAGGAGAATTGTGACGGGGGTAGCACATTTTATAATAAAATTAGTGGTAAATACTTTTAGTATATTTGGGACCCATATTAAGACGTAACACTCCACCATGATTCTTGTCGTCTATTCATTTAAAAGGGTTATTTATAATGAGGAAATATGGAGTTACTAGTTCCACATTAGTCATGTATGGGAACTTAGGGGTACATGGTAAATCCTAATGATGCACCTGAATGGGAAAGATAATTTGAGGTCATATAATTAATTCACTATATGACATAGATGGGAAAGTGTGGATATATTTCTATACTACAAATTGAGGCCTCAAATGGATTTTTCTATACTACAAATTGAGGCCTCAAATGGATTTTTTTAAAGCAATCTGAGACAATCCATGTCAATAAGGTTTGCCACCTTTTCAGGGCATCCATATTTGGGAACTCTATGGTTTTGTATGAATAGCCTATGGAATAGTAGAAATGGTAACATATTAAGAAGTTTTTCCTAATTCTTTGTGAGTGAGGACACACCATGTAATGCAGATGTGTAATGGTCCGTGGACTGAGCTACTAGTGTTGAAACTCTACAAGAATGTGTCAAACTTTACAAAAGTGAATAATCTATCTTTGATGTTTTATCTATGAGGATGACATTCTATGATTTGTAAATTGCATTTGTGTTGTTCTAGGTATATCATTATATAAAATCTCTCTATGGATACTATCCTTTCTTATTGTTTGTGTGATCAATGAAGATAGGGATTTTGTACAAAAAAATAATTATACATCAAGATGGAATACCCTTAGTAGATACCTTTTGATTGCCTAATGTTACCTCCTTTTAATATATTATTCATGAAGGGGTCTAATCCACATGAGAGTAGTTTAAAATCTTATGAGTTCAACTCTATCTAGAATCCATCTTCCAAACAACCTCCAAAACTGACCAATCCACTTTGTCATGTTCTTTGACATGTTTAGGATTAGGTTGTTCGCCACTCTTCCACATAATCCTTCTTTGTTTATGTAATCATTTGTTAAGCAATAAATGACCTATACATTATCTACTTCTTTTATATATTTACACTTTGATCCTCTAAAATGAGACTAAATGAATGCAATTTCATCTAAATTGTCGATTATTTGGATATAATCATATGAATGATGTTGTAAATGACAATGGACATACACACAATAGTTGTAATTTGTTACTGGTTCTTTGTATTCGTATCAAGTAAAATTGTATATCTTCTCATTGTTCATATCTTCGATATTTGGATGAAATACTTTATAATCTACGTATAATATTTTTACAATTTTGGTATAAACTTGAGCAAAAACAAGTATGTCTTGATGAGTACATCAATGGCATTCGATCCAAAGTATTCATGTGTCCTCCGCTTAATGTGGGTATTGTGTATTCCAATTTGTGATCTTATTGAAGAGCTGTGAGTTTTGGAAAACACATACTCTGGTCTCTTCATCTTAGTTGTTCCAAAGAGCTAATATAAATATTATTTCATGACTTTCTTTCTAATCATTCTTGAACGAGCCCTCATCCTTTAGTGATTAATATTTTTATCAAAATCTAGTCAATATTCATTTTATTATGTTTTTTTTCACCTTGATGAAATATTTTTATGGATGTAGTATTTTTGAAAATATCTATCCAAATTTATTAGATATTTTCATGATATCTACTATGCTTCATAAGGTTACACCACCATTCACCTATAGGGGAAAATGTTGTCTTTAGCAATCTATTATCACTATTCCTCAACTTAGTACATCCCTTTCATTGAGTCCAGTCATGCATACTTGACTGGACTATTTCATGTGTATAAGTGAGTACTTACTGTGAAAGAATCTATTTGGATTAGTAGCTTCATTTCACATTAATATATCAAATGTGTAGTTCCTTATTGCAAAATTATGAGGTATAATGTATCACTTGTTCAATAGTCAAAAAAAATTGTGATGTTACTTTGTAATACCAAATGTATGGGTTGATAATAAACAATGAATATGTTCTAGTTATCATACCTCATTCAATGGCCTAAGGAAGTGAATAAAATAGAATATATTATGAATTTTGTTTCCAATGCATGTATCAATACAAACTAACTAACATATTGTTTTGTTATCTGCCCATGCATCCGGTATCTTAAAGTAACATCATTATTTTTCTTTATTGGTCATTAATTTTGTATACAATGTTCTAGTGTCATACCCGGCCAGCGTAGCCCGGGCGGTCAAGCCAGCGCGCCCCTCATGAAGGGTCGCTGGTTCAATTCCCCGCTCGGGTCAGCTGTATTTACCAAGCTCTTGGGTCATCCGGGCTCTGGCACCTGTTTGGAGAGGGGGTGGGCTTCGGCCCATGCAGATCCAAAAAAAAATAGTTCTTGTGTCATTCTAGAATATACTATGTACATATCATACTTTTTATTCCTAGTATTATTTGTTGGGTTTTGGGTACTCAGAAAGATTCTCCCAAGTAGTACTACTAACATAGCACTAGGTTAGTAAATAGATTTGGAGCACATTTATTATTACAAATAAGTAGGACATGAATTGTAGGGTCACGAAATAAAAAGGATGTATGCGTCACATTCAATACTTGGATTTAGTTTCCACTTGTGTGATTCAATGGTTTAATAGTGTTTTCTTGGAGGCTGAGGGGAATGGCCTTCAAGTTGAATGCTTGAGAAAGAAGGCGAATCATTACATCTTGTAAATATGGTTTCCATGTCACTATTTTCACAATTTCACATAATAAAACCAACTACTGTTAAAATATGGATTTCCCTTAGTATATTTTTGACTCCTAGCCGTGCTAATATCAATTTGAATTAAAATATATAAGGGATTCAAACTTTTTATAAAACATTATGGTTGGAACTTGCAATCTGAGTTAATATCTTTTTCAGCATGTCCATGTAGAACCTTAACTAAAATATATGTGGAGAAAATCAAGGAAAACATTTCACAATAAATACTTGGATATCAAGAGCTAAAGTAATATAGAAGTCAAAATTTCCATCCTAAATTTCCATGATCTTCCTGTTATCAAACTATTCTAAGTATTGAAAATCAATCAATTGATAAAACAAAAATAAACTAATGAAACACATGTACAAAGTATGACATTTTATACTACTATATTTATTTTGACATGAAAATATGATTTAAAATAAATACTGTATTAAAATAAATTGCAAAAAACCAAAATTTTGAACATGAAATAATTCTCCATAATTAAACATGAGTAAAACATACACAAATCAATTTGATTCTTAAGGCAAATAAACAAACATAGGATAATGAGATAAATATACTAATTAGCTTGCTAGATGTAGTAATTCATATTCTCATAGAAGAGCCTGACAATAATTAAAATGAATCATAAAATCTTTTGAATCATAAGCCAAAAAGCACATGCCTATCAATTACAAGAACAAAAACAATCGTGAAGTTAATGGTAAAGAGTGAACAACATCAAAAAGAAAAATAAGAAAAAGAAGAGGAGAAGATTATGATGATGATTATGATTATGATTGTATATAGATCCTCATGGATCAACCTATTTTACCTAGAAGGTGAGGATAAAGAGGCAACTAACTAAAAATGTACCAATAAATTCCATAAAGGCCTACAAAAACTCGATCAAATCATCAAAACTTAGTGGAAACATAAGCACAAAACTTGACATGTCAAACAGTCTAGACATAACATAAACCACAATAACTGTGACATGATATAAGGCAGATCACTAGCTCACCAATTTATCATGTGCATAGTTATCTTCCCAAAGAACAATATCATACTCATATAATATCGTATCACAATAAGGCATGTTTCTAAGATTACAACATCAATATTGGACTATGTAAGTACACTAAGTTATAGTATCTCTCTCTTTTTGTTATAACATGACTACTAGTCATGGAAAGCATAACAATGCGAAGGAAACACACAGAAAAAAGATGATTTGATGTCTTAAATAACCAGGAATGTGTATATAGTGACTTAACAAACTAGAATAACGTTACTACATATTCCACCAATGTTTCACACCTAACAACATGCATCTATTGCATTGACTCAGATATCTTAAAGATAGTGGAAACATGTTTTTTGAGTTTTTGTTGCCTCGGTGAGTGGGTACTTTCCAACTATAAACAAGCATAGCCAAGGGAGGTTTATTGTTAGTACTTGGATGATTGAGGAATTGCATAAATATTGTAGACAATCTAAACCAAGTTAAAATATAAGTAGAAAAGGAAGAAACACATAGCCAACAAGTTGTACTAGTCTTTTATTAACATCTTATCTTGTAAGCATATTTAAAATACATTTACGTCTCTTAGAACAATAGCATAAGGGCCCAACTACTTAAGGAATATGACAAGGGTCAACCATATCACTCTCATAAAGGAGAGGTGTGTGCAATTTGCGTTGGATCACTCCCTCCAAATATGATATAGGTTTGAGTCTCACTCTCATATTTTGGGGGCTTCCCCTAATCCACAAAGTTGGGTTTTGTATCTACACATATAGGTTATGAACCCATATACAACTCAAATGGCAATGCATATATCCTTAGACAACATAGTATATTTAATTCCATATAGTCATCACATAACCTCCATCGTATATCTTACATATTTAGTAAAATTCATATCAATATTAACACACAAATTAATCAATCATTTATCATGAGTCATTAAACATGAACATGCATCGAGGTCAGGTATATTCATGATGTTGTTATTAAAAAATAATTATACATTCATTCCTTATTCTTAAGAATCATTATAGTCATTCTTATAATTGTTGTCTTCATTCATTAGTATTCTTGCTCATCATTAAGTGCAACAATTCTCACCTAATAAGGGTTATTTGTAAATTGCACATCATCCTAACACCAAGAATAACAAAATACTTAGGCAAGGCATGAGCTAATTAAGATAACACAAGTCATCCTCCATTCAATGAATACTACATATTGTAATGAATAGAGAATAATTATACTAGGATTTATAGGGAAAAATCTACTAATAATCTATGACGTACCTAGATTTTCTAAAACTTAATCTGATGTGTGATGTCCAAATTGAAACCTCACCTCAATGAGAATGCCAATTTAAACATCATATACTAGGCTAAGAAAGAGAAAATCAGAGGAAGTCAAAAGGAAAACAACATTAGCACATGCACATGAACATTAATAAAACCATACATCACATGTTCACCATTCAACATATAATTACATAATGAATTGTTAAAACATTTGATATTACACATTGAACAGCAAACTTATACATATACATGTACTAACACTAAACTATAGGATCTTAAGACAATAGGTCCGCCTGTACATCAACTTCCCATACAACTATCAACTATCCTTGTTCTTCAAGATCACATGTCCACAACCCAAACAAAAGATTACATTGGTACACGTCAACACAATATTCAAGAATATTGTACTGAGTACACCTACATGTCTTCTTATATACCTCTTATTACTAATCTTGGCAGTAAGATAAACTAGAACTTGACAGTTATAAAGAAATGTAAGAAATAGCATAAACTTGCACAAAGATGTTCATTAACAAAAGAGAACACATGTTTTATGCACATTTTCTATTATATCATAAATGCATTTCGTACCTAAGAGTTGAATGCATTAAGGCCTGTATGATCTACTACCAAAGAGTTGGATCATTTCACAATGTGATCTACTACCAATGAGTTGGATCACTTTCAAGTACCTTACTACCAAAGAGTTGAAGTACTTACTGTCCAACACTTTACTATGGAAAAGTTGAAGTTCTTGGATATAATGGAACATATATTTTATGTTTCATGTGTTCATAGGCATACGTATGGAAAATCAAGTAACATATCATGCAATAACAATCACTTCATCCAAAATCATATTCCAAGTATTTTACTACACATATAACACAAGCATATTGCATAATAAGCCAAGTAAGAGGTAATGGCATACCTTGATCAAGAACAAAACTAATCATCACATATCACATTCATGATGTCAATAATTCCCATGTCATATATCACTCTTGGTCAAACCATGATTAAGAAAAGATCATGTACTATCATTAGATTCTCATATTAACCCTAGTTATCACATTTTTAGGGTTTTTCTTATCTCATTAGGATACTCCCATTTTTACTAGCATTCTTGTCTTGAAATTATCTTACTTATGCCATATTCTATATTATAGTTCATTTACTAATAATTGCATTTCACATTATTATGTGAACATATTAATCATAGGTTACATGCATTAATCTAAATTAGGGTTTCAAACCATGTCTTATGAGACATCACCATATTATAATGAATTATGTGTATCTAAGTGATATCAAACTTACATATTAGCTTCTAGTTACTGATATAAGCTTACTCTGCAATTTTTAGGGTTTCTTGAGCATCTTTGCTATTATTGCATATTAACTAGGGTTATTAGTCCTAATTAGCCATATGTAGAAAATTACATGATTTCATGCCTCAACATCATAATCACTGACCTTGAATGCATTATAAACATGAATATGGATTTACTAACGTATTATCATAATTTTAGGCCATCATTTGATATGTATTATCCATAAAACAAGAATTTGACAACTTACATGATATCACTATTCTTAGATCATCAATAGCCTGATATTATGCTTTCATGTTGTTCTACATATTTTTCTAAGAATTTTGGTAGCTTGTTTATAATTATTGGATATCGGGGATAATTACTATGAATAAAAAAGAGTTAATCATTTCTGGGTATATTTACCTTTTTCGGCCTATCCAAGACTACCATGTGTCCACTAAGGGATACTGCTCTTCTTTGTCCAGGGTTGGCGGTTCCTTTTGACTTGATCCGATTTAGGTTCTTTTTTGGCTGGTTCAGAATTTCCATCCCCTTTGCGCTCTCATGGATCATCGCTCCTCGTAGGGCAGGAGAGTGTCGCCTCCAGATCAGAAGCTGACGGGCAGCCGAATGAACTGAGGTGCTCTACATCAGCTTCTTAGGCTACCATAGGCTCCGATGACCCATGTTAGACCTTCTAGACCTTGCAAGATCTCTTCTCTGCCCTAAAAATCCTTCATAGAGAAATTCTCTGCCAACTACTATCCTATGATGGAGGAAGAAGGGGGGACTCCTCTCCAGCACGACTTATGTTTGCATCTCTCTTGATTACTCCTTTTTAATAGCTTCCAATGCCACTAAAAGCTTCGATGCACCTTTCTTCCCAGTTGCGACTCCTCAAGATGCATCATTCGCTGAGTCGGGGCTCCAAAGAGCTCCTGTGCAACCTAGGTCTGTCCTCCGCTCGACGCTGTTGTGCGTCTATTCTTGGCACCTCCATTGGCCTCTCTCTGGCATGTGGTTAGCTGTCAAAGCCTTCTCCCCATAGGTTTCCACATCTGTGCAGCCTGAGCTCCAAGACGATGGCCTCACCACCTTCAAAAAATTCTACGTCGGAGGAGTTTGGGGATCTACTTCTCCAGTCCCTATGGCATGCGATTGACAGAAAAACTCTTCTCCTTTCCTCTGGTTTGCAAGCGTTACCATTCCAGGAACCTCTGTAATCCCTTCTTCCTCCCATGGTGCTCCCCACTCTTCATTTGTGAGAATCAAAGGAGATTGGGTACAAGGTGGGAACTCATTCTCCATCCCCTGATGATTAACCATCACAACTAAAGGGTCATGGGACTCCTCATGATGAGGAGAAAGCAACCGCTCAGTAAGTGTCACCACAAACCTTTCAACTAGGTATGGGATCGTGGAATCCAACCAACCCTACGAGCTTGCTCCAACTGCAAAATTGGAGATGACATGATGTCGTCCGATTTACCGCATCCATGGGTAGTGTCAGCCTGATTCGTGGCATATCACTTACTTGAACTACATTATGCTAGCTAGTATCAAAAACATAGGCTCCATTAAATACTTAGGTCCATAAGTTGTCAAAAGGCACTTTATATCACAAATTTTGAAACCTATATAACTCCTTTTAGAAACCTCAAAACTTCATGGAATTCAAACCATAGCTATACTATCATCCAAGGTACATCCCATCTAACTTTGGTGCAAGAAATCACAAAATTGATCAACCAACCACTTAATCCAAAATTTCACATACTTAAGGGGTATTAATCATATATTTAAAATAAACAATTTTCAATCTTTGCCAAACTAGTTGAATTACCTTCATATGATCGAAACTCACTTTAGGACTATCATTTTGTCATTATAATATGTAAACCCAAGTAAGATTAACCATGTCATCTCATATACTTAAGGACTCAAATTTGATTATTTAAATCACCAACCCATGATTGAATCAATGAATTGAGTAACCAAGAAACTGAAAAGTTCACTCCATCACATCCTACACACCTTAAAAGAAATTTCATTCTCGAAATTAAGACAAAAACCCACTACATCACAGCATATACATCTTAAAAGAAAATTTTGTCCTTGAAATTAAGCCATCCTCTTGCTTCAAGGAAAAACAAAAAGGTCTTCAGCGATATGTAGGATACCTGTGCAACATATCCAAAAACAAATCCCCATAATCATATCCAAACCACTATTAGGAGGTTTAAAAACATCTAAATGAATAACTCCTTATAAAATTGAAACAATGGCTTAGAAATTATGGCTATGTCATGACATATCTCATATGTGAGGGTTACATCCTTATCTTTACCCATGCATTAGGGTTCCCACATCATATTACTATGTTCTTAAGGAGTTAACTAAAGTTAACCCCTTATATCAAAGTGTCCTCAATATTTTATTGAGCTAATCGTCAGAACGTGTTCAACATTAACATATGCCTTTTAGGAGGGAGTTAACTATAGTTTACCCACTATATCCATCTAGATCATATCAAGGTGTCATAATAATTATGTTGTGTTACTGTCAAACTATATTTTTCATATTTATTAATCACTAAAATTAACACCTCATGTAACATGTATCATTCATTTGAACTTATTTCATTATTCATATTAGATTGGAACATTTACTTGTGATTTCATCACAAGATTAACCAACAATATCACATTATCATCATTATTCATGTATATGGTTGACCATCTATGCATTGATACCTATTAAACCATCTCTAGGTTTCCATCATATCATGTCTATATATCACGTCTCCAGATTAGATCATATCATTACATATATTATATCATGGTTGTTCTAAACAAACTTATGTGTGTGGCTTGTTAAACGTATATCAAAACTTCATCTAGTCCAACTAAGGTTCTCCTAACCCATATCATGAGCGTAGTGTCATTCCCAGCCTCTCTCAGCTAACTCAACTCTATGAGTATCTCATATCCATATACTTTATCTTCCCTCTTTTAGTCTAGGGTTCTCGGATTACCTCATTGGGACTAGTGATCCTTACAAGCTCTAGCCACATAAGCACAAACCAAAAACATGCTATGACATTCTCTTCATAGGTCTCTACCCATGAATCATGCTTACCCAAAACTCTCTTTCATAAACACTAGATTCTTATAAGGTACTACCAACCCGAGCATGAGGCTTTACAGAAACTCACATAGTTACCTCCCCCAGGTTCTTGGGACTCTCTCCCTCACCCAGATGGTAGGTACTCATATTCATGTTCACATATGCACATATAACCAACCTCTCTTTGTCTCTAGAGTTTGGTCCTCCTAGGACATCTACGGTTCAACGGGACTATAGGAATCATGCATAAACTGATAACTCAATCACTCAAGAGTAGCCTAGTTTAGGACATATCATATCACATATTTCTCATCATTCTGATATCTTAGAGTTTAGGTTATCCGAACTTCTCCCAATGGGTCTCACCCTCTCTGGAGTTAACCCTAAAATTGGTCCCAACACTAGAGGTTCTCCTTTGTAAATGAGCTTGAGGCTCATGCTGATTCACATCCTTGCAATAACCTATCTTATCTTATATTAGAAAAACATACATACTTTCATCATCAAATCCTCAAAACTGAACCTTAATCCTTAAAGACAACATTGATCATCATAAAACACCTTATATCATCTATATAAGACTTACATCATATCATCAAAACTTATTTCATCTATTCCAACTATGACATATTCCAACAAGGCTCTAGACATCTAATCTAGAACTACTCTCTCTTTTAGACTTATGTCATTCACTTTCACTTAGGTTGCATGACTACCTCCTACTCGTACATGTGTGGGGACAAAATTTTATAATACCTACATATATAAAAAAATATTATGTAGTTTTTCTCCGATAAAACAAGCACCAGAGAAAACTAATGAGTCTCAATCCGATTGGAACTAAAAGAAAAATCTAGAAAATGAGTGTCCCACACATAGTAGAGAGTATAGTACCATGAAAGCTAGTGAAGACAGTGAGAACAGGGTGTTGACTGGTGTAGCAACCAAAAACATAGATGCATCATATGTCAAAGGTTTCTCTTCCCATGATGTATGTCATTTCCAAATAATGCAACGTCCAATACCGTTGCAATACAAGGAAAGAACAACACCTAAGGACCTGCTATACAAAAAGCACCATCTATACCTAGTTCTCAGACATATAGGTGCTACCCTAGAGTCTAGGTCAAGTCTAGTCTCTATCAGATGACTAATCTAACCATAAAGAATATTAAGTTCAAGGTTTTCTTTAGTTTGAGTTGTATAATGAGCTAATGTTAGGCTTTGCTATTGTTCATGCTTTGATACCACCTATGGCGTCCCTAGATTTTCTAAAAATTAATCTATTGTGTGACTTCCAAATTGAAACTTCAACTCAGTGAGAATCCCAATTTAAACATCACATACTAGGCTAAGAAAGATAAAATTAGAGGAAGTTAGAAGGAAACAACAATAGCACATGCACATGAACAATAATAAAACCATACAACACATGTTCACCATTCAACATATAATTACATAATGAATTGTTACAACATTTATTATTACACATTGAACAACAAACTTATACATATACATGTACAACCACAAAACTACAAGATCGTAAGACAACAGGTCCACTTGTATGTCAGCTCCCCATACAACTCTCAACTATCCTGGTTCTTCAAGATCACATGTCCACAACCTAAACAAAGATTACATGTGGTACACATCAGCACATTATTCAAGAATATTGTACTGAGTACACCTACGTGTCTTCTTATATACCTCTCATTACTAAGCTTGGAAATAAGATAAAACTTGAACCTGAAAGTTATAAAGAAATGAAAGAAAAATCATAAACTTATTTTTAGTTTTATTTTGAACCGACGGCTACGAACCAAACATGAGATAAATTTTTGTTCAGGAAGGGAGTTAGTCGTTAGTTTTTGAAATCATAACCGAGGATAATTTATAGCTTTATTATCAATTTCAATTTGAACAAATGGCTATGAACCAAACGTGACATCACTTTTTGTTTGGAAAGGAAGTTAGTCGTCGATTTTTTTTGACATAACCGACGAGTCTGGTGGTATCTCGGGCAAATTTTTTGTTTAGTTATGAAGACATTCATCAGTTTCTATAGATAATTGACGACTATGGCTCCCACCACTATTAGTTCTTTTTTGGATGCAATCAGGGCCGGCTCTGGGTCATCGATTTTGGAACCGATGTTGTAGGCCTCTATCTATAGTGTCGTCTGCTTGGGTATCTCTTGCAAACCGATGTAAAATGTGCATTTTAACCGACATTAAAGGTAGTATCTATACTGGTGCAATATGCATTTATTTTTGGTTATGAAACTTTCAACAATTGTCTCTATATATCTTAATTCATATCATTTAGGATGTTTCACATAATCCTTCATTGGTGAAGGTATTTTCCATGCCAAATCTCAATACTCATAGTATTGGGAAGTTATTCCCCATCAATATGTGGAATACTTATATATATACTTCCACTAAAACTTTTGTAATTATAGATTTCATATTTTATTTTGATTCAAGTCAAACTCTTTAACTATCTTGTCAAATCAAAGATTCCATGTATTATATACTTGCTTTAAACACTTTGTAGCTTATATATTTTATTTGCATCAATGGAGTTATGAAACCTTCAGGCTGTTTCACGTACACATCCTTTCAAATATTTCTATTAAGGAAAGTAGTTTCAATCTCCATATGCCAAATTATGAAGTCTTAATAATATGCAAAAGTACGAAAGTTAATTGGTGATGGGATTTCATCATGTTCAACACTTGAACTTGATTTCATCATGTTCACATGATGATGACAATAATGAACACCAAAGGTAGACCTTACCTCTAAATTTATATATAAAGAGAATCAAGAAAAAAAAAGTAACTATTCAACAAACTATAAATGAAAATCTGGCAATCACAAGGAGTAGACATGACACTATGTAAGAAAAGGTACCCAATCATTCTACTAGATTAACAAAGGGCCTTGATAATATACCACATGCAATAGAAGAGAAAATTGTTTCTTTTATACATCCAATATCCTCAAGCCTGTTGCATTTTCTGCCTCTAATAATTCAATCTCATCCTCTAGAGTATATATGTCATTTTGAGTCTTATACCTAGGATGTGTATGTCAATCAATTTCATAATGGCCTCAGATTCCTCCTTCTCATCTGGCCCAAAAGTGAAATAAATGTTACTAAGAACTATCCTACCCTTCACAGTCACCTAGAATTTAGATGTAGGGGAGTGATACGATAATTTATCAACTAGATTTCACTTATCATTGGAAGGATGAAGGCAAATCATGAATTCCTAAATTGGGTGAAATGGTGTAAGCCATGTATAGGGAGGAAGAACATACGGTTAAAGTGTAACAGTGAAAAATAATACCAACTTAACATTTTGAATGGATTGGTGATCATTTTTATCCCTAATGCTACAGTCTACAACCTAAACTACTTAATAATAAGAAGAATTATGTTTAAAGTTATGAACTAAGGTCAAATGAGGTCAAATGGGTTTCACAAAATCCGTTAGCTAGTGTCAATTTAAACTCGTCAATAGAGAAAATCATAGGAAAAAATAGTACATGTATGGTTTTAACTAATATTAAGAACTAGGTTTATAAGTAGATGAAAATCTTCTTTCAGCTCTTAGTAATTATAATAACAACCAATTTGTATTTTATTTAAGAATATTATTTTAACTCTTTTTTCTCCGTTCTTGAAGCTGGAAATCCTAATTTCAATTTTATTATTTGCACAAATAGAACACAATTTTTTCTTTCTTGAAGCAGTTATGATTTCATATTTGTTAATTTTTAGTTTATACAAAAGATTAGTACTAACATAATAAAAACTTTGGATAACGACTAATATTACATGGGATACTCCAAAATGTCTACACATCAATGTTTGTGTCCATAGTGCCCACTTTATACTATTGGATAAATATGTATTGGTACTCTTTCATAAATATGGTTCCTAATCCATCATTATATCTAAAAAATGTAGGAGTAATTACATTCTCTTTTGTAGTATGTCATATTTTTGGGTCCTTCTTTCTTTAGCAATATAGTGTCTTTTTATATTCTCATTTTTCTATATGCATAGCGATGGGGAACCAATTCCCTAAAGGCCCAAATTCAATAATAAAAGTATATCTACCTATTGTCCCAGACACACACCCAACACTTGGTGTTTATTTGAAAACTCTAAATCCATATTGTCACAAGGATTGTTATTGAACACCTAAGTAAGAACTATTAAATACTAAAATTTAGAACTTAAAAATAGTACCCTTAAATATAGACTAGTTCCTAAAACATAAAAAGTACATTCTAAATTTTAGAACATAATAAAATAGTAAAAAGAAATAATGAAGTCTAATGCAATTAAGTGTTTGGACCAGGGAGTGGGACTTATGCTCCAATTGGACTGTATAAGTAATTCTGCATGTTTTTGTATCGCTTGTATTCAATGTTAACTTGTGTGGTTCCAATTGTACCTTTTTCATCATGACATACTATATATATACTCTTTTATAGATATGGTTCCTTATCCATAAGAATATTTTAAAAGGCAACATATTCCCTTCTCTAACATATGCTTCTTTCCAGTCACATATTATCTTGTTTACTACATGCTTTTTTCCGGTTCTTATTTCCTTCAGACAACATTGTTCTATCTTATTTTTTAGTTTCTAATATATCGTAATTTGTAGATAATAAAAAATAATGAATGTTAGCATATCCCTATATATATTTCTATTTAATATATTTTTTGTTGATTGGTAATATAAAAAATTAGTCACTGGCTATCAACTTCAATGATCATCTAACTCAGCCCTCCCTATTGTGTATGTGGATCTGCCACTAGTCCTAGTTCCATTCTGTTTGTTAAGTCACAAATATTGTAAAGTGTATTTGAGTCACATTACATCTATATCCATGTTTTTAATCCAATTTGTATTGTTGTATCAGCATATATCTTCTTCGAACATTTTATGTTGTGCAATGTTAAGGTACTCCAATTAGTTTGACAAGAGTTGAAAGTCATTTGATGTTGATACCATGATTAATATCCCTAAGGTGATGTCTTTTGAGGTAATTATTTAACTAATCAAATTGTGGTACTTTGATACCAAAGTTCAATGAAAGGAAGATTATGTGACTATAAAGGTATGTCTAAAGTCTCATAATATTTGGTGGTTTCTGGAAGGAGATATAAAAGATAAAAATGGAGAAATATTTGGTATTTTGATGTTAGATTGACTAAGGTTAAATATATGAGTTAGCCTAAGTTTTTTGGTGGCATGCTTGTCACATACCCGTTATCAACTAGGGTGCCCATAGATCTACCTAGTGAGGGATCTTCTCCTGACCATTGGATGCATCGGATGGCTGGGAAGATTGTCTCCTTCATAGTAGTTATAGTCAGTCTTAGAGCAGCGAGTTCCCATGATGCCAAGCACCATCGTCGTGGGGTGAGAGGGTATGCTAAGGAAACGGTCAGTGTTAGCTCATCTAGATGAGTACCATGACCCCTCATTTGTGGTTAGCAAGTATAAAGGAGGGAGAACCATGTTATGCTAGTCTCTGTCTCTCCATCGTGTTCTATAGGTAGTTCGAGAAAGAAATACATGGAGGTAGAAGGCAGTTTAGAGGGAGATCAGAAGGGAAAATGAAGCATGAGTTATGAGGGGAAGAACCCACATGAAATTGCAAAGTCAGATTGTGTTTTCTCTAGGTGCCAAGACCACCCTCACCGTGGGAGATGTTGGTGGATGAAGTATGCTTGAGAGGCTTCAACATCACAGACAATGACCGTAGATGATTTTGGCATCCCATTTAGGTGATTCTAGAAAGGTACTATTGTGTTTCATAGCACGAGGAAGTTTTCCCCTTTCTCACTTCCACCGCAGCAGCTAATGTCGGTAGGCCCACAAATCACGAGATCCTGAGCTGAACAAGAAAATTGGAGCACCATGTAGATCCCTTTGACGTTGTTTTAACTTATGGAGGCATTATCAGACATCAAGGAGGATGTGAGTGCTAGCTATTCTTTGCCTGAGCAGTCCCTTGTGGTGGCAGCTTGGGAAGGAAGTGTAGATCCCATGCAATCAGGGACTCACAAGGAGTAGGAGAACGGGTGAGAATGCAAGATCGTGATGCAAGAGGAGAGAGGACCGACCGACTAGAGAATAAAGTAAATAGGTAGATACTTAGGATGACCAACCTGAACCGACCGTCTCGCCTCTGATCATCCTCAAGAGGGGTGATCAGACTTTGAATTTATAACCTAAAACCTTCAAGGACCACAACAACTTTATTATGGGGTTGAAGTAGATATACGGGGTTGAACACTGGGATGTGGGGACGTTTAGGATGCTCAAGATCTCGCTCTTAAGTTAGATAAGTCGATCCAATAGTCGATAAAAGTATGGAACTAGAATGAGTCTAGAAGATTGTCACGAAGTAAAACAAAACAAAGAAAATATAACAAAATAGAGTCTATAGGATTATACTAATCGGGGAGAAGGAGTTCTCAGCTATGTAACTACAACACGGGCAGTTTATGCACTTGTTCTCAGGCGTAGACAACCCTCGCACACTTCAGTAAACAACCTACATTCAAACATAGTATGTACTATAGTATATGTTCCTGTGGGGTCATCCCACTCGCTTTCACATAGAGTGGCTAAAACCCATCCGTGATATGAAACTTCTCTCGAGGATGACAAATAAACACCCTAGAATATTCTAGATACCCTCACAGGTCTAGAACATTATGAGATTCTAGGAACAAGTGTGATCTGCGTAAAACTAGGTAGTGGGCCCGACTGTGCCGGGTGGGCCCCATTGTGCCCAGTTCTATAGTTCTACATAGATCACCTTGAACCGTCCTCCTTTCAGATTTCAATCCAAACTATCTTCTCTTATTATTTCTACAACAAATCTCTCAATATGGATAGAAATAGAAGCTCAAGCAAGATAGAGATAAACTAAACTAGCAATCATAACCACAAAGAGAGGATAGAACAAAAAATATACTGGATCTGGACTAAAAATACATGCCAATGGTAAAAGTACATAAACATGCCCAAAACGAGCTTTATAGCCAAGAAGGAGCTCAACTAGCCATGGAAAAGCATGGTTGGCACCGAACAAAGATGGAAGAACATCATTTGTATAGAAACAACGGAGAACAATAGAAGAAAGGGGAAGAATAAGATATTTAGCCCGTAGAGGAGAGGTGGCTCTCACTCCTTAGCCTCTGTAGAGGTAGGATCTCATATTTGGGTCATGTTCCTTGGTCTTTTGGGCTCTTTGGCCTCCTTTCTCTTTGATTCCACTCCAAACAATAGCTTGGTGGCTATATGATGGTGGAAGATGAATGAGAATGGTAGGATATGGGTGAATGATGGTGGAAAATGGTGGTAGATGGAAGGAAACTTGAGAAACAGATGTAGGATGAGCACTTCATCCTTTTTGGACCTTGGAACTCTCCCAGGAGACTTTGGGAACACAGAATGTATGGAACCACAACGTGGAACCAAAAAAGTCTCCAAACCCCTCTCCAGGTCGTGGGGGTGGATATTTATAGGCGAAGGTGGAAGATTGTCATGACACCTGCCTCAATCGTGGCCCTAGTCTCATCCTGACCATGCCGAGCTAGGGATGGTCGTTCCTAGGTCAAGGTAGAGGCAAACCCTGCGGTCGCGGTTGTGCCGCGGTCGAGTTAGACCCTACAGTCACGTTCGAGGTAGACCCTGCCATCGCAGTCGTGCCACAGTCAAAGATGATGTTCCTTGATCGAGGTTGACTCTATGGTCAAGTGAGTTGTGCCTCAACCGTGGTAGTGGCCTCATCCTGACTGTGTTGAGCCTCGTCCCGGCCATCCTGAGTGTCGATCGACACTCATCTTGGCTGTAGTCATGGCATTGTCTTCTTGTCCATGGTCGCAACATCCTTCTACATCACGGTCACAGTTTCATGGACCAACCCACCCCCACGGGAGGGGGAGGGGTGTTACTAGTGGTCGAGTGGCCCATGTCGATGAACCTTCTGATTGGAGAGGATGCATTCTAATAAAGGACCATCTCCTAAGCTTGTGCACATAGTGCAATGCTTAGTGCACCATGGTCGTGAAGGATGGAAGTCTAATTGCTGAAAAAACCATGTGTTGGGGAGAGACCTTGGAGAATAGATGTCTTCTCAGGTTCGGTGCCTACAAGTCCCAAAATTGGCTAGTTGAGAAACTTTATCTATGAAAAGATATGAATTACTAAAAGATAAGGATCTAGGGTTATTTTGGGCATATTAAGGCTATATTGACACTAAACCATAAATAAATTCTTAGCATAGATTCGTGAATTTGGGTGTTATCAGCCTCAAGCAGAGAAAGTAAGGGATCAGTGCCACATCAGGGACACATGGCAACGCTGGACTGGCCAAAAAGAGGTAAAATCCCCAGAAAAAACTTAAATCTTAGAAAATTCATAGTAAATAGCTTGTACATCATAAAATACAAGTAAGGTACCAATGTCTTCAGAAAAATTAGTAGAATAGCATGGAACCATAATATTAGCCTTTTGATTCTTAAATCATAGTGATATCATGTAAGTTGTAAAATGCTTATTTCATGGATAATAAATATCAAAAGATGGCCTAAAATTATGATAAAATGTCAGTAAATCCATATTCATGTTTTTAATCCATTTAAGGTCAGTGATTATGATGTGGATGTGCGAAATCATGTAATTTTCTCCATATGGATAATCAAGGCTAATAACCCTAATTAATGTGAAATAATTACAAAAATGCTCAAGAAACCCTACAAATTATAGAGTAAGTTCATATTAGTAATTAGAATCTAATATGTAATTCTAAGATCATAATGATACACATAATTCATGATTATATGATAATTTCTCATAACATATTGTGAGAAAACCCTAACATGATTAATACATGTAACATAGGGTTAACATGTGCAAATATTTGTTGGCTAAATTGGACATTATTATAATCCCTTTGTCTTGATGATGACAAACATTTCATTCTTGTGGATCTAACATGGTACTTGAGTGTTGCAGGAATAAGGTAGATGACAAATACTTGGAAGATCTATATGCTAAAATTTCTTTAAGTCATGATTGTAATCAAATGTAAAAACTTGTACAAGTATATAATGTACAAGTACTTAGATATCATGTAAATCAAGCATTAGATCTTCCCTAGCCAATCACAACACTTAGATAGGTCATCCCCTACAATAGTGTCACAATTGCACACTCATACATACACTTAGTACTTAGTTTAAAACATTGAAACAGGGTTAATCTCAGTCGACAAAATTCTCGACCGAGACACTCTCGGTCGACAAACTCTTCGACCGAGAAAGACCCAGGTAGCTGTTAGACACAACATACAAGGTAGTTGGGAGTTGGATTAGAACGTTATATACACTTGCTCCAGACAGTCCCTCGATCGACAAGTCCTCGACTGAGAAGGACTCTTAGTCGATAATTCTTTGACCGAGAAGAGTTATGTATGCACTTTTTAGAGTTAATTAACTAGCCATTTCTAAAGCAACTAATGGTTACCTAACGGCTAGTTAAGCACTAAGAACCCCCTAGAAAGTGTCTAGAACGTCCTTAAGCATACATAGGTCATTCCTATAAATAGGACAAGCCATAGAACACTCAAAGTACACTAGTGTAATACTTGAGCTTACATACTTGCAATTGGCAATCTGTTTTAAGAAATTGAGCAACACTAGTACTTGCTACTCATTTCCGTTGCTCCAAATTCATGTCCTATAGGCTAGCATCTCCTATCCACTAAACCTACACTTCCACACTCATTGGTTAGGAGATCAATACGCTTGATATAGGAAATCAAGCCTTGTGCTTCAAGTGGTAAATTGTAATTTCCATTTCCTTTCTTGTTCTTTCTTATTTCTTGTACTCTCCTTGCTACTCCTAGGGTTGGAGGCTGTGGATTGGAGAGAGTTTGATCTTCTTGGTGAAGAAGGAGATCTTTGGACTACTTCTAGAAGGTTGTCTCAACGGGAAGCTACTTCATGAGGAAGGCTACTTCAAGGGGGAGCTTGAAGTTACTTCAAGGAAGGCTGCTTCAAGGTTGGTGAGACTACTTCAAGGTGAAGGCTGTCCAAAGGGTGTTGGAAAGTGTTGTAATTTTATGTAATATCCTTGCGAGGTAATAAAATTAAATACTTTCAAAATCCCGGTTGGGTAAGCAACCGGGTAGTGGATTGACTACCTTAGTATTTGCTAAGGTTGGAACCACTCTAAACACCTTATCTCCTTCTTATTATCTCAATTGTGGTTGTTTGAGTTAAATTATTTTAAAATATCCATAAAACCATATTCACCCCCCTCTAGTGGTTTTTCAATAATCATATGTAATAAAATACATAGATTATATTTTTTAATCTAGAATATGAAATCAAAAACCTAATTACAAGAAGACAAAATAATTAATAATGATGGGAATATCATACAACTAAGTGAAACCTTACTGGATCATAACTAGGGTTAAGATAATGTGAATCTGATGATAGTACATGATCTTATCTTAATCAGGGTTTCACCAAAGATATAGTTGACCTGAGGAACATGTGATGGTTAGTTTGTCTTGATCAAGGTATGCATGTACCTTTTAAATGGCCTAGTATTCAGTATGGTTGTATTATGTGTGTACAATTACTTGGCATATGATATTGGGTGAAATGATTGTTCTTGTATGATATCTTGCTTGATTTTCCATACTTATGGATATCAACACATCAAACATATTATATATGTTCCATTATATGAAAGCACTAAACTATTTGGTAGTATAATGCTTGGAACTGACTCAACTTTTTAGTATTCAGTCACATTATACATATGATCTAACTCTTTGGCAGTCAATCATAAAGTCCTTAATCTTGAGCTCCTTGAGAGTCAAGAGAATGCATCAAAACCTTCAGCGACCAATGCATGGATATATAATGGAAAATGTGCTTAAAATATGTGTTCTCTTTTGTTAAGAACTTTATTGTTCAAGTATGCTTGTGTTATATTTCGTTTGTTACTACCAAGTACTAGTTTTATCTTATTGTCTAGTCTTAGTAATGATACGTTCATAAAAACACATCTAGGTGTATTCAGTAAATATTATGCTAACATGTACCACATGCAATATTTGTTTTAGGTATGTGGACATATGATCTTGAAGATCCAGGATAGTTGAGAATCATGTGGTGAGCTGATGTACATGTGGACTTGTTGTCTTAGATCTTGTGTTAGAATGCAGCACATGCATATGTAAAAGCATATTATTCAATGTGTAATATCAAATGTTGTAATAGTTCATTTTGTTATTATATGTTGAATGATGAACATGTGTTGTATGATTTTTGTTCATGTTCATGTGCATGTGCTACTGTTGTTTCCTTCTGACTTCTCTAATTTTCTTCATCTTAGTCTAGTGTGTGGTGTTTAAATTGGGATTCTCGCTAAGGTGAGGGTTTCAATTGGGACGTCACACATCAGATTAAGATGTAGAAAGTATGGGAACATAATAATACCCTTTCATGTACAAAACATTCAAAGCTGTCAGGAACCACTCCTTTGGACCTCCTCCTTTCATATTCAATCCAAACTATCTTATATCATCCATTTCTACCATGAATCTCTAGATCTATGTAGAAATGAAAGTTTAAGAAAGAAAGAGATCGACCAATCCAACAATCATAATCGAAAAGAGAAGATAGAATAGAAAACATGATAGATCTAGAATAAAACTACTTGATTATGGTAAAAGTACATAAATGTGCCCAAAGTAGGCTATATAGGCAAGAAAGAGCTCAACTATCCATGGAAAGGCATAGTTGCCACCGAACAAAGATGAAAGAACAACATTTGTATAGAAACAAAGGAAAAAAGTATAATAAAGAGATTACGGAAGAGATTTATCCCCTAGAGGAGAGGTTCTCTCACTCCTTAGCCTCTGGAAAGGTTGGATCTCATCCTTTGGGTAGTCCTCCTTGCCCTTCTGGAACCCTTGGACTCCTATATCCTTGATTCCACCCCAAACATCAACCTTGGTGAATGAATGGAAGTAAAAGGTGGCTAGAAAGTGGGTGAATGATGGGGGAATGGTTGGGCGGAGATAGAGGATGGTGGTGGATGGAGGCCAACTATAGGTATGGAAATAGAATGTTCTCTATGGCCCTCTCAGACCTTGGAGCTCTCATACGGAGCTTTGGAACCACCGGTCACCAACGGGAATCCCCAAAAAGTCAAAAATAGCAGAACCCCTATAAAGGTAGTTGGGGGTGGGTATTTATAGGAGTGGAAGCCGCTACCATTGTAGTTGTCAAGACAATATAGTGATCGTGAGGTGGTAGCAGTTGTGACAGTGATAATAGTCGTGACAGTGGTAGCAGTCACGACGGTGGTAGCGGTCGTAAAGGTGGTAGTAGTCGTGATAGTTGTAGTGGTCACAATCCTTATAGCGGTTATGGCCTTATTCCTTAGGGACAAACTCACCTGGGGGACTATGATGGGTTGTGCCAATGAACCTCCTGATTGACGAGGATGCTTTCTAATAAAGGGACTGGCCATCAAAAATAGGGTCCGAGATATCAAAAGTTTCTTTGGCCCACTAGTGGGTGTGAAATATGGTAGCAGGACTGACGAGGATGCTTTCTGATAGAGGGAACACCATTTCCTAAGCTGGTGCACATGACACGACACTTGTAGGTACAAAATCTGGAGATTTGATTTCTTCTTGAGTTTAGTTCCTGTAAATCTCAAAATTGGCTAGTTGAGCAACTCTATCTATGATAGATATTAAATTACTAAAAGAAAACAATCTACAACTATTTTGGGCACACTAAGGCTATAGTGACACAAAACCTTATATAAATGCTTAGCATAAATGCCTGAATTTGGGTGTTATCAATCGTGCACTCCTATTGTTCTTGGATGGCTTTTGTACATCTCCTAGTCTTCACCATAGATAGTAGACATAGATGGTGTTAGCAACATCTCTTCCATGGACTATATTTTGATGTTGCCCTCCTAGTGACAAAAAAAGGACACCTCGTCTCTAGAGAAGTCCACACAGACCACCTAGAACTCTTATCATTCAACTAGAATTGATAGGAAGGAGTTGTCCCTCCCATTGGTGTACTAGTCACCATCTTGCTCTCCCATAATTATTCTCCCTTGCAATCCCTCCCTTTATCGGTAGGACTTGCTCTGGTTCTCTTTGTTACAACCAGAGAGGAAAAGTGATTTTCAGAGGCAATTGATGTGTTTGAGAAGCCCCTAATACCCCTCTATTTAAGGAGGGGTTAGGGTCACAGTTCCTAGTCTGTGTGGGAGTGGAAGGGACTAGAATTTTGAATTTTCAAAAAATTCAAATGGCGAGTGGTCAGTTCACTAAAAAAACTGGTCAGTGTGCATGCAAATCGGTCGGTTCTCCCAGCAAACCGACTGCTTTGCATGTTTCCCAATCAAATATAAATTGGCAATTTGAATCTAATTAATAGACAACTTGACATCAGCACTGATCTTTGATGTACTTGAATTTCTCCATGAACATGGCATTTTGATCAGCAACATGGTCATCTTGCACCACAAATCGGTCAATTTGCTAAGAGAATTGGTCGTTTTGCTCCCCATTTGAGGAAGAACTCAACTAATTCAGTTTGTAATCAACCTAACACTCCAAACAATTGTTTCAACACTTGAATCGATTGGTTGGAAGTCCAATCTGCTGATTTGTTGTGGAATTGAATACGTAAACACTTTAGTAATAGATTTAATCATCATTCATGATTAAACTCCTCGTCTAGGTGAACTACTATGTGTTTGACCCTATAGGTTCTGCATCATGTTGGCAATGAATGTCAATAACTAGTTTATGACATCACAAGTAAAGAGTGGTGCTTAGTCACACATATGTGCTACCAAAGTGAATGGAAAGTTGCAGAACAACTTAAACCTACAATTTGTTTAAGGTGTTATAGTGATTGTATAATTCCATTGTCTCTGATATCCTAATTGAACTCTAGACATGGAATCATCATCCTTTCAACATTCAATCCATGTTCCTTGAACCTAGAGCATTCTGTCTAAGATGTGTGTGACCTCAATATCATATATTGATTCACATGTGCATGCACATGCCTTTCTCAATCTCTCTTATCAAGTGGTCAAGAAATAAAACTCCTATAGGAGGGAAAAATCTCATCTACGTCACTCACAATCATTCCCCATGTGTTATTGTCACCCAATCATCACTATTATGGAAACCTTTATTCAAGATTATGTTTGATAATGTCAAATCATACCAAATGACATGTGATGAGTGTAGTGCCTTTAGGTCTAAGAACCACAATCAACACCTTCACTATGAGCTATTTCTATGAACACCATTTAGGGTTTCCATGTGTCACTCACAAGGTGGGTCTTTCTGATACACTATTCTCTAACAAGTATCTATGTGCTTAGTTTGATATCACATATCATGACTAATGAGATTCTATCATCAACTAACATACACTCTAGTCTTCAGTGTTACTGGTGTCTATCTGCCTTCCATAGTAAAATATGACTAGGTACATAACAAGAATGTACCTACTTTTAACATTTGTATGATATCATTCTCCAAGTCACGTATTTGAAGACATGCGCCATTGAGAAATGTCATTCTTTAGACATTCATTATGTTAGCTCATTATCTCATAAATTTTTGAAGCTGAATGAATGGAAAGCTTGGATTTTATATTTATTAATCAAATCTTTTACTCAGTATATCTTTGCAATCATCAGATGATTGTCTTCCTGGACATACATACCAACAAGACACTTAAGAAAAGGCATCCTTAAGTAGCTATGGTGGATGATCACTCAAAAATCAAATCCTTATCTGAATAACTAAAATATCTCTCTCAAATAAGATAACCTCAAAAAATCCTTTAGTGGATATGAGATCGAGAACCACACACCTCTAGTTTAAATCATCGCACTTTCCTACAAGTTTTTCCATGCAGTAGATTACAACATGATTCATTGTCAATATTTGTATGATGTATTTTATGAGTATGACACAGAGCAACAGTACATAGTTACCCAAGTTGAATATGTGAATTATATTCATATTATCCTAGGTCAAGAATACTACAATCCAAATCAAGATCGTAACCGCCTAGGTTTACAATATGGGAAACTTGTTGGGGTTAAGAGTCCCAATCAACAAACACCACTACAATCCACACAAACTAGAGTGTCAGCATACTACACTGGCTTGTGCAACTAGGGAAATTATATATTCATTTTCCCAAGCAGGAACAACTACAAGTAGCAACAGTATTAGAATTTAAATCAACCCTCACCACTACAAATAGAGCCAACATTAGCACAAGATCTAGTGAATACACTACAACAAATGATGGCGACATGCCATATTTGATTGGCCAATGCCATTGCCAACCAAAAAGATGTTAGACTCACAAATCACTTGCCTAATAGCTAGTCAACATCCCTTAGTAGGTATGGTCATAGGTCAACTAGAAAACAACCCCAAGCATCTGGAGTATGTAAATGTCATAATGACAAGGTTTGGGAATGTGTATTTGATACCCCCAACCCCCACTCCTGTATCTATTCCTCCTAATAGAAATGAAGGCACCCCAATTGAAATCTCAATATACTAGATGACCATCTGACAATCAGTCCAGTTGCAGCTCAGACATCAGATCCCCTTGTGACATTAGCTCAGTCGGCCACCAGTGAGAACTCAACCATTGTGGCACTAGCAGTCACCTCTAGACCATCAACAACACTCGAAGCACACATGCACAAACCTCATGTACCATATCAGGGTTGTCTGAAGCAGACCAAGCTGGATGATAGGTTCATGAAATTCAAATGCACTATGAACAAACTCCATGTCGATATCATGTTCCTTTATGCAATAGCTGAAATTACAACCTGGTGCACATATCTCAAGACCCTTCTACCCAAGAAGTATATTATCGAGGAATTTGAGACCGTGAAACTAGAACAAACAGCCACTGATATAGTTCGTAACCACGTGATGCAAAGGCAAAAATATCCTGGTTCATTTGGGATAGTTTCTTAGGTGAGGACATGTGTCGCAAGGGACTTGCTGACCTAGGTGGATGCATATCTATTATGTCATACACCTTATGCCAACATCTTGGATTCACTAATCTTTTGCCAACAACTATTACCATTCAACTGGCAGATGCATCCATTACACAACCCTCAGTAATAATTGAAGATGTCCTGATTAAGGTTGGGCATGACACATATATCCTATGTGATTTCATGGTATTTCAAATTAAAGAGGATAATTGGTTCCCACTAATTTTGGGGAGACCATTCTTAGCCACCGCGAGAGATGTAGTAAAGCTGGAAAACTTGTATTGTGACCAGGAAATAAGAGTATTGAGTATTCGGTTCTCAATGATTTGAAGAATGTGCATAACTCAATTGAAGTCTTCTAGGCAGAAGTTAAATTGGAACCAAAGCAATCAGATCTCCAAAAAAGTTCCTAAAAGTAATATGGACCAGTCCTAGAGCAAGGTATGTACATCATCTGACAATGATCCAGGTCCTATGGATCCAAAAGCCAAGGGTTAGAAACTCATGCTCACACACCCAATGTAAGTATCTGATTTCATTGATCAGGTCGGTGACGTTAAAGTGGGATGCTTATTTGAAGGCAACTCAACTTTTTTAATTTGTTTCTTTTAACTTTTCAAATTTTACTTAATTTTACTTCTTTTTTCACAAAAATTTTTCTTTTAAAAGCCATGTTCTTGACTACCCAATTTTATCGATGGATAGTTGGCGTGGTGAAACAAGTTCATGATGGACCTTACCTTCTATCCATCATATCATCTTCCTAGTCCATTGATTGATGGAGTAAGGGTCTTGCAATCTCACATATTGATAAGCTTGAAGGGAGTGGGATACATGGCCCAATGAAGATGGGTTACCCTTACCTGATGAGTTCCTTTTATTTTCCATAATAGATCCTATTTTCTTCTCTTTGGTAATTCCATCTTTATATTTTACAAGAAGTGTTTTTCCTCAAAAATAGCAGCCTCTTTTATCCCAACTATAACCGTTAATATTTGCTGCCACAATATCTTAATGTGACTGAAACTTTCTAGGATGTGACACATGATCTTTATGGACTAGGCAATGTATCTAACATCTACACGGATTATAACCGCCAATTCTTCTCATGTATAATAGGGATCTTACAATAGCTACACCTTACATAGGTCACCAAGCCCATCAAATTCTAGCAATCTATGAACCTATAAAAATATGTGAAACAAGGTGGGTCAAGCACACGAGGTGCTGAGTATAGGGCTCAATGATACATATACATAAGCTTTGCATAATTTTAAACAATTTGCAAAAGTAAACGAACAAGACACTAGTACACAAATGGCTTGTAATGTCATATTTACATGCGTCGGTTGTATACAGGACACCGATGCCTAAACCATACATCGTCAGTTGTATACATAAACTGACATCTATCATTGAAGAGTGGCCATACACGGGTATTTCTTTTTTATTTAGTGTCAGTTCCTCAATAAGCAACCAGTGCCTAAAATCGACCGCCAAATCCAAATTTTCTAGTGAAAAAAATTACCTCCAAAATTGAACATACGACGTCGGTTGTTAACAAAGCAACCAACAAGTAAAGGTTTTTTGCAAGATAGAAATATGGCCCATTTTAATCGTTGGTTATCTTACAATACCCGATGCCGATGTGTTTTCGCACAGTGTCCCCACAAAAATGTTCACCCCCTTTGGCGTCGGTTTTTCTACAGAAACTTATGACTATGGTCATAATTTGAGAACATTTTTTTGTTGGCATATGTAGATAGACGTCGGTTTTTCTAGTTGGAACCGACGACTATCATTGAACATAGGTGTCAGTTTTTTGGTGGGAACTGACGCCTATAATTTTAAGTGTCGGTTTCTTTGAATAACCGACGCCTATCGCTAACTTAATAGCACCCGCGCGAGCCAGAATCTTCCCCTTTCTCTGTTTCATTCCCGATATCATCTGCTCTGGCGATTCTGCTTCGCCACTGCTACAACCTCCGTCACTGCTGTTGTTCCACCGCCGCTATTGCTCTATCGTCACTGGTCCACAACTGCCGTCGCTCCTCCGACGCTAGCCTACTGTTGTCCGCCGCTGCTGTCCTTTGCTCCTCCGCCTACGACCTAAGAAAGGTATACCCTCCTCCGCTGTTGTTGTCCTTTCCTCCTCCACCGCTACTATCCTTTTCTCCTCCGTTGTTGACTTGGACCTCACCCAAGCGGCCCAGGTGTTCACCTAGGGTCCCAATCCCATGTCCCCAGCCTAGTTAGGCCTTTGGGTGGCCTGGGCGGACTGGGTGGATGCTTGGGCTATGCCTAGGCTACTGGTGGGCATTTTTTTATTAAGTTATTTACTAATTTGTGTTTATTTATGTACTGATTTAATCATCTACTTAATTAAATTTATTTATCAACTGATTTAACTTTATTTTTCAATTGATATGTATGTATTCATCTACTGTTTGTATTTATTTATGTACTTATTTAGGAATTAATTGATCATCTACTGATTTATATTAGTTTATCAACATATTTGTATTTATTCATCTACTTATTTGTATTTTTTTGTCTACTATTTTTATTTAGTTATCTAGTCATTTGAATTTATTTGTGTACTACTTTTGAAATTATATAATCATATGTAGTGATGTAACTTTATCACAGGCTCATTATGAACCATTAGATCTAGATCTTAGGGTATCTCTACCGTCCTAACTATGAAATTGGTAATTAACTTGTTTCCTTGTTCAGTATATTGAGAACCCTAATCACCCTTCTTGCTTAATGATGAACTCTAATGCACTCACATGACATGCTTGGAATGTAAATGATGAAACTTTTCCCTAGATTTCCAGCCATGCTTCTAAATACATCAATAATCACCTTAACTTAAAGAACTAGGATATGGATGATGAAACTTGGATTGTAGGTATAAGAATGACAACATACATGTATTTGTTGGCCTAGAAACCCATCCAAGATTTACTCATTTGGAGTAAATCTTGGATAGTCCCCGATTTGGGACTGTTCTTGAACACCTAATCTCACTTAAGATGTAAGTGTATAATGTGTATTTAGTTTTCAATAAAATTTCAGTAGCACTTCCCCGTTTGTTCTCTAAGTACATATGTACTTGGAGAACAACAGGGAAATGCTGTCGAAATTTTCTTGAAAACCCAATACACATTATACAGTTACTAGTGAGATTAGGTGTTCAAGAATGGGATATGTGGTACACATTTATTATATATAAAAATGACAACACATGTATTTGTTGGCATAGAAACTCATCCAAGATTTACTCATTAGGAGTAAATCTTGGATAGTCCCCAGTTTGGGACTGTTCTTGAACACCTAATCTCACTTAGGATGTAAGTGTATAATGTGTATTTGGTTTTCAAGAAAATTTCAGTAGCATTTCCCCATTTGTTCTCTAAGTATGTACTTGGAGAACAGTGGGGAAATGTTGCTGAAATTTTCTTGCCAATACACATTATACACTTACTAGTGAGATTAGGTGTTCAAGAATGGGATAGGTGGTACACATTTATTATATATAAGTCCTTAAACCCTAAATTTTTAACCATAAACCCTAATCTTTTAACCCTAGACCCTAATCTAGTTCTAATATATACTTGTTTTCTCTTTGATCATAGAATGGATAGATCATGGATGTCCATTCCAAATCACTGCACCCCAGAGTTTATTTCTGGTCTTGATCAATTTATTAGATTTATTGAGGAACATAGGAAACAACCTAGAGATAGGTTCTACTGTCCATGTAGGCATTGCAGTAACAACTTGAAAGTCAACATTGGTGACGAAATCAAAAGTCATGTCATGTGCAACGGGATTGTACAAGGCAATATAGAATGGCACTGGCATGGAGAGTTTTCAAACCTGAAATCAGTGGATGTCGATTGTAGTGCTTGTGTGGAAGAAGAAATTTCCTCCGATGACGTAGATGTGAACGATCCAGTTCAGTTAGACATCGTTGATGTGATGCTGGATAGTTGTGGGATACAACACACCGATCCACCTCCCATGTTTAGAAACATTGTGCATGATGCTGAGATACAGTTATACATAGGTTGTAAGTTTACAAAGCTTAGCGCTGTGTTGAGATTCTATAAGCTGAAAGATAACAGTAGAAGGAGCGACAAAAGCTTCACGTCATTGTTGTCTTTGTTGAAAGAAATTCTTCCTGAAGGAAACGAGCTGCCAATCTCAACATACCGGTTAAAGAAATTGTTGTGCCCAATGCGAATGGAGGCCAAGAAGATGTACACATGCCTGAATGATTGTGTATTATTTCAAAAGGACTATGTGGATTTGAAAGATTGTCCCAAATGTGGTGCGTTAATGTATAAATTGACGACTTCGGGGAAGTCCAAAACTAGTTCTCCTGCCAAGGTGATGTGATATATACCTATAATACCACGGTTTCAATGCTTGTTTGCCAATTCGATAGATGTGAAGAATTTGAGGTGGCATGTAGATGTTAAGAAAAATATTGATGGGATCCTACGACATGCATCTAATTCCCCACAGTGGAAGAGGATTAATTTATTGTACCCTAAATTTGGTGAAGAAGTCAGGAATCTAAGACTTGGGCTTTGTATAGATGGGATGATTCCGTATGGGAGATTGAGCAGCCAACATAGCACTTGGCTAGTTATGCTTGTTATATACAATCTTCCTCCATGATTGTGTATGAAAAATAAGTACGTTATGATGTCATTGTTGATATTGGGCCCTAAACAACCTGGAAATGATATCGACGTTTATCTTGAACCTCTAATTGATGACTTGAAAAACTCTAGGGTGAAGATGTGATGACCTATGATGCTTCACAAAGAGAGACATTTCGTTTACATGCTATGTTGTTTTGCACTGTGAATGACTTCCCAGCATATGCGAATTTGTCTGGATATAGTGTCAAAGGATCTAAAGCGTGTCCTATATGTGAAGAGAACACTGATTCAATATGACTAAAACACGGCGGCAAGACTGTATATCTTGGTCATCGAAGTTTTCTCCTAAAAATCCATCTGTATTGTAGGTTGCACAAAGCATTCAATGGACGAAATGAGGAACAGAGTGCACCTAAACCTATACTAGGGGAGGATGTTTATGTAAGAGTAAAAAACTTTGCCAATGAATTTGGTAAGAGATCATAATGTAAGATGGCCACACAAAGTGACAAAACTTTATTCAAGAAGAAGTCAATATTTTGAGATCTTCCTTACTGGAGTTCTTTAGCAGTCAGGCATTGTATCGATGTCATGCACGATGAGAAAAATGTATGTGATAGCATCATCAGTACTTTGTTGAATATACCAGGTAAGACTAAAGATAAAATCTAGAATGGACCTACATGAAATGGGATTAAGGACAAAATTAACAGAAGTAGTTAGTAGCGATCGGAGAACATACTTACCTCCCACTTGTAACACATTGTCGAGAAAGTAGAAGAAAGCTTTTTATGAATGCTTGGTAAATGTTAAGGTGCCACAGGGTTACTCATCCAACATCCGTACATTGGTATCAATGAAAGATTTGAAGTTGATAGGTTTTAAATCTCATGATTGTCACACTCTAATGCAACAAATATTACCTGTGGCAATTCAATCTATATTGTCAAAGCATGTAAGGTTTGCAATCACCAAACTTTGTTTCTTTTTCAATAGTCTGTGCAGCAAAGTTATTGACCCTGATACTCTCAATAAATTGCAAAGAGAAGTGGTTGTTACCCTATGTCAGCTTGTGATGTATTTTCCTCCTTTGTTCTTTGATGTCATGGTACATCTTGTTGTCCTC
This sequence comes from Alisma plantago-aquatica, assembly GCA_963693085.1. NCBI lineage: Eukaryota > Viridiplantae > Streptophyta > Magnoliopsida > Alismatales > Alismataceae > Alisma > Alisma plantago-aquatica. The sequence continues at coordinate 296,697,450 of OY856409.1, read as the reverse complement.
TTGACTAGGGATGTGAAAATGTTGGGGCCAGTTTTCTTGCATTGGATGTATCCCTTTGAAAGATACATGAGCATTTTTAAAGGTGATGTTTGAAATCATTCTCGGCCTGAAGGGAGTATTATTGAGGGTTATGTGGCGAGAGAGGTTACGGATTTTGAAATTACTTTCTGAGTGGTAATGACGCTCATGTTAATGACAAGAATATTGAGGAGCATTTTGGCAAAGGAATTTTGGGATCACAGATGAAAGTAATCAGTCGTGAGCAGTTGGAACAAGGTCACTTGTATATTTTACACAACATTGACGAAGTGATTGTTTATATCGAGGAACATACCAATTTCATCAAGAGACAATATCCTTGAGCCAATTCAATGTGGCTTGCTATAGAGCATAACAAGACATTTATCAAGTGGTTTGAAGATAAAGTCTTACATCAACTATCTCAAATACCAGATAATCTTATTGAAACTATCAAATGCCTCGCCTTTAAACCAAAATTGAATGTTATGTCTTATGAAGGGTTTGGCATAAATGGATTCTCATATTACATAAAGTGTCAAGATGATAAGAGTGTCGTCCAAAATAGTGGGGTCACCCTTCAAGCGTCTTCATTGTTTTTTGCAAGTGCAAAGGATAAGAGTCCACATGAAGCTAAAATGTCATATTATGGTGTCATTAAAGACATATGGGAGTTTGACTACATAGATTTTAGAATCCCGCTCTTTAAATGTAATTGGGTTGATAACACCAAAGGAGTTACAGTGGATGAATTGGGTTTCACATTAGTGAACTTTGAACAGATTGGCGAGAAGGGTGAACCATTCATATTGGCATCACAGGTCAAACAAGTATTTTATATTGATGATCCTGCAAATGATAAATGGTCAGTTGTTCTTCATGGTAAAAGACAATTCATTGAAGATCCTATAGATGAAGAACGGTATTGTGATAAGTATGATGACTCCATTCCATTCTCAGTTTTGCATACATATTAATGCATAAGTATTAACGCAGGTCAATCATATGAAAACAAGCTATTTATACAAGATATTTTGGAGTTGTTTCGTTATGATTGGCTGAACACATCTATGATACAGGTGTGGATATGGTGAGATCTTGTTTATACATTTGTATACCTGGTTTTATATATGATGATCTGGTTTTTTATATATTAATGCATATGTAATACATGTTTTGCAGCCACTTACACACTATATGTACAAATTTTGCATTTTCCCATGTGGGATTTTTGGTTCCATCTTTGATTAGTCTTGTAGATACAAACCCTTCTTCAGTTACTTCATACTGCTTTGATGCTTTTGAATATTTTGGTAAAAATAAGAAGACGGTGATAATAGCTCCATTCAATGTCGAGTAAGTTTACTTTGCTTATAATTTGGACTTAAGAAAATTACATTTTTATTGTGGATTTTGAGTTATTAATTTTTAACTTTCTTACATGTAGTGGTAGGCATTGGGAGTTACTAGTTATTATCCCCAGGACGTTCACTATCTATTATCTAGATCATGCGGGGAATGAATTGAATACATTATATGGACACGCAATGAAAAGGCCATTATTCTCATGAGAAATATTTCATATTTTTATATCCGTTAACATCTGTCATTACATTACTATTTAATTATGCAATTTAATGTGTTACATTAACATGTAGGGCTTTACAAGAGTTCAAAAAAGCTGGAGGAAAGGTCCACAGGAAAAAGAATCAACCACTAATTTGGGAGAATGTGAAAGTAATTTCCCGACTCCAATGTATATATTATTTATGTGAACTATGCTTATTTATATTTTTGAATATTTTGTATGTTTCAATTTATAGTGTGCTACACAAGACAACGGCTGGGCATGTGCCTACTATGTGATCTGATTTATGGACCTAATCTTCAAACATGTCGCAATGGAAATCAATACTATACATAATATTATATAGTCTCATTAGATAATATGAGATATATCAATCTTAATATTATTAATTATATATATACATCAATCTCTTTGTAGGTGTTTAAAACTGACTTCAGTACATGTAGAAATTTATTAGATGTACATACTCCCTATACGAGGGAGGAATTAGATGTTGTAAGAGAAGAATGGGAAAAATCCCTACAAGTAGTGGGAATTTTAAAATATAATTGGGATGACAATGATGATGATGAATAAAGAATGATAGTTCTAAACTTTGTTCTCATACTTATTTTTGTGTGAATGTGAATGATTTTTTCTGAATTGTCATGTGTGAATGTGAATGACTTATTCTAATCAATACATGAATGTCTGAATGTGAAAAGAGATGAAATGAATGGAAATGAATGTGAATGTAAATGAATTTGCATGTTTCTTCATGTATTTGATCAATACATGTGTATGAAAGTGAATGACTTTGTAGGTTTGTGGCATGTTGTTGGCTGATATCAATGGCTGATGTAAACCTACAGTGTTGAACTGAACTGCAGTTTCTGCATCCTGCTGACTAGCCATATAGCAGGCCTGCAAACTGATAAGAAAAAAAAATCAGAACATAGGTGTCAGTTATTTGTATATAACCGACACCAAAGACATACGAAGTCAGTTATTAGCAAAAAATCAATGTCTTTGTGCCCTCGCTGGCTTGGAGGGGGAAGGTTAATGGCATCGGTTTTTGTTTAATAACCAACATCTTTAACAATGATATACTGTCAGTTTTCTTTACTAATCGATGCTTATAGTTCCCTTGCTGGCACATTTTTGGTGGTGGGAATGTTAATGGCATCGGTTTGTATTTAATAACTGACATCTTTAATAATGAGATAGTGTCAGTTTTCTTTAATAACCGACGCCTATATTTCCCTTGCTGGCATGTTTTCGGTGGCGGGAAGGGTTATGGCGTCGGTTAGAAACCGACATTGAAGGTGTCGAATTTTAGTGGTGCCCACTTGGGTGTCGCTTGGAAACCAATGCTAAAGGCTCTAAATAACTGATGCCAAAGGCCTTTTCTGTAGTAGCAAGTTAAGTATTTAGCAAAGAGAGAGCCCGTGTTTTATATCATTTCACTCCAATTATACGATCATTCCATGCATTCATCAATATCATGTATTTGTAATCCTTTTATGGAGAACTTATCCCTGGAAGAGTCTATGAGAGTGCTCAAGATTATCTAACCCTTTTATCGACATGGTCCACCCTATCTTGATAACTCAAGTAGACCAAACTTAAGTCCTTACCCCAAAACTTCAAGCAGATGCATGAAGTTTGTATAATGGAGTTTCTATATTATATTCTCAAGTTAAAAACAATAATAACAAGATAAACATCGAGTACAATACTAGAATACTGCATGGTATTAATTAATCAAGTAAACAAGCATACATATGTATCACATTTCAAGAAAGAAATCCATAGTCATATAATTATTTAAATCGTGTACCTGATTTAGAGATTCTTAACTTAACTTAGCATTGACCATCTATCCACAAGCAACACTTGATTAAGAACAAGATTACATACATGTATTATATTCTCAAAATTAACCCTAACTAGATTCATTATAGGATTTTGGCCAAGTTAAGTTTCAGGGTTGGTTAATTACATGATTTATGGTCCTTTATTGATTTAGAGTTTATTATGAAGATGTGGTTCAAGTTTCATATCATCTAGCGGTTCCATTCATTTTATTCACTTTTTTTCTTAGCAAGGTTGTAAGACTCATAATAGGGCAAGAAGGGCCATAGTCCATCAAGTCATGATATCCATATCCAATGGATGACTTAGGTCAGTAAAATTAGGACATAAGGATCATATATCAAGATTAGGTGGATGTCCTCAAGTCTAGGCATCATGGTCCAACTTGATATCCATAGGTCAACTTTCATTCAATATCCAACATTTATGGCATTTATCATTATGGTCCATTTGATGACCTAAATGGGATATCCACATCAATGGGGTCAAGAATGAGAGAAGAAAATCTCATGTACAAGGTTAGGACATGAGACTAAGATAAATATTGAGATTAGGGCACAAGTTACGTAATCCAGTCATATAAGTCATATTAGGTACTAAAGGGGAACATAAATCATCATATAAAGAATGGGTTTGGACTTACCGAATTAGGCCACAATACATCATTATTGTACTAATTTCAATGATCCATAATGGTTTGATGTATCAAATTGGTCAAGGAGCCCATTTATTCAAAGTTCAACAAACATTGTGATAAAGGAGTCACATTCAAGCATCTAAAGCCATATATACACATAGCAAAAGGGAGATTTGGGTCTGATATTAGAGTAACAAAGAAGCATAAGGTTATTGATCTTCAAGATTATTATGATTCTAGATATCCATTAGAAACAAGATTAGAAATATAGGCCAAGTCTATCATTAAAGTCTCAACCTAGCCACACATGTGTAATAGAGTCATCATGGGAAAATGGGGTGATTAGGAACTTCAACTAGATCAAAAGTACATAAAAAGGTACAAATATGATGATTAGATAGGTAGAAGTGCATCTAAGGTCCAATCTTTTCACAATCATTCATTAAGTGTAGTGAACATGTTCAATATATCATATTTGAAAAATAGGGAGAATACAAGAACATTAAGGGTCTATAAATGTTTTCATTCTATAGATCTTTTCGAGAGGATCGATTTGATATATAGTTGCATATATTTTGGCATGAGAATGAGAAAGATGTGGATTTTTTAAAATATGCATATGAACTATAATTGGAAAGGAGGGGGTCATTACATACATTATTTCATCATCAACCAGGGTTTTCGATCCATTATTACATGGTAATTGTGACCTAGCCTCCACTCTCCCCTTCTCCCAACCAACTCCACCACAACCAAGCAGTCAAACAAAACTTTCAAATGCTCGCCACTGCCCTTGGGAAGTTGGGTGATGCCAAAAGTCGCCTGTCACCTTCACACCCTCCTTGGGCTTCTTGGATGCCCAGTCCTCCACTTGTGGGCCACCGTTAGCAACTGTTGGCTGGCCAAGCAAGGAAGGGTGAGCATTGCACCTACTGTTGGCCAACGGATGGGTATTTTGTGGCTCGAGGTTCATCCCCCTCCTCCAATGATTACCTATGTGTCATCAACATATGTTGTGGTGGCATCGTGACCCTAGATTGCCGGATCTTTTGGTGGGTGGGGGAGAAGGGTTGCATCAGACATGTGAGTAAGCCACCCCACCTGGCTTCAAGCTGACGAAATTTGACCACCACCTTGTATGTGGTTGGGAAGCTCCCTGGTGGTGGCACCCAAAGTTTCCCTCACGGCGGCGGCTAGGGTTAGCAAGTAGAAGATGACCAAAATGAAGGTGACTTTTGGTAGAAAAAATTGAAACGAAAGGGGAAAGATGGAATGAATAAAGGAAGGAAGTGTTTTGAGTTTGATTGAGGCAAATGAGTCAAGGAAAGGTGTTTATTAGTAGTGTTGTGGTGGAATAGGTGGAGCCAATGCTATTCACATTGTTGGTGTGTATGGAGGAACGCAATGGTACATAGGTCATCGGATAGGGGCGTGTATCCATGACTGTGACATCTAAAGTCCCAATATGGATGAGAAAAATAAAGAGAGGATAACCACAAAGATAATGGGGTGCCTCCCCTAATTTGTTCACATGCCTTATTTGAGCTCAATAAGGTTAAAAACAGCATAACCTCAAATAAAGCATACATAATTTGACCCAAATTTCATTAGTTCATAACTTGGGAAATATATGTCTCATTGATGTGATTCTTTCATTGTTGGAAAGAGAATTGAGGTCTATACAATATGACAGTCATTAAAGAGAAAGAAAAAAATAACGAAGAGGTTCAATTTTAGTTGCAAAGAGGTATTATGTTAATGCGTGTCACAGTATTTGATATTTTAAATTATTGTGACACACACAAGACTAGTCATTGAGGTGACCAAATTGAAGTATTATAATACTCAATACATGAAGTTGATATCAAAATGCGTAGGTTAAGTCTCAATTGAGGTGAAAAGGTGAATAAATGTATAAAGAAGAAGTCATCTTATGACATACTTTGAGGACCAAGGTAAAATATGATGTAGTTGGACTTGATAGTTTCTATTTCTTGTGGATTCACCATTATAAGGCCATTTTTTATGTATGGTAGCTTGAGCTTGAAGATGAAACTTGTATTTGTTGTTGGTGTCTGAATCTACAAGATATGAGCTGATTTTGGTTTGTTTAGTCTTTGTTTGGTTTCCTTGAGGTGACTGAATATTCATCACTCTCTTGATATGTGTAGAAATGGGATGTAAGATAGGAATAATGCATATACAGTGTCTATATTCTTGGTATTGATTCTTACATGTTGTATTATTATACCCTTTTTGTGAATATGAAAATTATTTTCCTGAGTTACAAATTTACAACATAGTTTCTATACTTAGATGTTGGATTCTCTTATCACATGCACCCTAAATGGTGATTGAAGTGTTATTATCCCACTTCCATTTAAAGTACATGTTTTAACACTAATTTAAATAAATATACTGATATAAAAATGGGGAAATGATAGATGTATCCCCCTATATATGCCATTTTGGACAATTAATCTTATTTTTTTATCATGTTCTTTCTTAACATGTGACCTACTTGTGTATTTGAAGAGCATTCCTAAATGATGAAATAAAGTTGAGAGTATCCCAAAAATATATATTAGTACATGCTTGTGACATATATATAAAATTTTTATTCTTTCTCATGCAATCCCTAGTGATTATGTGATGGAGTGGGTTTTTGTCTTAACTTTTAGGATTCAATTTCTTTTAAGGCGTGTAGGGTGTAATGGAGTGAACTTATGAGTTTCTTGGTTACTCAAATCATTGATTCAATCATGGGTTGCATATTGGAATAATCAAATTTGAGTTCTTATGTATATGCAATGACAGGGTTAATCTTACTTGGGTTTACATATTATAATGACAAAATGATAGTCCTAAAGTGAGTTTCAATCATATGAAGGTACTTCAACTAGTTTGGAAAAGATTGAAAGTCATTGATGTTAAATATATGATTAATACCGCTTAAGTATGTGCAATTTTTGATTAAGTGGTTAGTTGATCAAGTAAGTATGTTTTTGCACTAAAGTTAGATGGGATGTATCATGGATGATAATATAGCTATGGTTTGAATTCCATGAAGTTTTGAGGTTCCTAAAAGGAGTTATATAGGTTTCAAAGTTTGACATATAATGTGCCTTCTGATGCCTTATGGACCTAAGTATTTAATGGAGCCTATGTTTTTTATACTAGCTGGCATCATGCAGTTCAGGTAAGTGATGTGTCACGGATCAGGCTATCACTACCCTTAGATGTGGGAAATCAGATAGCCTCATCTCATCTCAAACTTTGCAGTTGGAGCAAGCTTGTGGAGCTGTTTGGATTCCACAATCCCATGCATAGTTGAAAGGTTTGTGTTAACACTGACTGAGTGGTTGCTTTCTCCTTGTCATGAGGAGTGTGACATCCCCGAATTTTCTAAAACTTAATCTGATGTGTGATGTCCAAATTGAAACCCTCACCTCAACGAGAATCCCAATTTAAACATCCCACACGAGGCTAAGAAGAAGAAAATTAAAGGAAGTCAGAAGGAAACAATCAATAGCACATGCACATGAACAATAATAAAACCACAACACATGTTCACCATTCAACATATAATTACAACATGAATTGTTACAACATTTGATATAACATATTGAATAGAAAACTTCTAATACATATACATGTCCTACCACTAAACTACAGGATCTTAAGACAACAGGTCCACCTATACATCAGCTCGCCACACAACTCTCACTATCCTGGATCTTCAAGAGCATAACCAAAACCTAAACAAAAGATTACATGTGGTACACATCAGCACAATATTCAAGAATATTGTACTGAGTATGCCTACGTGTCTTTTATATACCTCTCATCATATCTTGGCAATAAGATAAAACTAGTACTTGGTAGTTATAAAGAAATATACGAAAAAGCATATACTTGCACAAAGATATTCATTAACAAAAGAGAACACATATTTTAAGAACATTTCCATTATATCGTCCATGCATTGACCTCCGAAGGTTGAATGCAATAAGGACTTTATGATCACTACCAAAGAGTTGGATCATATGTACAATGTGACCACTACCAAAGAGTTGGGTCCAAGCACACTACCAAAGAGTTGGTGCTTCCATATGTACAATGTGACCACTACCAAAGAGTTCGGTCACTTTCAAGAACACTACCATAGAGTTGGTGCTTTCATATAATGGAACAGATATATTATGTTTGATGTGTTCATAGCAATACGTATGGAAATTCAAGCAACATATCATACAAGACAATCATTTCAATCAATACCATACGACAAGTCTTTACTACCATATAACACAAGCATAATGTATAATAAGACAAGTAAGAGGTAATGGCGTACCTTAGATCAAGAAAGACAAACCTAATCACATCCCTAATGTCATCTACATCCTTGGTCAACCCTGATTAAGACAAGATCATATACTATCATCAGGTTCTCATCCTCTTATATCTCATCTTAACTCTAATCGTGTTCATATTAGGGTTTAGCTTAGTTCATTAGGATGTGTACATCATTACTTACATTCTTGTCTTAGAATTATCTTACTATTTTCATTTTCTAAATTATGGTTCATCAACTATATATATATACATGTGTCACATTATTATGTGAACATTATGTCACTTTCATTAACCATATTAGGGTTACATCACATGTATTAAGGGTGTTCTTCATATAACATGAATTATATGCATCATCCTGATCTCATAATTAAATCTGAGGTTCCAAATATGGATATGACCTTACTCTGTAAACTTCATCATTTATTGATCATCAATGTATTAATTGCATTTTATTTAGGGTTAAAAGCCCTAAATGGAAACATTAAGCAAATTACATAATTTCATACATCAACATTGCCATAACTGACATCATATGCATTAAAGGCATGGTTATGGACTTACTGGGATTTTTCCATAATTTTAGAACATCGTTTGATATTTATTATCCATTAAACATGCATTATACATCTTACATGATATCAGTCTTATTAATGCATCGAAAGCCTAATATTATCATTTAACTGTATTCTACTCATTTTTCTGAGACTTTTGGTACTTCACTTGTATTTTTCTGATAAGCGATCTATTTACTATGAATTTTGTAAGATCTGAACATTTTTGAGATATTTACCTTCTTCGGTCAATGGAAGTTTGCCACATGTCCTTGTGGGGGCCGTGACATTTAGCTCTTGGTGTGATGGAGAGGACTTTTGGATTCCTTAAGTGTCCAATGACATAAGTGAAATCATATGGTTGAGTTATATTAAGAGTTCCAAGCTTTTGACAAAGTAGGTGTGTTGATGTGAGGTTGATATCATGATTAAGATATCCCTTTTAATACATTCTTGAGGGATTTAATAAAATGATCAAATAGATGAGTTTTGTCACCAAATTTGAGTAGAAGGTATCTTGAGTGGTAGGAAAGCTATGGTTAAAATTTGGTGGCAATTGGAGCATCCTAGAAAGAGTTATTATGGCTTGAATACTGTGAAATAATGTGCATATCGATGTGTTTTGGACCTAAGTTGGTGATCTTTAATATGTGTCACGAACCCCTCGATCTATGACCGGGATGCGTGGATCATCTGCTACCATTGATCCCAGGCCTAGTGGCAGCACACTCAGTGAGCTGAGGTGCCACATATAGGCTTGTATGGAGGGTTAGTGTTTGACCCTTGGATGGGAACGATCACACGACACACAACTGACCCTTCCTTAGAACCGCTTGGAGATCACGGAGCAGAGAACTGGACGACTTTCATGCATCCACAATCAACAATCGTGGGGTGGAAGGAGGGAGAGATGGGACAGTTGTATTCCGTGTACAAGAGATAACCTACGACCCTGACCCCTCCCTCATGTAATATGAAGCTAAGTGCCATGAGAGCTCTGTCTCCACTGCCTCTCCACCGTGAGTTCTATCTGTTTCAAGAAAAGAGGTTCTGGAGGAAGAAGGACCATAGCAAGGATAGAGGAATCTATCCTTCCCTAGGGTCCCGTTGTCATAGGAGACTGGCTGAGTTTTGAAGCCAATCAACTACAAAGCCCGTGCTACATGGACTCCTTAATCTTCACCGGAGGATATGGCGAGGTCGATGGATGGCAGATAGGCCACTTTGCAGCATGATCGCACACTAGAGGAGGAGGTTACCACGGAGGCAGCCACGGACAGTGAGTCCATCGTCATGATAACTTTCCAATGATCTCCAGGCGATGGCAACCTAGTAGAGAGGAGCTGCAGCTCTAAACCCTCAACCGGAGAAGTCGCACCAGACGGAGGCAGTAAACCGGCATCGGCAAGCCTAGATGCGAGGCTGAGAGGGCGGAGCAACACCTTGATGGGGTTGCTATCCCACCGGAGAAGAAGCTTGCAGCGACGCATGCTGAGACTGAGGCTGTGCGGCGGCAACGCTCGTTTTAGCGGGCGGCAGTGCTCACGCACGCGGTTGCGGGATCGAGATCGCGTTCTACGGGAGAGAGAAAGACGGAGTCTGAGATAGAAGGAGAGACCGGGTCCAGTGGAAATAAACTAGCTAACTTAAATCAGACCGACTGGCTCACAGCTGAACCAGGCGAGTCCTCGAGCAGCGCCTCTCACAGGCCACGTGGCCTCATGCGATTGGCTCACAAAGGTATATAATTCAGTAAATATTCAATTCTTGAATAATTCATGGAAATTGCCTCGATTATCAGAAAATGACATATAATATACTAAAATGTTTAGAAAAATATGAAGAACAATATGGAAGCATAATATCAAGCTTTTGATGCACTAATATGAGTGATATCATGTAAAGTGTATAATGCTTATTTCATAGATAATAAATATCAAATGATGATATAAAATTGTGATAAAATGTCAATAAGTCCATAACCATGTTTAGAATGCATATGATGTCAGATATGGTCATGTTGATGCACGAAAGCATATAATTGGATTAATATGGCTAATTAAGGCTAATAACACTAAAGATAATACAATTAATGCATACATGCTCAATAAGTGATGAAAATCATGGAACAACCTTATATCTGTAACTAGAAGCTAATATGTAAATCTGAGATCAGTTTTATACACGAAATCCATGTTATATTAAGTTGACCTTAATACATGGGTTAAAATCCTAGTTACGTTAATAATGTAACCTAGGGTTAATGTGTGACATAATGTTAATATGTTCACCTAATGATGGAAAATACGATTATCAGTTATTGAACAATAATCTGGAATATGAGATCAGTAAAATAATCCCCAGACAAGGATACAAGTAACAATGAGAAAACCCTAATATGAACTAAGTGAAACCCTAAAATGGATTAACTAGGGTTAAGATGATGTGAACCTAATGATAGTATATGATCTTGTATTAATCAGGGTTTGACCAAGAGGTTAGAGTTGACATGAGGAATGTGATGATTAGGAATATCTCTTTGGAAGGTACGCCATTACCTCTTACTTGGCTTATTATACAATATGCTTGTGTTATATGTGTAGTAAAATACTTGGCATATGATATTGGATGAAATGATTGTTCTTGTATGATATGTTGCATGATTCTCCATACTTATTGCTATGAACACATCAAACATAATATAAATGTAACATCATAAGATAGCTCATAAACCACTCAGTGGTAGAGCGCATGCATAATGATCACAAACCACGTGGTGGTAGATCATATGATGTTGTATAATGATCACAAACCACTTGGTGGTAGATCATATGGCCTAAAGATGTCAAAGCCACTTGGTGGCAGACGCACGAGATGTATGATGGAAATGTTCTTAAAATATGTGTTCTCTTTTGTTAATGAATATCTTTGTGCAAGTATACACTTTTCTTATATTCTTCTATTTCTGCCAAGTATTAGTTTTATCTTATTGCCAAGATATGATGAGAGGTATATAAAAGACACGTAGGCGTACTCAGTACAATATTCTTGAATATTGTGCTGATGTGTACCGCATGTAATCTTTTGTTTAGGTTGTGGTTATGCTCTTGAAGATCCAAGATAGTTGAGAGTTGTGTGGCGAGCTGATGTACAGGTGGACCTGTTGTCTTAAGATCTTGTTGTTTAGATGTAGTACATGTATATGTAGAAGTTTATCTTTCAATATGTAATATCAAATGTTGTAACAATTCATGTTGTAATTATATGTTGAATGGTGAACATGTGTGTATGGTTTTATTATTGTTCATGTACATGTGCTACTGTGTTTCATTCTGAATTCCTCTGATTTTCTTCTTCTTAGCCTAGTCTGTGATGTTTAAATTGGGATTCTCGCTGAGGTGAGGGTTTCAATTTGGACGTCACACATCAGATTAAGTTTTAGAAAATCCGGGGACGTCACACTTGGCCTGTGTTGAGCCAGCGGTTCATTGGATCTGGTTTGGGGTCAATTGGTTGGTTCAAATTTTGGTTTGGAGGGCGGCCCACTGACTCTTTCTTTCTTTCTCCGCTCAAAGTGCGATCATCCTCGAATCGTTGGGTCAGCGCTCTCTGCAATCTGGCCGCCGCCACTCTAAGATGGACTCCAGTGAGTGATTGCTTCGGTTCTGGTCTACTCAACTAGTGATAAAGCCTCCTATAGAACTCCTCGTCTTCACAGTTCCTCACAAACTCCTCCAAAGCTCCCTGTCCTGGAGCCACCGGCAAGGCCGCCACCGCAGGTATGTCCTCAACGAGAGATTGATCGCCCTCTACTACTCCTCGATCTCTTTTGACTATGGCACACAGTCTCCTCTCTGATCACATTCTCATCCCAGCTGGTGACTCATCGCATGTCCTCCTCCTTGCGAGTCTGTGTGGGTGATGCCGCTTGCTCCCGGTCTCCAGCGCTGCCACGTTTCCACACTTCAGGGAGAAGCTGGTGGTCGGTCGGGCCTCTGAAAATCTTCTAAAGCCGCTGCTATATTTATCTACCCCTATTATGCACCAGCGCCATGGAGGCTGCTTCTGGATCCTTCACCTCCGTTCTACGCTCCTAGGATGGGAGTCCATAATGCAAGCCATGTCATGGCTTGGACCTCCAACGACGGGATCCATCTCCAACTTCTGTGCCCAATTGCACTTCTGTTGTGGAATGTGTGAGCGTCGGTCTTCTACTACTCTTAGATTAGGCTAGTGGTGAATCCTCTTCTAGGCATCCATGCTACCAGCTAAGGAACTCATCCTCGGTGAGCTCGTCGCCAGCAACCACCATCGTAGATGAAACAGAATGAACACTTCTCATACCCCAAGCTTGTCGTAGTGGAGAAACAATGAGAAAGGGAAACTTGTTCTCTCTACTGGAGTGGTGAGGCAGTTTGCCCAAGGGGTCAAATCGAAGCTCATGGCACTACGGAGCCAACTACTCAGTTTCCGTTTTGGAACCACGATCACCCACAAACCGGTGATCGCAGCTTCCAGTTCCACTCACCCACGATCATGTTTAACTGGTCTAGAAGGCAAGGTTTTGGTTACTGGATCCAACTCGTATAACGGTGTCCATGAGGCCATGATGCAAATTTGTGGCTCCTCATCCTGGTGAGCGTGTGACACTTCCCAATTAGAACTTAGGCAGGTCTATTAATAACTAATTATGCCCATTGTTTCACAAGGATCAAACCCACATAACTCTATCTAGGATACTCCAATTGCCACCAAAATTTAACCATAGCTCCATCATCACTCAAGATACATTCGATTCCAAAATTATGCTCCATCACATCCCAAACACCTATTAAGATATTTCATCCTCAAAATTAAGTCAGAAAATCCAGTCTTTCACATCATATACATCTTAAAAGAAATTTTGTCCTCAAAATTAAGCCATTCTCGTACTCCAAGGAAAAACCAAAAGGTCTTCAAATCCACATACATGACCCTCTCTATGTGAAACGTATCCAAAAACAAAGCTCCAAAACTGTACCCAATCTACTAGGATGTTTACAACATCTAGGGTGAAACATCACTTCAAAGAAGCTCCAACAAGGGTTTAGAAACTCTGATTAGGTCATAACATATCTCATTGTTAGGGTTTCATCCTTATTTTTGCCCATGAATTAGGGTTCTGACATCATATTATCATGTTCCCAAGAAGTTAACAAAAGTTAACCCACTTTATCCATATAAATCATATCAAGGTGTCATAATTGTTATGTTGTGCTAGTTGTCAAACTATATTTTTCATCTTTATTATGAACTAAGATTAACACATTGTTGACATATGTCATTAATATGATCTCATTCAACATTCACATTAGGTCACAAACTTTACTGATGATTTCATCACTAGATTAACCAACAATATCACATCATCATTGTTATTCATGTATATGGTTAACCATTTATACATTGATATCTATCAAAGTGTCTCTAGGTTTCCATTATATCATGTCTAACATCTCAAGATTATATCACATCCTTACATATATTATATCATGGTTGTGATAAAGAAACTTATATGAGTGGATTATCAAACATATATCAAAACTTTATCTAGCTCAATCAAGGTTCTCCTGACCCATATCATGAGGGTATTTCTATGCTTAGTCTATCTGAGCTAACTCAACTCTATGATTATCTCATATACATATACTTTGTCTTCTCTTTATTAGCCTAGGGTTCTCAGATTACCTCATTGGCACTAGTGATAGCCTTACAAGCTCTAGCCACATAAGCACAAAATAAAACATGATATGGCATACTCTTCATAGATCTCTAACCATGAAACATCTTACCCAAGCTCTTTTATATACACCACTTGATTCCTATGTGGGAAACCACCAACCCGAGTATGAGGCTTCACAGAAACTAACATAGCTACCTCCTCCAGGGTCTTGGGACTCTCTCTCCCTCACCCAGATGATAGGTACTCATATTCCCTTATTCACATATGTATATATAACCAGCCTCTCTCTATATCTAGGGTTTAGTCCTCCCAAGGATATCTAGGGTTCAAGAAGACTATAGGAATCATGCATAAAGCAACTCAACTCAATCACTCAGGACTAGTCTAGTTTAGGACATATCATATCACATATCTCAGAATTCTCATATCTTGGAGTTTAGGTTCTCTAACCTTCTCCCAATGGGTCTCTCTCTCTCTGGAGTTAACCCCGAAACTGGTCCTAATACTAGAGGTCCTCCTTCATAAAAGAGCTTGAGGCTCATGCTGAATCACAACCTTGTCTCGTCTTAACATATCTTATCTCATAAAAGCCAAGTTACTTGCATCATCAAAACTTATCTCAAATCCTAAAAAAATGGACTTTAATCCTTAATGGAAAACATATATCATCATAACCATCTTATATAATCTATACAAGACTTACATCATATCAAAACTTATTTCATCTATTCCATCTATCACATATTTCAACAAGGCTCTAGACATCTAATATAGAACTACTCTCTCTTCTAGACTGATGTCATTCACTTTCACTTAGGTTACATGACCACCTCCTACTCATACATGTGTGGGGACACATTTTTTTTAATACATATATATAATAAAATATTATATAGTTTTTCTCTGATAAAACATGCGTCAGAGAAAACTATCAAGGTTCGATCCGATTGGAATCAAAAACCAAATCCAGAAAATGAGTGCCCCACACATAGTAGAGAGTCCAGTGTCATGAAAACTAGTGAAAAGGGTGAGAACAAGGGGTAGACTAGTGTATCTACTCTAGAAAACGTGTGCAATATGTCTAGGGTTTCTCTTCCCTTGATGCACATCATTTCCAAATAGTGCAACGTCCCATACTGCTGCACTACAAGGAAAGAACGACATCTAAGGACTTGCTACTCAACAAGCACCAGTCTAGACCTAGTTCTCAGACATCTAAGTGCTAACCTAGAGGCCAGGTCATATCTTGTCTCTAAAAGATGACTAATCTAACCCTAAAAGATTATTAAGTTTAAGGTTCTTTAGTTTTGAGTTGCATAATGAGAAAATGTTAGGCTTTACTATTATTCATTCTCTGATACCACATGCGACATCCCCAGATTTTCTAAAACTTAATCTGATGTGTGACGTCCAAATTGAAACCCTCACCTCAGTGAGAATCCCAATTTAAACATCCCACACGAGGCTAAGAATAATAAAATCAAAGGAATTCAGAAGGAAACAATCAGTAGCACATGCACATGAACAATAATAAAACCACAACACATGTTCACCATTCAACATATAATTACCACATGAATTGTTACAACATTTGATATTACCTATTGAACAACAAACTTCTAATACATATACATGTACTACCATTAAACTATAGGATCTTATGACAACAGGTCCACATGTACATCAGCTCACCACACAACTCTCACTATCCTGGATCTTCAAGAGCATAACCAAAACCTAAACAAAAGATTACATGTGGTACACGTCAGCACAATATTCAAGAATATTGTACTGAGTATGCCTATGTGTCTTTTATATACCTCTCATCATATCTTGGCAATAAGATAAAACTAGTACTTGGAAGTTATAAAGAAATACAAGAAAAAGCATTTACTTGCACAACGACATTCATTAACAAAAGAGAACATATATTTTAAGCACATTTCCATTATATCGTCCATGCATTGAACGCCGAAGGTTGAATATAATGCCTTTATGATCACTACCAAAGAGTTGGATCATATGTACAATGTGACCACTACCAAAGAGTTGGGTCCAAGCACACTACCAAAGAGTTGGTGCTTCCATATGTACAACGCAACCACTACCAAAGAGTTCAGTCACTTTCAAGCACACTACCATAGAGTTGGTGTTTTCATATAATGGAACATATATATTATGTTTGATGTGTTCATAGCAATACATATGGAAATTCAAGCAACATATCATACAAGACAATCATTTCAATCAATACCATATGCCAAGTCTTTAGTACCATATAACACAAGCATAATGTATAATAAGCCAAGTAAGAGGTAATGGCGTACCTTAGATCAAGAAAGACAAACATAATCACATCCCTGATGTCATCTACATCCTTGGTCAACCCTGATTAAGACAAGATCATATACTATCATCAGGTTCTCATCCTCTTATATCTCATCTTAACTCTAATCGTGTTCATATTAGGGTTTAGCTTAGTTCATTAGGTTACTTGCATTCTTGTCTTAGAATTATCTTACTATTTTCATTTTCCAGATTATGGTTCATCAACTGTATATATATACATGTATCACATTATTATGTGAACATTATGTCACTTTCATTAACCATATTAGGGTTACATCACATGTATTAAGGGTGCTCTTCATATAACATGAATTCTATGCATCATCATGATCTCATAATTAAATCTAAGGTTCCAAATATGGATATGAGCTTACTCTGTAAACTTCATCATTTATTGATCATCAATGTATTAATTGCATTTTATTTAGGGTTAAAAGCATTAAATGGCAACATTAAGCAAATTACATGATTTGTTACATCAACATGACCATAACTGACATCATATGCATTAAAGACATGGTTATGGACTTACTGGCATTTTTCCATAATTTTATAACATCGTTTGATATTTATTACCCATTAAACATGCATTATACATCTTACATGATATCACTACTATTAATGCATCAAAAGCCTAATATTATCATTTTACTGTATTCTACTCAGTTTTGTGAGAATTTTCGTACTTTACTTGTATTTTTCTGATAAGTGATCTATTTACTATGAATTTTGTAAGATCTGAACATTTTTTAGATATTTACCTTCTTCGGCCAATGGAATTTCGCCACATTTCCTTGTGGGGGCGCGACATTCAGCTCTTGGCCTGCACTGAGCCGGTGGTTCATTGGATCTGGTTTGGGGTCAATTGGTTGGTTTGGAGGGCGGCCCACTTGCTCTTTCTTTCTTTCTCCGCTCAAAGTGCGATCATCCTCGAATAGTTGGGTCAATGCTCTCTGCAATCTGGCCGCCGCCGCTCCAAGCTGGACTCCGATGAGTGGTTGCTTCGGTTCTGGTCTACTCAACTAGTGATAAAGCCTCCTGCAGAGCTCCTCGTCTTCACAGTTCCTCACAAACTCCTCCAAAGCTCCCTATCCTGGAGCCGCCGGCAAGGCTGCCGCCGTAGGTATGTCCTCGACGAGAGATCGATTGCCCTCTACTACTCCTCGATCTCTTTTGACTATGGCACATAGTCTCCTCTCTGATCGCATTCTCATCCCAGCTGGTGACTCAGCGCATGTCCTCCTCCTTGCGAGTCTGCGTGGGTGCTTCCACTTGCTCCCGGTCTCCAGCGCTGCCACATTTCCACGCTTCAGGGAGAAGCTGGTGGTCGGTCGGCCTCTGACAATCTTCTACAGCCGATGCTAGATTCATCTGTCCCTGTTATGCACCAGTGGCATGGAGTCTTCTTCTGGATCCTTCACCTCCGTTCTGCGCTCCTGGGATGGGAGTCCATAATGCAAGCCATGTCGTGGCTTGGACCTCCAGCGACGGGATCCATCTCCAACTTCGGTGCCCGGTTGCACTTTTGTTGTGGCATGTGTGAGCGTCGGTCTGCTACTACTCTTAGATTAGGCTGGTGGTGACTCCTCTTCTAGGCATCCATGCTTCCAGCTAAGGAACTCATCCTCGGTGAGCTCGTCGCCAGCAACCACCATCGTAGATGAAACTGAAGGAACACTTCCCATACCCCAAGCTTGCCGTAGTGGAGAAACAGCGAGAAAGGGAAACTTGTTCACTCTACTGGAGTGGTGAGGCAGTTCGCCCAAGGGGTCAAATCGAAGCTCGTGGCACTGCTGAGCCAACTGGTCAGTTAGTTTCCATTTTGGAACCACGATCACCCACAAACCGGTGATCGCAGCTTCCAGTTCCACTCACCCACGATCATGTTTAACTGGTCTAGAAGGCAAGGTTCTGGTCACTGGATCCAACTCGTCTAACGGTGTCCATGAGGCCACGATGCAAATCTGTGGCTCCTCATCCTGGTGAGCACATGACACTTCTCAATTAGAACTTAGGCAGGTCTATTAATAACTAATTTTGCCCATTATTTCACAAGGATCAAACCCACATAACTCTCTCTAGGATACTCCAATTGCCACCAAAATTTAGCCATAGCTCCATCATCACTCAAGATACATTCGATTCCAAAATTATGCTCCATCACATCCCACACACCTAAAAAGATATTTCATCCTCGAAATTAAGTCAGAAAATCCAGTCTTTCACAAGTAGTCCCCTAACCCTTTAGTCTTGGCAGTTAATCAACATGGGAGTGAGAATGAGTTCCCACCTCATACCCAATCTCCTTTGCTTCTCACAAATGAAGGGTGGGGAGCACCGTGCGAGGAAGAAGGGATTATAGAGGTTCCTAGAATGGTGACACTTGCAAACTAGAGGAAAGGAGAAGAGTCTGGCTGCCAATCGCACGCCACATGGACTAGAGAAGTAGATCCCCAAACTCCTCCGAAGTAGCAGTTTTTGGAGGTGGTGAGGCCAATGTCTTGGATCTCAGGCCGCACAGTTGTGGAAACATGTGGGGAGAAGGTTTTGGCGGCTGACCACATGCTAGAGAGAGGCCAATGGAGGCGCCAAGAATAGACGCACGATGGCTTCGAGCAGAGGACATACCTTGGTTGCACAAGAGCTCCTTGGAGCCCCAGCTCAGTGAGCGATGCATCTTAAGGAACCGCAACTGGGAAGAAAGGTGCATCGAAGATTTTGGTGGCATTGGAAGCTATTGAAGAGGAGCAATCAAGAGAGATGTGAACGTAAGTCGTGCTTGAGAGGAGCCTACCCCTTCTTCCTCCATCGTAGGATAGCAGTTGGCGGAGGATTTCTCTATGATGGATCTTCAGGGTAGAGAATACATCATGTGAGGTCTTGAAGGTCTAACTTGGGTCGTCGGAGCCTACGGTAGCCTAAGAAGCTGATGTTGAGAACCTCAGTTCATTCAGCTACCCTTCAATCTCTGATCTGGAGGCGGCACTCTCCTACCCTGCGGGGAGTGATGATCCACAAGAATGCGAAGGGGAAGGAAATCCTGAACCAGTCAAAAGGAACCCGAACCGGATCAAGTCAGAAGAAATTGCCAATCCCTAGCCTGAACCTAGGGTTGAGCATCATACTGGGTCGGTTCAACCCATCGCGCCACCTGTCCCATCAAACCCGACCCAGAACCAACCATAGTGATCAAAATGGACGGGCTGGGTTTGTATTTTAGGCCCATTTTCTTATCTAGGCCGGGCCCGGGCCACTATAAACCTAGACTCGAAAACCCGATACTCGACCCACATAAATAATTTATAATTTATTATATATTATATTAAAGTGTCTTGTTTCCATCATAGGATCAGCCCTCTAATGGGTTCTATTAATCAACCAAACACTTCTGAGATTTCATTCCAAGACATGTCTCTTTGACTCACTCGCATTGTTTCCTCCCCAGACTCTCCAGCCTCCTGCCAGTTTTGGAGTGTGGCGTGGCCCATATCCCTCTACTGGATTGCCATCGTCTGCTCTCTGCTTGACATAACTTGACTACTTGTTACAACCCAGGTCCTCTTCATCGCTGACTCCTAGCTCATCAACTGGCTCCCAATCTGTCTTGCTGGATTGCATGTCGTCAGCACCTGTGATTCACAGCTCGACACCTATTAGAAAGTAGATCCCCACCACCTACTGCTCTTCTTTTTCTCTCAGGATTCAACGTCTAGTCATCTACTGGGCTCCGACTTGTCCTCCTTCCCTACCTTACGGATGGGTTCCCAACCTCCGCCACATGTAGATTGCTGGCAGTGAAGCCCTAAAGGGATCAACGTCTTCTTTCAGAAAAAAATGATGTTGTTGCTTCTTTTTTTAATATTTTCCTATCATATTTGGCAAAAGTGTATTCCCCATATGATGCTTGCACTTTGTTATCATTCATCTTTTACTCTACACGATTCGAGATCCATTCTTCCATTCTTTTTCTTTGTTCAAGTAACCATCTGTAAAGCACTTATCTTAATAAAAGGCTACATAGGAAAAGAGTTCCGTAAAGACAAATGTCCAGATCTGATTCTCCCACTGTCTTTGTTGCTTCTATAAATGTGACCAAGGATTATAATGAAAATTTACTTCCTCTCAATTTTGATTGTATAGCTGAAATTTCATCCAAATCACAACCAATCTTTGGTATTGTTTAGGTACTGGATTTTCTATCCAAAGAGAAGTAATTAGTAGCATTTAAAATTGTGGATGATTCATGCGATTATTCTAAGTTCATTTAATGTTCTGTTTTCACATAGAACACTATTTGTAAACTTGACGTATCAGCAACATTCTCAACTTTAATTAATAAGTCTTCAACAATTGGTAATATAAATACATCACAATTGAACAATTATTCAACACTAGAGATAGCCAAGCCACACAACATTGTGTTCTAATTAATCTTAAATGAGCTGGCTCGAGCCCGACCCTAAACCCATATTTTTTATACGGGCTGGGTATGGGCTCATGTTTGCATAATTTTTCCGGACCAAGACCCAGCCTGTGACCCAAAAAAAAATGGATTTGGGTTTGGGCTCACAAAAACTCGGGGTGACCCAACCCGATGCTCATCCCTACCTAAACCGCTGGGTCACCCTGGCCAAAGATGAGCAACGCCCCTTGGTGGACACATGGCAGTCTCGGATAGGCTGAAAAAGGTAAGTATACCCAGAAATGATTAGATCTTATTTAATTCATAATAGTTAGCCCTGTTATATGAAAATTATAAACAAGCTACCAAAATTCTCAGAAAAATATGTAGAACAACATGAAAGCATAATATTATGCTTTTGATGATCTAAGAATAGTGATATCGTGTAAGTTGTGAAATGTTTATTTTATGGATAATAAATATCAAACGATGGCCTAAAACTATGATAATACGTCAGTAAATCCATATTCATGTTTATAATGCATTCAAGGTCAGTGATTATGATGTTGATGCACGAAATCATGTAATTTGCTCAATATGGATAATTAGGGCTAATAACCCTAATTAATGTGCAATAATTTCAAAGATGCTCAAGAAACCCTGAAAATTATAGTGTAAGCTTATATCAGTAACTAGAAGCTAAGATGTAAGTTTTATATTAGTTAGATACACATAATTCATGATAATATGGCAATGACTCATAATACATGGTTTGAAACCCTAACTTAGGTTAATGCATGTAACATATGATTAATATGTTCACCTAATAATGCAAAATGCAATAATCAGTAACTGAACTATAATACAAAATATGGCATCAGTAAGATAATTTCAAGACAAGAATGCAAGTAAAAATGGGAGTATCCTAATGAGCTAAGAAAAACCCTAAAATGGTGATAACTAGGGTTGAGATGAGAATCTAATGATAGTACATGATCTTATAATAATCGGGGTTTGACCAAGAGTGATAGTTGATAAGGACATAGTTGACATCAGGAATGTGATATGTGATGATTAGGTTTGTTCTTGATCAAGGTACACCATTACCTCTTACTTGGCTCATTATACAATATGCTTGTGTTATATGTGTAGTAAAATACTTGGCATATGATATTGGATGAAATGGTTGTTCTTGCAAGATATGTTGCTTGATTTTCCATACTTTTGCCTATGAGCACATGAAACATAAAATATCTATTCCATTATATTCAAGCACTTCAACTCTTTGGTAGTAAAGTGGTGGAAAGTAAGTACTTCAACTCTTTGGTAGTAAAGTACTTGAAAGTGATCCAACTCTTTGATAGTAGATCACATTGTGAAATGATCCTACTCTTTGTTAGTAGATCATACAAGACTTAATGAATTTTAACTCTCAGGTGGTAAATGCATGGATGATATAATGGAAAATGTTCCCAAAACATGTGTTCTCTTTTATCTTTGTGCAAATTTATGATTTTTCTTACATTTCATTATAACTGCCAGGTTCGAGTTTTATCTTATTGCCAAGCTTAGTAATGAGAGGCATATAAGAAGACACGTAGGTGTACTCAATACAATATTCTTGAATATTGTGATGACGTGTACCACATGTAATCTTTGTTTAGGTTGTGGACATGTGATCTTGAAGAACCAGGATAGTTGAGAGTTGTATGGGGAGCTGACGTACAGGTGGACCAGTTGTCGTCAGATCTTGTATTTTTGTGGTAGTACATGTATATGTATAAGTTTCTTGTTCAATGTGTAATACTAAATGTTGTAACAATTCATTATGTAATTATTTGTTGAATGGTGAACATGTATTGTATGGTTTTATTATTGTTCATGTGCATGTGCTACTGTTGTTTCCTTCTAACTTCCTCTAATTTTCTCTTTCTTAGCCTAGTGTGTGAATGTTGAAATTGGGATTCTCACTGAGTTGAAGTTTCAATTTGGACATCACACATTAGATTAATTTTTAGAAAATCTGGGGACGTCATAGGTGGTATCAAAGCATGAACAATAGCAAAGCCTGACATTAGCTCATTATGCAACTCAAACTAATGAAAACCTTAAACTTAATAATCTTTAGGGTTAGATTAGTCATATGATAGAGACTAGACTTGACCTAGCCTCTAGGGTAGCACCTAGATGTCTGAGAACTAGGTCTAGACTGGTGCTTGTTGTATAGCAGGTCCTTAGGTATTGTTCTTTCCTTGTAGTGTAGCAGTATGGGACGTTGCAATATTTGGAAATGACATACATCATGGGAAGAGAAACCTTTGACATATGATGCATCTATGTATTTGGTTGCTACACCATTCTACACCCTATTCTCCCCCTCTTCACTAGCTTTCTTGGCATTGTACTCTCTACTATGTGTGGGACACTCATTTTCTAGATTTGGCTTTTGGTTCCAATCTGATTGAGACTCAATAGTTTTCTCTGGCGCTTGTTTTATCAGAGAAAAACTACATAATAATTTTTTATATCTGTAAGTATTATAAAATTTTGTCCCCACACATGTACGAGTAGGAGGTGGTCATGAAACCAAAGTGAAAGTGAATGACATCAATCTAAAAGATAGAGTAGTTCTAGATTAGATGTCTAGAGCCTTGTTGGAATATGTGATAGTTGGAATAGATGAAACAGGTTTTGAAGATATGATGTAAGTCTTATATAGATGATATAAGGTGTTTTATGATGATCAATGTTGTCTTTAAGGATTAAGGTTCAGTTTTGAGGATTTGAGACATGATTTGATAATGAAAGTATGTATGATTTTCTAAGATAAAATAAGATAAATTATCACAAGGATGTGAATGACCATGAGCCTTAAGCTCATTTACAAAGGAGAACCTCTAGTGTTGGGACCAGTTTTAGGGTTAACTCCAGAGAGGGTGAGACCCATTAGGAGAAGGTCAGATAACCTAAATGCCAAGATATCAGAATGATGAGAAATATGTGATATGATATGTCCTAAACTAGGCTACTACAGAGTGATTGAGTTGAGTCGATTTATGCATAATTCCTATAGTCTTGTTGAACCCTAGATGTCCTGGGAGGACCAAACTCTAGAGACAAAGAGAGGTTTTTTATATGTGCATATGTGAACATGAATATGAGTACCTACCATCTGGGTGAGGGAGAGAGTCCCAAGAACCTGTGTGTGTGTGGGGGGGTAACTATGTGAATTTCTATAAAGCCTCATGCTCGGGTTGGTGGTATCTTATAGGAATCTAGTATTTATGAAAGAGAGTTTTAGGTAAGCATGATTCATGGGTAGAGACCTATGAAGAGAACGTCATAGCATGTTTTTGGTTTGTTCTTATGTGGCTAGAGCTTGTAAGGATCACTAGTGCCAATGAGGTAATTCGAGAACCCTAGACTAAAAGAGGGAAGATAAAGTATTTGCATATGAGATACCCATAGAGTTGAGTTAGCTCAGAGAGACTAGGAATGGCACTACCCTCATGATATGGGTTAGGTGAACCTTAGTTGGACTAGATGAAGTTTTGATATATGTTTAACAAGCCACACACATAAGTTTGTTTAGAACAACCATGATATAATATATGTAATGATATGATCTAATCTGGATATGTGATATATATACATGATATGATGGAAACCTAGAGATGGTTTAATAGGTATCAATGCATAGATGGTCAACCATATACATGAATAATGATGATAATGTGATATTGTTGGTTAATCTTGTGATGAAATCACTAGTAAATGTTGCAATCTAATATGAATAATGAAATAAGTTCAAATGAATGATACATGTTATATGAGGTGTTAATTTTATTGCTTAATAAATATGAAAAATATTGTTAATTTTAGTGCTTAGTAAATGTTGCAATCTAATCTGGATATGTGATATATATACATGATATGATGGAAACCTAGAGATGGTTTAATAGGTATCAATGCATAGATGGTCAACCATATACATGAATAATGATGATAATGTGATATTTTTGGTTAATCTTGTGATGAAATCACTAGCAAATGTTGCAATCTAATATGAATAATGAAATAAGTTCAAATGAATGATACATGTTACATGAGGTGTTAATTTTAGTGCTTAATAAATATGAAAAATATTGTTTGATGGTAACACAACATAATGATTATGACACCTTGATATGATCTAGATGGATATAGTGGGTAAACTATAGTTAACTCCCTCCTAAAAGACATATGTTAATGTTGAACATGTTCTAACAATTAGCTCAATAAAATATTTATGACACCTTGATATAAGGGGTCCACTTTAGTTAACTCCTTGAGAACATAGTAATATGATATGGGAACCCTAATGCATGGGTAAAGATAAGGATGCAACCCTAACATATGAGATATGTCATGACATAACCATAATTTCTAAGCCACTTTTTCAATTTTATAAGGAGTGACTCACCTTAGATGTTTTTAAACCTCCTAATTGTAGTTTAGATATGATTATGGTGATTTGTTTTTGGATATGTTGCATAGGCATCCTACATATCGATGAAGACCTTTTTGTATTTCCTTGAACTAAGAGGATGGCTTAATTTCGAGGATGAAATTTTCTTTTAAGATGTATATGATGCGATGGAGTGGGTTTTTTTCTTAATTTTGAGGATGAAATTTCTTTTAAGGTGTGTAGGATGTGATGGAGTGAACTTTTGAGTTTCTTGGTTACTCAATTCATTGATTCAATCATGGGTTGGTAATTTAAATAATCAAATTTGAGTCCTTATGTATATGATATGACATGGTTAATCTTATTTGGGTTTACATATTATAATGACAAAATGATAGTCCTAAAGTGAGTTTTGATCATATGAAGGTACTTCAATTAGTTTGACAAAGATTGAAAGTTGTTGATGTTAAATATATGATTAATACCCCTTAAATATGTGAAATTTTTGATTAAGTGGTTGGTTGATCATGTTGGTATATATATACCCATAGAGCCATCCCAAGAGATTGCATGGAATTGGATATTAATTAATCAATTAATGTGATTATTTGGTTAATTAATGAATTCTAGAATATTCTAATTAATCCACAAGCATTTTAATTAACACAACGTTTCTGTTTACCGATGGGTTTAGGAAACCCTACTTCCCTTCGTATCCTATTTAAAGGAGGATTGACGACCTATATCTATATAAGATATCGAGAGATGCTTCTAGTTTACGCTCACATATGTAAACCTAGCCGTCGCCATCCTTAGGAGCGAAAGGAGAGCAACACGCTGCTAGCACGCCACTGCACAGACACGACTCCTTCTCTCCGGCTTAGGAAGCATGAAGTGGAGTTCCAGTCCATCTACATGGACGAAGTAGAGACACAGATGCTGAGACGCCTGCGTTTGGTGGACACGACGACCATCAGTGCACGTTACGAGCGGCGCACATCATCGCACAGGAGCGCCGTTGGATCTTGCTGTGACAGTGAACGGGAGAGAAGTTCCGTCCGTGTAGGTCAGTAGAGTTGCACCGTCGTGCAGTGGGACATCGCCAGACGTGCTCCGTGATAAGGTATATCCCGCAAACACTCCTTCCAAATACGTTATTGTCGACAAGATCCTATTTCGGGTTGCGTGGATTTTATTGCTTCCGCCGCGCATGTTTTCTCCACAAAACCCAAAGTGGTATCAGAGCGCGTCGATCTACGACGTATTTGGATTCGTTTCGATATGATCGAATCGATGTATACTATTTTTATATTGCATACGTGAATTAAACATGCTAATGTGCAAATCTAAACCTAATTCTACATACGCAGTAGGTTTCGGTTTTTGACATTTTGGACGGGGTCGACTATGGAAAATATTGATTTTCCTAAGTGCACGGAAGTAAAATTCCGTAGACCTTGCATCTGATCCCCGCACAGGGGCACTGCCCCTGTGTACCCCGCATAGTCTGTGTGGGAGTCAAAAATTATTTAATGGGGAATGTCCCGCATTAAAAGTACTGCAATTTTAATATGTATATATGTATATGTAGATATACCTATGATAGCATACACATCACCTTTAAAATATATTTTATGTGGTGAATGCATACACGGTTATGGCCTAGTATCCCCTTTTGTGAATGTTGGGAATGGATGTGGATGTCGATCTTGTGGATATGTTTGTTTGTGAATTCTATGGATGTATAATGGTTACATATGCATCCTTTGTATAAAGTATTCAGCTTGCATGCCGAGCATCATATCTTATTTCAAAGTGTAATTAATTCTTTTCCTTTATTGTACTAATATGATGTAATAGAGATAGGACTAGTTTTAGTTTTTGTAAACTTGATGTAAGGAGGCCACTTGAAGATCCAACTCCAAGGAGTGTCCATGGAGAAGCACCATAAAGATCTAATTCTAAGAAGCAACCTGAAGATCCAACTCCAAGGAGCGTCCATGGAGAAGAAACAAGAAGATCCAATTCCATGAAGCAACACACATGAAAAGCTTGATCGACTATGTGTGGGCACTCCTTCACGTGGTACACTGTCTATCTCGTGGAAGTGTGATGGTGGGTGTGTGGGTCTACCTCCGTAGGGTGCACACTCATCGTGTTGGCTTATGGGTTGGACTTAACTAGGGAACCTTGATAGGATCAAGTACCTATAGGCACACAGATGCATCATGGCAAGGAGTTGTGCATGATCATCTATCCAAGAGTTTCATATGATGCAATTGGCAAAAGTTGCCTACCTTAGTATTTGGTCTTTGACGCTGGCGTTAGCTGGGCATTGATCCAATTATTTTGGATCTTGGTTCACTAGAAGGTTGTGCGTTGCAATCTTCTGAGTTGATAGTGAGGGCTATCAATTTGAATAAAATAGTGGGGGTGTAATTAATTAAAGGCCTAATTAATCTTGTTTATCAAATCTTTACAAGTCAAAATGTTTTGGACTAAATGGAAATTTTTCTTTTGTAGCAATCAAATGGCAAACAACATTCACACATTCTCATTGCGATCGGTCCTTGAGAAAGACAAACTCACCGGAACCAACTTTCAAAACTGGTTTAGGACGTTGAGAATTGTTCTCACACATGAGCGTAAGCTCTATGTCCTTGAAACACCGGATCCAGCGGAGCCCGCCGTAAATGCACCCAAGGCTGAAAAGGATGCTTACAAGAAGCACCTTGATGATGTCGTGGATGTCAAGTGCCTGATGTTGTACTCAATGAACTATGAGTTGCAAGAGCAACATGAGAACATGAATGTCATGGAGATGGTAACACATCTCAAGAACATGTATCAACATCAAGCAAGATAGGAGAGATATGATGTCTCAAAGGCTTTTTTTCAAAAGCAAGATGAAAGAGGGAGACACAGTTGGCACCCATATACTCACCTTGATTGGGTACGTGGAAAGCCTATCCAAGCTGGGATTTCCCCTAGGTCAAGATTTGGCCACTGATGTGATTCTACAATCGTTGCCTGAATCATATAGTCATTTTGTCATGAACTACAACATGAACAATTTTGACAAGCCGTTGTCAGAATTGTTGGGCATGTTGAGGACAGCTGAAGCACATATGAAGAAAGACAAGCCCAAGTCTGTGATGATGATCAACAAGACAAAGGCAAAGTCAAAAGGCAAAGGCAAGGCTAAGAAAGGTTCTAAAGCTGGGCTGAAGCCAAAGTCATCCGCGCTCAAAGCTAAAGGTGGGATCTCCAAAGAAGGCAGTTGTCACCATTGTCACCAGCTAGGACATTGGAAAAGAAACCGTCCTCTCTACCTGGAGGAAATGAGGAAGAAGAAGTAGGGGATAGAGATCTCCACTTAAGGTATATACGTTACTGAGATAAACTTAAATACTTCTTCATCATAGGTACTGGATACTGGATGTGGATCTCACATATGTTCTAATATGCAGGATCTGATAAGAAGTAAGCCTTTACGAAAGGGCCAAGTTGAGCTGCGGGTTGCTAATGGAGCAAGAGTTGCTGCCACCGCAGTTGGAGTTATTAGTTTATCTTTGCCTACGGGCCTTGTAATAGAATTAGAGAATTGCTATTATGTATCTTCCATTAATAGAAATATTATTTCTATATCTTGTATGGACAAGAGTGAATTTGAATTTCACATTAAGAATGGAATTATTTCTATATCTAAAGATGAGATCTTTTATGGAAATGCCCCTATGTCTTATGGTATCTACTTGTTAGAACTTGAGACTAGCATATATAACGTAAATACTAAAAGGTTAAAACTTGACAACTCAAACAAAACATTCTTATGGCAGTGTCGTCTTAGGAACATAAACGAGAAGCGCATATCTAGACTCCATAAGGATGGTTATCTAGACTCTTTTGATTTTGAATCATTAGAGACCTGTGAGGCATGTTTATTAGGGAAGATGACGAAAACTCCTTTCACTGGACACAGTGAGGGAGCCAGTGATCTGCTAGGGCTCATACATACTGATATATGTCGACCTTTTAGATCAAATGCTAGAGGAGGCTATCAATACTTCATTACCTTCACTGATGACCTCAGTAGGTATGGCTATGCATATCTTATGAAACACAAGTCAGAAACTCTTGAAATGTTCAAGACTTTCATGAATGAAATAGAGAAGCAACTTGGTAAGAGTATTAAAGCACTTCGTTCAGATTGAGGTGGTGAATACTTAAGCTAAGAGTTTGAGGACCTTCTGAGAGACAGTGGTATTGTATCACAATGAACTCCACCTGGTACACCACAACATAATGGTGTGTCAGAAAGAAGGAATCATACATTATTAGACATGGTACGATCAATGATGAGTTCAGCCAAACTTCCAATATCATTCTGGGGATATGCTCTTGAAACTGCAGCGTTTACTCTTAACCGTGTACCTTCCAAATCGGTTCAAAAGACACCATATGAGATATGGAATGGGAATCGTCCCAATTTGTCTATGTTAAAGATTTGGGGATGTAAAGCTTATGTTAGGAAACAATTTCCTAAAAAGATTGGACCCAAATCAGAAAAATGCTATTTTGTTGGATACCCCAAGGAAACTCGGGGATACTACTTCTACACACCAACTGACAACAAAGTGTTTGTTGCTAGGACTGCTGTATTTCTTGAAAAGGAATTTATTTCCAAAGGAATTAGTGGGAGGAATGTAGATCTCAAAGAAGTTCGAGACCAACAAGAAAGCAGAGCACCTGAGGAGGTACATAAGGAACATGAAGACTCACAAGTTGTTGTGGAATTTCAAGTTCCAAATGTAACACATGAACCTCGTAGGTCTAGTAGGACATGACTTGATCCTGAGAGATTTGGATTTCTCATGACTCAAGATAGTGATGAATTGGGCATAGCAGATGAGCCAAATTCCTATCTAGAAGCTACTAAGGGACCATAATATGAGAAATGGCTCAAAGCCAAGAGATCTGAGATGGAATCCATGTACACCAACAAGGTATGGACCTTGATGGATCCACCCGAAGGGGTAAGACCCATAGGGTGCAAGTTGGTCTTTAAGAAGAAGACTGACATGGATGGAAATGTTCAAACATATAAAGGTAGATTGGTTGCAAAAGGATTCTGTCAAATTCAAGGTGTTGATTATGACGAGACCTTCTCACCAGTTGCCATGGTTAAATCCATCAGGATCATGCTTGCCATTACATCTTATCATGACTATGAGATTTGGCAGATGGATGTTAAAACAACGTTCCTTGATGGGAATTTACTCGAGGATGTGTACATGACACAACCTGAGGGTTTTATCGATTCAAAGGAAGCCATTAAATTCTATAAGCTACAAAGGTCAATCTATGGATTGAAGCAAGCATCTCAGAGCTGGAATCTACATTTTGATGAAGTAGTCAAAAAGTTTGGCTTTAGTCAAAATGAAGATGAACCTTGTGTTTACAAAAGGGTTAGTGGGAGCACAGTCGTATTTCTCATATTGTATGTGGATGACATACTATTGATGGGAAATGACATCCCTACTCTTCAGATAGTAAAAGGTTGGCTAGGGAAGACTTTCTCTATGAAGGATTTAGGCGAAGCATCCTATATACTAGGGATAAAGATCTATAGAGATAGATCTAGAAGGCTTCTAGGCCTAAGCCAAAACACATACATTGACAAGGTGCTAAAGAGGTTTAGCATGGAGGGTTCTAAGAGAGGTAACTTGCCCATGTCCCATGGGGTTACAATCTCTAAAGCTCAGTGTCCTAGTTCATGTGATGAACGGGCACGCATGAGTAAGATTCCATATGCATCAGCAATTGGATCTATCATGTACGCAATGTTATGTAATCGTCCTGATGTATTGTATGCTTTGAGCATGACGAGCCGATATCAGTCAGATCCAGGTGAATGTTACTGCACAATTGTAATGAACATCCTAAAGTACTTGAGAAGGACTAAGGATCAATTCTTGGTATACGGTGGTGAGGAAGAGCTCGTGGTAAAGGGCTACACCGATGCTAGCTTCCAAACTGACAAAGATGACTACAAATCGCAATCTGGATTTGTGTTTTGCCTGAACAATGGGGCTGTGAGATGGAAGAGTTCCAAGCAAGAGACGGTTGCAGATTCTACAACAGAGGCCAAATATATTGCCGCATCTAATGCTGCAAAGGAAGTTGTGTGGATCAAGAAGTTAATTTTTGAACTTGGAGTGGTTCCAAACGGTGGCGATGCAATTGAGTTGTTTTGCGACAACAATGGAGCAATTGCATAGGCTAAAGAACCAAGATTGCACCAACGTTCCAAACATATTCTACGGTGGTTCCATCTCATACGAGAGATCATACAACGAGGAGATGTGAAGATTTGTAGAGTACCTACAGAAAGCAATGTGGCTGGCCCGCTCACAAAAGCACTTTCACAGCAGAAACATGACAGACATGTTCAATCACTTGGATTAGGATTCATGAGTTATTGGGTATAAGTGCAAGTGGGAATCTATTGGTATGTATGCCCATAGAGACTATCATTCGATGATTGTAATGGGATACTATGTAAACAATTTGTAATACTACATTGATCACATCAATAAAGGAACGTTTCCAATCTATATGTTTGTGTTTTATATTGTGAGATGACCATAAAACTTATAGATGTCTATAGAATAATATACTCAATGACAAATGTCTTCGGGTTGATGACATGAACAGTGAGATCATATGTATGCTAAGAGTATGTATTCTTGTTTTGTCCCTAATCGGTTGTTATTGTGGAAATATCCATAGACATAAATAACACATAAGATTAGAATGTTTGTTGGTTGATGGAAGAATCTCATTATCTGTGATATGGAGATATCAAACCAAATACATAGATACTTGTTAGAGAATAGTGTATCAGATAGACCCACCTTGAGAGTGACACATGGATACCATGATTGGTAGTTAGAGTCACATCTCATAATGATGGTGGTGATTGTGGTTCTTAGACCTGAAGTCACTACACTTATCACATGTCATTCGGTGTACTTTGACATCATCCACCGTGGTCCTGAATAAGGATTGCCATAAATATGGTGCTTGGGTGCACTGTGACACATGGGGATGACTGTGAGTGATGTAGATGGAATTTGTCCTTCCTACGAGAGTTTGATATGCTGACCACTTGATAAGCGAGACTGAGAAATGCATGGCCATGCTGATGCAAGTCAATATGTGATATTGAGCTTACATATATCTCAGACAGACTGCTCTAGTTCAAGGAACATGGGTTTAATGTTGAAAAGGATAACCATTCCATGACTCGATTTCAATCCGGATATCAGCGACAAAAGAACTATACAATCACTGTAACACCAGTCATGAATGATAGGTCAAGGTGTTCTCCAACTTCTCCAATTACTTGGGTGGCAATGAAGTCTTTCTAGATACCAATCATTGCTTGTGAAATCATAATATGATTATGGATATCACTGCCAATGTAATTTGGAGCCTACCGAGTCACACACATAGGATGTGTTGGAATAGGAGTATAATTGTGGATTTGATTGGAATTTCTCTGAATCACATTGATTACTAAAATGTTTATGTAATGGATTAGAATAATATTGGAGTGACTGGCTCTAAGTGCAAGTGGGAGTCTGTTGGTATATATATGCCCATAGAGCCATCCCAAGTGATTGCATGGAGTCGGATATTAATTAATCAATTAATGCGATTATTTGGTTAATTAATGAATTCCATAATATTCTAATTAATCCACGAGCATTTTAATTAATGCAACATTTTCTATTTACCGATGGGTTTAGGAAACCCTACTTCCCTTCGTATCCTATTTAAAGGAGGATTTACGGCTGATATCTATATAAGATATCGAGAGATGCTTCTAGTTTAGGCTCACTTACGTAAACCTAGCCATCACCGTCCTTAGGAGCGAAAGGAGAGAAACGCGCTGCTAGCACACCGCCGCACAGACATGACTCCTTCCCGCCGGCTTAGGAAGTGTGACGTTGAGTTCTAGTCCATCTGTGGGGACGAAGTAGAGACGCATTCGCTAAGATGCCTGCATTCAGTGGACACGATGACCATCCGTGCGTGTTACGAGTGGCACACATCATCGCACAGGAGCGCCGCCGGATCTTCCTATGACAGCGAATGGGAGACAAGTTATGTCCGTGTAGGTCAGCAGCGTTGCATTGTCGTGCAGCGAGACATCGCCAGACTTGCTCCATGATAAGGTATATCCCGCAAACACTCCTTCCAAATACGTTGTTGTCGACGAGATCCTAGTTCGAGTTGCGTGGATTTTATTGCTTCCGCTGCACATGTTTTCTCCACAAAACCCAACAGATCAAGTAAGTGATTTTTTGCACCAAAGTTAGATGGGATGTAGCTTGGATGATAGTATAGCTATGGTTTGAATTCCATGAAGTTTTGAGGTTCCTAAAAGGAGTTATATAGGTTTTAAAATTTGTGATATAATGTGCCTTTTGATGCCTTATGGACCTAAGTATTTAATGGAGCCTATGTTTTTGATACTAGCTAGCATCATGTAGTTCAGGTAAGTGATGTGCCACGAATCAGGTTGTCACTACCCTTGGATGCGGTAAATCGGATGACATCATGTCATCTCCAATTTTGCAGTTGGAGCAAGATCATGGAGTTGGTTGGATTCCAGGATCCCATGCCTAGTTGAAAGGTTTGTGGAAACACTTATTGAGCGGTTGCTTTCTCCTCATCATGAGGAGTCCCCTGACCCTTTAGTTGTGATGGTTATTCATCAGGGGAGGGAGAATGAGTTCCCACCTTGTACCCAATATCCTTTGATTCTCACAAATGAAGGGTGGGGAGCACCGTGGGAGGAAGAAGGGATTACAGAGATTCCTGGAATGGTGACACTTACAAACCAGAGGAAATGAGAAGAGTTTGGCTGCCAATCGCACGCCATAGGGACTGGAGAAGTAGATCCCCAAACTCCTCCAACGTAGTAGTTTTTGAAGGCGGTAAGGCCATCGTCTTGGAGCTCAGGCTGCACAGATGTAGAAACCTATGGGGAGAAGGCTTTGGCCGCTGACCACATGCCAGAGAGAGGCCAATGGAGGCGCTAAGAATAGACACACAACAACGTCGAGTGGAGGACATACCTAGGTTGCACAGGAGTTCCTTGGAGCCCTGGCTCAGCGAGCGATGCATCTTGAGGAGCCACAATTGGGAAGAAAGGTGCATCGAAGCTTTTGATGTCATTAGAAGCTATTGAAGAGGAATAATCAAGAGAGATGTGAACATAAGTCATGCTTGAGAGGAGTCCCCCCTTCTTCCTCCATCGTAGGATAGCAGTTGGCGAAGGATTTCTCCATGAAGGATCTTCAGTGTAGAGAAGAGATCTTGCAAGGTCTAGAAGGTTTGAACTGGGTCGTCAGAGCCTATGGTAGCCTAAGAAGCTGACACAGAGCACCTTAGTTCATTCGGCTGCCTGTCGACTTCTGATCTAGAGGCGACACTCTCCTGCCCTATGGGGAGTGATGATCCGCGAGAACGCAAAGGGGAAAGAAATCATGAA
The DNA here is from genome assembly GCA_963693085.1 of Alisma plantago-aquatica. NCBI lineage: Eukaryota > Viridiplantae > Streptophyta > Magnoliopsida > Alismatales > Alismataceae > Alisma > Alisma plantago-aquatica. The sequence continues at coordinate 296,661,961 of OY856409.1, read as the reverse complement.
CCAGCCAAAAAAGAACATGAACCAGATTGAGTCAGAAGGAACCACCGACCCTATCCAAAGAAGAGAAGTACCCCTTAGTAGACATATGGTAGTCTTGGATAGGCCGAAAAAGGTAAATATACCCAGAAATGATTAGATCTTTTTTAATTCATAGTAACTATCCCCGATATCTAAAAATTATAAACAAGCTACCAAAATTCTTAGAAAAATATGTAGAACAACATGAAAGCATAATATCAGGATAGTGATGATCTAAGAATAGTGATATCATGTAAGTTGTGAAATTCTTGTTTTATGGATAATAAATATCAAATGATGGCCTAAAATTATGATAATACGTTAGTAAATCCATATTCATGTTTATAATGCATTCAAGGTCAGTTATTATGATCTTGATGCATGAAATCATGTAATTTGCTACATATGGATAATTACGACTAATAACCCTAATTAATGTGCAATAATTGCTAAGATGCTCAAGAAACCCTAAAAATTGCAGAGTAAGCTTATATCAGTAACTAATAGCAATAGTTCTTGGATTTGGAACATGCTATTGAAACATAGGGTCAAGTTGTTGTCCTATGTTTTCTTCAATATTGGTAGTGGTAATAATTTTCTTTTGTGGTTGGACCCTTAGTGTAGGGGTAAGCCTTTGATTGATATGGTGGACTCTCAGTTTGTTGCGAGACTGGGTTGTGGTCTGTACTACAAGCTTAAATGTTATATTGTGGATTACAAATGGAGTTTCCCTAAGCTTAGAGGGGTTGATGGTATGCTTAATTACATCAGTCCTCTACCTGCTATTTGCTCGGATTCCCAGGATACTATTGATTTGATTGAATCTGTTACAACCTCTCTTCGTAATTTCTGGAACCTATCTAGAGTTAAGTATACAAAGGTGTACTGGAGGAAATGGATTTGGGCTGCTATTTTCCCAAGAAAAATATCTTTATTTCTATGGAAGTTCTTTCTGGATAGGCTGGTAACCATGGAGGTTCTGAAGATCTTTGGTTTCTCCCTGGCTTCTTGTTGTATCCTGTGTATGAATGGTGAAGATGGTGTTGATCATCTTTTCTTCTGTTGCACATTTTCTACACCTATTAGGGACTTGTGTGCTGAGAAGTTCAAGGTTGAATGGCCAAAGAGTAGGCGTATGATGATACAACTGAATGGTAAAGCCAAATCAGTTGCAAGTTTTGCACTGTATAGCATATGGCAGGAAAGAAATAGGAGGATCTTCCATAGTAATACAAAGGAGATCTATGATATTTGGGATACTATTCTCCATGATTCAGAGTGCATGTATAGATAGTTGTTCTTCTTTGTAAAGCTCTCAGATGTACAATTTTGTTTTTATTTCCTATTTTGTACATTTTATATAGCATAAATAAAGAGGGGCAAGCTGGTTACACCAAAAAAAAGCTTATAGCAGTAACTAGAAGCTAATATGTAAGTTTGATATTAGTTAGATACACAAAATTCATTATAATATGGTGATGACTCATAAGACATGGTTTGAAACCCTAATTTAGATTAATGCATGTAACCTATGATTAATATGTTCACATAATAATGTGAAATGCAATTATTAATAACTGAACTATAATATAGAATATGGCACAAGTAAGATAACTTCAAGGCAAGAATGGAAGTAAAAATGGGAGTATCCTAATGAGATAAGAAAAACCCTAAAAAGGTGATAACTAGGGTTAATATAAGAATCTAATGATAGTACATGATCTTGTCTTAATCAGGGTTTGACCAAGAGTGAGAGTTGACAAGGGAATTATTGACATCAGGAATGTGATATGTGATGATTAGGTTTGTTCTTGATCAAGGTACGCCATTACCTCTTACTTGGCTTATTATGCAATATGCTTGTGTTATATGTGTAGTAAAATACTTGTAATATGATTTTGGATGAAATGATTGTTATTGCATGATATGTTGCTTTATTTTCCATACTTATTCCTATGAGCACATGAAATAGAAAATATATGTTCCATTATATCCAAGAACTTCAACTCTTTGGTAGTAAAGTGTTGGACAATAAGTACTTCAACTCTTTGGCAGTAAGGTACTTGAAAGTGATCCAACTCATTGGAAGTAGATCACATTGTGAAATGATCCAACTCTTTGGTAGTAGATCATACAAGCCTTAATGCATTCAACTCTCAGGTAGTAAATGCATGGATGATATAATAGAAAATGTGCATAAAACATGTGTTCTCTTTTGTTAATGAATATCTTTGTGCAGGTTTATGCTATTTCTTACATTTCTTTATAACTGCCAAGTTCTACTTTATCTTATTGCCAAGATTAGTAATAAGAGGTATATAAGAAGACATGTAGGTGTACTCAGTACAATATTCTTGAATATTGTGCTGATGTGTACCAATGTTATCTTTTGTTTGGGTTGTGGACATGTGATCTTGAAGAACAAGGATAGTTGATAGTTGTATGGCAAGCTGATGTACAGGTGGACCTGTTGTCTTAAGATCCTATAGTTTAGTGGTAGTACATGTATATGTATAAGTTTGCTATTCAATGTGTAATATCAATTGTTTTACAATTCATTATGTAATTATATGTTGAATGGTGAACATGTGTTGTATGGTTTTATTAATGTTCATGTGGATGTGCTAATGTTGTTTCATTTTGACTTACTATGATTTTCTCTTTCTTAGCCTAGTGTATGATGTTTAAATTGGAATTCTCACTGAGGTGAGGTTTCAATTTGGACATCACGCATCAGATTAAGTTTTAGAAAATATGGGGACGTCACATATTATTAGTAGATTTTCCCTATAAATCATAGTATAATTATTCTCTATTCATTAGAATATGTAGTATTCATTGAATGGTGGATGACTTGTGCTATCTAAATTAGCTCATGCCTTGCCTAAGAATTTTGTCATTCTTGGTGTTAGGATGATGTGCAATTTACAAATAACCCTTATTAGGTGAGAATTGTTGCACTTAATGATGAGCAAGAATACTAATGAATGAAGACAACAATTATAAGAATGACTATAATGATTCTTAACAACATGGAATGAATGTATACTTATTTTTTTTATAACATCACGATGAATATACCTGACCTCAATGCATGTTCATGTTTAATGACTCATGATAAATGATTGATTAATTTGTGTGTTAACAGTGATATGAATTATAATATGAATGTAAGATAGACGATGGAGATTATGTGATGACTATATGGAATTAAATATATTGTGTGGTCTAAGGATATATGCATTAACATTTGAGTTGTATATGGGTTCATAACCCATATGCGTGGATACAAAACCCAACTTTGAGGATTAGGGGAAGCCCCACAAATATGAGAGTGAGACTCAAAACTATGTCGTATTTAGAGGGAGTGATCCAACCTGAATTGCACACACCTCTCCTTTATGAGAGTAATATGTTGGACCCTTGTCATATTCCTTGAGTAGATGGGCCCTTGTGCTATTATTCTGAGAGACATAAATGTATTTTAAATATTCTTATAAGATAAGATGTTAATAAAAGACTAGCACAACTTGTTGGCTATGTGTTTCTTCCTTTTCTACTTATATTTTAACTTGGTTTAGATTTTCTACAATGTTTATGCAATTCCTCAATCATCCAAATACTAACAATAAACCTCCCTTGGCTATGCTTGTTTATAGCTGGAAAGTACCCACTCATCGAGGCAACAAAAACTCAAAAAACATGTTTCCACTATCTTTAAGATATCTGAGTCAATGCAATAGATGCATGTTGTTAGGTGTGAAACATTGGTGGAATATGTAGTAATGTTATTCTAGTTTTTTACGTCACTATAAACGCATTCCTGATCATTGAAGACATCAAATCATCTTTTTTCTGTCTATTTCCTTGGCATTGTTATGCTTTCCATGACTAGTAGTCATGTTATAACAAAACGAGAGAGATATTATAACTTAGTGTACTTACAGAGTCCAATATTGATGTTGTAATATTATAATCATGCCTTATTGTGATACACTATTATATGAGTATTATACTGTTCTATGGGATGATAACTATGCACATGATAAATTAGTGAGCTTGTGATCAGCCTTATATCATGTCACGGTTATTGTGGTTTATGTTATGTCTAGACTATTTGACATGTCAAGTTTTGTGCTTATGTTTCCACTAAGTTTTGATGATCTCATCAAGTTTTTGTAGGCCTTTATGAATTTTATTGGTGCATTTTTAGTTAGTTGCCTCTTTATCCTCACATTCTATGTAAAATAGGTTGATCCATGAGGATCTACATACAATCATAATCATCATCGTCATCATCATCATAATCTTCTCCTCTTCTTTTTCTTATTTTTCTTTTTGATGTTGTTCACTCTCTACCATTAACTTCATGATTGTTTTTGTTCTTGTAATTTATAGGCATGTGCTTTTTGTCTTATGATTCGCAATATTTTATGATTCATTGTAATTATTATTAGGCTCTTCTAAGAGAATATGAATTACTACATCTAGCAAGCTAATTAGTATATTTATCTCATTATCCTATGATTGTTTATCTACCTCAAGAATCAAATTAATTTATGTATGTTTTACTCGTGTTTAATTGTGGAGAATTATTTCATGTTCAAAATTTTGGTTTTTTGCAATTTATTTTAATACAATATTTATTTTAAATCATATTTTCATGTCTAAATAAATATAGTAGTATAAAATGTCATACTTTGTACATGTGTTTCATTAGTTTATTTTTGTTTTATCAATTGGGTGATTTTCAATACTTAGAATAGTTTGATAACGGGAAGATCATAGCAATTTAGGATGGAAATTTTGACTTCTATATTACATTAGCTCTTGATATCCAAGTATCTATTGTGAAATGTTTTCCTTGATTTTCTCCACATATATTTTAGTTAAGGTTCTACATGGACATACTGAAATAGATATTAACTCAGATTGCAAGTTCCAACCATAATGTTTTATATAAAGTTTGAATCCCTTATATATTTTAATTGAAATTGATATTAGCATGGCTAGGAGTCAAAAATATATTAAGGGAAATCCATATTTTAACAATAGTTGGTTTTATTATGTGAAATTGTAAAAATAGTGACATGGACACCATATTTACAAGATGTAATGATTTTCCTTCTTTCTCAAGCATTCAACTTGAAGGCCATTCCCCTCAGCCTCCAAAAAAACCCTATTAAACCATTGAATCACACAAGTGGCAACTAAATCCAAGTATTGAATGTGACACATACATCCTTTTTATTTTGCGACCCTTCAATGCATGTCCTACTTATTTGTAATAATAAATGTGCTCCAAATCTATTTACTAACCTAGTTCTATGTTAGTAGTACTACTTGGGAGAATCTTACTGAGTACCCAAAACCCAACAAATAATACTACGAATAAAAAGTATGATATGTACATAGTATATTCCAGAATGACACAAGAACATTGTATACAAAAATAATGACCAATAAAGCAAACTAATGATGTTACTTTGTGATACTAGATGCATGGGCAGATAACAAAACAATATGTTAGTTAGTTTGTATTGATACATGCATTGGAAACAAAAGTCATAATATATTCTTTCTTCTTCTTCTTCTTCGAGAGGCACACTCAATCTGGGCGTGCTCTGACCTAGCGGCGGCGGCGTGCGTGCTCTGAGGTGGGCGCCCCTTCGACGGCGGCGCCGCCAAGCTCAATCTCGGTTAGGCACTCCGCCTACCGAGATCCACCCTCTTGGTTTTCTGAGTTGAGATCGGGAGCAGCATGCTACCCTCTCCGTTTACGAGACGGGTCACTCGGCAGAGCGTGCAGGCCATGAAGGCGCGGCAGGCCGTCCATGAAAGGCGGGAGGGATTTGCTGCGCTCACCATACCATCGGATACCGTCATCCAGGACATAAGGAATGTCCTCCGCTCGCCAAGCCCGGTGATCGGCCAGAAGGAGTCAGAGGTCAGCGAAGACGGGGATGTAGCGGTGGTCCAGGGAGAAGAAAGACCGGCGACGAGAGCGGCATCACCCGGACAGACGGACTCGCGTATCCACGCCGAGTCAGGGAATGCTTTGATCGAAGACGAGGCTATCGCAAGGGAAGAAGGGATGATGGTCCCGCTGGTGGAAAACCCTAACCAGCATCTTGCCCAAAGACCTCGACCGGACGATGAAGGCGAACAGCGACCAAGAGATACCCATAACAGAGATGCGGTGCAGGCGCTAAACCCTAGGCCGACTGCTATGGCTCGCGATCCTAGAAGATCATCTCCAGCCAAATGGGAGATCGGAGTGCCAAAGGACACATGTTATAGGTGTTTGGGGAAAGGACATTGGCAGTCCCAATGCCAGAACATCATTGTTTGTTACAAATGTAGAAAACTGGGCCATGTTGCTAGAAGATGCTCCTACGTTCCTCGTCCTCAACCTCCCAACATTTTTTCCATGGAAGATTTCCCGGCGATGAGGTCTGGTTCTCTGGCTCGAGGCGGGCCTCAACATGTTCCCAAAAGGGTCGCTGTTAACCTAGGACCCGATACTGATGAGAGAAAGAATAGAGCTATGGCTCTTGGTCGAGCAGTGGAGATAGCTTGGAAGACCCCTACATCCTGGGAAGATCTTTGCCCTGTGTTGCAGAAAATGTGGCCACACGCGACGGACATTTATCGTCATGCTCGTAGTAAAGAAGTTGCCTTTTTTGAATCTAAGGAGGTAGCGATGGATGCTTGCAAGAACGGTGATTTTCAGTTTCGTAACAACAAAGTTACCCTCAAATCCTTGGAAGACGGAGAGCATTGTTCCAAGAAGGAAGCCTTCTGGTTTTGGATTGCAAATCTTCCTATTGTATGCCGAGATGATGAGGCTATCGACAGTATTGTTAACATCTTTGGTAGATTGGTCCTTGTTTCGGACTGGATGAGAAACCATGACGACATATCCGGTATCTTGGTCCTTGTTGAAGCTTTTAGCGAGGACGTGCCTCAATATGTGGCCCTTACTTATGGAGATCGACGTTCGGACGTGATGTTGCAGATGGTGGCACGAGGGAGTCCTAGATCATCCCTCTTCTCGCGTATTGAGATCGGGGAGGAGCTCGGCATTCCATTGGAAGCGCTTTCTATCCATAGAACTGCTTATGTCAATGCAGCAATACAGCCGGAGATTCCTGTGGAAACAGCAGTGATTACAGAGCCTGAGAAGAAGGATGAGCAGCCTTTGCATGCCGTTGAAGATGAACCAGTAAGAGATGATGATAGCCAGCAGCAGCGTGCGACACATCACAGTAGAATTGTGTTCGATGGTGAAGGAAATAGAGTCCGTCTACAACTGAGCAGGGTGAAAGACTTCATTCACTTAGGAGATGGGTGTTCTAGAACAGCTCATAATGGTAGCAGGCGTCGTCCAAGACTTCCTTGTGAAGAGGGTCCTTCATCTCAGTTTGATAGCAGGATACACAGGTTACATGGTCAGCGACCGCATGGACACAGAAGAAGATTATCTGAAGGCGAGACTCCTTTCTCGGATGATGACTGGATCGATAGAGAAAGAGGAGATTGCTAATTTGGCTGCTAGCAGTAGTGTGATCTTTGATCCAAATCATATGGACTCAAAAATCTTATTCTGGAACATCAGAGGAGCGGCGAATAACAAAACTAGAAAAGTCCTAGGCAGGCTTTGTAGAAGACACTCCCCGAAGATTGTTTGCATTGCTGAACCTTTCCTCCATGCTCTTGTTGCAGAGGAGCTGCTTGATATTGTTAGGCTTGACTGGACGACCAGCAATGAGATGGAAGGCGGGAAGCTATGGATTTACGTTGACAAGGAGCTAAGCCCCACTGTGGTTCGCATGCATAGGCAACACATTACGTTAAAGCTTAATGTGGAGAATACTTCTGGTTTCTTTGTTACTATGGTTTACGCTAGCTGCAATCACGTGACTAGAAGAAATCTCTGGGAGGATATCGGCGATCTTTCTATGGCGATGGGGGATGCAGGCTGGATGATTACGGGTGATTTTAATATCATTAGAGACAACGCGGAGAAGAGAGGGGGCCTAGACAGAGGTTTCCAAGAGATTATGGAGTTCAACTCTTTCATTCATGATGTGAATATAAGGGAGGTCCCTTTTGAAGGTAGCAAGTTCACCTGGGTTGACAAGTAGTATGGTACCCCTACCATCTGGGAGAGACTGGACAGAACTTTTCTTAATGACGCATGGTGCACAAAGATTCCTAATGCAATGTCTTCACACCTTACCCGGTATAGGGTTTCTGACCACTGCCCTATTCTTTACCAGCCTGGGATCACGAGGAACTTCAGGAGCAGAAGAACTTTTTCTTTTATGCAGATGTGGTTAAGCCATGAGAGTTTTCGTAACCTTATAAATGAGACTTGGGATATGGTTTCGTGGGGGAACCCGTCCGAGTCTTTCTTCTTCAAGCTTAAGATGGTCAGAGAAGCTCTTAAGACGTGGAACAAGCAAACCTTTGGTGACATTGAGCAGAGGAAAAAAGATCTGGAAGACATTGTTTACACTACTCAGATTGCTTATGATGACAATCCATCGTTTGAAAATGAAACAAATCTCAGAAAAGCAGAGTATGAGCTTCAGGAGGTCCTGGATACCGAAGAATGCATATGGAGAGAGAAATCCCGTATAAGCTGGCTTAATGATGGCGAAAGGAACACTAGATTCTATCATGCTATCATCAAGGCTAAGAGGAAGCATAACAGTGTCCGTAGTTTGCTGCTGGATGATGGTTCGGTTTTGGATGATCTGCGTGAAATTGCAAAGTACGCAGCTGAGCGCTACAGTAATTTTTATAAAGACTGTTCCACGTATGATGAAGATACCCTTGATGAGATGTTGCAGTCTATTCCTGAGATGGTTTCTATGGATGATAACAGCTCCCTCACCGCCATTCCTATGGAGGATGAGGTCCGAGCTGCTCTGCTGCAGATGGATACGCACACCACCCCGGGTCCTGACGGTTTTACTGTTCCCTTCTACACTGCTATGTGGGATACCATTAAGAAGGACTTCATGAAGTTGACTGAGATGTTCTTTAAAGGCCTTGTTTGTCACCGGAGCCTCTTTAGCTACAGAATCCTTCTTGTTCCAAAGATAGAGAATCCTAAAAAGATTGAGAAAGACTTCCGTCCTATATCCATTGAAAATGTTTCCTTGAGAATTCTTGCTAGAGTTGTTAGTAACAGAATGGCCCAGTTGATGCCTTCCATTATTTCTGAGGAGCAGGCGGCTTTCATTCAAGGCAGGGAGATCACTCACCACATCAGGATGACTAAAGAGTTAACACATGATATCCATAAGGGCGGAGAGCAGCCAAACGTGATGATCAAGTCAGATATGTCGAAGGCTTTTGACAGGGTAGAATGGCCTATTCTCAAGAAGATTATGATGAAATTTGGGTTCTCGGATGATTTCTGCATGCTTTTCCTTAGCTTCTTCTCCAACGCGTGGGCTACGGTCTCCATCGGGGGTGAGTATGATGGTTTCTTTCCTATGCTCAGGGGCCTCAAACAAGGGAATGCGATCTCCCCCTTTCTGTTTATCATCTATGAAGAGCTTCTCAGTAGATACATCCATCACATTGACCATGTTCACAAGTTGGATAGATTCTGTACTCGAGGCACCGGCGCTGCTCCTCTCTTCCTTCTTTATGTGAATGATGTTGTGTTGTTCCTGAATGCGCATCCTGACACTTTGCAACGTGTACAGCAGACTATGAAGGCTTATGAAGCTGCATCTGCACAAAAGATCAATCGTGCAAAGTTCATTTGCACGGTGGGCAGCAAGAGTGACGCAATCATCTCCAACATTGTGCACACTCTTGAGATTGACACTACTGCGGATTCGTTTCTTTATCTGGGAGTTAACATCAGAATGGGAAGATATGCTCTAAATGACTTTGAGGGCCTGTTTCAGAAGATTAAACAGAAGATGGCATCCTGGAAATCTAGGCTCCTTTCCTTTGCTGGTCGGAGGCTGCTCATTGCTCATGTCCTCTCGACGACGACTGTCCATACTGCTGCTGCCATTGGTATCCCTTGTGGAGTTTCTGATCGCATTGACGCTATCCTTGCTCAGTTTCTTTGGGCAGATAGAGAAAACCATAATCGTAAGGCGTGGATCGGCTGGAACAAAGTTGCTAAGCCTGTGGAGTATGGTGGTTTGGGCCTGCACAATATGAGATTAGTTGATAAGGCTTTCATGGCTAAAGCTTGTTGGGAGATTTTAGCAAAGGACACGATTTGGGCAAGATTCTGTAGAGAGAAATATGCGAGCAGGGCGCATAGTAGATCTGAGTTGTATCCGCAAAATGTTAGATACAGTATTTCGGCCTCTCCTTACTGGAAACATATGTGGAATTTGTTTCCTCTGATTCTCCCTCATTGCAGGTGGCGAGTTGGGAAGGGACATATCCATTTCTGGGACTCTTTATGGTGTGATGAGAGGCTCTTTGATCATGCTTTGCATACGAGTGATCGTAACCACCATTTCCTCGTTTGTGACTTCTGGATCCATAATGAAGGCTGGGACTGGTTGACCTTGAGGCAGCTTCTTGATGAGGACGGCATAAATCTGATAATGAAGGCAGACCAACAGATAAATGAAGATGATGATATGCTTGTTTGGTGTCCGGAGGTGACGGGTCAGTTTTCTATAAAATATGTGAAGAAGATTTTGACTATGGACCACAGTGATGCTCCTTCCGCTGCTCAGAAGATTTGGTACCTCGACGCGCCTAAGGCCTGCACGCTCATTTGGAAGCTCTTTCATAGAGCCCTTCCAACCGATGACAACATTATTAGATGCCATATTGCTATGTCTTCTAGATGTGAATGCTGTGATGATCCCGTTATGGAAGATATGGATCACCTTTGCTTTCATGGAAACCTTGCTGCTACTTTCTGGAACAAGTTCTCTCTCCTTACTGCTAAAGCCCGTCCTTCTAACTTTTCCGAGCTGTTGTCTCTCTGCGCTCGAGGGAGATCGTCCATTGTCATGGAGTGGATTGCAGATTGCCTTGCTACGCTTACCCCATTCTATATCTGGAGATGGAGATGCCACGCCAGATACGACGGATGTAAGTCTCCTATTGCCCGGGATATGAACTGCATGATTGCACAGCTCAACTTTATGTTGAAGAAGAGGTGGTTCCGCGTCCTTGCTCAGCCGGAGGATCATAGACGCCTTAATCATTATGGCATTGATGATCCAAACTATGCTCTTAGAGAAGTTCACCTTATGAGATGGATGACTCCTGACCTCAATTCTGTGAAGATGAATGTCACGATTGGTAGAAGCAAAGATTCTTCTGGACATTACAGGTGGTGGATGGCTAGTATCATCAGGAATCACCGGGCTGCAATCTGTCAGACTGCTAGAGCATGGTTGACTGCAACTGATCATCTTTCTACGTCCCTTCAAGCATGTGCAGTAGGTTTGAAGTTGGCAGAGTCTCAATCCTTGCAGATCGCTGTGGTGGAATTAGATGATGTCAATACATATCACATGCTATGGGGCACGTCATGTATTCCATGGAGGATATCTCGTATTGTCAGGGAGTTGAAGAGCTATATGGAGGACGAAGGCATTGTTGGATCGCTTGTTCACAGGGCCATCAATTCCATTCCCAGAGAGATTGGTAGATGGGGCGCTCTCAGTCAGGATCTGATTGTGATTTCCGATCCTAGCAGCTTGCCGGCTAGAGTTCGTGGTATGGTTTTCCTCGAGAGAAACCACACACCTTACGTGGTTATGAAGATTAAGCATCCATAATGCTTGGTTGAGGTGTTGTTTTGGAGTCTGTCTTGTTTGGTCGTTTTGTATGAAGGTTTTTTGTTGTGGTCCTTGTGTTGTTGAGGGGTCACGTGGGGGTTTGACCTACATTTTATAAGCACGAGCTGTATTTGAATCCTTTTATGCTCACACGAGGAGGGTGGGATGAATAGAATGACCTCCTGACTTAACTAAAAAAAAATATTCTATTTTCTTCACTTCCTTAGGCCATTGAATGAGGTATGATAACTATAACTTATTAATTGTTTATTATCAACCCATACATTCGGTATTACAAAGTAACACCACAATTTTTTTTATTTGACTATTGAACAAGTGATACATTATTCCTCATAATTCTACATTAAGGATATACACATTTGATATATTAATGTGAAATGAAGCTACTAATCCAAAGAGATTCTTTCACAGTAAGTACTCACTTATACACATGAAATAGGCCAGTCAAGTATGCATGACTGGACTAAATGAAACGGAAGTACAAAGTTGAGGAATAGTGATAATAGATTGCTAAAGACAACATTTTCCCCTATAGGTGAATGGTGGTGGAACCTTATCAAGCACAATAGATACCATGAAAATATCTAATAAATTTGAAAAGATATTGCCATAAATACTACATCCATAAAAACATTTCATCAAGGTGCAAAACAAACATAATAAAATGAATATTGACTAGATTTTGATAAAAACATTGATCACTAAATGATGAGGGCTCGTTCAAGCATTATTAGAAAGAAAGTCATGAAATAATATATGTATTAGCTCTTTGGAACAATTAAGATGAAAAGACTAGAGAACATGTTTTCCAAAACTCATAGCTCTTCAATAAGTTCACAAATTGGAATACACAATGCCCACATTCAGCAGAGGACACATGAATACTTTGCATCAAATGCCATTGATGTACTCATCGAGACATACTAGTGTTTTCTCAAGTTTATACCAAAATTGTAAAAATATTATACGTAGATTATAAAGTATTTCATCAAAATATCGAAGATATGAACAATGAGAAGACATATTATTTTACTTGATATGAATCCAAAGAACCAATAACAAATTACAACTATTGTGTGTATGTCCATTGTCATTTACAACATCATTCATATGATTATATCCAAATAATCGACAATTTAGATGAAATTGCATTTGTTTAGTCTCATTTTGGAGGATCAAACTGTAAATATATAAAAGAAGTAGATAATGTATAGGTCATAGATTTCTTAACAAATGATTACATAAACAAAGAAGGATTATGTGGAAGAGTGGCGAACAACCTAATCCTAAACATGTCAAAGAACATGACAAAGTGGATTGGTCAGTTTTGGAGGTTGTTTGGAAGATGGATTCTAGATAGAGTAGAACTCGTAAGATTTTAAACTACTCTCATGTGGATTAGACCCCTTCATGAATAATATACTAAAAGGAAGTAACATTAGGCAATCAAAAGGTATCTATTAAGGGTATTCCATCTTTATGTATAATTATTTTTTTGTACAAAATCCCTATCTTCATTGATCACACAAATAATAAGTGAGGATAGTATCCATAGAGAGATTTTATATAATGATATACCTAGAACAACACAAATGCAATTTACAAATCATAGAAGGTCATCCTCATAGATAAAACATCAAAGATAGATTATGCACTTTTGTAAAGTTTGACAATATTCTTGTAGAGTTTCAACACTAGTAATTCAGTCAATGGACCATTACACATCTACATTATATGGTGTGTTTTCACTCACAAAGAACTAGGAAAAAAATCTTAATATGTTACCTTTTCTACTATTCCATAGGATAGTCATACAAAACCATAGAGTTCCCAAATATGGGATCCCTAAAAAGGTTGCAAACCTTGTTGACATGGATTGTCTTAGATTGCTTTAAAAAAATCCATTTGAGGCCTAAATTTTTAGTATAGAAATATATCCTTACTTTCCCATCTATGTCTTATAGTGAATTAATTATATGACCTCAAATTATCTTTCCCATTCAGGTGCATCATTAGGATTTACCATGTACCCCTAAGTTCTCATACTTGACTAATGTGGAACTAGTAACTACATATTTCCTCATTATAAATAACCCTTTTGACAAGGATCATGGTGGAGTGTTACGTCTTAATATGGGTCCCAAATATACTAAAAGTATTTACAACTAATTTTATTATAAAATGTGCTACCACCATCACAAGTCTCATTTAATGTTTTAAAAATGATGACTTGGCTATGTAGAAATATGGCCCTTCACTACTTTTATTATTCCCACGGACATACAACTTGTTTAAACATCTAAGAAGGTAATAATACATCATAGTGTTATTCCATTCCAACAATAATTAACTACGAAGTTCCTATTGATGGGCTCCCCAAAATGGAGGTGCATCCTTCTGATATGGGTTGTGTATTTACTCCTATTATCATTTAATATGAGTCATCAAATTATGTGATGTCATAATTGACTGGCCTAAATCACACATCCAAAAGGAGTGGATTCAGAGTAGTCAGACTTTTAAAGAGATAACCTGACTCTCAGGCCCCCGCAATGATAAATGGGGTCTGATGTAGTGATCGGGGTTGAACACAGGGACAAGGTTGGCAGTGATAAGCTCACAGAATCTACCACTCTTATACTCCAGAAAATGTGGGTATATAAAAAGGTGTTCCCTAAGGAATGATGGCACACAAACCAAGGTTGAACAAGAAAAACAAGAACATGGAGAACGAACGAAGACAAAAGAAACAAGTCAAAACAAGCATATGAAGAAAACTCGGGCTGGGGTTCACCAAGTAACACTTCTCGCCAACATGCAACATCATCTCTCTCGCATACTCTTATCAAGAATACAAGAAACCATCAAAAGAGTCCTTTCCACACTCTCTCGAGATGAGGATAGATCTAAGTCTAAGGGTAGCCTCCCTCTTGAGATGATCACACAAAAACATGACAACATAACATATGGTTTTAAAGCTTTAGAATTCCAACACTCTCGTGCATTCGTACTACTCCATAACACATGATAAAAGTGATATTACTATTTCAAGATATCAACTATAAAACATCACAAGATTGTATCTAAGCATACAAGTGAAGCATTAAAACAGGTGCATGGGGATAATCTTGATAAGAATATATATATATATATATATATATATATATATATATATATATATATATATATATATATTCAATAGGAAGAGACAATATACATGTTGGGAGAGCCTTAGTGGCTACTCTGAACCCAAGTTAAGGTGTTTAGCCACTCATGATTGTGGACAACATAACGACATTACAAAAATATGGATACATGAAGTCCCACGAAGAGAGGATGGAAGTATAGTGAAATGGAGTGATAGATCTAGAGAGAGAAGAGATGTGATACGACACGGTAGTTCTTCATATCTAGAATAAACACTTCGATGGAGTGGACAATCTTCTTTTCTTGAAGAAGGAGTCTTCATCCTTCTCTCTCCTCAACTTCTGCCTTTGGAGATCCAAGACTGATGGATGCATGGTCTGGAATGAGTCTGGGATTCAACAGCACTTCATGGTCCTCGAGATCCGATCTATGATATAATGATTTGACAAGATGGGTGGTTGGCCTATTTATAGGTGCATTCTACCAACTTAAGCCTAGACTGAGGTCGCGGTCTGGGTTGAGGGTAGTGTGAGACCACGGTCGTGGTTTGCTCTTTATTCCTTCTTTTATCGCGGTCTGCCACTTGCTCACGGTCTGCTGATGATCGCGATCGAGGTCGATTTGTGCGTTGCGTTTGGAGAGGTCGAGGTCTTCTTGCTCGGTCGCAGACCGCAAGGATTGCGAGCTTAGCAATGACTGCGACTTCCAAGCTAGTCACGATTCTTCTTGATTGAGGTCTGTGTTGATCATGGGCTGTGTTAATCGCAGTCTCTGAATACACTATAGTCCCTGATTTGAATCTTTGTTCTGATCGCGACCTCTGTTGTGGTCGCGGTTTAGTGGTGATCGCGGCTTTGGTATGGCTGCAGTCCGACTTCAATGCATGATGACCTCGATCTTAAAGCGGCATAGAGACCTCAACCATGGTTGTTGGATGAGTGGGTCATGACCGCAACTTGGGCTGTAAATGTACCTAAAGTCAAAGAAAGGTGTGTAAGTGAGGTTTTTAGACAAAAAGATGGTGAAAACGTAGGGAAAGCTAACAAAAGATATACTAAAAGAGGTGTAAAATATATACAAAAGTACGTAAAATGAAGTGTTATCAACTCCCCCAAACTTAGAATCAAGCTTGTACTCAGGCTAGGTGTAGGTTCGCAAACTCAAAGAGAGAAAGAACAAACTTAGGTGACAAAATTGTTGAATATAACATGACTGAAATATCTCATTCTTGCTTCAAGACTGTTGTGGCATGTATTCTAACCTGTAGGTCTCATTCCTCACTCTCAACTAGAGTTGCATAACTTCTTTTTCTTGCCACTGCCTTCAATTGTAAAAGGCTCCTCCTTCTCAACTTATTACCCTTCCCCTTAGGTAATAACCATACTAATAAAATATCTTTTTTGAGGGGTAGCTTTCACACCTTTTCTTTATTTTTTAGCTGGCCCTATGCTAATGTGTTCGGGTAGGCTTAAGGCTTCAACTGTTTTCCTCTTCCCTCTAAACTCCTCACCCACAACTGTCATAAGAATAGTGTTTCCCTTTTTGGGCTTCTGACTTTAGGTAAGGTGGTTTTGTGAGTTTTCATCCAGGATTGGAGGTGTGTAAGCTTCGCTTCAAGATTTCATTTACAGGCACGACATATCTGCATTCATGAGTGCAGCAATATACCGGCCGTGTGGAAACTTTTGGCATCTTTCTGGGCACAACTCTCATTATTTTTTTCTTTCTTTTTGAATTTTTACATCTCCTTTCAGGCTTGGGTGTGAGGGATTTTTACTTGGTCTTCTGGGTGGCCAAGCCTCTTTTTAGATATGCCTTGAAAAGACAGTTGTTTCCCTCTCTACGGAGATAAGGGTTTTCTAGTCCAAAGCATCAGGTGAGGATGGTTGGTCAGGAGTATGGCTAGGTGAAGTTCTCTAGTCTCCGATGGTTTCATGAGTTAAGGTTGTCACATGTACAACGTCTTATTGCAAGAATGAGGTAGATAAGTATTGCTATATTGCTTGTTTTACTCATATATACATATATATGTTTCTCATTTATTTCTCTCTAGGAGGGTGAAAGTACTACAAGTTGAAAAAAAAAGCAGAAGAGGAGGCTAGATTCTAAATACAAAAGGTAGCTTTTGTAAAATTTTTGAAAATTTTTGAGAAATATTGAGAGGTAAAAGATGGTAAATGTACCTCTGTAGCCCGGTTATGACTCCTCCCCCAAACTTATCCTACATCACGTCTAGGGGTGTCACAATTTGAGTGAGATGTATAAACTGGCTTTATTTATTCGTTCATGTTGTTGGTGGAGGCCCACTCAGACTCGAGAAGCATGCTTACGTATACTCCTCGTAGTGTGTGGTATTGTTCGTACTGCATGCCATCCACTTTGACGTCAATACTGGCTAGGGCCACTATCCAAGCTAGACAGAAGAAGCTGCAGTCATTTGATAGGGGCACCTGCTGGGGGCTCTTGTGCCAGCATTGCGTCTTCTTGACGTCTTTACCTGTCATATGCTTGTACCCTCTGCCATGACTTTTTATCATGTCAACAATCACCTCGGCACATGTGTTTGCCTTTTCTTCTGTGGGGGTCTTTGTTGTTGTCATATTAGTCTACTTGTTAAGTGTGAAGGTCGTGTCTGCTCTTTTTGATGGATTCCATCATTCTCAACACTTTGAAAGCGCAGTCCCTCGAGCGAGCTTCTTCTTGCAGGACTTTCTTGTTGATGGAGAAGAACATCCAGAATCCCTAAAATTTGTCATCTGCATCTTTGATTGCTCTCTGCAGACGCAGTGGTATCTATAGGGCGTCTCAGGCATCCTTTCTTTTATAAATGAGTGAGGTGTTGTCCATTTTGGCTACACAACAGTTGAGCATCATCGTCTTTTGCTCATGCAGGTCCACGACTATCAGTGCTCAATGCTTTCAATTCATTTGGCTACACTACATATCTCATTTCCTTTCTTCGAACTGCTGCCTTCAGTTTTTGGTGACATATGTTGCCTCATATTCTTCTTTGTAGAGGAGGCTACCTAGGTGTGTTTTCCCATTGAAGACCAATTGCGGCTTGCCTGGGTGCATAAATTCTTCCAGTAGGGTGGCACAGAGTACCTTGAACAACCTTTTATTTACTCACACCTTTTTCATGAAGATCCCCCAGAAGTGATCTCTGGTTAGACGCCTACCCTTGTTATTATATAGTATGTCTGATCTGGGTAAATCATCGTTGAGGACGTCTGCCAAGATGTGGACATATCTGCATGTGATCCATGACACTACAGACATGTCCATTTCTTTCATCTTGCATGGCAGAGGGGGAGCTACTCCAAGCTTCTTTGTTCCAACTGTGTCTCTTTGCTCCTTGGTAGGCTCATTCAGAAAGAAGGTTGACAGCCCGCCATCATCGTCGCCAGATGTCCCTTCTTGTGTAGAAGGTGTCGGAGTTTCATCTATGATCGACATGGCTTTGGCCACTTGTTCAGCTTCTTTGTCTGATGGTTGTGTTGTGGTCACCTGGTCTGCTACTTCTGAGGAGGCTTCTATAGCTACATTGTCCCTGATGTTGCTTTCCTCAGAAGTTTGCCCCAATTCAGCGGCTGCAGGCATTGCTAGAGCTGCCTCCATTTTTCCACCGTAAAGGCAATCATTATGCTCATTGTTCTTTTGAAAGAAGAGGAACTTGTTGCTCTTTTCAAGGATGGTGCCCAGCTCAGCTAGCATTTTATCGATCTCCACAGTCCCTATTGCGTTGAAATCTACATTGACTTCCTCTTGATGAGCTATAGCAATATGATCTTCTAGCGTCATCTTATTTGCAGACAGGTTTAATTGTTGTTCTACTTGTTTACCACTGCCTTCATTAGTTTCATCCTACCCTTCTTCAGGGTTGTTATTGAGGTCGAGCTCCCTTGACAATGTTGTGTTTTTTGTTGTGTATTTGTCATTGGGGGAGCTCGATTATTTTAGAGGATCATTCTTTTTTTGCTCAGCTGTTGGTGTTGTCTTTACGTTGGCACTTTCTTCTTTCAACGCTCCTGCTCTCGTGTCGGTCCCTCCCACATTGTCATCATTGTTTTCGTCATGGCTAGAGGGACATGATGAGGAGTGGGTTGGGCTTACTGAGTGCTCTGCCTTCTTTTTCTTCTGCCAGCTCTCGATTTCTCCACGTTCCTTTTTAAGCTTGTGATAGTCTTCTTCTAGGTGTTGGTGCTCTTTTTAGAGGCTATCCATCATTGTTTCATAGCCGTGATGCATATGCTCATTGTCGGCTTGGATGGCATGCCTTTCCATCTTCAAGTCCTCCATTTCATTCATCATCTCCTTCAGCATTCCCATCATTATCCATTGGTTGCTTAAGGCTTCTTAGATGAAGTCAGGGAGTGCTCTAGTCCTTTCGTCGAGGACATGTACCTGTGTTTTCATCGCAAATACATAAGAGGATATGTTTGTATTTATGGTAGTGGTTTTATGCATGTATTCCCACATGGAATCAAACCTTGTACCTAATACACCTCCGAAAGAAGGTGCATGTTGTTGCTGCTAGTGTAGGTGTTGTTCCATGTGCATTGTTGATGAGCTTGGCATGGTTGGTTGTGAAGGTGGTGGCAGTGGAACTTGTTATTTTTCCCTATGCTTGTCTTGTGGGTCCATGTCCACTCCATGGATTTCTAGTTTTGATACGGCATGGGAGTCTTATCCTTCTAGCTCAGCCTCTGGTTCATTGTCAGCCTGCATGTTGGCTATTGTACCTTCTTCTTTCTCCACCTCTGGCTCCACTATAGCCGCTTCCTCATGTGGCTCTAGAGGTGTGGGTTCTTCATTCCCCACTGTTTCTTCTAGAGGGGGAGCCATGGGCGTGGGTGGTTCTTTAGCTATTTTCTTTGCGGTGGGTGGTGCAGTTGTATCTGAGGTCTTCCTCTTCTTCTGCACTACCAATTTCTTTTGCTTCTTTGTACTCTTTTTCTCTTTCATTTCTGCTTGGGCACTTCTCTTCTTGACTGTAATTAATTTATGGTTCTGTGTCGGCTCGCAGTGCCCCAGAGTACTGCTTTTCAATGTTATATTAGGTCATCCGCAGCTTGTGGGTGTCATAAAATGCCATCTCTGGAAGAAGCATGAGCCACTTTGACCCGGTTTGCTTGAAGTACAATTTCTCCCCCTTCTGTGTCAGAATACTTGTGTTAATGAGGGACTTGATATCTATCCTCTGTTGTCCCTCCATCTCCTTGTACTTCAGGACCTCTTCTGCATTCATTAAGTATTCAACAATTTTTGTTATCTGACCACCTATGTAGTAGACCGAGTTCCTTTTTTATTCCCCTCCTACTGCCATAGATAAATGTTCAATTAATATATTTCCGATATTTACTGGCTTTCTATTTATCATGACCAAATTAGGAACAGATATCCTTTGCTAACTATTCTTGTTTCTGACCTCGTGTAAATTGTGTAGGCTATAATTTTCTGGATTATGCGGGTGAAGCACGAGGTGATCAATGAGGCCTTGGAGTTCTTTGAGCTATGTTCCTCTTCTCTGGTCAGCTCTTCCCACAGTTGATTTCTATCATAGGTTACTGATTCCTTTTTTCTTGGGGCAGTGGAGTAGGCTTTTGCTTCTTCCCCTGTCTCTGTAAATATCTTGTTCAACATTGCCTCCATGATCATGTAAGACTCACCTCCTAGTCTTACTTGTAGTTTATAATATTCGCCGCCCTGCTTCTTCGTCTTAATACTTGTGGGGACCTTTTTTTAGTGAAGATAGGAACTCCACAGTTAGCCATTTGTAGTACTTGGCCTCGGGTTTGCATAGGGTGTGTAAATTTACACCTTTCAAGAATTTGACTACCCTATCATAGATTCCCAATTTCTTGAAATCCTCTACGTCCAAGTATCGAGTCAGGATGAATTCCATATTTTGGTACATCCAGTCATAGGTAGATTGGTGCATGAGATTTCTTGGCATGAACGGGGGTTCGTCAGACTCTTCAGATGTCTCCTCGGTGACCTCTTTGGCTTTGCCTACCTCCTGTTCTCTTGGTTTATCGACAACTAACGATTTTGCCTTCTTGCTGCCCTTGGTTTCCTTTGGTGCAGCTTTTCTTTTCTTCCCCTGTACTCTATTCTCAGATTCTCCTGGTTGATACTCGAAGGTCCCTATTTGCTCGGTTTGTTCTATTTCTTGTGGAGAGTCCTCCAGTGTCAAGTGACCCAGAATTCTTTGATAATGTTTGAGCTTCAGCTGCAACTCAACCCGTTTGGCTACTGACAGAGAAGTGTTCTTCTTTAGCGTTGTTGTTAGGCTCTCTACTATCTTCTCTACCTCCTTCAGGGATGTTTCTTGTCTGCAGATGGAATTGCTGGTTGTCAGCGAAGACATTCTGCAAAGTTTTTACAATTAATTAGTTTATAGTTGATTTAACAATTATTAATCTTCTCACGATTATCTAGGGAAATTTATTAAGTTTAAGTATATATATAGGGACCACAACCCGCGGTCTTGTTAATGATTAAGGGATACCACGGTCGTGGTTGGTTGTGAAGGAGATTGCGGTCACGGTTGTTTTTGCGATTGTGGTCTCATTCTATATATCGGGCATGTCATAGTCGAGGGGAATGCGACTTCGAGCAACACTCTTCAACACTGCGACCCACGGTGTGAACCTAAACCTTTGAGAGTTGAGCAAGCACCGCGACCGAGTTAAGGTCAATGAACACACCACAGTCGTGGTTGCAGTGGAAGAAGACCGTGACTCGTGGTCTACCTAGTCCAACTATTCTGCTTCTCTTCTTTGTCTGTCAATTGGTGGCACAAGTTGATCGATTATAGACCTGCTCGTCCGTGGGCAGTTACCCCATTATTTGTATTTTTAGAGTTTTTAGTTACTATTTCCAAACACCACCTTTAAGGTGGTTTGGATATCTAGATAGCAAGAGCAACTGGTGGCAGTGCTATACATGGTCGTCAATTAGAACAAATTGGTAAAATGAGATAGGGTGTGGGGTGAAATCAGAAGCGGCATGGCGGTAGTGGAACATCATAAAAATAGAAGCGAGAAGGGCGAAAATAGGGTTTTGTTGTTACCTATTTATTGGACGAGATGACAAAATTTAAAAGGGCTGGCACGGCGGTGAGAATGCTTCGGCAGTAGATTATTGGTTGCAGTGGAGCGATTCTTCAAAGAGGTAGGGTTTAACTTGGCTCAAAAAAGTAATAAGTGAAAAGTGTCTGAGAAATTGGGGTTTTGGAATATATAGTAGAGTGACCGTGACCTGTGGATCATAGACAAAGAGGGAGTAACCACGACCGCGGGTCGCAGTTTCTTTTGTTCCAAGGAAGACACGACAATCGTGGTCAAGGCGACTAATCGCAGGCACCGTGGGTCGCGGTCTTGGACCTCGGTCACAGATCTTGATCAAAACAAAACTTGTTGCTCTATTTAAATCATCAATTACTCAAAAAGGAAGATAGATATGTACAAAACTTAAGGGAGCAGAAAACTAATCAAACTAAAAGGTAGAGAATTTTTTTTAAAGAAATAACTAAAACTTAGGTTGCCTCCCAAGAAGTGCTTGTTTTAAAGTCTCTAGCTAGACTTCATAATCCTTCATTCCTTGGGTTTCTCAGCTGGGTGTGGCAACTCCTCATTTCTTTTCTTAGGTGAATGACAAGGTTCCTCCAAATTGATTTCAGACATTCTTATAAAAGCCTCATCTTCGTAAAATCTTTTTACTCTATGACCATTGACCTTGAAAATTCCTATTTTCTCCCCTTGAATCTCCATCATTCCTGATGGGTATATCTTCACTACAGAGAAGGGGCCCGACCATCTAGTTTTGAGTATTCTAGGAAAAAGCCTGATGTTTGAATTGAAGAAAAGCACCTTATCACCTTCATGAACATCTTTGTTCTTTAGGTGGGCGTCATGCCACACGTTAGTTATTTTTTTGTAATTTTTTGTGTTCTCATAAGCATGCAATCTTTGCTCTTTGATCTCCTATAACTGTAGGAATCTTTTTTGTCCTGCCTTCTCCAAGTCCATATTCGGAAACTTGATCGCCCAATGGGATTTATGCCCGAACTCCAGAGGTCGATGGCTGGATTTACCATAGATTAATATGTACGGAGGCGTGCCTATTGGTGTTTTTATAAGCTTCCCTAAAAGCTCAGAGAGCATCATCGAGCTTCATAGACTAGTCCTTCCTAGTGCGGCTGACCGTTTTCTCCAGTATCTGCTTAGTCTGCCTATTGGATACCTCTACTTGTCCTAAGGTTTGAGGATGATAGGGTGTAGCAACTTTGTACTTTACCCCATATTTCTTTAATAGCACCTCAAATTGCTTTTCTCCAAAATGTGATCCTCCATCGCTTATGACAGTGTGAGGCACTCTGAAGCATGGGAAAATGATTTTCTCTAACAACTTGATCACAACTTTAGAATCACAAGATTCAGTTGCTACTACCTCTACCCACTTTGACACATAGTCAACGACTACAAGGATGTATTGGTATCCTTTTGATGATAGGAAAGGACCCAAATAGTCTATTCCCCAAACATCAAAGATCTCCACTTCCACCCATTTAGCCATAGGCATCTCACTTCTTTTATTGATATTTCCAATAAGTTGGCATTCCTTACAAGTCTTGATAAAAGATGTCGTATCCTTGAACATGGTGGGCCAAAAAACCCAGATTGGAGCACCTTTGCAGCCGTTCTTTCTCCCTTGTGATATCTTCCATACGGTGAAGAATGACATTCTTTTAGAATTGATAGAACTTCTTCCCGTGGTATACAACTTCGATACAAATTCTCATAACACCTCTTAAACAATAGTGGACCATCCCAGTAATAGTTCTTAACATCAAAGAAAAGCTTCTTCTTCTAGTTGTATGTTATGTCAGGTGGCAGTTGGACACAAGCCAGATAGTTATAGATATCTACAAACTACGGAAAACTCTGCTCATCAGACTGAGCCATCAATAGGGATTCATCAGCATAATTGTTGTTCACAGGAAACTAATTCTCTTCATTGAAAATTGTTCTAGACAAGTGGTCTGCAACCACATTTTCTTTTCCCTTTTTATCAATAACTTCATGATAAAATTCTTGCAACAGTAGAGCCCACCTTAGCAGTCTTGACTTGGTATCTTTCTTTTACATGAGATAACGTATAGCATCGTGGTCAGTATAAACTTTAACCTTGGCTTCTATAAGGTAAGATCATAACTTATCAAATGCGAAAACAATCACTAACATCTCCTTCTCAGTGGTGGTATAGTTCACTTGGGCTTCAACTAACGTACGAATGGCGTAGTAGATGACATGGTGCTTTCTGTCTTTATTTTGTCCTAGGACTGCACCTATAGTGTAGTCACTAGCTTCACACATTATCTCAAATGGTAGCTCCCAATCAGGGTCTTATAGGATTGGTGCCGAAGTAAAAGCCTTCTTCAGGGTCTTAAAAGCTTTTGAACATTCGTCATCGAATTCAAACATTGTGTCCTTGATCAGCAAATTTAAGAGGGGCTTTGAAATTTTCAAAAAATCTTTGATGAACCTCCTATAGTATCTAGCATGGCCCAGGAAACTTCTTACCACAGTCACAGACTTCGATGGTGGGAGTTTGGAGATGGATTTGATCTTACTTAGATCCACCTCGATGCCTTTCTTGGAAATTTTGTGTCCTAGGACAATGTCACTCTAAACCTTAAAGTGGCACTCCTCCCAGTTTAGCACCAAACGTTTCTCCTCACATCTCTGTAGAACAAAGGATAAATTTCTTAGGCAAGCATTGAATTTTGTTCCATAAACTAAGAAGTCATCCATAAACACTTCAACATGGAAATCATGCAACGTTGGAAAGTTACAGGAGCATTGCATAAGCCAAAAGGCATTCTTCTGAAGGTGTATGTGCCATAGATGCATGTAAACATCATCTTCTCCTGATAATCAGGGTGGATCAAAACTTGATAGAATCTAGAATATCAATCCATGAAGCAGAAGTAGTCATGGTGGGCAAGTCTTTCTAAGACTTGGTCAATAAATGGCAAGGGAAAATGGTCTTTATTTGTGTCTAAATTTAGTTTTCTATAATCTATGCACATTCTCCAACCTATGACAGTTCTTATTGCTACTTCATCACCATTATCTCCTCTCACTACAGTCATCCCACCCTTCTTGGGTACTACATAAATGGGGCTCACCCGGTTGTTGTCGCTTATTGGGTATGTAATCCATGCATCCCATAGCTTCAATATTTCCTTCTTGACTACTTCTTTCAACATTTGGTTCGATTTCCTTTGGGGCTACACCAATGGCTTCACCGATTCTTTTAAATTTATCATGTGCATACACTGGGCTGGGTTAAGTCCCTTGATGTCCTCAACGGAATATTTGATTGCTCTTTTATGCTCCCTCAACTCTTCCAGGAGTCTTTCCCACTATTCTTCTGTGATGTTAGCATTGATGATGATGGGATTCCTTTCCTCATCATCCAGGAACTCGTACTTCAGTCCTTCGGGGAGTGGTTTCAGCTCCGGCTTGGCTTGGGAGCTTCTAGCTCTTCATTTGACTATTCCAGAGAGGTATACTTCACTATCTCTATCACTTTCTTGTCATCACTGAGACTTTCTTCTCCTTGGTTCAGGTAATATGGAATTTCCACTACTTCTCGATCTTCCATAAAAGGATTCAGGTTGTTCAAAGCTCTCCTTAGTGGGTCTATAATGGCCTTTTCTTCTTGAATATCTTCACAATATTGGTTATAGCTGTCCATGAAGTAGACTGATTCTGAAAGAGACAGTCCGTTCATGGCATCCTTCACCTTGAAGTCTATGTGGTCATTTCCAACTCGAAGAGTTATGATGCCTTCAGTGACATCTATCTGAGATCTTCCAATTGCCAGAAAAGGTCGTCCAAATATCATAGGATACTTTGGGTGCTCCATAATGTCTATCACAATGATGTCACAAGGGATGAAGAATCATCCCACACAGATCAAGACATCTTCCACTATACCAATAGGTCTCTTAAATGTGTGATCCAATAATTCAATCCTCATCTTTGTCTTGACCATGTCAGTCAATCCCAGTCTCTGAGTTAAACTTAAGGGCATGAGGCTAATGCTCGCTCCTATGTCTGCTAGACCCTTCCTTTCAATGTTGTCACCAACACAAAAAGGGATGTTAAAAGCTCAAGGGTCTTTCTTCTTAGTTGGTAGTTCACCTTGAACAAAAACACTGGACATGTTTGCTAGGTGTACCATTTCGACATTGTTTTCTCTTCTTCTCTTTGTCATTAGATCCTTGAAAAACTTTGCATATGTGGGAACCTCCTCCAAAGCATTAAGAAATGAGATATCGATATGCAATTTCTTCACAGCTTCCATGAATTTTTCATATCTTCTCTTCAGGTGTGACTTGATAAGCTTGTACGGGAATGGAACCCTTGGTGCATATGACTCTTTTTCGTAAAGATTTCCTCAATGGGATCTAGACCCCTAGCTTCTCAACTTTTCTCTCTACTTTCCTTAGTAGGCTTTCCCTTGTCAGTAGACTTCTCAAAAGAAACTTCTCTCCCAGGTCACAGTTCTTCCTCTTTTCCTTCCTCATTCTTGTCCCTAGTTCCAGAGTTGATCAGCGTCCTCTCAGATCGGAGGGTAGCCATTATTGCAGTCTCTGTATTTGACGAAATCTTTCCTGAGGGATTCTTTACTAACTCTGCCAACTGCGTGAGATGTTGATCAATTTGGAATTGATGTGTCTGTGTATCTGCCATTTGGATATGCATAGTTGTCAGGATGCCAGAATTGTCTAGGGAACTTTGATCTAGTTGATCGTTCATAGTAGCTTGCCTCTCAGAGAAATCAAATAGTTGGGTGACTATGTCTTATTGACCTTTATCTTTCCCTTGCCCTGATCCTTGGACTTGGCCTTGACTCGATCCTTGGCTTGGACCTTCCCCTTGAAGGTTTTGATTCTTACCTTGACCAGAGTAGTTGTTCTTGTTGGTTTGATAATTTGTTGTCTGAGTATATTGTAGTTTCCCACTTCTCTTTTTGAAAACTGGCAGTGGCTTTTGCGAATTGCTTAGCTGGTGTGAATTCTCGGCTGCATCCTTGTTTCCGTAGATGAAACCAGGATGGTCTAGCCTCTTAATGTTGGCGTATGAAATTTTTTGCATAGTCTCTTTTTCTCTTTCACTTTCTTCACTTTCCTCTAGCTTGGTGTAGATATAGTTATCAATTCCATGGCCCCCTTCTCCACAGGTGACACACTTCATGACCTTCTCAGTATGCTTCTTGCATTTGACTCCAAATCCTTCAGTTGTTTCACATCTGTTGCTATTTTCTGAATTTGAGTTGTTATAGTTTCTAAAGCCTTGGCTTCCATAGATGGTCCTTTAGATCCTACCTTCTTCAAAGGCCCTCTGTCATTCCTATCATAGTCCATGTTTGCTTGAAGTGCAGCCAAGTTTTCTATTATCTACATGGTTCTTCTTGGCTTTTTCCCTAGGAAATCACTGCCTACAACAACGTTCAATGAAGTCATTTCCGTATTAGTTATCCCATTATAGAAAGTGGTCACTAGGAACCCCTTGCAATAATTATGGTGTGGGAAATTCCTAAAGTACTCTTAGAAATGCTCCCATGCTTCATGTAGGTTCTCTCCTAGCTTTTGTGTAAAAGAGGCAATGTTCTCAATGTTATGGATTTTCCTCTCTGTAGGATAAAACTTAGTAACAAAAGCATCCTCCAGGGGTCCACCCATCTATAGACTGGTGGGGGAGATTTAGGTACCAAGATAGAGCCTTGTCTTCCAAAGAGAAGTTGAAACCCTTGCAGTAAATCACCTCTTGCGCGACACCCCTCATCTTAATGGTATCACAAATTTTCTTGAAATAATCTAGGTGATGGTACGGATTTTCCCTTGAATTTCCACAAAAAGGTTTGTTCTGGATCATAGATATGACAACTTGTTTTAGCTCGAAGTTTGCTGCGTTGAAGTTTGGTACGATAATTGGACATCTAGACTCATTGGCCCTTGTTGCTGCCAACTCACGAAGAGTCTTCTCTTCTTCATCATCCTCACTATCTCTATCCCTGTGGTTGTGATTTCTCTCTACCTTGTGCTCATGGTTGTCATGGTTCCTTCTATGTTTGCGGAGATGACGACGATCCTCATGGCGACGGTCATCCTCACGATGATCATCTTCATGTCGCTCTTCATGTTCTTCATCGTATTATTCATGTTGGTGACCGTCATTGTAATAGACATCTCTATCTTCATATGAGCATGATGGTGGTAGGTTATGTTGATTCCTCACATCCTACTCGTCTCCTAAGAGAGTAATGTCCACGCGAGGAGGCATGGTGAAAAGGAGCAAAGTCAAATGAGTCTGCTTCTTCCTGGGTGCCCGAATAGACCGTACAGTCGAGTTAGCTAACGGGTCATGTTAAAATGAACTATTCTACACAAACTTAGGGTAGCATACTTAAAGTAACTATGCTATCAAGATTATTGCTAAGCTTGAGTCATGGGAGTATAGTAAGTGGACTCAAGTTCTTAACAATATCATTTTGCCTTGTCCCTGGCAACGACACCAAAAGGTTGATCGGCCTAAATCGCACATCTAAAAGGAGGGGATTTAGAGTAGTCAGACTTTTAAAGAGATAATCTGACTCTCAGGCCCCCACAATGATAAATGGGGTCTGATGTAGTGATTAGGGTCAAACACAGGGACAAGGTTGGTAGTGTTAAGCTCACAGAATCTAACACTCTTATACTCCAAAAAACATGGGCACATATAAAGGTGTTCCCTAAGGAACGATGGAACACAAAATAAGGTTGAACAAGAAAAACAAGAATAAGGAGAATGAACGAAGACAAAAGAAACAAGAAGAAATAAGTATATGAAGAAAAATCGGGTTGGGGTTCACCTACTAAGACTTCTCGCCAACATGCAACATCATCTCTCTCTCTCATACTCTTATCAAGACTATAAGAAACCATCAAAAGCATCCTTTCAACTCTCTCTCGAGATGAGGATAGATCTAAGTCTAAGGGTAGTCTCCCTCTCGAGATGACCACACAAAAACTATGCAACATAACATATGGTTTTAAAGTTTTAGCATTCCAACACTCTCGTGCATTCATACTACTCCATAACACATGATAAAAGTGATATTACTCTTTCGAGATATCAACTATCAAACATCACAAGATGGTAGCTAATCATACAAGTGAATAATTAAAATAGGTGCATGCAGATAATCTTGATAATAATATATATATTCAACAGGAACAAACAATATACATGTTGGGAGAGCCTTAGTGGCAACTCCCAACCCAAGTTAAGGTGTTTAGCCACTCATGCTTACATACGGCATAGCAGTGTTACAAAAAGATGGATACATGAAGTCCCACGAAGAGAGGAGGGAAGTACATCGAAATGGTGTGATATATCTAAAGAGAGAAGAGACGTGATATGACATAGTACTTCTTCAGATCTGGATCTAACACGTCGATGGCGTGGACAATCTTCTTCTCTCAAAGAAGGAGTGTTCAGCCTTCTCTCTCCTCAGCTTCTGCCTTTAGAGATCTAAGACTGGTGGATGGATGGCCTAGAATGAGTCTGGGATGCAGCAGGACTTCGTGGTCCTTGGGATCCCATCTATGATCTGATGATTTGACAAGACGGGTGGTTGGCCTATTTATAGGTGCATTCCACCGACTTAAGCCTAGACCGCGGTCTAGGTCTAGGTTGAGGTTAGTGTGAGACCGTGGTCGCAGTTTACACTTTATTCCTTGTTTTATCGTGGTTGAACTGAGACACAGTCTACCACTTGCTCGCGGTCTGGTGATGATCGAGGTTGACTTGTATGTTAGGGGTCGTTTGGGTACTGTAATTGGGGGAGCTATTGTATTTAGATATGATATTCTAACTACCGAATTTATAATGACGTTGTTTGGATTGTGGTGCGTGATTTTACCAATGTCGAATGCTGTATTCCGCCTCCTTTGTATTCCCCGACCCTCCCAAAGTACGCCAATATTGGTAATCTTTGCAATCACAGCGGACGGTTGCGCGGCTTCTGCCTCCCGTCTCGCCCTCGATACATCTGTCTTTCCCGGTTCCCCTCTTTCCCCTAACCATCGTCTCCTCCTGCAATCTGTCTTCCCCCGTCTCCCTCGTTTGCCATCAGTGATCCTCACTGCCCATCTATCCATTATCTCTGTAACCCATCCGGCGTCGTACTAGTTCGTCGGCGGAGAAGCTCACCGTCTCCCTTTTGCCGCCGGACCACAATTTTGTGCCTCCCGTCGTCCTCATCACCGTTCTCATCCAAGTCGTCCTTTCCCAACATGAAGCTTGCTCTCCTGGACCACTCCACGAGCTGGAACGGGCCATATCCACAATGGAGGATCGTGTTGGTTGGGTGATTGAGGCCCTGCCGCAATGACTTAGCATTCCCGCTACCGTCTTCCATGATGATCAGATTGCTGGATTTGCCAATAGCATGAGAAGAGCACCACGGGCAGAGACATTTCTTCCGATTGACCACGCATGGTTGGGGATGGAGTATGGTAAAGGGCGGCGGCCTGTCCATTGTGATGGTTGTAATTACTACACTTCTAAATCTGTGGTCATCCAGACACAGTAATTAATAACTGCAGAATTTGTTAATCAGGTAATTGAAATCTCAATACTTGTTAAATGCTGCAGTATTCACAAATGGGTTAC
This sequence comes from Alisma plantago-aquatica, assembly GCA_963693085.1. Taxonomy (NCBI): domain Eukaryota; kingdom Viridiplantae; phylum Streptophyta; class Magnoliopsida; order Alismatales; family Alismataceae; genus Alisma; species Alisma plantago-aquatica. The sequence continues at coordinate 296,631,252 of OY856409.1, read as the reverse complement.
CCAAACGGCCCCTTACGTTTAGAGAGGTCAAGTTTGAGGTCTTCTTGCTCGGTCGTGGCCTGCAAGGATTGTGGGCTTAGTAATGACCGCAACCTCCAAGCTGGTCACAATTCTTCATGATTGCGGTTCGTGTTGATCGCGGTCTGTGTTGATCGTGGTCTCCGAATACACTACGGTCCCTAGTTTGAGTCTTTGTTCTGATCGCAACCTCCTTTGTGGTCACGGTTATGCGGTGATCGCGGCTTTGGTATGGTCGCGGTCTGACTTCAACACATGATGACCTCAATCTTAAAGCAACATAGAGACCTCGACCGCAGTTGTTGGATGAGTGGGTCATGACCGTGACTTGTGTCGTAAATGTACTTGAAATCAAAGAAAGGTGTGTGAGATTTTTAGAAAAAAAGATGGTGAAAACATACAGAAAGTTAACAAAAGATATACTAAAAGAGGTGTAAAATATATACAAAAAGTATGTAAAATGAGGTGTTATCAATAATAAGATTCATGTAATAATTTTATTTAATGACATATCAACAACATCTTATATATTCTTTACATACATTTCCATTACCTCTTTGGTAAAAGAAACCTAAAAAAGTTTTAGAACTTTTGAACTGTCAACATGAATGAACCATCATATGGGAAAATTTTATCATTGTTAATGTGGAGTTTGACTTAAGAGAAATGTATTTGATTCTATATGGGTGAAATAAAGGCATAAATGACAACCAAAGATGATGATAGAACAAATTCTCTTGAGTTTTTGTGAATGATTTTGTGGTAGTGGAACCACACTATATTTTGTGGAAGAAAGTACATGTCAGTAAAGAAAATTATTGTTTAGACTAGGAATGAGATTATAATATGTTGAGAATGTTGTTAATCCTTTAGGATCTCACACATCAATTACACTTTGTTCAAGAAATTTTTTTGTAGGGAAATTACAAACCAATTGGAAGATCTATTTGAAGAGTTACTAACATTTACGCTTACAAAAATAAGGAGGAATGATTTCTAAGTATGTGAAGGACCTCAACAAGTTACCACTTGAAAATCAAGTGTGTCATGTCTAAAAATAGAGAGATGATGTAGATCATCGGATTATACTCTTGTTCATATTTTAAAATATCAAATTTACATAATCTAAATAGGGTGCAATCCAATTAGTGTTATTAGGCTAGCTGAGAAGAAGTGAAACCTCTACATTAATGTGTGGTTGAGAATAGAGAATTTCCATAAAAAAGGTGTCATTGTTGTTTGCATTCTTGGATTCCGTTTCACCTATCTTCCATTTAGGTAAATTGAGAATCTATTACTTTTAAAAGTTGATAAAGTAATAGATTCAATGTGGCATGATCTTACAATATCATTATGGGAGCAAGTGATGGCATATTAGATCTAAAAAATGTACATAGCTAGAATACTATGATAAAAAAATATCGTGGGAACCAATGACAAAGGCTGGGGTATTATATGAACATTATGTTTAGGTTTTTCATACATATTTTTGGGTTCCATGTATTCATCCTATAACATGAAATCATATGGTGAAATAAATAGTGCCCTCTATATGTCTAGTTCTATCTTACGGAGGTAAGCATGATGAATTTAAAGGTAGAAAAATGGTTGAACTGATTTCATGTTACATATAACTTTTGAGTCTATCACCAAGTGACTTTAAGAAGTGTCTACTATGCGTAATATATTTAGTAAACCTAGAGGAGCCAGATTTATTATCAGCTCATCTAGTTTTCTTTACATGTAAAATCAATCAACTAATTCCTTATAAGTATATTGATAAAAGGGTTCCATCTCATTATAGATGATGAGACAGCCTATGAAGTTGATTGTACCAAAATGTAAGAGATCATATATCAATAAACTAGTTATACAATCAAAACACATACATGCATATAGTTTCAAAACTACCACTTCAATCTCACATCCATGAAAATGTTTATCCAAATGGGTACTCAAGAACATCAAAGGTTCACTCTATCACATCATGCACGCCTTAAAAGAAATTTCACCCTCAAAATTAAGCCAAAACTTAGTCCATCACATCATATACATCTTAAAAGATTTTTTTCCCTCAAAATTAATTCATATCTTTACTACACAAAAGATATTCATCCATAATAAAGCACCACTCTAGGTGCAACATCTTTAGGAACAAGAGTTCTACAACTTGTTTAACTGCTCCTATGAGGTTTTCAAACATCTTGGATGCATCATCAGTCTGTACAAGACTGAAACAAGGATTTAGAAGCATAGGCTATGTCATCACATATTTTAAATGTTAGGATTTATGTCCTCATTTTATCCTAACATGAGATTTCCAACCTAACTTTAAAATATTTGAAAAAATAGTTTATTGTAGTTGACCCATTTCATCCATCTAGATCTCATTAAGGTGCCATCATCATTTTACTATGCAATTTTTGTTAATTCATAGTGATCATATTTATCAATCACTACGATTGATACCACATCAAACATAAATCATTAATATGATCTCTTTCAAATTTTACATTAGTTACAAACTTTATTACCGATTTCATCACTACATTCATTAACCATATTATGTCATCATTATTCATGTAACATGTATCACTAGTGTCATCTCATTGTACTTTCTCATATTAGATTGTAAATTCTATTAGAAATTCATCATGAGATTAGCCAACTATTCATAGTATCATAATTATTCATGTGTATGTTAACCAGTTATACATTGATATATATCAAACTATACTCGCTATTCCATCAGTCCATACCTACTTATATCACATTTCAAGATTATATAACATCCTTACATATATTATATCATGGTTGTGCTAAATAAACTTTTGTGAATGTCTTGTTAAACATATATAAAACTTCATCTAGTCCAACTGAGGTTCTCCTAACCCATATCATGAGGGTAGTGTCATGCTCAGTCTCTTTGAGATAACTCAACTCGATGAGTATCTCATATGCATATACTTTATCTTTCCTCTCTTAGTCTAGGGTTCTCAGATTACCTCATTGACACTAGTGATAGCCTTACAAGATCTACCCACATAAGCACAAACCAAAACACAATATGATATTCTCTTTTCATAGGTCTCTGACAATGAAATACTATGTCTCATCTCTCTCTTACATGTACACCATAAGAGTCCTACATGGGAAACACCAACCCAAGTTTGAGCCTTCATAGAAACCAACCCATTTACCTCCTCCAGGGTCTTGGGACTCTCTCTCTCCCCGAGATGGTAGGTTCTTATATTCATATTCACATATGCACATATAACCACCCTCTCTTTGTCTATAGTGTTTGGTCCTCACAAGGACATCTAGGGTTCAACAAGACTATAGGAATCATGCATAAAGTGACTCAACTTAATCACTCAAGAGTATTCTAGTTTAGGACATATCATATTACATATTTCTCATAATTCTCATATCATGGAGTTTAGTTTCTCTTACCTTCTCACAATGGGTTTCACTCTCCCTATAGTTAACCCTATAACTTGTCCCAACACTAGAGTTCCTCCTTTGTAAAAGAGCTTGAGGCTCATGCTGAATCACAACTTTATCCCAACATAGCTTATCTTATCTTAGAAAAGAACATGTACTTGGATCTTCAAAAATTATATCAAACCCTCAAATATGAACATACATCCTCAAAGACAAACATATACCATCACAGTTCATCTTATATCACATATATAAGTCTTAGAACACCATCCAATCTTATTTCATCTATTCTGTATATTACATATTTTAACAAGGCTCTAGACATATAATCTAGAACTACTGTCTCTTCTAGAATGATGACAGTCACTTTCACTTAGGTTACATGACCACCTCCTACTGGTACATGTGTGGGAACACATTTTTGTAATACTTACATATATAATAAACTATTGTATAGTTTTTCTATGATAAAACAAGTGTCATAGAAATCTATCGAGGTTTGATCCATTTGGAATAAAAAACCAAATCCACAAAACGAGTGTCCCACACATAGTAGAGAGTCTAGTGCCATGTCACCTAGTGAAAAGGGTGAGAAAGGGGTGTAGATTGGTGTAGCTACCCAAAACATAGATGCACCATATGTCAAAGGTTTCTCTTCCCGTGATGTACACCATTTCCATGTAATGCAATGTCCCATACCGCTGTACTATAAGGAAAGAACAACACCTAAGGACTTGCTATACAACAAGCACCAGTCTAGACCTAGTTCTCAGACATCTAGGTGCTAACCAAGAGGCTAGGTCAGATCTAGTCCCTAAAAGATGACTAATCTAACCCTAAAGATTTTTAAGTTCATGATTTTCTTTACTTTGAGTTGCATAATGAGAAAATCATAGGCTTTGCTATTGTTCATGCTCTAATACCACCTGTGACGTCCCCAAAATTTCTAAATCTTAGTGTGATTTGTGACTTCCAAATTGAAACCCTCACCTCAGTGAGAATCCCAATTTAAACACCACACACTAGACAAAGAATAAGAAAATCAGAGGAAGTCATAAGGAACCAACAATAGCACATGCACATGAGAACAAAAACCATACAACACATGTTCACCATACAACACATGTTCACCATCCAACATATAATAACAAAATGATTTTTTACAACATTTGATATTACACATTGTACAATAAACTTTTACATATGCATGTATTTTTGGGTTTTTAGGGGAGACAGAGAAGGCAGCGGAAACAAAATTTTCTTCTCCCAAACTCAGAATAAAGGAATCGCAACGTGGCAGTTTCAAGAGCATAACCCCAGAAGGAAATTGGAAGATCAGTAAAACTCATCATTGATCGCACCATATCCAGTAAAGTGTGATTCCTTCTTTCAGACACACCATTATGTTGTGGTGTTCCAGGCAGAGTCCATTGTGATACGATACCACAGGCTCGCAGAAGGTCCTCAAACTCTTAGCTTAAGTATTCTCCACCTCGATCGGATTGAAATGCTTTAATACTTTTACCAAGTTGGTTATGTACTTCATTCATGAAATCCTTGAACCTTTCAAGGGTTTCTGACTTATGTCTCATTAGGTACACATAGCCATACCTACTGAAGTCATCAGTGAAGGTAATGAAGTATTGATACCCACCTCTGGCATTAGTTCTAAAAGGCCCACATACATCAGTTTGTATGAGTCCTAATAGATCACTAGCTCTCTCACCTTTACCTAAAAAGGGAGTCTTGGTCATCTTTCCCAACAAACAAGACTCACATGTCTCTATTGATTCATAATCAAAAGAGTCTTGATAACCATCTTTATGGAGTCTAGAGATGCGCTTCTCATTTATGTGCCCCATACGACAATGCCAAAGATATGTTTTGTTTGAGTTGTTGAGTTTTTGCCTTTTGGTGTTTATGTTGTATACGCTTGTTTCTAGATCTATTAAGTATAGACCATAAGACATTGGGACACTGCCATAAAAGATCCCATCTTTTGAAATGGAACACTTTCCATTCTTAATAAGAAATTCAAAACCATCCTTGTCCAAACAAGAAACGAAAATGATATTCCTATTTATGGCAGGTACATAATAGCAGTTCTTCAACTCTATTATTAGCCCACTAGGTCGAGTTAACTCATAGGTTCCTACGATACTGGCGGCAACCCTTGCCCCATTGGCAACATGTAGTTCAACCTTGTCTTTCCCCAAAGGCCTACTTCTCTTAAGATCCTTCACATTTGAACAAATGTGAGATCCACATCCGGTATCAAGTACCCATGACAAAGAAGTAGTAAAGTTAATCTCTATCATGTATACACCAGAAGGAGAGATCTCTATCTCTCGCTTCTTCTTCCATCATTCATTCCATCCTCTCCATGTTTTGAGCATAGAAGATTCTGACATTAGTTCGGCGAGAGAACCCTTCTCTCCCTCACCTTTGTCCTTAGACTTTGTTCCATTGATCTCCATCAATGAACTATCCATCTTCTTAGGCATACATAGTGGATTCAAAGGATATTGGTATATCTAGATTGTGTAGAATACTTCTCACAATCCCCAACCAGTTATGGATTTTATTCTCAATTAATTTTCCCATTTCAAAAGATGATTCTTTTGCTATTCTACAAGAAAAAATTGCATTTTCCAAAACTCCTTTTGATTTTATTTGAATAAAATTTGACAGTAGTTAATTATGACTTTAATTAATTACCACTCCCACTATTTTGATTCAAATTGACAGCCCTCACCATCAGTTCGGAAGATTACAGTGCACAATCTTCTAGTGGGCAAGATCCGTATTTCATCAAGTCATGACTCAGTTTTGGCTGATCGCCCACAACTTGACTAATTAGGTAGGCCATCATGCCAATTGCATCATATGCAACTCTTGATGAATGAACATGTGCAACACCTTACCATGAACATTCCATGCCTCTGGGCTTAGACGCTCTAAGAATCACCAGTTAATTCTATCTCAAAAGTTGATATGGTAAACATGCACCCTGATTTGGCAGAACCTACATGTTTACCCTTCATACTTCCACGAGATAGACGACACACCATGCTTTGGCATAACCTACACTTGGTCGATCAAGTTTTTCATGTGTGCCACTAATGGAAGGCATAAAAGACTTCATATTTAGATGAGGGATTTGGTTTTATAGGTACATATACATATCCAATCACCACAATACATAGTATGTATCATATACATGCTATATCCCACAGAAAACATGTGAAACGATAAAAGCAATGATTATGGACATCCTAATTTGATTCCTTGATCCAAGAGGAATCATAGTCATCTAGGTCCACATCAAATGCAACATGTACAAGATGAACTCTTTGCTTTGCCTTTCTGGGTTTGATCAACTCATCTCCATGATTGATTGGCTCGCCATCAGGCTGGTCGGTTGGGTGCCACCAGCCGATCGACTGGCACCTCCAGCCGATCGGTTCACTGGTCATTGTGCATCTCCTCAGGTCACCACCCGCTCATCTCGCTCCTTGAACCAGTCATCTAGAATGCCAACCGATCAATTCACGCCTTGAACCGATCGTCTTAGACGTCGTCGGGTTGTCCGCCGTTCTTTGACATAACAAGAAATAAAAGATCTATCATATTTTACATTTGAAAGGGAAACCCTGAGTTACATTCGGGGGGAGCAATGGTAGGAAATAAATCTCGAGTTATCTTGAGTTACATCAGGAATAGGAGATAGGGAATCGGTGTGTAGATGGAGATGCAAGCAACCACATTCAATCAAGCACACATACTTAGGGTTTTTTGGCCATAACCATGCTATACATCCACTACAAAACTCATTTAAGGGTGACACATATCGAGTGCATTCATATTACATATCATATATGTACATTAGGATTTGTGGATTTAGGATTGGACATGCATAAAGCCAATTTTATTTGCATCGTATGCAATAAATAAAGGCAAAAAACCAAAATAGATCACATCGATAATCCTAAAGTATAGAACAGTTGACGTGGCTCTGATACCACTGTTGGGTTTTAGGGGAGACAGAGAAGGTAGTGGAAACAAAATTTTTCTTCTCTCAAACCCAGAATAAAGGAATTGTGTCAACGTCTATACAATAAGAAGGATGGTTTGTAGAGGCATACCTTGTCCCGAGTCTTGCTCGACGATGTTACCTCGTGGCCTGTGCGGTCTTCACCTCCGGTCTTGGACGGTGTCTGTGCAGCTCCTGGTCTCACCGGGACTGTCGGGATTGATAATTGTCCTCCGAGTGGCAGAAGTCTCCTGCCTCTGCAGTCATCCACATGGACTGCCTGGAACTCCGATCTCCTTGTCCCATAAGGAATCAGAAGGAGTCACACCCTCTTGTCAGTGTACTAGTCACCGACACACTCTCCTACCACCAGTCACTTTTCTACAGTTGTCTTTCTCTTGTTGTGCCTCCCTTATCGGGTAGCACTTGTTCGGGCTCTCCTGGTTACCACAACCAGAGAGAACGACAACTTTGCAGAGCAACTAGTGTTCTGAGTTGTATTTTGAGAAGCCCCCAACACCCCTATATATATAGGAGGGTCATGGGATAGGGTTATCTACTCCAGGCAATGCAGAATTAAAGTAGGAGTAGAAGGGTTTGAGATTTTCCACAAAACAACCAACTGCGCCATATGAACCGATCGTTTCAAGAATGAACCAATCGGTTGGGGACCTGAGACGATCAGTTCACACCTGAACTAATCGGTTGGGGCACCTGAGCTGATCAGTTCACTGCCCTAGTCAGTTCCCGATTGACTTTTCCTCTTTTGTTTTGAATTGGTCCAAATACCAATCCTTGTTCCAATCAAATTGGACAAGCGAAATGAAAAGAAATTTCTCACCAACCTAACTTTCCCAACTTGCTCGTTTGGACTAGTTGAGCCGATCGGTTCAACCCTTGAATCGGTCCGTTCATTCTATCCTGAGCCGATTGGTTCATCACATGAGCCGATCGGTTGGGAGTGCAGACTGTGTAAAAATCAGTCAATTGTAGTTTCAATCAATCTGATACTCTAACCAATCGGTTCAACACCTTGAACACTATGATATTGAGCTATCAATTGATTGAGTGTTTAATTTAACTACTAAACTCCTTTAGTAATCAATCTAAACATCATTTGTGGACAAACTCCTCTTCCAGGTTAAATCATTTGTGTCTGACCTTGTAGGTCCGTTTCACGTTGGCAGTGAAAGTCCATAACACTTATGACTTCACAAACAAAGAGTGGTGCCTAGTCGCACATTAGTGCTACCCAAGTGAAATAGAAAGTTGGAGAATAACTTTTAATCCTACAATCTGTGAATGGTGTTACAGTGAATGTATAATTCCTTTGTCACTAATGTCCTAAATGAACTCAAGGAATGGTACAATCATCCTTTCAATGTTCATCCATTTCCTTGATCTCAGAGTAGACTGGGTGAGATGTCTGTGACATCAATATCACATATTGATTCACACATGCATGTGCATGCCTTTCTCAATCCTACTCATCAAGTGGCCATGGACATCAAACTCCTTTAGGAAGGAAAAATCCCATATCTATCACTCACCCCTCAAAAGCCCCATGTGTTAAAGTCACCCAATCATCACCTTTATAACAACCCATGTTTCAGGACTGCATTTGATGATGTCAAATTGTACCCAACGACATGTGTTGATTGTAGTGATTTCAGGTCAAAGAATCACACTCACCACCATCACTGTGAGAGCTGATTGTGACTACCAAATCATGGTTCCATGTGTCACTTTCACGGTGGGTCTGTCCAGTACACTTGTTCTCTAACAAGTACCTATGTGCTTGGTTTGATATCACGATAGCATGACTAATGAGATTCTCTCATCAACCAACACACAATCTAGTCGTTAGTGTTATTGATGTCTATGGTTATTTCCTCAATAACAACTGACTAGGGATAAAACAAGAATGTATACTCTTAACATCCGTATGATCTCATCGTTCATGTCCTCAACCCAAAAGCATACGTCATCGAGTAAAACAATTCTTTAGACATCTATCATGTTACACTATCATCTCAGAATCAATTAAAACATATAGATCAGAAATTGCCTTTTATTATTATTCAAATCATTTACAAAGTATCCCATTACAATCATCATATGACTTGCTCTATGGGCATACATACCAACATGTGCTACATTCTATGATAGGATCTAAACCAAGAGGTCCACTTGTACATCGGCTCGCCACACAACCCTCAACTATCCTGGATCTTCAAGATGATATGTCAACATGCCTAAAACAAAGATTACATGTGGTACATGTCAGCACAATATTCAAGAATATTGTACTGAGTACACTTACATGTCTTTTTATATACCTCTCATTACTACAACTTGGCAATAAGATAAAACTAGTACTTGGAAGTAACAAAAAAAAATAACAAAAGCAAACTTGAATAAGAAAGTTTATTAACAAAAGAAAGCACATATTTTATGCACATTTTCCATTATATCTCCATGCATTGACTGCCATAGGTTTTGAAGCATTCTCTTGACTCTCAAGGAGCTCAAGATTAAGGCCTTTATGATCGACTACTAAAGAGTTAGATCATATGTACAATGTGACCGAATACAAAAGAGTTAAGTCACTTCCTAGCACTGTACTACCAAAGAGTTTAGTGATTTCATATAATGGAACATATGTATTATGTTTGATGTGTTCATAGCCATAAGTATGGAAAATCAAGTAAGATATCATACAAAAACAATCATTACATCCAATATCATATGCCAAGTATTTGCACACATGTAATACAACCATAATGAATAGTAGGCCCAAGTAAGAGGTAAGGGCGTACCTTGATCAAGACAAACGAATCATCACATGTTCCTGAGGTCAACTATATCCTTGGTCAAACCATGATTAAGACAAGATCATGTACTATCATCAACTTCTCATTATCTTAACCCTAGTTATGATTCATTAGGATTTCACTTAGTCATATGGTATTCCCATCATTATTACTTGTCTTATCTTCTTGTAATTAGGTTACTGGTCTCATATTTTAGATTTAAAAACATAATCTAATTATTTGATTACAAATGATTATGTGTACATATTAACCCTAGGTTACATGTACTAATCATGTTAGGGTTTTCTCACAATATGTTATGATGCATTATCATATAATCATGAATTATGTGTATCATTATGATCTTAGAATTACATATTAGCTTCCAATTACTAATGGAACATACTCTGTAATTTTAGGTTTTCTTGAGCATCTTTGTAATTATTGAACACTAATTAGGGTTATTATCCATAATTAGCCATATGGAGCATATTACATGATTTCATGCATCCACATCATAATCACTGACCTTAAATGAATTAAAAACATAAATGTGTATTTACTGACATTTTATCATAATTTTAGGTCGTCATTTGATATTTATTATCTATGAAATAAGCATTTCACAATTTACATGATATCATTGTGATTTAAGCATCAAAAGGCTAATATTATGGTTCCATGCTGTTCTACTAACTTTTCTAAACATTTTGGTACCTTACTTCTATTTTTCTGATGTATGAGCTATTTACTATGAATTTTCTAAGATCTAAGTTTTTTAGAGGATTTTACCTTTTTCGGGCCAATCTGATGTTGCCAAGTGTCCCTGATGTGGTGCTGATCCTTTGCTTTCTATGCTTGAGGTGGGCAAGCCAGTTCAGGTTGGTCAGCCTCGATATCCACCGATTTTCTTTATTTTCTAGCCAGACTATCCTCTCTCCTGGTGCATCACGATCTTGCGTTCTCTCCTATTCTCCTACTCCTCATGAGTCCCTACGTGCGTGGGATCTACACTTACTTCCCAAGCCACCACCATAGGGGACATCTTTAGCTAGGAATAGCTAGCGCTCACATCCCCCTCAATGTCCAATAATGCCTGCATAGGCTGTGGCAAGGTCAAAGGGATCTACATAGTGCTCTAGTTTTCTAGTTTAGCTCCATAGCTCATGCTTTGTGGGCATGCCAACACTAGTCGTTGTTGTAGTAGTGAGGAAGGGACAAAATTCCTCATGCTATGAAACACAATAAAACCTTCCCATAAGAACCTACATGGGATGCCAAAATCATCTACGACCATTATTTGTGATGTTGAAGCCTCTCAACCATACTTCGTCAACCGCCTTCTCCCACAGTGAGAGTGGGCTTGGCATATAGAGAAAACAAAGTCTGACTTTGCAACTTCAAGTGGTGAGTGTATTCGAGTGTATATATATATGCAATTTACATGTGCCACCCTAAAAGTGGTTTTGATGATGAATGTGTAGCATGTTTATTGCCAATAACCCATAGATTTGTGTGTGGTTGAATGGTTGTATGTTTATTTTGATATCGGTTTGCATATCGAGTCTCTACCTTCTTCTTCCCAATGTAAAAGTGTTATTCTTTCCTACCTTTGCTACCCTCAAATTTGACTGAAGGTTTCTCTTTACAATGTAATAAGTTATTAGTAAATAAGATAGTTTCTTTTCTTTCAATGATGAAGAACATGATCATCGCCATATGAGCTAACCTATTTGTGAGATAAGACAACTGGCTGGAGGACCAAGGAGAACAGAATGAAGGAGCAAGATGAAATCTTGGTGGACCCAACTGACCATCTAGAAGGTGTCTAGACATCGCTTGAAATGGTGGATGGATGATCATTTTAGACGACCAACCAATCGACGAGAAGTAAGCTGACCAGTTCAAGGGTTGAATTAGTCAAGCCAGATTGGTGAAGCAAACATATACACCAACAAAAAATTCATGCATGTGATTTGATGCAGACCTAGGTGGTAGTAATTACTTGTGGTTCCAAGGAACTATAGTAGATATGGCCATAACCATTGCCTAAAATTTTATCTTGCATGTTTACCTTGTGGGATATAGCATTCATTTGATACATACTATATATATATAAAAGGGGTGATTAGATAATGTATATGTATATACACATATAATACATAAAATCCCTCAATTAAGAATATAAAGTCTAAGATTCTTTCCATAAGAAACAGTCATGAAAAGCCTGATCGACCAAGCATAGGTTACTATTGGGAAATACAAGCATAGAGTAAGACAAAAGAAACAATTTTTTTCTCTATATGTATTCCCACAACAACAAGATCATGCAAATTACTATTAAATAGAAAGGATGGTTCACTGAGTTATACCTAGTCCTGGAGAAAGTCCAGCGATAATAACTCATTGTAGTGCAACTATCTTGTAGTTTCTCTTGGACAGTGGTTGTGTAGCTTCTGGTTTTCACCACGGACAATAGATAGGACAACTTCTGCAACAACTCCTATGGTCTCACCACATACTATAGACTGACTTTGCCCTCCTATCACCAACCAAAGGAATCCTAAATCTAGAGTAGTCCACACAGGCCAACTAGAACTCATGTCGTTCAACTATAATAGATATGAAGGAGTTGCCCCTCCCATTGGTGTACTAGTCACCTACTTGCTCTCCTACAACAATGATCATTGGTTGTTCTCTCCCTTTCTATCTCTCCCTAGTTAGATAGGACTTTCTTGGGGTCTCTTAGTTACCAAAAATAGAGATGACAACAATTGTCAAAGCAACTAATTCTCAATTGTCTGTGTTTTACTCTGGGAAGCCCCCAATACCCCTCTTTTTATAAGCGGGGTTATGGCCAGGGTGCCTAGTTGGTTCGTGATCTGTGTGGGAGTGGAAGGTATTAGAAGATCTTGGATTTTTGCAACCTACAAAACCCGAAATGATAGTATGGAAATCCAAACATCCATCTGGTGTGTGAGCCAATTGGTTCACACTATGAGATGGACATCTTGAATTTTCCCAATCATATACAAATTTGGAAAAATTGTTTCCAATTAATGCGAGTATTGATTTCCTTGTATCAATAAAGATTCATCAATTGAAACAATCAAACTTTCTCATGAATTTAGGAAAGTTACTAGATACTTCTTTCGGCCCAACCAAGCTAATCGATTCACTAGGTGAATCAGTCGTGTCGCTCACACGAGTCGATCAGTTCACCCAGTGAGTCAATCAGTTGGTGCCTAATTCATGCAGAATTGTAGCCAATTCAATTCCGATCAGCTCGACTCTCCAAACGCCTATATCAATTGTTGAAATGATCATCTGGTTCTCTAAACAGCCTATAAGTCGATTGTTTGGCAACGTAGTTAGATCAAACGGTTGATAAGTTGTTTGAATTGAATACCTAAATGCTTTAGTGATCAATCCAAACATCACTCAAAATTAAAATCATCTTCTAGATGAGTTCCTATGTGTGCATGCCTATTGGTCCCATATCACATTAGAAATGAATGTCCATAACTAAATTATGAAATCACAAGCATGGAGTGTTTCCTAGTCACACTTCAGTGCTACACAAGTGAATTAAAAAGTTGGAGAACAACTTCAACCTATAATATGTGTAAGGTGTTGCAATGATTGTATGATTCCTTTGTCTTTGATATCTGAGATGAAATTGAGGCATTGAATAATCATCCTCTCAATGTTCAACCCATGTTGTTTGAACTAAGAGTAGACTGTCTGAGATAATGTGACCTCAATACCGTATATTGATTCACATGTGCTTGCAAATGCATTTCTCAGTCACACTTATCAAGTGTCTAGGATATCAATCTCAATTAGATGGGGCAAATCCCATCTCTATCACTCACAGTCAGTCCCCATGTATCAAAGATACCCAATCATCACCTTTATGGTAACCTGTATTTCAGGACAATGTTTGATGATGTCAAAGTATACCCAATGACATGTGATGAGTGTAGTGATTTCAAGTCTAAGAACTACAATCACCAACTTCACTATGAGAGATGACTATGACCACCGATGATGGTTTCCATGTGTCACTCTCAAGGTGGGTCTATTCGATACACTATTACCTAACATGTATCTGTGTGCTTGGTTTGATATACTATATCATGACTAAGGAGACTCTATCATCAACCAACCTACAATCCAGTCGTATGTGTTATTGGTGTCTATCTACCTTCTACAGTAACAACCAGCTAGGTATATAATAAGTGTGCACATAGTCTTAGCATTTTTATGATCTCATTTTTCAAGTCACATACTTGAAGACATACTTCATTGAGTATTGTCATTCCTTATACATTCATAATGTTTCATCATTATCTCATAACTGAATGAATAAAAAAACAAATTGGAAGCCTACCTTTATTAGTATTAATCAAATCCTTTATGGTTTATGTTATTTCAATCATCATTTGATTGTCTCCCTAGACATACTTTACCAAGAAACTCCCACTTGTACTAAGAGCCAATCACCCAAGAAACACTTTCTTAGTGATCTAAGCATGTCTACCATGTTTCTCTTACGCTAGTGATAATCCAACAGGTTAGCAACATTTTGCTATTAGTCAGTATATTGTATGTTTCTTATCTCTTCGCTCTAAGATGAAACCACTATAATATGCTATCTAATATTCCTTTCCTAACAAGTAGATCCATAGTTGTCATAGTATCATTACCCAGTCATAAATGGTTGTAACATCTATAAGTTCATCCTATGAACTACTTAATCCATATAGCATCACTCTATGTTCATAACATAAGTATACTTGACTTGTATTGTAGAATAGAATTAATGGCTATTAGTTTGGAAACCTTCCAAATAATAATACTTTTCTTTATAATCAATCATATAGTCTTTCAATCATCTTATGATATTTTGAAATCTTGAATCGGTGTAACCCTTTACACCCAACTCTTCCTTTTATTTCTATCATTATTGACTAGTAATCTATCCTTAAGTACTTCATAAGTACTAATGAATATCATTAATGACATTCCAATAACCCTTATTAGATATTACTATCATCTTGTTATGTCAAATACAAACAAGATTATATAGGATAAGCAAATATATAGCATTCATGATAGATCCATCATATGGCATCTTATTCATGATATTTTCATTCTTCACAAGAATTGGAATATATGGTTCATGAGAGACAAATCTAGATTCTCTCTCATTGAATCATTTCTGTGTTGAATTCATTCAACATCTTGCTAATACATGTGCTCAAACTTACATTGTGAAACATTCAAGAATTATTTGTATAGGTCTTGATCCTTATCTCATAAGATGTTTCATCTAATTCTTCATTACTGAAGGGGTTTTTCATGCCAGATCTCAATCTTCACAATATTCAGTTGTTATTCCTTATCATATGTGGAATGTTCATATATTCTCCAATTAAATCTTTTGGTATCACATATTTAATCTTTTATCTTGATTTAAGTCAAACTCTTTGACTATCTTATCAAGTTAAAAGATCCTTCCTCTGTGACACTTTTTTAATCTCAGATTGAACTTTGTAGTTTATAGACTTTATTTGCATTCTTGAAGTTATAAAACCTTTTAGGTTGTGTCACAGACACATCCTCTGATGTATTCCTTTTAAGGAATCTGGTTTTATCATTCATATGCCAAATTTCTTAGTCTATTTTAACTACAACAACAATCTTGACATTTGGTAAAGGAATTTCTATCTTGTTTAATGATTTGAATTGATTTGAAAAACTTATTCAACCAATTTGTCCTTTTATGTTTTCCACGTAGGTCATTGTCACAAAGCCCTATGGCACCCTTTAGGTATTACCCCTTTAGGTGGCACTGTTAAGGTCCTACCTTGTTATCTTACATGGACCCCATAATGGACTTGAGCCATTACTCAAATTATGGTACTTAATTGATTCTAGTCGATTAGTTGGCTCATCATGTTTTGACCAACTTATCTGAATTTTTGGATTTGCAATCCTTCAATTTTAGATGTATTCTACTAGAATTTATTTTATTTTTAGTCATATTATGACTTGATTCCACAACATCTTGTGATTCTCTTAGTTCTCATTGTGCCTCTTTGTTGACCTTGAACATTTCAAGTTCTACTTTTACTCCCATTGATTCAAAACAAGTTTTTTTTATTGGATTGGGATTAATAGTAACATTCAAGAATTATGGTTTATGGATAAACCTTTTCAAGAAACTACTTTCTTAATGTAGGTTTCAATCCTTTAGACATATTGGGACATTTCTAAATCATACCATACATGATGTCTTATAAACAATTCAGACGGTACATGATTTAGTGATAGGTATATATTTATGAGGATATAAGAATATTAGGTTAATTGATAATTATATCATGACTCATCATGGTATAATTTCTTCATTTTTACACATCATCATGTTCAGATATATTTGACTTGTGATATATTATCGTGGTTCTTTCCTTGAAGGTTCTCAAGGTATTAATGTAATATATTTCAACATTTGATCTCATCAAAGTTTCTTAATACTTTCATCAATTTCATACTTCATTTATAATCTCATTGAACAATTCAAGAGATTTATGTTTCTATTTTACTGAGTACATATCATTATATTACCAGTAATAGAAACAAAGTATAAATAATTATCTATAACATTCTTTCATTGAGATCTTCATGCATCATTTGTTTGAGGTCTGGTGGAAACCATATCGTCCCACTACATCTAGTGAAGGATGCTAAGTCATGTTGTGCACAAGTACGTATTGCATGATTCCTCAAGTTTGATAACCAAGGGAATCTAGCTTAACATCAATATGTATTCTAGACATGCATTTCTTATATGTACATCCAAGGTGACTATTGCTAATGATAGTCTTGAATTATAAATTATAATCCTTTGGTATTAACGCTATAAATATTTCATACAAAGACCATTAGATGTTTGGGTGTTTCCTTGCAAGATCTTATCTTTTGAAATATAAACATTAATGTCTTACTTTATTGATTTATCATCCTTCTCATACAACATGCTTTACAGTAAATTTTTTATTTGTTGGCATAATGAAATAGAAATTCAACTAATTCTATTACATGCCCATTGGGCTAAGATAAATTTAAAATGTAGACTAAAGATTCAAAAACTCTTGCTCCGCCTTGTCCATCTTTGTCCTTCCATGAGGGGTTTTACTTCTTGTAAGATCCTTCACATTAAGTACATCAAATATTTGTTTGGCATCACATACCAAAAATGAAGAAGTAACCAAATGTATCTTATAACATTTATACTTGAAGTGGACACCTCAATGCCTTCCTTGTTCTTCTTTAGTTCCTCTAACCAGTGTGGGAAATTTCTTTTCCAATTTATGGGCTGGTGACGATGGCGACAATTGCCTCTTTTCTTTACTCCTCCCTTTGCCTTGAGATCTAAAGACTTGGGCTTATGTCTAGCTTTAGAACTCTTCTTAGCATTTCCTTTACCTTTAGACTTTCCCTTTGTCTTGTTGCTCACCATCACATACTAGATCTTATCTTTATTCATTTGTCCCTTAGTTATTCTCAACATAACAAAAGTCATTCATATTGTATCTCATGACAAACTGACTATATGGCTCTAGCAAAGACTACAAAATCACGTTAGTTGCCAACTCTTAACCCAAGGGGAATCCCATTATAGCTAGGCTCTCCACATACCCAATGAGCTTGTGTACATGAGGACCTATTGGGTCTCCTTCTGCCATGTTACATTTGAACAGTGCCTTGGATACATCATATCTCTCTTGTATTGCCTGATCTTGGAATTTGTTTTTGAGATGTGTGACCATCTCAATCACATACATGTTCTCATTCTGCCTCTACAACTCATAGTTCATGGAGCATAGCATCAGACACTTGACATCCACAACATCTTTAGTAAGCTTCTTGTAAGCATCCCTCTCAGCTCTAGGTGCAGTCAGAAGGGGTTCAACTGGTTCTGGCATCTCTAGGACATAGAGCTTGCACTCCTGTGAGAGAACGATTCTCAGTGTCCTGAACCAGTTGTGGAAGTTATTCCAAATAATTTTGTCCTTCACAAGGACCGATCATAGAGAAAAGTGATAATTGTTGGTTGCCATTTGATTCTACAAAAGAGTAATTCTATCAAAACTCATTTTGGTTTAATTTGATTACAATTTTAGCGATATTGATTAGGTCTTGAATTAATTCTCATTCTCATTATTTTGTTCAAATTGACAACCCTCAAGTATCAATTCAGAAAATTGTCGCAAATCAATTTTCTAAAAATCAAGATCCAAAATGATTTGATAATATTACAGCCAACACTACAATAAATAATCAACCATTAAGGTAGTCTATTTGGTAATTGCTTCACATGCAATTCTTGATAGATGATATGTGCAACTCTTGTCATAATCATTTGCATGCTTCTGGGCTTTGACTCTTTATGAATCACCAGTTCAAGTCTAATCAGTAGCCAAATTGGTAGATATGCACCATGTGAAGGCAGAATCTACATACCTACCAATACACTTCCATGAGGTAGATGGCATACCACGCCATGGCGTAACCTACGCTTAGGTGAACATGCTTTTCATGTGTGTTACTAATGGAATGCATCTTAGACTTAATATGATTTATTGAGGGATTTATATATATGTCATATATATATATATATATATATATATATATATATATATATATATATATATATATATATATATATATATATATACATATACATATACATATACAATATCCAATCACCACATATATAGTATGTAACATATACATGCTATATCCCTAAATGTAAACATGCAATATAATACAAACACTGAGGGTTATGACCATGTCTACTGTACTTCCTTGTAGCCAAAAAGAATTACTACCACCTAGGTCAATCATCACATCTCATGTATGAACCTGCTATTAGTGTAGATCTATGCTTGCCAATCTAGGTTGATCGGTTCAAGAGTTGAACCAGTCATCTCGCCTCTTGGCTGGTCGGTTGGTCCTCAGGGATGGTTGTCTGGCCTCCTATCCCACCAATGTCTGGAGAACTTCATACCGTTGGATGGGTCCACTAGGTGATCGGCTTGCTCCTTCTCTTTGTCCTCCATGGTCATCTAGATGGTCGACTCATCTCATGAACTGGTCATCTCATCTGGCGATGATCACAGTCTTTGTTGTTGTAAGAAAGAAAACTATCCACATACTATTAAACTTATTACATGTTAGAGAGAAATCTCACGGTACATTTGAGGGGAGAAAAGGTAGGAAAAAAATAACTTTACATTGGGAATAGGGAGGTAGAGGCTATGTATATAGACTGAGATAAACAATAATAAAATCAAAATATCCAACCACACAGATATTGAGTATTGTCCATAACCATTCTACACATCTAGCATCAAAACCTATTTTTGGGTGACACATGTAAATTACGTATATATATGTGTGTCTATATATATATATATTGTTTGGGAATATGTGGTCTTTGATCGGATACACATATGAGACAGTTTAAATATTCACATAATATGAAATAAATAAACAATAAAACTAAAAATATGGTCATATCAATTATCCTAAAACATATTAAATTGATGTTGCTCTAATACCACTGTTGGGAAATATGGGTGCAGAGTTAGGAAGAGGAAACAACAATTTTATCTATCTGTATTCCCATAACAGCAACATCACATCAATTATTATGAAATAAGAAGGATGGTTTAATGAGTTATATATGGTCCTAGAGCAAGTCCAGCGGCAACAACTCATTGCAGTGCAACTATCTTCTAGTTGCACTTGGACGGTGGATGTGCAGCTCATGGTCTTCACCACAGATAGTGAAAATGAAAACTTCTACAAAGAGTCCTATGGTCTCGCCACAAAAACTAGACTAACTTTCTAGTCCTAGTAGCAACCAAAGGACTCCTACCTCTAGCGTTGTCCACACGAGCCAACTATAACTCCGTCTGTTCAACTAGAACAAACATGAAGGAGTTGTCCCTCTCATTGGTGTACTATTCACCAAGTTGCTCTCCTACAACAATGATCCTCAGTTGTTCTCTCCCATGCTATCCCTTCCTAGTTGGGGATGACTTTCTTGGGCTCTCTTGGTTACCACAACTGGAGAGGACAACAATTATCAGAGTAACTGATTCTCAATTGTTTGTGTTGTACTCTGGGAAGCCCCAAATACCCTTCTATTTAAGGAGGGGTTAGGGCCAGGGTTCTCAGATGTTCCAGATCTATGTGGGAGTGGAAGGGACTGAATGTTCTTGACTTTTTGCAACCTGTGACACATGAAACCATCATTTGGCAACTCAAACGTCTTTGTGGCACATGAAATGATTGGTTTGAACTATGAGATGGTCGTCTCATAGTTTCCCAATTGTATACAAATTTGGCAAAATAATTTCTAATTAATGTGAGAATTAATTTCCTTGTATCAATAGAATTAATCAGTCAAAATGATCAAACTTTCTCATGAATTCTCAAAAGTTACTAGAACCTTCCTTCGGCCCAACTAAGTTGATCATTTCACTAAGTGAACTGGTTTTCTTGCTCGCACAAGATGATTCTTTCACCCAGTGAGCCGATTGGTTGGTGCCTAATTCGTGCATAACTCTAGACAATTCAGTTTCAATCCGACAGACTCTCCAAACACTACTACAGAATAGGGCTTTAGCTTCGGTTGTTTAACCCCTTTTAGTGACGGTTCTCCAGCGACGCCTATGTGGGCGCTGCTAAAGGTCGAACTCTTCAGTTTTGGTTTTATAACCGACGCCAAAAGGCTTCGCACCACCGAAAATGCGGCAGCAGGGCACCTATCAACGTCGTTTATTTATAGTACGCCGACGCTAAAAGGGTTCACGCCACAATAAGGGCGCCATCTAGGACACTTTCTGTGTCGGTTAACAACTAAAACACCGACGCCATATTTGCAGACGCCACGGCCGTGCTTCCCTACACGGCCGTGTTTAGTACTATAGGCTTCGGTTTTATACTAATAACCGACACCATTTACCGCCACGGCTGTGCTTTCCTGCACGGTCTGGTTGTTTGTCACTTTCGGCGGCGGTTTTTATCCAATAACCGACGTTGTAAGAATTTGATGACAGTTTTCTATAAATAACCGACACCTATGTTTTAATTTTTTTTTTGCTAATTAGTTTGCATGCCTGTTGTGGATGGTCAGTCGGATGAGAAGTTGCAGTTCAGTTTTGAACTGCAAGTTTACGACGTCCATTGATATCAGCCAACAAACAGGCCACAAACCTACAAAATCAACAAATATACTTTTCACACAAGTAGATACATTCACATATCAAATCAATTCTCACATTCACACATGTAGAAACATTCAAATACATGTAGAAACATTCAGACATGTATAAACATTCAGAAATATTCATTTACAAAATATCATTCAATATCGCTATCAACATCCCAATTATATTTTACAGTTGCCACTGCTTGAATGGCTCTTGCCCATTCTTCTCTTACTTCATTTAATACTTCCATCGTGTATGGAGCATGTACATCTTTTAAGTATTTACCTATAGTGTGGTCATTTTTAAACACCTGCAAAGAGAATGATGTATATATATAAGTAATAATATAGAAATAAGATTGATATATTTCATACTAACTAATGAGACTATATATAATACCTCATGTATGGTATCGATGTCCAATGCGGCATATTGGATAATCATTTTCATAAATCGCATCACATAGTATGTGCATGCCCAACCATTGTCTTGTCTAGCGCACTATAAATTGAAACATACAAAATATTAAAAAATACAACTAAGCACAGTTCAAATAAATAATATATACATTGGAGTCGGGAACTTACTTTCACATTCTCCCAAATTATTGGCTGGTTCTTTTTCCTGGGGACATTTCCTCCAGCCTTTTTGAATGCATCTAAACCCCTACATGTTAATGTAACATAGTAAATTGCATAATTAAATATTAATGTAATAACAAATGTTAACGGATATAAAAATGAAATATTTCTCACCAGAATAAGGGCATTCTCATTACGTGTCCAATTTTAGTATTCAATGTACTCCCCGCAGGATCTAGATAATAAACAGTGAACGTCCCGGGGAGAATAACTAGTAACTCCCAATGCCTACCGCTAGAGGTAAAAAAGTTAAAATTTAATAACTCAAAATCCACAATAAAAATGTAATTTTCTTAAGTCCAAATTATAAGTAAAGTAAACTTACTTGACATTGAATGGAGCTATTATTATCGCCTTGTTTTGCTAACCGAAAAATGTAAAAGCATCTATACAGTATTGTTGAACACTATCGGGGTCTTTAGCTACCATACTAATCAATGATGGAATAAAAAATCCCACATGGTCAAATGCAAATTGTTTACATTGATTTTGGACTAAGTAGCTGCAAAACATGTATTACGTATGCATTAATATATAAGAAACCAGATCACTGGATCTTACACAAGGTATATGGATGTATAAACAAGATCTCACCTTATCCATGTCTCTATCATTGATGTATTTAGCCAATCATATAGAAACAACTCAATAATATCTTGTATAAATAAAGAGATTTCGTATGATTGACCTGCATAATTTGCTTCTAAAGAAACAATTATAGGGCAATGTATATTATGTGCCCGTAGCCAACATGCCATTCCCCTACAAGCATGACCTAAGTGGAATTTTAGGTCAGTTGGAACCCAACTTGGTAATGCGAGAAGTGGAGGTGGAGGCCTAGATGCTCCGGGTGTCTTCTTTTTAACCTGTATATATAATTTCAGATCAATTGACCTCATATATACACATTAACAATCTAAAGTAATGTAAATTTATCTTACAATTTCGGTAGTGTAGATGACATCTGCTTTAGGCCACAATATCACCCTGCCTTCTGCCTCAGCAAGTGTATCAATATCCGGGTGGGCATATGGCAATGTAGCTTCCCTCCAATCAGGGAATACACATATCGGGCTCACACGAACGTAGCCCTGTGGCATTGGAGTCTCGTGAAATGTTGCCCCAGGAAGGGATGGCTAAGCCTGCGCCTCTGCAACAACATAGTCTTGCATTCTTAAGCGGCATGGCTTCAACGCCTACAAATTTACGTAAAGAATGTTATACATATATACATATCATATTGAAAACATATCATCTTGAAAAGACTAGCTACAATGTCATAAACAATACTTACAGCAGACGTGTTTGGCGGCAGTGGGTCTACAGGATTACTCTCAGTCTGTGCATCAGGAGAAGAGTGGGTCGCCATAGGCTGATTGGAAGCCTGAGATGCCTGCCACCGCAACATTTCATCCCTGACCTTCTTAGCAACTATATCCTCGACTCTTTTATTCTCCTATACATGGATAAAAGAAACATTAGCTTCTTATTATCGAATTACCTTTTGCAGTAACATTCTAAAAAAAGAATAGGTTACCTCTTCTTGTGAAAGTCCCGCTCTGGGTTTACGCTGGGATGGCCCAAAGAATGCTTTGATGCCCACACCAGCGCCTGCACCCCTAACACATCCAGGATGCTCTAGGTTACCCAGAGCAACTGTCAATTCATCCATTGTTCCCTGAGGGATGAACGTGCCTTATTTCCTCTGCTCGTGCAGCTCCCGCTAATCACCATCAACAGAAATTGGTAAGTTAACACCACAAATAATCAATATTCAAATGATTGTTCTAAGAGTTGTATTTTACCATTTTCGCAGCCGCCTCAGCAGTTACGGGCTTCTTTATTTCACCCTTCTTGTTTTGCCTCCCAGCTATCCAGACATCATGGCGAGGCATGGGTGTGGCAGACTCCTGAGTCGCAACAGACTCCTGAGTAGTAGCAGACTCCGCCTGTAGTCTTTGGCGAACGCTTGCATAGCCCTTTGGACCCATAGTATGGTCATGCACATTCAGTGCACGCCTTGCTTTTTACGCCTCACTGAGGGTCTAGTTAGTATGCACATTAATGATTTGGTTAGTAGCACTAAATGTTAATCTTGAATAGGTGAATACAACATATATTAATTAAATTGGGAGTGATGCCTAATACCTTGAATTCTTCAGATTTTCTTGAAGCAACAAAATTGTCCCAATCTTCTTTGTCCAAGAAGTTCCACTATTCAAGGGCTGACTTCTTCTTCTTATCACCATCTTTTATGTATTCTCTGTTGAGATTTGTCCTATAGTTCCTAAGCATCTTTCTAGCGTGTTGCATCACGCTTTTACGATGCAGCTTCTCATCCAATGCAAACAGATTCTGTAAAATAGAATTGTTATTAACTAGTATCCAAAAATAGAATTGCAAATAATAGAATTTGTAATCTACAAAATAGAATTGCAAATAATAATAACTCACACATAAATCCTTCCATATCAAGTCTTTCTTTGCCTGAGGAACTTTATGCCAATTATCATACTTAACACCACAATGGCTTCGAGTGACAACCCCAAGATAGTTTATAAAATTATTGCGGTTCACTCCAATTGCATTTCCTCCATTATCAAACTCCACAACCAATTTGGATCCACTGCCACTTAGCACTATTAACTTGTTCAACAGAGTGATGCCCCTTTTCTTGTTAACTTTTTGGTGATGTGCATCAAGTTCCTGCAGTGCTTCAGTGGGTACATTAACCTAAAATTTGACAAAAATAAACACACTGAATTAGCCCAATATAGAAATATAGGATATATGACATAACTAGAAGATAATGAATTTTATAGAAAAATAGGATATTTTTTTAAAACTTACATTGGTATCCTCTCCATGCTCATCATGGACAGCATGCTCATCAAGGACTTCATGCTCATCATGGACATCATGCTCATCATGGTCAGCCATCTGAAAATGTCATTAAAAAGGCAAACATTTAGCATTTGTATTAACTACAAGATAATGAGACATCAAATCTGAAAATGATATTGATATTAAAAAAGCAAACATTTAGCATTTGTATTAAATACAAGATAATGAGACATCAAATCTGAAAATATAAACATTTAGATTCAATAAAAAAATATAAACATGCATGCCTCTAAAATTGTGATCTTTTATCAATTAACAATCCTTCATTGTGATCTCCACGGACATATAAGTCATCATTAGCTTCAATATTTTGTGGAGTTGGCAACCCAACTGAGAATGGACTGGAGTCATCATACTTATCATAGTACTCTTCTTCGTCTATAGGATCTTCAATGAACTGTCTTTTACCATGAAGAACAACTGACCATTTATCATTTGCAGGATCATCGATATAGAGTACTTGTTTCGCCTGTGATGCCAATATGAATGGTTCACCCTTCTCGCCAATCTTTTCAAAGTTCACTAAAGTGAAACTCAATTCATCCACTATAACTCCTTTGATGTTATCAACCCAATTACATTTAAAGAGCGGAATTCTGAAATCTATGTAGTCAAACTCCCATATGTCTTCAATGACACTGTAATATGACATTTTAGCTTCACGTGGACTCTTATCCTTTGCACTTGCAAAATACATAGTCGACGCTTGAAGAGTGACCCCACTGTTTTGGACGACACTCTTATCATCTTGGCGCTTTGTGTAATATGTGAACCCATTAATGTCAAACCCTTCATAAGACATAACATTTGGTTTTGGTTTAAAGGCGAGGCATTTGATAGTTTCTGTAATATCATCTGGTGTTTGAGATAGTTGATGTAAGACTTTATCTTCAAACCACTTAATAAATGTCTTGTTATGCTCTCTAGCAAGCCACATTGTATTGGCTTGAGGATATTGTCTCTTGATGAAATTGGTATGTTCCTCGATATAAACACTCACTTCGTCCATGTTGTGTAAAATATACAAGTGAGCTTGTTCCAACTACTCACGGATGATTACTTTCACCCGTGATCCCAAAATTCCTTTTCCCTCCTCAATATTCTTGTCATTAACAGGAGTGTTATTACCATTTAGAAAGTCATTGCAAAAATCCATAACCTCTCTCACCACATAACCTTCAATAATACTCCCTTCAGACCGATAATGGTTTTGAACATCACCTTTAAAAATGCTCATGTATCGTTCAAAGGGATACATCCAATGCAAGAAAAGTGGTCCCAACATTTTCACTTCCCTAGTCAAGTGGACAACAAGATGTACCATGATATCAAAGAACGAAGGAGGGAAATACATCTCAAGCTGACATAGGGTAACAACTACTTCTCTTTGCAAATTATCGAGAGTATCAGGGTCAATAACTTTGCTGCATATACTGTTGAAAAAGAAACAAAGTCTGGTGATTGCAAACCTTACATTCTTCGGCAATATAGATCAAATTGCCACGGGCAATATTTGTTGCATTAGAGTGTGACAATCATGAGATTTAAGACCTATCAACTTCAGATCTTTCATTGATACCAATCACGAATGTTGGATGAGTAACCATGTGGCACCTTAACATTTACCAAGCATTCAAAAAATGCTTTCTTCTCCTTTCTAGACAACGTGTAACAAGCGGGAGGTAAGTATGTTCTTTTATTACCCATTTCACGTAATTCTGTTAATTCTGACCTTATTCCCAGTTCACGTAGGTCCAGTCTGGATTTTATCCCATCTTTAGTCTTACCTGGTATATTTAACAGAGTACCAATGATGCTATCACAAACATTTTTCTCAACGTGCATTACATCAATACAATGTCTGACTGTCAAAGAACTCCAATAAGGAAGATCCCAAAATATTGACTTCTTCTTGAATGAAGACTTGTCACTCCGTGTGGCCATACTACATTGTGATTTCTTACCAAATTCATTGACAATGTATTTTACTCTTTCATAAACAACATCCCCTGGTATAGGTTTAGGTGCACTCCGTTCATCATTCCATCCATTGAATGCTTTGCGCTTCCTATGATATGGATGGAATTTTGAAAGAAACCTTTGATGAACAAGATATACAGTCTTGCCGCCATGTTTTAGTCTTATTGAATCAGTGTTTTCTTCACATATAGGACACGCTTTAGCTCCTTTGACACTATATCCAGACAAATTCCCGTATGCTGGAAAGTCATTAATAGTGCAAAACAACATAGCATGCAAACGAAATGTCTCTCTTACTGAAGCATCATAGGTCATCACACCTTCAGCCCAAAGTTTCTTTAAGTCATCAATCATAGGTTCAAGATAAACATCGATATCATTTCCGGGTTGTTTAGGGCCTGATATCAACAACGACAGCATAACATACTTATTTTTCATACACAGCTAGGGAGGAAGATTTTATATAACAAGCATGATTGGCCAAGTGATATGTTGGCTGCTCAATGTCCCATACAGATTCATCCCATCTGTACAAAGCCCAAGTCTTAGATTCCTATCTTCTTCACCAAATTTGGGGTACAATAGATCAATCTTCTTCCACTGTGGGGAATCAGACGCATGTCATAGGATCCCATCATTATTTTTCTTAACATCTGCATGCCACCTCAAATTCTTTGCATCTTTCGGATTTGCAAACAAGCATTGAAACTGTGATATTATTTGTAGATACCACATCACCTTGGCAGGAGAACCAGTTTTGGACTCCCCTGAAGTCGTCAATTTATACCGTGACGCACCACATTTTGGACAATCTTTCAAATCCACATAGTCCTTTTGAAATAATACACAATCATTCGGACATGTGTGTATCTTCTTGGCCTCCATTCCCATTGGGCACAACAATTTTTTTACCTGGTATGTTGAGATTGGCAGCTCGTTTCCTTCAGGAAGCATTTCTTTCAACAAAGTCAATAATGAAGTGAAGCTTTTGTCGCTCCTTCTATTGTTAGCTTTCAACTTATACAATCTCAACACAGTGCTAAGCTTCGTAAACTTAGCACAGCCTGTGTATAACGGTATCTCAGCATCATGCACAATGTTTCTAAAGATAGGAAGTGGATCGATGTGCTCTACCCTACAACTATCCAACATTGCATCAACGATGTCTACTGGAACTGGTTCGTTCTCATCTACGTCATCGGAGGCAATTTCTTCTTCCACCCAAGCACTGCTATCGACATCCAATGGTTTTGAGTTTGAAATCTCTTCATGCCAGTGCCATTCTATATAGCCTTGTACTATCCCATTGCACATGACATGACTTTTGATTTCGTCACCAGTGATGACTTTCAAGTTGTTACCGCAATGCCTACATGGACAGTAGAACCTATCTTCAGATTCTTTCCTATGTTCCTCGGCAAATCTAACAAACTGATCAAGACCAGATATAAACTCTGGGGTGCAGCGATTGTGAATGGCATCCATGATCTATCCATTCTATGATCAAAGAGGAAACAAGTATATATTAGGACAAGATTAGGGTCTACGGTTAACAAACACATGTGTACCACCTATCCCATCCTTGAACACCTAATCTCACTAGTAAGTGTATAATGTGTATTGGGTTTTCAAGAAAATTTCGACAACATTTCCTCGTTGTTCTCTAAGTACATATGTACTTCGAGAACAAATGGGGAAATGCTACCAAAATTTTCTCGAAAACCCAATACACATTATACACTTACATCCTAAGTGAGATTAGGTGTTCAAGAACAGTCCCAAACCGGGGACTATCCAAGATTTACTCCTAATGAGTAAATCTTAGAGGGGTTTCTAGGCCAACAAACACATGTGATGTCATTCTTATATAAATAAATGTGTACCACCTATCCCATCCTTGAACACCTAATCTCACTAGTAAGTGTATAATGTGTATTGGGTTTTCAAGAAAATTTCGGCAGCATTTCCCCGTTGTTCTCTAAGTACATATGTACTTAGAGAACAAACGGGGAAATGCTGCCGAAATTTTCTCGAAAACCCAATACAAATCATACACTTACATCCTAAGTGAGATTAGGTGTCCAAGAACAGTCCCAAACCGGGGACTATCCAAGATTTACTCCTAATGAGTAAATCTTGGACGGGTTTCTAGGCCAACAAACACATGTGATGTCATTCTTATATATAATAAATGTGTACCACCTATCCCATCCTTGCACACCTAATCTCACTAGTAAGTGTATAATGTGTATTGGGTTTTCAAGAAAATTTCGGCAGCATTTCCCCGCTGTTCTCTAAGTACATATGTACTTAGAGAACAAACGGGGAAATGCTAGTGAAATTTTCTCGAAAACCCAATACACATTATACACTTACATCATAAGTGAGATCAGGTGTTCAAGAATAGTCCCAAACTGGGGACTATCCAAGATTTACTCCAAATGAGTAAATCTTGGACGGGTTTCTAGGCCAACAAACACAATAATAGATATGTACATGTTAGGGTTTCATCACAATTAATGTTAGGGTTTCATCACAATTGATGTTAGGGTTTCATCAATGTTAGGTTTAATCAAATCAAATTAGGATGCTACAATTGACAAGTTTAAATCTTATTTCAACAAGCTTCAAAATTTACAGAATTAGGCCAAACATTACGATTAGAAGCACAAATATATGACAAATATATGCAAGCATTACATAAATTATTTTTCATATCCTTACCAATAGCAAGCACGACGTCGTGGCTATGCTAGCCTACCACATCCGTGCTGGACAGCACGGCCGTGGTAACGACCGTGGCTGTGTTGGCCTACCACGGCTGTGCTATCCAGCACGGCCATGGTAGGCCAACACAACCATGGCCGTGATTTCTATTGGTAAGGAGCTAGGGAGAAGGCAGCAAAGAGGCTAGGCTACCTGGAGCTAGCGTGGAGAAGAGTGGCAACGAGTGGCGGCAGCAACGGTGGCGAGCAGGCGAAGAAGCAGAGGGGTGGGCAGCGAAGAGCAGTGGCACCGGGAGAAGCAGCAGCGGCGTCGGCCGGAGAAGCAGTAGGCGAAGAAGCAGGCAGCGATGCCGGCGAGCAGAAGAGCACCAGCACCGAAGAAGCTGAGGGACAACAACCGACATCGCGATTTTGGGAGAGCGGCGGTGAGCAGCAGCATAGGAGAATATCGCGATGAAACAGGGAGAAAGGGGGAAGAGCTGGGTGATCGGGTCTATTAAGTTGGTCAACGACATCGGTTATATACAAAACCGACGCCTATTATGCTTTAGCGTCGGTTGATAGTAAAACACTGACGCCCAACTAGACAACCTTTACCCTAAATTATTTGGCGGGAACCATTATCAGCGTCGGTTATCGAAGGATAACCGACACTGAAAGTGGGACTTTTTGTGCAAATTTTCATTTTAAATAGGCGTCAGTGAATAGTTAAAAAACCGACATTGTAGGTGACTTAAAATGTTTTCACTCGAAAATTGGATTTCGCAGGCGATTTTAGGCGTCGGTCTGTTATAACCAGCCGACGCTAAATACAAAGCGGTACCCGTGTCTGGCTGGTCTTCAAATATAGACGTCAGTTTGCATAAATAACCGACGTCTAATATTATAGGCATCGGTTTTCCTAAATAACCGACGCCCAGAAAAGCGACACTGAATGTTGTTTCTGTAGTAGTGAAATGCCCATCTCAACCCTTAAAATGGCCTTCTGGCTCTCAAATGATCATATCACTCTATGAGTCTATCATTTAGTAGTGCATCCAGCTGATAAGTTGTGTGAATTGAATACCTAAATGCTTTAGTAATCATTCCAATCATCATTTAAGATTAAACTCCTCTTATAGATGAGTTCCTAAGTGTGTGACCATATAGGTCCCATATCACATTGCCAGTGAATGCCCATAACTAATTTATGACATCACAAGTAGAGAGTGGTGCCTAGTTGCACATTAGTGCTTCCCAAGTTTATGGAAAGTTGGAGAACAACTTCAACCTACAATCTATGTAAGGTGTTGTAGTGATTATATAATTCTTTTGTCTTTGATATTCAGAATGAACTTGAGGCAAGGTATCATCATCCTCTCAACGTTCAACCCATGTTTCTTGAACAAAGAGAAGACTATCTGAGATGATGTGAACCTCAATATCATATATTGATTCACATGTGCATGTGCATGCATTTCTCAGTTTTTCTTATTAAGTGGCTAGTATATCAATGTTCAGTATGAGGTACAAATCCCCTCTCTATTACTCACAATTAGTCCCCATGTGTCGAAGCTACCCAATCATCACCTTTATGGCAACTTGTATTTCAGGACTACATTTGATTATGTCAAAGTATACCCAAAAAAATGTGATGAGTGTAGTGATTTCAGGTCCATGAACTACAATCACCACCTTCACTATGAGAGATGAATATGACCACCAATGATGGTTTCCATGTGTCACTCTCAAGGTGAGTCTGTATGATACACTATTATCAAACATGTATCAGTGTGCTTGGTTTGATATGCTAGGTCATGACTAATGAGACTCTGTAATCAACCAACCCACACTCCAATCTTATGTGATATTGGTGTATATCTACCTTACATAGTAACAACCCACTAGAGACATAATAAGAATGTACATACTCTTAGTATTCATATGATCACATTCTCCAAGTGATGTACTTGAAGACATACGTCATTGAGTATTGTTGTTCTTTAGATATTCATAATGTTTCTTCACTATCTCATAACTGAATGAAACATAATGAATTGGAAGCTTTCCTTTATCAATATGATTCAAATCCTTTATGGTCAATGCCATGTCAATCATCATATGATTGTTTCTCTGTGCATACCTTACCAATAGTAACGCCCAAGCATTGTGCATTGTCTATACCATGGAAGTGTGATTGTAAATATGTAGGTTTTTCCTAAGAAGGGTGCATATTTATCATGTTGGCTTTTAGGTTAGGCTTAACTGGTGAGTCTTAGTGGGGGACTAAGTGCCAGAGGCATATAAATGATTATGGCAAGAAATTGTGCATATATATCGTCTATCCAAGAATTGCATTAGATGTGATTAGAAAGTGTTGCCTACCTTAATGGTTGATTATCGACACTGGCAAATGTCCGGTAATAATTGAATCCATTTTAGATCTTGGCTCATTAGAGGTTTGTATGCTGCAAACTTCTAAATTAATACTTGAGGGTTATCAACTTGAACAAAATAATGAGAACGATAGCTAATTAAAGACCTAACTGACATCATAATTTTTTTAAATAAAATCAAATTGAGTTTTTGGCAAAGTTACAAATCCTTTTTAATAATCAAATGGATACACACAACAACACCTTTTCTCTGTGACCGGTCTTTGAGAAGGATAAATTGTATGGGAACAGAATGTTGAGAATTGTTCTCACATAGGAGTGCAAGCTCTATGTCTTGGAGATACCAAAACTAGGAGAACCTCTTCCTAATGCACTAAGGCTGATAGGGATGCTTACAAGAATTATATTGAAGATGTCATGGATGTCAAGTGTCTGATGCAGTGCTCCATTAACTATGAGTTGCAGAGGAAGCAGCAGAACATTGATGTTATTGAGATGGTCACACATCTTAAGAATATGTTCCAAGATCAAGAAAGACAAGAGAGATATGATGTTTCTAAGGCATTTTGCAAATGTAACATGGTAGAAGGAGATCAAGTATGTCCTCATGTGCTCAAGCTCATTGGGTGTGTGGAGAACCTTGTTAGACTGGGATTCCCCTTGCATCAAGTGTTGGCCACTGATGCGATTCTGCAATCCCTACCAAAATCATGTAGTTAGTTTTTCATGAACTGCAACATGAATGAATTTGGAAAACCGTTGAT
This sequence comes from Alisma plantago-aquatica, assembly GCA_963693085.1. Lineage (NCBI taxonomy): Eukaryota > Viridiplantae > Streptophyta > Magnoliopsida > Alismatales > Alismataceae > Alisma > Alisma plantago-aquatica. The sequence goes on along the minus strand of OY856409.1, from coordinate 296,598,263 downwards.
AGAATTATTGGGAATGTTGAGAACAACTGAGGCACAAATGAAGAAAGACATGCCCAAGTCTGTGATGATGATCAACAAGACAAAGGGGAAGTGTAAAGGAAAAGTAAAAGCTAAGAAGACTTCTAAAGCTGGTCAAAAGCATAAGTCTTCATATCTAAGGGCAATGGGAGGAATAAAGAAAGGAGGCGATTGGAATCACTATCACCAACATGGACACTAGAAAAGGAATTGCCATGTCTTCCTAGAGGAACTAAAGAATAAGAAGTAAGGGGAAGAAGCCTCTACTTTAGGTTTAAAAATTATAAGATAAATTTAATTACTTTTTCATCTTGGTATATGATACCAGATACATATTTTCCATACAAGATGTGCATGATCTAAAAATAAGTACAAACTTTATGAAAGGACAAGGATGTACTTTGCTGAGCAAGAGATGCTGCAATTATAGTCTACATCTAGAATTTATATTAGCCCAAATGACATGTAATAGAGTTTGATGAACTACTATTTCATTATGGCAATAATATAAACATTTTACTTTAAGCATCTTGTATGGACAAGGATGATCATAATTAAAGAGTTTTTAATGCTTTTATTTCAAAGATGTGATCTTGTATGGAAATTCCCCAAACATCTTATCATCTTTATGAGAAAGGATCAATAGATAAATGTTTAAAACATAATACCTAAATGATCATTTGATAACTCAAACAATCTATAACATCGTCGTTTAGAGAACATATGTGAGAGATGCATTTCTTGAACATGTTGATGTTTATCTAGACTCTTTTGATTATTGCACCAATAAAAGACATGCTAATCTAATATGTAAGCAACATGACATGCAACTTCTCACTAAGTGTAGTGGATAACATGTATTCTATTAGGCATGGTATATATGGATGTACGAAGATCTTCTAGAATAAATGGTAAAGGCCTATTAAATGTACTTCATTGTATTACCAATGATATGGTGATATGCAAGAAGTAAAATACAAATCTCTTAAAGTATTCAAGAAGATTTTATAAATGAAGTACAAAAATTCTTTAAAAGTATTAAGATACTTTGATATGATCAAATGTTGAAATACTTTATAGTAATAGTTTGAGGACCTTCTAGATAAACTATGATAATGTACTAGATATCCAACTAAAACATAATGACATGTCAGAAAGAAACATAATGACATGTTAGAATGAAGGAAGCATAACATGATGAGTCATGATGTGTTTATCATCTAATCTAATCTTCTTAAGGGTATATGCTTAGAACTAAATGAAAATATTTTTAAATGGGTTAATAAGACAACATATCAGATATGATATGGGAATGTCCTGATGTGTCTTAAGGATTGAAACTTATGCATGAAAATAGTTATTGAAAAGATTTAATCACTTACATGTTAGTTTGTTGAAAACTACATATCCCAATCCAATAAAAAGTGTTTGTCAGTTGGATAACTGAATTCCAAAAGAATCATTGGGAGTAAAGTAGAACTCAAATGGTTCAAGATCAACTAGAAAACATTTGTTCCACAAGAGGTATAAAGGGAACTTTGGAGAATCAAAAGTTGTCTTTGGAATGTGAATTTCATTATGTAACATAAGACTCATAGCTCAAGTAGAACATATCTGAAGTAAAAAGATTGTGAGTCCTATAACTCAGATAAGTTGTGAGTTGGTCATAAGATGATGAGTCAACTTTCAACTAAGAACTTTTGAAGAACACTAGTATGAGAAATGGATTAATGCCATTATATCTACAATGGAATCCATGCACACCTGCAAGGTATGACATTGGTGGAACCACAAAGATGGATAAAACCCATAAAGGTGCAATTGGGTTCTCATGAGGTAAACCAACATGGATAACATAAAATAAATTGGTTGAAGAAGTTTTCAATCAAGTTCAAGTGTTGAATATGATGAAATCCCTTCACCAATTGGCTTTCTCACCATTTTATATTGTTTAGACTTGATGAATTGGCATATGGAGACTAAAACCACATTCCTTAATAAGAATAATTCAGAGTGTGAGACCCCTAACCTTGCTTAAAGTGTTGAACAAGCTTAATTATCATAATTTATTTCTTATAACCATAATATAACCTTTTTATATGCTTTCAAATCATAATAAAAGCTTAAGTTCCAAATTTAGTCCAATTTGGACACTGTTTGAGCACGTTATGCAATTTTATGCACATTTTGGACTTTTCTGCAATTTACCCAATTGATAGGTTTACTTTGCAATTTATCACTTGAACTGTGGTCCTTGTATATTCTCTCATCATTCTTGAGCTTGTTGATCCATGGAGTTCCTATGTAAACCTTAGTTTGAAGGTGTTTTTCTGAAGGGTATTTTAGGGTTTACCCCTACATGGATGAGCTACCTTTAGTAGCTATCAACTAATAAATTATTTGATTGGCTAGGAAATTTGACAAAGAAAATATATTCAGGTCTATATGGAATGTGGGGGAGCTTCTTTTTTGTGTGCTTGGAACACTTGGAAAGATACTAGAACTTCAACCTTTTATTTTTCTTTATCTTAAAGTTTCATATACTTATCCCTAAGCACCCAAACGAGCCATTTTATCTCCACCACTTCCCACCTTCTATGAAACAAATTGTCCCTCTGTGCTTCTATAAATTTCCTATCCAAGGAAGAAGAAAGAGGGGATCTTCTTGGAAAAAGAATCTAGGGTTGCAATTGTCTTCCTTTTAGGGTTTGAAAAGCTTCCTTCTAGTGATCTTGACCTATAAGAGTAACAATCCAATTATTTCCTTAGTTTATTTCTTTTTTATCCTTCCTCATACCTATCTCCAGGTTGTAACCTTGCTGTTCCATGGTATAAATTTCTCTAAATCACTAAAACCCTACCTTTTTTGCTCCTTATGCTTAGGGTTTGCTCATTTGATGTAGAAATGTGCTAGATGGACGAGTTCACAGCTTATGCTTGGATTTCCTACCCTATTTGCTAGTCTTTTCTTCTGTTTGGGAGTTTATCTTCTAATTATAGGCAATTTTTATAACTTTCTCCACGCTTATTTCTTACCATAAGCTTGCTAGCTCATGTTCTTTCTTTTAAATGATGATCCATGCACTAAAAAGCTATGCTTGACTTGGATTTCGATTTTTATAATGTTTCTTGTTCTGATTTTAGTTCTAGATGAAACTTTCATCATGTGTACATTATTTCTAAGGTATAATATGACTTGTATCAGGTTGGTTTGACAACCTATAGTGTTAAGCACCTATCAACCAATGGTCAATTTTAGGGTTTAAAGCTGATTTCTTCTATAAACACATGACTCGATGGTGGTACCATTGCAACCACCGATAGTGTTGTCTTCATGACAACTGATGGTGGGGACTAAGGGTGTCAGCATACGTTCACCCCTTAGGTCAGGTGTTGGCCTAATTAGAATCCTATTGATTAACAACTAAGTACCCTAATGATGTTATCAATCGATGGTGATATTAGTTTGATATTTGATGTTGATTAATGAATATAGTGCTGATGTAACAACTTATGGTGGCTTAATGGTCACTAATGATGGTGGATCAGGTCTCCAAAACCTATGGCGAGTTAACAATATAGTTGTATCATCCATTAAGCCTTAGATCAATGGTTACTTGGATCACTGGATGCAATGGTCGCACATATACTGTAATTGATGGTTTTAACATATGAACTTGACCCAAAGGTCAAGATCTAATGTTTATTCCTACAATAAAGGGGAATGATGGATAATCTAATATTTTGGTCCTAATAATGTGATTTAGATGGTTTCTTTTATATGATCAACTTAAGGATCTTACTTTTTGACAATGGATGGCTTGTTTTGAATGAACAGTCAATTGTTGGTTTTACCCTACTCTCAATAGAACTTTTTGTATTGTTAATAAAGGGATGTATAGGGTTAGATGGTGACTCTTTATAGAGGAAAAATCAAGGATTTCATAGGTGGTTTATCCAAGGTGTTTACTTATATAAACAACCAATGGTCTTACCTTTTAAACATACAATGGTTCTAGGTGACATTGTGGTATAATGATATGGGTTGAATGATGATGGAACAAATGGAGGGTTACCCTTAATAACGTAGTCTTACCTATTAAATCATATGAATAGAAGGGATGATAACCATATTGCATTGATATGTAACCCTAATGAGGTATAGCTTTTTATACCTAGCTTTAATATAACTAAATGATCATAATTGTGTATGAATAGTCCTTGAATGACTAATACAATCATGGCATACTCCGTTACTATTGTTGAAACCCTAGTATGCTATAACCTGATGGTTACACCTTGATTTATGTGTGGGTTGATACTTGAGAATAGTATGGAATGTGATGGTGATGCTTCACCTTATGCATCCATGATCCAATGGGGATGTTGTGAGTTAGGGTTTGGGTATGAGTGTTGATTAGTAAAATTAACATAATTTATCTTGTGAACCTAACTCTAATGCAAATAGATAAAGATGAGTATTCATGTTTATCCGTCTTATATGATGGCATGATGGTGAAATAACCTCCTTAATATGATAATAACCTTAATGTGTTAATTGGTGGTTATCATAGCCACATGGTTGATACTTTCTTATGCTAAACATGTGCACTATGAATATGATGAGGGTTAATCATATCTATATTCCTTGCATGTTGATGTAATAAATTAATGTTTGTAATGTTAATATAACCCAACTATTATTATTTATGAATATCTCCTAACTCATAAATGCAATATTATGTTGATCAGGTGTATTATATGTAAGTGATGTTGTTGAGCCTTGTTATAAGGCATGCAAAGATAATGATCATCTAGTAGGGTATAATATGATGGCCTTAATGACCTTTGGGCATGGTTGAGCCCTGAATTAGGTGTAATCCTCTTGCGTTGACAAGGGTTGATACCCTATGATATTGTGAAAATGATTTATATCATGTGATAGTATGATGGTGTTAATGACCTTTGGGCATGGTTGAGCCCTGAATGAGGTGTAATCCTCTTGTGTTGTTAAGGATTGATACCCTATGATATTATGAAAAGAATTTATATCTTGTGATATTATGATGACTAGTGTAGTCTCATGAATGGAAAGTGAATAGTACCATGTGATGATGAGATGAGAAATTATGTTTCACACATTTTATATCTTTTGAAGTTGTGATATTTATATGTTTTCTATAAGTGCATTAGGGTTTGTATGCCCATTTGTTTGATGCAGCTTTAGTTCACATAATTGGCATAACTAATCACGTGCAACTCTAATCATGTAGCTCCATGTGTTGTAAATCCATCTTCAGTGTCAGATTTGCTGGATAAGCGTCTCAAGCTGGATCATCAGCACCACCTCAACACCAGGCGACGGCGAGGTTCTATGCTATGAACCCACCTGAGGCAGTGGTCAATCCACGGGTAGTGGCAGGTCAGATGAAACTTTTATATTTTGATATGTCTACATCCTGTGTTGTATCCGTTCTGATTGATCCGGGTGCTACGCACTCTTTCATCACTCGTGAAGTGATTCGTAACTGCAATGTGACTGTTAGTCATAGAGCAGATAGTTTGTTGTTAGAGACTCCGTTGAGTGGGTCTGCCATTTTGCAGGAGGTATGTTCTCCATGCATCCTCTTCTTTTCTGACCATCGCATTCAAGTGGACCTTATACCACTTGATATGCAAGGATTTGATATAATCCTCGGGATGGATACCTTAGAGAGGTATAGAGTTGTCTTGGATTGTGAATCCAAGTTGGATGTGTTTGCTGATGAAAGCAACACATGGATCTTTCAAGGTGAAAGAAAGATCCTGCCCACCTGTCTTGTGTCAGCTATGGTTGCTGATAAGCTGTTGAGGCAAGGATGTTATGCATTCTTAGCCCATGTGGTAGATGTTACCAAGGAAAGTTCCAATCCTACTAAAGTTCCTATAGTCAGGGAATTTGAAGATGTGTTTCCTGAAGAACTTCCTGGTATACCACCACCTCGGGAGATTGATTTTGAAATCAATCTGATTCCAGATACGAAACCCATAGCTCAGACTCCGTATAGAATGGCGCCTGCCGAGATGGCAGAACTCAAGAAACAGCTTCAAGAGTTACTTGAGAGAGGTTTTATCTGACCGAGTACTTCACCTTGGGGTGCTCCGGTCTTGTTTGTTAAAAAGAAAGATGGGTCAATGTGGTTGTGCTTCGACTACAGACAACTCAATAAAGTAACAATAAAGAATAAGTACCCTCTGCCGAGGATTGATGATCTCTTTGACTAGTTGCGTGGTGCAACAGTCTTTTCAAAAATAGACTTGAGGTCTGGATATCATCAACTCCGTATTAAGGATAGTGACATATCCAAGTCCGCCTTTAGGACAAGATATGGTCACTATGAGTTCACGGTTATGTCGTTTGGACTAACCAATGCACCAGCTGCATTTATGGAACTCATGAATAGAGTTTTTCGACCTTTCCTTGATCAGTGTGTTGTCGTCTTCATAGATGACATTCTGATCTATAGTAAGGATGCTCAGCAACATGAACAACATCTTCGCCAAGCTTTGACCTTGCTAAGAGAACATAAGCTGTATGCTAAGTTTAGCAAGTGTGAGTTTTGGCTACCGGAGGTATCTTTTCTTGGTCATGTGATATCTGCCTCGGGAATTTGTGTTGACCCTACGAAAGTAGAATCTGTTCTACAGTGGGAACAACCGAAGACACCGACGGAGATTCGAAGTTTCTTGGGGTTAGCTGGCTATTATCGAAGGTTCATTAAGAACTTTAGTTCTATAGCCTTACCCTTGACCAAGTTAACCCGGAAAGATGTTCCTTTTTCTTGGAGTGATAAGTGTCAACAGTCTTTCCAGTTGCTGAAGGAGAGATTGACAAGTGCACCTGTGCTAGTGCTACCTGAACAAGGAAAAGGATATGTAGTCTTCTGTGATGCTTCCAAGAATGGACTTGGATGTGTGTTGATGCAGGATAAACAAGTGATTTCTTTTGCTTCCCGACAGCTTAAGAAACACGAGGAGAATTATTCGACACACGATCTAGAGTTAGCTGCTGTGGTTCATGCCTTGAAAATCTGGAGACACTATCTCTACGGAGAAACATTCCAGATTTTCACAGACCACAAATACCTTAAGTATATCTTCTCTCAGCATGAGCTCAACATGAGGCAACGTCGCTGGATGGAGTTAATCAAGGACTATGACTGTACAATTGATTACCATCCAGGCAAGGCCAATGTTGTTGCAGATGCCTTGAGTAGGAAATCAGCAACATCAACCATGACTAGAGCACAACTAAACTCTTTAGTATGCTCTAGGAGAGATATGCTTATCTATTTAAGGCAAGACAATGTATAGTTGAAGGTGTCATTATTAGCCGGTTTGTTAGCTGCGATGCATATTAAACCTACCCTAAGAGAGCAGATTAAGGAAGCACAGCTAGGTGATGCTGCAGTTCAACAGATTAGATCTGAGTATGGAAATGAGAAACAAGATGGTTTTCATGACTCAGAGGATCAAGTAGCTTATTATAATGGAAGGATGATAGTGCCGGATGTGGACAACTTGAGAAAGTTAGTCCTGGAAGAAGCCCATTCTTCCATGTATGCTATGCATCCAGGGAGCACCAAGATGTATCAGAATTTGAAAGATTTGTATTAGTGGCCTAGAATGAAGAAGGATGTTGCAGGATTTGTTTTGAGATGTCCTGTGTGTCAGCAAGTTAAAGCTGAACACCAGAAGCTTGCAGGGACAATGCAACCTTTACCCATACCACAGTGGAAGTGGGACCATGTGACCATGGACTTTGTTGTTGGCCTACCCAGGACAAGCAAAGGACATGATTCCATTTGGGTAGTTGTTGATAGGTTGACTAAGACAGCGCATTTCTTACCTGTCAAAACAACCTATTCTGCTGAAAAGTTATCAGAGTTGTATGTTCAAGAGATAGTGCGCTTGCACGGAGTTCCTGTTACAATAGTTTCTGACAGAGGTCCTCAGTTTACGAGTCGTTTTTGGGAACAGTTGCACAGAGCCTTAGGCACCAAGTTAAGGTTTAGTACAACCTTTCATCCACAGACTGATGGACAGTCTGAAAGGACTATACAGACCTTAGAAGACCTGTTGAGAGCATGTGTTCTCCAGTTCACCGGAAGTTGGGATCTACACCTAAGCTTGATAGAGTTTGCCTATAACAATAGCTATCAGCATAGTATTGATATGGCACCTTATGAAGCCTTGTATGGTAGACGTTGTAGATCACCTTTGTGTTGGTTTGAGACTGGCGAACATCAGTTGTTAGGTCCTGACCTTGTGCAGCAGACCACAGAAAAGATTAACGTAATACAACAAAAGATTAAGACTGCTCAGGATAGGCAGAAATCTTATGCTGACAAATGTCATAGACCCTTAGAGTTCCAGGTTGGAGACAGAGTGTATCTCAAGGTCTCACCTTGGAAAGGAGTCCTCCGTTTTGGAAGGAAAGGGAAGTTAGCTCCTAGAATTATGGGGCCTTATCCAATCATTGAACGGATTGGAAAGGTAGCATATAGACTAAAGCTGCCCCCAGAGTTACAGAGGTTACACCCTGTGTTCCACATTTCTATGCTGAAGAAATGTCACCCAGACACCGAGTCAGTTCTACAACCTATGGAGGTAGAATTGAATGATGATATATCCTATGAGGAGGGACCAGTGTCAATCCTTGATAACAGAATTAAAAAGTTAAAGAAGAAAGATATAAGTCTTGTGAAAGTCCTCTAGAACCACCGTGGTGTTGAAGAAGCCACTTGGGAATTAGAGAATGAGATGAGAAGGAAGTATCCTGCCCTTTTCTCTTAATATGTCTTATCGATTTCGGGGACGAAATCCTTGTAAGGGGTGGATAATTTGTAACATCCCTGACCTGGGTTATGAGTTAACCCTAGGTGTTTTGCCTAAATATGTAATTAAATCTTTGTGATTAACTCTGAGCATGTAATTAAGTTTCTCAGAAACATATATTTCAATATTTGCTCCTTTTTATTTAAAGTTGTAGCATTGTTTTGATATACAGGGACCTATGTGAAATTTACTCAGTTGAAAGGGTTAGCTTGCAATTTGCACATGATGAGATGTTCCTCTAATGTTGAGACATCATGAGAATATTTTTGGTAAAGTTTGAGGGATTTCCCAAGCTTGGGCACCAAGGTGCAGCTGTGGAAGCAATCCCGGTGCTTGAAACCCTAATTTGGGGTAAAATGCAATTTACCCAAATTAAGGGATGCAATTTGTAAAATATATCATCTAATGTATCTTTCTAGATTCTTGCCATCATTTAGAGAAGAAATGATGAGGAAGTCACCTCAATTGAATTATCAAGTTATGAAATATACCTTGTGATTGAATAATCAGGGTATATGTACAATATCCCTTTTATGTATGTACCTTAGTATTAGATTGATCTTCTTTGCCCTCTTTTTCTAAACCTTAAGAGAATTTTTGTCCTTAGAATAAAGAGGAAGGGACGAGAAAGTAATGAAGGAAGGACCTAGTTGGATTTATGGGAAACTTATGGGCCTTTAATGAAACCTCACCCATGTATATATACACTTTACCTCTCAAGCAAAGGAACCTTTCCTTCGTGCATATCACTGTTTCCCCTTGCTTGGCCAACTAAGGACTGTCTTGGAGCTCAAAGAGGAATGACCAAGGGTGCAAGGTAGGTTTGAATCCCTCTTCTTGCCTAATTCCATGGTTAGAACTCGAATTCAAGGTCAATTTGGTGACTAACTCACGAAACCCTATCTTTCTAGTCATCTCTTTTCATCTTTCCTTGGAGTTTTCACCTTGGCCAACCTGTGGGAACTCAAGTACGCCATTAGAGCTTGGAGCTTGAAAGCTTGGAGCTCAAGGAGCAAGCTTTAGGCGGGTTTTATAACTCTAAACCCATGCTTTACTATGTACATCTCTTATATGCGGTTAGGTGATAGCTCTTCATGTTTCCCTACTTTTCTTTGCTATTTTGCAAGCAAATCCATGGGATATCCGTACTGTTCTTGATCTAGGAGATGAAGGCGTGATTTCCAAGAACAACCCACCGCTTTTCACTTTCTTAAACGGTCCCAACAGTTTGCTCTCTCGGTCTCAGGACCGCGAGGTGAGCAAACGGTCTCTGGACCGCGAGAGGGCAAACGGTCTTCACGACCATTTGGACCCGTTGACCGAGCGTGGACCATATAAGAAATATGTTCCGAGTTATATAGGCTAATCACCCTCAAAATTTTAGAGGCTAACTCCAAAGGAATCGGGAGATATGACCTTTTTAAGTAACAACTTTAATTGACTTTATTCCTGATTTTCAAACGGTCTGAAATTGCCTTTTTGGGCAAACGGTCTCAAGACCGTGTAAGGTCATTGAACAAGCGTTGACCATATAAAATTACTGTTCAAAATTATGTTAATTAATAACTCTCCAAGTTTAATGGTCTAATTCCAAACGGGCTAAGATTTGAAGGGTGATTACTAGGGCTAACCCTAGATGAAATCAGTACTGAAATTATGGTGACCTAATTAGGGTTTTTAGGGTTGATTGACCTAAACGGTCTCAAGACCGTTTGGGGGTCATCCAAACGGTCTCAAGACCGCGAGGGCAATCAACCATGACCGTTTGGAGGTCTGGGGTCAAGAATAGTTGACCAATTGAAGGTACATTTATACCAAATTATATTGCAATTAAATATTGATATGATCATCAACTCAATAGGTCAGACCTTGATGAATTTGCACTGGAATCCAAAATTGGATGGGCAAACGGTCTCAAGACCGTTTGGAACTCATCCAAACGGTCTCAAGACCGAGAGGAAAATCACCCAAGACCGTTTGAAGGTCTATGGTTAAGCTAATTTGATCAATTGAGGACCCAATTTCAATAAGTTATCAAATTGATTAAAATACTGATTTTGTGACTCAATCATGGTTCAACCCCTATAAAATCCCATTAGATCTTGATGAAATCTTGGGAAAACGGTCTCAAGACCATGTGGGGTCCACCCACATGATCCCAAGACCGTTTGGGCCAAGTTTTGGCCCAATTGGAGCTCAATTGAAGGGTTCAACCTTGTGTTGATACACATTGTTGAGTGTTGATGGGTGAACATTGATAGACCCTAATTGAATCGACTCCAACCCTAATTGGTCAACAATTGAGGGTCAATTGAATGACCAATTGGCTAAGCATAATCTTAATTGACCTAATCCATAAGTGGTCACCATGGCTTTGACCATTTGAGGGCTTCAACATGAGTTGACATTATCGGTTGTATCATTGAATCTTGTTGATGGTCCAAGTAGTTGAGACCATGTGAGCCTCGCGGTCTCAAGACCGTGAGATGGCTCACGGTCTCAAGACCATGAGAGGGCTTGCAGTCTCAAGACCGAGAGAGGGCTCACGGTCTCAAGACCGTGAGGGGCCTCGCGGTCCTGAGGTCAAAGGTGGGCAAACGGTCCACACCATCCTCGCGGTCTTGAAATCAAATAAAGGCTCGCGGTCTTGAAGAAGGTTGAGAGGGCTCGCGGTCTTGGAAGAGGTTGAGGGCTCGCGGTCCTAAGGTCAAAGGTGGCTAAACGGTCAACTCACCCTCGCGGTCCTAGAAGTCACATTGATTAAAAGGTCAACTCAACCAATGGGTCTCAAATTGATTGAGGGTTGATGGTTGAGATCCATCAAGATAATTCAAGGTTGACTTCATTCAATCAATTGATAATATAAATAGTTTAATGATGCCCTAATCTAAAACCTAATGATAACCTAGGATATTAAGGGGTTAATTGACTAAGGTTTTGACCATGATGATGATCAATGGGGTGAATTACCGAAATACCCCTGAAGGGTCAATTGAGTAATACCTTGCTCGATTCAAACCCTAATTACATGAGAATGATGTTTTTATCCATAATGATTCCATCCAACTTGATCTAGTCTAATGTTATCATCAATCACAAATATGAAGAAAGAGAAAGTATTCTAGAGAGAGAAAGTACTCTAGAGAGAGAAAGTACCCTAGAGAGAGAAAGTAACCCTAATTGGATGGAAACTTAAGTGAAGCATCTTCAATGCACATGAATGTATATAATTAGGGTATGATTCACCTGTGTGAAGTCATAGAAACCCTAATTATGATAAATGATGAACCTTTAACTAGTATGAGAGCATCAATGATGATGTTACTCATACATGATGATGATATGAGATCAATTCACCTTAATGTGAATAGTAAACCCTAATTCAGGGGTAATGGCATGCAAATAAGTATTAAACTCCAATTTATGAGAATCAGAGGATTTAACTCTTATGACAAAAGTGGGAAGTATATTCCTTATTTTGTATTACCTTTATCAGTTGAATTAACCATGCAGGTTCTGATATGAAGGTGATCATATCCAGGTATGGATGTTGATATTATATTCGTTGAAGGCATGTTGTTAGCCTTATGAATAAGAAAAGTAACTTGATGCCTTGTCAATGGCATCCTATGTTGATAATGGGCTGTGAGAGCCATGAATACCATCAAAGTCATGCTTTGGAGATGACTTGTGATGAGTATGATGAGAAATTATGATTGATATGAGTTAGGCCTATTACATTTAGTATTCTGTTGTTTTAGCTGTTATGCTACTGATTATTGTTTGAAGAACAATGTATGTTGTTAAAGAATACTGAATGTACCTAACTAATCAAGTATAATGTAGATCCCTGATCATAGATCCATCATTGTCAGAGATCAAGTGATGGTGAAACAGGTTTTCCTCAGGGAATTCCTGGAGCACATACTTTTGAGTATGTGGGGTACATGGATGTGTATAACCTTACATCCTAGTGTAGGAAAGTGACGTAAATGCGTAATCCGTCCATCCTTCACTATAATTCCATACCGTATCAGTGGTAGGTAAACATGAAACCTCTTGATGACGAAGAAAACACAGATATCTGTATCAGTGGAGATAAACATGAAATCTCCTGATGACGAAGAGAGTACAGAATGCCACTGTGACTCTAGAATAGCGAAGGACCAGTTTACCCTGGTAAGCTATAATAGTAGAGACACGAGATGTCCTACAAGTGATCCTCTCACTGACTGAGGAAGGTGAAGGTCATGAGAATCCGGCTCTCTTAGTGACCTATGTATGATACTGATGTGACTTCTCAGCGATTAGTTGGAGTATGAGTGGTATGCCTCATCTCCACAGGGCATAATGTTGTTTGTAAAACATAATCAACCACGTAGTATACTTGTTAGAGATAACTCCAAGTTAGTTGATTGATGTTACATTGTTATAGTGCTTCTACTTCTTCATATCTCATAAATGTTGAGATCTTGTTATAGTTGCAACTGTTATCTACTACTTTGAAGGCTTTACTGCTTAAGATATTCTCTGATGGTATATTAAAGCTTCTGGCAAAGAGTTATAACTCTCGCTGGGACAATTATGTAAAATTGTCTCACCCCGTAGACTTCAACTTTTTAGGTGGACGTCGGAGACGAAGGAACCAGCCTACAGGTGACCAGTCTCAGCAGCAGCAGCACCAGGAGCAACAGTAATCTCAGGTGGATATTTAGTCTGCCATGTGGTGTAGTTAGAGTCAGTCCTATGTGTCCTCTATACTCTCAGGTCTTGGAGTCTTGTGTTATGTGATCTTGAGATTTTGTATCTTGATGTATATAATTACTTAAGAAGTAATTATCCTGAGATGTAAACAAGTTTATCTCACTTTATGAAAGGAGTTTTTATGAATCCAAGCTCTTGTCTCAAAAAGTTTTAATTTCCTGTGATTTTTGTCTTCAGCTGATTATCGAATCGCTTCCGCTAAGTTTTAATCGTGTTTATGTCTTGGTTTGGAGATCAGAGCCCACAATTAGTGGTATCAGAGCTCTAGGTCAGTTGAGTCTACAGAGGCATAGGACTTAGGATGTCGAGTCTATCTTTAGTACTCCTTCCTTATCTAATAGAATCTTTTGCTCCTCAGGAGAAGAAGATACCTAAGGAAGTCAGAACATCATGATGAGTACGTGGCAGAGAGTAGTGCTAGTGCACCTCGAGGTGGTGCAAGGGTTCCGAGGATAGAACAACCTGCACCTGAGTCGCCAAGAGAGCCACCCCAGTTCGACCCAGCTGACATGAGTAACCCAGTTGTACAGACGATGTTCGGGCAGTTCATGACTGCCATGACACATATAACTGATAGGATGCCCATTCCTGCACCTAGGGAACCTATCCAGCCTGAAGCACAAGGTATCGGTAAGACATTCGAACGACTTCGTCATGTCAGAGCTACCGAGTACTTCGGGACTACCGACCCTGCAGATGCTGACTTATGGTTGACAGAGTTGGAGAAGGCTTTCAGGATTCTTATCATTCCGGAAGCTGAGAAGGTTAGACATGCTGTCTATCTTCTCAAAGGCAATGTTGGTCACTGGTGGAACATGGAAGAGCAGAAGAGACCTGGAGTAGAGTTCTCATGGGAAGAGTTTCGTCGGGAATTTATCAATAGATACTTTCCAAAGACCTTCCTAGATGAGAAGATCTCTCAGTTTGAGAAACTAAGGCAGGGTATGATGAACATTAGTGAATATGAAGCTAAGTTCATGGAGTTGTTGCGGTTCTGTCTGCACATGGCTGCTACGGATGAGGAAAGAATCAGAAGATTCGAGAAGGGTTTGAATTCTGATATGTCAACCCCTGTGTCTGCCTTAGAAAACAGAGAGAGATTCTCTACCTTCGTTGAGTCAGTCCGAAGGATAGCGAGATCTGTGGTTGAGAAGAGACAAACCCATAAAAGATATCCACAGTTCCAGGGTTCTTCATCTAGGGATTCCAAGAAACCTAGATTCTCTGCACCTAACCCTCCACCACCCAGATCGAGTTTTCAAACTCAATGGACACCAAGCAGAGGTAGAGGACGGAGTCAACCGCTTCAAGGGACGCACAGTTATGCATCTGTGTCAGTCACTGGACCACCCAAACCACAACAACAGGAGAGGAGTTGTTACAACTGTGGTAAGGTGGGACACCTGATGAAGGATTGCCGTTCTAGGCCTACTAGTGTGACACAACAACCTCCGAGACAGAATCAATAGAGATCTCAGAGCAGACAACATCAAGGAGCAGCTCGAGGATGTGGACAAGCGTCTCAAGCTGGATCATCAGCACCACCTCAACACCAGGCGATGGCGAGGTTCTATGCTATGAACCCACCTGAGGCAGTGGTCAATCCACGGGTAGTGGCAGGTCAGATGAAACTTTTATATTCTGATATGTCTACATCCTGTGTTGTATCCGTTCTGATTGATCCGGGTGCTACGCACTCTTTCATCACTCATGAAGTGATTCGTAACTGCAATGTGACTGTTAGTCATAGAGTAGATAGTTTGTTGTTAGAGACTCCGTTGAGTGGGTCTGCCATTTTGCAGGAGGTATGTTCTCCCTGCATCCTCTTCTTTTCTGACCATCGCATTCAAGTGGACCTTATACCACTTGATATGCAAGGATTTGATATAATCCTCGGGATGGATACCTTAGAGAGGTATAGAGTTGTCTTGGATTGTGAATCCAAGTTGGATGTGTTTGCTGATGAAAGCAACACATGGATCTTTCAAGGTGAAAGAAAGATCATGCCCACCTGTCTTGTGTCAGCTATGGTTGTTGATAAGATGTTGAGGCAAGGATGTTATGCATTCTTAGCCCATGTGGTAGATGTTACCAAGGAAAGTTCCAATCCTACTAAAGTTCCTATAGTCAGGGAATTTGAAGATGTGTTTCCTGAAGAACTTCCTGGTATACCACCACCTCGGGAGATTGATTTTGAAATCAATCTGATTCCAGATACGAAACCCATAGCTCAGACTCCGTATAGAATGGCGCCTGCCGAGATGGCAGAACTCAAGAAACAGCTTCAAGAGTTACTTGAGAGAGGTTTTATCCGACCGAGTACTTCACCTTGGGGTGCTCCGGTCTTGTTTGTTAAAAAGAAAGATGGGTCAATGCGGTTGTGCATCGACTACAGACAACTCAATAAAGTAACAATAAAGAATAAGTACCCTCTGCCGAGGATTGATGATCTCTTTGACCAGTTGCGTGGTGCAACAGTCTTTTCAAAAATAGACTTGAGGTCTGGATATCATCAACTCCGTATTAAGGATAGTGACATATCCAAGTCCGCCTTTAGGACAAGATATGGTCACTATGAGTTCACGGTTATGTCGTTTGGACTAACCAATGCACCAGCTGCATTTATGGAACTCATGAATAGAGTTTTTCGACCTTTCCTTGATCAGTGTGTTGTCGTCTTCATAGATGACATTCTGATCTATAGTAAGGATGCTCAGCAACATGAACAACATCTTCGCCAAGCTTTGACCTTGCTAAGAGAACATAAGCTGTATGCTAAGTTTAGCAAGTGTGAGTTTTGTCTACCGGAGGTATCTTTTCTTGGTCATGTGATATCTGCCTCGGGAATTCGTGTTGACCCTACGAAAGTAGAATATGTTCTACAGTGGGAACAACCAAAGACACCGATGGAGATTCGAAGTTTCTTGGGGTTAGCTGGCTATTATCGAAGGTTCATTAAGAACTTTAGTTCTATAGCCTTACCCTTGACCAAGTTAACCCGGAAAGATGTTCCTTTTTCTTGGAGTGATAAGTGCCAACAGTCTTTCCAGTTGCTGAAGGAGAGATTGACAAGTGCACCTGTGCTAGTGCTACCTGAACAAGGAAAAGGATATGTAGTCTTCTGTGATGCTTCCAAGAATGGACTTGGATGTGTGTTGATGCAGGATAAACAAGTGATTTCTTTTGCTTCCCGACAGCTTAAGAAACATGAGGAGAATTATCCGACACACGATCTAGAGTTAGCTGTTGTGGTTCATGCCTTGAAAATCTGGAGACACTATCTCTACGGAGAAACATTCCAGATTTTCACAGACCACAAAAACCTTAAGTATATCTTCTCTCAGCATGAGCTCAACATGAGGCAACGTCGCTGGATGGAGTTAATCAAGGACTATGACTGTACAATTGATTACCATCCAGGCAAGGCCAATGTTGTTGCAGATGCCTTGAGTAGGAAATCAGCAACATCAACCATGACTAGAGCACAACTAAACTCTTTAGTATGCTCTAGGAGAGATATGCTTATCTCTTTAAGGCAAGACAATGTATAGTTGAAGGTGTCATTGTTAGCTGGTTTGTTAGCTGCGATGCATATTAAACCTACCCTAAGAGAGCAGATTAAGGAAGCACAGCTAGGTGATGCTACAGTTCAACAGATTAGATCTGAGTATGGAAATGAGAAACAAGATGGTTTTCATGACTCAGAGGATCAAGTAGCTTATTATAATGGAAGGATGATAGTGCCGGATGTGGACAATTTGAGAAAGTTAGTCCTGGAAGAAGCCCATTCTTCCATGTATGCTATGCATCCAGGGAGCACCAAGATGTATCGGAATTTGAAAGATCTGTATTAGTGGCCTGGAATGAAGAAGGATGTTGCAGGATTTGTTCTGAGATGTCCTGTGTGTCAGCAAGTTGAAGCTGAACACCAGAAGCCTGCAGGGACAATGCAACCTTTACCCATACCACAGTGGAAGTGGGACCATGTGACCATGGACTTTGTTGTTGGCCTACCCAGGACAAGCAAAGGACATGATTCCATTTGGGTAGTTGTTGATAGGTTGACTAAGACAGCGCATTTCTTACCTGTCAAAACAACCTATTCTGCTGAAAAGTTATCAGAGTTGTATGTTCAAGAGATAGTGCGCTTGCACGGAGTTGCTGTTACAATAGTTTCTGACAGAGGTCCTCAGTTTACGAGTCATTTTCTGGAACAGTTGCACAGAGCCTTAGGCACCAAGTTAAGGTTTAGTACAACCTTTCATCCACAGACTGATGGATAGTCTGAAAGGACTATACAGACCTTAGAAGACCTGTTGAGAGCATGTGTTCTCCAGTTCACCGGAAGTTGGGATCTACACCTAAGCTTGATAGAGTTTGCCTATAACAATAGCTATCAGCATAGTATTGATATGGCACCTTATGAAGCCTTGTATGGTAGACGTTGTAGATCACCTTTGTGTTGGTTTGAGACTGGCGAACATCAGTTGTTAGGTCCTGACCTTGTGCAGCAGACCACAGAAAAGATTAAAGTAATACAACAAAAGATTAAGACTGCTCAGGATAGGCAGAAATCTTATGCTGACAAACGTCGTAGACCCTTAGAGTTCCAGGTTGGAGACAGAGTGTATCTCAAGGTCTCACCTTGGAAAGGAGTCCTCCGTTTTGGAAGGAAAGGGAAGTTAGCTCCTAGATTTATGGGGCCTTATCCAATCATTGAACGGATTGGAAAGGTAGCATATAGACTAAAGCTGCCCCCAGAGTTACAGAGGTTACACCCTGTGTTCCACATTTCTATGCTGAAGAAATGTCACCCAGACACCGAGTCAGTTCTACAACCTATGGAGGTAGAATTGAATGATGATATATCCTATGAGGAGGGACCAGTGTCAATCCTTGATAACAGAATTAAAAAGTTAAAGAAGAAAGATATAAGTCTTGTGAAAGTCCTCTGGAACCACCGTGGTGTTGAAGAAGCCACTTGGGAATTAGAGAATGAGATGAGAAGGAAGTATCCTGCCCTTTTCTCTTAATATGTCTTATCGATTTCGGGGACGAAATCCTTGTAAGGGGTTGATAATTTGTAACATCCCTGACCTGGGTTATGAGTTAACCCTAGGTGTTTTGCCTAAATATGTAATTAAATCTTTGTGATTAACTCTGAACATGTAATTAAGTTTCTCAGAAACATATATTTCAATATTTGCTCCTTTTTATTTAAAGTTGTAGCATTGTTTTGATATACAGGGACCTATGTGCAATTTACTCAGTTGAAATGGTTAGCTTGCAATTTGCACATGATGAGATGTTCCTCTAATGTTGAGACATCATGAGAATCTTTTTGGTAAAGTTTGAGGGATTTCCCAAGCTTGGGCACCAAGGTGCAGTTGTGGAAGCAATCCCGGTGCTTGAAACCCTAATTTGGGGTAAAATGCAATTTACCCAAATTAAGGGATGCAATTTGTAAAATATATCATCTAATGTATCTTTCTAGATTCTTTCCATAATTTAGAGAAGAAATGATGAGGAAGTCACCTCAATTGAATTATCAAGTTATGAAATATACCTTGTGATTGAATAATCAGGGTATATGTACAATATCCCTTTTATGTATGTACCTTAGTATTAGATTGATCTTCTTTGCCCTCTTTTTCTAAACCTTAAGAGAAGTTTTGTCCTTAGAATAAATAGGAAGGGACGAGCAAGTAATGGAGGAAGGACCTAGTTGGATTTACGGGAAACTTATGGGCCTTTAATGAAACCTCACCCATGTATATATACACTTTACCTCTCAAGCAAAGGAACCTTTCCTTCGTGCATATCACTGTTTCCCCTTGCTTGGCCGACTAAAGACTGTCTTGGAGCTCAAAGAGGAACGACCAAGGGTGCAAGGTAGGTTTGAATCCCTCTTCTTGCCTAATTCCATGGTTAGAACTCGAATTCAAGGTCAATTTGGTGACTAACTCACGAAACCCTATCTTTCTAGTCATCTCTTTTCATCTTTCCTTGGAGTTTTCACCTTGGCCAACCTGTGGGAACTCAAGGACGCCATTAGAGCTTGGAGCTTGAAAGCTTGGAGCTCAAGGAGCAAGCTTTAGGCGGGTTTTATAACTCTAAACCCATGCTTTACTATGTACATCTCTTATATGCGGTTAGGTGATAGCTATTCATGTTTCCCTACTTTTCTTTGCTATTTTGCAAGCAAATCCATGGGATATCCGTACTGTTCTTGATCTAGGAGATGCAGGCGTGATTTCCAAGAAAAATCCACCGCTTTTCACTTTCTTAAACGGTCCCAACAGTTTGCTCTCTCGGTCTGAGGACCGCGAGGTGAGCAAACGGTCTCTGGACCGCGAGAGGGAAAACGGTCTTCACGACCGTTTGGACCCGTTGACCGAGCGTGGACCATATAAGAAATCTGTTCCTAATTATATAGGCTAATCACCCACAAAATTTGAGAGGCTAACTCCAAAGGAATCGGGAGATATGACCTTTTTAAGTAACACCTTTAATTGAATTTATTCCTGATTTTCAAACGGTCTGAAATTGCCTTTTTGGGCAAACGGTCTCAAGACCGTGTAAGGTCATTTACCAAGCGTTGACCATATGAAATTACTGTTCAAAATTATGTTAATTAATAACTCTCCAAGTTTAATGGTCTAATTCCAAACGGGCGAAGAGTTTAAGGGTGATTACTAGGGCTAACCCTAGATGAAATCAGTACTGAAATTATGGTGACCTAATTAGGGTTTTTAGGGTTGATTGACCTAAACGGTCTCAAGACCGTTTGGGGGTCATCCAAACGGTCTCAAGACCGCGAGGGCAATCAACCATGACCGTTTGGAGGTCTGGGGTCAAGAATAGTTGACCAATTGAAGGTACATTTATACCAAATTATATTGCAATCAAATATTGATATGATCATCAACTCAATAGGTCAGACCTTGATGAATTTGCACTGGAATCCAAAATTGGATGGGCACTCATCCAAACGGTCTCAAGACCGAGAGGACAATCACCCAAGACCGTTTGAAGGTCTAGGGTTAAGCTAATTTGATCAATTGAGGACCCAATTTCAATAAGTTATCAAATTGATTAAAATACTGATTTTGTGACTCAATCATGGTTCAACCCATATCAAATCCCATTAGATCTTGATGAAATCTTGGGCAAATGGTATCAAGACCATGTGGGGTCCACCCACATGATCCCAAGACCGTTTGGGCCAAGTTTGGGCCCAATTGGAGCTCAATTGAAGGGTTCAACCTTGTGTTGATACACATTGTTGAGTGTTGATGGGTGAACATGGATAGACCCTAATTGAATCGACTCCAACCCTAATTGGTCAACAATTGAGGGTCAATTGAATGACCAATGGGCTAAGCATAATCTTAATTGACCTAATCCATAAGTGGTCACCATGGATTTGACCTTTTGAGGGCTTCAACATGAGTTGACATTATCAGTTGTATCATTGAATCTTGTTGATGGTCCAAGTAGTTGAGACCATGTGAGCCTCGCGGGCGGTCCTGAGGTCAAAGGTGGGCAAACGGTCCACACCATCCTCGCGGTCTTGAAATCAAATAAAGGCTCGCGGTCTTGAAGAAGGTTGAGAGGGCTCACGATCTTGGAAGAGGTTGAGGGCTCGCGGTCCTAAGGTCAAAGGTGGATAAACGGTCAACTCACCCTCGCGGTCCTGAAAGTCACATTGATTAAAAGGTCAACTCAACCAATGGGTCTCAAATCGATTGAGGGTTGATGGTTGAGATCGATCAAGATAATTCAAGGTTGACTTCATTCAATCAATTGATAATATAAATAGTTCAATGATGCCCTAATCTAAAACCTAATGATAACCTAGGATATTAAGGGGTTAATTGACTAAGGTTTTGACCATGATGATGATCAATGGGGTGAATTACCAAAATACCCCTGAAGGGTCAATTGAGTAATATCTTGCTCGATTCAAACCCTAATTACATGAGAATGATGTTTTTAACCATAATGATTCCATCCAACTTGATCTAGTCTAATGTTATCATCAATCACTAATATGAAGAAAGAGAAAGTATTATAGAGAGAGAAAGTACTCTAGAGAGAGAAAGTACCCTAGAGAGAGAAAGTAACCCTAATTGGATGGAAACTTAAGTGAAGCATCTTCAATGCACATGAATGTGTATAATCAGGGTATGATTCACCTGTGTGAAGTCATAGAAACCCTAATTATGATAAATGATGAACCTTTAACTAGTCTGAGAGCATCAATGATGATGTTACTCATACATGATGATGATATGAGATCAATTCACCTTAATGTGAATAGTAAACCCTAATTCAGGGGTAATGGCATGCAAATAAGTATTAAACTCCAATTGATGAGAATCAGAGGATTTAACTCTTATGACAAAAGTGGGAAGTATATTCCTTATTTTGTATTACCTTTATCAGTTGAATTAACCATGCAAGTTCTGATATGAAGGTGATCATATCCAGGTATGGATGCTGATATTATATTCGTTGAAGGCATGTTGTTATCCTTATGAATAAGAAAAGTAACTTGATGCCTTGTCAATGGCATCCTATGTTGATAATGGGCTGTGAGAGCCATGAATACCATCAAAGTCATGCTTTGGAGATGACTTGTGATGAGTATGATGAGAAATTATGATTGATATGAGTTAGGCCTGTTACATTTAGTATTCTCTTGTTTTAGCTGTTATGCTACTGATTATTATTTGAAGAACAATGTATGTTGTTAAAGAATACTGAATGTACCTAACTAATCAAGTATAATGTAGAGCCCTGATCATAGATCCATCATTGTCAGAGATCAAGTGATGGTGAAACAGGTTTTCCTCAGGGAATTCCTGGAGCACATACTTTTGAGTATGTGGGGTACATGGATGTGTATAACCTTACATCCTAGTATAGGAAAGTGACGTAAATGCGTAATCCGTCCATCCTTCACTATAATTCCATACCGTAATAGTGGTAGGTAAACATGAAACCTCCTAATGACGAAGAAAACACAGATATCCGTATCAGTGGAGATAAACATGAAATCTCCTGATGACGAAGAGAGTACAGAATGCCACTGTGACTCTAGAATAGCGAAGGACCAGTTTACCCTGGTAAGCTATAGTAGTAGAGACACGAGATGTCTGTTGGCTAAATGGGCATCTATAAAATCCCTTTGTTTTGATTATGACAAACATTTCATTCTTATTTATCTGACGAGCTACTTGAGTGTGCAGGATGACAAACCTATAAGGGAAATTCAACAAGAAGTATTTATATTTTCATGCAAATGTAATCATTGTAAAAACTTGTACAGAAATATAATGTACAAGTACTTAGAATCGCATGTAAATCAAGCATTGGATTTTCCCTAGCTAAACACCTTAGTCATCCATTCAATAGGATCACCTATGCACACTCACACACATAATTAATGCCTAACTTGAAATCTTAAAACAGGATCTATCTCGGTCGACCAACTCCTCGACCGAGACATTCTCGGTCGACAAACTCCTCGACCGAGAAAGATCCAAAGTAGCCGTTAGACACAACTGACAAGTTAGTTGGCAGATGAAAATAGACGTTGATCCAGAGAGCCTGTCGGTCGACAAAACTTCGACCGAGTAGGTGTCTCGGTCGACAATTTCTCGACCGAGACGATCTCTGACAGAAACTGCAGAGTAAAGTAATTAGCCGTTGCAAAAGCAACAAACTTGTACCTAACGGCTAGTTAAGCACTTAGAAACCCCTAGAAGTTATCTAGAACGTCCTTAAGCATACTTAGGCCATTTCTATAAATAGGACAAGCCATAGGACACTAGGACTTACTTGATACACTTGCTATACTTGAGAAAATACTTGAGCCCTCTTGTGCAATCTGTTGTGAATTGAGCATTGTGATAAATTGGCCACTTTCCTCTTAGCTCAAGCTCGTCCTATAGGCTAGATTTTCCTAACCCTAAGCAATCACAAGTCCATCATCTTGGCTAGGAAAATCCAAACGCTTGATCTAGGCTAATCAAGCCTTGAGCTTCAAGGATAAGTTGTATTTTCTCTTATTTCTTTCTTGTTCCTAGTATTCCTTGTACTCTTCTTGCTACTCCAGGTAGGAGGCTGCGGATTGGAGAGGGTGAAGCTCTTCGTGGTGAAGAGGAGGAACTTTGGACTACTTCAGAAGGCTGTCTTGACGGGAAGCTACTTCGGTAGGAAGGCTACTTCAAGGGGGAGCTTGAAGTTACTTCAAGGAAGGCTGCTTCGAGGTTGGCAAGACTACTTCAAGGCGAAGGCTGTCCAAAGGGTGTTTGGAAAGTATTGTAAATTTTATGTAATATCCTTGAGAGGTAATAAAATTTAGTACTTTCAAAATCCCGGTTGGGTAAGCAACCGGGTAGTGGATTGACTCCTTAGTATTTGCTAAGGTGGAACCACTCTAAACACCTGTGTTCCTCTTCTTAATCTTTACTTTGGTTGTTTGAGTTTAAATTATTTTAAAATCTATATAAAACTCTATTCACCCCCCCTCTAGAGGTTTTCAATGTCCTACAAGTGATCCTCTCACTGACTGAGGAAGGTGAAGGTCATGAGAATCCGGCTCTCTTAGTGACCTATGTATGATACTGATGTGACTTCTCAGCGATCAGTTGGAGTATGAGTGGTATGCCTCATCTCCACAGGGCATAATGTTTTTGTAAAACATAATCAACCACGTAGTATACTTGTTAGAGATAACTCCAAGTTAGTTGATTGATGTTACACTGTTATAGTGCTTCTACTTCTTCATATCTCATAAATGTTGAGATCTTGTTATAGTTGCAACTGTTATCTACTACTTTGAAGGCTTTACTGCTTAAGATATTCTCAGATGGTATATTAAAGCTTCTGGCAGAGAGTTATAACTCTCGCTGGGACAATTATGTAAAATTGTCTCACCCCGTAGAGTTATAACTCTCGCTGAGACGAAGGAACCAGCCTACAGGTGACAAGTCTCAGCAGCAGCAGCACCAGGAGCAGCAGTAATCTCAGGTGGAGATTTAGTCTGCCATGTGGTGTAGTTAGAGTCAGTCCTATGTGTCCTCTGTACTCTCAGGTCTTGGAGTCTTGTGTTATGTGATCTTGAGATTTTGTATCTTGATGTATATAATTACTTAAGAAGTAATTATCCTGAGATGTAAACAAGTTTATCTCACTTTATGAAAGGAGTTTTTATGAATCCAAGCTCTTGTCTCGAAAAGTTTTAATTTCCCGTGATTTTTGTCTTCAGCTGATTATCGAATCGCTTCCGCTAAGTTTTAATCATGTTTATGTCATGGTTTGGAGATCAGAGCCCACAGTTGTGGAGGATGGCTATGGTCATGCCTCATACATCTGATGTGATTGAGGACAACTGTGGTTTTACCTCAGATTAGAGGGTTTTGTATACCCTAGTTTCTAGTGTCGTGACTTATACCAAGGGTGGACTAGTGGTTAGTAGCTTGACTATATGTCACTATGGTGGTCCATTTGTTTGATATGTCACAGCCTTTTTATTTGTACTGTCTGAGGGGAAGAGATCTTAGGATACCGACACTCCTAGATCTTGTACGGAACTGAATTGCCCTTCAGAGGGGTCGGTTGGACTTTGGATGGTACGATTCAAATTCCCCACAGCATAATAAAAGATGTAAGATAGCTGTGCAGCATACCTATTTAGGTTTATATACAATGCTTCATATTGGATGATAACCCTTGTTTGCTTTCTTTTCATTGAGATCATGTGTAGTACAATAAGATAAAATTGATATACTTATGTTGTAGTTATGCTCATGTTGTAAACATGCTTATGTTGTCAAATATACTGACATTGATGGTTAAGATGTTGCTTCTAGATATGTTTAATATTGCTAGACATGCCTATGTAATTAGAAATGCTTAAACTACTAATCATGCCTATGTAGTTCATTATGTTATGATGTTAGTTCTACTTATGATATAGATTTGTTCCCTTTATTTGAGATGCCAATATGGATAGTTGTGTTATGTTACTAGACATATTCATGATGTCAGGGATGCTTATGCTACTTGATTTCTTGTGCTGTTAGCAAGGAATATGAGATAGTCAGACTAATGATAATGATTTTTATTAGATGCAATTTGATGATAATCCAAAGAAATGGATTTATTTGCTATCTATATATGCATTGATGATCATTATTGTTGATAATATTAATTACTTAATCTGTTTAGCATACTTGAACTGTTCAATCTGTTTAATTGATTATTAAATACTCCAACTACTTAGTTATCTACTATTTAAAATGTTGTAATCAATAAGCATTGTTGGAGCTTATATCTCTTGTTGGGACATGGTTCTCCACATCATTTTAGGTAATCGTAAGAGATGAAAATAATTATGTGGAAGTAAAGAGGAGCTATAGTAATGAAACCTTGAGAAAGGTGATTAGATGTCTAGTGTCTCCTAGAGTTATCCATGTACTTTTAGGTCCGGGCAGGAAAAGTTTGTATATGGTTTTTCAAATGAATCGGAATTTTGTTGGCATGTTAATGCTTGTTTGTGTGGCATATACAAATATTGTTCTCATATGTATATATGTTGTGGCTAAGGCAATAGAACAATTTGAATCAAATTCTTGTCATAGTATGGATACAAGAAAGATATTGGGCTCTTATGCAAATGTTTTAGAGTGGGTGCTGACATTGAAATCTGTCTTAATTTACCCATATTTTGGGTATGTGATTAATTATTGATTGATTGTGTTTTATGTTTTGAGTAATCACATTTAATGTAATGGGTTGTCATAAGTTAGTATCAGAGGTTTAGGTTCACTGAGTCTACATGGACACTAGGACTTAGGACTAGGATGATGTTTAAGTAAGGAACATGACATGAAAATATTGTGCATACTACCTATTCTCAACACTTGGATGCCCTGGCCAGGTATTCAATTATTGAAGAAAGGTAAGTATGGAACTCTTAGATTGTTATCTTTCTTATTGCTCTGATCAAGTAGTCATTTTGAGACAATCTAAAGAGCATAATGAGTAAGAAATCATGGTATGAATATCACAATCCTACCTTAAAGAAGATGAGAATTGCATCATAATCTATCAAAACTTGAATGTTTGGTAATTATTAGAGAAATATACAACACCATGAAATCTAAATCTGAATACAAATAAGAAAAAGAAGAGTTCTTGAAGATTTGATTCAAGAAGATAATAAAGTAAAAGAAAGATAAGTCTATGCTTATAAAGTGAGTCAAGGTATGAAATCCATATAAGATGGAAAGAACTCCTATAACAAGTACAAAATGAGAACATAAATGGGAACAATGACAAAGGAATAAGGTGGAACCTGAGTTAATCTCAGACAAACCTATGTGTGTAAGAAATTGTTAATGTAAAATCAGCATGGCATGTGAAAGAAATTAAGGGAGATGATCCATGTTTAATGAAGAAAATGAAGAATATGATGATTTACCTGTTGATAAGTGGTTGAAAAACATAATAAAATAAGAGACCATACCCTATTGGGATAAATAGTCATCAAGCAAGGATTAATGAGATATGTTAATCATGATGATTCCTATGCTAATGGCAAGGAACCCGAAATGAAAAATGTAAAATGATACATAAGAAGTTGTAACCTGCATAATGAAAATAGAATTGGTTACCTTTTTACTAGTGACCCTTGAAAAATACTACTATGGTATGGGAAGTGTGTTTCCCTCGTGTCTTTCCTTTCTAGGGAATAGCTTTCAAGGGGATAATTTCCACTTGGTACGAGTGGATTCTCTACAAACATGAGGGTGGATAGCTTATTATAGTATAATGTTGCTTGGACTATGGTTCCAAGATCATAAAGTTTGTGATGAGTCTGCTTTTGAGCCTTCCAATAATTTGGGAAACCCTTCTTATATATCTTCAAATTTATTATGTTGGTAAAAGTAGATGTGATAAGGATGTGAGTTCCTTATAGCACATGAGTTTGGTACAAAGGTAATGAAACCTAGTATCCAAGATGTATCAACGGTATGAGAAGTATGTGAAGGTTGAAGATGTTTACTAAATGAACATATCAAGTATTCCTCCCCCTTTAAGAGAGGGAGAGAGAGAGTTGATGATGACCTTCTAAATATTGTTTCGAATGAAAAACAAAAGTGATTCTATAATATTGTGTATGGTTCAGTGATAGTTGGGAAAGACCACTATCAAGAATAGATGATTTGTTGGTCAATAGATATGTGATATTGTTTTCCTTTTAAGATAAACCTATGATCAAATATCAATGCATAGGAGTTAGATTAGATGACGTGATTCACATAACCATGATGAGTTTAGAGTTATGTCCTTTAGACTAAACAATGTATAAATTGAATTTATGAATAGGAGGAGAAGAGCGTTCCAGTCATGTCATACAAGTTATATCAATCTTTGAATGATGACATGTCAAAGTATTTCAAATATTGTAAAAAATATGATCAATATTTCTTCAAAAACCTTAGGGTTTCCGAAGTAGCAATAGCTATGAGACAAGTTGAATAAGAATGAGATGGGATTGATTAAGTATCTCTATGGGATCATGATATGTCTTCTAAGTAGGTTGTGTAAATCCTAGTAAGGTGAAGATAGTGTTGTTATTCACCCCTAACAAGGTTGACTAGGAATGATGTTTCCTTGTATGGAATGATAGGTTCCAGTGTCAGCATTTCTTTTGATGCTGAAAAAGAGCTGACAAGTGTTCTATTGTCAGTGTATCTAGAAAAAAAAAACATGGATACATCGCCTTTTTTATGCTTCAAGGAATGGTATGGGACACAGGCCATGATTGATAAAAAGCCAGTGAGTATGACTTTTGAGTAATGTGTTGATACCATAGATATAATTTTAGGATGATAGCTAGAATTTTAAAGTTTTTAAGTTACTATTGGATTTGTACAGGTGGAACAACAAGTTTCTATGTTCCATATTTGTAAATGTCTTCTTATGTGGGGGTTTTTGTGCTGAGCCAAGATAAGATATGTACAAATTGAAAGAGAAGAACATGACCTCCATAAGAGCGATGTGATATTACCATAATATGGAACTAACCATGTGTAATATTAAGGATGACGTGCATGAGAAGTGTCCATCTATGTGTACCTTGGATTTTGGGGGTGAAATCCATGTTAGGGGTTTATGGTTGTGAGACCCCTAACCTGCTTAAATTGCTGACCAAGAATAATTATCATAATTGAGTTTTTATAATGTTAATATAACCTTGTGTTATTCTTTGAAATCATAATACAAGCTTTAGTTTGAAATTTGGTCCAATTTGGACACTGTTTGAGCAAGATATGCAATTTTATGCACATTTTGGACTTTTCTACAATTCATCCAATTGATAGGTTTTCTTTGCAATTTGTCACTTGCACTATCTTCATTGGATATTCTTTCATCATGCTTGATCTTGTTGAGCCATGGGGTGCCTATTAAAACCATGGTTTGAAGGTGTTTTCCTCAATGGTATTTTAGGGTTTACCCCTTCGTGGATGAGCTACCTTTAGTAGCTATCAACTAATAAATTATTTTATTGTCTTGGAAAATAGACAAAAGGAAATCTAAGAAGGTCTATATGTATGGTGGGTTATCTTCTTGTGTGTTTTCTTGTATATTCTTAATAGTTTAAGGCCATGGACACTTGGAAAGATACTAGAACTTCAACTTTTTTTTCTTTATCTTAAAGTTTCATATACTTATCCCTAAGCACCCAATCGAGCCATTTTCTTTCCACCACTTCCCTCCTTATATGAACCTCATTCTCCCTCTGTACTTCTATGAATTTTCTATCCAAGGAAGAAGAAAGAGTGGATCTTCTTGGAAAAAGAATCTAGGGTTGCAATTGACTTCCTTTTAGGATTTGAAAAACTTCCTTCTAGTGATCTTTACCTAAAAGAGTAAGAATCCCCTTCTTTCCTCCATTTATTTCTATGTTATCCTTCCTCCTACCTTTCTCCAGGTCGTAACCTTGTTGTTACATGGTAGAAATTGTTCTAAATCACTAAAACCCTACCCTTCTTGCTCCTTATGCTTAGGGTTTGCTCATTTGATGCAAAAAGGTGCTAGATGGATGAGTTCATAGCTTATGCTTGGATTGCCTACCCTACCTACTCATCTTTTCTTCTGTTTGGGAGTTTATCTTCTAATTAGAGGAAATTTTTATAACTTTCTCCATTGATAGCCCATGTTGTTTCTTTTAAATGATGATCCATGCACTAAAAAGCTATGCTTGACTTGGATTTTGATTTTTATAATGTTTTCTATTCAAATTTAAGTTCTAAATGAACCTATTATCATTTGTATACTTTTACTAAGGTATAATATGACTTGGATCAGGTTGGTTTGACAACATATGGTGCAAAGCACCAATGAACCAATGGTCAATTTTAGGGTTTAAAGCTGATTTCTTCTATAAACACATGATTGTGGTACCATTGCAACAACCGATGGTGTTGTCTTCATGACAACTGATGGTGGTGACCAAGGGTGTCAACTTACATTCACCCCTTAGGTTAGGTGTTGTCCTAATTATAAGCCTAGTGATTAACAACTAAGTACCCCAATGATGATATCAATCAATGGTAATATTCGTTTGATATTTGATGTTGATTAATGAATATAGTGCTGATCTAACAACCTATGGTGACTTAATGGTCACTAATGATGGTGTATCAGGTCTCCAAAACCTATGGTGAGTTAATCATATAGTTGTATCATCCATTAAGCCTTAGACCAATGGTTTCTTGGGTCACTAGATGCTATGGTAGGACCTATACTATAATTGATGGTTTTAACATATAAACTTGACCCAATGGTCAAGATCTAATGTTTATTCCTCAACTAAAGTGGAATGATGGATAATGTAATATGTTGGTCCTAATAATGTGATTTAGATGGTTTCCTTTATATGATCAATTTAAGGAGCTTACTTGTTGACAATGGATGGCTTGTTTTAAATGAACAGTTGATTGTGGGTTTTACCGTACTCTCAATGGAACTTCTTGTGTTGTTAATCAAGGGATGTCTAGGGTTAGATAATTATTATTTATAGATCACAAATAAAGGACTTTATAGGTGGTTTATCTAAGGTGATTACTTATGTAATCAACCAATGATCTTACCTTTTTAGCATCCAATGGTTTTGGGTGACATTGTGGTATAGTTATATGTGTTGAATGATGATGGAACAAATGGAGGGTTACCCTAAATAAGGTAGTATTACCTATTCACTCATATGAATAGAAGGTATGATAACCATATTATGTTGATATGTAACCCTACTGAGGTATAGCTTGTTATACCTAGCTTTAATATAACGAAATGATCGTAATTGCGTATGAATAGTCTTTGAATGACAATTAATATCATGGAGTAATTTGTTACTATTGTTGAAACCCTAGTATGCTATAACTTGATGGTTACACCTTGATTTATGTGTGGGTTCATACTTGAGAATAGTATGGAATGTGATGGTGATGCTTCACCTTATTCTTCCATGATCGAATGGGGATGTCGTGAGTTAGGGTTTTGGTATGAGTGCTAATTAGTAACATTAATATAATTTATCTTGTGAACCTAACTCTAATGCAAATAGATAAAGATGAGTATTCATGTTTAACCTTCTTATATGATGGCATGATGGTGAAATAACCTCCTTAATATGATCATAACCTTAATGTGTTAGTTTGTGGTTATCATAGCCACATGGTTGATACTTTCTTATGCTAAACATGTGCATTATGAATATGATGAAGGTTAATCATATCTAGATTCCTTACATGTTGATGTAATAAAGGAATATTCTTAATGTTAATATAACCCTGCTATGATTGTTTATGAATATCTCCTAGCTCATTAATGCAATACTGTGTTGATCCGGTGTATTATATGTATGTGAGGTTGTTGAGCCTTGTTATAAGGCATGCAAAGATAATGATGATCTTGTAGGGAATAGTATGATGGTATTAATGACCTTTTGGCATGGTTGAGCCCTAAATGAGGTGTAGTTCTCTTGTGTTTATAAGATTTGATACCCCATGATATTATGAAAAAGGTTTATATCACGTGATAGTATGATGGTCTTAATGACCTTTGGGCGTGGTTAAGCCCTGAATGAGGTGCAATCCTCTTGTGTTGATAAGGGTTGATACCCTGTGATATTGTGAAAAGGATTTATATCTTGTGATAGTATGATGACTAGTGTAGTCTCATGAATGGAAAGTGAATAGTACCATGTGATGATGAGATGAGAAATTATGTTTCACACATTTTATATCTTTTGAAGTTGTGATATTTATATGTTTGCTAGAAGTGAATTAGGGTTTGTATGTCCACTTGTTTGATGTAGCCTTAATTCACCCAATTGGCATAACTAATCAAGTGAAACTCTAATCATGTAGAGCCCTATGTCGTAGAGCCATCTTTAGTGTCAGAACTTACTGGATGGTGAAACGAGTATTCTTAAGGGAAACTCAGAGCGCATAATATTGAGTTTGTGGGGGTGGCAAGTTGAGGATATATCCTTGTCATCCACAATGCAGGTTGTAGAGGATGGCTATGGTCATGCCTCATACATCTGATGTGATTGAGGACAACTGTAGTTGTACCTCAGATTAGAGGGTTTTGTATACCCTGGTTTCTAGTGTTGTGACATGTACCAAGGGCAGACTAGTGTATAGAAGCTTGACTATACGTCGATGTGGTGGTAGATTTGATTGACATGTCACTTCCTTTTTACTCATACTGGCCGAGGGGAAGAGATCTTAGGATACTGGCACCCCTAGATCTTGTACGGAACTGAATAGCCCTTCGTAGGGGTCGGTTGGACTTTGGATAGTATGATTCAAATTCCCCAGGGCATAATAAAGGATGTAACACAGCCGTGTAGCATATTTGTTTAGGGTTATATACAACTCTTCATATTGGGTGATAACCCTTGTTTGCTTTCTTTTCATTGAGATCATGTGTAGTACAATAAGAGATAATAGATATATTTATGTTGTAGTTATGCTCATGTTGTAAGCATGCTTATGTTGTCAAATATACTGACACTGATGGTTAAGATGCTCTACTAGCTATGTTTAATATTGCTAGCCTTTCCTATGTAATTAGAAATGCTTAAACTACTAATCATGCCTATGTAATTCATTGTGTTATGATGTCAGTTCTACTTATGAAATAAATATGTTCCCTTTGTTTGAGATGCCAATATTGATAGCCATGTTATGTTACCAGACATATTCATGATGTCAGGGATGCTTATGCTACTATATTGCTTGTGACATTAGAAAGGAATATGAGATAGTCAGATTAATGATAAAGATTGTTATTAGATGCAATTTGATGATATTTGAGTAGATATCTATCCAAAGAAATGGATTTATTTGTTATCTATATATGCATTGATGATTATACTTGTTGCTAAGATTAATTTCTTAATCTATTTAGCATACTTGAACTGTTCAATTGATTATTAAATACTCCAATTGCTTAGTTATCTTGTATTTAAAATGTTGTAATCAATAAGCATTGTTGGAGGTTATATCTCTTGCTGGGACATGGGTCTCACCCTTGTGGTTCACCACATTTTTTTAGGTAATCAGAAGTGACAAAAACAAACATGTGGTAGAATAGAGGAGCTATAGTAATGAATCCTTGAGAAAGTTGATTAGATGTCTAGTGTGTCCTAGAGTCATCCCTGTACTCTCAGGTCCATGCAGGAAAAGTTTGTATATGGTTTTTCAAATGAATCAAAATTTTGTTAGCATGTTAATGCTTGTTTGTGTGGCATATACAAATATTGTTCTCATGTGTATATAAGTTGTGGCTAAGGTGATAGAACAATTTTTATCAAATTCTTCTCATAGTATGGATACAAGAAAGATATTGGGCTTTTATACAAATGTTTCTGAGTGGGTGCTGACGTTGAAATCGATTTTAATTTTCCCCTATTTTTGGGTATGTGATTAATTAGTGATCAATTTTGTTTTATGTTTTGAGTAATCTCATTTAGTGTAACAGGTTCTCATAAGTTGGTATCGGAGGTTTAGGTTCACTGAGTCTACAGGGACACTAGGACTTAGGATTAGGATGATGTTTAAGGAACATGACATGAAAATATAGTGAATACTACCCAATCTAAGCACTTGGATGCCCTGGCCAGGTATTCAATTATTGAAGAAAGGTAATTATGGAACTCTTAGATTCTTATCTTTCTAATTACTCTGATCAAGTAGTCATTTTGAGACAATCTAAAGAGCATAATGATTAAGATATCATGGTATGGATATCTCAATCCTACCTTAAAGAAGATTAGAATTGCATCATAATCTATCAAAACTTGAATGTTTGGTAACTATAAGAGAAATATACAACACCATGAAGTCTAAATCTAAATACAAATTAGAAAAAGAGGAGCTCTTGCAGATGTGATTCAAGAAGATAAAAAAAGTAAAAGGCAGATAAGTCTATGCTTATAAAGTGAATCAAGGTATGAAATCCATATAAGATGGAAAGAACTCCTATAACAAGTACAAAATGAGAAGATAAATGGGAACAATGACAAAGGAATAAGGTGGAACCTGAGTTAATCTTAGACCAACCTATGTGTGTAAGTGTTAATGTAAAATCAGCATGGCATGTGAAAGAAATTAAGGGAGACAATCCATGTTTAATGAAAAAATGAAGAATACATGACCTCAAAGCATGTTCATGTTTAATGATTCGTGAGAAATGACTAACTAATTTGTGTTTTAACAATGATATGAATTATAATATGAATGTGAGATAGATGATGGAGGTTATGTGATGACTATATGGAATTAAATATAATATGTGGACAATGTATATATGCAATGTCGTCTAAGTTGTATATGGGTTCAGAACCCATAGGTGTGAATACAAAGCCCAACTCTAAGGATTAGGGAAAGCCCCACAAATATGAGAGTGAGATCTCAAACCTATGTTGTATTTGAAGGGAGTGATCCAACCAAAATTGCACACACTTCTCCTTTATCAGAGTGATATGGTGGACCCTTGTCATATTCCTTGAGTAGTTGGGCCCTTGTGCTATTATTCAGAGACACTCAGATGTTGATCCAAGGTTAAATAAAATTATATGCTTAATATGTGAACTAGTTGACTTAAATGTATTTAAAATATTCGTAAAAGATAAAATGTTAATAAAAGACAAGTATAACTTGTTATCTATGTTTTTCTTCCTTTATTGATTATATTTTAACTTGGTTTCGATAGTCTACGATGTTTATGCAATTTCTGAATCATCCATGTACTAATAATAAACCTCCCTTAGATATGCTTGTTTATAGGTGGAAAGTACCCACTCTATGAGGCAATAAAAACTCAAAAAACATGTTCCACTATCTTTAAAATATCTGAGTCAATGCAATAGATGCATGTTGTTTGGTGTGAAACATTGGTGGAATATGTAGTGAGGTTCTTCTAGTTTGTTAAAGTCACTATATACTCTATCCTATTTTTTGAAGAGATGAAATCATCTTTGTTCTACGTGTTTACTTGAAATTGTTATGATTTCCATGCTTAGTAGTCATGTTGTAACAAAAAGAGAGAGATAATGTAACTTAGTGTAGTTATATAGTCAACTATCAGTGTTGTAATATTAGAAACATGCCTTTTTGTGATACGTTATTATATGAATATGCTATTGTTCTTTGGGAAGATACAATCCAACCATAATGTTTTATATAAATTTTGAATCCCTTACATATTTTAATTCACATTGATATTAGCACAACTAGGTGTCAAAAATATATTAAGGGAAATCCAAATTTTAACATTTTCTAGTTTTATTACATGAAATTGTAAAATTAATGACATGGAAACCATACTTACAAGATGTGATGATTTCCTACTTTCTCAAGCATTCAACTTGAAGGACATTCCCCTCGGCCTTGAACAAAACCCAATTAAACCATTAAATCACATGTGTGGAAATTAAATCCAAGAATTGAATATGACACAAACAACCTTTTTGTTTCCTGACCCTTCAATGCATGTCCTACTTATTTCTAATAATAAATGTTCTCCAAATCTATTTACACACCAAGTGCTATATTCGTAGTACTACTTGGGAGAATCTTTCTCAGTGCCCTAAACCCAACAAATAATACTAGGAATAAAAAGTACGATATGTACATAGTATATTATAGAATGACACAAGAGCATTGTATCACAAAATTAATGACCAGTAAAGCAATATAATGATGTTACTTTACAATACCGAATGTATGCGCAGATAACACAATAATATGTCAGTTAGTTTGTATTGCTTCATTCATTGGAAACAAAACTCATAATAGGTTCTATTTTTCACTTCCTTATGTAATTGAATGAGGTATGATAACTAGAACATATTAATTGTTTATTATCAACACATGCATTCGGTACAACAAAGAAACATCACAATTTCTTTGTTGGACTATTGAACAAGTGATACATTATTCCTCATAATTCTGCAATAAGGAACTACACAAATGAGATATCAATGCAAAATGAAGCTACTAATACAAAGGGATTCTTTCACACTAAGTACTCACTTATACACATGAAATAGGACAATCAAATATGCATGAATGGACTAAATGAAAGGCAAGTACTAAGATGAGGAATACTGAAAATGGATTGCAAAAGACAAAACTTTCCCCTATAAGTTAATGGTGGTGGAACCTTATGAAGCACATTAGATAGTATGAAAATATTTAATAATATCAGATAGATGTTGTTATTAATACTACATCCATAAAAATATCTCATCAAGGTGACAAATAAACATGATAAAGTGAATATTGACTAGATTTGGATAAAAAAAGGGAGTACGAAATGATGAGGGCTCGTGCAAGAATGATTAGAAAGCAAGTCATGAAATAACATTTGTAGTAGCTCTTTGGAACAACCAATATGAGGAGACCAGATAATGTGTTTGCCAAAACTCATATCTATTCAACAAGATCACTAAGTGGAATACAAAATTCCCACATAAAGAAGAGGACACATGAATACTTTGGATCAAATGCCATTGATGTACTCATCAAGTCATAAGGGGATGTGTTCAAGTTTATATAAAAATTGTATAAATATTGTACATAGACTATAAATTATTTCATCCCAATATGAAAGATATGAACAATGAGAAGATATATATTTTTATGTGATACTAATCCAAATAACCAGTAACAAATGACAACTATGGTGTTTATGTTCATTGTCATTTACAACATCATTCATATGATTATATCCAATGAATCAACAAATTAGATGCAATTGCATTCGTTTATTCTCATTTGGAGGATCAAAGTGTATTTATACAAAATAAGTAGATATTGGATAGGTCATTGATTTCTTAACAAATGATTATATGAACAAATAAGGATCAAGGGGAAGAGTGGCCAACAACCTAATCATTAACATGTCAAAGAACATGACAAAGTGGATTGGTTAGTTTTGGAGGTTGTTTGGAAGATGGATTCTAGATAGAGTACGATTCATAAGATTTTGAACTACTCCCATGTGGATTAGACCCCTTCATGAATAAGGTACTAATAAGAAGTAACATTAGCCAATCCAAAGGTATCTTCTAAGGGTATTACATCTTGATGTATAATTAACTTTATGTAAAAAATCCCTACCTTCATTGATCACACAAACAATAAAATAGGATAGTATCCATAGAGAGAATTTATATAATGAGATACAAAGAACAACACAAATGCAATTTGGATATCATAGAACGTCATCCTCATAGATAAAACATAAAAAATAGATTATCCACTTTTGTAAAGTTTAATACAAATTCTCATAGAGTTTCAACACAAGTGGCTCACTCCATAAACCATTACAAGTCTCCATTGCATGGTTTTTCCTCACTCACAACAAACTAGGGAAGAATTCTTAATATGTTACCATTCCTACTATTCCATAGGCTAGTCATACAAAACCATTGAGTTCCTAAATATGGGATCCCTAAAAAGGTTGCAAACCTTGTTGACATGGGTTGTTTAGGAATTTCTTTAAAAAAAATCCATCTCAGGCCTCAAATTGTAGTATAGAAACATATCCTCACTTTCTCATATACGTATGAATTAATTATATGACCTGAAATTATCTTTTCCATTCAGGTGCAACATTAGGATTGACCATGTACCCCTAAGTTCCCATACATGACTACCGTACGTGGAACTAGTAACTCTATATTTCCACATTATAAATAGCCAATTTCAAATGAATAGGGCACATGGATCATGGTGGACCGTCATGTCTTAATATGGGTCCCACATATACTAAAAATATTTACCACCAATTAAATTTTAAAAGCTCATTCCCCCATTACAAGTATCACTTAATATTTTGCGAATGATGACCTGTATAAGTAGCAATACGGTCCTCCACTACTTTCTTTGTTCTCATTGACATATAGCTTGGTTAAACTCCTAAGAATGTTATCTATCATAGTATTACTCCATTCCAACAATGATTAATTATGAAGTTACTATTGATGGGCTGCCCAAAATGGAGGTGCATCCTTTTGATATGGTTCGTGTATTCACTGATATTATCATTTAATAGGAGTCATCAAATTATGGGATGTCATAGTAAGATTCATGTAATAATTTTAGTTAGTGACATATCTAGATCATCTTATAAATTCTTTACAGACATTGCCATTACCTCTTTGGTAAAACAAACCTAAAAAACGTTTTATCTCTTTTGAACTCTCAACATGCATGAACCATTATTTGGGAAAAAATATCATGGTTAAGATAGAGTTTTTCATAAGAAGAAATGTATTTGATGCTAAATGGGTTAAGATAAAGGCATGATTGACAATCAATGTTGATGAAAGCACAAATTATCTTAAGTTTTTGTGAATGATTTTGTGGTAGGGAAACCATATTATATCATGTGGAAGAAAGTACATGTCGTTACAAAAAAATATAGTTTAGACTAGGAATGAGATTATAATATGTTGAGAATGTTATTAATCCTTTGAGATCTCATTTATCAAATACACTTTGTTCAAGAAATTTTTTTGTAAGAAAATACAAATCCATTGGAAGATCTGTATGAAGAGATACTAACATTTACGCTTACCAAAACAAGAAACATGCATGATTTTGAAATATATGAAGGACATCAACAAGTTACCACTTGAAAATTAGGTATGTCATGTCTGAAAATAGAGAGATGATGTTGATCATAGGACTATAATCTTCTTCATATTTTAAAATATCAAATTTACATAATCTAAACAAGGTGCAATCTAGTTAGTGTTATTAGGCTAGCTGAGAAGACGTCACACCTCTACATGAATGCGTGGTTGAGAATATAGAATATTCATAAAAGGTGTCATTGTGGTTTATGTTCTTGAATTACTTTGCACCTATCTTCCATTTCGGTAAGTTGAGAATGTACTAGTTTTGCAACTTGATAAAGAAATAAATTCAATGTGGCATGAGCTTACAGGCTCTGTTTGGCAACACGATTACTTTAAGCATGATCATACATTTAAGTTAAGCCACCATGTAAAATTGGTATGGTGGATAACCTTAGTTAGGTAATCGCATATGAGTGTGAAATATATGTAAAAGTTTATTGGTTGTTAATCTGGCATTTCAAGACTCCTATTTTTGGCTACCCATGGCTGACTTTTGGTCTTCCACCTCTATCATATCCTAATCAATCGCATTACAAAAGACTGCCACAATATCATTAGTTGAGCAAGTGATAACATCTTTGATCTAAAAAATGTATATATCTGGAATACTATGATAAAAAATATCGTGGGAACCAATGAAAACGTGGGGTATTATATGAAGATTATGTATGCAGAGGATGGTTTTTCACACATATTTTTATGTTCCATGTATTCATCATATAACATGACATGGTATGGTGAAATTAATAGTTCCCTGTATATATCTAGTTCTATCATATGGAGGTAAGAATGATGATTTATAGAGGTATAAAATGGTTGCATTGATTGCATGTTACATACAACTTTTGAGTCTATCACCAAGTGACTTTAAGGAGTGTCTACTATGCACATTATATTTTGTAAACCTAGAGAAGCCATATTTATTGTCACCTCATCTAGTTTTCTTCGCATGTAAAATTAATCAATGGATTCCATATAAGTATATTGAGAAAAGGATTCAAACTCATAATAGATGAAGAGATGGCCTATGAAGTTGAGTGTACCAAAATGTAAGAGATTATAGATCAATAAACTAGTTACATTGCGCAAAATAAAATGTTGGAAGAAGATATACGTTCATGCAACAAAACTAATTTGATTAAAAACATGGATATAGATGTAATCTGACTCAAAGACACTTTATAATTTTTGCAACTTAACAAACATAATGGAAATGGGAACAGAGGCAGATCTAGAAAATCATAGTAGGTGGGGCTGAGTTAGATGATCATTGAAGTTGATAGTTAATGACTATTTTTTGTTTTACCAATCAATAAAAAGTAGATTAAATATATATGTATATGTATATGTATATGTATATGTATATGTATATGTATATATATATATGTATATGTATATGTATATGTATATATATATATATATATATATATAATCTTTATCCAAAACATGAGTAAGTAATTACTTAAAAGAGAGAACGAGAATACCAAAATGGCGGAAAGTCTCTATAGATCACAACAACATTGCTCTATGAAAAATCTATGTGTAATAATATGAAAACAACAAATAATATACGAAAAAAATAGGATTTACTTGCTCTTTCCATTTGTACTTATTATTAGGAATATTTTAATGCTTCTTAAGAAAAGCTAGGTGCTCCAATAGATTTTACTTTGTTTGAATAAAAATTTTAGCAAACCAAGCAACAAAAAGCATACTATATGGAACAAATAATGCATATGTTCTTCTAAATATTTTGAGTCAAAAAATGAGTAAGTAATAAGTAGAAAGAGAAATAGAGAATACCCAGATAACAAGAGCTCTTTGTACACCCTATTAATATACTGCTTACAAGGACAACTACGCTTAAATATGTAGACAAAAAACAACAAGGAAAGTTATCCAATGTTTCATTTTCTTCTTCTTTCTTTACTTATTAATAGGACTAAATAACAACTACAATTAGAGATTTTTTGATAAATATTGTGGTGGTAGAGAATTGAAGTCAAATATAAATAAATGGGACATCATAAATCTACCAGCTGAATCAATAACTAACATGTTGATTGTGACACATAAAAAATAATTGACAAATGATCAAAGTCCCTAGGAGGGAGAAAAGTTAGTAGCTAGGAAGGGAACCTGAGTCGCTAAGATAGATTTACATAGAAATACCATACACAGTAGACACAAAGTTTGTATAGTTGTGAGTCGTCGCACATTGTGTATATTTACTGATCTGTCTTCTAAGCAGAATAAAAACTTTACAACCATTGAGAGTAAATTTTGGACTGGCTAGGAAAGTTTGAGAGACTTTCACCAATCATGCTAGCAACCATTTCTTCTAAGAGAGTATGTAAGTTAATATTATAATGTTTAATGAAGTGTATGTAAGTATTTTAGATTGGGTTGGGGGGTATATTATAATATGTTTGTTATTGAAAGGTACTTATACCTTCTAAATGTGAGACCAACAATATGTACCTTTACATTCTAATATCATTTATAAACATAAATATATAATAATGTGGTTATATGGGTATACATGGTATGGATTTATACATAATCATAACCTTACCCGATGAGAGGCGGGTATAAGGGTATGAGGTAAGAGGTTATATGGTTATCAAAATTTATACCCATGACAAGTTTAGAAGGTATGGATATGAGAGTATGTGGGTATACCCATATCCATTTAAAAACCTATGAAACATGATCTATAATAGGCAATGTCATTACTTTTATCAAGATTGCAAGTATTGGTAGCAAATTTCAAGTTTGAATATGATTATTATGACCATTATTTATTAATGACACTTCTTCTTTTTCCAAATGAAATATTTATTGTTTGTGGTAACTAAAACATGGAATAAGATTCATGGTCCCATTAATTCATCATAAGCATACAAAACTATTTATGAAACACTTAATCATTGTGCTATTATTTATATCAAATAATGCGAGATGATGAATGCATTTTACATTTTTAGTATATGGTAATGTCAAATAGGTTTTCGATTTCAAATTTGGTATGTCATTAGAGACAAATGAATAATATTGATCAGGCATTAGAGATACTTAAAGGTAACACAAATATATGAAAATAAATGTGAATGTCAATTTAAAAAAATAAAGCAAAAATGTACAACTAACTAATAATTTTTTATAAACCTCTATTCAATAATGAAAAATTGTAACATATTATTTTAAAATTTATTCTATAAATATTTTTATGATTTTTTATCATTGAGTGTATAAATCTTTTTCGTTACTTTCAAAACCATATACAAGTTGTGGAAATCCCAAAAAAGCTGAAAAGTATGAAGAAAACTATGAGGCCAATCTATACATGTATAGGCTGTCAAAATCGATGTAGATTATTTTCCATATTGTATGGTCTTTTGGATGTGTGCCCTCAAAGATAGCATAATTCCTAGATGCCAAAATGTTCTTATTCATTGAATTCATAATCAATTAATTAATAAGTTTAAAAGCTGCGAATTTAGTTTCAACCCTAAGATACTAATATGAGAAAATGCATTACATTTGGTTTACATGCACATTTATAAGTTCATGGAATTTTTTTTTATGATTAAGATACCAATCAATAAAATATATTAGGTGATTTTTTTTTATCTGGTAAAATATTCTCATTGATGAAACCAAAAAAGGAGTATAGGGACAAAGTCTGTATACTGTACAACCAAGCTCAGTCTCTCCACATGCGGAGGACAAGCGGAGCCACACCACGGAGCCACATAGGTTTAGATCTGATAACCCAATTGACTCTATTTACAATGAGATCAAAAATATGAAGGGGGTCACGCTCCCCTTTCCCATGAGTCCTAGCATTCCTCTCGCCCCATACGTGATAAATGACCGCGGAGAAAATCATCCCACAGAAGCTCCTCAAACTATGGTTGTTCTTAGTATGGTCGAGAAGCCAAAATAAGGCATCTTGGAGACTACACGGGGTGTACCACCAAAACTGCACTTCAAGGTGCTCCTCTTCCAGCAATACTTAGCAAAATCACACTCAAAAAAGACATGCTCCACAGTCTCATTATTACTCTTGCACAAACAGCAGGTTGGGTTGACCACCAACCCCCAATTGTTAAGCATGTCCATGGTAGGAAGCCTGCCCAACAACGTTCTATAGGTGGTGAAGCTCCACTTTGGTTGGAAACCTTTGAACCAAATAATGTCAGCCCACGACACCTGTGGTCTCACCTTCTTCATATCCCAAGGATGCATGTCAGGATCGGCAAGAGCCCAACAGCCGTTAAGGTTCCTGTAGCTTGTCTTCACAGTAGCCCAGCTCCTGATCATGTTCCTCATACACCTTGAGATGTTGCCCCTATTCACGTCCAGCTCCAGGCATTCCGCCCCATACCTACTGCGTAACCAACAACACCATAAGGTCGACAAATTGCGAAGGAATCTGCCCACTCTTCTCATATTGGCTTGAATAACAATGGTATCTGGGTTCTTCAAATCCAGACCCCCATCTTCGAACAGTTGAGCCACCACCTCCCAGGCTACCGCCCTCCCTAAAGGAAGCCACTCATCACTGATTTACACTTGTCAATGATGAACCACGGCAAGGAGGTTTTCCTGCACCAAAAGAAAACCATAGCAGTCAACACACTTCTAATCAGGATAACACGTCCAGCCATGGAAATATTCATCCCAGACCAACTGTCCACCTTGGTTCTCAATGCATCCACTACTTCAGCATAATATGCTCCCTTACCCCGGCCACCAGATATAGGAATCCCCAAAAACTTCGTAGGAAAAGACCCCTCCTGGATGCCAACCGCATCCTTCAACCTCCCTCTTCTACCATCACACGACCTGGAGAAAAAGGCTTTAGATTTGATATCACTGATAAACAGCCCCGTAAGATTACCGAAGCACTTAAGAACAGCACAGGCCCCTCTCATGTACTTGATGTGCCCCGCTAAGAACATCATCACGTCATCAGCAAAGATCATGTGAGGCAACACCTTCACACCCCGAATAGAGTAAGGTTTCAACACACCTCTGGTAACAACATCATCAATCATGGTAGTCAACCCCTCCATGGCAAGAGTGAAAAGCAAAGGGGATAGTGGATCACCCTGCCTCAACCCATTCGTAGCGTTAAAAAGGCCCTTAGGCTCCCCATTGATTAGCACTGAGAAGGATGTAGTCTCCACACACTATCGCATGGTATTAATCCACTTTTCACAAAACCTAAGGGCCCCCATAATCCACCACAGAGCTGGCCATCTGAGGTGGTCATAAGCTTTTGTGATATCGAGCTTTAAACACACCTTCTTGGTTCACTTATTCACATCGAAATAAAAAAGGAATTCTTCCGCCAAGTGAGCATTGTCAGAAATCGAGCGACCC
Organism: Alisma plantago-aquatica; assembly: GCA_963693085.1. Taxonomy (NCBI): domain Eukaryota; kingdom Viridiplantae; phylum Streptophyta; class Magnoliopsida; order Alismatales; family Alismataceae; genus Alisma; species Alisma plantago-aquatica. The sequence continues at coordinate 296,553,970 of OY856409.1, read as the reverse complement.
TCGACAAACGCACCCTGGACATTAGAAGCAATCTGGGGGAGTATCACTTTCAACCTTCTCGCCAACACTTTGGACAGAATTTTATAAATTACCGAGCAGCAAGCGATGGGTCTAAACTCATTCATGGACATCGCATTACTCTTCTTGGGAATAAGCCTAATGAAGGCTTGATTAGCCTATCTTAGCATCCTTCCACCCACCATGAACCATCTGACTGCTCTACCCACATCTTCTTTTACAAGCTCCCAGCATGAATGAAAAAATTTGCCATTGAATCCGTTCGGGCCAGGTGCTTTTGATGTACCGATAGAGAAGACCGCATCCTTAATTTCCACATCAGTGACAGGCTTCAACAACAGCCTATTCATGTCATCCGTGACCTTAGCAGTAGGAAGGATGGGGTCATCTATAACTGGCCTAGTTGCTTGGTTGTAAAGCTCTTTGAAAAACTTCACAGCTATACCCGCAATCTTATCCGGTTCATCCACCACCTCACCTTTGGCATCTACGAGAGCATGAATATGATCCCGCATATCATTACTCCTGACTGCCGTATGATAAACCTTAGTGTTCCTGTCACCATCCCTAATCCATCTCAACTGGATTCTTTGCCATAGATGGATTTCCTCCGCCTTCTCCAGTTGCAAAAGACGATCAGCAGCTTGGATTTCCCGTTCCATGAGCCTCGTGCAAGTTGGGTTACACCTTAGCTCCAGCGCAGCAGCATCAAAAGCACACTTAGCATCCTTGATCAGATTGGGGAGGTCTATCCACCTCCGAGACCACTCCTTAAGCTTCGCCTTAGTGTTCTTCAATTTTGTCATGATCCTAAAAATAGGATTACCCTCCACTAATGGGTAAGAAGTTCCATTCGACCTAGTTGTATGGGTGGATGCTCAGAACCTGGCGATCGAAGGATGAGATCCAGATGGAATCTATGAGCGAGGGGTTGTTTTGTGTCAACTTCTCTAATGAGGTGGACCTGGTTGTCTCGCTGGACAGAGGACCGTGGTTTTTCGATTCCCAACTTGTCCTCACCAGAAGCTGGACACCCCAGGTGGATATTAGGAGGGCGGCACTGACCTCGACACCGGTGTGGGTGCCGCTGCCAGATATTGGTCATCATTGGTCGCGTCGTGCACTCACCATCATCGGGTATGATGTGGGTACACCGAGATCCTTCGATTTCTCAGGTGGTGGCAAGATGAAGGGCACTATGAGAATTTGTGTGGAGATACTAGAGGATAAGGATCCGTCTCTTGTGGTGTTGGTGGAGTTGCCCGACGGCGAGGAGATGGAAATTTGTGTGATGTATGAGGCTCTACCCAACCGGTGCGACGCCTGCAAGGTGTTCGGGCACAGGTCTGAGCACTGCCAGAAGAATGTGCAGGGGGACAGTCGCAAGCCCAACTGTGGACGGTCTACTTCCAGGAGGCCTAGCCGTTGGCATCGAGCTTCCAAGGGTGTGATTTCCAATGCAGTTGATGCTTCTGCTGAGGCGGTGACATCGACGGTCCAGGGTCCTGATGCTTCGGCCCGGGTTCAGGTGGCAGATACAAATGGAGGCATTTCTATCACCAGGGCTACTGGCGTAGTAGCTATTGCCAGTGCTCTGAGTGCTATGGACAGGGGGAGTTCCAGGAGGTGAGGAGGTCCAGTGCTGAAAGGGTATCCTCTGGGCACAGGGTGCCGCACCAGCACGACAAGCAGCTGGAGATGGATGTAGGGGAGGTGCTGTCTACAGATAATACCTTCTCGATCCTAGGTGACATGGGAGAGGACAATGGCCACACTCCCCTTACTCACAGTGTTGTGCGAGGTAAGGTTGGAAGGGGACAGTCCAGCAGAGGAAGAGGGGGTTGCTACACCCGTGGTAGGGGTGGAGCTTCAAACTCCAATACATGAAGATTCTTGTGTGGAATGTGCGGGGTGCTTCCTTGCCGCACAAGCAGAGAAGAATCAGAGAGCTAATAAGGGAGATGGAGATCTCGATTGTTGTGTGTTTGGAAACTCACATCAAGAGAGAGTGTAGGGAGAGGATGAGAGGCTTGTTCCTGAATGGGTGGGAGTTTACTTCCAACCACGACCAGGTTGAAGGAGGCCGTATTGTGGTGGGTTGGAATGATATCCAGCCGATTCATGAGATGGACCAGATGATCACTCTGAGTTGTATAAACAGAGGGGGTTTTCACTGCGTTATTTCTGCTACTTATGGTATGAATGTGGAGGGGGTTTCGTAGAAGATTGTGGGACGTGTTGGCAGGATCTAATCAACAGGCGCTTCCTCAATTGGTGATTGGAGACTTCAACCACATCCGTAGAGATCATGAGAAAGTTGACAGGCTGTCAGTTCCTAATTCTGTTCTGAGAAGATTTAATGAGGCAGTGGATGCGGAAAATATGATGGAAGTCAACATAAGAGGAGGTGGTGTCACTTGGCACAACAAGAGGGTTCCATTGAATAGAATCTCGAGTTTCCTTGATAGAGGGCTCATAAATGCTTCTTGTCTTGATGTGTTTCCACATGCGGTGATCCAACTTAGTGCCCATCCCAATAGCGATCACACTTGGATGCTGATGGAGTTATGTGCCTACAAAATTGAGTGGCGTCCTTTTAGATTCCTTAATCACTGGATCAACTGGCCTTCTTTCAAAGGTACTGTGGAGGAAGCGTGGAATATTAGGTGATTTCAAGAACAAAGAAAGATTGAGAAAAACATTGAGGTGATTTGTATGGAATTTACTTTCATATGTGTCTTAATATCACTCTTTCTATAAATTGAAAATCTTCATAGAATAATAAGAACAATATATAGAAGCTACCTTCAGTGTAACCTACTAAAAAAATCATTTTTGTCTGCAAAATTATAATTGTTGCTTGGTAAAAGAGAATTTATCTGCTCCTATATATATTTTTAATGGAAAGGATGATTACCATGGTTATGAGTAAAATATAACATGATATATACTATATGAAGAAATATATTTTACTTTACAAAAGATTTTATTTTGTTTCAAATAAGCTTCTATAAAAATATTTATTTCACTAAAAAACAATGAATTGTTCATTTTTTGTTTCCATACACATAGTAGATGATAGAAGGAAGCTTTAATTATGGGTTATAAAGGAAAAAAAATAAGTGCACTATTGGAAAGTATCACCTTTTTTTTACTACATAACTATTTATGTAGATTTTATTCATCCAGTTGTTGGTAAAGTGTTTGTGTATATTAGTCTATGTATCTTTCTCTCTATTGAGGCATATCGAACAGGTAAATGCTCACTTTAATATTTATACTAGATCATGAGTTTTACTTCTAAGCACTCACATCAATGAAATTGAAGCTTAACAAAGGTTTTAGATTTTTAAACATATTATCATTCCTTCTATAAATAATGAACACTCATGAGGTCATAGGGTTATTCAATAAAGATTAAGTCCTTGCATTCAAAGAAAACATGTAGGGGATCATTTTGTATATTGAGTTAACAAACGTTCATATATTCCTTCCCCTAAACAAGGATGAAACAAGATGATACATATAGTATGTATCTAATATAAGTCACATTCACATCCAAAATGTATGTTTTTATATTTATAACACTCTTAGTATCATTGATGTGTGGAGAAATGAATTAAAGAGGCATGTCTTACCATTATTCTATTTAAAAAAGATTTTTTATGGAAATAATTAAATATAATATTTGAAAAGGTATACCGACGTCCATTATAGATTAGTTATAAATATTTGAAAAGGTAATAGTAAGTTTATAAACTTACATGGAATAAAGCCAAAATACATATAATATAGTTGGGTTTACTCCTCTATGTAGTGAATGACCATCTAAAAAAATGCCTAAAGTTCTCATCCGTACACTCTATTGTATTATAGAAACTAGGAGACAACATATATGAGTATACTTTTCTTACACAGAAAACCTATTTTAAAATAAGATATATCTTCTACATCATATATAAGTTACAATAATTCACATTTTTGTTCGTAAAAGATTTAAACTTGTACAAAAGTATTACATCTTTGAAAAAATATTTATAGACATTTTGTTTGACTATCTATGCAAATATATATTTCCATAACTGCATCATCTTTTTTTCACATTGTGAGTGTTATATATAAAAGATAGATTTTGTATTATCAAAGTTTTTTATTAGATACTGGTGTGCTCCTGCTAGAGGCTTGCAACAAGTGCAATCCATGAGGTCGGGAGGCACGGGAGAGATGGGATCTTTGCTTTCGATATTTGTATGGTCCCAAATCGTGTCTATCACTAAAACTAAAACAATTTGCCCGCAAGCGTACGGGGTACTGTTGTAGTATAGATCAAAGGCAAGATGGGGGGTCGAACCACGGAGATAGAGGGGGTGCTAGAGTTAAAAGGTGTGAGCTACGTTCCTATTGCAGAGAGTAAGGTTTTTAGGGTTTTAAGGTTGATTGGTTGATTACACTAATGAGCAAGTAAGAGATGCGAGAAGTAAACTAAATTATTGAAGAGCAAGCAAATTAGTAAACTAAGCTATCAAACTAACTAAGAAAGAGCAAGGAGGGCTACACTACTCTAGAAAGGCAAGAAGCAATTAAGAACTAAACTAACCACTAGCAAGAGCAAGAGCAAGAGCCTAAGTTAACACTAAAGAGTAAAACTAAGCAATTGACTAAGTTAGACTAAAGCAATTGAACTAAGCTAGCATTAGCGAGCAAACTATGCGATTAGGGTTTTAAGCAAGGTGATTAAGGTGGGTGGGTCGTTTGGGGAATGTCACTTTGATTTTAGTTGGGGGAGTTCATTAAACATGCATGGTGCTCAATTCATATCTAGATTACCAAACCAAACAACAAGGGCAATGCCATTAGAACATACCCTATACTACTAGTAGAAGACTAGGGTTAGGTGTAGTTCTAGTGAGATTAGCCAAATCTAGGTTTCTAGGGTAGGTGATAGTGGACAATTGAGGGTTGAGGGTAGAGATGGGAGTGGAGATGAAGGGGTTTAACCTCATGCCACTAGCCACTCTAGCCTTTAGAAGGCCCTAGGCAATTGCATCACTCTCACTTACACTAGCCACTTAAATCTCACACTCATTTGTAGGGGGAGGGATGTGTATGTAGGAACAAAGGGGGCTAGCTAGGGATCCACTAATTGGACCTAGGAGCCATTCCTAAGGTTGCCACATACACCCTAATTCCTCCTAGAAATGAAGTGTCATCAAAAACCTCAAAACAAGCAATTCATACAAGAAGCACAAACCACATGCAATAAGATAGGAAAAGAGATGGAAGCAAGAAGTAATCATCATAAATATGAATCAAGTTCATTACAAGAATTTATTCCCCAACATGGTATCAAAGTAACATTTTAATCCCAAACAACCCACCACAAGGGGGCCTAGCTATACATGATCATATAAAACAGGAAAAGAAAGGGGTAGAAGAGGAAGAAACTCCATGAAGCTTGATGAAGTGGCCTTCTTCTTCACCTCCAAGCAGCTGCAGACGTCCTCCCTCCTCCAATGGTGCAGGGTTGCATGAAAATGGTGGAATGGATGGATAGAAACCTAGAGAAACTAGGTTTCTATGGTGGAAATGAGTGGAAAGTGGGTGGAAATGGGATTAGATGCAAGGGAGTAGGTGGATGGGAGTAATGGAGGTAGGGGAGCAGCTAGGTTGCGGCTGGGGCGTGCTCTCTCTCGAGCCCTAGAAGCAACTAGTGCTTATATAGGAGCTAGAGCTAAGTGGGGGCAAAATAGGAAAAACAGTGGAAAGTTATATAGGGTAGGTGATCACCACGGTCGTGGTGGGTGTGCCACGGTCGTGGTGAGGGTAGTGGGGGACGATCGTGGGGTGGTGAACACGGTCGTGGGGTGACGGAAGTGGTGAGATGGTGGTGGCCACGACCGTGGCGGAGTGCCACGGTCGTGGTGGGTAGCATGCACCACGGCCGTGTTGGGTAACACGGCCATTTTGGAGGGGTTGGAGCTGACCGTGGGGAGGGGCCACGGGCGTCTTTATCAGCATCGGCCACGGTCGTGGCGACTTGGCCACGGTCATGGTCAGTGAGGCCAATTCCCTGTTGCAACCTGACTTCTTGCAAATTAATTCCCACGACCATGGCAGGGTGCCACGGCCGTGTTGTCTTCAGTGGCCACGGTCATGGCTGGGAGGCCACGGTCATGGGCGATCTATGGATTTCCCTGTTGCAACCAGTTGGTTTGGCATAAAAAAGCCACGACCGTGGCATTGTGGCCACGGACGTGGTGAGGTTCGACTTCTTGATTTCTCTTCTAGCTTTGTCATTTTGGATGTCTTTGCTCGAGGATGATTCTTAGCCATTGGAGGTAGGTTGAGGGAGACTTTGGGGCCTTCTCTGGGTCCCGCCTTCTCTCTCTTCCATCCAAGCATGGTCCAAGTACCTGGAAAACAGTGCAAAGACCATCCATAAGCATATTTGCAATGATAATCATATTGGGGAGAATAACATGTAATTTTAATGCATTAGAATGTGATAAAAGTACAAAATGACTCGAGATACAGCCCTAGAATAGGGTTGGATCACCACCCCAAACTTGAAACATACTTGTCCTCAAGTATGCTCCAACTCAATCTCTTTTCCATTTTTCCGCAATCAAAAGGTATGACAAATGCAATATGATGGGTGACAAATGCTAAATAGGATCAAAGGTGACTAGGTACATGCAAATCACTTCCCTCCTCTTCTACTTTCACAAACCAACCATGAAGGGAGCACAGAGCACAAGAACTTTGCATATAATGCATGGATTGCACAAGTTATCAATATCTCATCCATAAGGTTCTGGGTAGACCGTTTCATGATGATGTTAATCGCCAATGACTAGGAGTGTCGTTTCACCTTCATGCCTTCAACCTTATGCTTCAAGTTATGCCAAATGACCCACATGGCTGCGGAAAAGGGATAAAGTGATCTAGGTTTGAAGTTTCCTAGCTCAATGGGTATAAAGGTGGAAGAAAGGGATGCGGTAAGATTTTTGGAGTGTTTTTACACACTCATCTTTTCTTTATTTGAATGCTCTTAAACAGGAGCATCCTTTTATTTTATTTTGTTTTTCTTTTTCTTTTCTTTTCTTTTTCTTGCCCTTGGTGTAGATAGGGCATATGGTGGATAGAGTGAAGCGGGGAGATAAAGATGTGGCCACCCCAAACTTTTGGAGGTGGCCACGGCTAATATGTGCACTTTGGCATCTTTTTATGAGGCGGAGAGGTATGAAGATGATGAAAGAGTGGTCAGGTCAAAGAGGGGTCACTTGGCATGATCTTACACATAAGGTTCCTGCATGAAAACTAGTCTGACACTTCACTATAGATATCACATCACATGAATAAACCAAATGAAATCCATATATCAATCAAGTAACTCCACAAACATTAAATGTTCTATGCTTGCTCGGATCATAATTCAACCAAACAACACATTCCCAAGGGAGGTGACGAGCATGTAAGAAGTCACTCATTGATACCACATAGCACTTCATCATAGCATATCATCTTGTATTTGTCAAAGATAAGCAATTTCATTCAATATGGTAAAGATTGAGTCAAAACACGCTTTTTGGACAAGAAACATCAAATATGGGCAAAATTGGCCAAAAAAGTGTCAAATTGCACTAAATCACATTCAAACACAATTTTAGGTAAAAAGCAAGTAAATCCTAGCTAAAACATGCAAAATTTAGCAGAAAACTACATGAGATGCAATGCATGGCTGAAAAAGCAAAAAAATTGAAAATTTACTCAAAAATGCAGAAATCAACTACATGTCATGCAAAGGAACAAAAACACTACAACTAACTATATGGAAGAGGTGATATCAAAATGACAAAAAGAGGGAAAGAGTGGTGCATACCACCCTACCCACCCCAAACTTTAGAATCATGTTGTCCTCAGCATGAAACTATAGTTTAGGGGAGATAGGGGAAGAATCAAGGCTGCGGTGGCTGGTCCGGAATCTGCGGAGGATCTGGAGGAGGAGCTGAGTCTGGAGCTGAGCTTGACGGAGGATGCTGGTAATAGTGCCCCCAGTAGTCGTCCTGGGGTGGAGGATACGCATGTAGATGTCCAGCTATACCACCCCAAAAGTCTGCACCCCATTCGGGGTTTCATGCTGCCTGTGCATGTTGGTATTGGTACAAGTGGTTGATCTGATAGTGCATATGTTGTTGATATTGCCACATGTACTGCTGGACAAGCTGCATGTCGCCTTGAGTCTTCTGAATACTCTCAAGGTGCGCCTGGATGGTAGCCATGTCATAGGCATTTCTTGAGGGCGGTTGCAGTTGGGATGTCCCCTCATCCCTCCTTCTAATTCTTCGGGGCTGCCATTCTTCTTCTGATTCATGCTCCTACCCTTGTACATTAGATTCAGCGATGTCTTCATGTACGGAAGTGGCTCCCCTTGTATACATCTCTCATGGGTGTTCTTGCTGCCATTTGAAAAGTTTTTCTTTCAAATTGAAATTAATTCCCAACGCAGAAAGAAGAGGCACCGCGTGGTATGGCAACTCAAGCTCGAAGTCTGGCACACTAGTAGTAAGATAAATCATCTTCTTTTCCTTTATCTTTATAGTGTGCGAGCGCACCAAGTAGTTGAGGTCCACAAACTCTGCCTCAAGTGCATCCTGTAACCCCGAGAGATCGTAACCCAGCGCTAGTGCAATCAAAGTCACAAACCCACCCATGACAAAGGGTTTTGTGCTCTTGTAGGGTATGGACTTCATGTGATAAATCAACAGATCACCAAGGTCGAGGTGCTTCTTGAGGTACATTGATATCACGACAAACATATCTTTTTTTGAGATGGAGCCTTGATTATCATACCTCCCTACAATTGTGTTTGCCACGACCTTTTGCACATAGCGCATCATTGGATTGCTTATGGCGGCTGTCTTTGATCTTCCTACATCGTACACGCTGTTGCATGTGATTGTCTCCCAGAAATAGGCATAATCCAATTCTTTCACCTTCTCTAGCAAGCCGTCATCCATCTTGACGGCCTCTTCAGGACTTGCAGCAAATATCCCATTCAGCTCCGTGGAAGTGAGTGTGTGCACATTGCCCATTATGGCAAATTTGATTGCGTCACGGCCCCTCACTTTAGTCCTTTCGAGAGTAGGGAAGAATTCTTGGGTCAAGGCGACGTAGGTTGGCTGCAGTGTGAAAAGGATATCCCACAACCCTATTCTCTTTAAGTTCCTTTCCACTGCCTCCTTGATCCCTAGATCCTCGATCACTTTCTGAGACATGTACTTGGTGGCGACAACTTGCCTCGTCATGCACTTGGGGTAGATAAGATCAACCTTCTTTTTCCTGTTCCCTCTACCATAGGACACCCCCGTCGGTGCTTTACCCAGGGTCTTTTCTCTGTCTGCCTCCAAAAATGTCATAACATCTTCTCCTTCCGGCTCTGGCTCCACCTCTTCCTCCTCGCTATCTTGTTCTTCCTCCATCGCATAGGATTGCGACCCCGAACTGGTGTCAAAATTGTACCAGTGGGCCGACTGCTCCTCGTCTTGCTGCACTTGCCGCGAGGGTTGCAGCTGCACATCACGTCTCGCCACCGCGCTAGATGTCAAGTGGCGGGGTGGTGCGGGCTTTAGAGGCAGCCTGAATGAGGACGGTGCCACTTTAGATCTTTGGTTTCTTTTTGCAGCCGCGGGCTCGATCTCATCAATGAGGTTGTCCATGTCGACCCCCATGGACTCATCCTCTTCTTCGTCCTCCCCCTCATAGGTAGCGTCTGTGATGTGGTGGCTATCGGATGAGCGGGAGTGTGATCTGCTCACCGATTGCGACCGGCGGAGGGAGTGGTAGGCGAAAGCAGTAGGTGATGGGGTGTGGGATGGAACAGACACATCGGAGGAGGCGTTTTTAGAATGCCATTTCCCCCCTATGAGGATGTTCGTCCCCTTTGTGATAGCCTTCCCAATCTTCTTCATTGCGGAAATGGAGGTGAAAGTGGTGTAGGATGGAGATTTTTGGAGTTGGTGGAGAAGGTGGTGTGGATGTGGTTTTATGGGTGGAATGGAAGGATAGTGATGTACGTATGGTGGTTATATGATTAGTGGTGGATTTGGGCGAGAATGGAGGGGTGTTTGTGGAGGTTTTGTGTAGGGGAGTTGCTGGGCGGAATGGAGATGGAAAAGGAGATTGAGATGCGATTGGGAGAGATTGGACGGTGGGAATGGGAGAGGGAAGGCTGGGGATCGATTTGGAATGGATTGGGGATCAAAAGGGGGTGGATTGTGGTGGATTTTGTGGTGAATGGGGGAGCATGGAACCATTTTCCGCTGCCACGGTCATTTTCTGGAGGTGGAAGATGAAATAATGAGGGGGAGGGTCGTTTTTGGACGCTTAAAAGTATATTTTTTTCCTGAACCGGGTTCGGCCATGGTCATGGCAGCTGGCCACGGTCGTGGCCAGGGTTGGGTAGCACGGCCGTGGCGGGTGCCACGGTCATGTTGTCGATGAAGAGAACCCTGGTCTGACCTCACCACGGTCATGGCGTCCAGCCACGGTCGTGGACTTGTCCTCATGCCACGGTCGTGGTCGACTCACCACGGTCATGGCCGATCTTCAAAACAACCTATAACTTTGGCCAATTTGTAGCAATAATTCCCACGGCCGTGGCGAAGGGCCACGGCCGTGTTTGGCCAAGAACACCACGGTCGTGGTCGACTCGCCACGGTCATGGCCGATCTTCAAAACAACCTGTAACTTTGGCCAATTTGTAGCAATAATTCCCACGGCCGTGGCGAAGGGCCACGGCCGTGTTTGGCCAAGAACACCACGGTCGTGGTCTGTCTCCATGGCCGTGTTGGGGTTGTCTCTTTAGTTTTCAAACTTTCAAACTTGAGCTTTCGATTTTATTTGTTCTTTTTGCCACAACCATGACTGAATGACTACGATTAACTTCTAGATCCTCTCTCTCTAATGTCTATCACCTGCCATCATCAAAACTCAAACAAAAACTGTAAAGCACAAGTGTGTGTGTGTGTGTGTATTTGTGTAAAACAAAACTAAAGTATCAAAAGAAGGGTTTGAGAATCTCAAACCACGTGGTTTTCCTCCCACTAGCGCTAAATTTAATGCCTTCAGCCAGGCTTATTGATTGTTGGACTTTTTTCACTTTTTGGGAATCTTCAAAAGATCCTTGTAGTAAATCCCTTTCTCATCCTCATCCAAGCATTCTTCTTCCTCATATTCTTCTTCTATAAGCATGACAATATCAAAATCTTGGTTGGCCTTGTCCGGGCCGACCTCAACAACAGATTTTAGCCTTTGCCCATTAACAGCGAATTCCTTAGCTCCTTCTTTTGCACAAATGATCACTGCCCCGGATGGGTACACCTTCTTGACAAGGTAAGGACCTTCCCATCTAGAACGAAGCTTTCCGGGGAAGAACTTCATCCTTGAATTGTATAGCCATACCCATTTGCTGGGCTCAAACTCTTTCTTCTTTATGATCTTGTCATGTAGAAACTTGGTTCTTTCCTTGTAGTTCTTTGACATTTCGTATGCTTCATGCCGCATTTCTTCTAGCTCATGCAATTGAAACTTTCTTTTCATTCCGGCTTTCTCTTCATCGAAGTCCATCGTCTTCAAGGCCCACAATGCCTTGTGCTGCATCTCAACCGGCAAATGGCAACTCTTACCATAGACAAGCTTGAACGGTGTAGTGCCAATCGGGGCTTTATATGCAGTCCTATATGCCCATAAAGCTTCATTGAGTCGAAGTGACCAATCCTTACGGTCTGGTCGCACCGTCTTCTCCAAAATAAGCTTTATCTCCCGATTTGCCAACTTAACTTGACCACTCGTTTGAGGGTGGTAAGGAGTAGCTACACGATGGTTAACTCCATGTCTCTATAGCAGCCCTTCGAAGGTGCGGTGGATGAAATGACTCCCGCCATCACTAATCATAGCCCTTGGAACACCAAAGCGGCTAAAGATGTTGGATTTCACGAAATCACACACCACCTTATGATCATTTGTCCTTGTTGCCACAGCCTCAATCCATTTTGATACATAGTCTATGGCGACCAAGATGTAGACATACCCGAAAGAAAGAGGGAAATGACCCATAAAGTCAATCCCCCAAACATCAAACACTTCTACCACAAGGATAGGTGATAGAGGCATCATGTCCCTCTTTGATATGGTGCCCACTTTTTGGCACTTGAAGCAACCTTTGCAAAAGTCATGAGCATCTTTGAACAATGTCGGCCAGTAGAATCCACATTGAAGAACTTTGGCGGCCGTGCGTTTCCCTCCAAAATGGCCTCCACACACTCCGGAATGGCACATAGATAAGACCTATTATTGGTCCATCTCCGGAATGCACCTCCTAATGAGTTGGTCCGGGCAATACTTAAAGAGGTGAGGGTCATCCCAAATGTAGTTCTTGACCATAGCAAACAATCTCTTGCTTTCCTCTCTTATCCACATGCTCGGTACCCTCCCACTGGCTAGGAAATTCGCTATGTGCTTGTACCATGGCTTTTGGATAGATGAGACTAAGAGGAGTTGTTAATGTGACATTGTCTCTTTGATTGGACTTGTCATATCAAAAGGTCCATCAAGGCGGGAGAGATGATCTGCAACACCATTTTCTATTCCTTTCTTATCCACAATTTCTATGTCAAATTCTTGGAGCAACAAAATCCATCGGATCAACCTTAGCTTTGAGTCTTTCTTGGACATGAGATACTTCAACGTAGCATGGTCTGTGTAGATTGTCACTTTGTTTTGCAAGAGATACGACCGGAACTTTTCAAGAGCGAAGATCACCGCAAGCAACTCCTTCTCGGTAGTCGTATAGTTTCTTTGAGAATCATCTAATGTTTTGCTTGCATAATAGATAGCATGAGGAATTCGGCCAATGCGTTGACCTAGCACAGCCCCCACCGCCATATCGGATGCATCCGTCATGATCTCAAATGGCAGAGAGAAATCCGGGGGCTGCATGATAGGAGCAGAAATAAGCCTCTCTTTTAGATGATTGAAGGCTTCAACACATTTGTCATCAAACTGAAATTCAACATCTTTCTCAAGTAATCGACAGAAAGGTATTGAGATTTTGCTAAAGTCCTTGATAAAGTGTCGGTAAAAACCTGCATGTCCCAAGAAAGATCGAACATGTCTTACGGTCGAAGGAAAGTCGAGTGTAGAAATAAGGCCCACCTTGGCCTTGTCCACTTCAATCTCATCTTTCGAAACTCGGTGTCCCAGAACTATACCCTCAGGTACCATGAAATGGCTCTTTTCCCAAGATAGAACTAAGCGAACTTTCACACATCTTTCCAGAACCGTAGCTAGATGTAGCAAGCACTCATCAAAGGTTTTCCCGAAAACTGAAAAATCATCCATGAAAACCTCAAGTGACGAATCAAGCATGTCAGCAAAGATCGAGGTTACACATCTCTGGAAAGTGGAAGGGGCATTGCACAATCCAAATGGCATTCTTAGATAGGCAAATGTACCACTTGGACAAGTGAATGTCATCTTTTCCTGGTCCGCCGGATGCACAACAATCTGAAAATATCCCGAGTATCCATCAAGAAAGCAGTAGAAGCTCTGCCCAGCCAATCTCTCTAAAATCTGATCAAGAAACGGGATTGGGTAGTGATCCTTCTTTGTCTTTTCGTTGAGTTTCCGGTAATCTACGCACATTCTCCACTCCGATTGCTCTCTCACCAGCATAAGCTCACCATCGGCATTTTCTACAACCTAAATCCCGTCCTTCTTGGGCACAACTTGGATGGGACTTACCCACGTACTGTCAGAAATGGGATAGATGATCCCTGCATCAAGCAACTTAACAAACTCTTGAGTTACAACGTCCTTCAACTTTGGATTTAGCCTTCTTTGCATTTGTTGGGTCGGTCTCGCATCTTCTTCTAAGTATATCTGATGCACACAAATGGAGGGTTCAATCCCTCTCAAGTCAGCAATAGACCATCCAATGGCTTGGATGTTCTTCCTCAAGACTTCCATCAAGGCATCTTCTTGCTCATGAGAGAGAATGGAGGAAATGATCACCGGGAGGGTGTCATTTGAGCCAAGGAAAGCGTACTTCAATCCTTCAGGAAGTTTCTTCAACTCAAGAATGGGGGGTGCTTCAAGGGAGTTCTTCAAAGGTGCAGAAATAGAAGGGAGGTCCTGACTTGCGGCCACTAAGGCTAGCTCAGACTCTTCATCATCTTCATCATCGTTGTCAGGGAACTCAACAATTGGTTCAAGACCTCTACCTTGGGTGGCAGTCTCAATCCATGCAGGTAGGAACTCTTCAACAATCTCATCTAGGCATTCCACCAAATAACAATATTCCTCGGTGGCTCCTATCACTTCAGTTGTAGTAGAAGACTTGAAGATGTTCAACCTGATCTTCATGTGCATGAATGTAACATACATGGTCCCATTTCTCACATGGATCACGGCATCAGCTGTGGCTAAGAAAGGTCTCCCCAAGGTGATTGGCACCTTTCTCGCTTCCTTTTCCATATCAAGAATGATAAAATCGGCTGGGAAGAAGGCAGAAGTATCCTCATCAAGACGGACCAGCACATCATCCACACGCCCTCTAGTCATCTTCACAGATCGGTCGGCCAACTGTAGAGTGCAATGGGCTGGCCTCAACTCCCCCATTTGGAGCTCAGCAAACAGATCATACGGCATCAAGTTTACGCTAGACCCCAAGTCAAGAAGAGCTTGGTCTATGTGATGTGCCCCGATGTAGCATGAGATGATGGGAGCACCGGGGTCTTTTCTTTTCCGGGGGATGGTGTGTTGGAGAATGGAGCTCACTTGCTCAGTGAGCTTGATTTTCTTGGGCGTCCTCCCTGTTGTCTTTCTTTTGAAGGTGCACAATTCTTTAAGGAATTTTGCATAGGATGGAATTTGCTTGACTGCATCTATAAGAGGTACATTGATTTTCACTTGCTTTAAGATCTCCAAAATATCATCCGCATGCTTCTTCTTTTTCTTTGCAATAGAAGGCTCCTCGAGTGCATTAGGATATGGAGGGAGTTGGGAACCCAATCGGTCTGAATCAACCGTATCATCCATTGGTATCACTGGAATCACGGTATCACGGCTCGGTATCACCGTATCACTACTCGATGTCACGGTATCAACACTGCCTCTTATCACAGTATCATCAATCTACATCTCAGTATCAACCTACTCTGCCTCAGTGTCATCTCTGCCAACAACTGTACCATGGGGCCTCTCCAAGGTCCTACCACTCCTCAACATAGTCACAGCCTTCACATGCTCATGGGTGGTAGAAGAGGGAGCTTGTGGAGGTGGTTGTGGCTGTTGGGGTGGTGGAGGCCTTTGGTGAGGGGAATTGGGGTTGCAGTTGCTGTTGTGGTGGGGGATGATATTGTGGAGGTGGTTGTTGGTAAGTGTGAGGTGGAGGTGGAGCATATTGATAATTGAGCAGCGCTTGAGGAGGTGGAGGAGCATAGGGGTTTGGTGGGGCTTGGTAAGATGGTGGAACATAAGCACTAGAAGTGTTCCCTAGAAAAACCCCATCATTGTTCGGATTTGGCAGTGGTTGAGATGGAAGTCTACCTTCTTCCCTTCTAGCCAAAGAGAGAGAAATTTGGTCAAACCTCTGCTCAAGACGGTTTATAGACTGCCCATGTGCATTGACATCTTTTTTTACTTCATCCAGGCTCCTCAACCTTCCTAGTACCTCGTCCTCGAACTTGGAGTTGTAGAGTGGCTTTGGCTGCCCCGGCCCTTGCCCTTCCTCGTTCTGTTGTTTCCAAGAGAAATTTGGGTGGTTCCTCCACTCGGGGTGTAGGATTGGGACATTGGGCCCTGGTTGTTGTGGCCACCAAAGGAATGTAAAGCGTTAACTTCCTCGTCTACAGTATCCACAGCCATTGCGGGTTGGCTAGAAGAGCCACCCACTTGATTCTTCATCATTCGCATCATATCAGCCATCATTTTCATCATATCAGGGTCGGTGGCATTGCGTGCAGGAGCCATGGAGGAAAGGGGGGGTGTAGTTCCGGCTGCAATGTCCACCTTTAGTGGAATCTCGGTGGTGTGAATTCTCGGTGAGATGCTCAAACAGAGGCCATGATTCCTCGGGCGGCTTTGCCATGAACGTGCCCCCGCAAGAAGAATCGACGTTGTTTTGGCTTTGCTCCTCAAGCCCGGTGTAGAAGCCCTGAACTAGCTGCCAAAGCGGAACCTCATGATGAGGGCAGTCACAAAGCAGCTTCTGGAACCTCTCCCATGCCTCGTGGAAGGGCTCGTTGTCTTTCTGGGAAAACAAAGTGATGCATCTTCTCATGTAGGATAACTTGGCGATGGGGAAGAACTTCTTGAGAAACTCGTTCTTCACCTCATTCCAAGTGACCAACTCTGGCCTCGAGACATACCACTCCTTGGCCTTCTCTTTGAGGGACAAAGGAAAGAGCGTCCTCCTGATTGAGTCGTCAGTGGTGGCAGGCGTGCGGAAGGTAGAGCACGTTTCAAGGAACACATCTATGTGGTGGTAGGGGTTCTCGTTCTCCATACCGATGTATGTAGGGAGAAGCCCCAAGAGTGTCGGCGGGATGGAGAACTGTTGACCTGGCATCTGGTCAACTAGAGTGGCGATGGGGGAGTTGTAGTTCCCCGGCGTGAAGTACTCGTGAAGAGGGTGATGTGGCGGTGGAGGTGGAACCTCTGGTGGTGGGTCGTTCTGTGCCATCTCGGCCTCTCGGTGTAGGTTGCGGCGAGCTTGACGCCTTCTTCTTCCAATCTCGGGGTCGTAAACCACCAAGTCGGTGCAAGTCGAAAGCGTGCTACGCATGCAAAGATATCACCTGTGCAAGTCACAAACAAACAATAAAGAGCCAAGTTAGCGAACCAATATGCAAGAGTAACACAAAGAATAAATAATAGCAATGGTGAGGGCAAAAGGAAAGGCTAAGCTACACTATCTAACTAGGACGAGCGCCTCTATCCCTGACAACGGCACCAGAAAGCTTGGTGCGCTCCTGCTAGAGGCTTGCAACAAGTGCAATCCACGAGGTCGGGAGGCACAGGAGAGATGGGATCTTTGCTTTTGATATTTGTATGGACCCAAATCGTGTCTATCACTAAAACTAAAACAATTCTCCCACAAGCGTACGGGGTACTGTTGTAGTATAGATCAAAGGCAAGATGCGGGGTCGAACCACGGAGATAGAGGGGGCGCTAGAGTTAGAAGGTGTGAGCTACGTTCCTATGGCGGTGAGTAAGGTTTTTAGGGTTTTAAGGTTGATTGGTTGATTACACTAATGAGCAAGTAAGAGATGCGAGAAGTAAACTAAATTATGGAAGAGCAAGCAAATTAGTAAACTAAGCTATCAAACTAACTAAGCAAGAGCAAGGAGGGTACACTACTCTAGCAAGGCAAGAAGCAATTAAAAACTAAACTAACCACTAGCAAGAGCAAGAGCAAGAGCCTAAGTTAACACTGAAGAGTAAAACTAAGCAATTGACTAAGTTAGACTAAAGCAATTGAACTAAGCTAGCATTAGCGAGCAAACTAAGCGATTAGGGTTTTAAGCAAGGTGATTAAGGTGGGTGGGTCGTTTGGGGAATGTCACTTTGATTTTAGTTGGGGGAGTTCATTAAACATGCATGGTGCTCAATTCATATCTAGATTACCAAACCAAACAACAAGGGCAATGCCATTAGAACATACCCTATACTACTAGTAGAAGACTAGGGTTAGGTGTAGTTCTAGTGAGATTGGCCAAATCTAGGTTTCTAGGGTAGGTGATAGTTGACAATTGAGGGTTGAGGGTAGAGATGGGAGTGGAGATGAAGGGGTTTAACCTCATGCCACTAGCCACTCTAGCCTATAGAAGGCCCTATGAAATTGCATCACTCTCACTTACACTAGCCACTTAAATCTCACACTCATTTGTAGGGGGAGGGATGTGTATGTAGGAACAAATGGGGCTAGCTAGGGATCCACTAATTGGACCTAGGGTCCATTCCTAAGGTTGCCACATACACCCCAATTCCTCTTAGAAATGAAGTGTCATCAAAAACCTCAAAATAAGAAATTCATACAAGAAGCACAAACCACATGCAATAAGATAGGAAAAGAGATGGAAGCAAGAAGTAATCATCATAAATATGAATCAAGTTCATTACAAGAATTTATTCCCCAACATGGTATCAAAGTAACATTTTAATCCCAAACAGCCCACCACAAGGGGGCCTAGCTATACATGATCATGAAAACAGGAAAAGAAAGGGGTAGAAGAGGAAGAAACTCCATGAAGCTTGATGAAGTGGCCTTCTTCTTCACCTCCAAGCAGCTGCAGACGTCCTCCCTCCTCCAATGGTGCAGGGGTGCATGAAAATGGTGGAATTGATGGATAGAAACCTAGAGAAACTAGGTTTCTATGGTGGAAATGAGTGGAAAGTGGGTGGAAATGGGATTAGATGCAAGGGAGTAGGTGGATGGGAGTAATGGAGGTAGGGGAGCAGCTAGGTTGCGGCTGGGGCGTGCTCTCTCTCGAGCCCTAGAAGAAACTAGTGCTTATATAGGATCTAGGGCTAAGTGGGGGCAAAATAGGAAAAATAGTGGAAAGTTATATAGGGTAGGTGATCACCACGGTCGTGGTGGGTGTGCCACGGCCGTGGTGAGGGTAGTGGGGGACGACCGTGGGGTGGTGAACACGGTCGTGGGGTGACAAAAGTGGTGAGATGGTGGTGGCCACGTACGTGGCGGAGTGCCACGGTCGTGGTGGGTAGCATGCACCACGACCGTGTTGGGTAACACAGCCGTTTTGGAGGGGTTGGAGCTGACCGCGGGGAGGGGCCACGGGCGTCTTAATCAGCATCGGCCACGGTCATGGTGACTTGGCCACGGTCGTGGTCAGTGAGGCCAATTCCCTGTTGCAACCTGACTTCTTGCAAATTAATTCCCACGACCGTGGCAGGGTGCCACGGCGTGTTGTCTTCAGTGGCCACGGTCGTGGCTGGGTGGCCACGGTCGTGGCTGGGTGGCCACGGTCGTGGGCGATCTATGGATTTCCCTGTTGCAACCTGTTGGTTTGGCATAAAAAAGCCACGACCTTGGCATTTTGGCCACGGCCGTGGTGAGGTTCGACTTCTTGATTTCTCTTCTAACTTTGTCATTTTCGGATGTCTTTGCTCGAGGATGATTCTTGGCCACTAGAGGTAGGTTGAGGGAGACTTTGGGGCCTTCTCTGGGTCCCTCCTTCTCTCTCTTCCATCCAAGCATGGTCCAAGTACCTGGAAAATAGTGCAAAGACCATCCATAAGCATATTTGCAATGATAATCATATTGGGGAGAATAACATGTAATTCTAATGCATTAGAATGTGATAAAAGTACAAAATGACACGAGATACAGCCCTAGAATAGGGTTGGATCAGATACTCATTATAGATTTTAGCATATTGACTCAATGATGGATGCCACAAAATAAATCATATTGTAAAATATATGTGGTCTTTTTTTATCCATGGAATTAGAAGTAGATATTACAAAATATATAATATGATAGAGAAACCAAATTCAATAGTAATATATATTTATACGTCTTGAATTCAGACTTTTAGATTATCCTTCTACTTAAGAAGTAATGTTTCAAAAATGTCATAACAAAAATAATATTGAAAACACAAATCTTAGCCCCTCAAATAAATTCAGTGTGCCGCCCATTGTTATTGATGATAAAGTCACATACTAGAAATTCTAAATGAATAGAGACATGACTAATTATGTAAAAATGTCTAGGACTCAAGATAGAAATAATTAATCATGAATTCATGTAAAATATAGTTTGATAACATCCAAGCATTGACTATAAGATTCCAGTTCACCAAAAAAGGTTACAATTGGATAGGTTAAAGATCAAGATGTGAATCTTTCATGCCTATAAAGGACAACAACAAAAATTAAGATTCTAACTAGTACAAAGAAATTAGTAAAATTAGTTATTATTCATAACATATAGTAATCAAGCATCAAATGAATATTCTTATCTGGTGGAAATATTTGTATTAGATAGAAGAGCTAAAATAGAAAGTTGTTAGTCTATAACTTTAAAAAATGGAACAATTTGAAGTGGGCCAAAAAATATCACAAACAAAATGGATATTACCATGTTGGCTACTATTGTCAAGATGATACTATACCAACTCTAGATATATCTTATCAATATAGGAAACAATACTAAATTGTTATTGGGGCCAAACATTTCCACACTAGTACACTGAAACTTAATTAAAATTTCAGTCGCTAAGACAAAATTGGTAAAACATTTACTACAACAAGGTAATGAATGAATCAATAACCATTTTAAAATTTGAGGAACAATAATTTTGATAATAACTAGATTCTATTGGTCTATATCATGGACTTACATGAAGATATTAGCATGAAACTTTAATAAAAATATGAATTCAAAGAAGGTATATATGATTAGCATCTTTGAAAAACAAAGTAGAAAATAAGTAATGTGTTAAACTTATTGAGAGAGATGGCTTGAATATTTTTTTTGTTGTTCTCATGTTATATGTAAACTCTAGTAAGCATCATAACCCTTATATAAACACAAATTACTTATCCTTCTCAGTAGTAAATTCTCCTTACATTGCATACAAGTAGTTGAAATAAAAATTATGGAATACAGGGAGCCAATAATAGGTAGAACACTCTTGGAAACCAAAATATTTAGTTGAAATCAGTTAATGGTCTAAGAAAAACGAAGTACCAATTGTGGGAGTGGAGGGTTAGATAATTAATCCACTTCAATATACACAATGAAGTAGTCAAAAGTGTATTGGTTGTATCACTTGTAAATGCACTAACTATTAGATTTATTTATAAACAATATAGAATTCAAATGTTACTAAAACATCTCTTGTCAAAACATAACATTCGTTAGAAGGGTGGGGAATGAGAATGTAAAATATTTAATACTTGTTAATATATATATATATATATATATGAATTATTCATTTTCAATATATTTTAATTGATTTAATTTTATTAATATCATTTGAAATACCATGTAATATATAGAATATAATTGAATTATAAATTCAATAGTTTTAAATTTTTGGGGATTTTGTTTCACATTGGTTTAAAAATGGCATTTTTCTCTGTAGATTCACCATAAGAAATTCCTAAGATTGTTCTTTTATGGTGCATGGATTTTCTGTTATTGTCTACATGAATTAATAGAAGAGTTCAACACCAAGAAAAATCTTAGTTCTTTTAGCATTGAATTCTCAATAGCTACATCAAATGGAATTATTTACTTTGTCCTTATTTAATTTGAATAGAACATTTTCTAAAGTAGTGTAGAATCTTTTTGTAAAAGTAATTTGTAACACTTTACTCTCGTACTTAAGTTGAAATTAACCATTTTTAGAAATGTGATAACATGGTGTAGAAACCATGTGGTTGGGTTGTGATAAGCCCGATTGTAAATAGCACAATGTATGCTGACACCAAAATGTATCACCATATATTTTAGGTCACATCTAGAACTTATACCTTGACGCATGCCAAGTCTCATATGTCACAAGTCAACTATCATGTGAAGCATGTCAACCAAGGAAACACATGTTCCATTCAACTTATTATCCATGAATGTCATTGATGCATCATCAACGATCTCAAAAAAGGAAATGATTGACACACTTTTATACTAGAATTCAATTCTCTTGAGTTTTAACAAAGTGGCATGTTTTGAATCTAACTAGTTGGTTAAAATTGCTTCTACTAGTTAAATACATACCTATAATTTTATCGATTGGGTTTTAGGGTATAAACTTTGTTTTGGTTGAATTATGCCAGGGGCTAGAAATAATGAAACTGGTGAAAAACTAACATTAACTACCACTAAGAAACATAAATATAAAATACTCTAAGGTAACCAAGAATTTTAAATCCAAGGAATTATCTAAATCAAGACATTGATCCACACATGAAATATAAAAATAGTTACTTAATTAAAAAATAAGGTCGAAATAAAATGATTGAAGAAGTGGGTTCATGGGGTAGTAGGGTTGACCTACACCTCACATTTAGGGATAAACATCAAAAATTTAAATTTAATCATTTATTCTAAACTAAACAACCAACACACGGTCTAGCAACTTTTTACCCCCAACTAGATGCAAATGGATGGCTTATATTTTGTATAAATGTAAAACTCTTGTTTCAATTTTCATTCACCCATATAATTATCATTATCAAGGGAGTTCACAAAATGACTTTGATGTATATATGTAGTTTTACAAATATAATATAATATCCAACTTGATGGAAAAGGGTGGTACAGGGAGTATCATATATTATATAGCTCTGATACGTCTCTACCTAACCTCTCCATGAATCTTGTCAAATAAAAGAAGAGAAACATACTAAAAACATATATCTATCATTCACAGTTAGAGGACTATTCATATAGGAGGTATGCTGAGAGAGAGAGAGAGAGAAAATTCCTTATAAGGCCACTTAGTGAATCTTTATTACTTTCCCACTATCCAAATTTCTTCTATACCTTTGATGGGAATAAGAAAACATCTCAAAATAACAAACTAACCTAAAGCTCACTATCTAATCCAAGATCGAATCCATATCTAGAGTTGACACTTTACCTAACAATGGTGAGTGGAGGGGATCCATCTACCTATAGTTGTGCTTATAATTCCCAACCATGCCTCCATTTGGAAAATATTTGTTGCCTAAATACCTCAACCACCACCCAAAGTCAAGAGATAGATAAAAGACAGAGCCAATGTCACCATTACTAATTATTGAAGTTGTAGAGGGACAATCCCAATGCATCTAGGAAGCAACCCTGCTAACCCAAAGAAGCCATTCTTTAAGGAAGTAAAGAAGAGTCCATGGATACAGTTCATTGATTTGATAATTTAGGAGGTGGATGACTACCACTATGTCATAGTCATTAACCATATTTGTGGGGAAAGATTAACACCTTATGAATCAAAAGGTGGATTTCATCCAGGCATCTCTAAGGCAAGCTTGAGTTTCTCACCCTTAATGGAGGCCTTATTCTTACTCACTTTTATACAGTGGTTGATCTCAAGTTTGCCCTCAACTAAGGACCCTAGTTTGTTGATCATCATCTCATCCTCATTAAGTGATAAAATCTTAAATCAAATATTATCTAGGAGATGCTAAAATCCATTCCTTTATGTGTATCCCTTCTAGATGTAGGTAACAACTATTCCATCATTGCTAATGCCAAAGGAGAAGCAAGAGAAAAAGATAGAAGGGATGATTGGACAAATGTTGGGATGTACAAGGCTTTTTGTTGACATCTCATCTGAGCAAGACCCACCCCAAACTCAATGGCCATTATGGGACAATCTATTTGGGATGAATGGGATTAATAAAGGATAAAAATGGGAGTATTATGTGACTTGATGATCCCCCATAGATTAAAAAGCATATTTTTACAATTTTTTATATGACATACCATGGTATGAAGGTGTGAACATTGGGTAGTGAAGAACCAAATTCCTCAACAAGTCAAATGTAGACAAAATGCATAAGTTGAGATGGATACAAGAAAAGATCGCTTGGGAAATAACTATATGATGAAAAAATGAGGGTGAAGGCCATCAAGGACAAGTTGTGTGAGGGATAATTGAGATGGTATTAACATGAGAACAAAGACCAAAAAATACACCTATACAAATCCATTTTATTTAAGTCAAGTACAAATAAAATAAGAAGAGGTAGGGACAAATTAACCTAGAAAGATATTGTGAAGAAATGAACCATTACATCTTGATCAAGATATGAGTGATAATACAGCTGATTGGAAAAGAAAGATCCATGTATCCAACCACAATATGGTTTGTATTTAGGCTTAGATGATGATGATCATGATTATGATAGTGATTATTAAAAATCAATTAGAAATTAAGCTTATCCTAATCATTGTGATGTTTGCAAGATTTTTGCTACTGGTGGATGAACATGAGTGCATAGCATAACCGATAAGATTAATGCTCTATTTAATTTACCCCCATCTATCTGAATGATGGGTCTTAACTCGGGGGGAAGAACTGGTAATAGACACAAAACCATCCACTCAGGTTCTACATTTTTTTGAATTAAATGTTTAGCTAATTCCATGCGTCTAACCAAAAAATCCTTTCTTCTTCTAATTTTTCTATCTTCCCATTCATTCGCTCTTGTGAAAAGCTTTCTTATCGGGGTTAGAAGCTCAACTATCAGTACAAGAAGGTGGGTATTGACTCTCAATAAGAAAAAAGTTTTGTTACCCCTTTCATGATACTTAGTAATTATGAATCTAGATCATTACAAAGGGTGGTAAAAGAAAAGATGAATCAAACCCATGTTTGAATTGAAACTGAGATACGGATGTAAGTTCTTCCCTTCTGAAGAGGAAAAATACCAATGGTGTATTAATTTTTGTCATCACATAGATTGTGGGAGATTCTTCCCTTCTTAAAACACAAAGTAAGACAAAGAAAATTACTAATGAGGTGAAAGGAAAAATTATCTTCTACTTTGAGATAAGACACAAAGGTATGACATAAAATTGTGTTGGATTGTTGTTCCCACATTTGACACTTCACCTCTAAACTAAAGTAGATTAAGGTAAATAGGATCATCATTAGTCTAAAACATGCCCTCTAGCATCTCAGCCCGATGACTATCACAAATCAAGTAACGAGTGCTAGATAATTCAATAGAGGCAACTAAAATTCCATTATCTTTAGTTCTTATGATGAGAGACTAGAAGTGAGAGAAGTCCCATGAGGAAGATGATTAGTGAAATTGCACAAACCAAGGTCATGTGGATGGTTATGGATGCATTCAACAACATCTACAAAATTTGACTTGAATTTTGGGGGCCTCAGGGTCCTAGACCAAGTCATGGTGAGATTCAACAACACAATGAATGTTGGTGGTCTCATCTGCAGAATTAGAGTGAAATTTAGGGGCCTTAGTGTCCAATATCAAGTCATGGTGAGATTCACCATCATCGTGAATGTTGGTGGTCTCCATGATTCCTATCGCCATTAGGGTCACCTCCTAGTTGAACAATATGAAGTCGGTGAATCATGTGTCAAGAATGCTTAATAGTCATCTTGTCAAATGAAGCCTAGATTGATGTCTAACCACACATGACAATAATACTCAACTCTCATCCATTTAGTAACCACTTCGAGATGATAATTGGCCTCATCCATAAGTATCACCTCCTCATCCATTTAGGGTCCACATACTTTTGTCTGTGTGGGAAGGATCAAGTAGGTGGTCGAGACTAGGTGGAAGAATCCCATTAACAATAAAATCCTCTTTGACATGTTCGAGAAGATATATAACACAAATATGCACTTAACTCTTGGTTGAGGGAAAAGTTAAATCACTACAGCCTCCTAAAGATTTCCATGTCTATTATGAGAATAATGACACTAAGTTGAGGTTAGATCTTTTATTCCCCGAGGCGATGAAATGAAAATATGAGTAAGAGAGACAATAGAAAGGGAATAATTCCAAGTAATTATTGATATGATACAAAAACAGACTGAAATGGATAATTAATGGTGACCAAAACACCAAGTTGTACCATAATCATTAAGAATGAGATGAAGGAAAGCATTCTGTGGTCATTAATTAGTAGTGAAAAGTGGTTGATTGTCGTGTTGAGATAAGAAACCATGTCATATCGATCTTCCATGACCTCGACAACCAAAATATTATAGCTCACAGTAGTAATTTATGTACTATCCCCAATCACATAATCAATGAACAATTTTTAAGGAACATTGTAGAAAAGGTTATGAAGTAGAAATAAAAAAGATTGTGTTCCCTATACACACAGTTGAGGAATAACACATTAGTTTATGTTGGTTCCTATAATGTATGTTGGAAATCGTAAACTAGGATATATATTACATTATTTTGTGGTCCCTTTAGTAGGACCACATGTCGTGTTCAATGAATAACTCATTCAACAAGTTGACACAAAATAAATGTCTAAAAAATGATGTTACTCAATGATGTATCTCTTCAGGTTGAGGACCTAAATAATAAGATCATATGGATGTTAGGAGTATATACATTCTTGTTATGTCCCTACTCAGATGCTATTGTGGAAGGTTGATACAAAAATATCACATATGACTAGAGTATGTGTTGGTTGATGATAGAATTTCATTTAGTAATGACATGTTATATCAATTCAAGAACATAAATACTTGCTAGAGAAAAATGTTTTAGATAGGCCCACCTTGAGAGTGATGCATAAAAACTGTGATGGGTAGTCAAAATCATATCTCATAGTGATGGTGGTGATTTTGGTTCTTAGACCTGAAATCACTACACTCATCACATGTCGTTCAGTGTACTTTGACATCATACAAAGTGACCTTGAATAAGGATTGCCATAAAGGTAGTTTAAAGTGCATTGTGACACATGAGAATGAGATTGAGTGATGTAGATGTTATTTATCCCTCCCGCTGGAGTATCATGTCATGGCCACTTAATAAGTGAGACTGAGAAATGTATAGTCATGCTCATGTGAGTCAATATGTGACATTGAGCTTACATATATTAGATGGTCTATTTTAGTTCAAGAAACATGGATTGAATGATGAAGAGGATGACAATTCTATATCTTGAGTTCAATATAGATATCAGAGACAAAGGAGCTATATGAGCACTATAACGCCAATCACATATTGTAGTTGATTTTTTTCTCGACCTTTTTAGTAATTAGGTAGCAACTATGTCTTGTTAGATACCACTCATTGCTTGTGACATCATAAGTTGGTTGTAGACATTCACTGTCAATGTGACTTGAGATCTGTAGGGTCACACACATAGGATACACCTAGAATACGAGTTTATTCATGAATGATGTTTAACTTGATTACGAAACTATTTAGGCATTAAATTTAAATAACAATGGTTGAAAATTCAATAATAAGACTGTTAACCGACCCGTTCAATTGTTGAACCAATCAATTCAATTGTCAGGTCAATTTGAACCAACATTGGCAATCAGAACTCTGAAATGACTAGTCTAGCAAGTGAAACTATCAACGTAGATCTGGCAACCAACTATTTCAAGTCGTGAACTGACCATTTGGTTGATCAATATGATTGTACCAAGGAGTGATGATGATGTCATGTTGTGAATTAATTGAATATTGATTGTCAATACAGTTGCCATAGTGACATGATTGGTTCAATGTTTCAACCGATCATCTCATATGTGAACTGATCAATTCACTTGTAAACTGATCGATTCACTTGTAAACCGGACCATACATGGTTTGTAGGGTTTAGAAAATTCATGAAATACCATCTGTTTGACTCCTACTCAGACAACAACTCCTGACCCTAATCATCTCATAAATAGAGGGGTAGTCAGATCTTTCTAGAAACAAAACAATAAAACTAACAATTGTTGTGTTCTCATAGTTGTGGTAATGTGAGAAGTTGAGCAAGTTCTACCCGTCAAAGTGAGGAACAACAAGGGAGAGATAGTTGGGAGAGCTAGTCGATAATAGCAGGTTGACTAAAAGGGATAACTCCTTCCTGTCTGTTCATCTAGAATGACAAGAGTTCCCAGTGGTCCATGTGGACTATTACAGAGGTGAGAAGGTTGTTGCAACCCGCTAGGAGGACACAATCAACC
Source organism: Alisma plantago-aquatica (assembly GCA_963693085.1). Lineage (NCBI taxonomy): Eukaryota > Viridiplantae > Streptophyta > Magnoliopsida > Alismatales > Alismataceae > Alisma > Alisma plantago-aquatica. The sequence continues at coordinate 296,526,224 of OY856409.1, read as the reverse complement.
TTGGTCCATGGTGATCAACCAGGAGGTCGTCATCGATGCCATCCAGGTGCAACTTGAAAAAAGTAGCACACTACAACAAATGATAGTCGTTATACTTGCTACGAGATGAGGTATATAACTCGTAACCTTCTTTTCCTATTACATAGTTGTTGATGTGATATATTGTCCAAGGGGAATATGGAAGTTAATTTTTTTATTTTCAATATCGTATCTGATGCCATATTTCCCTATAGTGGTATCAGAGTCAAGTCAATTTACTATGTTTAGGGATTTAATCCATATGATCATATTTTTGTTTTATCATTTATCTTGCATGCAATGTGAATATTTAAATGATTAATGTGCATATTAAACTAAAGACCACATACAAACTCTATAGTATGTATATATATATATATGATTCATATAATATATATAATATATATACTAGTAAATGCACTCATGCACATACATGTGTTGAGAAAGATATTTTGACTTTAGATTAGATAATAAAAAAATAAAAATATAATTACTAAAAATTATTTGTGAGAATATTATGTTATAAAAATAGACTTGTTTCCTAATAGAGGTTAAGAACTGTAAAAAATGTTCAACAAAAAGATGTTGAAAGATATGAGATGTCTTTGTGTTATTTTTTTTATGTGAAAACATTATGAAGTTTGTGTGACATTGAGTCAATCTAATAAATATATCAACAGTAATAATAACAATAAAAACAATACTAATAATAATAGTAATAACAATGACATATTAGCATTTGTTTAATTTAGCATATGTAGAAGTTATAGCTTGTTTTTAATATCCAATCTTATGGATGGGAAAGACATCATTTTGTTTAGATTCACACAAAATATCATTTCTATTAGATTTTTTTAACGCTTCCATATGTGCAATATAATTTAATTACAACACCTAAAATGTGTGATAATAAAGCATTCAGAAGAGGATGATTTCCACAATAAGAGATATCATATTTATACATTGGTAAACCATGTTTGTAGAAACATATTATGAGCATATTATTAGTATTTTGGGTGTATTCTATCATAGTTATTAGTAAGAATTAGTAATATGTATTATCATAATTCTTGTTGAAATATCAAAAGTTTATTCTTATCCTAATTTTGTTGCTTCACTTGTTGTACTACCCATTTAACAATACCTATATGCTTTTTGTAATTCAATACTTAAAACAATATATCAAAATATGCCATAAACTTGCCATTATGTAGATAAAATACTAAAAATATTATTTGCTATTATTATTTTAAGAAAAAAATAATACATAAGATATGGTTGATAGATTTTAAAAAGAACAAGAATGACATAATAGTGAAAATACAATAATAGTCTACATAGTTGTTTAGATAAGAAAGGAAGTAAATAGACAAGAACATATCCAATAGGTGGATTATGACATATAGCTATACATCACCAAAAGAATCAACACAAAAAACATTATTATTGTCTAAATTTTAAAAAAAATATTGTGTTATATTTGTTCAAAGTTCCAAAATAGTGTCCAAAATGGTACACTTAGTTGGTTAGTTACTTGGTATTTTACTAAGAGGCCTTAGGTTCAAGTCGCCATGATGGTGTGATTTGATTAACCAATTTTTATTAAAAAAAGTTCAAAAATAGAGCTTACCGTGACTATCTAGTAAATCTTCTAATAAGCTACTTTTCTTGGTTAAAATCTAAGCATGTTAGTTACTTAATAGGATAATGTATTATTGTAAACAAGATTTCTTTTTTTTGGCATCTTATAGATATATTAATAAACCATAGTGTGTATTTTTACTTTATATTGTGGATACTATATTTTTTGTTGAATATTGATCAATGCTCTTTGGCAAAGAGAATACACATTATATAACATTACAAATAATTCAACAAAATTTTGTGTTGATTCTTTGAATACCTTATTATTCAAATTGCATATTATATTTCGTAATGAAAGTGTTTCTAAAGATATTAATTAATTGAGCTATACACAAACTCAAAAGTTAATAAATATAAGTATTAATTATTATTGTTAATTAGATACAAATGCATAATACAAATATAAGTACATACTATAAAATAATCTACTAGGAGAAATTACTTAAAATGTAGAATCACCATTTCAAAGAAAGAGATGGTGATATTGTATATGTATATGCATACCATTTTATAAAATCAACATTGAAAGTTAATAAAAGTAACTAAATCCATACAACAGAAATCATTGTCTTATTGTCAAATTACTATTCTCAGAGAGGGACCTATCATGGGTATTATGTAATGGGTTTTATGAGATACATATGCTAATGCCCATGAAAGAAAACATTTCTTCATTTGTTCATGTTTTAACTAAAGAAAGTCTATATGTGTGTTTTCTATTTTGATATTAAATAATGCAATAGAGGAATGCACTCTATGTCTTTTAAGCTTTGGAATTGTTCATAATTTTGATATATCTTTGATAGAATTGTATGTGATGTATAAAATATAACTAACAAAGAAATGTGTGTAACCATTAATTCCTACATAACCAAAAATTAGTCTCATATTCTAGATGTAGTTTGTAACCTATTGTCATATCGCCTTTATGAAAATCAGAATAAAATTGATAAAATTTCATAACAAGATGAGGATGTAATTTATAAAAATATATTTCAAAAATATTAGAAACTATAATGATGATAAATAAAGTATATACTTTTTTCATCTTGTTGATATCATGAGTACTTGATATAAACATAAGAAAAATATAAAAAGTACCAATTGTCAATGTAACTCAATTGAGTTTTAGATGAAGTGCCATATACAAGATAAAAATGAAGTCAATTGCCACATTGAAAAAATATGCAAGTTATATATAGCTTAAAGTTAATAGCAAAAGTTGTCAATTTGAAACTTTCTAATTTTTTCAAAAGTGATATCAACAATTTAGTGTGGAACAAAATTATTTTCATTGGTGTTAGATATGTGTTAAGAGTCTTGCATTATATGAGTGTCATTGTTATTATTATCCAATATTTATTACCAAAAAAAAATAAAGGCACGTGCATAACATTATAGTTATATGCTTGTAATTGAAGGAAAGGAAAGAAAACCAATTTACACTTTTTGTATAACCAATAAGTTGGATAATGTATTTTTTTGCAAAGCATTATGGCAATGTCTTAGAGAGGTGGAAAATTTTAGGTAGAACATGGACAATCAAATAACACCAGTTAATCCATCACTTGGTCAAATGTTTATTTCTATATTGTCTAGTGTTCTACATCATTCAAAATAACTCAATCTTCATCATGGATATTTCACGTAGTGGGAAGCGGCAACTATTGTTGCGTAACCAAATCGTACATAATTATAGAACTTTTTGGAGAAAACATTTGACGTCATTACACCATATTCACATCTATGCCATTAATTAACATCTTGGTCTCACTTTGAATGACCTTCTAGATGTTGAAAATAACCTATTTTACTACATAACAAATTAAACTAACTATTTGAAAGTTATTTGGTATTTTTTGTAATGGATCTAAATTCAATACCAATGTACTAATTGTGTACCAAAAAATGTTTTATATAATACATGTCTATCGCTTACAAGTAGTGCCGGAGGCAGAAAATGCTGCAAGGGTGGACACGACACAACTCAATGACCCAAAAGGAAGGATTACATAATTAGAAGGAAGGCACAAGGGATTTGTACCTTAAATATTCAGCTACGTAGTGTATGATTATCTATATATCAAAAATTAAGGTAGGGGACATGTCCCTCCTTGCTCATATGTGGCTCTGCCACTGCTTACAAGTCCTGCCCTCTAATATGTAAACATGTTGGATTATATCTGTAAGCTAATAATAAAATGTTCTTCACACTGCTTCCACTTAGGATATAAAGCTTGAGGTAATTTAGCAAGATATTTGTCAGTAAGATCTTCCCCTAACTCTTTCAAGATTGCGTTAAAAAAATCATTGCTTGTACAGGGAATATGATGAAAAATAACACCATAAAAGGTTAATAAGGAGAACAATGTTTAGAGTATCAAATTCTAACTTTATTAGGTACATGGTTCTAGACCCAACAAAAAAGCATGTGATAATATAAAAAAAAATAGTGTACTCTTCATGGAGACAACAACTTTTTTTCTTAATTTGCATGAGCCCCTTCCAATGGGAAGAAGTAAAAGATACAAATATGATGATTTCCAGTGACAACAAGAAATGATATGAATAATGAGACTTGTTGTAAAGAAAGGTTATTGAAAATAGAGCCAAAATGAACAAAGATACTATATCTTTTGCATATGTTGTATTTAAACATATGATTCACTTGTATCCTTTTCTTTGATTATTGAAAAATAATAAAAAAGCAATTTCTTTATAAAATTTCATATTCAAATTTTAAACACATTCAAGTTAAAAAAATTGATAGTGGAGAATCCGTATGTTTTTAATTGATGTATATATTTATAACCAAAAGAAAACATAATGTAACAAAATTCCGTGCTCTAACATTTAAAAGGAACTTGGAAAGTGTGTTTTGTTTGCTGATACTTCCTTGGACTTCATGATTAGTGATGATAAATTTGACTCATAAACATAAATTGGGAACGATTGTGTCTCCTTATACAAGGAGGTGTAGTGTTGGTACAAATATACATCTTTTAAGATATCATAGAAGATGATACATAATGACCATCACAGAGATAGAACCCTACCTTCTTAGTGTTTCTTTTTGTATTTGCTTCATCATGTTGTAGAGACTTACTATTAAGGGGTGCCTCCACTATGAACAAATTTACTTTCTGCACTCTTTGTTGCTTTCATCTTTCTTTAACTCTTGAATGTGGTTTGGCACCAGTGTTTGTATGCCCACACAGAACCCTTTATGTACCTCATGCTTGCAGACATCTTCATTTGTAAGCATTTGTTTTTAATATTTAGCATGGACCATCTATAAAAAAATGATGTATTCTTTAAGTGTATTACAAAACTCACAAATTGAGTTGTCCAACTGACACTCCATAGTCATGCCTTGTTTCCATCCTTTATCACTTTTGCCTTTTGCTCCCTTGCTCATCCATGGAGTAGCCATACTTGAAGTCAAACAATTTCCCCCTCGGGATGGGATAGTCTACCAGTGCAATATAGAAAGTAAAGATCTAGAAGTTGTTGGAGATGACAAAACCACTATTATTACCGCGTATGTTCTATTTTCCTTGTTGTTTTTCTACAAATAATTACAACTAACATTGTAATAAGCACACATGCCTCAGTTGTATTTCTGAGGATAATATCTCTAGCACTGTGGGAACTTCATTGATTGAAGTTCTCAAAAAGATGATCACTTTATTTTACTACTGATTCATCCATGAAAAGTATCTACAGGAAATAAAAGAGTCCAATAGAGCAGTCGCTTATGTTGCAAGAGTCAATTGGAGTGGTATAGCTAAATTGAGGTAGTGTGCATGGTTTCATATTTTTTTATGGGAAACTAAGATATGTGATTGTCGACAGTTGCTATATGTGCACGGGGTTATTTTCACGAAATCATATCAAGCACATTCTCATACTGGACCAAAGCACTATCTCAATCCCAAAGAGGTGGTTGAGGTTGCGGAATGAACACCGCACATGTTAGTTAGGCAATAGTGTAGAGCGTGGAGAGGAAACACCAATAAATTAGGATAAAATGGATAAAAAATGTGATAAGAGAGACAGTTAAGAAGGTTGCATGATTTTAAAATTTCTGCAATATGATTGGTTAGGATGTTTTGTGAGTGGGAATGTGGCACAATTGTAATTTGCTAGAAATATTCACTTTTTTAATACTATATATTTATATATATATATATATATAATTTATACGTGTCATTCTAAAAGTTAGTTTTTATGGTGGTTGTTAGCATGGTTATGGCCAATAACCCCCTAGGTCTTTATTCTTGGTTGAATATTTGTTTTGCAACTTTATATCTCAGTTTGTATATTGAGCCTCTCTCCTCTTTTCCATATGTAAAAGTATTAATTCTTTTCTTCCTAGGCTCCTCTCGAATGTAACTCGAGATTTTACTATTACCATGTAATATGTTACATAGGATTAGGATTGTTTTCATTCTGATTATGGCAAAGAAGATGTTTTCACCAGACGAACCACCCATTTCAGATGACCAAATGATCAACTAGAGGACCGAGGAGGCCTTATGAGATGAGGTCTGAACTGGTTGGCTGGTGACACAACTGAGCAACTGGAGGTGTCCAAACATCGTTTGGACTGGAAACCAGATGATCGGTCTGAGAGACCAACTAATAGACCAAGAGGCGTACCGACTAGTTTAAGAGTTGAGCCAATTGACCTAGATTGATTCAAAACATATGTTCATCAACAACAAGATGATACATATGATGTAGACCATAGGTGATAGTAATTCCTTATAGCTTCAAGGAATTACAATGGTATGACCATAACCATCACCTTTATAATTTCATATTTCATTTATGGATATAAAATGTATATGATACATATAAGTATGTGGTGATTGTATATATATATATATAGATATATAGATATAGATATAGATATAAATAAATAAATAAATATATATATATATAAATATAACATCCATCAATCAACTTATTAAGTATTAGATGCTTTCCATAAGCAACACACATCAAAAGCTTGATTGACTAAGCATGGGAACGCCAAGTTTGGTGTGTTGTCCATCTCATGGAAGTGTGATGCTAGTTATGTGGGCCTACCAAGCAGGTTTTATTACTATCATGTTGACTTCTGGGTTAGATAGAACTAGGTGATCTTAATGAGATTAAGTACCTAGATTAATGCACATGACTATGGAAAAGAGTTGCACATACCACCTATCCAAGAATTACATAAGATGTTATTGGTAAAATTATTCTACCTTAATGATTGGTTATAGACGCTTGCATTTGCCATGTAATAACTGAATTGTTTAGGGTCTTGGGTCACTAGAAGGTTGCACACTGCAATCTTTTGAATGGATATGTGAGAACTGTCAATTTGAACAAAATAATGGGACTGATAATTAATTAAAGTACTAATTAAACATTGTTAAATTTTATTTTAATCAAAGCAAATCAAAAGTGATTTGAAAAATTGCAATTTTTTCTTATCGAATCAAAAGGCAAATAGATCATCATTGCAATCAGTCCATAAGAATGACAAACTTAAAGGGTAAAATTTCCATGATTGGCTTTGGACTTTTAGAAGGGTTTTCAATGATGAGAATAAGCTTTATATACCAGATACACTAGTGCCAGAAAGCCTGCTCCTGATGCGCCTAGGTCTGACATGGATGCTTACAGGAAGCATGCTAACGATGCCTTAGACATTAAACACCTTATTCTATGTTGTATAAACTATGAGTTGCATGATAAATGTGAGGACATGGGGATTCTTGAGATGGTAACACATCTTAAGAATGTGAACCATAATCATACAAAGCAAGAGAGGTACAATGTCTCAAAGGTGCTCTTTGATTGCAAGGTTATAGAAGGAGATCTAGTAGAGACCCACTTCTCAATATAATTGGACATGTTGAACATCTAGAGGAATGGGGATTCCCTTTGATCCAAGTGTTGGCCATGGATATGGTTCTATAATTGTTCCCTAAATCATATATCCAGTTTATCAATTGTTATTAATTCAGTATCATGGCCAGACCGCTGCCATAACTGTTGGGCATGTTGATAAATATTGATGCACAAATAAGGAAGGGCAAGTCTGTGATGGTGATCAGCATAGTGGAAACCATGGATGAAAGAAAAGAAGAATTCTAATTCTAAGCTAAAGTCCAAGTATGTAACACTCAAGATAAGTAGAAATAAAAGTGCAAGAGGAATATGTCCTTTGTACTAAAGGGATTTAGGAATATGAAGTTGGGGATAGAGATATCCACTTCACGTAATTAGGTTATTGAGATAAATTTGTCTACTTATTTATCTTGTGTGCTAGATATCTAGTATAGATCAACATATGTTCGAATATGCAAGATCTAAAAAGAAGTAAGCCTTTATAAAAGGGAAACGTTGAACGACATGTTGCAAATGGGGCAAGCATTTATGCCAATACAGTTGGAACCTATAATTTATCTCTACCTATAGGGATTGTAATAGAGTTAAAGAACTATTGTTTGGTACCTACCATTAGTAGAAACATTATTTATGTATCTTGTGTGGACAAGGATGGATATGAATTTCATATAAAGAATAGTCAATTCTCTATTTCAAAAGATGAGATCTTTTATGGTAGTACCCCAAAGTTTTATGGTCTTTATTTGTTGGGTCTAAAGAGAAATGTTTATAATGTTAATACCAAAAGATTAAAACTTGAAAACTAAAAAGACATATCTTTGGCATTGTCGTCTAGGGCACACTAATCAGAATGACATTTCTAGACTCCATAAAAATGGTTATATAGACTCTTTTGATTTCAAATCAATAGAGACATGTTATTCTAGTTTGTTGGGATGGAAAAGACTCCCTTTAGTGGTAACAGTGAGAGGGGTAGTGATCTTTTAGGAATCAATCATATTGATATATATGGCCCTTTTAGAACAAATGCTAGAGGTTGTTGTGAACACTACATTACCTTTACTGATGGTTTCCGTAGAAATGGTTATGTTGACTTGATGAAACAAAAGTAAAAAACTCTTTAAAAGTTCAAGGATTTCTTGAATGAAGTATAGAACCAACTTGGTAAAAGTATTAAGAAACTTCATTCTAATCGAGGTGGAGATTACTTAAGCATAGAGTTTGAGGACCTTCTACAAGACTATTGTATCGTATCACAATGGAATCCACCTAGAACAACACAACATTATTGTGTATTAGAAAGAAGGAATCACAGATTGCTGGATATGGTGTGATCGATGATGAGCTTAGCTTATCTTCTTACTTTCTTCTGGGTTTAATGTCTAGAAAGCACCACATTTACACTAAACCACAATCTAAATTGGTTCAATAGACACCATATGAAATATGGTATGGGAAGTGTCCCAATGTGTCTTTGTGTAGATTTGGGGTTGTGAATCTTATGTGAGAAATCAGTTTCTTGAAATGCTTGGAACCAAATTGGATAAATGCTATTTTTTTGGATATCATGGGGAAACCAAAGGCTACTACTTTTATACTCCATCTAATAACAAAGTAGTTTCCTAGAATAGGAATTCATTTACAAAGGAATCAGTAGAAGCAAAGTAGAACTCGAAGAAGTTCAAGACCAAAAATAAAACATTAAACCTATAGAGGTACAAGAGGAACATAGAGAGTCACAAAAAGTTTTTGGAATCTCAAATTCCTCATGTGACATAGGAACATTGCAGATCTCGTACGACAGGCCTTGAGACAAATAGATTTGGTTATTATGACAAAGTGGATTTTAGCATAAGAATGAATTAATTACTCTTTTGACCATTGTATGTTCACTCATGAACTCAAAATAGTTTTCTTGACTCCTAAATAAATGTTGAGACTCAAATTTGAAATATGGGGATCAATGTGAACCTTACACACATTATAACACCACAAATTTAATTAATTCATCACTCTATCCAAAGAAGCAAATTTGTCCATCAAACTTCATCTTTTTGTTCTAAAACTTTTTCTAAAGGTTCTCCACTTATGGGGATCAATGTGAACCTTACACACATTATAACACCACAAATTTAATTAATTCATCACTCTGTCCAAAGAAGAAAATTTATCCATAAAACTTCATCTTTTTGTTCTAAATTTTTTTCTAAAGGTTCTCCACTTTTTTGGGAAGTTGTGATCCAAATTTGATAACAATTGGATACTTCTATGCTTTCCTATGGATTATTGAAGTTAATGTGTTGAAAACCATTATTTTTGCCTTTTATTTGACCTTTTTCCATGTCAGCAATCCAAGGCAAAGATCAAGGGGTGATCCCAGCCCTAGGATATGCCTCTCGTGGATCTAGGATAGATCTAGAGGCCACAGTCCCATCTTCTACCTCCTGCAATCAGCGGGGAGGAGTAAATGAGGACTAAAGAGATCAATCTCCCGCTCTTGACCACTTTTTGGAAAACTATGCGAGCCAAAATGCTCCTCTCGCAATTTTGAATGGATCAAACCCTATTTGTACCAGGCTTTATGCATTATTGTGCCACTGACAAACCTTGTTTGCTTTTCGTTCCCACTCCAGAGGCCATGGTTTCTACCTGAACTCGTTTAGCCCTAATCTAGACCCCCTCAGCACTATACAATGGGCCTCCAAAGATTGTAACCACTCCACACAACTATGAGACCCTCTCTTTCTGACTCCTTCAGTCTCGAGATCCCCCTAAATCATCCCCGACCTCCTACTGCTTCAAGCAGTGTCACCGCACAACCCCCTTTCGGCATCCCTTCTCCACACCTTCTCTCCACAAGCTCTGGCCCCCATTCAACTCGCGACGTGGAGGCAACTCGGATGACACCTCGCTTTCCTCTAGTGACCTCTCCTACTCCCAAAGCATCCCCATGCCTATGAGACTCTGCTTGGTTCTAGGCTTGTGAAGAAGACCAAACAAAGGAGAAGGAGAGTCCCCAAACCACCGACTCGATTGTAAAATTAAACTGGTCCAAGGCTCAGCCAAACTGCTATTAACTGGCTAAATAGAAAAATGAACCAGCCAATCAAGGATTGGACTGGACCCTAAACCAAGTGGGCCTCCTCACCCACATGGCACAATCTCAGCAACCCAATCAAGTGAATCAACATTAAGTTATTTTCCATATTAAGGTATTTTTTCCTTTCTACTCAAAAAATGACATGTTGAACGACATGTTGCAAATGGGGCAAGCATTTATGCCAATACAGTTGGAACCTATAATTTATCTCTACCTATAGGGATTGTAATAGAGTTAAAGAACTATTGTTTGGTACCTACCATTAGTAGAAACATTATTTATGTATCTTGTGTGGACAAGGATGGATATGAATTTCATATAAATAATAGTCAATGATCTATTTCAAAAGATGAGATCTTTTATGGCAGTACCCCAATGTTTTATGGTCTTTATTTGTTGGGTCTAAAGAGAAATGTTTATAATGTTAATACCAAAAGATTAAAACTTGAAAACTAAAAAAGACATATCTTTGGCATTGTCGTCAAGGGCAAACTAATCAGAATGACATTTCTAGACTCCATAAAAATGGTTATATAGACTATTTTGATTTCAAATCAATAGAGACATGTGATTCTAGTTTGTTGGGATGGCAAAGACTCCCTTTAGTGGTATCACTGAGAGGGGTAGTGATCTTTTAGGAACTAATCATATTGATGTATATGGCCCTTTTAGAACAAATGCTAGAGGTTGTTATGAACACTACATTACCTTTACTGATGGTTTCCGTAGAAATGGTTATGTTTACTTGATGAAACAAAAGTCAAAAACTCTTTAAAAATTCAAGGATTTCATGAATGAAGTATAGAACCAACTTGGTAAAAGTATTAAGAAACTTCATTCTAATCGAGGTGGAGATTACTTAAGCATAGAGTTTGAGGACCTTCTACAAGACTATTGTATCTTATCACAATGGACTCCACCTAGAAAAACACAGCATTATTGTTTATCAGAAAGAAGGAATCACATATTTCTAGATATGGTGTGATCGATGATGAGCTTAGCTTATCTTCTGAATTTCTTCTGGGTTTAATGTCTAGAAAGCACCACATTTACACTAAACCTCAATCTAAATTGGTTCAAAAGACACCATATGAAATATGGTATGGGAAGTGTCCCAATGTGTCTTTGATGTAGATTTGGGGTTGTGAATCTTATGTGAGAAATCAGTTTCTTGAAATGCTTGGAACCAAATTGGATAAATGCTATTTTGTTGGATATCATAGGGAAACCAAAGGATACTACTTTTATACTCCATCTAATAACAAAGTAGTTTCCTAGAATAGGAATTCATTTCCAACGGAATCAGTAGAAGCAAAGTAGAACTTGAAGAAGTTCAAGACCAAAAATAAAACATTAAACCTGTAGAGGTACAAGAGGAACATAGAGAGTCACAAATTTTTTTTGGAATCTCAAATTCCTCATGTGACATAGGAACATTGCAGATCTCGTAGGAAAGTCCTTGAGACAAATAGATTTGGTTATTGTGACAGTGGATTTTAGCATAAGAATGAATTAATTACTCTTTTGACCATTGTATGTTCACTCATGAACTCAAAATAGTTTTCTTGACTCCTAAATCAATGTTGAGACTCAAATTTGAAATATGGGGATCAATGTGAACCTTACACACATTATAACACCAAAAATTTAATTAATTCATCACTCTATCCAAAGAAGCAAATTTATCCATCAAACTTCATCTTTTGTTCTAAAACCTTTTCTAAAGGTTCTCCACTTATGGGGATCAATGTGAACCTTACACACATTATAACACCACAAATTTAATTAATTCATCACTCTATCCAAAGAAGCAACTTTATCCATCAAACTTCATCTTTTTTTTCTAAACATTTTTCTAAAGGTTCTCCACTTTTTTGGGAAGTTGTGATCCAAATTTGATAACAATTGGATATTCCTATGTTTTCCTATGGATTATTGAAGTTAATGTGTTGAAACCCATTATTTTTGTCTTTTATTTGACATTTTTCCATGTCAGCAATCCAAGGCAAGGATCAATGGGTGATCCCAGCCCTAGTACATGCCTCTCGTGGAACTAGGCTAGATCTAGAGGCCACAATCCCATCTTCTACCTCCCGCAATCAGCGGGGAGGAGTAAATGAGGACCAAAGAGATCAATCTCCCACTCTTGACTACTTTTTGGAAAACTATGCGAGCCAAAATGCTCCTCTCGCAATTTTGAATGGATCAAACCCTATTTGGACTAGGATTTATGAATTATTGTGCCACTCAAAAACCTTGTTTGCTTTTCGTTCCCACTCCTGAGGCCATGGTTGCTACCCGAACTCATTTAGTCCTAATATAGACCCCCTCAGCACTATACAATGGGCCTCCTAAGATTGTCACCACTCCACACAACTATGAGACCCTCTCTTTCTAACTCCTTCAGTCTCGAGATCCCCCTAAATCATCCCCGACCTCCTACTGCTTCAAGCGGCGTCGCCGCACAACCCCCTTTGGGCATCCCTTCTCCACACCTTCTCTCCATAAGCTCTGGCCCCCATTCAACTCGCGACGTGGAGGCAACTCAGATGACACCTCGCTTTCCTCTAGTGACCTATCCTACTCCCAAAGCATCCCCATGCCTATGAGACTCTGCTTGGTTCTAGGCTTGTGAAGAAGACCAAACAAAGGAGAAGGAGAGTCCCCAAACCACCAGCTCGATTGTAAAATTAAACCGGTCCAAGGCTCAGCCAGACCGCCAATAAACTGGCTAAATAGAAAAATGAACCAGCCAATCAAGGATTGGACCGAACCCTAAACCAAGTGAACCTCCTCGCCCACATGGCACAATCTCAACAACCCTATCAAGTGAATCAATGACGTGTATTTTACTACGCACTTAAACGCAAGTATACGCATCGAGTAATATAGGCCTTTGTGAGGCCCGAGTCGAACTCAGGGATACATGAATTATTGGAGACTCCTACTAACTAATCGCAATCAGCTAGGCCGAATAACAAAATAAGGTTTGTTGTCGAAATTAAAAGAAAGTAAAATGAAATAAAGAAAACAATTGATTAAAGGTTAATTTAATCAATTCAAAAGAGTATCTTTAGGATTGCGGTTTCACCATGGGTCAACATTGTATTAGGTTTTATATAATTCCTCACTCTTCTCTCTCTATCCGGGTAGTGGCCTGAAAACAGAATTACCCACTGTCGTGGTGTAATTCACTACTTAGGTTTAGGTTGATTCCACCGTCGTAGTAATCATTCCCCTAAACTAAGCGCATTATAAATGATCTCTGAGTTCCCACCATTAATTTTACAACTCCTTTGTCAAGGGTTTTATTGATTAATGTAGATTTTGTCTCTTTTCAACCGTTAATCCTTCTGTCGAAGTGATTAAGGGCATTAAGTTATTATTATGGTGATCAAGCATAACAATATATATGGAGAAAACGAATCTATACCACGGATTTCAGAGAGAAAATATGAATTATCAATATAAAATTGTCATAAAATGCATTCCCGGGCTACTCCTAGTCCTAAAGATGGAGGGTTTTAGCCTCTCATGTTCATCTCACACGAATACATGGTAGAAATAGGGGAATTCATAAGAAAAACGTGAAACAAGTGGGAAAACCCCTGAACGGAGAAGAACCGGGAGATCCTTGGTGTAGAATACGAGCTTCCCTGCCTGTCGGTGGTGGAATTCGTCTTCGGCAGCGTCCGAATCACCCGGGATGAGCTTCTGGCCTCCGTTCTCCTTTCTCTCCTTCCTCGGCACTCGTGCAATGCAAAAATCAGATCATCCTCTCGTGTGGGCGGCTGTCATTAGGTATAAGTCCCTAATTAGGTCGTCAAATAACTCCAGCCGTCCGATCGAGATCAAAACGAATCCAACGCATATCTGTCGGCGTTGATACCATCGACGCGGGTCGATGGTATCGACCCAGCGTATTAGCGGCAACTTTCTTTCCTTTTCGTCTGAGTACCTGTGTCATCTCGATACCATCGACTTGGGTCGATGGTATCGACTCTCTTTAGCGTCGGTTGTTGTCGTTTAGCGACGTTGTAGCCTCAATGTGTCGATGGCATCGACTTGGGTCGATGGTATCGACGGATTCCTCGCCAGCAATATGAAGGGATCTCGATACCATCGACTTGAGTGTCGATGGTATCGACTCTGTGCTGCTCCTCTCGGCTGGCAATCTGTGGCTTGGTCGATGGTATCGACTTCCGTCGATGGTATAGACGGAAGTAGATACTTGTTTTTCCTGAAATTCCACAACAAGACCAAGTAAATCCACACAAATTATGATAATATGATAAATAATGCTCAAAATGGTAAAACAAAGGGGATTTGACATAGAATGATGGCAAAGACCGAAATGAGTGAATTATGCAATATTATCCCTAAAAATGAGTAATTAGAGCACAAAACACATATGAAAAAGGTCTATAAATGCGACTCAAAATCATCGCATCAATCAACATTAAGCTATTTTCCATATTAAGGTATTTTTTCCTTTCTACTCAAAAAATCAGTAAAATGGTCAAATCTTGTGTAAATCGTAGAAAATGCATCCTGACTCCAAATAATTCAAGTAAATAGTCAATTTTGATCATAAAAACACAGTGAACTCATTAAAAATACCTTTGAAGCCTAATTATTGATATTTATCACTAATATTCCTAGATTGTGTTCCTTTTCTTATTTAATTTGTCTAATGATTCAACAATGATGTTTAATCTTTGGAAACCCTAGATTTGGACTCTGATGAATACCTTGTAACATAGATCTAATCTATTTGAATCATATTCTCTTTAAAATGAATCATTAGTGATTTGGATCTATTTATTTGATTCAATCTTGATTATAATCTTCATGAATAATGAGTAATCTAGATATTGATCTTAATCTTACAAAACCCTTGATATACTTTTGACCCATCAATCTGTTCCTAAATTTCAAATTATACTAAGTATCATGATGATGATCTAGAAATTTGATGATGATTTGGATAATAAATTAGGGTTAACACATATGATCCTAGAAAACCTAGGTAAGTCATTCACACTCGAAAATACTTGACACTTGAAATAATGTTGGACATATTGAAATATTGGTTGATTATAAGTGAATGACCCAACCCTTAGGTTGACATAGGAAAAGTCTAAACCTAATCTCGTAGATTAAAACATGATAGTATAAACATCATCATCTTTACCCTTTATCAAATCTTGATGATTTAGGGTCTAACTCGAAGGGTTGACCTACTACATGTTGAGATTAATACTCGAATCCTCGGTGAAAGGTACGCTATTATATCTCCTCGGTTGTATTTGAAGATACTTTTTATGTATGTCTTGATTGTATACTTGGCTATATACTTGTTTGAGAAACTGTTCCCTACTGATTCATCTTCCATTTTTCCTATATTATATTTGGAGAAAAACTTGAAAACAAAAATGATATTTCCCATTATGACTACCCCTATATTGATAATGTTGATGATGTTGATAATGTTGATATTGAGTGTAGGAAACCCCTCATTCAGAGGTGGACTTGTACATTGTCCTACTTCATATGGAGAGAAGGAGCCCAGTGACCTTCCCCATCATGTTGGGTGATAGAGTCACACAAAAACTATATAAGCATGCTTCTTGATTACAACATAATGGGAACTCGTAATAAAAATTGAATTGTTTGGAATAAACATTATGTCGAATAGATGTTGGATTTTGGAAAATCATTTGTTATACTTTTTCTTGAATATAAGTCCTACCAAGTATACTCTTTTTCTATAAACCATTTTGCTTGTTTTTATATAGAGTACCATGTAATTGCATTTACTTTGTTTCATGATTTTCTTGATTTAAAGAAAAACATTGGAACAATGACTATATCACTTCCACACTCATATACTCTGATGACAACGATTGATCTACAATATCTCCTATATTGGGTTAGTATGTTTTTTAAATATCTAGTTTTGGAGTTATTATTTTTTATCGTATATGCCAGTGTGTTAGATACTATTGGACCACTCAGGGATGGGCACTTCAATCCTTTTACCACTATCTAGGCAATGGGATTGGGATTGGGGTAAGAATGGTTCTATGGTAGTTATTTTCTAACTCAAGAAGGCAATGAGTCGGTCATTGATGATGAGCCAACTACCTACCTAGATGTTGTCAAGAAACCTATACCTGAGAAATGGTTGGTGACCATGAAATCTGGGATGGAATCCATGTATACCAAAAAGGTATAGGCCTTGGTGGATCCAACTGAAGGGGTGAAACACATAGGGTGCAAGTGGTTCTTCAAGAAGAATACTGACATGAATGGCAATGTACAAACTTGTAAAGTTCGATTGGTTGCAAAGGATTTAAAACACATTTAAGGTGTTGACTATGATGAAACCTTTTCTCCAGTTGCCATCATTAAGTCCATCAGGATCATATAGCCATTGCAGGTAATCATGACTATAAGATTTGGCAGATGGATGTTAAAACCACATTCCTTAATGGGAATCTTCTTAAGGATGTGTACATGACACAACCTGGGGGTTTTATAAATCCAAAGGAATCAAATATAGTCTATAAGTTTCAAAGGTCAATATATGATTTGAAGCGTCTCAGATTTGGAATCTTTGATTTGACGAAACAATCAAATAGTTTGGATTTAGTAAAAATGAAGATAAACCATGTGTTTACAAGAAGGTTAGTGGGAGTATGATTATATTCCTCATATTGTATGTGGATGACAAACTATTATTGGGGAATGAGATCCTACTTTATAGATGGTAAAAACCTGGCTCGGAAATACATTCTCTATGAAGGACTTAGGTGAAGCATCATATATCTTAGGAATCATGATCTATAGATATATATCTAGAAGGCTTCTTGATCTAAGTTAGAGCAAATACATTAATAAAGTGTTGAAGATGTTCACAGAGAACTCAAAGGGAGGAAACTTAACCATGTATCATGGCGTTACTATATCTAGATGTCAATGTCCCCATTCTTATAAAGAGAGGGAGATCATGAGTAAGATTCCATATGCATATGCAATTGGGTATATCATGTACACAATGTTATGTACTCGTTTAGATGCCTCATATGCTTTGATCATGATGAGAAGATATCAGTCAGATCACTTTGAAGCCCATTGAATTTCCATAAAGAAAATCCTAAAGTACTTGAGAAGAACTAGATCAACTTGTTGTCTATGGTGGTGAGAAAGAGTTGGTGGTAAAGGGTTATACTGATGAAAGCTTCCAAACTGACAAACATGACTATAGATCGCAGTCAGTATTTGTGTTATACCTAAACAACAAAGTTGTAAGCTTAAAGAGTTCCAACCAAGAGATAGTTGTTGATTCTACAACTAAGGACGAGTATATTCTTGCATCCAATGAAGCAAAAGAGGCTATTTGGATCAATAATGTCATGTTAGAACTTTTCATGATTCCATGAATCAACAATGTAATTGAGCTATATCGTGACAACAATGGAGCTATCACACAAGCTAAAGAACCAAGATTTCATCATCATTCCAACCATATACAAAAGGCAATTCCATCTCATATGAGAGATTTTATAGTGAGGAGAAGTGAATATTTGTAGAGTACCAATTGAGAGCAATGTGGTTCACCACTTGACAAAAGTACTTTTGCAGTAGAAGCATGAAGGTCATATTAGATCACTTGGGATCAACATCATGGGTGATCATCTCTAAGTACAAGCGGGAGTCTTTTGGTATGAATGTCGGAGAGCCAATCATATGATGATTGTAATGACATATACTTTAAACAATCTTATTAATAATAAATACAATCTTCAGATTTATTCTTATTTATTCAGTTATCAAATAATTATGTTACATAATAAAGACATTAATAATATAAACATTTTTCCATAGTCGGTATATTGCATGTTTCACATATCTTTTTTGTATGACATTTCATATGAGATGAAACTATCCTTGTATGTTTTTTGATATTGGGTGCATAACAAGTATTTCCATTGTTGTTTTAGTATTTCCACTGTGTCATCAATTGTTGGAACATCTTTAATTTCATCATTTGAACTTATAGATTCATGCACTAGTTATTCATGTGTTCATAACACCAGGACATACTACTTCTTTTATAGAACTAATATTATGGTCTATATCTTGGATCTCTTTTGAACTCATAACTCTTTTCTCTTAAAATTAAATATATAATATATTGTTATCATTTTGTGTCATTTTAGAAGCTTCCATCAGTGTAACCCTTTACATTCAAATCTTCCTTGTTTCCTTAATCTAGAAACTTATCCTTTAGACTCTTCTTAAGTACTAATAGATGTTTTCATGACATTTTCCAATGACCATTATTGGAATCTAACATATCTCGTCATGGCAAGTACATACAAGATTATGGGATGATTACTGTAATGCTTGGGCCCACTGCCCTAGGCTCTAGTAGAGTTTTAGGAATGACGACTGGCCCCACAGACCACCACTAGCCTTAACTGCGCACTTTTTCCACACTGACGCACAAATCAGGATCAACTTCCCCACCGGTCACCCATCCTAGTACTACTCCAAGTCGAGCACGCTTAACTATGGAGTTCTTTAGTGATGGGCTCCCGGAAAAGGAGGTGCACCTTGGTGATATGGGTAGTCCAATCATTCCTTTTAAGATCATTATCTGAGGTCTCAAATCCTGGGATGTTACAATCTCCCCCACTTAGACTCTTGACGTCCTCGTCAAGGCTCAACTATATGGCCTCATAATCTGACCCCTTTTCAGTGCGGACCCACAATGGCCCATGGACACCCATCTCCCGATCATGGAATACCAGCGCAAGGGTGGCTACGTCAACCATGGACAACCCTTTCCTACATGCATGTACCGCAGGCTCAAGACTGACATGCCATGCCTATGTGGGCCCCACCTACTGGAGGGATTTTGGCTCTGATACCAAATGTAACGACCCCACCTCCCGGTAACCCCCAATTAAGGGAGACCAGAAGGTCAGAGCCATTATCCCAATTAACACGATCAAAGGTTCGACAAATAATCAATAACAATTATTAAATTCTACCAACCATACTGAAATATGGTAAAAATAAAAACTTTGCATACCTTTTGAAAACTGGGATTTCTAAACTTCTATCCACACAGATACTAATCTAACTAATCCTCCTGACAAGAAGGTCTAGCCTTAGGTCTCTCCTGAGGGCATGACAACTTATTTCATATGACCTAAGCATGTATCTATTCTTTAATTTGTGCTTAGTCTTATTAAGCTTATGTCCATGACATCTTATTTACATGCTTTTCATTAATTTGGTGGAGGATTCCTTAAACCTTACCCATTCCTCAAGAGGGTGAGGAAAAGAGAGAAAACCCTAATACCTATAATCCTTAACAGCATTTGAGTTGAGAAGGGGTGAACAAGATGAGAGAGTCCAAAAGGTATCTTATTTCGAGTCAAATCCTGAGACTTCGGCCAGGCAGTCACACGGATCCGGGAGTCCTCGTATTCTGACTAGCGGTGCGGAGGGAAATCTTGCCAGCCCCCGGGCATGATCCTTTTATAAACACCTCTGTCTTTCAGAGAATCCTCTAATAACTCCCTTGGGTTCTACAAAATTTGTAAAATTTAATAATTATTAAAGATTAAGTGAGGAACCTATGCTCTGATACCAAATGTTATGACCCCGCCTCCCGGTAACCCCCAATTAAGGGAGACCGAAAGGACAGAGTCGTTAACCAATAACCCAGATCAAAGGTTCGACAAATAATCATTAACAATTATTAAATTCTACCAACTATATGAAATATGGAGAAAAATTAAAACTTTTGCATACCTTTTTGAAAACTTTGACGTCTAAACTTCTATCCACTTATGAATTCTATTCTAGCTAATCCTCCTTGTAATTTACTTCATGTATTTCACAATATGATGATTTACTGTTTGTCCTTTTGGCTTGTACCTAAAACGCTGACAAACAAAACGTCGGTCAGCCAAAGCTGGTAGGTGGGAGAAACAATAATCATGTAGATATGTTAACAATGTAATCATGCAGTTAATCATTTAGCAACCAAGATTACGTTTTAAGCCATACTACTCAATCCTTACCTATCCCCCAACTTTGTGATGTCCTTGCAGTGGACTTGCATACTACCTCTCTCTCTCAGCCATTGCACGATCAAAGTGACTCCATCTGCACACACTGTGGTTCTTTTCTGACCTTCGCGAGGCCTCCTTCACCATCATCATCTTAATGAAGCGGTGACCGACACAACCTCCTTCTAGAACTTATTTCATCCCGATAAAGGCTAGTGGTGGTTTGTGGGGCCAGTCATAATTCTTGAAACTCTACTAGAGTCGTGGGTAGTGATCGCGGGCATTATAAATGATATCAGAGCCATAACCCCTCCAGTAGGTGGGGCCCACATGGGCATGTGGCATGCCAGTCTTGAACCGTGCAGTTCAGGCATGTAGGATAGGGCTGTCCATGGTTGACGTAGCCACCCTTGTGCTGGTATTCTGTGATCGGGAGCTGGGTGTCCATGGGCCATTCTGGGTCTGGACAGAAATGGGGTGTTGTTATGAGGCCTTATAGTTGAGCCTTGACGAGGACATCAAGAGTCTAAGTGGGGGAGATTGTAACATCCTAGGAATTTGAGGCCTCAGATAATATGATCTTAAAAGGAATGATTGGACTACCCATATCACCAAGGTGCACCTCTTTTTTCGAGAGCCCATCACTAAGAACTCCATAGTTAAGCATGCTCAGATTGGAGTAGTATTGGGATGGGTGACATGTCGGGAAGTTGATCCTGGCATGTGTGTGAGTGAGGACAAAGTGCACAATTAAGGCTAGTGGTGGTCTGTGGGGACGGTCGTCATTCCTGAAACCTTGCTATAGCTTTGGGAAGTGGGCCCGGGCGTTACAATTACATTATGTGGCACACATTGATGAGCCTTAAATGTGGGTCCAGGAATGGAATCATGTCTAGTTTATCGGACTTTAGAAATTTATAATACCCAAATGTTTAAGACACCTACAACTAGCACAAGGTTGAAGTAGTTCGGGGTCAAACACAAGGATAGGAAGAACGATGCTTTTGAACTTGAGTTTCACTTATCTAAGCACATCAAAAGGGGGTGCAAGAAAAGGGGGTGTTGTAACATGAACTAAACATAAGGAAACAAACAAAGACCCTATCTCCAAAAGGAGTTACAAGAATGATTTAAGTTTTGGGGTTTAGAGATTTTTATAAGTGTTTTAAATATAGAATCTGAGGAGATAAAACTGTCGTTGAGGTAAAGCATGAAGGAAGAAAACTTAGGCATAACAAGCAACAACAGAAAACATCCTGCCGCCTCTTCTCTCAAAGAGAGTACCTCTAACTATGCACCATTTCCCTCTCTCAAGGGAAGTGGCCGTAGATTAGAGTGGTAAGGTAAACTGAAGCAACCCTAATCCTAGGTACTCTCGTACCCCCAGATCAGACCAAACTCTAGAGTTGCGACAGCCCCCTCTCAAGGGTGTCTAAATGGGAAACATGATTCAACAGCTAGTCAAAAGTGCGATCCAAAAGAAGAAACTAGAGTTCAAATGCTATAAAGAAATCATCCAACAAAAAGGAACCATACACAGAACAACAAGAGATAAACTCCATAGATTCCAATAAGGTTAAGGAGAGTAAAAAGGTTTAGTTACAATGCATAGGGAAATGAAAGTAAAATGCAGTAAAAAGGGAAAGATAAGCATCAGTCTCCTTGATTGAGGAGGTCGATATACAACAGTGGACCCCTAAGGGACTGCTAACTCGGTACCGGGCAGGAGCTCTACCCGATACACTTGTGTTGGACAGCCAACCCTCTCGGGCGATAGGCGTGACGGCCAGGGCATACCAAGAGAACTCCCTACCTGATACGGCCATATCAGCCTGCCAGGCCTCTCAAGTGACATGCCATAACGGTCAGTCTGTATTGGGTTCGGTATCACGTCGGGTTAGGAATCACTTAAGTTCTTAGGTTCCTTGTATCAGGTATAGAGGAGTGGGCCATCTCGGGTTGAGTCCCATCTAGGGACTCAGCAGGGGTGGCCTTCCTGGTCGTATCATGCTGCTGCGGCTATTGGGACAAGTTCTAAGTAAACTCCTCATGTGCCTCTCAGGTTGGGGTGTGCTCACCTAGTATCGCCCGACACGCCTTGGAACGCGACACACTAGCTCTTGATGTCTTTCCAGAGTTAGCTCTTATGGGATTCCAATACATCCCATCGGAATCTTGTAGCTCCTATTTATAGGCAGCAGCTGGTAGAGGTTGTAGTTCTCATGGGGCCGCATGTCCTTTCTCGGCTCAATGCATGTGGCTTCAGGGGAGGACCGATGCATCTGTCGCCTGAAACGGCTTGTGGTGCGTGTCGGGTTGCGAGAAAATCGCTTGAACGTGTCGGGTAATGACCCTGGAGGGTAGCTTCTCTGATGAGTGGCTTCATCACGTGATAGACTCTATCGGGGTGAGTCGTGGCAGGCAAAGCTCCCTGTCGGGTAGATGGCGTATCGCTCATCAGGGCCCCTCGCGCGACACACCCGTGTCGGGTTGCTTCCATGACGAGCAACAACCGTGATGGGTAAGTGGGTGTGTCGTGCGGCCAGTAAAGGGCCGGTTTAGGTGCTCATTGTAAGTGGCCCGAGACGGGCCTTTTTGCTGACTTTGGGTGGGAAAACGAGGGAAAACTCTACAAAAGATGGGAAAAGAGTTGGGAACACAGTGTGGGTTATTCTTATGCAAAAATAGGATAAAACAGAGTGGAAAACAGTTTAGAAGGTAGGTTTGACACTGAAATATGAGCCATAAATAGCCATAAAATGGGTGTTATCAACTCCCCCAAACTTAGCATTTTGATTGTCCTCAATCAATATGAACTTATTTAAAAACTTTGTTTTGTGATACTTCTTCGTAACTCGACATAGTCTTCAGACAAGGGGTGTGAGCGAGTTTTTGAGACGTCCTTAAGGAGAAATATGTCTGGCTACGAACAACAAACTTTATTTTTTTTTGCCTTATTTAAGAAAAAAAAAATTCTCTTCAGCTTCGGTGAGACTTTGATGCATGATTTTGAAGTTAGCTTTCACACCAAACAGCTTTGGGGGTAAGAAGTTGGGTTTTTGGGTAGGCTTAAGGATTTTTGGGTTTTTCTTGTTTCCCATCAGTCCGTCCAGGTACGGGTTCGTTAAAGGGCAAGTGGTCCCTGCAGTCCAAGCCAGTTGGCTTTAGAGAAGTGATTTCACATCCTACGTACCACTGCCCCAGATCTACCATGCCTAAAAATGGGTACTTTTGGAAGGACAAGTGTGTGTGTGTTTTTTTTCCATTTGGCACAACTCTCATGCTTTTATTCGCTCTCATAAGGATTTTCTCTCTTTTTGGGATTTTTGATGGGTAGGGAAATAAAAGAGAGTTTGCTGTTTGGGCAACTTTTTGCTTCACATACGCATCTCTTAGCTGTTGCAAGATTATTTTTCAAAATTGGCGGACAAAAGTTATAGTCTTTGTCGTTTGAGACTGCATTTTCGGAAAGAACATAACAAAAACTTGCACCGCCTTAGACACAGAGAAAAAAAGCTGGGAGAATTTGTATCAGGTTTTTACTATAAAGTGTCTTTGTACAATTATAGAGAGGCAAGGAGTTGTATATGCACTATTTTGTATCAGACATGTATATATATGTACACATGATATGAAAAAAATAGAAAGACGAGAAGGGGAAGAAATTTTTAGGTACCTCCCTCACTGATATAATACCCCCCCAAACTTACCCCACACTCTGTCCCCAGAGTTGTGAGATAAGTAGGAACGGGTAGGCGTAAGTCAACAAGGGTTTTAGCTGGTGCATGCGCCTTCATCAGATAGAATCTCCAACACATACTATCTGTGTTTGATGTGATAGTCGATGTGGTGGAGCTTGTCGGGTGTTTGTTGTAGCATCACCAAGATAGAGATCCATTCTAGCAGGTAGATGCCACAGTCGTTTAATTGTGGAGTTTGTTGCGAACTGCTATGGAAGAATTGAAGCTCATGCCATTTGTTCACTGTGTTCTCCATTAACGGTGCGATCAACGTTGCCACCTCGATGTAATATTTCCTTGCTAAGCACTTGAGGGGTGTCAACAGAGTTGATGTACACTACACTGGATGATCTTTGTTGCTGTCAGAGCTGTTGTAGAAGATTGTTGCTCGCAGGCGAGTGTACACCATCAGGAGCGTCCAATGGTTGTAATGCAACATTGGAAGGAATATGATATGCATCATGCTGCATTGTATCTCAGCCAGAAATAATTGTTTCGCTCTTGATTCATCAGCTAGGAAGATATCATTGAACACCATTGGGTGGGTGATGTAGGCGTGTTCAAACTTCTTCTGTAGAATCTGGATGTAGGCAGATGCCACCGACAACACTAGACAACCTCCTTCCTTTACTAAGTCTCGAAGGTCATCAACGGGGACTATGACATTGTCTGCCTCATAGATGACATATGTGGGGGTAGAATCTGCTAGCCCGAGGAGAACTTCATTGACCTTCTCATATGATAGGGTTGCGCATGTCGAGCGGTCGAAGTTGCTGATTAATTCTTTAGATACAATATGTGATGCAGAGCTTTCCTTGGTGAGTATTTCTCACAGAATATCCATCCTCTTTCCTGCCGCATAGACGTCCGTGGCCATCTCGACTTCTTCTCCTTAGGGGCTACTGGGTTGGGATGAGTCAGTTTCTTAGTCACTCTCCAACAACTTCTCTGGTACGCCTGCGTCTAGGAAATAATGTCTATCCTTGATCAGCAGCAACACATATGCGCTTCTGAGCTGATAGAAATTATAGCCTTGGAGGTGCCTTATATATCCAAAGATGTGGAGCAACTCTATGGCGCGTAGGACTATGAATGCATTCTTTCTGCTTCCCACCTCTTCTTGAATGGGGAAGTCTCCGAGGGAGAAGAAGTTCCAAATGCCACTATGGTGTTGGACTCTATGCTTGATGGCATGGAGAAGGTGCAGTGGGAGAAACCTGAGATGCTTGTCTTCTGGATGTACGTATATGTGTCCTGAGTGAGGGACCTCTTTGGTGCAGCAGCTGAGGAGCTGGACGTCATAGCTGCGGAGGTCTACCATGTAGAGGAACCAAATTTCTTCTATGTGTGTAGGGGGCCAACACCAGGTTTGGGTTGTGCTCTTCGATGTATTGTAGCATGTTGGCCACTTGGATGGAGTCATACACCCCTTTCATTAATTTTCTTGCCAAGGCTGGGGTGGTGTTGAAAATTGGTTGTCGGCCTATCCTGGTGCCTAAATTCTCTATCATAGCACCTTCCAAGACCCAGAAGAGGATCTTCCCTACTAGGGCTGGGGATAAGAACATGCTTTTCAGCACTTCCCTTCGTACATAGAAGTAACCATCACTCTAGACGACGTCCTCTCCATATGCCTGCGACCTCAGGACCGCATTCAGAAGCTTCTGGTCTCTGATCGTCAGGTAGCCGATGGCCCGTCAGTCAAAATTGGCCATCTCAAAGGAGGGATCTCCAACGACGTAGAAAACGTGTCTGCCATCAAACTCCTTGCTCTAGGGGGTGCTTGTCATTAGCGAAATATATGTCAACCCCTTCTCCCTCGGATTCATCATAAGAGCCATCCGCTAGGTTGATGGATACATCTGCATCTTCAGCTTCATTTAGGGAGGGCGAGGGAGTAGCTATGTCGACACCGCAGGTGCTCTACTATCCTGATGGAGCCCCGTCGGCGGTCTTGTTTGTCATTTCTTCCTCGGGTATTGTGGAAGGCCCGCTGGAGGAGGAAGAAGACGAAGTTCCGGAAGAAGATGCCGAAGATGAAGGCTGGAAGCCGGGGCCTGGGGGTGATGAAGACCTCCTTGGTTATCTTGAATGGGGGTGATCGTCCCATCGGTTCAACCTCTCTTCAATGGCATTGAGGCGTTGGAGCGTCAACTGCATTGTGTTGTTCAATGCTTCTAGTTGGCCAGGAATGCCAACTAGAGTTTGTAGTTCACGCTCCTGCTCGCTCAGCCTCCTCTGAAAAACACTTAACTTGCGGGTTAGGGAAGCAAAAGTAGTTGAGTGGTTGCTCGTTACCTCTCGCAAGTTGTCAAACTCTTGACCGAGGACCTACCCCAGTGATGAAGGGGCTGTAGTTGATTGGCCTCTCGTCCTCACAACGTTCCTCGCATGAGAAGTTAGGCCCGAAGAGTGCGCGTCTTCAAGCGGGGCCAAATCCATCTGAATCATCCGTGAGGGCATTGCTTCAGGGTGGGGCGTCGGCGCCTTCATGACTGCCTCTACCTCATCAGCTTGTGATGGTGGAGAAGGGTGTGGGGAAGGCGACTGTTGGTCCACCATCTGATTATCAGCGACCTCCTCTACAGCAACCATCGACGATGTTGGTGGCGGCGTTAGTGTGGGTTGTACAACCCTGAGCTATTCCTCCAGGAGCTCAGCGAACGCGTCATTGCTGGCGTCTGACTGTACCACTACTTCCTCTATCGAAGACGTAGTTGAAGCTTCAGGAGCTACGACCGTCTCTTCCACGACAGCTTCCTCGGCGGTTGTCATTATAGCATCTTCCTCGGTGGTGTTGACAACTTCAACAATTGTCATTGTTTGCTCATTGGTCATGACGCTTGTTGCTATGGTGGCCACTGCCGACTCGGGAGCAGTAACATTGGATTGGGGGTGGCTACTGCTGGTTCAGTGGTGGCAACCGCGGCTTCAGGAGTAGTTGACGCAGGTTGCATGGTGGCGGTGGATGGCTCGGCGGGGGCGACGATGGTCGCCGCTTTGTCTTTTCGAGCATCTAGGGGGATTGGCCTTCCTGTCACGGCCGCCCTCTCTTATATTCTTGTGGTGGCGGCGTAAGCAGCTTCAACCAATACAACTTCATTTCCGCTGTGGAGAAGACCAGCTTCTTTACGTCATAGTTGGTGCAGCGTGGGAGTGACAGGAGGGTGTTCGTCCTTGTGAACTTATAGAAGTAGTGGTGGCCCTCCTTCTTGATGATGTTATCCCTCATTAGGAATTTGAGGTTGATCTTGTCGTCACCTCTCATCCTCGACAGGCTACGCAGTTCCTTAGGGTATCCTAACCCTACTGCAATCAGGTTCACTAGCCATCCCATGTTGTAGTCCTTGGTGGTGTCCTTCACTGGATGAAGTCGATTGAGCAGGAACCACCCCAGGTTGATTGTGCATCCCTCCAGCATTTGCCACATGAGGTGGATCTCTTCAGTGTACAAGTTGCTCGATTTGTATTTTGTTGAAGAGCAGACACACCATGATCTTGTGCACTATCCTCCAGAATTAGGAGTGCACCACCACCACTTTGGTCCCCGTTTTGAACATTGACTCGCCAGTGAGCCTCCCCCAGAGTGCGACCGGGTTGAACCCATCACCTTCGGTGATTTTGACACCGTTGTTGAGTAGGTTTTTCTCAGCTTCACTGGAGGAGATTATCTCATTGAGCAGTTTTTCAGATATCATGTGCTCAACGTTGTATAGCCACCCTTGTAGTCTGTCTACCCCGCCAAATCTTTCAACTTCTTCTATTGTGTTCTTCACCCGATGGAGGGGTGACATGAACTCCTTTGTGAGTTATGTGTAAGAGGTAGTGTGGCTGAAGCATATCTTCCTTATCCTGGTAGCCTCTAAGACTTTTTCTAGCCTGTAAAAATGTCTATCTACTAGAAGGATGACTGGTGGAAGAAACAGGTTGGCCTGTAGACTTTGGCTGCCAACTTTGCATGCCTCCGACTGTGCTCCTCATCTCTGGGCATGAACCAGCTTGGTGAGTGATCCGGAGGTGCTGGTTCGACCACTGTAGCTGAGGTCGTTTCTGGTACTTCTACTACTCTGGGCCGCTTCTCGGCCTCAGACGACCCTGCTATGTTGGAGTTTGGGTGCTTCTGCCCAGTTGTGGTTGCTTCAGTTGTAGCCTCGGGATTGATCCTCCGGCCATGTTCGTCGAGTTGGACGACTATTTTCTTGGTGCGGGTCATGTATGCAATGTTTACACAATAATAGGTAAGCAATGAGTTTATGAAATGGGTCACCTAGCTCGATATCGGGCAGTAGACAAAGAGGGTCATGTCGCCCGATACCAGATAGGCGACACTCGAAAAACCAATACCAGTTCAGAGTTTATATCAAAAGTGCTATCGCATGATATGATTTACCTGGTACAAACAAGTCGGTATCAGGTGTACATGTAAACATGCTTGTCTCCCGACACAAGGTCTGGCCGACAGGGTAGGCCAATATTGGGTTGCCTCATCAGAAAAAACCATGCCCAATACGGACTCATAAGAAAGGTGTCACCTGATACGATAGAGTATCGGGCGATATGAGTCAAATCTCCTTTGTAAAACAAAATTGGGCAATATGGGTCTTACCCGATACTAGGTATCATTCGAGCGACAAGTGTATCGTGCAATACGGTCAAAAAATATTGAAATCCCCGATAGGTGAAACTCAGCATGGAGCGGAGGGCTTTTCTCGACACAGGCATCATGCAAAGTGTGTCGCGCGACACACACCTTTTGCGATATGATTTGGGCGATACATAAAACAAAAGTCTCGTGCCTGAAATGGGAATCACTAAAAGAAAAGTTGCACGATAGGACATGCCCGACACAGGCTGTGCGACACGATAGGGTGTATCGGGTTATACCTGTATCGTTGGGAGCTGTCGCAGGCGACATGGGAAGTTGGGAAGGCTGGCCGGCACGGGAGCAAAGCGAGAACAAAATACATGATATGGGAGTAGGTGAAAAGTAAATGCAAGTTCCTGACATGGTTAAACTGAAATTACTATATATAGTGAATGTGAGCGGGGGTAAATCAGGTAAAACTGGACGTGTGTCGTGCGATAAAGTGCATGGATTTCTATAACACTGTAAAATCAGTCAAATTCACCGTGTTGGAAAGCGATTTGCCTTCCTAAGCACGCTTCACGCCGCGCAAAATGCATGTCATGCGAACCATGCATGTCAGGCAATATGCTTTCTTGTTACACCCTTCTGCCCGACACGGGGAAGCACACTTCGAGCCACTCTACCCATCAGACCGATACAAGAAGCCGATATAGGAGAAACAAAAGGCGGATGGTCGATACGGCCAGACAAAAGGGTATCAAATAGAGTAGAAACTAAAGAGGCGATCAACTATGCATGCCCGATACACAGAACAAAAGGGAAAATCTAAAAACAAAGCAAGGCAAAGAAAAAGCATTGATGGGTAAAACATCATTGGATTAAAAGGGAAGACTTCCAACCTCAGATAGTGTTACCCATCAAGGCTATAAAACTAAGTCGGTGGCCCATAAAACAAGAGAGTTTGTGCATGTGGTGCATGCACTGACTCGGGCCTTATTACAACAATAATGTTCGTAATGTTTTTCTACATGAAAGGAAATAACATCCTATGCTAGGAAAAGTAAAAATTCAGGCTCCCGAAGAGCGTTGTAGTTTTCGTCGTCAGCTCGACAAGCTTCAGTTACTTCTACTCTGATCCTTTAGTTGTTGCCTCAACATCCTGCAGGATTATCTCCGACCTTCTCACAAATGCTTCATCTTTGTAAAACCTCTTGACTCTATGCCCATTCACTGGAAAGACCTTTGTCGGATCATATTTGTCATACAACTCCATCATCCCTGATGGATATATCTTTTCCACGATGAAGGGTCCAGACCATCTTCTCTGCAACTTCCCTGGAAAAACATGGATAGAGGATTTAAATAATAGAACTTTATCACCTTCACTGACGTCCTTTTTTTCAGATGGGCGTCATGATAGATCTTGGTTATTTTCTTGTATATCCTGGCATTTTCATATGCATGGAGTCTCAATTTCTTCAAGCTCCTAGAGCTAAAGAAATCTTTTCTTTCCAGCCAACGTCTGGTCCATATCGAGCTGCTTGATTACCTAGAATGCTTTATGCTCCAATTCAAAAGGAATATGGCAGGATTTTCCATATATCAGGCGGTAAGGTGTGGTTCCCAAAGGTGTCTTAAAAGAAATCTTGTATGCCCAGAGAGCTTTGTCTAACTTAGCTGACCAATCCTTGCGGGATTTGCCAACTGTCTTCTCCAAGATCTGCTTGATCTGCCGATTGGAGACTTCCACCTGATCGGACATTTGTGGATGATATGGTGTCGCAACCTTATGGAGAACGTCATACTTATGCATGAGCGATTCAAACTGTCTTTCAGCGAAGTGAGATTCTCCATCACTGATGATGGTCCTCGGAATTCCAAACCTTGGAAAGATAATCTTGGTGAAGAGTTTGATCACTGCCTTAGCATCACATGTACGGGCAGGTACTGCTTCAACCCACTTAGAGACATAGTTGACCGTGAAGAGAATATATTTGAAATCGTAGGACAAAGCAAATGGTCCCATGTAATCAATACCCCACATATCAAAAATTTCAACTTCAATCCAATCTGATAGCGGCATCGCATTGCGACGGGAAATGTTCCCAGTTCACTGGCATTCATTGTAAGACTTTACAAATGCATGAGTATATTTGAACAAGGTTGGCCAGTAGGAACCAGCTTGTAGCACCTTGGTAGCTGTCCTCTCTCCTCTTAGATGTCCTCCATATGGAGAGGAGTGACATTCGAACAAATTTCTTGAAACTTCCTCTTCTGGTATGCATCTTCTATATAACCCATCGGCACAATGCCTGAACAACAAGGGATCGTCCCAATAATAGTTCTTTAAATCATAGAAGAACTTATTCTTCTGATTATAAGACATATCTGGGGGAAGTTGCTTACAGGCCAGGTAGTTGTATAAATCTACATACCACGACCCCTCAAGGTCTGCTGACGGGGCTAAGTAGATGAACTCGTTGGGGTAGCTTTCATTGATGGGAAGTGGGTGATCATCTTACACCTGAATCTTAGAAAGATGGTCTGCAACCACATTCTCTGAGACCTTCTTATCTTTGATCTCATGGTCAAACTCTTGTAACAACAGTGCCCAATGTAGCAGTCTCGGATTTGCATCCTTCTTCTGCATTAGATATTTAATAGCCCAGTGGTCAGTGTGAACAACCACCTTTGAACCCACGAGGTAAGACCTAAACTTGTCGAAGGCGTACAGGATAGCTGGCATTTCTTTCTCTATTGTATTGTAATTTTGTTGAGCCTCGTCTAGGGTCTTGCGCGCATAGAAGATAACATGATGCTTCTTGTCTTTTTTTTGGATGAGTACGGCCCCTATAGCAAAATCACTGGCGTTGCACATAAGTTCAAACGGAAGACTCCAATCAGGGGACTGGAGAATTGGTGTAGATATTAAAGCACCCTTCAGAGTTGAGAACACCTTCATACACTCCTTCATGAAGTCGAACTTCACATATTTTACCAGAAGGTTAGAGAGAGGCTTGGCTATCTTTGAAAAATCCTTTATAAACTGTCGGTAGTAACCGGCATGACCCAGAAAACTGCGAATACCTATAACTGAAGTAGGTGGTGGGAGCTTAGCTATCGCCTCAACCTTGGATGGATCAACTTCAATACCTTTACTTCCAACCTTGTATCCTAGAACAATCCCCTCTTGTACCATAAAATGGCATTTTTCCTAGTTGAGGGTGAGGCTATGCTCTTCACATCTTCTCATTACGAGGGACAAATTGTTCAAACAGTCAACAAATGAGCTGCCACACATGCTGAAATCATCCATGAACACTTCCATCTTGTCTTCGAGCAAATATGCAAAAATGGCATTCACACACATCTGGAAGGTAGCAGGTGCATTACAGAGCCCAAAGGGCATTCTTGTAAAGGCAAAAGTTCCATAGATGCAAGTGAAAGTTGTCTTCTCCTAGTCATCAGGGTGTATGGGGATCTGGAAGAACCTCGAGTACTCGTCTAGCTAGCAGAAGTAGGAATGATGGGCCAGGCGTTCCAGGATCTGATCGATGAAAGGAAGAGGGAAATGGTCCTTGTGGGTGGTGGTGTTAAGTTTCTGATAATCTATTAACATCCGCCATCACGTGAACATCTTGGTGGCCACCTTGAACCCGTCATCTCCTTTGACCAAGGTCATCCCTACCTTCTTGGGAACTACTAGGATTGGACTCACCCATGTGCTATCACTGATAGCGTAGATAATTTCAGCGTCTTGGAGCTTAACTACTTCTTTGCTAATGACTTCGCAAAGCTTTTCATTCAGCTTTCTTTGTGGTTGGGCATATGGCCTAGAGTCCTCTTCCAGATGGATCCAGTGCAGGCACACTATGTTGGGTTTTAGGGGAGGTAGAGAAGGTAGCAGAAACAAAAAAATTCTCCCCCAAACCCGGAACAAGGAAACGCGTCAACGCCTATACAATAGGAAAGCATGGTTTGTGGAATCATACCTTATCCCGAGGCTTGCTCGGCGACAATACCTCGTGCCTTACGCGGTCTTCTCCTCCGGTCTTAGACGGTGTCTGTGCAGCTCCTGGTCACACCAGGACTGATGACTCCTGGTCTCACTGGTACTATCAGGATTAACAGCTATCCTCCGAACGGCAGAAATCTCCCACCTCTGAAGTAGTCCACACGGACCGCCTGGAACTCCAATCTCCTTGTCCCATAAGGAATTGGAAGGAGTCGCACCCTCCTGTCAGTGTACTAGTTGCCAACACACTCTCCTGCCGCCAGTTGCAACTGCAGTTGTCTTTCCCTTATTGTGCCTCCCTTTTCGGGTAGCACTTGCTCGGGCTCTCTCGGTTACCAAAACCAAAGAGAACGACAACTTTACAGAGAAACTGGTTGCACTGCGTTGTCCTTTGAGAAGCCCCCAATACCCCTATATATATAGGAGGGTCATGGGACAGGGTTCTCCATCTCGACAAATACGGGACTAAAAGTCGGAGTAGAAGGGTTCGAGATTTTCCACAAAAACAACCAACTCGCAACCTGAACCGATCGTTTCACAACCAAAATGGTCGGTTGGGGACCTGAGCCGGTCGGTTGACACCTCAACCGATCGGTTGGGATACCTCAACCGGTCGGTTCACTTATGAACCGATCGGTTCACTTATCGAATACCAAGCCTATTTCCCAATCAAATTGGGCAAGTGAAACGAAAGGAAAATTCTCACCAATCTTACTTTCCCAACTTGCTCGGTTGCACCAGTTGAATCGATCGTTTCAACACTTGAAGCAATCGTTTCACCCTTCCATGAGTCGATCAACTCACAACCTGAGCCGATCGGTTCACCAAGCTCAGCCGACCGGTTCATCACATGAGCCGATCGGTTGGGAGTGCAGATTGTGCAGAATCAGTCAATTGCGATTTCAATCAATCCGATACTCCAATCAATGTGTCCAACACCTTGAACATTATGACATTGAGCTATCAATTGATTGAGTGTTTAATTAAACTACTAAACTCCTTTAGTAATCAATCTAAACATTATTTATGGACAAAACTCCTCTTCCAGGTTAAATCCTATGTGTGTGACCCTACATGTCCTTTTCACGTTGGCAGTGAAAGTCCATAACACTTATGACTTCACAAGCAAAGAGCGGTGCCTAGTAACAAATCAGTGCTACCCAAGTGAAATAGAAAGTTGGAGAACAACTTTCAATCCTACAATCCGTGAATGGTGTTACAGTGAATGTATAATTCCTTTGTCACTGATATCCCGAATGAACTCGAGGCATGGAACAGTCATCCTGTCAACGTTCATTCACTTTCTTGATCTCAGAGTAGATTGAACAAGATATGTATGACATCAATATCACATACTGATTCACACATGCATGCACATGCCTATCTCAATCCTACTCATCAAGTGGCCTTGGATATCAAACTCCCTCAGGAGGGACAAATCCCATATCTATCACTCACCCCTCAAAAGCCCCATGTGTCAAAGCCACCCAATCATCACCTTTATAACAACTCATGTTTCAGGTATGCGTTTGATGATGTAAAAGTGTACCCAACGACATGTGTTGAGTGTAGTGATTTCAGGTCAAAGAATCACACTCACCACCATCACTGTGAGTACTGACTGTGACTACCATGTCATGGTTCCATGTGTCAAACTCACGGTGGGTCTGTCTGGTACACTTGTTCTCAAACAAGTACCTATGTGTTTGGTTTGATATCTCTATATCATGACTAATGAGATTCTGTCATCAAGCAACACCACAATCTAGTCTTGTGTGTCATTGTTGTCTATCTACCTTCCATAATGACATCCGACTAGGGACATAACAAGAATGTACAAACTCTTAGCATCTGTATGATCTCATCGTTTAGGTCCTTAACCTGAAAGCATACGTCATTGAGTACTGTCATTCTCTAGACATTCAATCTGTTCTATCACTATCTCATATAACTAAACCAAAAAGAATTGGAAGCTTGCCTTTGATGTTTATCAAATCAATCTTAATGTATCCAACCAATCATCCCATGATTGGCTCTCAGGGAATACATACCAACAGACTCCCACTTGCACTGTGAGCCAATCACCCTTGAATCATATTCATAGTGATCTTCAAACATGTCCCACATGTTTCTGTGCTCTAGTGCCAATATAGTGAGTAATGGCAACACCTTGCCAAAGTCAGTATAAATTGCATGTCTCACATCTCTTCGATGTACGTCACACGTATGAGATGGAGTTGCCGTAATATATGATCCAATATTCCTTTGCTAACTTTAAGCCACATTGCATGATCAAGGATTCCATACTTGTCATCAATGAGAGGAATATCTATAAGTTCATCTCATGAACTTCCAGACCCATACAGTATTCACTGTTGTTCTCTAACGCATAGATACTCGGCATTTCATTTTAAATAGTTTTACGGGAACCCTTCCAATTATCAACAAACTTTCACTTTTATATATCATATATATATATATATATATATATATATATATATATATATATTGTGATTAATTTTTCTATCCTTTCGGAAGTTCGCATCAATGTAACTGTTTACATTGAACTCTTCCTTATCTCCATAGAACTAGTACTTCTCAAGTACTTATCAAGTTCTTTGGTATTCCAGTAACCCTTACTGGAAATAGACAGACATCCACTCGTCATGTCTCACATACGAGTTATCAGGATGAGCACATCATATTGCCATGTCCCACATACAAGATGAGGAATGCATTTTGTTCTTGCCATGTCGATACATGCAAGATAATGGGATGATTACATACATGATAGATCCATATCTATTCTTAGTGTTCACATTTTTCATAGGAATTGGACACTTGGCCTTGGGATACTAACTCCATGTAACATGGACAAGTTTTCTCCCACTGAATCTGTGCATACTGAACCCTTCAGTACAGATTGCCAATGTATGCTTTCTCCTTTCAGGTCAAGAGGTTTTCGAGAACTATCTCTATAGATCTCTATTCCTATCACATAGGAAACATCTCTATCTTCCTTAAAGATAATTTCCACTTTTGGATTTCCATTCTAGAACATTTCCATTTCACATCAACATGTGGAATGTGAATACGCTCCCACTAAATCACAGATCCCTTCTTTATCTTTGACATATCAGTCAAACCCTTTGACTATATCATCAAAGTAAAGATCCAATTCTGAGTTGCTTGTACTCAATCAATCACATTGATTAGTCCATTGTAACTTATAGACTTCATTTGCATTAGTGGATTCATAAACCTAATAGGTTGTGTCACGTACACATCCTTGTTTTATTCCTCATAGGAATGCGGTTTTAGTATCCATATGCCAAATGTCTTAGTCATTAAGTTGCAATCAACAAGCATCATCCTTCTCAAAATGTTATCCATGTGTCTTAACACTTAAGACTTATCTGCATTTATGGATTTTATTCCAATGGGTGCTACCATCAAGGTCATACCTTATGGTTCACATGGATGTCATTTAGGATGTAATGGTCATAAACCATAACTCAAGATTCGGTTCCTCATATTCATATGGATAGTTGATTCATCACATGAACAACTCATCACATAGATAATTGAGGTGTATCTGTTAATGATATAAGAACTCACAACCCTTGTGATTCTTAATTTCTTTTATTAGTGAAGTGTATTATTTATTTAAGAAGATTTTAGTTATTTGATAATCATTCTCTAACTCCTTAGAGTATGATTCCTTCTTGATTTAGACATCACCATGCCTTAATCATGAGTTCACTACGATACACTATCATAATCACTCAAAAGGATCTCAAACATTTGGTCCAAGTATTTCATTCATTGATCTCATCAAGAATTAACACTTTACCAAATTTGCACTTCATCTATGATAATCTTGAACACTTCAAGATATTCATATTGGTATTTCTCTAAACACCATTTGAAGTATTAGCATTTGTTCCAATAGGTATGTAAATACATCACATGTATTATACCTAATAGGATAATCATTCTCCCACTACCATTAGTGAAGATTGATTAATCATGTCTAAGATATTCATGTCTCTTACTGGTTCTCTAACCAAAAGATTCTAGATTTATCCATCATATGGAAACTAGAAATGAATTTCTCATGATTGATGCTAATTTGATTGTTTGAGTTATCTATAACTTTTAGGTATCATTTATCTTATGCATATCAAATACCACAAGATAAATAAGGCATTACCACAAATATCATATCTTTATGAATTGAAACATCTCTTTATTGATTGCTATCATTGTCATACAATATGAAAAAATAAAGTGTTTCTATCTATTGGAAAATATGAAATAGCAGTTCATAACTGTATTACATGCCTTTTAGGCTGAAAATAAACTAAAGTACTCCTATCTATGGTGGCAACATTTGCCCC
The DNA here is from genome assembly GCA_963693085.1 of Alisma plantago-aquatica. NCBI lineage: Eukaryota > Viridiplantae > Streptophyta > Magnoliopsida > Alismatales > Alismataceae > Alisma > Alisma plantago-aquatica. The sequence continues at coordinate 296,488,721 of OY856409.1, read as the reverse complement.
AATTTTGAGTGCTTTACACTTTACATCTTGGTATCATATACCTCAAAAGTGTTACAAGTTTACTTTCATGACACCTTTAAGTAGAGACGTCAGTCGCCTCCTTCTTCTTTTGTTCTTCCAGATAGAGAGGACAATTCCTTTTCCAATGTCCTGGCTTCAGACAATGGTGGCAATTGCCTTTCTTGGTCACGCCTCCCTTGGCCTTGAGAGCTGAAGACGACTTGGGCTCCTAGATAGAATCAGAACCTTTCTTAGCTTTTCCCTTGCCCTTGTGTTTGGACTTTCCCTACTTGCTTGTGATCACCATCACAGACTTAGGTTTGTCCTTCTTCATCTGTAACTTGGCTGTCCTCAACATGCCCAACAACTCTGACAGTGGCCTATCAAAGTTGTTCATGTTGTAGTTCATCACAAACTGACTGTAGGTTTCTGGCAACGATTGCAGTATCACGTCAGTAGCCAACTCTTGGCTCAGTGGAAATCCAAGTCTTGTCAGGTTCTCCACATACCCAATCATCTTGAGTGTGTGAGGACCAACTGGATCTCCTTCTGTCATGACGCACTTGAACAGTGCCCTTGAGACATTGTATCTCTCTTGCCGTGCTTGATCTTCATATATTTTCTTGAGATGTTGAATCATCTCAATGACACCCATGTTCTCATGTTGTCTCTGTAACTCGTGGTTCATAGAGAACAACATCAAACACTTTGCATCAATAGCATCATCAAAATGCTTCTTTTAAGAATACCTTTCTGCCTTTGGTGCATTAGGAGCAGGTTCCTCTGGAATTGGAGTATCCAGGACATAGAGCTTACGCTCTTGAGTGAGAACAATTCTCAATGTCCTATACCAGTCATGGAAGTTTGTCCCATTTAGCTTGTCCTTTTCAAGGACTGATCACAAAGAAAAGTGATTGTTGTTTGTTGCCATTTGTACTACAAAAGGAAAATATGCAATTTTAGTCCAAAACTCTTTTTTTTACTTATTTGATTGATTTGAAAAGTTGAAGATATAATTAGGCCTTTAATTAATTATCGCTCCCACTATTTTAGTTCAAATTGATAGCCCTCACCATCAATTCGGAAGATTGCAGCGTACAACCTTCTAGTGGGAAAGATCCTGAAATCCTCTAAGTCATGGACCAGCTAGGGCTGTCACCCACAACTTAGATCTCTCAGGTAGGCAACTCTTGCCAATTGCATCATATGCAACTCTTGATAAGATGTCATATGCAACTCCTTGCCATGATCATCTCCATGCCTCAAGGTACTAGATCCCATCTAGATCACCTTGTTAAGTCCAACCCAAAGAAAACACGATGAACATGCACCCTGTTAGGGAAGACCCACACATTCATCCTTCACGTTCCACGAGATAGACGGTGCACCACGCTAGGGTGTGCCCACACTTGGTCGATCAAGCTTTTCACATGTGTCACATTTGGAAGGCATCTAAAACTTAATATTTAATGAGGGATTTGCTTTTTATATACATATATATATCCAATCACCACAATACATAGTACGTATCATATACATGCTATATTCCACTAGAAAACATGCAAAATGATAAAAGCGATGATTATGGCCATCCTAATGTGATTCCTCGAGCCAAGAGGAATCACGGTCATCTAGGTCTACATCACATGCAACCTGTACAAGATGAACTATGTGCTTCACCTTTCGAGTAGATCAACTCATCACATGAATGACTTGCTCGTTCTGGCCCAGTCGTCTGGGTGCCACCAGCTGATCGGTTGGCACCTCCAACCGATCAGTTCGCCTAGTCATCGTGCATCTCATCATGGCCGCCACCCACTCGTCTCGCTCCTTGAACCGATCATCAACCGATCGGTTCACTCCTTGAATCGATCATCTGGTACGTCAACCGATCAGTTCACGCCTTGAACCGATCGTTTCAGCTGTCGTCAGGATGTCCGCCGTTCTTCGACATAATAGGAAATAAAAAAAAAATCTATCCTATTTTTCATTGTTAAAAGAGAAACCTCGATTTACATTCGAGGGGAGCAAAGGTAGGAAAGAAATCTCAAATTATTTCGAGTTACATCAGGAATAGGAGAAGGAAGATCGGTGTGCAGACCGAGATGCAAGCAACCACATACAACCATACACAGATAGGGTTTATTGGCCATAACCACGCTATACATCCACCACAAAACTCATTTAAGGGTGACGTGTATCGAGTGCATTAATAATACATATCATATATGTAAATTGGGATTTGTGAATTTAGTATTGGACATGCATAAAGCCAATTTTATATGCATTGTATGCAATAAATAAAGGCGACAAACCAAAATCGATCATATCGATATTCCTAAAATATAGAGCAGTTGACGTGGATCTGATACCACTGTTGGGTTTTAGGGGAGGCAGAGAAGGCAGCGGAAACAAAAAAAAATCTCCCCCCAAACCCGAAACAAGGAAACGCGTCAACGTCTATACAATAGAAAAGGATGGTTTGTGGAATCATACCTTGTCCCGAGGCTTGCTCGGCGACAATACCTCGTGCCTTGCATGGTCTTCACCTCCGGTCTTGGACGGTGTCTGTGCAGCTCCTGGTCGCAGCGGGACTGGCGAATCCTGGTCTCACCGAGACTGTCGGGATTGAAAGCTATCCTCCGAGTGGCAGAATTCTCCCGCCTCTGAAGTAGTCCACACGGATCACCTAGAACTTCAATATCCTTGTCCCACAAGGAATTGGAAGGAGTCGAACCCTCCTGTCAGCGTACTAGTCGCCAACACACTCTCCTGCCGCCAGTTGCAACTGTAGTTGTCTTTCCCTTGATATGCCTCCCTTTTCGGGTAGCACTTGCTCGGGCTCTCTCGGTTACCAAAACTAGAGAGAACGACAACTTTACAGAGCAACTGGTTGCACTGAGTTGTCCTTTGAGAAGCCCCCAATACCCATGTATATAGGAGGGTCATGGGACAAGGTTCTCCATCCCGGGCAATGCGGGACTAAAAGCAGGAGTAGAAGGGTTTGAGATTTTCCACAAAAACAACCAACTCGCAACCTGATCCGATCGTTTCACAACTGAAACGGTCGGTTGGGGACCTAAGCCGGTCGGTTGACACCTCAACTGATCGGTTGGGACACCTCAACCGGTCGGTTCACTTCTGAACCGATCGCTTCGTGGTTCTGATCAGTTCCCGATTGACTTTCCTTCTTTTTGTTTCTAATTGGTATCGAATACCAATCCTATTTCCCAATCAAATTGGGCAAGTGAAATGAAAGGAAAATTCTCACCAATCTTACTTTCCCAACTTGCTCGGTTGCACCAGTTGAATCCATCGTTTCAACACTTGAAGCAATCATTTCACCCTGCCATGAGTCGATCGACTCACAACCTGAGCCGATCGGTTCACCAAGCTCAGTCGACCAGTTCATCACATGAGTCGATCGGTTGGGAGTGCAGATTGTGCAGAATCAGTCAATTATGATTTCAATCAATCCGATACTCCAATCAATGTGTCCAACACCGTGAACATTATGACATTGAGCTATCAATTGATTGAGTGTTTAATTGAACTACTAAACTCCTTTAGTAATCAATCTAAACATTGTTTGTGGACAAAACTCCTCTTCCAGGTTAAATCCTATGTGTGTGACCCTGCAGGTCCTTTTCACCTTGGCAGTGAAAGTCCATAACACTTATGACTTCACAAGCAAAGAGCGGTGCCTAGTCACACATCAATGCTACCCAAGTGAAATAGAAAGTTGGAGAACAACTTTCAATCGTACAATCTGTGAATGGTGTTACAGTGAATGTATAATTCCTTTGTCACTGATATCTCAAATGAACTCGAGGCATGGAACAGTCATCCTGTCAACGTTCATTCACTTTCTTGATCTCAGAGTAGATTGAACGAGATATGTATGACATCAATATCACATACTGATTCACACATTTGTGTGCACGCCTATCTCAATCCTACTCATCAAGTGGCCTTAGATATCAAACTCCCTCAGGAGGGACAAATCCCATATCTATCACTCACCCCTCAAAAGCCCCATGTGTCAAAGCCACCCAATCATCACCTTTATAACAACCCATGTTTCAGGACTGCTTTTGATGATGTCAAAGTGTGCCCAACGACATGTGTTGAGTGTAGTGATTTCAGGTCAAAGAATCACACTCACCACCATCACTGTGAGTACTGACTGTGACTACCATGTCATGGTTCCATGTGTCAAACTCACGGTGGGTCTGTTCGGTACACTTGTTCTCAAACAAGTACCTATGTGTTTGGTTTGATATCTCTATATCATGACTAATGAGATTATGTCATCAACCAACACCACAATCTAGTCTTGTGTGTCATTGTTGTCTATCTACCTTCCACAATGACATCCGACTAGGGACATAACAAGAATGTACAAACTCTTAGCATTCGTATGATCTCATCGTTCAGGTCCTTAACCTAAAAGCATACGTCATTGAGTATTGTCATTCTCTAGACATTCAATCTGTTCTATCACTATCTCATATGACTAAACCAGAAACAATTGGAAGCTTGCCTTTGATGTTTATCAAATCAATCTTAATGTATCCCACCAATCATCCCATGATTGGCTCTCAGGGCATACATACCAACAGACTCCCACTTGCACTGTGAGCCAATCACCCTTGAATCATATTCATAGTGATCTTTAAACATGTCCCACATGTTACTGTGCTCTAGTTCCAATATAGTGAGTAATGGCAACACCTTGCCAAAGTCAGTATAAATTGCATGTCTCACATCTCTTCATTGTACGTCACACGTATGATATGGAGTTGACGTAATATATGATCCAATATTCCTTTGCTAACTTTTAGCCACATTGCATGATCAAGGATTCCATACTTGTCATCAATGAGAGGAATATCTACAAGTTCATCTCATGAACTTCCAGACCCATATAGTATCCACTGTTGTTCTCTAACGCATAGATACTCGACATTTCCTTTTAAATAGTTTTATTGGAACACTTCCAATTATCAACAAACTTTCACTTTTATATATCATATATAGATTTTGCGATTAATTTTTCTGTCCTTTCGGAAGTTCACAACAATGTAACTCTTTACATTGAACTCTTCCTTATCTCCATAGAACTAGTACTTCTCAAGTACTTATCAAGTTCTTTGGTATTCCAGTAACCCTTACTGGAAATAGACAGACATCCACTCGTCATGTCTCACATACGAGTTATCAGGATGAGCACATCATATTGCCATGTCCCACATACAAGATGAGGAATGCATTTTGTTCTTGCCATGTCGATACATGCAAGATAATGGGATGATTACATACATGATAGATCCATATCTATTCTTAGTGTTCACATTCTTCATAGGAATAGGACACTTGGCCTTGGGATACTAACTCCATGTAACATGGACAAGTTTTCTCCCACTGAATCTGTGCATACTGAACCCTTCAGTACAGATTGCCAATGTATGCTTTCTCCTTTCAGGTCAAGAGGTTTTCGAGAACTATCTCTATAGATCTCTATTCCTATCACATAGGAAACATCTCTATCTTCCTTAAAGATAATTTCCACTTTTGGATTTCCATTCTAGAACATTTCCATTTCACATCAACATGTGGAATGTGAATACGCTCCCACTAAATCACAGATCCCTTCTTTATCTTTGACATATCAGTCAAACCCTTTGACTATATCATCAAAGTAAAGATCCAATTCTGAGTTGCTTGTACTCAATGAATCACATTGATTAGTCCATTGTAACTTATAGACTTCATTTGCATTAGTGGATTCATAAACCTAATAGGTTGTGTCACGTACACATCCTTGTTTTATTCCTCATAGGAATGTGGTTTTAGTATCCATATGCCAAATGTCTTAGTCATTAAGTTGCAATCAACAAGCATCATCCTTCTCAAAATGTTATCCATGTGTCTTAACACTTAAGACTTATCTGCATTTATGGATTTTATTCCAATGGGTGCTACCATCAAGGTCATACCTTATGGTTCACATGGATGTCATTTAGGATGTAATGGTCATAAACCATAACTCAAGATTCGGTTCCTCATATTCATATGGATAGTTGATTCATCACATGAACAACTCATCACATAGATAATTGAGGTGTATCTGTTAATGATATAAGAACTCACAACCCTTGTGATTCTTAATTTCTTTTATTAGTGAAGTGTATTCTTTATTTAAGAAGAATTTAGTTATTTGATAATCATTCTCTAACTCCTTAGAGTATGAATCCTTCTTGATTTAGACATCACCATGCCTTAATCATGAGTTCACTACGATACACTATCATAATCACTCAAAAGGATCTCCAACATTTGGTCCAAGTATTTCATTCATTGATCTCATCAAGAATTAACACTTTACCAAATTTGCACTTCATCTATGATAATCTTGAACACTTCAAGATATTCATATTGGTATTTCTCTAAACACCATTAGAAGTATTAGCATTTGTTCCAATAGGTATGTAAATACATCACATGTATTATACCTAATAGGATAATCATTCTCCCACTAACATTAGTGAATATTTATTAATCATGTCCAATATATTCATGTCTCTTACTGGTTCTCTAACCAAAAGATTCTAGATTTATCCATCATATGGAAACTAGAAATGAATTTCTCATGATTGATGCTAATTTGATTGTTTGAGTTATCTATAACTTTTAGGTATCATTTATCTTATGCATATCAAATACCACAAGATAAATAAGGCATTACCAAAAATATCATATCTTTATGAATTGAAACATCTCTTTATTGATTGCTATTATTGTCATACAATATGCAAAAATAAAGTGTTTCTATCTATTGGCAAATATGAAATAGCAGTTCATAACTGTATTACATGCCTTTTAGGCTGAAAATAAACTAAAGTACTCCTATCTATGGTGGCAACATTTGCCCCAATTATGAGTGCTTTACACTTTACATCTTGGTATCATATACCTCAAAAGTGTTACAAGTTTACTTTCATGACACCTTTAAGTAGAGACGTCAGTCGCCTCCTTCTTCTTTTGTTCTTCCAGATAGAGAGGACAATTCCTTTTCCAATGTCCTGGCTTCTGACAATGGTGTCAATTGTTTTTCTTGGTCACGCCTCCCTTGGCTTTGAGAGCTGAAGACGACTTGGGCTCCTGGCTAGCATAAGAACCTTTCTTAGCTTTGCCCTTGCCCTTGCGCTTGGACTTGCCCTTCTTGCTCGTGATCACCATCACAAACTTAGGCTTGTCCTTCTTCATCTGTATCTCGGTTGTCCTCAACATGCCCAACAACTCTGACAGTGGCCTGTCAAAGTTGTTCATGTTGTAGTTCATCACAAACTGACTGTAGGATTCTGGCAACGATTGCAGTATCACGTCAGTAGCCAACTCTTGGCTCAGTGGAAATCCAAGTCTTGTCAGGTTCTCCACATACCCAATCATCTTGAGTGTGTGAGGACCAACTGGATCTCCTTCTATCATGACGCACTTGAACAGTGCCCTTGAGACATTGTATCTCTCTTGTCGTGCTTGATCTTCATACATGTTCCTGAGATGTTGAATCATCTCAATGACACCCATGTTCTCATGTTGTCTCTGCAACTCGTGGTTCATAGAGCACAACATCAAACACTTTGCATCAATAACATCATCAAAATGCTTCTTGTAAGCATCCCTTTCTGCCTTTGGTGCATTAGGAGCAGGTTCCTCTGGAATTGGAGTATCCAGGACATTGAGCTTACGCTCTTGAGTGAGAACAATTCTCAATGTCCTATACCAGTCATGGAAGTTTGTCCCATTTAGCTTGTCCTTTTCAAGGACTAATCGCAAAGAAAAGTGATTGTTGTTTGTTGCCATTTGTAGTACAAAAGGAAAATATGCAATTTTAGTCCAAAACTCTTTTTATTTACTTATTTGATTGATTTGAAAAGTTGATGATATAATTAGGCCTTTAATTAATTATCGCTCCCACTATTTTAGTTCAAATTGATAGCCCTCACCATCAATTCGGAAGATTGCAGCGTACAATCTTCTAGTGGGCAAGATCCTGAAATCCTCTAAGTCATGGACTAGCTAGGGCTGTCACCCACAACTTAGATCTCTCAGGTAGGCAACTCTTACCAATTGCATCATATGCAACTCTTGATAAGATGTCATATGAAATCCTTGCCATGATCATCTCCATGTTTCAAGGTACTATATCCCATCTAGATCACCGTGTTAAGTCCAACCCAAAGCAAACACGATGAACATGCACCCTGCTAGGGCAGACCCTCACATTCATCCTTCACGCTTCCACGAGATAGAAGGTGCACCACGCTAGGGCGTTCCCACACTTGGTCGATCAATCTTTTCACGTGTGTCACATTTAGAAGGCATCTAAAACTTAATATTTAATGAGGGATTTGCTTTTTTTATACATATACATATCCAATCACCACAATACATAGTATGTATCATATACATGCTATATCTCACTAGAGAACATGCAAAACGATAAAAGCGATGATTATGGCCATCCTAATGTGATTCCTCGATCCAAGAGGAATCACGGTCATCTAGGTCTACATCACATGCAACCTATACAAGATGAACTCTGTGCTTCACCTTCCGAGTAGATCAACTCATCACATGAATGACTTGCTTGTTCTAGCCCAGTCGTCTGGGTGCCACCAGCCGATCGGTTGGCGCCTCCAACCGATCAGTTCACCTGGTCATCGTGCATCTCATCATGGCCACCACCCGCTCGTCTCGTTCCTTGAACCGGTCATCAACCGATCGAGTCACTCCTTGAACCGATCGTCTGGAACGTCAACCGATCGGTTCACGCCTTGAACCGATCGTTTCAGCTGTCGTCAGGATGTCCGCCTTTCTTCGACATAACAGGAAATAAAAAAAATCTATCCTATTTTACATTGTTAAAAGAGAAACCTCGAGTTACATTCAAGGGGAGCAAAGGTAGGAAAGAAATCTTGAATTATTTCGAGTTACATCAGGAATAGGAGAAGGAAGATCGATGTGCAGACCAAGATGCAAGCAACCACATACAACCATACACAGATAGGGTTTATTGGCCATAACCATGCTATACATCCACCACAAAACTCATTTAAGGGTGACGCGTATCGAGTGCATTAATAATACATATCATATATGTAAATTGGGATTTGTTGATTTAGGATTGGACATGCATAAAGCCAATTTTATACGTATCGAATGCAATAAATAAAGGCGACAAACCAAAATTGATCATATCGATATTCCTAAAATATAGAGCAGTTGACGTGGATCTGATACCACTGTTGGGTTTTAGGGGAGGCAGAGAAGGCAGCGGAAACAAAAAAAATCTCCCCCAAACCCAGAACAAGGAAACGTGTCAACGTATATACAATAGGAAAGGATGGTTTATGGAATCATACCTTGTCCCGAGGTTTGCTCGGCGACAATACCTCGCGCCTTGCGCAGTCTTCACCTCCGGTCTTGGATGGTGTCTGTGCAGCTCCTAGTCGCACCGGGACTGACGACTCCTGGTCTCACCGGGACTGTCAGGATTGAAAGCTGTCCTCCAAGCGGAAGAAATCTCCTGCCTCTGAAGTAGTCCACACGGACCACCTGGAACTCCAATCTCCTTGTCCCACAAGGAATTGGAAGGAGTCACTCCCTCCTATCAGCGTACTAGTCACCAAGACACTCTCCTGCCGCCAGTTGCAACTGCAGTTGTCTTTCCCTTGCTATGCCTCCCTTTTCAGGTAGCACTTGCTCGGGCTCTCTCGGTTACCAAAACCAGAGAGAACGACAACTTTACAGAGCAACTGGTTGCACTGAGTTGTCCTTTGAGAAGCCCCCAATACCCCTATATATAGGAGGGTCATGGGACAGGGTTCTCCATCCCGGACAATGCAGGACTAAAAGTAGGAGTAGAAGGGTTCGAGATTTTCCACAAAAACAACCAACTCACAACCTGAACCGATCATTTCACAACTGAAATAGTCGGTTGGGGACCTGAGCCGGTCGGTTGACACCTCAACTGATCGGTTGGGACACCTCAACCGGTCGGTTCACTTCTAAACCGATCGGTTCGTGGTCCTAATCAGTTCCCGATTGACTTTCCTTCTTTTTGTTTCTAATTGGTATCGAATACCAATCCTATTTCCCAATCAAATTGGGCAAGTGAAATGAAAGGAAAATTCTCACCAATCTTACTTTCCCAACTTGCTCGGTTGCACCATTTGAATCGATCGTTTCAACACTTGAAGCAATCATTTCACCCTGCCATTAGCCGATCGACTCACAACCTGAGCCGATCGATTCACCAAGCTCATTCGACCAGTTCATCACATGAGCCGATCGGTTGGGAGTGCAGATTGTGCAGAATCAGTCCATTGTGATTTCAATCAATCCGATAATCCAATCAATGTGTCCAACACCTTGAACATTATGACATTTAGCTATCAATTGATTGAGTGTTTAATTGAACTACTAAACTCCTTTAGTAATCAATCTAAACATTGTTTGTGGACAAAACTCCTCTTCCAGGTTAAATACTATGTGTGTGACCCTACAGGTCCTTTTCACGTTGGTAGTGAAAGTCCATAACACTTATGACTTCACAAGCAAAGAGTGGTGCCTAGTCACACATCAGTGCTACCCAAGTGAAATAGAAAGTTGGAGAACAACTTTCAATCCTACAATCTGTGAATGGTGTTACAGTGAATGTATAATTACTTTGTCACTGATATTCCGAATGAACTCGAGGCATGGAACAATCATCCTGTCAACGTTCATTCACTTTCTAGATCTCAGAGTAGATTGAACGAGATATGTATGACATCAATATCACATACTGATTCACACATTCGTGCACACGCCTATGTCAATCCTACTCATCAAGTGGCCTTAGATATCAAACTCCCTCAGGAGGGACAAATCACATATCTATCACTCACCCCTCAAAAGCCCCATGTGTCAAATCCACCCAATCATCACCTTTATAACAACCCATGTTTCAGGACTGCGTTTGATGATGTCAAAGTGTTCCCAACGACATGTGTTGAGTGTAGTGATTTCAGGTCAAAGAATCACACTCACCACCATCACTGTGAGTACTAACTGTGACTACCATGTCATGGTTCCATGTGTCAAACTCACGGTGGGTCTGTTCGGTACACTTGTTCTCAAACAAGTACCTATGTGTTTGGTTTGATATCTCTATATCATGACTAATGAGATTTTGTCATCAACCAACACCACAATCTAGTCTTGTGTGTCATTGTTGTCTATCTACCTTCCACAATGACATCCGACTAGGGACATAACAAGAATGTACAAACTCTTAGCATCTGTATGATCTCATCGTTCAGGTCCTTAACCTGAAAGCATACATCATTGAGTATTGTCATTCTCTAGACATTCAATCTGTTCTATCACTATCTCATATGACTGAACCAGAAAGAATTGGAAGATTGCCTTTGATGTTTATCAAATCAATCTTAATGTATCCCACCAATCATCCCATGATTGTCTCTCAGGGCATACATACCAACAGACTCCCACTTGCACTGCGAGCCAATCACCCTTGAATCATATTCATAGTGATCTTCAAACATGTCCTACATGTTACTGTGCTCTAGTGCCAATATAGTGAGTAATGGCAACACCTTGCCAAAGTCAGTATAAATTGCATGTCTCACATCTCTTCCCTGTACGTCACACGTATGAGATGGAGTTGTCGTAATATACGATCCAGTATTCCGTTGCTAACTTTTAGCCACATTGCATGATCAAGGATTCCATACTTGTCATCAATGAGAGGAATATCTATAAGTTCATCTCATGAATTTCCAGACCCATATAGTATCCACTGTTGTTCTCTAACGCATAGATAATCGGCATTTCCTTTTAAATAGTTTTATTGGAACACTTCCAATTATCAACAAACTTTCACTTTTATATATCATATATATATTTTGCGATTAATTTTTCTATCCTTTCGGAAGATCGCATCAATGTAACTCTTTACATTGAACTCTTCCTTATCTCCATAGAACTAGTACTTCTCAAGTACTTATCAAGTTCTTTGGTATTCCAGTAACCCTTACTGGAAATAGACAGACATCCACTCGTCATGTCTCACATACGAGTTATCAGGATGAGCACATCATATTGCCATGTCCCACATACAAGATGAGGAATGCATTTTGTTCTTTCCATGTCGATACATGCAAGATAATGGGATGATTACATACATGATAGATCCATATCTATTCTTAGTGTTCACATTATTCATAGGAATTGGACACTTGGCCTTGGGATACTAACTCCATGTAACATGGACAAGTTTTCTCCCACTGAATTTGTGCATACTGAACCCTTCAGTACAGATTGCCAATGTATGCTTTCTCCTTTCAGGTCAAGAGGTTTTCGAGAACTATCTCTATAGATCTCTATTCCTATCACATAGGAAACATCTCTATCTTCCTTAAAGATAATTTCCACTTTTGGATTTCCATTCTAGAACATTTCCATTTCACATCAACATGTGGAATATGAATACGCTCCCACTAAATCACAGATCCCTTCTTTATCTTTGACATATCAGTCAAACCCTTTGACTATATCATCAAAGTAAAGATCCAATTCTGAGTTGCTTGTACTCAATGAATCACATTGATTAGTCCATTGTAACTTATAGACTTCATTTGCATTAGTGGATTCATAAACCTAATAGGTTGTGTCACGTACACATCCTTGTTTTATTCCTCATAGGAATGCGGTTTTAGTATCCATATGCCAAATGTATTAGTCATTAAGTTGCAATCAACAAGCTTCCTCCTTCTCAAAATGTTATCCATGTGTCTTAACACTTAAGACTTATCTGCACTTATGGATTTTATTCCAATGGGTGCTACCATCAAGGTCATACCTTATGGTTCACATGGATGTCATTTAGGATGTAATGGTCATAAACCATAACTCAAGATTTGGCTCCTCATATTCATCTGGATAGTTGATTCATCACATGAACAACTCATTACATAGATAATTGAGGTGTATCTGTTAATGATATAAGAACTCACAACCCTTGTGATTCTTAATTTCTTTTATTAGTGAAGTGTATTCTTTATTTAAGAAGAATTTAGTTATTTGATAATCATTCTCTAACTCCTTAGAATATGATTCCTTCTTGATTTAGACATCACCATGCCTTAATCATGGGTTCACTATGATACACTATCATAATCACTCAAAAGGATCTCAAACATTTGGTCCAAGTATTTCATTCATTGATCTCATCAAGAATTAACACTTTACCAAATTTGCACTTCATCTATGATAATCTTGAACACTTCAAGATATTCATATTGGTATTTCTCTAAACACCATTTGAAGTATTAGCATTTGTTCCAATAGGTATGTAAATACATCACATGTATTATACCTAATAGGATAATCATTCTCCCACTACCATTAGTGAAGATTGATTAATCATGTCCAAGATATTCATGTCTCTTACTGGTTCTCTAACCAAAAGATTCTAGATTTATCCATCATATGGAAACTAGAAATGAATTTCTCATGATTGATGCTAATTTGATTGTTTGAGTTATCTATAACTTTTAGGTATCATTTTATCTTATGCATATCAAATACCACAAGATAAATAAGGCATTACCACAAAGATCATATCTTTATGAATTGAAACATCTCTTTATTGATTGCTATCATCGTCATACAATATGCAAAAATAAAGTGTTTCTATCTATTGGCAAATATGAAATAGCAGTTCATAACTATATTACATGCCTTTTAGGCTGAAAATAAACTAAAGTACTCCTATCTATGGCGGCATCATTTGCCCCAATTATGAGTGCTTTACATTTTACATCTTGGTATCATATACCTCAAAAGTGTTACAAGTTTACTTTCATGACACCTTTAAGTAGAGACGCCAGTTGCCTCCTTCTTCTTTTGTTCTTCCAGATAGAGAGGACAATTCCTTTTCCAATGTCCTGGCTTCTGACAATGGTGGCAATTGCCTTTCTTGGTCACGCCTCCCTTGGCCTTGAGAGCTGAAGATGACTTGGGCTCCTGGCTAGCATCAGAACCTTTCTTAGCTTTGCCCTTGCCCTTGCGCTTGGACTTTCCCTTCTTGCTCGTGATCACCATCACAGACTTAGGCTTGTCCTTCTTCATCTGTATCTCGGTTGTCCTCAACATGCCCAACAACTCTAACAGTGGCCTATCAAAGTTGTTCATGTTGTAGTTCATCACAAACTGACTGTAGGATTCTGGCAACGATTGCAGTATCACGTCAGTAGACAACTCTTGGCTCAGTGGAAATCCAAGTCTTGTCAGGTTCTCCACATACCCAATCATCTTGAGTGTGTGAGGACCAACTGGATCTCCTTCTGTCATGACGCACTTGAACAGTGCCCTTGAGACATTGTATCTCTCTTGTCGTGCTTGATCTTCATACATGTTCCTGAGATGTTGAATCATCTCAATGACACCCATGTTCTCATGTTGTCTCTGCAACTCGTGGTACATAGAGCACAACATCAAGCACTTTGCATCAATAGCATCATTAAAATGCTTCTTGTAAGCATCCCTTTCTGCCTTTGGTACATTAGGAGCAGGTTCCTCTGGAATTGGAGTATCCAGGACATAGAGCTTACGCTCTTGAGTGAGAACAATTCTCAATGTCCTATACCAGTCATGGAAGTTTGTCCCATTTAGCTTGTCCTTTTCAAGGACTGGTCGCAAAGAAAAGTGATTGTTGTTTGTTGCCATTTGTACTACAAAAGGAAAATATGCAATTTTAGTCCAAAACTCTTTTTTTTTACTTATTTGATTGATTTGAAAAGTTGACAATATAATTAGGCCTTTAATTAAATATCGCTCCCACTATTTTAGTTCAAATTGATAGCCCTCACCATCAATTCAGAAAATTGCAGCGTACAACCTTCTAGTGGGCAAGATCCTGAAATCCTCCAAGTCATGGACCAGCTAGGGCTGTCACCCACAACTTAGATCTCTCAGGTAGGCAACTCTTGCCAATTGCATCATATGCAACTCTTGATAAGATGTCATATGCAACTCCTTGCCATGATCATCTCCATGCCTCAAGGTACTAGATCCCATCTAGATCACCTTGTTAAGTCCAACCCAAAGCAAACACGATGAACATGCACCCTGCTAGGGCAGACCCTCACATTCATCCTTCACGCTTCCACGAGATAGACGGTGCACCATGCTAGGGCGTGCCCATACTTGGTCGATCAAGCTTTTCACGTGTGTTGCATTTGGAAGGCATCTAAAACTTAATATTTAATGAGGGATTTGCTTTTTATATACATATACATATCCAATCACCACAATACATAGTACATATCATATACATGCTATATCCCACAGAAAACATGCAAAATGATAAAAGCAATGATTATGGCCATCCTAATGTGATTCCTCGAGCCAAAAGGAATCACGGTCATCTAGGTCTACATCACATGCAACCTGTACAAGATGAACTCTGTGCTTCGCCTTCTGAGTAGATCAACTCATCACATGAATGACTTGCTCGTTCTGGCCCAGTCGTCTGGGTGCCACCAGCCGATCGGTTGGCGCCTCCAACTGATCAGTTCACCTGGTCGTCGTGCATCTCATCATGGCCGCCACCCGCTCATCTCGCTCCTCAAACCAGTCATCAACCGATCGGTTCACTCCTTGAACCGGTCGTATGGAACATCAACCGATCGGTTCACGCCTTGAACTGGTCGTTTCAGCTGTCGTCAGGATGTCCGCCGTTCTTCGACATAACAGGAAATAAAAAAAATCTATCCTATTTTACATTGTTAAAAGAGAAACCTTGATTTAGATTCCAGGGGAGCAAAGGTAGGAAAGAAATCTCAAATTATTTCGAGTTACATCAGGAATAGGAGAAGGAAGATTAGTGCGCAGACTGAGATGCAAGCAACCACGTACAACCATAGAGAGATAGGGTTTATTGGCCATAACCACGCTATACATCCACCACAAAACTCATTTAAGGGCAACGCGTATCGAGTGCATTAATAATACATATCATATATGTAAATTGGGATTTGTGGATTTAGGATTGGACATGCATAAAGCCAATTTTATACGCATCGTATGCAATAAATAAAGGCGACAAACCAAAATCGATCATATCGATATTCCTAAAATATAGAGCAGTTGACGTGGATCTGATACCACTGTTGGGTTTTAGGGGAGGCAGAGAAGGCAGCGGAAACAAAAAAAATTTCCCCCAAACCCGGAACAAGGAAACGCGTCAACGTCTATACAATAGGAAAAGATTGTTTGTGGAATCATACATTGTCCCGAGGCTTGCTCGGCGACAATACCTCGTGCCTTGCGTGGTCTTCACCTCTGGTCTTGGACGGTGTCTGTGCAGCTCCTGGTCGCACCGGGACTGATGACTCCTGGTCTCACCGGGATTATCGGGATTGAAAGTTGTCCTCTGAGCGGCAGAAATCTCCCGCCTCTGAAGTAGTCCACATGGACCACCTGGAACTCCAATCTCCTTATCCCACAAGGAATTGGAAGGAGTCACACCCTCCTATCAGCGTACTAGTTGCCAACACACTCTCCTGCCGCCAGTTGCAACTGCAGTTGTCTTTCCCTTACTATGCCTCCCTTTTCGGGTAGCACTTGCTCGGGCTCTCTCGGTTACCAAAACCAAAGAGAACGACAACTTTATAGAGCAATTGGTTGCACTGAGTTGTCCTTTGAGAAGCCCCCAATACCCCTATATATAGGAGGGTCATGGGACAGGGTTCTCCATCCGGGCAATGCGGGACAAAAAGCAGGAGTAGAAGGGTTCGAGATTTTACACAAAAACAACCAACTCACAACCTGAACCGATCATTTCACAACTGAAACGGTCGGTTGGGGACCTAAGCCGGTCGGTTGACACCTCAACTGATCGGTTGGGACACCTCAACCGGTCGGTTCACTTCTGAACCGATCGGTTCGTGGTCCTGATCAGTTCTCGATTGACTTTCCTTCTTTTTGTTTCTAATTGGTATCAAATACCAATCCTATTTCCCAATCAAATTGGGCAAGTGAAATGAAAGGAAAATTCTCACCAATCTTACTTTCCCAACTTGCTCAGTTGCACCAGTTGAATTGACCATTTCAACACTTGAAGCAATCGTTTCACCCTGCCATGAGACGATCGACTCACAACCTGAGCCGATCGGTTCACCAAGCTCTGTCGACTAGTTCATCACATGAGCCAATCGGTTGGGACTGCAGATTGTGCAGAATCAGTCAATTGTGATTTCAATCAATCTGATACTCCAATCAATATGTCCAACACCTTGAACATTATGACATTGAGCTATCAATTGATTGAGTGTTTAATTGAACTACTAAACTCCTTTAGTAATCAATCTAAACATTGTTTGTGGACAAAACTCCTCTTCCAGGTTAAATCTTATGTGTGTGACCCTGCAGGTCCTTTTCACGTTGGCAGTGAAAGTTCATAACACTTATGACTTAACAAGCAAAGAGTGGTGCCTAGTCACACATCAGTGCTACCCAAGTGAAATAGAAAGTTGGAGAACAACTTTCAATCCTACAATCCGTGAATGGTGTTATAGTGAATGTATAATTCCTTTGTCACTGATATCCCGAATGAACTCGAGGCATGGAACAGTCATCCTGTCAACATTCATTCACTTTCTTGATATCAGAGTAGATTGAACGAGATATGTATGACATCAATATTACATACTGATTCACACATGTGTGTGCACGCCTTAACTCTTTGAGTAGCTAGTTTTTCTGGCAATCAGTCAACTCCGAGTTGATGATTACTAGGTGCAACTTCTCATGATCCAGAAAATGATAATCAAGGCCTTTCGGCAAGATTTTTAGCTCTGGTAGGACTTCCCTTTTCTGTTCTTCAACAGGGGATTCTCGGAGAGTGGCATATCTAATTGTCTTAGTAGGATCTTCATCCTCGGTCGCTTCTTCAATATCCAGATAGGCCAAAAATTCCCTGACCTCAGGATCATCGATCTCTCATAACTCACCAGTTAAGGCGCGCATCAAAGGATCTACCATGGCCTTCTCTTCCTGTACTTCGTCGCATAACTGCTGATAGCTCTCAACAAAGTAGGAAGATTCAAAGAACGAGGGGGCCCTCATACAAGCACTGATGTTGAAGTCGATGTGATCTCCTCCAACATGGATCGTAATCATTCCCACCTCAAAATCGATAAGAGCTCGGCCGGTGGCAAGTAAGGGTCGCTCAAAAATGATAAGGCAACTCGGATCTTCTATTGTGTCGATCAAAACAATATCGCAAGGGATAAGGAAGTGTCCCACTCAGATGGGCACATCTTCAATGACACCAACTGGTCAGGTGAAGGTATGGTCAGCCAGTTGTATCCTCATGTTGGTGCTTACCATATTGGTGAGCCCCACTCTCTTGGCAAGGGATAGAGGCATCAGACAGATGCTAGCCCCTAGGTTTGCTAGACCTTTCCGAGTTACATTATCTCCAACTTGAAAGGGGATTATGAAGGCCCCTGGATCCTTCTTCTTCAAAGGCGTATTAGTTTTTATGAAAGAACTAGACATCTTGGAAATATTCATAGTCTCTACATCTTCTCCTTTCCTTTTTCTTGTTATCAGGTCCTTTAGGAACTTGGCATAAGTGGGCATTTCTTCAATGGCATCTAGGAACAGGACGTCCACATGCAACTTCTTTAAAGTGGCCAAAAAAATTTTGTACCTCTTCTTCAACTGGGTTTTACTAGCTTATGTGGGAATGGTACGGGGGGTGCGTACTTGTCTAGACGCTCTTCAGAAGAGACATCATTAACCTTATCTTTGACTACTTTCTTTGACTTCTGCGTAACTTCTTCCTCAACAACCTTTGTGCTAACTCCTTTGGCGGGTGCTGTTGTTGACATTACTATCTTCTCAACGGCTGGTGATACAATCATTCCTGACCTTAGAATGGCCATTTTTTTTGTCTCATGTCCTCATGGGTTGGCTTCAGTCTTGGAGGGGAAACGCCCCACCTGATGGTTGAGGGATTGGGTGAGGCTTGCCAGCTCCTGATCAATCTATTTGTTATGCTGCTGGAGCTCCCCTATCTGGGTAGAAAAACCACCCATCTGTTGATGCATTAGTTTGAGAAGAGCCATGCTACTCAATGATCTCTTGTGTATCTTTTCATTTATGTCATTCTGTCTCTTGGCGAAGGACATAAATTCTATCATCAAAGATGGTCATGGATGCTGGTTTTGTTAGAAGGCCCTCTACTGCTGGATCCCTATCTGTTGTTGTTGATTCAATGGTCCTATCGAATGTTTCCCACTCACCAACTGGTGAGAGTTCTCAGTAGCACTGGTGTTCCCATAAGAGAAACTATGATGGTCGGGCCGTCGATATTGAACATAACTCACATTCTCTGTAAAGTCCCCTTCGAGATCTTCTTGGGGTGTGGTGTGTAGGCAGAAATCTAACATATGGTTGGGCTCTCTGTAGGTGACACAACTCTTTACGACCTCCTATCGAACCTTCCCTTTGTAACCTTGCTCCTTGAGGGACTGGACATCTTTCATCATCTTGTCAAGCTTGGCTATGAGGGCCTCCATAGCCTTAGATTCACCTAGAGTAGGGTGACTTACCGACTCTCGATCATATTCTCTATCTTGTTGGTTCGTAGCCATATTTTCAATAATCTCCTTGGCTCTTCGGGCACTAAGTCCCAAGAAATCGCTGCTAGCGGAAGCATTCAAGGACTTCCTCTCAGCGAGGCACACTCCATTGTAAAATGTGGTGATGAGCTTTGGTTCTGAAAAACCATAATGCAGGCATTCATGCTGGTAGCTCTGGAATCTTTCCCAAGTCTCATGAAGATTCTTCGAGGGCTTCTAGCAATACCTCGTGATCTTGTTTTGACATTTAATGGTCCTCTCAATGGAGAAGAACTTGGCGATAAAAGCATTGGCAATATGCTCCCAATCAGGGAGGCTCCCATCTTGTAAGCTGGTGTACCATTCTAGTGCCTTGCCCCTCTGTGAGAACGGGAAGCACTAGATGTAGATATGTGTCAGTGGGACTCTGTTGATCTTAAAGGTGTTGCACGTCCTCTTGAATATCATTAGATGATTATATGGGTTCTCCTCAGAGGTGTTTCCACTGAACCTATTATGATGCAGCAGCTGGAGGAAGGAGGGCTTCAGTTTGAAGTTGGTGATGTTTAAAGGTTGTGTTACAATCGGGTTTTTCTCTTCATTAGATCGAATGTGAACAAACGAGCGAAGAGAGAGAGCTTCAGGGATTTGGTCAGCCATGACTTGTCAAGAGCTAGGATGACCTAGAGATAAAGAAAGGAGTACCTAGTAAGAAACAAAGGTGTAAGAGAATTGTATAAATTATGAACATTAAATATTATGTGCAGTAAATAATTGTAGTATTATATGCATATGTACAAGGGTTTGGCAAAGTGCAAGAGAAATGAAAGTTTGTAGAACGGTTTTCTTTACCTATCCCTGGCAACGACGCCAAAATGTTGACGAGCCTTAAATGTGAGTCCATGAATGGAATCATGTCTAGGTTATCAAACTTTAGAAATTTATAATTCTTGAATGTTTAAGACACATGCAACTAGCATAGGGTCGAAGTAGTTCGGGGTCGAACATAGGGATAGGAAGAACGGTGCTTTCGAACTTGAGTTTCACTTTTCTAAGCACATCAAAAGGGGGTGCAAGAAAAGGGGGTGTTGTAACATGAACTAAACATAAGGAAACAAACAAAGACCCTATCTTCAAAAGGAGTTACAAGAAAGATTTAAGTTTTGGGGTTTAGAGATTTTTATAAGTGTTTTAAATAACAGAATCTGAGGAGATAAAATTGTCATTGAGGTAAAGCATGAAGGAAGAAAACTTAGGCATAACAAGCAGCAATGGAAAACATCCTGCAACCTCTTCTCTCAAAGAGAGTACCTCTAACTATGCACCATTTCCCTCTCTCAAGGGAAGTGGTCGTAGATTAGAGTGGTAAGGTAAACTGAAATAACCCTGATCCTAGGTACTCTCATACCCCCAGATCAGACCAAACTCTAGAGTTGCAACAGCCCCCTCTCAAGGGTGTCGAAATGGGAAACACGATTCGATATCTAGTCAAAAGTGTGATCCAAAAGAAGAAACCAGAGTTCAAATGCTATAAAAAAATCATCCAAAAAAAAGGAACCATACACAGAACAACAAGAGATAAACTCCATAGATTCCAATAATCTTAAGGAGAGTAAAAAGGTTTAGTTACAATGCATAGGGAAATGAAAGTAAAATGCAGTAAAAAGGGAAAGATAAGCATCAGTCTCCTTGATTTAGGAGGTCGATATACAGTAGCGGACCCCTAAGGGACTGCTAACCTGGTATCGGGAAGGAGCTCTGCCCAATACACCTGTGTCGGGAAGCCAACCCTCTCGGGCGACAGGCGTGACGGCCAGGGCATACCGAGAGAACTCCCTACCCGATATGGCCATGTCGGGCTGCCAGCCCTCTTGGGCAACATGTCGTAACAGTCAGTTTGTATCGAGTTCGGTATCGCGTCGGGTTAGGAATTGCTTAAGTTCTCAGGTTTCTTGTATCAGGTATAGTGGGACAGGCCGTCTTGGGTTGAGACCCATCTAGGGACCCGGTAGGGGTGGCCTTCCTGGTC
This sequence comes from Alisma plantago-aquatica, assembly GCA_963693085.1. NCBI lineage: Eukaryota > Viridiplantae > Streptophyta > Magnoliopsida > Alismatales > Alismataceae > Alisma > Alisma plantago-aquatica. The sequence continues at coordinate 296,466,989 of OY856409.1, read as the reverse complement.
GTATCATGTTGTTGTGGCTACCAGGATGAGTTCTAAGTGAATTCCTCCCGCCCCTCTCAGGTTGGGGGTATTCTCATCTGGTATCGCCCGACATGCCTTGGAACGTGACACACTAGCTCCTGATGTCTTTCTAGAGTTAGCTCACGTGGGATTTTGACCCGTCCCATCGGAGTCTTGTAGCTACTATTTATAGGCAGCAACTGGTAGAGATTGCGGTTCTCGTGGGGCCGCGTATCCTTTATCGGCTCCGTTCATGTCGCTTTAAGGGAGGACCAACATGTTTGTTGCCCGACATGGCTTGCGGCACGTGTCGGGTTGCGAGCAAATCGCTTGACCATGTCAGGTAATGACCCTAGCGGGAAGCTGCTCTGATGAGTGGCTTCATCGCACGATAGACTCTATCGGGGTGAGTCGTGGTGGGAAAAGCTCCCTGTCGGGTACATGGCGTATCTCTCGTCAGGTCCCCTTGCGTGACACGCCCGTGTGGGGTTGTTGTCGTGATGGGAAGCGACCGTGACGGGTAAGTGGGCGTGTCGTGTAGCCAGTAAAGGGCCAATTTAGGTGCTCATTGTAAGTGGGCTGGGACGGGCCTTTTTGCTGACTTTGGGTGTGAAAATGAGGGAAATCTCTGTAAAATATGGGAAAAGAGTTAGGAGCACAGTGTGGGTTATTCTTATGCAAAAACAAGATAAAACGGAGTGGAAAAAAATTTAGAAGGAAGGTTTGACAATGAAATATGAGACATAAATAGCCATAAAATGGGTGTTATCACACATGATAGATCCAATTTTTGGTGAATATGGCATCATGTCCTTTCCATTATTCATAAGAATCAAAACACTGGATAACCAATCACATCTATATGCACATATTCTCTCCCATTGTATTCTTCATATTGAATCATTTCATCATGTTCCAATATGTATTCAATTAGGTTATGAAACTTTAAATATCTCCATAGATTTGAAACTCCGATCACATAGGATGTTTCACCTAATCCTTCATTGATGAAGGTATTTTCCATGCTAGATCTCAATACTTACAACATTGGGTGTTATTCCCCATCAATATGTGGAATATTTGTTTATTCTCCCACTAAATCGTGTGTGATCACAAATTTCATATTTTTATCTTGACTCAATTCAAACTCTTTGACAATATTATCAAATCAAAGATTCCATGCCTGATATGCTTGCTTCGACTATTTTATAGCTTGCCTGCTTTATTTGTATTACTGGAGTAATAAAACCTTCAGGCTATATCGCGTACACATCCTCTCTGTGAGAACCCATTACACTAAATGAGAGTACTCAAAACATAAAACACAATCGATCACTAATTAATCACATACCCAAAAATATGGGTAAATTAAAACCGATTTCAATGTCAGCACCCACTCAGAAACATTTGCATAAGAGCCCAATATCTTTCTTGTATCCATACTATTACAAGAATTTCATACAAATTGTTCTATCACCTTAACCACAACATATATACACAAGATAACAATATTTGTATATGCCACACAAACAATCGTTAACATGCTAACAACATTCCTATTCATTTGAAAAACCATATACAAACTTTTCCTGCCCAAACTTGAGACTACAGGGATGACTCTAGGACACAGTAGACATCTAATCAACTTTCTCAAGGATTCATTACCATAGCTCCTCTTTGCTGCCACATGTTTGTTTTCGTCACTTCCGATTACCTAAAAATATGTGGTGAACCACAAGGGTGAGACCCATGTCCCAGCAAGAGATATAACCTCCAACAATGCTTATTTATTACAACATTTTAAATAGTAGATAACTAAGTAGTTGGAGTATTTAATAATCAATTGAACATATTGAACAGTTCAAGTATGCTAAAGAAATTAAGCAATTAATCTTAGCAACAAGTATGATCATCAATGCATATATAGATAACAAATGAATCCATTTCTTTGGATATATATCTACTCAAATATCATCAAATTGCATTGAATAACAATCATTATCATTAATTTACCTATCTCAAATTCCTTTCTAACAACACAAGCAATCTAGTAGCATAAGCATCTCTGACATAATGAATATGTCTTATAACATAACATGGCTATCAATATTGACATCTCAAATAAAGGGAATAGATCTATATCATAAGTAGAACTAACTTCATAACACAATGAACTACATAGTCATGATTAGTAGTTTAAGCATTTATAATTACATAGGCATGGATAGCAATATTAAACATAGCTAGCAGCAACATCTTAACCGTCAATGTCAACATATTTGACAACATATGCATGTTTAAAACATGAGCATAACTACGACATAAGTATATGTATTATATCTTATTGTACCATACATGATCTCAATGAAAAGAAAGCAAACAAGGGTTATCATCCAATATGAAGTGTTGTGTATAACCCTAAACATATATGCTACATGGTTGTCTTACATATTTTATTATGCCTTGGGGAATTTTAATCATACCATCCAAAGTTTAACCGACCCTTGCAAAGAGAAATTTGGTTCCGTACAAGATCTAGGAGTGCTGGTATCCTAAGATCTCTTCCCCTCGGCCAGTACGAGTAAAAAGGCAGTGACATATCAGTCAAAGTTGCCACCACATCGACATATAGTCAAGCCTCTAACCACTAGTCCTCCCTTGGTATAGGTCACAATACTAGAAACCAGGGTATACAAAACCCTCTAATCCGAAGTACAACTACATTTGTCCTCAATCACATCAAATGTATGAGGCATGACCACATCCATACTCCACAACCTGCATTGTGGATGACAAGGATATATCCTTAACTTGCCACCCCCACATACTCAACAGTATGTGCTCTGAGTTTCCCTTAGGAATATTCGCTTCACCATCCAGCAAGTTCTGACACTAAAGATGGCTCTACGACACAGGATGCTACATGATTAGAGTTGCACTTGATTAGTTATGTCAATTGGGTGAATTAAGGTAGTATCAAACAAGTGGACATACAAACCCTAATTAACGTCTAGCAACATAAAAATATCACAACTTCAAAAGATATAAAACATGTGAAACATAATTTCTCATCTCATCATCACATGCTACTATTCACTTGCCATTCCAGAGACTACACTAGTCATCATACTATCACAAGATATAAATCCTCTTCACAATATCACAGGGTATCAACCCTTATCAACACAAGAGGATTACACCTCATTCAAGGCTCAACCATGCCCAAAGGTCGTTAAGACCATCATACTATCACAATATATAAATCCTTTTTCACAATATCACATGGTATCAACCCTTATCAACACAAGATGATTACACCTCATTTAGGGCTCAACCATGCCCAAAGGTCATTAAGACCATCATACTATTCCCTACAAGATCATCATTATCTTTGCATGCCTTATAACGAGGCTCAACAACATCACTTACATATAATACACCGGATCAACACAATATTACATTAATGAGCTAGAAGATATTCATAAACAATCATAGCAGGATTATATTAACACTAAGAACATTCCTTTATTACATCAACATGCAAGGAATCTAGATATGATTAACCCTCATCGTATTCATAATGCACATGTTTAGCATAAGAAAGTATCAATCATGTGTCTATGATAACCACCAATAAACACATTAAGGTTATGATCATATTAAGGAGGTTATTTCACCATCATGTCATCATATAAGAAGGTTAAACATGAATACTCATCTTTATCTATTTGTATTAGAGCTACGTTTACAAGATAAATTATATTAATGTTACTAATCAACAGTCATACACAAACCTAACTCACGTCACCCCCTTTGGATCATGGATGCATAAGGTGAAGCATCGCCATCACATTTCATACTATTCTCAATTATGAACCCACACTTAAATCAAGGTGTAACCATCAGGTTATAGCATACTAGGGTTTCAACAATAGTAGTGGAGTACTACATGATTGTATTAGTCATTCAAGGAATATTCATACCCAATTACGATCATTTAGTTATATTAAAGCTAGGTATAGCAAGCTATACCTCATTAGGGTTACATATCAACACAATATGGTTACCATCCCTTCTATTCATATGAGTGAATAGGTAAGACTACATTATTAAGGGTAACCCTCCATTTGTTTCATCATCATTCAACCCATATCACTATACCACAATGGCACCATGAACCATTGGATGTTAAAAAGGTAAGACCATTGGTTGTTTGCATAAACAAACACCTTGGATAAACCACCTATAAATTCCTTGATTTGTTAGCTATAAAGAGTCACCATCTAACCCTAGACATCCCTTGATTAAGAACTCAAAAAGTTCAAATGAGAGGAGGGTAAAACCCACAATTGACTGTTCACTTAAAACAAGCCTACATTGTCATCGAGTAAGCTCCTTAAGTTGATCATATAAAGGAAACCATCTAAATCACATTATTAGGACCAACATATTACATTAGCCATCATTCCACTTTAGTGGATGAATAAATGTTAGATCTTGACAATTGGGTCAAGTTCATATGTTAAAACCATCAATTACAGTATAGGTCCGACCATTGCATATAGTGACCCAAGAAACCAATGGTTTAAGGATTAATTGATGCTACAACTATATGATTAACTCCCCATAGGTTTTGGAGACCAGATACACCATCATTAGTGACCATAAAGTCACCATAGGTTGTTAGATCAGCACTATATTCATTAATCAACATCAAATATCAAACTAATATCACCATTGATTGATAGAATGATTATGGTACTTAGTTGTTAATCATTAGGCTTATAATTAGGCCAACACCTGACCTAAGGGGTGAACATAAGTTTACACCCTTGGTCACCACCATAAGTTTTCATGAAGACAACACCATTAGTTGTTGCAATGGTACCACCATCAAGTCATGTGTTTATAGAAGAAATCCACTTTAAACCCTAAAATTGACCATTGCTTGATAGGTTCTTAGCACCACAGGTTGTCAAACCAACCTGATACAAGTCATATTATACCTTAGTAATAATGTACACATGATCACAGGTTCATATAGAACTGAAATCAGAACAGGAAATGATATAAAAATCAAAATCCAAGTCAAGCATAGCTTTTTAGTGCATGGATCATCATTTAAAAGCAATAACATGAGCTAGCAAGCTTATGGTAAGCAATAAACGTGGACCAAGTTATAAAAATTACCTCTAATTAGAAGATAAACTCCGAAATAGAAGAAAAGACAAGCAGGTAGCATAGGAAATCCAAGAATAAGCTGTGAAATCATCCATTTAGCACCTTTTTTCATCAAATGAGCAAACCCTAAGCATAAGGAGCAAGAAAGGTAGGGTTTTAGTGCTTTAGAGAAATTTCTAGCATAGAACAGCAAGGTTATGACCTGGAGAAAGGTAGGAGGAAGGATAACAAAGAAATATGGAGGAAAGAAGGGGATTCCTACTCTTTTTGGTCAAGATCACTAGAAAGAAGCTTTTCAAACCCTAAAAGGAAGTCAATTGCAACCCTAGATTATTTTTCCAAGAAGATCCCCTCTTTCTTCTTCCTTGGATAGGAAATTCATAGAAGCACAGAGGTAGAATGAGGTTCATAGAAGGAGGGAAGTGGTGGAGATAAAATGGCTCATTTGGGTGCTTACTGATAAGTATATGAACCATTAAGATAAAGAAAAAGAAAAAGTTGAAGTTCTAGTATCTTTCCAAGTGTCCATGGTGTTAAACTATTACGAATATACAAGCACACACACAAGAATATCCCCCAAAATCCATATAGTCCTTCTTAGCTTTCCTTTGTCGAATTTCCAAGCCAATCAAATAATTCATTAGTTGATAGCTACTAAAGGTAGCTCATCCATGAAGGGGTAAACCCTAAAATACCCATGAGGAAAACACCTTCACACCAAGGTTTAAATAGGAGCCACATGGCTCAATAAGTTCAATAAAAATGAGAGAATATCCAAGGAACATAGTTCAAGTGATAAATTGCAAAGAAAACCTCTCAATTAGGTAAATTGTAGAAAAGATAAAAATGTGCAAAAAAATACATAACTTGCTCAAACAATGTCCAAATTGGACCGTATTTGAAACTTAAGCATGTGTTATGATTTCCAAGCATATCACAAGGTTATATTAAGGTTACAGGAATTCAATTATGATAATTAAGCTTGTTAAACACTTTAAGCAAGGTTAGGGTCTCACAACCATAAACCCCTAACAGGGATTTCACCCCCAAAATCCAAGGTACACATAGATGGACACTTCTTATGCACGTCATCCTCAATATTACACATGGTTACTTCCATATTATGGTAATATTACATTGCTCTTATAGAGGTCATGTTCTTCTCTTTCAATTCATACATTATCTTATCTTGGGTCAGCACAAAAAACCCCCACATAAGAAGACATTTGCAAATATGGAACAAAAAAATTTGTTGTGCCACCTATACAAATCTAATAGTATATTTCAACTTTAAATTCTAGCTATCATAATAAAATTATATCTATTGTATCAACACATTACTCAAAAGTCATGCTCGGTGGCTTTTTACCAATCATTTCATGTGTCCCATACCATTCCTTGAACCATAAAAAAGGCGATGTATCCATCTTTTTTTTCTAGATACACTAACACTGGAACACTTGTTAGTGCTTTTTTAGCATAAAAAGAAATGATAATGCTGGCACCTATAATTCCATACAAGGAAACATCATTCCTAGTCAACCTTGTTAGGGGTGAAACAACAACACTATCTTCATCTTACTAGGATTTACACAACCTACTTAGAAGACATATCATGATCCCATAAAGACACTTAATCAACCCCATCTCATTCTTGTTCAACTTGTCTCATAGCTATTGTTGCTTTGTCAACCCTAAGGTTTTTAAAGAAATATTGATCATATTTTTGACAATATTTGAAATAATTTGACATGTCATCATTAAAAGCTTGATAAAACTTGTATGACATGACTGGAACACTCTGCTCCTCCTATTCATAAATTCTATTTGTATATTGGTTAGTCTAAAGGACATAACTCTAAACACATTATGGTCATGTAAATTATTTCATCCAAACTAACTCTTATGCACTGATATTTGATCATAGGTTTATCTCAAAGGAACACGACATCACATATCTATTGACCAACAAACCATCTATTCTTGATAGTGGTCTTGCCCAGCTATCACCGAACCATACACAACATTAAAGAATCACTTTTGTTTTTCCTTACAAACTAAATTTAGAGGGTCATCATCAACTCTTACTCCCTCTCTTTAAGGGGGAGGAATACTTGATATGTTCATTTAGTAAACATCTCCAACCTTCACATACTTCCCATACTGTTGATACATCTTGGTTACTAGGATTCATTACCTTGGTACCAACCTCATCTGCTATAAGGAACTCACAACCTTATCTCATCTATTTTTACCAACATAATAAATTTCAAAACATGTAAGGGGAGTTTCCCAAAATATTGGAAGGCTTAAAAGTAAACTCAACACAAACTTTATGATCTTGGAACCATAGTCCAATCAACCTTATGCTATAATAAGCTATCCACCCTTATGGTTGTAGTGAATCCACATGTACCAAGTGGAAATTATCAACTTAAAAGTTTTTCCCTAGAAAAGAAAGACACAAAGGGAAACACACTTCCCATACCATAGTAGTATTTTTCAAGGGTCACTAACAAAAAGGTAACCAATTCTATTTGCATTATCCAGGTTACCACTTCTTATGTATCATTTTACCTTTTTCATTTTGGGTTCCTTGCCATTAGCATAGGAATCATCATGATTAACATATCTAATTACTCCTTCCTTGATGACTATTTTCCCACTAGAGTATGTTCTCTTATTTTATTATGCTTTTCATAACTATCTACTGCTACATTAAGGACAAGGACTTTGTGCACATTAACAAGGACGGGAACTCCGAACCATTTCATCATGCCATTATTAAAAATATTAGTATGCATTCATTGCTTGTTCTTAAGCATCATTATAGTCATTCTTGTAATGTATCGTAATTTTTTGTCTTCATTCATTAGGTATTCTTTCTCATCATTAAGTGCAACAATTATGACCTGGTAAGGGTTATTTGTAAATTGCACATCATCCTAACACCAACAATAACAACATATTTAGGCATGGCATGAAGTAATTAAGAAATCACAAGTCATCTTCCATTCAAAGAATACAACATATTCTAACGAATAGAGAATAATTATACTATGATTTGTAGGGAAATATCTACTAATAACCACTAGGGATTACATGAGAAAGAATAACAACTCTATATATGGCATAAGATTCCACTAATATATGTTTTTGGGATACCCTCAACTTCAATTCATCCTTTGTTAATTCTCTTAAAATTTATTAGTAGGTCATATATTAAGAATGAACTAGATAAGAAAACAAGATTTATTGTCCAAAATAGCATATATAGGGGGATACATTTATCATTTCCCCTTATATCAGTATATTGATTGAAATTAGTGTAGAAACTTGTATTCTAACATGGAAGTGGGATGATAACACTTCAATCACCATTTAGGGTGCATGTGAGAGGAGAATACAACATTTTCGTATAGAATCTATGTTATAAATTTGTAACTCATGAAAACGATTATCATATTCACAACAAAAGTCTAATAATACAACATGTAAGCATCAATAACGGGAGAGAGACAAGTATTTAGTCACCTCAAGGTAACCAAAAAAAGACTAAACAAAACAAAATGAGCTCCTCTCCTGTATATTGAGGTACCAAACAATAAAAAAAAAGCTTCATCTTCAAGATCAAGCTTCCTTACATAAAAAAGGTGTCTTTATAATGGTGAATCCACAACAAATAGAAACTATCAAGCCCAACTACATCGTGTTTAACCTTGGTCCTCAAAGGATGTTACATAAAAAAGGTCTACCAACAAGAAACATTGTTTACGACAGGGAAGTCTAGATCACCTTTTCATCAATTTGTGTAGACTAGAAGGGAGAAATAGAGTTTTTCTAGAAACTAAAGAGAGGGACTATCTGTTTATTGATAAGTACATGATAAAATTATAGTTTGACTAAACAACATATATGGAAAGAAAGGTGATAAGCTAACTTTTTCTTTCTATGTTTATGCACCTTCTCAACCCAAATTGAGACTCAACCTACTCATTTGGATATCAATTTCTTGTATTGAGTATTATGATACTTCAATTTGATCACCTCAATGACTAGTCTCATGTGTGTCACAATAATTTAAAATATCAAACACCATGATACACTTTAACATATAACCACTTTGAAATTGAAATCGCACCTCTTGATTATGTTTTTCTTTCTCTTTAATGACTTTCATATTATCTAAGGATAAATTCTCTTTCCAATGGTGAAAAAATAATATCAATCGGGCCTATATTTCCCAAGTTATGAACTAATGAAATTTTGGTCAAATTACATTTGATTTATTCAAGTTTATGCATTTCTTAGCCTTATTGAGCTCAAATAAGGCACACGTCCCAAATAGGGGAGGCGCCTCATTATCTTTGCAGTTATCCTCTCTTTGATTTCTCATCCATATTGGACCTTTGGATCTTGCAGTCACTAATATACACCCCTATCTGACGACCTACATACCATCACCTTCCTCGGAACACACCAACAATGCCAACGGCGCTGTCTCCACCTATTCTACTACTACACCATTAACAATCAACACCTTTCATTGACTCCTTTCCCTCAATCAAACTAAAAACACTTCTTTACTTAATTGATTCCATCTTTCCCCTTTCACTTCACCTTTTTCATGCCCAAACTCACCTCCATGTTGGTCGTCTCCTACTTTCTGACCCTAGCTGCCATCATGAGGGTAGCTTTGGGCACCGCCACCCTGGAGCTTCCTAGCCACATCTAAGGTGGTGCTCAAATTCATCGGCTCAAAGCCAGGTTGGGTGACCTACTTACATGGCTGAAGTAGCCCTTCTCCCCCACCCGCCACAAGCTCAGGTGAGCTAGGGTCGTGATGCTGCCACGACAGATGTTGGTCACTTATAGAGCAGAAGGGGGATGAACCCCGAGGCACGGGATGCGCATCCTACAGCCAACAGTAGGTGTGATCCTCACCCTCCCTTCTTGGGCCAGTCATTGTTTGCTGACCATGTCCCAAAGGTGTAGGATCAGGCATCCAAGCTACCTAGGAAGGGTGTGAAGGTGGAGGGCGGCTTTGGGTATCACCCAACCGCTCAAGGGTGGTGGTGAGCATCTAAATGTTCTACGTGTCTGCTCAGTGGTGGTGGAGTGTGGTCAAGAGAAGGGGGGGTGGAGGTCAAGTTAATTACTATGGGATCATGGATCAATGACCCTGGTTGATGATGAAATAATGTATGTAACGACCCCCTCTTTTCCATATAGTTCTTATGCATATTTTCAGAAATCCATATCTTTCTCATTCTAAGGACAAAATATATGAACCTATATATCAAATCAATCCTCTCGATAAGGTCTATAGAATGATCATATTTACAGACCCTGGATCTTCTTTTATTCTCCCTATTTTTCTAAATGTGATATCTTTACCATGTTGACTACACTTAATGCATTATTGCGTTAGAGATTTGACCTTAGATGCACATGTACTTATCTAATAATCATATTTGTACCTTTTATGTATTTTTGATCTAGTTGAAGTTCCTAATCACCCTGATTTCTCATGCTGACTCTATTACACATATGTGGCTTGGTTGGGACATTAACGATGGACTTTGGCCAATATTTCTAATCTTGTTTTTAATGGACATCTAGAATCATCACAACCTTGAAGATCAGTAACCTTATGCTTCTGTATGACTCCAATATCATCCCCAAATCCCCCTTTTGCTATATGTGTCTATATGGTTTGATATGCTTGGATGTGACTCCTTTATGACAATGTTTATTGAACTTTGAACAAATGGGATTTTTAAACTATTTGATAGATACAACCCTAATGGATATTTGAAAATAGTATAATCATGGTGTTGTGACCTAATGTCTAAGTCCAACCCCATTCAGGATATGATGATTTCTGTGCCCCTTTAGGACCGAATATGTCATATATGAATGGATTGCATAACTTGTGCCCTAATCTCAATATAGGTCTTAATATCATGTCCTAACCTCGTACGTCAAATTTTATTCTCTTATTATTGACCCATTTGATGTGGATGTCCCACTTAGGTCATCTACATGACCCTAACCATACATGCCATAAATTTTTGATATTGAATGACAGTTGATATGTGGATACCAAGTTGGACCATGATTCCTAGACTTGAGGACATCCACCTATTCTTGATATATGATTCTTATGTCCTACTTTTACTGATATAAATCATCCTTTAGATATGGATATCATTACTTTCTGGACTATGATCCCTCTTACTGTATTACGAGTCTTATGGCCTTGTTAAGAAAGTTAGTGAATAAAATGAATGGAACCTCAAGATGACATGAAACTTGAACCACGCCTTCATAATAAATTATAAATCTGTAAAGTACCATCAATCATGTAATTAACCAACCATGTAACCTAACTGGGCCAAAATCCTAACATGAAGCTAGTTAGGGTTAATGATGAAAATCTAATACATATATGTAATCTTATTCTTAACCAGGGGTTGCTTGTGGATAGATGGTCAATGCTAAGTTAAATTAAGAATATCTAAATCAGGTATGAGATTTTAATAATTATATGACCATGACTTTCTTTCTTGAAATATAATACATATGTATGATTGTTTAGTTGATCAATTATTTCCATGTCGCATTGTAGTATTGTACTTGATGTTTATCTTGTTATCATTGTTTTATAACTTGTGAACATAATATAGAACTCCATTATACAAATCTCATGCATTTGCCTGATGTTTTGGGGTAAGGACATAAATTTGGGCATCCTACTTGAGTTATTAATATAGGGTGGATCATGTCAATGAAAGGGTTAGCTACTCTTAAGCAATATCATAGACTCTTCCAATAAGAATTTGTCCATAAAAGGCCTTACAAACACATGGTATTGATGAATGCACGAAATATTGGTATAATTAAAGTGAAATGATATGAAACGTGGGCTCTTGCTTTGCTGAATACTTAACTTGTTTATTCTTGATCGTTTACTTATGCAATCTGTTAAAATTGTGCAAAGCTTATGTATATATATATATTTTTTTAGCCCTATATTCCGAACCTCATGTGCTTGAACCACCTTGTTTCATGTATTTTTATAGGTTCAGAGATTAATAAAATTTGATGGGCTTGGTGAGCTATATAAGGTGTACTTGTTGTACGATCCCTAGTATACATGAGCATACATGGAGTTATAATCCATGTAGAAGTTAGATACATTGCCTAGTCCATAAAGATCATGTTTTGCATCCTAGAAAGTCTCAGTCACATTAAGGTATTGTGGCATCAAATATTATTGATAATATGTGGGATAAAAGAGGCTGCTACATCTGAGGAACAACACCTCCTGTAAAAGAAAAAGATGGAATTATTAAATTGAAGAAAATAACATATGTTATGGAAAATAAAAGCAACTCATTGGGTAAGGGTAACCCATCTTCATCGGGCCACATAGCCCATTCCCTATAGGCTTATCAATATGTGAGATTGTGAGATCCTTACTTTGTCAATCCGAGGACTGAGGAGATGATAAGATGAATAGATGTTGAGGTGCATCATGAACTTGTTAAAGAGCTCCAACTATCCAATTATTGAATTGGATTGTCAAGAACATGGATTTAAAGAAAGAATTTTGTGAAAAAAGGAAAGAAAAATTAAACAAAAATTGAAAGAGTTAAGGGAAAGAAATGAAAATAGCTGAGTTGCCTTCCAATAAGCATCCCAATTTAATATCACAGACTCGATTGATGATATCGAATACTCACGGTGGGAGCATGAGTATGGTTTTCTAACCCTTGTCTTTTAGATACATAGGACCTGGATCATGATCATATGATGTACATACCTTGATCAAGGACTGGTCCATATTACCTTTGTGAGTGTTTTTTGAGATTTGATTACTTTGGTTCCAATTTACCTTCCTCCTAGAATGCTTCAATTGATTTATGCACCTTCTTTAAATCTTTAGGAACCCAATACTCAATAGTCTTATTTCTTGGTCACAAGATGAGTTTGTCGGCTTCAACATCTACTAAAGCTCTCGTAGTGACTAAAAATGGTCTTCCTAAATTAGTGGAAACAATTTATCCTCTTTAATTTGCATTACCATGAAATATTATGGTACATATGTATCATATCCAACCTTAATCGGTATGTATCTAATTATTCCTGAGGGCTTTGTAATGGATACATTTGCCAATTTAATGATCATAGTTGTTGGAAGGAGATTGGTGAATCTAAGACATTGGCATATAGTGTATGACATAATAGATATGTGTGCGCGTAGGTCAGCAAGTCCCTTGTGACTAGTGTCCTTTCCTAAGAAACTATTGCAAATGAACCATGAGCTTTTTTTCTTTTATGACATCTGATTCTGAACTATATTATAGGTTGTTTTTTCTAGCTTCATAGTCTCACATTACTCTATCAAATACTTCTTGGATAGAAGGGTCTTGAGATATGTGTCCCAGGTTGTGATTTCATCTAGTGCATTGAGCAACAAGATGTCGACTTGGAGTTTCTTCATAGTGTCCTTCAATTTCATGAACTGATTATCCAACTTGGTCTGATTGAGATGATCTGGATAAGGTACATGAGGTTTGTGCATGGGTGCTTTGAGTGTTTTTTATGGTCTAGAGTTGAATGTTAGTGCCACAACAGTTGAGTTCTTACTGATGCTCACCTAAGCTAATGTCACAAGTGGGTATGATGTTTGATCTTCTACTAGACTGACTATTGGATGCATGATCATCCAACAACTCAGAATCTGAAATAGGGTTCCTTCATTTCTACTAGGAGGAATGGATGCATGAGTGGGGGTTGGGGGTGTAGAATACACGTTCCCAAACCTTATCATTATGATGTTTAGCTACTCCAGATGTTTGTGGTTTTTCTCTAGTTACCTATGATTTACCTAGTGAGGGATGTTGACTAGATTCTAGGCGAGCAATTTGTGATTCGAATGCCTTTTTGGTTGGCCACGGCATTGGCCAATTGAGTCTGGTATTTCACCATCATCTGTTGTGGTTTCTTCACTAGATCTTTAGTTGGTGTTAGAGCTATTTGTAGTGGTGGGGGTTGATTTCAATTCCGATATTGATGTCACTGCTAGTAGTTCCTACTTGGAAAGATGAATCTATAATTTCCCTAGTTGCACGGGCCAATGTAGTTTGATGCCACTTTATCTTGAGTGGATTGTGGAGGGGTTTGTTGATTGGGACTCTTGACCCTATATTTCCGTATTGGAAACCTAGGTGGTTACGATCCTAATTTGGATTGTAGTATTCTTTCCCTAGTATAATATGAACATAATTCATGTGATCAGATTGGGTAACTATGTAATGTTTCTCTGCGTCATACTCATGAAATGCAATGTAAAATTATTGACAATGAATTGTGTTTTGATCTACTACATGGCATAACTCACAGGAAGTTGCAATGATTTGCACCTAAGGCGTCTGGTTCTTCCTCTCATATGCACTGAAGGAATTTTCAATGTTATCATATTTGAGAGAGAGATTTTAATGGTTCGGTTGTGGATACGAGTTCTGAGAAGTCCTCCATCTTAGCTACTTAAGGATGCCTTTTCCCAAGGGTCTTATTGGTATGTATGCCCAGAGAGACAATCATGTGATGATTGAAAAGGAATATCGAGTAAAGGATTTGATTAATAAATATAAAATCCAATTTTCCAATTCATTCTTCTACACTCAATTATGTGATAATGAGGAAACATAATGTAACGAACTAAAATCTGGATATATTCTTAGTTTGTCCATTTTTCCTAAGCTTTTCCAATCTTTTCTAACATTTTTGTACTTGATGTTGAATTTGTGGAATTATTAGTGGTTTTGGGTGAATTCTATCACCATTTATCCCAATGTATGGGTTTATGCACATATACCTCAATAGATGTTTCAATCAAGGTCTAAAATGAAAATTGACCACTTATGTGACATATTGATGAAATGAATTCATTCTAGAACATTTCTTATTATTTTGAAGCAAGGAAGAGAAGAAAGAATGTATAATAAGATTTAAACACGTTAATGTGATATTGAATTATTTAATATGAAAAATAGTGTGATTATTCGATAATGGGCTAAAATAAAAGGAAGACTAATTGCTGAAAGATAATTTCAAATTTATTTTATTTTGAATTGATTTGGCTTGGAGGCCAAGTACCATAATCTTGGTATAAGAATAACTATATTTATTTAATTAAAAAATAAAAGGTGAGTTTTCTCCAAAATATAAAATAAGTTATTATATGACACCAAAAGCGGCAACTAATGTTAGATTCATAATCTCCAAGTTACAACTAGCCTTGGGGTAAATTTTCATCTAATTTGGATAATCTTTAATTACATGTGTAGCTTAGGAGAGAGAAAGTACATAAAGGCCCAAAATGTTAAATAAAGTGATAAATAATGGCAAATTTGCGTCAAACATGTTTTGGTTTGCATGAAGGTGAACTTTCACATTAATTGAGTAATTCTAGAAGTCTCTAATGCATTAAGAAAGAAAAAATATGAATTACTTTAAAAGAATTAAATAAAATACTTACAATCTTCAAAAGTGAAAACTAATTCCAAATTAGGATTTACATGTCCAAAATAGGCTACATGTCAAATTTCATTTAATTTGGAGTTTGTTTGTACCCTCAAATGAAGAGAGAAAAAGTAAAATGATTTAATACAACTTTATTTGAAATTTATTAGGAATCAAATAAATGTATCATATGACCTCTATCATCTTGCACATAGATATTGGCTATTGATTTGAAATTTCAACAGCTCAACAATCATCACCTAGCTCACATAGAAAAGGAAACAAATGTTAATTTTAGTGTTGCTTCAAAATTGATTTTCTCTTCCATTTCTCCATTTTTCCTTGAGATTTCTTCACCTACACGCTGCAAATTGAATTTTGAATCTAACGAGCCATTACTCATGGTCTCTCATGTTGTATACGTGTTTGCCCAATTTGTCTTCCATTGTTATCAAAGCTCCTACTCCCCTATGGACATACACCCATCCTCACCTATATATATTGGTGCCTATGTCTTCATCGCACATTGCTAAACCTTCTGACTTTACCAATTTCCTTGCATACTGCTGTTTCAACCATTGAGGATCAAGTTTTATTCTCCTAGCTTGTGGCTCATCTCCTCGAGTTTTGGTAACACCAATATATCAATTGATCCCCATGCTAAGTTTGCCTGACCTTCTTCTTACTTTTATTGTCTTCATTTTGACAAATTAGCATGAACTATGGATTCGCCCAAATTGTAGCCATTTGAGTAGCTCTATTAGCATCTATGACATGTGGGTGAGGAAAGGAATGAATCCCCCATCTATTTTTATAATTCTATCCCTACTTTCTCTTCTTTCTTTTTTCTCGAGCAAGGGCATGTTGGTCATTCCAACTCCTATTTTCTTTGTTTGAGCGAGTCAAACTGAGCCTCTAACTACCGACTTGGCCGCTCATGATTGGGCCAGGCCATGTGGGCATGATATCTCTTTCCTCTCTCTCCTACGAATTCTTTTCACTTATTTGACATTTTTTAATTTTTTGATTGGTTGATTTTATAAAAATCATATATTTTTTGCTCTTGTTGTCCAAAAATTATAAATAAATATGAATTGGGATTTCAAAAATGTGATATTTTAAATAAAAATGTTTATAGACACTAATTTACATGTTTTTGATACTTTATTTTTTTAAGATCTAATAAATCTTATAAAACACTGTAAGATTGGTAACTAATTCATATAAACTCAAAATAAAGCAAATAAATATGTTTTCTTAATCAGGAGAATCTGATAAATCATTTGGTTTAGGTTTTGTGATTTAAATCTAAGGTTTTTCAAATAGGTCTAAAATTAGGGCTTCATACATGTATATGATTTATAAAACCCAATCTATGTGAATAACTTGAATTAGGCAAAGAAAATCTTGGAATGAACTAAGTTGGTGAAACATAATTAACTTGGACTCTGAGTTGAAGTATGTGCAATCTTACCTTTTAATTTGGGCATATTTGTTACCCAACACTAATTTCTCAATGAGGCATGGACTAAAACCTTTATTTCTATTATTGATCTTTTTGGTACAATCTATGTTATTTGCTTGAGTTTTGAACTCCACGTACAATATTTCTATTATTTCAGCTTGCCATAATATTTCTTTTAGCATGATGTATTTTTGGCTTGTTAGGTATTATTGTTGTACTTATGTACAACAACCCATACTTTGGGCATGTCTTATTTTTCCCTAGGGAATGTGTTTACTCTCCTTGATACATAAATATTTTATTATGTGAATGGGAATGTGTTTACTCTCCCCTCACCTATTGGTTGGGGTCTGGTAGGTGCCTCAACCCTACTTAGTTAATTTATTCTAAGTTAGCTATTCATGTAGAATTTCTCATTATTTGACATGGAAAGTTCCTTATTTTATATGTTCCTCATACTCTTGACTGTGTTTGTTCTGTATGAATATACACCATTTGGTATCCCTCTTTGATATTACCTTCATCTTGTTCAGTACCTTATTTTCTCCTCTTGTTGGGTGATCCCAACCACCAAGGTCTACGACAAGGAGTGGAACAAAACCAAGGAGTGCCCTCTGAGACCGAGGATCAAAGTTGCACAATAGGAGCACGGAGGACTAGCCTAGGTTTAGGATATGGAGTACATGGCTTCAACATGGACCTAATTCATGAAGATGATACTTGGAGACAAAATTGATATGGTTTAGATTTCCCTCTATCTAGATCCTATTGTTGTAATATCCATGTAAACACAATATGAGAGATGATGATGTACTTTCATAAAATTGATTACAGTCATATTTCATATTCCATACTAACACTATGGTATTTTATATACCATTATTTGAAATTTGAAAATGTTACACCTATTCTAGTATACCTTTTGAGTGTGTTTGGAATGGATGTTTTATTCTTAAAATTTTAGTAGGGAGTGCATCCTCTCTAGGTCCCACTCTTTACAACACGGTATACAAGCCCATGGTAGATGGAATCTAAATATTTCAATTTTGTCTCCCTAATTAGAAACATTGGCTTGCATAGTTCCCCTTTAAGTGACTTTTTTGTCCTATTTTTGATCTATGCTACTCTTGTGATGATGAATGGTTTATTTAGGATCATAAAATGTCCACATTAGAAACGTGTTTAGTTAAACTTTATGTGATGAGACTGTTAGGTAGCTATTAGGGAATAAGTTGAAAGCAAAGCTATCTAGAAAGGATCAGGGTTTGGGAGGTGGCAAGATTTTCCTCCACGCCACTAGCTTGGTTTACGAGGACTCCTGAATCTGTATGATACCTTCCTGGCCTGAGCATAAAACTGACTGTCCCAAAATAACATACCTTTAGGCAATAGTATCCTTCGACATCTATGTTGGATACTCCTGGTAACCTAATAGGTTGGCCTTATGCGTTGTTTGAGGATGGATACCCAATGTAGTTCTATTATGTCCCATAGGACCACATCTTTGGGAAATCTATCCCTCGAACCTAGACTTTGACATTTGGTGATATTAATAAAGTGATAGATCTTATACATGGTTTAGTTAGTTTAACCTTTTACCTCTAGTTTAGTTTGACTTGGTAGGTCAACCCTTTAATGGGTGGAGGGATAGTAGTAGTGACTTGTTAGATCATGGATATGCTGATTTCGAGGATGAGATCCTTTTTATGGGGATGGAGTCCCAAATCATAGCTAAATATATCTACTCTAACTCTAGAAACCCTAACTCCATAAATAAGTGGTTAGTGAGCTTAGATCATTAGAATTGACCAAAACAAGTTATAGTTGATATCCACATGTTTGTTTATAAACTAATGAACATATAATGGTCATGTAATGAATAGTTCACATGTTTGAACCCTAATGAATATTTAATATGAGTAACTAACATATTAATACTAATAGTAACACATGATGTTGACCTAAAACCTAAGTTGTAATCATCTGTCTCTGATATATGCATCCCTGATGACATTCACGATACATTAGTGGTATTAGGTGTCATAATCAACTAACATACTTTGATACACATAAATGGTATATAATCACCTAATCATATACTAATCAAGTCATCAATATGAAATGCATATCACCTTGTTCTTTGAAGCACACATAATTAATCATGACTTTCTATGTGAAACAATTCGTTAATATGTAATATGTTCCACCATGTTCATTTAAATATATATAATGACTTCAATATGGATAAGAAGTGATTGGATTCATACAAATGTGCATAATCAATAATAAGAAGTGAATAAAAATGAGTAAAAGATTAATGATGACATTAATGTGAGTATGAAAGGTAATGTGACAATATTTGGACCAATTTTTAGACTTCATAACAAATTATATAATTTGTTTTATTTCATGCAAAGTAATATGATATAATTCAATATGGTGATAATATAAGGATAATGGAGTTTGAATCCAAATTATTAAGGATAATGATATGATATATTAATAGATATTGAGATAATTGAGTAACCTCTAATTGTGTTTAAAATTATTAATGAGATAAATAAGAAATATATATAGGATTTCTTGCATAATAATGAAATGTAACTATTTTGGCAACCAAATTAATATAACTTGACACAATTAAAAGAATAATAAGTTTGACATGATATAATAATGAATATAATGCTAATGTTAAAAAGAAATCTTAATAGTGAAACACTTAGTGCATGATAACCTGACCTATAAGGAGTTTCCTGTAAAGATTCTAGAAGTACCATACTTTGGAAGAAACAACCTAGGAGCTTAGAGATGAGATGTTATGCACTCAACCTTTCCTCTTCGCTTGATATTTTAGGGATGAAATCCTTTTTAATGGGTGGTGTTGTAATAAACTGAAATCTGGGTATATTCTCAGTTTGGCCCTTTTTCCTAATATTTTCCTATCTTTTCTATCCTTTTTGTCCTTGATGTTGAATTTGTGGAATTATTAGCGGTTTGGGGTGAATTTGATCACCATTTATGCCAATGCATGGGTTTATGCACAAATACCTTAATAGATGTTTCAATCAGGTTCTAAAATGCAAATTGACCACTTATGTGACATATTGATAAAATGAATTCGTTCTAGACCATTCCTTATCCTTTTAGAGCAAGGAAGAGAAAAAGGAATGAGTAATAATTATTTAAACATGTTAATGTGATATTGAATTATTTAATATGAGAAATAGTGGTCATATTGGATAATAGGAAAAAATTCATAAAATGAAGACTAATTGGTTAAAGATAACTTAATATTCATTTTCTTTGGGGTTGATTTAGCTTGGAGGCCAAGTTTCATAATTTTGGGATAATAATAACTATATCTGTTTATTTAGAAAAGAAAAGGAGAGTTTTCTCCAAAATATAAAATAAGTCATTAACTGACTCCAAAAGTGGCAACTAATCTTAGATTTGTAATCTCTACATTAAAATTAGCCTTTGGGTAAATTTTCATGTAACTTGGATAATCTTTAATGTACATGTGTAGGTTAGGAGAGAGAAAGTATGTAAAAGTCCAAAATGTTAAATAATGTGATAAGGATAAAATTAATGGCAAATTTGTGTCCCACATATTTTAGTTTGCTTGAGGGTGAAGTTCCACATTAATTGGGTAATTCTAGAAGTTTATAATGCAATAACAAAGTGAAAATATGAGTCTCATTAAAATAATTAAATAGAATACTTAGATTCTTCAAAAGCAAAAACTAATGCTAAATTTGGTTCCCGACATATCCAAAATAGACTAGGTGTCAAATTGCATTTAATTTGTAGTTTGTTTGTACCACCAAATGAATATACATAAAAAGTGAAATTGATTAGGAATCAAATAAATGTGACATGCGCTCTCTATCATCTTATACACGAATATCGACCATTGGATTGAAATTTGAGGGCTCAAAATTTGTCATCTCGTTCAAGTAGAAAAGGAAACATACGTCGATTTAGGTGAGATTTCAAATTCATTTTTCTATCTCATTTCTCCATCTTTCCTCGAGATTTCTTCGCCCACATGTTGCAAATTGAATTACAAATCTAATGAGACATTAGTCATGGTCTCTCGTGGTGTATATGTGATTTTTCCAATTTGGCCGCCATTGTTCTCAAAGCTTCTACGCTCATATGGACATGCACCCATCCCAACCTATATATTGGTGCCAATGGCTTCGTCGCACCTTGCTAAACATTCCCCTTGTTCGAATTTCCTATCATACTACCAGATCAACCCTTGATGATCAAGTTTATTCTCCTTGCTTGCAGCTTTTCTCCACAGATTTTGACAGCACCAACAACTCGATTGATCCCCGAGGTGACTTCTCCCGGCCTTCTTCTTGCTTTTGGTGTTTTTGTTTTGACGAATAAGCATGAACTGTGGATTTGCCCAAATTGCAGCCATGTGAGTAGCTTTGGTTGCTTCCATGGTGCGCATGTGAGGGAGGGGATGAATCTACCTTCTATTTTTCTGGTTCTACCCCCTGCTCTTTCTTATTTGTTTGTTTCGTGAGAAAGGGCATTTTGGTCATTGTAGCTCTTGTTTTTTTTTTCTTTGAGAGAGTCTAACCAAGTTGTTGACCTTCGATTTGCCCACCTGTGATTGGGCCAAGTCATGATGTCCTGGTCCTTCTTTCCTCTCTCTCATGTGAATTATTTTCACTTATTTGGCATTTTCAAATTTTCCGATTGGTCGATTTTATAAAAATCATATCTTTTTCTCAGGTTGTCCAAAAATTATCTATAAACATGATTTGGAATGGAAAAAAATTGTTCTTTCTAATAAATAATATAAAAATCTCTAAGATTGGTATCTAATTCATACAAACTCCAAATGAAGCAAATAAATATTTTTTTTGACCAGGAGAATATAATAAATCATTTGGTCTAGGTTTTGCAACCAAAATATGACCTTCTAGAAAATGTTTATAATTAGGGTTTCATACACTTATATTCTTTATCAAACCCTAATCAATTTGAATATCTTGAATTAGACAAAGAAGATCTTAGAATCAACTAGGTTGGTGAAAGATAATTAATTAGGAATCTGAGTTGAGTTATGTGCAATCTTACCCTTTATGTTGGGCATATATGTTATCCAACCCTAATTTCCCAATGCAGCATGGACTAAAACCTTTATTTCTATTATTTATCTTTTTGGCACAATATACATTATTTGGTTGAGTTTTGAACTCCCCCTACAATGTTACTATAATTTTAGCTTGCCATAATATTTCTTTTAGCATGATGAAATAGTTGTCTTGTTAGCTATTGTAGTGGTACCTATGTACAACCACCCATAGTTTAGGCATGTTTTATTTTGCCCTAGGGAATGTGTTTAGCCTCTCCCATATATAAATATTGTATGGGTGACTGAGAATGTGTTTACTCTCCCCTCACCTGTTGGTTGGGGTCTAGTAGGTGCCTCAACTCTACTTAGTGAATTTAGTCTAACATAATCATTCATGCAGAATTTCTTATTATTTGACATGTGTCAAGGATTAGTACTAAGATCATGTTGTTCATTAATTGGATTCGAATTGCCAATTCATATGTTATTGGGAAACATGTGAAATAACTAGTTTGTTGGGAGAACCGACCAGTTTGCATGCACACTGAATAGTTTTCTTAGCAGACCTACCGGTTCTCCATTCGCAGGTTGTGAAAATTTGATATATAAGTCCCTGCCACACAGAATGCAAACCCTGACCCTAACCCCTCGAATAAATAGAGGGGTATTGGGGCCTTCTCAGATACATCAATTGCCTCTGACAATTGTTTCTCTTTTTTATTGTGGTAACAGAGAGAACCTGAGCAAGTCCTACTGATAAAGGGAGGAATATAAAGGGAGAACAATTGTGGAAGACCAAGTTGGTGACTAGTACACCAACAGGAGGGACAACTCCTTCCTGTTTGTTCTAGTTGAATAAGAAGAGTTTCAGGTGGTCCGTGTGAACCTTTTTAGAGGCCAGGTACCCTTTTCCCATCGCTAGGAGGCAATATCAACCTACAAACTGTAGATGAGATGCTATAGACGCAGTATGAGTCTATTATCTGTGGTGAAGACCTAAAGTTGCACAGACGTTGTCGAAGTGCAACTAGGAGTGCATGACTACATCGACAAGGATTGTTGCTGAACTTACACCAAGGGCACTTATATCATTGTTAAACCATCCTTTCCATTACATTATAGTTGATATGATATGTTGGTTCAAGGGGAACATGGTAGTAAATTTTTTGTTTCCGTTGAATTATTTGTCACCATATTTTCCTACACTAGTATCAAATCCTCATCAATTTACTATGTTTTGCGATAATCAATATGATTAGATTTTTGGTTTTTATCATTTATTTATTGCATGTGATGTGAATACTTACATTGATTAATATGCTCATCCGATCAAAGGACACATATAACCCCAAACTTATATATATATATATATATATACATATATATATATATATATATATATATATATATATGTATATATATATACATATACATATATATGTATATATATGTATATATATACATATATATATGGATATATATATATATATGTATGTATATATATGTATATAACCATCTTTAATTCCCGCACAGGTAGCTACCCGCCCCCCATTTCAGTTACTTTTTTTCAAGTTGGTTACTTTTGACATGTACAAGGTTACTTTACCTTGGAAACTGTTGAGTTTCATGCATAGATAGTTATGTTTGTAACAGCAGATTTCAAAACATGGTTACATATATATCTATTGTGTACTTTGTACGGGATTACTTTTTTAGTCATATAGTTACTTTTTGATCAACATAGTTACTTTTTTTGATAGAAGAATTACTTTTCTCGTGAGAACAATTACTTTTTTGGCTATCGGGTAGCGAAATCCAGGCTACCCATGTGGGTATTAAATAAACGGCCATCTTTATTGCTCGCGCGGATAGCTACCCGCCCACCCTTCCAAGCACCTTTTTTCAAAAAAAAATCACAATTGCAAAGGACCATTTTTTCTATCTCCCCAAAAAATTTCATCCAAAAATAATATCATTTGCCCGACCAAAATCAAAAAACCCGTCCTTATATATCAGTTGTATATTTTGTACAGAGTTACTCTTTTATTTGTGTAGTTACTTTCTTATCACCATAGTTACTTTTTTGACAGTAGAGTTACTTTTTTGGCTAGGAGAGTTACTTTTCTGGCTACCGGGTAGCGAAAATCCAGACTACCCGCGTGAGCAATGAATAAACCCCATATATATATATATAGAGAGAGAGAGAGAGTGAGGCTAGAATACACTCAAGTGTATTTTGGCCCGAATACACTCAACTTTTTAGCGATTGGATCATTCATCTGGGTCGATCAGTTGTTTGCTCCTTTTAACAGGCCGTGACCCCACTTTTCTCCATAACTGAGCCGTCAGGCGACAGACCCCACCCCTCTGTCATCTTCCCATCGCCCACCCACCCGTGAATCATTTGCCCTCTCACTCTCCCCTCCCCCGTCTCTCGCCCTCAGACGCACCTCGCCAACTCCGACGAGCAAGCGACCAGAAATCACGCAAGCGGTTGTCGTCATTCGCCTCACCTACGGCCGCCCGTCCAGTCGCCTGCCGCTACGGCCGCCCGTCCAGCCGCCTGCCGCTATGGCCACCCATCCAGCCGCCTGCCGTTACAGCCTCCCGTCCAGTCGCCTGCTCGGATCAGGTTCCTCGCGTAGCTACGCTCCGATCAGCAGATCGCCCCGTCTTCTCTCTGTCACAGGTCGCTGCTCCACAGCACCAGAAGCGCCCACATCACCGGTAGCACCAGCCGTCCGCCCGCCCCCATCGCCAACGGCGCCAGCAATCTGCCCGCCCACAGCACCAGCAACACCAAAAAGTGCCCCATTGGCTACCGTCATCTGCCATGCCTGCAGCTGCCATCCAACAGTCAACTGAGTCATCCACGCCGATAAGTGGTGATCCTCTCTGCTGCTTTCCGTTCTCTCCTCCTAGCTCCATTCATGGCAGTTGCAAATAGCTGCCAGTAAATCTTGCTAAATCCAACTACATTGGTCACTCTTACTGCATTTCAATCATTGCTCACCTCTTTCCAACTTATTTTTATTAGTTGAAATTTTTTTAACAAAGAATTCTTGAGCCAATCAAACAGGCTTCGATCCTAGGTACATTGCTTATTAATGTGCCTTTTCTGCATATATAATTCTGAAATTTTGAAAATCAACATGCATCGTCTTGTATGGGTCTACTTTTTAAATATTGGTATGAACCTAATACTTTTCTCAACGCAATCATTGAATTAATAGAATGAAGGAAACATATAAAAAGCTTCATCAACGACCATATATTTAATGAGTTTATACATAAATATTTGTTAAAAATTTGTTTGTTCATGTTTTATCATCTATTGACTTTCCATGTGACGCAGACTTATTGCAAATAATTTGGTAATTCTTGACCATCTTTGTGACTCGATAATGATGATTCTTTATATTTTGCATTTGAAAGATATGGAAGATAACATCTCTCAAACTCGGCTTGGTATGGAAGGCACTACCCCCTCGCAAATCCTAGTTGGTTAGATCTCCTCTTTTATGATATCTCCTTTATTGTTATTAATTGAATTTTTAAACACATGTGGATGAAAATTTTATTCTTATTTAGGTTTGGATTTTTCCCATGATGTTGATGGCATGACTGGAATAGATTGGTTGGCTTATGACCAAGCACTGGATGAAAATGAAAACCTATCAGGTGATGAAAGCCTATCAGGTGATGAAAGGGTTGAAGTTCAATCTGAACCTGAACCTTATATGGGATTGGTGTTTGATAGTCTTGATGAAGCAGAGAAATTTATAATAAATATTCATATCACATTGGATTTAGTATAAGGAAGGGAAATCAATATGTTTCAGCTAAAACAAAAAAGTCACAAGTAGGGTATTCATGTGCTCCAGGGAAGGACTACACAAAGTAAAGAAAAAGGAAGACAATGGAACCCCTCAAAAAGATATCATTTCCAATAGAACAGGATGCAAGGCACACATGCGAGTCAAGCTAGAAGAGGACACAAAGTGGGTGGTTACCAGCTTTGAGAAAGAGCATAACCATGATCTCACAAATAGTCCATCAAAAAAGAGGTTTCACCGCTCACATCGTCGAATGTCTGTTGAGGTTCAAGATTTGATTCACACAATGCATGATCAAAATATTTCTAGTTCACAAATAATGTCACTTATTGCTAGCCAACAAGGAGGCATCTGTAATGTCACATTCACATGTCTACAACACAGCGGAGTGAGAGTATGAATGCAATATTCAAAGATCGTGTGAACAATCACTTGTCCTTGTTTAAATTTGTCCAAGCCTTCGAGAAGGTGGTAGAGAACTGATATGACAAAGAGGATGAAGAAGACTACAGATCCAAGAATGGCCAACCGACATTATGGTCTTTATATCCCATTGAGAAACATGCACGGGATGTGTACACTAGATCGGTTTTCAAGATTTTCAAAGGGCAAATGAAGCTCACCTCATGCTATGACATAGAAGAGGTTAGTAAAGACAGTGTATTTCAAATTTCACGTGTACGTGATGAGGTACTTGTCTTCGTATCTAAGAAGAGCTACAAAGTACAAATCAACCAGAATATACAAGAAATCTTTTGTGAATGTAAGTTATTTCAATTTGTCGGCATCTTATGTGCTCATGCTCTCAAAGTGTTGCTTTATCTTAAAGTCTGTGAGATACCACCTTTGTATGTGTTGAAGCGCTGGACAATGGATGCAAAATCCTCAAAGACAATTCATTGTGCTAAAGAAACCTAGGTGGATGTTGAAGGAAGTACCCCTTTGACAAGATATAATTCACTATGCAGATCCACAATGCGGCCGGTTGCCATAGCTTCTCACAACAAGGACAATTACATTATGATGAAAGAGTTATTTGAAAAATCATATGATGACATGCTGGTTTTACAACAAAACATGCGGCCGGGCTGTAGTGAAGAAGGCATACCATCTTCTCAAACTCATATTCCAACTCAGGGAAGCCAATGTGTGCCAAGAATCCAATATTTAGAACATGAAATGCCACTGCGAGATCCACCCACATCTCATTGTAAAGGGAGCAGAAAACCTCAACGGTTTAAACCACAAGCTGATTTAAAATCTAAAAAACAAAGAACTTGTAGTACATGTAATGGAAAAGGACACAATAGTCGAACATGCAAAACAAGGGTATGTAACAATTTAATCTACATTTTTGGTTTCTAGTCTAAGGGAGCTTGTACTGAAAATTATGTTTGATGTTAATGATTTCATTGGCAGGCTACCAAAGATTGCTCGACTTCGGATGTACTTGGAGATCATTCTGAATCAAGTGAAGAATAACTTGTGAAGCATGTGTTATTGATTTCCTAGAGATCATTCTGAATTCAAGGCGGTGTCTTATGTACTGACCCATGTGTTAGTCAGTTCTTGGTTTGTCATTTGTAATTCAAGGCAGTGTCTTATGTACTGAACCAAGTGTTAGTCAGTTCTTGGTTTGTCGTTTGTAATTCAAGGCAATGTCTTATATACTGAACCATGTGTTAGTCAGTTCTTAGTTTGTGGTTTTTAATTCAAGGCAGTCTCTTATGTACTGAACCATGTGTTAGTCAGTTCTTGGTTTGTGGTTTGTAATTCAAGGCAGTCTCTTATGTATTGAACCCATGTGTTAGTAATTTAAATTCAAGGCAATCTTTTATGTAGTGAATCATTTTGAACCGAATTTACTGAATAAATCTTGAGTTGTGCATTTATGCATGTTTGGTTCTTCTTCAGACGTGATCCAGTAGCAGTAATAAGTTACTGAATAAATCTGTTGTTTATGTGAGCTTGCTATTTCTTGGAACGCATACCTTGTTTCCGTGTTCATGGCAATGTAGTTCATGTGTTAATGTGGATCGGTTTAATGTGGATCAACAAGTTCTTTATCCACTGGTTTATTCAGTGCTTATATCAGTTCTTGGTTTGTGTTCAATTTTAATCCACAAACGACTGTTATCTAAATTCAGATTGCTATTTTCCGATGTACTAGATTTAATGTGGATCAACTGCTCTAGGTATTGCTTGTTTGGGGGTGTGAGTTGTATAATCTGGTAGCTCCATTGCCTTACTGCTGCAAAGGAAAAGTTACTGTTTCACTGCATGCAAGTTTGCTGGTACAATAGGGATGTATGATTCGGACTGGCTGCAATATGGAAATAGGGATGTATGAGAAGGAGGAATGAAGATTGAGTGACGATGTTTTCTGTCGCAGTTAGTCGTTAGTCAGCCGATGATCATCATTTATCAATGTTGCGGATCGTTATACATCCTTTTTCTGTGTTGGTACATACACACTGTTACCTGTAGATATTGCTTGCTGCTGCTGCTTAATGTTATTTCTAGATTAATCAATCTACCATGTATCAGGCTAGCCATATCGTTGGCTGACCGCCTCGCTAAAGACTTTTTCCTGCATTTGTTTCTGTTTCTTGTTTGTTTCCACACGAATATGATGTGTCCCTATTCAAAGAGTTGTGTTGTGTAATATAAAAGCCACGAGTATAGTGCCTAATACCTAGTCTACTATATGGTATTACAAAAGCAAAAAAATCAGTCTTCTCTGTGTGGGTTGTGCGGCTTGGACAAATTCTTCACACAAGGCAAATAATTAATCACTCCTGACTTTATGGATCAGTCGATGTTCAGGAACATGTCAACGAAAGTATAAGTGTATAACCATACTATCTACAAAAGCATATAACATACGTGCTTACTGTATAAAACAGCACCTAAATCTATAGATAACGGATGTTTCCTGATATTGAGGCTTCAGGAATGCTGGCTTCATCATTTTGGAAGTAAGTACCCCCACAACTAAGCGATCACGATTAGGATGAATACCCAGACTTGGTTGTTGAGCCCAAGTCCTGCTTTCTTGGAGTTAAAAAGATGGTCAGAGGAATGTGGTTAGCTAGCCCATTAATTTGTTTGTTCTTTTCTAGATAATAATGAATGTGGTTAGCAGTGGAGTTGGAGGTGTGGTTCTGAGAGGGAAACAACAGGAGCAGGAGGAGTGACAAGGAGATACTAACATTCAGAATCATAGAATCCTATTTGAACCAGAACATATATACATTCAGATTCATAGAATCTTGTTTGAACCAGAACCTATATTGTTTATTATTGATTTGGTGTTCTTATTTAGATGTGATTCATAGATCATAATTGGGTTCCCATCTATTTGCAGAACCCATGAGGCTGAATACACTGAATACCCATCTGTTTGCAGAACCCACATAGCATTGACTCAGTCCAACAGTGTGGCAAACAAACCATGATAAAGAAACATAGATGTTTAGTGCAAACAATTGTTCATTGCCTTCATTCATTGATAAAGAGACAAATTACAATCCAGTCATTACATTGCATTCACATTTTGATCCGGCATGCAAGAGTACAAACATAATCCAGGAAGCCACTAATACAACCAAACAACATCTATATTTTGCACTTGATCTTCTTTCCTTGATCATGGCCATCTTTAGTTGATCGTCATGTTGCAAATTCTTAGACTCTTTTGTTGATTCTTCTGTTGAAGTTGAATCTCCCTACAATCAATTACACATATCAGGAAATGAATACTTATAGACAATAAATAATTAGTCAGCAGAGATGGTAGGACATTAGCAGGTTGTGCATTAGCAGGCAGGGAAATTAGTAGGCATAAATGGTAGCACATTAGCAGGTTGGGCAAAGGTGGTATGGCCACTAGGGCTTGGGGATGCAGGATAGATGGCTAGAGGTCAAAACGGCAAAGCAGCAGGAGCGATCACCTGTGACTGGTGTTGCTTGTTGTCGACGTTTGGCTGGCTGGTGGCGGCGTCTGGCTGGCAGAGTCTAGCTGGCTAGTGGCAGCGTCAGGCTTGCTGTTGGCGGAGCAAGGAGGCGGAGCAGGGAGGGAAAAAGGGGTTGACGGAGGGAGTGTCTGCTGGTGTTGTGGTTGTCCAGCCTTGGGATGAAATCCCTCGCTGACGACGACGCACCCAACCATAGGGTTCGGACTGGTGCATCCCACAGCCGTAGCAGCGACCTATGACCGAGAGAAGACGGAGCCTGATCCCTAACCCTCCGAAAACCCAATCCAGCGGTAGTACGGCTGGACGGACGGTTGTAGAGGCAGGCGGCTGGACGGGCGGCCGTAGGTGAGGCGGATGATGACAATTTTTGCTTGCGTGATTTCTGGTCGCTCGTCAGAGTTGGCGAGGTGCGTCTGAGGGAGAGATATGGGGGAGGGGAGAGTGAGAGGGCGAGTGATTCACGGGTGGGTGGGCGATGGGGAGATGACGGAGGGGTGGGGTCTGTCGCCTGACGGCTCAGTTACGGAGAAAAGTGGGGTCACAGCCTATTAAAAAGGAGCAAATAGCTGATCGACCCAGATGAATGATCCAATGGCTAAAAAGTTGAGTGTATTCGGGCCTGAATACACTGGAGTGTATTCTAGCCTCACTCTATATATATATATATATATATACTAGTAAACCAACACGTGCACATACACGTAAACATCATATTTTGATAATTTGTGTTGATAAGATTTTAACATGTGCCATTCACATTTCTAAGCTTGTTTTAGCTGGTATTTTATTAGATCAAAAATTGATGTAAGGTAAATGAAAGATTTCTTTAATATTTTATAAAGAATGTTTTGAAGATTTAAAGAAAGAAATTTTCATAATAGTTTATTATTTATATTTTTGTTACAATTTGAAGTGCAAAAAGGTATTTGCCTTATATGTTAGATATGAAAATTTACTACTCAAGTATTAAAACAATAAATGGTAAGCAAGACATCATTCCAGTAGTTTCTCATAGAAGTGAAATATTAACTCAATATTAAACTTCAGTCTAGCATACATATACACTTGGAAACCTTGACAAACAAAATGTCTGTAGCGTGTTTAGATAGTTTTACTTCCAAATTCAGTCATATATCATTTTTAATGTATCAAGTTTTAATTACCTACATGCATAAATGTGTAATGAAGTGTTGTAGCACTCGCCTATACATAACCATTTTGCTTATGTAGAACAAAAAGTGCCTCATAACCAAACACAAACATGTTTTATTATAATCCTATTGTAGATTGCAACTACGTGACATTGACTAACAACACAAATGATGAAAAAGAGATCGTAGGTGGTAGGTTATATATCTAACGTCTAATAACTACACAACGATGAAAAGGAAATCGTGGTTGGTAAGTTATATATTCTCTACAAGTACATTTAGAATAATAATAAACATACTCATTAATTAAAATGGATGTTAGAAAATTCATTCAAGGAAAAATGAGAACAATCATTCAAGTTGAATATTTAGTAACAAAAAATCAATTGTGAAACTTCTATTGCAAATGTAGAACAATGTATTTTTAAACATATTTTTTTAGATGTCAATAAACCCTAACAATTCCTATCAATAATGCAAAACAGTTCGGATATTCATAAAAGTATTTCAATTAGATATTGGTGATAAGTGACTAATTCAGCCCCTTAGCCAACACACTATTAAATTTTTATTATAGTAGTTATATTCTACCCAAAAGTCTTCCAAGTCAGCATGTATAATCTAAAAATAATGTACCTTTTGCTTTCAATGTCCTCAAGCACAAGATTGCGTATTAAATTTGAATTTCCAGCATGTGAATTGGGTAAATATTTTCCATACATTGATGGTTCACAAATATCACAAGTCAATCTTAAATAGATTGCCATATTCCAAAAGAGATGTATGCAATCACTCATTAACGTCTATAAGAGGATTGCATACATAATTTTACAACATGAGTCAGATTTTAGAATGCATCTCAATGATTGCTATTTGCAACAGAAAAAGATAATGTGACCACTAATCATAAACTTACAAGAGATTTCACAATAGGAGAACATAAGATAATGTGCAACATCTTAAAGAAGATCATGAGTTCGTCATCTGAAAATGGAGAAAGATAAATAATATTACAAGCATAATATATTGCTTATTAGTTTTACAATTTAATTTTGGAAATGCCTTGATGGGAAAAGGGCTTGAAAGAGTTAACTATGTCCTTGCTCCCACGTATTATATTCTTTTGGAATGGTTGTATGGGTTGACTCCTTTGTTGACTCAATAATGTTACATCATGAGATGTGTGACTGAAAGGCAAGAAAGGGATTAAAACGTGGATACCTTCTTGTAGCCTTTGTGTTGAACCTGAAAACGATTTAACTCAATTCTGTAAAAAAAAAAAACTTTTTTTATTCTCAAATTTTACCTTTTAGAGGAAGCTAACATATTAAGGATGGAATTTGTATGAATTAGCATAGAAAAATTATGTAACATAAAAATGTAAAACAAAAAATAAATGAGGTAACTTGATATTTAATATGGTAAAATCAACATAATATATGAATTTACAGCAGAATTAGTATGAGAAGATAGTCTAGAAACAAAATTATGATAAGGCCCAATATTTTAATATATTCCATCAAACGCAGACCTGAAAAGTGTAGTGGCTTTCTACATACTTTCTTAATCATGGTAGCAGTAATGCATGAGGTACATAATTAAAGTAATGGTAGCTATACTTGAGGAAACTCTCAGTATTTAGTCTAATGTCATTCTAGAGGAATAATATTCTTTCATGCTAAATAGCAATATGTAATTGAGAATAGTTATTATTAGTTACAAAACGTGGATTTAAAGCTGAAAAAACAAAAAAATGATTCATTAGGGAAATCATGTTCAGTCCCAAAATAATAAAAAAATGATGACGCATCTATTGAGTCTGCCAATGTGCAATTTGGGATGATAGCTGAAGGATTTAAATTAAAAGCAACTCAAATATAAGGATTATAGAAAGTTATTTTTTATATATTTTAAAAGGATTTAAATTATATATATATATATATATATATATATATGTGTGTGTGTGTGTATATATATTTGAGCATTGAATCAAAGGGTTCTAAAAATAAAATTAGAAAAATTGGGTTACCAATAATAACATTTACAACAATATATGTTTATAATCTGCTATTGCTATTTGCCTAATGTGTTTGATTGGTCACCATTTACTCTGATGAAATCTATCCGTGATGTTAACGTTAATGATGCCATTGTTATTACTATTGGAAACAGAGCACTTTAAGAACCCCAAACAAGGATGATAAGTGTAACCCAATAGTCATATAATCTTCCTATTCACTTCCCTGTTATTGCAGTTTGAGAGAGAGAGAGGATGATAAGTGTAACCCAATAGTCATATAATCTTCCTATTCACTTCCCTGTTATTGCAGTTTGAGAGAGAGAGAAAGAGCGAGAGAGAGGGACCAGATTATATATAGATCAACAAATTTTCATCCTATATTTTTGAGTGTAGACATTCCTTGTGCCACAAATCTAGGGGATAGATATGAGGAAGAGGGTGAACAAGAAGAAGGTTGTAAAAGAAGAGGGAGGAAAGAGTATTGACGATGGTGGTGGGGAGAGAAAAGGAAGTTGTCATTAGTGCGTGGTGGTGGGGAGAGAAAGGAAGTTGTCATTAGTTCGTGGGAGGAAGAAAAGGAAGACGTGGAGTAATTGGAAAAAGAAAAGAGAGAGAAGGGTGTATATGATGTTAAATTGACAGAAACGTTATTGTAGTCAACACCATTGAAGATGGCGTTTTGTATAGGATCCAATATAATGATCGTGATCAAAACCCCAACAAATACAATCTTCAGTGTCTTCCACTTCACTTTCTGATAGCTGTTTGTTAAGGAGTGGTTTAACACCTGTAAAATTGGCACCAATCAGGAAATTAAAGCGTGTATATGGAACAGTAGGACGCAAAGAGTAAAGGGATAAGAGGGAGTGGAACACGAACATATGCGATGGTCGTTTATCGTGGAAGGGCATTTGTTTTGTACTTCCAAAAAACACGAGTGTATCGTAGTAATAGGAGTAGTTAGTGGGATGCTATGAGAGCAAGTCCGTGCTTTACTTTGGCAAGAAGATAATGGAGACATAGGTCGTGGATTAGACACCGATATGATAATGATAGAGAGGCTATAAAATTAGATATACCATTTTCTGTCAATAAAAGAGAAAAAAGGATTGGAAAATTGTCGGAAGAGACAGAGACAAGAAAATTGCAGGATTCTGAAAATGGAGATTGATTGAGAAATTCAAGAAAAAAGGATTAATATTTCTGTAATTCTTAATAGTAACTCTTTTTTATAGTTCTATAGACATGCCATGATTCCTCCTGGAATCAACCACATAGCAGTCTTACTCCCTTCTTTCTTGTATCGTTTTCTGATAAACATCACCACATGTTAGCCGAAATGAACTGAACTCATAATTCGAGCCTATGCTCAAGCAAAATATTTTTTATCTTCTTGTTCTTGCCATTTTTTAGAGTAGAGAGAGAAATCATGCAAGTTATACCAATGTGTAAAAAGGAAGAGAACCTTTTGAAATCGGAATCCAATATCTTAGCCTTCTTCATGTCAATATGTGCAATGTCACTTTGTGCATTTTCACTGACGGGTGAATGATATTTCCCTTATTTTCTATTTCAGAATTGCTGATAGACAGATAGTTAGTACTAAACTTAGAATGGGAAATACTATAACATCTGATATGAGAAATCTGTAAAGTAGCAGCCAAACCATGCATTCATGTCTTTAGGAATTGATATAACACCATAATCCGTACATCTAAATTCTTGGTTTTAAAATAAACACCAATGTTTTTTAAATAGGATAATTAGTTATAGTTTCATTGATAACCGTAAACATCAATCATTTAATGGGTAAAAGAAAAATGAGAGAAATAAGGTTAGATATCATTGATCATATAGTCATTGGGCGGAGGACTGATACTTGAGGGAAGAGTTCAGATAGAGGTAAAAGAATGGAGGAAAAATATGAACATATAAGGAAAGTGAAGTTATCTTGGTCAGAAAATATAGTGAGCAATTCATTTTCCAACAGTCATGGATAATTTATGACCTTTCCTTGATAATATATCACAGTCTCTCAAATTGAAATTACTCTATCATTGATACATAGAAAAACATATCACCGCTACCAAACTACCCAAACTTTTGTCCAAGCATACTTAGAAAAAGGTAAACCTTGATAGAGGGGTGTCAAGGGAAACATCTAGAAAACAAATCGTGTTAAAGGTGACTTCCTGTTTTCAATATATGAAAAAAATCACAGTTATCACAAGTTATCAGAGTTACCTTTTAGCAATAATCCATCTCCTTAGTTGCTACAGGTTTTAGCTGATTGTAGCCCACGTCCTGTTTCACATGCCCACCATTGTCATAAATACCATAAGCATACAATACAGAAAAATAGTCGACACATATTCTGTTACAGATATGGTGCCTATTCTTCACTCTTCTGCTTCACCTTGACAAGGGGTATACGTACATCTTTGCTTCTCTAATAGGTCCTAACAAAGGTTTCGTCAAGCTTAATTATGAGCAATCTGGTGGTTGTTGATGTGAAACTATGAAGTACGAGTTCCTCGTCTAGGACGTGTACCTTTTTTCATCAAGCCTTTCCTTGATCTCCTTTCTTCAGTTCTATGTCGGTGCAACGTTTCTCTCATCTTTGTTGATTTGTAGTTGTTGACTCTCGCTAAGTGAGGAAATCATAGGCACCGGCGTCCTTTGTGTTGTCCATAATGAGAAATAGTTACAAAATGACTTTTCTAAGATGTCGATGGTGAAGGCAGTGAAGAGTTACGTATAACTGTGCCAACTATTTTTAGCATTTTCCATTTTCCCGTCATGCTGAGCGGTTGTTCTTCTGCGTAGTGGAGAATGAGAGTGCATGTATGGAGTGTAGTTAGGATGTTAAAGAGATGGTGGTAGTTGCTGTACGTATTGGAGTGTGGTTAGGATGCTAAAGAGATGGTGGTAGTGACTGCACGTACTGGAGTGTGGTTAGGAAAATAAGGACATGGTGAAAGTGGCCGAAGAATTGACGGTTTGTTTGATGACCAGGGTAACATATGGTATTTTCGCTAAGAAAAAATGGTTGAAAAATCCTGTGAGGAGAGAGGGTTCACGAGAATGCACCATTTTGAAAATACTACAGTCTGATTGGTTGGTGGCACAATTGTAATTTGTAGAAAACATTCGCTCTTTTTATAGTAGTATAGATATATATATATATATATATATATATATATATATATATATATATATGTGTGTATGTATATATATATATATATATATATATATGTATATATATATATGCAATTTATATGTCACCCTAAAAGCAGTTTTGACGGTGGATGTGTAGCATGGTTATGGCCAATAACCCATATATTTGTGTGTGGTTGAATTGTTGTTTGTTTGTTTTTTTATCTCAATTTGTGTACCGAGACTCTATCTTCTTCTTCACAATGTAAAAGTATTATTCTTTCATACATTTTCTCCCCTCTAATGTAACTAAAGGTTTCTCTTTACAATGTAATAAGTTAATAACTAATAGGATAGTTTCCTTTGTTTCAATGACAAAGAAGACGATCATTGCTAGATGAGCCGACCCCTTAGTGAGACAAATTGA
Source organism: Alisma plantago-aquatica (assembly GCA_963693085.1). NCBI lineage: Eukaryota > Viridiplantae > Streptophyta > Magnoliopsida > Alismatales > Alismataceae > Alisma > Alisma plantago-aquatica. The sequence continues at coordinate 296,430,145 of OY856409.1, read as the reverse complement.
CTGACTAGAGGAACAAGGAGAACATAATGAAGGAGCGAGCTGACTACTTGGTGGACCCAGCTGGCCATATTGAGGGTATCCATCCATCAGTTGGAATGGGGGCTAGACGATCGTTCTAGATGACCAATTGACTAGCCAAGAAGCGAGCCGACCAGTTCAAGGGTCGAATTAGTCAACCAGGATTGGCAAAGCACATATCTACACCTACAACAGATTCATGCATGTGATGTGATGTAGACCCAAGTGGTAGTAATTCCTTGTGGATCCAAGTAATTATAGTAGATATGTCCATAACCATCTCCAATGTTTTATATTGCATGTTTACCATGTGGGATATAGCATGTATATGATAATTACTATATATATGTGGTAATTGGATAATGTATATGTATATATACACATAACGTATAAAATACCTCAATCAAACATGTTAAGTCTAAGATTCTTTCCATAAGTAACACACATAAAAATATTCATTGACTAGGCGTAGGTTATTCCCATGTGTGGTGCATCATCTATCTTGTGGAAGTGTGATAGTAAATATGTAGGATCTTCCCAAGAAGTGCATATTTATCGTGTTAGCTTTTGGGTCAGGATTAAGTTGTGATTCTAAGTGGGACTAAGCACCATATGAATACAAATGATTGTGGCAAGGAGTTGTGAATATCGTCTATCCATAAATTACATTAGATGCAGTTGGCAAGCGTTGTTGACCTTAATGGTTGATTATAGACATTGGTGTTTCTCGGGTAATAATTGAATCATTTTGGATCTTGTCTCATTAGAAGTTTGTACACAACAAACTTTTGAATTTATACTTGACGGTTATCAATTTGAACAAAGTAATGAGAACCATAGATAATTAAAGACCGAATTGAGATCCCCAAATTTTTTAAATCAAAACAAATAAAAAATGAGTTTGACAAAATTGAAATTCTTTTGTAGAATCAAATGGCTACACACAACAACACCTTTTCTCTGTGATCGGTCCTTGATAAGGGAAAATTAAATGGGAACAACTTCCATGACTGGTTCAAGACATTGAGAATTGTTCTCACATAGGAGCACAAGCTCTATGTCCTGGAGATACTAGAGCCAAAAGAACCTCTTCCCAATGCAACTAAGGATGACAAGGATGCTTGCAAGAAGCATACTGAAGATGACATGGATTTCAAGTGTATGATGTAATGCTTTATGAACTTTAGGTATATAGGTAGCATGAGAATATGGATGTTATCACTACAGCAAACGTTCACATCAGTGGCCTTTCAGAAATGCCACTAAAAAAGCCAGTAAACAGGTTTAGCGGCATTTTTTGACATTTAAAAAATTCCTCTAGTGCCAATGCCACTAGGAAGATAGTGGCTTAAGTTGTAAAAGCCACTAAATGTTTGTCTTTAGTGGCTTCGAATAAATGCCACATAAAGGCCACTAAATCATCATTTGGCATTTATAGAAAAGCCACTATCCATCATTTGGCTTTTATACAAATGCCACTATTTTGTATAATGTTGTTGTATAAAACGGTTTTGATTGAATGTAGTTTCTTATGAAAAAAGCCAGTAATGACATACTAGTTCTGCATTACTATTTTTTTATGGATTTTAGTCAGTCAATTTGTAGTTCATGATCAAGTTTTCTAATTGAATGCCAATTGAAGCCAAACATATTTTTCCATAAGTATTGAACTTTTTTATTTATAATCAAATGACAATTACATGGGGAGGATATTTTACCTTGCCCCTTATATTCAATACAACACCATCCCATATGACTATATATGGTACATATTCTAGACATGATCACTAACTGGATATCAACTCAATTTGCATTTGGAGACCCCCCAAAGGAATACAAACTCATTTTCTTACAAAAACATACAACTCCATTCTAGCATTCCAAGTAGTTGTGAGCTTCTGTAGGATTAAACCAGCTACACTGCAATGAAGGTTCATCCTTCTTCTTAGCTGCAGTGATAACATATGATAATTCCGTGATAAAGTCATCAAATTCCTCAGTAGGTTCTTCCTTCTTCTCTTCCACCTTGGCAGCAGAAGCTGCAGGTGCAACTACATAGCCTGAAGTAGCAGTAGGGGAAGCAACAACTACAAACTTGCTAGGATCCTACCATGAAGTGAGAAAAAAGTTGAGAACTTGCATGCAAATGTAAGACAAAAAAACTTACAGCACTAGCATGCAATAAGATGGTATCAGGGAAGATAGCACCATTGCCAAATTTATAAATAAGGTCATCTTCAGTAAGGTCAAGGACCTCAGGGCTGAATACAGATCCACTGTCATAAACTGACATCACAACCAGTCCATATGAGAAGGGCCTAATGTCGAGCTTTGCAAGAAGGGCAGCCTCACAAGAACCCACCTTCTCACCACTCCTAATAAGTTTGACAGGGGTGATAATTTCAAATGTACCATTCACATTATGTCAGCTGAATAGAGTTTGCCACGCAGCAAAGCTTTAGACATTTAGCTAAGCACACAACTAAGCAGATTATAGAAAGGGGGCAAAGCTAACAATCTTGACAATTATGTAAAAGCAAAAGATTATAATCAAACTCAATTTCGTCCAGTGTTCTCATAAAACTGTAGTCTATACATAATAAGTTGAAAGAATTTTAGTAAGGTAAGAAAGCATAAAATGATTAATAAGAGCAGAACTTGGTGAAGGCCTTCATGTTGTTATAGATAGATCTCCCTTCGTCAACTGCAATAAATATTGTACTGAAGTTATCATCAGTAAGAACCATGTCGGAAGCCTCCTTGGCAACCTAGACTGACACATAAAAAGAGAAGAAACATCATTATCGATAATAATTACTAAAAGACAAGAAGATAGATATACAAATTCCCATAGTGAATATAATCACCTCAGTTCTAGAAATTCCCATGGCAATACCAATGTCTGCCATTTTCAGAGCAGGTGCATCATTGACACCATCACTCGTCATGGCAACCACCACATGTAAAAAAACAAGTAACTACAAAACATGCAAGAAGACTTTCAAGAGTAGGAAGAAAAAAAACATTTACAACCTTCTCTCGAGAATGGCCTTTAATCTCTTGGAGAAACCATTCTTCCTTGAGGCTTCTTCATAGACTTCTCCATTAGAGCATAGTTCTCACATGTTGACAATGACTTCATGTACCTCTACAGAGAAATTAGGATGCAAAACTGCAGAGGTACACGAAGTCATTGTCAACATATCAGTAACAACAGAGCTAGCAGCAGTGTTAGAGAAGAGGATTGCATAAAAATGAATTCTGATTGCACACACCTACATTAAGGCAAGGCAAAAGGTGATCATCATTGTTAGTAAGTTGGACATCAGAATTTAAGCAGAACATACTACTTTAGATACTACTTTTACATACTACTTTGGCTAGGCTACAATACATCAACATAGCTGATCAGACAACCTTATCTCTTGAGAATGGCCTTTAATCTCTTAGAGAAACCATTCTTTCTTGAGGATTCTTTGTAGACTTCTCCACCAGAGCATATTCTGACATGTTGAGAAAGACTTAATGTACCTCTGTAGAGAAATTAGGACGCAAAACTGCAGAGGTACACGAAGTCATTGTCAATATATCAGTAACAGTAGAGCTAGCAGCAGTGTTAGTGAAGAGGATTGCATAAAAATGAAACTCTGATTGCATACACCTACATTAAGGCAAGGCAAAAGGTGATCATCATTGTTAGTAAGTTGGACATCAGAATTTAAGCAGAAGATACTACTTTAGATACTACTTTTAGATACCACTTTGGCTAGGCTGCAATACATCGAAGGAGCTGATCAAACAACCTTCTCTCTCAAGAATATGCGAGATAATCCAACATACATAGAAGCATGTGACTAAAATATGTAAGATACATTTCAGACAGTGGAAACTTCATGCCAACGAAAGAGGCATATATAAGTCAAATATTAATGACAAACTAAAATAAACATTGGTGGCTACTTTGTAATTTTCTCATTCAAAACTGTCATCCTCATCACTTTGATATACACTTTCATCATCCTAATGAATTTGGGATTGGTCTTTCTCAATTGTTGAACCATCAACAGTAATTCCTTCCATATCCAATCTAACTATGTCACCGTCTGCATTTTTATCCTCTGTTGTCATTGATGGCCCATCTCTAGGTTCACCTTGCACATAAGCTTCAACAGTCTCACTACAAGATGGATCTTACATGTTGAACGTATCTTGTGGGGGAATCTTTACAGAAAAATGCCACCCTTTTGCAGTGACATGTTCTACATAAAATAATTGTCCAACTTTAGATGCCACTACATACGGTTCTCCAGTTGATTGAAGTCGTCTCAAATTAACAAGAGTCAACGCATGTTCATCATGCTTGATTGTCCTCTTGGAGTTGATGTCCACCTAATCACACTTAAATAATGTCACCTTAAAGTGTTCATAATAATTGAACACAATAACATCCTTCAAAACACCATAGTAGGTAACATCTTTAGTAATTGGATTGCGGTCAGTGGTTTTAGCATAACAATCAGTCTTAGCTACCAGAAAGACTCTACTATTTTGTGTTGCTAGATGTCGATCTTTTGCTTTGGTATGGAATCTGTGACCATTGACAATGTAGCCCTTGTACTTAACGGCCATTTGATGTGGACCTTGAGAAAGTTTTATCATCCACCATCTCTGTTCTTAGGAGTGTCTCAATCTAACACAAGAAAAGTTTGTTAGTATTTAATCATGAAGCATAACAAATTTAATTATGACAAATTAACTTACATGTTCCTTAAACCATCCATCAAATGAGTTACTATGTATTCTTTGTACCTCTTTTAAGGACTTATGAGGATGTTTTAGCCTAATGATATCATAGTGCTTCCTGAAAACAAAATATGTGCAATATGTAATTGGAATTTGTAATAATATTTTAATAATAGAAGACAAATGTCACTAACTTACTTAATGTAGGGTTCAATTGCATCACAATTGAATAGTACATGCTTATGGGCTTGTTGTAATGTATGTTCGTCCAAGACACATGCTATCATTTTACCAACACCACGACCTAATTTTGAGAAAATTGACCAATCATCACTGTCATGTGTTGGCTCATTTTCCAAATTTATTTCGTCAGTATCGTTTCTATTTGGCCGATTTAATTTTGTTTCAACTCCATCTAAGTATCTTGAACAAAAATTAAGACACTGTTCAGTTATATATCCTTCTGCTATTGATCCTTTTGGATATCTTTTATTACAAACATATCCTTTTAGGGTCTGCAGATACCTGATAATAAAGTTGGCAAAAATATTATGACAAATTAAATTCCAATAGGTGAAGTCATCACGACGTATGAAAAGTTACCTTTCAATTGGATACATCCAACGATACTGAATAGGGTCGGCTATCTTAGCTTCAAAAATGAGATGGATTGATAGATGCACCATTATGTCAAAAACACATGGAGGGAAAATCTTCTCCATCTCACAAAGTGTCACAACTATTGAATTTTCCAATGCAGAAAAATCATTTGGATCTATGACTTTAGTGCACAACCTCTAAAAATAGCGACAAAGATTAATAATACATGACTTAGCATTCTTACTGGGCAAAGACATAGTGACAACTAATGGTAGAAGTTGTTGCATCAATACGTGATAATCGTGACTTTTCATTGGTAGCATCTTCTGATTCGTCGGTCGTGCACATCTAGATATATTAGATGAATACTCATCTGGAACTTTGACAGATTTTAGGAGGTTGAAAAATGATATTTTTCTTCTTTTCTCATCGTATAAAAAGCTGGAGGTGGTATGGAATGTGTGCCAACAGTTTGTGGATGAAGCAGAAATCTAATTCCCATATCCTCCAAATCCTTCCTTGCATTCAAGTTGTCCTTACTTTTATCCTTCAGACCTAGCAATGTTCCAACAATACTCTCACATATATTCTTCTCAATGTGCATGACATCCAAATTGTGCCTTACAATGTTAGATTTCCAATATGGTAGCTCGAAGAATATGTTTTTCCTATCCCAATTGTGTGTCGAATCTTTACCTCTCGGCCTTTTCTTACCAATTACAGTGCTTCCGCCATCCAATTGTGACAAGATTTCAGCTCCAGAAGGAGTTTTAGGTGGACTCCTAAATTCTTGCTCACTGTCAAATTCCCTAGCTTCTTTCTGGAATCTGTGGCCAGCTGGTAAAAACCTACAGTGTCCTCTGTAACAAACTTTACATCTATGTGGCAACCAATGTGAGACAGTATCTTTATTACAATAAGGACATGCTTTGTAGCATGTAGTACTCCAACCAGATAGATGTGCATATCCTCGAAAATCACTAATAGTCCATAATAAAGAAGCATGCATCTGAATGAATTCCTTGGCTCTAGCGTCATATGTTTGTACATCAGTACTCCATAGTTCTTTCAACTCATCAATCAATGGACGCAAGTAAACATCTATATTCTGTGGCGAAGATGGTCTAGAAATTAGTAGGGACAACATAAAATATTGTTGCTTCATGCACAACCAAGGAGGTAAATTATATGGAATAATTACAACAGGACATGTACTATGCGAATTACTCATTGTCCCAAAAGGATTAAATCTGTCAGTGGCAAGTCCCAATCGAATATTTCTAACGTATGCAGCAAATTCTGGATGCATAACATCAAATGTTTTCCATGCAGGTGAATCTACCGGGTGTCTTAACTTGTCATCTTTTTCATATTCTTATGCATGCCACTTCATTAAGGAAGAGCTTTTTAATGACATGAACAACCTCCTCAGTCGTGGTATAAGTAGAAAGTGTCTGAGCACTTTGGCAGGTGTTCTTCTGGGTTTGTTTACTAGCTCCTCATCATCATCATCTGGTGTTGAAGTCGTTAGCCATCTTGATTCTCCACATGTATCACAGACGTCTTTATCAACAGACTCCTTCCAAAATAGCATGCAACCATTTCAACAAGCATGAATCTTCACATAATGTAATCCCAACTCCTTTATTGTCTTCTTCAGCTCATAAAAGGAATTCGGTAATTGTTTTCCTTCTGGTAGCATTTTTTTAAAGAACTTAAGAAACATAGATGATGCTTTCTCACTCAAGGAATTAAGACTAACCAGGTGATAGAATTCTAGGATGCAAGCAAGTTTGGTAAGTTTCTTACACCCTGGATATAATTATGTCTTAGAATCCTTTAATAAGATATAAAATTTGTCAGCATTTAAATGTTGACCAGTAGCCGACTGTACTCCTTCCATATTTTCATCTTCATTGAAACTCAAAAAAACATCATGCAACATATCTTGTAAATTTTCATCATCTAGACAATCACCCTGATCAGTTGGAGCATCCATTTCAACATCGACATCTTCTCCATGAAAAGCCTAAGAAATATAGCTTTGTAAGAAGCCATTCCACAATAGATGACTCAATGCAGTTTGTCTGGTGACCTAGTATACATTAGTGCACTTTCTACAAGGACATACAATCTTATCTCCAGTCACTGAATGTTGAAAAGTGAAATCCAAAAAGTTGGATACTCCACATAGGTATTTACTACTCGTTCAGTCATCCTCTGGTATCCAAGACTTATCCATTCTACAAAAATAGTAAAAAATATAACATCAAGAATTGTGACACCCGTTTGACTGGTGAATTGTGACAAATACTGTAAAAATATATTTATCGGTGATTTCCTTATTTAAAAGTAACAAAATTTCATTCTAAAAAAATAGTAAAAAATACATTTATTGGTGATTTCCTTATTTAAAAGTAACAAAATTTCATCAAGAATTGAGACACCCGTTTGACCGGTGACTTGGCCATTTTGTTGATGATGTTGTTTCGCGGAGGGAGTCCCTCATAAACGAATCCAATTAGCATGTTCGGAAGCCTGACCTGGTCCTCTCGGCCAATTAGCATGTTCAGAATCCACGCAAGCCAACTGGTTGTGGATACCTTAAAGTGCATTTGCCATCATACTGAATGTCGATTACAGTTGTCGAGGTTCCATACTTTAAAGTCACTTGACCAGCCGTGTAGCGTCTTCCATTCAAATGACGCCACTGTCTAGTAATGGTGAGTTGTGCTAGTGTACGATGGTCTAGGGTGATGTCCAGTTGTTCTGTTTTAGGGAAAAGGACATGGGGGTCGAGGCCCAGGCCATAGTGATTGTTGTGGGTGGAAAGAGACTGCAAAATATTAGTACTAACAATTGTAAGTATATATAATGATGTTATCTATTTTCAATAAGTATATATAACGATGTTACATATTTTCAGAGACAACTTGAGAAATACAAATCAGACTTAGATGGAAAGTAAGATGAGTATGTCATTATACCAACAATTATCGTAGTCTACATTATGAATTATTATGTATGTTTTAATTAGATCACTTATGGATTATTATGTCTACATTATCCTTTTCAATTATACTGATCGCTGCATTTCACATCACCTGGTTTCTCAAATGATTTTGTGGGAAGACCATGTAAACATCGAATAGAAAATACCAATCCACCATCTTAATAGGGAACTGATTAATTACATGTGATGTTTACATGAACTCTATAAGTCATATTCTATTAACATCTTTGAAGTGCTATAGTTTCTTCATTCTTGTCTTTCTTCAAAATTATAACACTACAGATAAAAAGTACTAATAATTTATGTAGAACAGAAGTCAGATCCAAGGCAAATACCTTTTAAGTATTGTCAATTGAAATGGCTGGAAACAAGAGTGGACTACTATTGGTAAACAACTTATTAGTCAGAATATGTTTTTTTATTCTACTGCAAGGTTTCCCATTAATAGTTATTGATGATTTAGGATAACCTGCAGATGAACAACAACTTCCAAGTGGCATGGCATTCGATACCTATAGAGTTTTCGTCCAAGCATGAGAATTGTTGACACTTTACATGCCTATTAGCCATCGGTCACGAAAGAGACCTTGAAGGAGGTATGTAAGCTACATCTTAGTTAACAGAATAGGGTGCGTCAATGGTTACCTCAAGAGGATTGATCGGAGTCCCTCACTCAAGCTCACCAACGCCGGAGGGGCAGATTGAGTCTGTGGTGGTGGTTCTACTGGACTCGGTCTGCCAAGGCGGATGAGGAAGAATGAACGGTGCCTAAGTATGCTTCGGTTGGGCTTGGTTCAAATAGGCAGAGGAGGAAGAACTAACGCTCGCGATTACAGGCAAGGTGTCACTGCGGCACCGGCAACTTGGCACTCCATAGCCAGAAACTATTGGCACCACGGACGGCAACTGGCGAACAGCATGCGCCACCTGTCTCTATCAGTCTGCAGACAATCGTGAGCCACCAACGGACCTAGGGCACGATGGGCCAGGGAGCGAGGAAGTCGCACAGGGAGAGAGGGGGAGATCAGAAATGTCAGGCTGAATGAGCAGAGAGTGCAGCGTGAAGGGAAAATTTAATTTGGAGTGGGAAGTCAATATAGTTTAGCAAAATATTTCCTAATTTGGTATGGCAATTTAAGATTGCCACTAATTAGAAATAAAAACACCTTTAATGTTATGTCCGTTTCATAAATCCTATAATAGGTGGTTCAGCGGCATTTTAATTAAAAATACATGTATTTTAGAAAGATAGTGGCTCTTTTATAAATGCCACTTAAATAAATGCCACTAATGGGCAGTTTTGTTTTAGTGTATTGAGATGGTCACACATCTTATGAACATGTTCGAAGATCAAGAAATCAAGTGAGATATGATGTCTCTAATACGTTGTTCAAATGTAACATGGTAGAAAGAGATCCAGTAGGTCCTCATGTGCTCAAGCTAATTGGGTATGTGGAGAACCTTGTTAGACTGGGATTCCCCTTGGTTGAAGAGTTGGCCACTAATGTGATTCTGCAGTCCCTTCGAGAATCATATAATAAGTTTTTCATGAACTAAAACATGAATGAACTTAACAAAATGTTCACAGAGTTATTGGGCATGTTGAGAACAGATGAGGCACAAATGAAGAAAGACAAGCCTAAGTATGTGATGATGATCAACAAGACAAAGGGGAAGCCTAAAGGAAAAGGAAAATATAAGAATATTTTTAAAGCCGGTCAAAACCTAACTCTTCAGATCTCACAAAAAAGGGAGGAATAAAGAAAAGAGGCAATTGCCACAACTGTCTGTAGCTTGGACACCGGAAAAGGAATTGCCCTATTTTCCTAGAGAAACTAAAGAAGAAGAAGGAAGGGAGAGAAGCATCTACTTCTGGTATAAACATTATAATATAAATTTAATTACTTCTTCATCTTGGTATATGATACCAGATACATATTTGACATACGCGATGTGCAGGATTTGAAAAGAAGTAAAGACTTTATGAAAGGTAAAGGATGGACTATGTTGAGCAAGAGTTTCTGTAATTATAGTCTACATCTAGAACTTATATTAGCCCAAAGGACATGCACTAGAGTTAGATGAACTACTATTTCATTATGTCATTAACAGAAACATTTTACTTTATGCATCTTGTATGGACAAGGATGATCATAAATAAAGAGTTGTTAATGCTTCTATTTCAAAGATGTGATCTTGTATGGAAATACCCCAAACATCTTGTGATCATTATGAGAAAGGATCAATAGATAAATGTTTTAGAACATAAATACCTAAATGATCATTTGATAACTCAAACAATCTATAACATCATCATCTAGAGAACAAATGTGAGAGATGCATTTCTAGAACATGTTGATGTTTATCTAGATTATTTTGGTTATTGAACCAAAACAAGACATGCAAATCTGATATGTGAGAAACATGACATTCTACTTCTTACTAAGTGTACTGGAGAACAAGTATTCTATTAGACCTAGTACATACTGATGTACAAAGATCTTCTAGAATAAATGGTATAGGGATATTACATGTACTTTGTTATATTTACTAATGATATGGTGATATGCATGCAGTACAATACAAATATCTTAAAGTGTTGAAGAAGATTGCATAAATGAAGTACACAACTTCCTTAAAAGTATTAAGATACTTTGATATGATCAAATGTTGAATACTTTATAGGAATAGCTTGGGGACCTTCTGGATAAACAATGATAGTATAGCATAATCAAATCCAACTGAAACATAATGATGTGTCGAAAAGAAGGAAGCACAACATGATGAGTCATGATGTGGTTATCATTTAATCTAATCTTGTTTAAGGTATATGCTTAGAACTAAATGAATATACCATCTTAATGGTTTAATAAGACAACATATGAGATATGGTATGGGAATGTCCTGATGTGTCTTAAGGATTGAAACTTATGTAAGAAAATAGTTCTTGAAAAGATTTAATCACTTAAATGATAGTTTGTTGAAAACTACTTATCTCAATCCAATAACAAAATGTATATTGGTTGGATAACTGAATTCCAATGGGAATCAGTGGGTGTAAAGTAGAACATGATTGGTTCGGGACCAACAAGAAAACATTTGAACCATAAGAGTTATAAAGGGAAATTTGAAGAATCACAAGCTCTTTTGGAATGTCAAGTTCATTATGTAATACATGACTCATAGTTCTAGTAGAAAATATTTGGAGTTAAATAACTTTCAACTTGCAACTAAGAACTATTTAGGGACACTAGTCTGAGAAATGGCTTAAGGCCATTATATCTAGAATGGAATCCATGAACACCTATGAGGTATGACATTGGTGGAACCACCTAGAGGGATAAAACACATAGAGGTGCAGTTGGGTTCTCAAGAGGAAAATCAACATGGATAACATTAAATAAAAATTGGTTGTATAAGTTTTAAATCAAGTCCAAGTGTTGAATATGATGGAATCCCTTCACTAATTGACTTTCTCACCATTGTAGCTTGTTGGAACTAGATAATTTTGCATATTGAGATTAAAACTACATTCCCTAATAGGAATAATTGAGAGGATGTGTATGTGACACAACCTAAAGGCTTTATTACTCCATTAACGCAAATAAAGTTTGTAAGCTACAAAATAGTTGAAGCAAGCATGTCAGACATGAAATTTCATGTACCAAATTGAATGTATAACAATTCAATATTCAAAATCATCAAATCAACTATTTAGTCATAATCTTACTTATGTTTCTTGATACACTTGAATTTTACCTACATGGCTACTACTAAACAAATATTATCCAATTTGCACAACATAATGATGGTTGTATGAACTGAGACCCATAATGTGACAATTTTAATGAGATATTTTGTATGCGATTTGATTATAATTAAAAGGGAGTTATGCATATTATAGTTGTTTCACTATTTAGATATTGAATAAATATAGTAATGTCCTAAGAAATTTTTGACTTGATTGCATATGGTTTAGGTTGAGGACCTAAGATGAGATCATATGCATAGTTAGAGTAATCATATTTGTTTAGTCCCTAGTCAAATATCTTTTGTGGGTATTATAGAAAAATAATAAAATATAAGAAAAATGTGTATGTTGAATGATGACTACGTCTATTTACTCATGATACTAGATTTAAATTTAGATACATGCTTGATTATGAACAACTTGTACAAGATAGATCAACTTTGAGAATGACACATGGAAGTGATGTCATAACAGTAAGAATAATATCTCAACATAGCATTCGTGGTTGTGATCCTTCGATCCGAAGTCACTACAACGAACCCATGTTGTTCTATGTACTTCAACATTGGCCAACATGAATTTGAATAAGGGTTTCCATACATTTGGTGATTGCATGCATGATAACACTTCATTTTACATACTTTTTGTATATATTATATACCTCTTTCAGTATATATTTTATTAGCTTTCCCCAAAAATTTACCATAATTTTGACTAAAACCCCACTTACATGATTTCAGGTACATTTACAACCCAAGTTGCAGTCATTACCTCCACCACGACCCACTCGTTCAACAATGGCGGTCGAGGTCTTTGAACTGCTTTAAGATCGAGGTCCTTCTGCATTCAAGACAGACTGCAGTCATAATAAAGCTGCGATCTCTACTAAATTGCGACCACAACGGAGGTCACGACCAATACAGGAGTACCAATCAAGCCAGGGTACATGATCTATTTGGAGACCACAGATGCCAAGTTCAACCGCGACTCAAAGAAGGTCGTGATCCAATTGGGGTCACAATCCCTGCAGATTGCAACCAAGTAGGGAGACATTGACCTTGACCTCTCCAACGCAATGCATGAGTTGACCTCGACCATGATCATTGCCAGACTGCAAGCAACTGGCAGACTGTGACTGAGTTCGACTGTGATGAAAGAAGGAATAAAGAGCAGACTATGACTGCGGTCTCACACCTCCCCTAACCCAGACCATGACTGCGGTCTAGGTTTAAGTTGGTGGAATGCACCTATAAATAGGTCACCCACCCGACTTGTCAAATCATCAGATCCCAGTTTATATCTAGAAGGCCACGAAGTCCTGCTGCATCCCAGATCCATTCCATTCCATCCCATCCACCAGTCTTAGATCTCCAAAGGTGGAAGTTGAGGAGAGAGAAGATTGAAGACTCCTTCTTCGAGAGAAGAAGATTGTCCGCTCCATTGACGTGCTAGATCAAGATCTGAAGAAGTATCGTGTCGTATCACATCCCTTCTCTCTCTGCCTAGATCTATCATTCCATTCCACTGTACTTCCCTCCTCGCTTCATGGATCTTCATGTATCTATCTTTCTGTAATGCTGTTATGCTATCGGCAAGCATGAGCGGCTAAACACCTTAACTTGGGTTGGGAGTAGCCACTAAGGCTCTCCCAACATGTATATTGTCTCTCTTTGTTGAATGTATATACTCTTGTCAAGGTTATCTCCATGTGCCTGTTTTAATGCTTCACTTGTATGCTTAGATACCATCTTGTGATATTTGATAGTTGATATCTCGAGAGAGTAATATCACTTTTATCATGTGTTATGGAGTAGTGTGAATGCACGAGAGTGTTGGGATGATAAAGCTTTAACCTATATGTTGTGCCTTGTGGTTTACGTGTGGCCATCTCGAGAGAGAGGCTACCCTTAGACTAGATCTATCCTCATCTTGAGAAAAAGTAGAATAGAAACTTTTGGTGGCTGCTTATAATCTTAATGAGAGTATACGAGAGAGAGAGGTGATGTTGCATGTTGGAGAGAAGTCTTATTAGGTGAAACCCGATCTGAGTTTCCTTCCATATGCTTGTTACATCTTATTTTCATTTTCGTTTGTTTTCGTTATCTTTGTTTTACTTACCGTAACTTTGATTTGAGTGCCATCGTTTCTTAGGGAACACCTCTGTAACGACCCGCACTTTTGAGTGTCTAAAAGACCTTAAAGTCGTAGATCGTTAATCATATACTCCAGGATCAGATTCATGAAATAATACAAAATAGTAAACAATTTCCATTAATGATCAAATATTTACATTTTTAGATAAAAGCTCCTCTAAGGAGTTACATAACTTTTAAATAGAATTAACTTTTACAGGTGTGAAGATAAACCATTAAGACTAAACCTTCGTGATTACTGTAGTGTCTTCAACATCTTTATCTGTACCCTCATCTCTACGAATCAAGTATATCTGATACCTAAAATGCCGACAAACAAATACACGATCAGTATATTTCTATACTGGTACATGGGTTCAAACAATAATCACAAGTATAGATATAAGCAAACATATTTATCTTGAATATAAGAAAATAAACTTGTTTTCATATTCTAACCCATATCTGGTCAACTACCTCAGGTGTAATCACTGTCCCTCCGGGGCTCGTGTGCATTACCCTTAAGATCAGTCTAACCCAGGGTTCAGAATACTATTATTTACTTTACATGATACTCATATGCACTTTATAATTTGCAAGAACTAAATAAACAAGCAAGAAGTTTATTTGTCGTTCAATCTCATCGAGAAACACCGACAACCTCAGAATTCGATACATGTATTCATAAGTGTAACCACGTACCTTATGCCATCGCATAAACCATGCAGATCTAACATGTACTTTAAGAGTGCATCCAAACATCCAATCAACAAAGCATGTAATCAACATGTATCTGAAACAAAGCGTACTACATATGTGTCACCATGTATTCATATTACACTAATCAGATTTAGATGTACTCCTAAACTAGGGTTTAGGTTATCTCGTGTTTGGACTATAAGTTAGGGTTACAACCCTAATTCCATCATATCATGGTTTCTAAGATTAAAAATCCAGTTATGCATATAAGGTGAAACCCTAATCGTCAACTTAAGCATATTAAACTATTTGTGACACCTAAATCACATTTCTAGCATTAAGATTATATCAAGATGCTCACATTGGTTTTGAACCCTAAAACAGCATGAATAAGATTATGAATATGGAATTGTCCATTATTCAACATTATCAAGGTTTTAATCATTATACATGGCAAGATCAGGTGTTAGCCTAACATGAACAAAAATATTCAATTAATCATCAGATTAAGGCAGATCTATGTTTTCCTTTACATTAAACACATCTAAATATGTATTGCACATACTTTTGGAATAGGAATCCTAATTAGGTTCTGATATTATTTTATTTGGATTCCTCTCTTTCTCCTGATCAATTTTGATGTATTATACCTTGCAATCTGAGTTACCAGTAATTAACTAGATAAATTTCAAGATAAGTATATATGGACCCATCAGCAACTGCCACATCAGCATAAGTAAATCATACCGTGTTTTTTTATTCTTCAGACTAGGTTTATAATGAAAAGACATCCATGCCCTTGTAGTCTATATACATCCTCAGGGGTCTTTGAGTCATCTGACAATGTTTCTCCTTCTACCCCGCAACGGCAGACCCTCTACCTCACGTACATCTGCGGCGTCGGACTCTGCACGCTGTGCGACTGGAGGCGCCATGGTGGCGCTATGCTTTCCTCCTCCATGCGCCACCAGCTCCGCCGCCTAGACTACCTGCCGATGTGGCAATTGAAGCATGCAGCTCGCCGTCCCTAACCTCGCGACGGTCTCTAATGCTGCGCACACCCGTAGGATGCTGTGATGGGTCGCCTCTGCTGGCCACACTACACGACGCCGCCACCCCAAAACTACTTCTCAACCTCTAGCCTCCCTTTCAAAACCACCTTCGCTCCTGCTACAAGGGGCGCCGCAGACTCGCACCCTACCACAACAAGGACGGACGGCCGGGAAGCTCCACCGCGGTCCCTGCCAACCGCGATGCGCACATCAGCGCTCACGACTCTACTGGGACAAGGACACCACTGCCTCGATGTCACCGTCTCCTACTCCTCTCGTGAATCTTCTCGCGGATCGCGTCTTGGACTCCCATCCTCGCCGACCTGGGTTCATGTTGCAAAGTGCCGCTGACGGCTACACCCCTGCCATCCTCACGACACCGACAACTGCTGCTCCCTTCCAGATCCGCCGCAACCTTCTCCACGGTCCCTCTTCGTCCCCAAAGCTTCGCCCCCCTCACGTGTGGACTTGCGAAAAGACATCTATATTCCGTCGAAAGAACGGCTCCCACCTGCGACAGCCACCCGCCTCCATGACGGCTCATGGGGGTGCAGATCGGAGGGTGAAACCCATCCTGCTTCTAGCCTGCCAGCTTCACAACTGGTCCCGTGAGCAACGTTGTTATCACATCAGCTAGGTCACGCCACCCTCCCATGGTGGTTAGGTCGTAGTGTAGGTCTTTGACAATCCTTGCGCCAAAAACTTGGCCACCTCCGATGATCTTATAGGAGTTAGGGGTACGGCCCTTAGGAGAGTTATGAGTTTGGAAGGAGAGGGAGATGAAGACGAACAAGGAGAGTTAGGGCACCGATACTTTAGGATATCCAGGAATCAGGGTGTACCTTCCTCTATATATACTAATATCATGAAGAGCGTCCTTTGTTCTCACATCTCTAGGGTTTGTCTCCATTAAACCCTTTCCCTTTCTAAAGAGTCCTATCCTCACGTGTATGTAATCGATGGGGCAAGTTCCCAAATGTTTAAGGAAACTATCTTAATATATATTCCTTCCTCTTCTTTATTAATAAAACCCATCGTCATTATCTTATCTAGATCCATATGGAATCACCACTCTCTTATATCTTGGATTTGTTGTAAGGAAAAGAAACAATCAATACCTTTCCATTAAAAGAGATATCTTTTTCCATTATCTTATAAAGATACCTTTCTTTTCAAACATTAAGTGGTATTAGGGGAAAGACAAGGTATTTTGTTTGGAAAACTATTAAACATATTCTCCTTATCTTCCCTTGTGCTACAAGCACGCATGCCACACATGCGATTAAAATTATTATTCCACCAATAGTACCATTGGGAAAACTACAAAAATAGTCCAATTATATAATTCAATTTTACCAAAATTTGAGGTTATTACATTCACCCCTCCTTAAAAGGAATTTTGTCCTCAAAATTTAGGCCTACTAAGCCTAGGTGAAAGATACTCATCTTAGTTTCAAGTCTTAGGGTTAGCAACCCCAGATAGAAATTCCCAATATCTTTTATTGATATGCTAGTCTCACATGTCATTATTAGCATCAATACTTGTATTGAAATTCAAATATATCCACATCTATAGTATACACATCTTATCATCACTTTATGATTTTGTTCTCATTGGTGATCTCATGATTACTTGGCAATTTCTCTTTTCACCTAGGTTTCCAATCTATGATTTATTATTTTTGCATGAGGGTGAGGTGACACCTCTAACCCCAGGTCATGTCATTACACATTCAATGTAGCATATTCACCCTCTTTATCTCAATATTTTTTTTATATCATAATGTGTGTCTATCCAATCTCCCTCCCTCGTAATGAGATGAAATAAGCATTTGGCTGCAGTCCAAACACAAATTTCATTCCATTCCAAGAGCAGAGATGGTACATCCACATATTACCTTTCAATATCATGCATTAAGTTGAATCATACTCTATATGACTCTAAACTTACTTTTTATTAATTTCACGACATTCAAGTGTCCCTTTTCTTACTCTGAAGTTAGGGAACAACTTATGACTTCATTACATCTTTGTATTTACATCTCATGTATCATTATGAGCCTTAGCCAAATCCTCTAGGTCTCTAGGGGTATAGGTACTTTTGGAGTGATCTCATCCTCATGCATCAAGGGAGTGTCTTTACATTCACCCTGTTGGGCCACATGAACATCAAGTAGGTGGCCAACCTCCTGATACATGGGCCTAGGGCAAACCAACTGTTACCTCCCGACCACTTGGTCATGTGCATTCAAGATTTATCAACTCCCAACCCATCGGTCCTATGTACCTCTAATACACCCTACTTGATTCTAGGATTGCATTAGGACTCTACCCTCCCTAAGGGTTTCTTTTGAGATGTCACATCTTTTAAGCACACTATTCTCTTATTTGATTCTTTAACCAGAATTGCCTTCATAACTCTCTTTTGAGTACACATAATGCAGTGTTGTCCCATCATTGGGCTCGGGCCACCTTCCCTCCAGGGCTTGGTGCCATGTTGGTCTTCCCTCCTGGGCTTGACCTCTGTGATCTTCCCCTCTAGGGGCTTGATCCTAAACAACTGCATTGTGGACTTAGGCCACCTTCCCTCCTGGGCTTGGTGCCTGCCTGGTCTTCCCTCCTGGGCTTGACCATTTCATGACCTTCCCTCCTGGGCTTGGTCATCCACTTAGGCCACCTTCCCTCCTGGGCTTGGTGCCTTACTGGTCTTCCCTCCTGGGCTTGACCAGCTGTGTCACTCAGAGTTGGCATCCTTGGGTTCAAAGAATTTAAGTGCTTTTCATTTATATCTTTAACTCTTCACTACTCTAGGTGAGGATTAAGGTTATCTCAATACTTAATTACATTTATTCACTTACCTTTTAAGGGAAAGTCCCAGCCTAGGGTGCCTTCTTGGCTCATAGGAGGGGGTTAGGCTCACTAGCCACAACCTGATCCCAAGATCTAAGGTTTTGCCTCCCTCATAGGTCATCTTCCCACTCTCAGGTTGACCCACCCCAGGTTGTCTCACTAACCCTAAAGGTTTTATAGATATCTCTTTGTTTTCAATGAGTATAACTTTTATCATTACAACATATCAACCCATTTTTTCTCAATCTCTGGAATACCCCCTCATGATCTCTGTTCATTCAATGAACTTGGTTCACCTTCCCTCCAGGGCTTAGTGTTACCTCGGCCTTCCCCTCCAGGGGCTTGGCCACCATCACTAAACTTCAAGAGACACCATGTGGAGTTTGAGCAAGTTATATTCAACTTTCATGTATTGGATTTTTAATATCTCTTAAGACTTATCACTTAAGTTTTATGCTCCTCATGCACACATACATGGGATACTATGTTACCTTAACCATTCCTTATCTTTCTTATTCATGATTTCAAATTTTTTACATGGGCAGTGTCCCATACCACCACACCATGTTGATTACCAATTTTAAATTTCACATGGGTAGTGTCCCATACCACCACACCATGTTGATTACCAATTTTAAATTTCACATGGGTAGTGTCCCATACCACCACACCATGTTGATTACCAATTTTAAATTTCACATGGGTAGTGTCCCATACCACCACACCATGTTGATTACCAATTTTAAATTTCACATTTTACTTCTCTTATTAACATTTTCTTTTCAAAGATTTTAAGCACGAGATGAGAAGTAGAGGAAAATGTGAGATGAGGAACTTAAATTTTTTCTCTAAAATTTCTAAAGATAATTTGAAATCATATACTATTAAGTATTAATTGATGAATCTGTGCTCTGATACCAAATGTAACGACCCGCACTTTTGAGTGTCTAAAAGACCTTAAAGTCGTAGATCGTTAATCATATACTCCAGGATCAGATTCATGAAATAATACAAAATAGTAAACAATTTCCATTAATGATCAAATATTTACATGTTTAGATAAAAAGCTCCTCTAAGGAGTTACATAACTTTTAAATAGAATTAACTTTTACAGATGTGAAGATAAACCATTAAGACTAAACTTTCGTGATTACTGTAGTGTCTTCAAAAACTTTATCTATACCCTCATCTCCACGAATCAAGTATATCTGATACCTAAAATGCCGACAAACAAATACGCGATCAGTATATTTCTATATTGGTACATGGGTTCAAACAATAATCACAAGTACAGATATAAGCAAACATATTTATCTTGAATATAAGAAAATAAACTTGTTTTCATATTCTAACCCATATCTGGTCAACTACCTCAGGTGTATTCACTGTCCCTCCGGGGCTCGTGTGCATTACCCTTAAGATCAGTCTAACCCAGGGTTCAGAATACTATTATTTACTTTACATGATACTCATATGCACTTTATAATTTACAGGAACTAAATAAACAAGCAAGAAGTTTATTTGTCGTTCAATCTCATCGAGAAACACCGACAACCTCAGAATTCGATACATGTATTCATAAGCGTAACCACGTACCTTATGCCATCGCATAAACCATGCAGATCTAACATGTACTTTAAGAGTGCATCCAAACATCCAATCAACAAAGCATGTAATCAACATGTATATGAAACAAAGCGTACTACATATGTGTCACCATGTATTCATATTACACTAATCAGATTTATATGTACTCCTAAACTAGGGTTTAGGTTATCTCGTGTTTGGACTATAAGTTAGGGTTACAACCCTAATTCCATCATATCATGGTTTCTAAGATTACAAATCCAGTTATGCATATAAGGTGAAACCCTAATCGTCAACTTAAGCATATTAAACTATTTGTGACACCTAAATCACATTTCTAGCATTAAGATTATATCAAGATGCTCACATTAGTTTCCAACCCTAAAACAGCATGAATAAGATTATGAATATGGAATTGTCCATTATTCAACATTATCAAGGTTTTAATCATTATACATGGCAAGATCAGGTGTTAGCCTAACATGAACGAAAATATTCAATTATTCATCAGATTAAGGCAGATCTATGTTTTCCTTTACATTAAACACATCTAAATATGTATTGCACATAAGTTTGGAATAGGAATCCTAGTTAGGTTCTGATATTATTTTATTTGGATTCCTCTCTTTCTCCTGATCAATTTTGATGTATTATACCTTGCAATCCGAGTTACCAGTAATTAACTAGATTAATTTCAAGATAAGTATATATGGACCAATCAGCAACTGCCACATCAGCATAAGTAAATCATACCATGTTTTTTTATTCTTCAGACTGGGTTTATAATGAAAAGACATCCATGCCCTTGCAGTCTATATACATCCTCAGGGGTCTTTGAGTCATCTGACAATGTTTCTCCTTCTACCCCACAACGGCAGACCCTCTACCTCACGCACATCTGCGGCGTCGGACTCTGCATGCTGTGCGACTGGAGGCGCCATGGTGGCGCTATGCTTTCCTCCTCCATGCGCCACCAGCTCCGCCGCCTAGACTACCTTCCGATGTGGCAGTTGAAGCATGCAGCTCGCCGTCCCTAACCTCGCGACGGGCTCTAATGTTGCGCACGCCCGTAGGATGCTGCGATGGGTCGCCTCTGCTGGCCACACTACATGACGCCGCCACCCCAAAACTACTTCTCGACCTCTGGCCTCCCTTTCAAAACCACCTTCGCTCCTGCTACAAGGGGCGTCGCAGACTCGCACCCTACCACAGCAAGGACGGACGGCCAGGAAGCTCCACCGCGGTCCCTTCCAACCGCGTTGCGAACATCAGCGCTCACGACTCTACTGGGACGAGGACACCACTGCCTCGACGTCACCGTCTCCTACTCCTCTCGTGAATCTTCCCGCGGATCACGTCTTGGACTCCCATCCTCGCCGACCTGGGTTCATGTTGCAAAGCGCCGCTGACGGCTACACCCCTGCCATCCTCACGACACCGACAACTGCTGCTCCCTTCCGGATCCGCCGCAGCCTTCTCCATGGTCCCTCTTCGTCCCCAAAGCTTCGCCCCCCTCACGTGTGGACTTGCGAAAAGACATCTATATTCCGTCAGAAGAACAGCTCCCGCCTGCGACAGCCACCCGCCTCCATGACGGCTCATGGGGGTGCAGATCGGAGGGTGAAACCCATCCTGCTTCCAGCATGCCAGCTTCGCAACTGGTCCCGTGAGCAACGTTGTTATCACATCAGCTAGGTCACGCCACCCTCCCATGGTGGTTAGGTCGTAGTGTAGGTCTTTGACAATCCTTGCGCCAAAAACTTGGCCACCTCCGATGATCTTATAGGAGTTAGGGGTACGGCCCTTAGGAGAGTTCTGAGTTTGGAAGGAGAGGGAGATGAAGACGAACAAGGAGAGTTAGGGCACCGATACTTTAGGATATCCAGGAATCGGGGTGTACCTTCCTCTATATATACTAATATCATGAAGAGCATCCTTTGTTCTCACATCTCTAGGGTTTGTCTCCATTAAACCCTTTCCCTTTCTAAAGAGTCCTATCCTCACGTGTATGTAATCGATGGGGCAAGTTCCCAAATGTTTAAGGAAACTATCTTAATATATATTCCTTCCTCTTCTTTATTAATAAAACCCATCGTCATTATCTTATCTAGATCCATATGGAATCACCACTCTCTTATATCTTGGATTTGTTGTAAGGAAAAGAAACAATCAATACCTTTCCATTAAAAGAGATATCTTTTTCCATTATCTTATAAAGATACCTTTCTTTTCAAACATTAAGTGGTATTAGGGGAAAGACAAGGTATTTTGTTTGGAAAACTATTAAACACATTCTCCTTATCTTCCCCTGTGCTACAAGCACGCATGCCACACATGCGATTAAAATTATTATTCCACCAATAGTACCATTGGGAAAACTACAAAAATAGTCCAATTATATAATTCAATTTTACCAAAATTTGAGGTTATTACAACCTCTTTATTATACCTTCTTTATCTGAAGTATATGAGCATTAGATTCTGTGCGCTTAACACTGCCAATCTTATCCCTATGTTCGACCCCGATCACTACATCAGACCTTGTTTATCATTGTGGGAGCCTGAGAGTTGGGTTATCTCTTTAAAATCTTGACTACTTTGAATCCTCTCCTTTTAGACGTCTGATTTAGGCTGGTCAACTTTTTGGAACCATTACCGAGGACAAGGCAAAATAGAACTGTTAAGAACTTAAGTCCGCTCACTATACTCCCGTGCCTCGAGCTTTGCAATAAGTTTGACACCACAGTTACTTTAAGTCTGCTACCCTGAGTTTGTGTAGATTAGTTCATTTTTTTACATGTCAAGTTTACTAACTCGACTGTGCGATATATTCATGCACCCAAGAAGAAGCAGATGCATCCACTTTGCTCTTCAACCCCGAGTTACCATGCCACCTAGCGTGCATACTACTATCTCTGTGAATGAGCGGGATGCGAGGAATCAACACAACCCACGACCACCAGGCTTGGGCGAAGACAGGGATGGCCGTTATAATGATGATCATCATCATGAAGAAGACCATAGAGATGGGGATCGTCGTGATGATGATCGTCATGAAGAAGACCAACGCGACAAAGAATGATGCCACAGACGTCAAAGAAGACATCACTATAACCATCATGACAATGAATGGGAGCACGATGGTCGGGATAGCGACAGCGAGGACGATGAAGAAGGGAAGACTCTTAGAGAATTGGCAGTAACAAGGGCCAATGAGTCTAGTTGTCTAATCATCATACCAAACTTCAACGCCGCAAATTTTGAGTTAAAACCAACTATCATATCTATGATCCAGAACAAACATTTTCATGGGAACTCAAGGGAAAACCCGTACCATCATATCGATGCTTTTAAAAATATATGTGATACTATCAAGATGAGGGGTCCCGAAAGAGGTGATATACTGCAAAGGTTTCAACTTCTCTTTGGAAGACAAGGCTCTATATTGGTACCTAAATCTCTCCCACTAATCTATAGATGGGTGGAGACCCCTGGCGGATGCTTTTGTTACTAAATTTTATCTACAGAAAGGAAAATTCAAAACATGTAGAAGATTACCTCTTTTACACAGAAGTCAGGAGAGAACTTGCACGAATCATGGGAACGTTTCCAGGAGTACCTTAGGGATTTGTCACACCACAATTATCATAAGGGGTTCTTATTGACCACTTTCTATAATGGGCTAACTCTACGGAAAGGACTTCATTAAACGTAGTCGTTGGCAGTGATTTCCTCAAGAAGAAGCCAAGCAAAACCATGAAGATAATAGAAAATATGGTTGTGCTACAAGTAGGCGTAGACTATGATAGGAATGAAAGAGAGCCAACGAAGAGAGTAAGGGCTGAAAGACCATCTATGGAAGCCAAGGCCTTAGAAACCATAACGACACAAATTCAGAAAATAGAAACTGATGTGAAACAGCTGAAAGATACTGGAGTTAAGGGCAAGAAGCATGCTGAGAAGGTCATGAAGTGTGTCACCTATGGAGAAGGAGGACATGAGGTTGATAATTATATCTACACCAAGCTAGAGGAAAGTGACGAAAGTGAAAGTTAAGAAGAAATGCAAAATGTTTCCTATGCCAACTTCAAGAGGCCAGACGACTGTAGTTTCAGCTACGGAAACAAGGATGCAGCTGAGAATTCACACCAACTGAACAACTCACAAAAATCACCGCCATGTTTTGAAAAGAGAAGAGGACAAACTCAGTATACTCGGACAACAAACTATCAAACCAACAAGAACAACTACTCAGGACAAGGCAAGAATCAGAATTGTCAGGGAGCAGGGCAGAGCCAAGGCCAAGGATCGGGACAAAGAAAGGATAACAACCAATAAGACTTAGTCGCCAAACTATTTGATTTCTCTAAGAGACAAGCCACAGTGAACGATCAACTAACCCAAAGTGTTGTAGCTAATTCTGGAGTCCTGACAACCATGCAAGTTTAGATGGAAGATATGTAGACACACCAACGCCAAATTGACCAACAGCTTGCGCAGTTGGCAGAGCTGGTAAAGAATCCCTCAGAAAAATTCCATCAAATATGGAGACTGCAAAAATGGCTACAATTCTGGAACAAGGAATGACTATGAGGAAGAAAAAGATGAGGAACCACAATCTGAAAAAGAAGTTACTTCTGAGAAGTTCGTTAATAAGGGAAAGTCTACCAAAGAAAGCAAAAAGAAAACTAGAGAAATTAGGGATCGAGATACTATTGAGGAAATCTTCACGAAGAAGAATATGTATGCACCAAGAGTCCCATTCTCCTAAAAGCTCATTAAGGAACACCTAAAGAAAAGATATGAAAAATTTATGGAAGCAGTGAAGAAGTTGCACATAGATGTTCCATTTCTTGATGCCTTAGAGAAAATGTCCACATATGCAAAGTTTTTCAAGGATCTCATCACAAAGAGAAGGAGGAGAAACCATGTTGAAATAGTACATCTAGCAAACATGTCTAGTGCCTTTGTACAAGATGAATTGCCAACTAAGAAAAAAGATCTCGGAGCTTTTAACATCCCTTTTTGTGTTGGGGACAACCTTGAAAGGAAAGGTCTAGCAGACTTGGGAGTGAGCATTATCCTCAAGTCCCTAAGTTTAGCTCAAAGACTAGGATTGAGTGACATGGTCAAAACCAACATGAGGATTGAATTGGCGGATCACATGTTCAAGAGACTCGTTGGTATAGTAGAAGATGTCCCTATCCGGGTGGGACGATTCTTCATCCTTTGCAACATTGTTGTGATAGACACTGTCGAGGACCTAAAGTGTCCTATGATATTCAAATGACCATTTTTCAAGGTAGGGATTTGATAGATGTCACCTAAGTCATCATATCTCTTTGTGTTGGAAATGATCACACAGATTTCAAGGTTAAGGACGCCATGAAGGGACCGTCTCTTTTCAAATCGATTTACGTCATGGATAGCTACAACCAATACTGTGAGGAAGTTCAAGAGGAAAAGGCCATAGTAGACCCCCTGATGAGGGCCCTGAACAACCCAGATCCTATGGTAGAAAACCCAGAAGTGGTTGAAATTCTGGATTATCTTAACTAAGGCAAAGAAGATCTCAATGAGGATGAAGAAGTAATTGAGACTATAAAATATGCTTCTTTGGAACAGTCGAGTGAAGAGCAAGAGGCTCCCAAAGCAAAGCTAGAACTGAAACCACTCCCTGAAGGACTGAATTATGAATTCCTGGATAGTGAGGGATGGAATACCGTCATCGTTAACGCAAATTTAACGGAATAACAAAGGGAAATACTCCTGGAAGAGCTGAGGGAACACAAAAAGGAAATTGTATACTCTGTTGAAGACATCAAGGGACTTAACCCAACCCTTTGCATGTACATGATAAATTTAGAAGAATCTACAAATCCACTGTTTCAACCTCAAAGAAAATTAAACCAGATGCTAAAAGAAGTAGTCAAGAAAGAAATATTGAAACTACAGGATGCATGGATTATATACCCGATAAGCGATAGCTATTGGGTAAGCCCCATTCATGTAGTGCCTAAGAAAGGGAGGATGACTGTAGTGAAAGGAGATAATGGTGAACAAGTATCTACAAGAACTGTTATGGGCTGGAGGATGTGCATAGATTATAGAAAACTGAATTCAGCCACAAAGAAATACCATTTTCCCCTACCATTCATTGACCAAGTCTTGGAAAGACTTGCCCACCACAACTATTTTTGTTTCTTGGATGGATATTCCGGATTTGATCAGGTTCCAATCCACCCTGATGATCAAGAGAAAATGACATTTATGTGCATCTATGGAACATATGCTTTTAGAAGAATGCCTTTCGGGCTATGCAATGCACCAACAACTTTCCAACAGTGCATGATCTCTATGTTTTCTTATTTTTTGGAGGATATAGTAGAGGTTTTTATGGATGATTTTTCAATATATGGGACCGACTTTGATGCATGCATAAGAAACTTATCCTTAGTACTACAGAGATGTGAGGAGAAACACTTGGTCCTAAACTGGGAAAAGTGCCACTTTTTGGTCTAAAGAGGTATTGTCCTAGGACATAAAATTTCCAAGAAGGGCATCGAAGTTTATCTAAGCAAAATTGAAGCTATCTTTAAACTCCCGCCGCCAAAGTCTGTGACAGGGGTAAACAGTTTCCTAGGCCATGCTAAATACTGTAGAAGATTCATCAAGGATTTCTTAAAAATTTCGAAACCCCTTTCAAACTTGCTAATCAAGGATGTAGTTTTTGAATTTGATGACGAATGCTTAAAAGCTTTCGAGACCCTGAAGGAAGCTTTGACTTCTGCACCTATCCTATAAGCCCCATATTGGGAGCTTCCATTTGAGATAATGTCCGACGCTAGTGATTATGCCTTAGGCACAGTCCTAGGACAAAAGAAAGACAAAAAATAGCATGCCATCTATTACACCAGTTGCACGTTAGACGAAGCTCAAGTGAATTATACCAACACCGAAAAGGAAATGTTGGGAATTGTTTTTACATTTGATAAATTCCATTCATACCTTATAGGGTCTAAGGTAAATGTGTATACTGACCACGACGTTATATGTTACCTCATGCAGAAGAAGGATACCAAGTAAAGGCTGCTACGATGGGCTCTATTGTTGTAGAAATTTGATCATGAAATAATAGACAAGAAAGGAAAGGAGAATGTGGCAGCCGACCACTTATCCAGAATCATTTTTGATGAGGAAAATCAATTGCCAATTAATGATAACTACGCTGATGAATCCCTACTGATGGCTCAATTGGAGGAATAGAGATTACCATGGTTCGCTGATATTTGTAACTATTTGTCCTGTGGCCATCTTCCACCTGACATAATGTACAACCAGAAGAAAAAGCTTTTCTATGACGTCAAGAACTATTATTGGGATGATCAGTTGTTGTTTAAAAGGTATTATGATAATTTATATCAGCGATGTATACCCGAGGAAGAAGTTTTGTCAATCCTAAAAGAATGTCACTCTTCGCCTTATGGAGGGCACCACATTGGAGAGATAACTTCTGCAAATGTACTCCAATCTGGGTTTTATTGGACCACCCTATTTAAAGAAGAGACACCTTTTGTCAAGGCATGTAAGGAATGCCAACTCACTGGAAATATCAGTAAAAGAAGTGAAATGCCTATGTCTTAATGGGTGGAAGTGGAAATACTTGATGTTTGGGGAATCGACTATATGAGTCCTTTCCCGTCATCAAAAGGATACAAGTACATCCTAGTAGCCATTGACTACGTGTCCAAGTGGGTAGAGGCAGTAGCAACTCAGACTTGTCATTCTAAAATTGTGATCAAGCTATTTGAGAAGACCATTTTCCCTCGCTTTGGAGTGCCACACACTGTTATAAGTGATGGAGGGTCACACTTTGGAGAAAAATAATTTGAGGCGCTATTGAAGAAATATGGAGTAAATAACAAAGTTACTACACCCTATCATCCTCAGACCTTAGGACAAGTGGAAGTGTCTAATAGGCAGATAAAACAAATATTGGAAAAGACAGTCAGCCATACTAGGAAAGACTGGTCCATGAAGCTCGACGACACTCTCTGGGCTTACAGGACGGCTTATAAGACACCTATAGGAACAACGTCGTATAGAATGATCTATGGTAAATCCTTCCATCTACCTCTGGAGCTCGAGCATAAAGCCCTTTGGGCGATTAAGTTCTTGAACATGGATCTAGAGAAGGTAGGCCAGAAGAGATTCCTACAGCTGCAGGAACTCAAAGAGCTGAGATTGCACACTTACGAAAATGCAAAAATTTATAAACAAAGGACTAATGTGGGGCATGATGCCCACCTAAAGAACAAAAATGTTCATGATGGTGAAAAAGTGCTTTTGTTTAATTCAAGCATCCAACATTTCCCAGGAAAACTCAAAACAAGATGGTCGGGCCTGTTTCCTGTAGTAAAGATATACCCATCAGGAATGATGGAGATTTCGGGAGAGAAAACATGAACTTTCAAGGTTAATGGCCACAGAGTAAAAAGATTTTACAAAGATGAAGCTTTTGTTCAAAGGTATAAAATCAGTTTGGGGGAACCAAATCAGGCACTCGGTTTAAGGAATGAGGAGTTGCCACATCCATCTGAGAAACCCAAGGAATGAATGATTATGAAGTTGAGCTAGAGACTTTAAAACAAGTGCTTCTTGGGAGGCAACCCAAGTTTTTGTTATTTCTATGAGATTTTGTTTTCCTTACCTTTTAGTTTAATTTGTTTCCTCCCCTTTTAAGTTTTGTACATATATATTCCCCTTTAAAAAGATGAATGGATTGAAGAAATAAGCTTTGTTTTGGTCAAGTACTCTGACCGCGGTCTAGACCGCAGTCGCGGTGTTCGCCTTGCTTCAAGCAGACTGCAACCCATGGTGCTGATGTTTAATGACCTCGACTGTGACATGATGTTTCCCTTAACATAAGAGACAACAGATCGCGATCATGTTTTAAGTACACCATGGTCGCGGTCACTCCTTCTTTATCTGTGATTAAGGGGTCACAGTCACTCTCCTATATATATTCTAAAACCCTAGTTTCGTGTATTCCTTTTGCTTCTTACTTACTTGAGCCCGAGTTAAACTCTACATCTTTGATGAATTCACCACAACTGCAACCGACCTCTGCCGCCGCAGCTGACTCGATGCCACACCGACCTTCTCTGTTATGTCATCTCATCCATCAAGCAAGGTAACTACCCAGCCACTATCTTTGCTTTTCACTCGCCGTTTCCATGGTTATTCATCACCGCCACTATCATTGCCACTTTAGCCTCACACCTTTTCTACTTTTCCACTTCATTTTGCCACCTATCATGTCACCGACAATCATTCTCGCCGAACAAAACTCTTCCCTAGGGTGTCATTTTCGAACAGATCTTAAAAACCCTAAAATAATCACCCATCATGGTTGTATGACCTCCGCCGACATAGACCCACAGGACAAGCAGAAGGAGAAGAACAAGGTCCACTACCACCACCTTCACAACCAACAATACCAAGCACATCAACAATGCACATGGAGCAATAGCTGCACTAATAGAAACAACATATACCCTCTTTCGGGGGTGTACTAGGTACAAGGTTTGATGCCATGTGGGAACACATGCATCAAACCACTACAATAAATACAAATATTACTTCTTCTTTATCTGCGCTAACAATGTAGGTACACTTCCTCGACAACAGAACTCAAACACTCCCTAACCTCATACAAGAAGCATTAAGCAATCAATGGATAATGATGGGAGTGATGAAAGAAATGAAGGACGAAATGGAGGATTTAAAGAAGGAGAGGCATGCCATTTGAGCCAACAATGAACATATACGTCATGGCTACAATGAGGCAATGGCCATTATCGAGAAAGAATGCCAATGTCTCGAAGAGGACCGCCGGAAATTTGAAAAGGAACACGAAGAAATCGAGAGTCGGTGGAAGAAAAAGAAGGCAAAGCATTCAGCAAGTCTAGTGCACTCCTCATTCAGCCCCTCTAGCCATGACGACAATGACGATGACAATGCAGGAGGGACCGGCACGGGGGAAGAAGTGCCAAAAGAAGAAAATGCCAATGTAAAGATGACACCAGTAGCTGAACAGAATAAGAATGAGCCTCCACAAAAATCGAGCTCCCCCAACACAAACACGCAACAAAAACCACAATGTTGTCAAGGGAGCTCGAACTCAATAGCAACCCTGAAGAAGGGAAAGAAGAAACTGACAAAGACAGTGGTACACATGTAGAACAACGGATGACCCTACCTACAAGTAAGCTTATGTGAGAAGAACATCTTACTATAGCTCATCAAGAAGAAGTCGCCCCAGTTTTTAGTGCGACAGGGGCCGTGGAGATCGATAAGATGCTAGCTAAGTTGGGCACTGATCTCGAAGAGAGCAACGAGTTCCTCCTGTTCCAAAGACACAATGAGCATAATGATTACCTCTATGATGGAAACATGGAGGTGACTGTGGCAATGTTGGCAGCCGCCAAGGTAGGTCAAACTTTTGAGAAAAATAATATCAGAGACACCGTAGCTGCAGAAGCTTCCTTAGAAGTAGCAGAGCAAGTGGCTACAACCCTACTGACAGCCAAAGAAGCAGAACAAGTACCCATAACTATGCCGACTATCGACGAAACCTCGACACCTTCTACACACGAAGGAACATCTGACGATGAGGATGGTGGGATATCAACTTTCTTTGCAAATGAGCCCGCCAAGGAGCAGAGTGCGCCAACTAAATAAGAAACACTTGGAGTGGCTCCTCCCCTGTCATGTAAAATGAAGGAGATGGACATGTCTGTAGTATCATGGATTATGTGCAGTGATGTCTACATTTTGGCAGACATCCTCAATGACGATCTACCCAGGTCAGACATACTATATAACAATAAGGGTAGACGTCTAACTAGGGATCACTTCTGGAGGATCTTCCTGAAATAAGTATGAGTACATAAACGACTGTTCAAGGTGCTCTGCGCTACCCTCCTGGAAGAATGTCTACACCCGGACAAGCCGCAACCAGTCTTCAATGGAATGACACATATGGCTAGCCTCCTCTACAAAGAAGACTACAAGGCAGAGGATGTCGCTGAACTGAAGTTAGCTGTGCGTAGAAGAGAAACAAGATATGTAGTGCTTCCCATAAGGAATGTAAGGTATTGGGCACTAATCGTCGTGGACCTATACAAGCGAAAGATGACGGTGCTCAACTACTGCACAACCGAACTGGACAACACATCACTAATCTACAAAAAGAAGGATGCTAGAGATGCCCTAAAGATACCACTATGTCTACAACGAGCAATCAAAGAAGCAGATGATAGATTCTAGGGCTTCTAGAAGTTATTCTCCATAAACAATAAGGTCCCTCAAGAAGAGGTTGTTTTAGGGGATTGTGCCTTCATAGTGCTGAGAATGATGGAAGCCATCAACAAGGGCATCCCCCTGAAAAATCTAGACAAGGAGGACCTGCATGGACTGTGAGGTGTGTATGCCATGGAGGTCATCTACGATCATCGCTTCTTTAGTGACCCGGAGATGCCTTCAGAAGTTGTGCCTCAGAGACTTCATGAAGATATCCCTCTTCTTGAAAAGGTGACTTGGAGGGAACAAATGAAGACAATATGGGTCAATCCAACAGAGCCAGCCAGGGATGAGGCTTGGAAAGAAGGTTGGATTCAAGACACTAAAGAAGTTGTAAAGCACACGTTAGATGACGAACCAAAGCAGCCTCCAGTAAAGAAATCCCAGAAGAACATCCTTCAAAGGAACAACCTGAGGAGGGAGAGATTGAAGAAGAAGACCCGATCGATGTAAAGCTGGATGGACCGATAGGAGAAGTTACATCTTCTTTCAAGGACTTCAACAGATGGAGCTGCCTTAGCCTATCTTTAGACAGAATATCATTATGAGGTCCTTGAAAGAATATGATTCTCTGGGAGATGTCATCTTTGAGAGAGATGGCATTTGTGTGCTAAAAGATGACCTCTGAGAAACACTGAAAATAGGAGGGTATCTTTCAGTAAGCATGATGTCAGCTTACCAGGTTCTACTAGGCGATAGCATGCCAAATACTCACATGGAATACTTCCTATTGGAAGATGACATCTTGAAAGAAAAACAATCAAGTGAAAAGGAGCGCCTGCAACAATGCCTAGTGACGTCCCTACCAGACTACATCTTTCTGTCAATTATTCATGACAATCACTAGACTCTACTAGTCGTCAATGTTGTTAAAAGGAGTGCAATCCTTTACAACAACTCAGATGCAACCTTTGCACTTAATAAAAAGACTAACATGACGACTACAAAGACTCTGATAGAAGAAAAGGCCAACACATGTGCTGAGGCAATTGTTAATATGATAAAAAGCCATGGC
The DNA here is from genome assembly GCA_963693085.1 of Alisma plantago-aquatica. Classification (NCBI taxonomy): domain Eukaryota; kingdom Viridiplantae; phylum Streptophyta; class Magnoliopsida; order Alismatales; family Alismataceae; genus Alisma; species Alisma plantago-aquatica. The sequence goes on along the minus strand of OY856409.1, from coordinate 296,397,321 downwards.
AAAGGGTACAAGCATATGAAAGGAAAAGACTTCAAAAAGACGTAGTTCTGCCATAGGAGCCCCCAACAGGTGCCCCTACCAAATGATTGTGGCTTCTTCTGCCTAGATTGGATGGTGGCCCTAGCCAATATGGACACCAAAGGGGAGGGCATGCAGTACGAACAATACCACACACTATGAGGAGTATACGCAAGCATGCTTCCCGAGTCCGAGTGGGCCTCCACCAACAACAAGAACAAATAAAGAAAGCTCATTTATACGTCTCACTCAAATTTTGACACCTCGAGATGAGGTGTAGGATAAGTTTAGGAGAGGGGTCATAAATGGGCTAGAGAGGTACATTTACCATCTTTTTACCTCTCTAAAAAATTCTCAAAAATTTTCATTTTTTTTGCAAAATCTACCTTTCGAATTTGGAATCTAGCCTCCTCTCCTACTAAATTTTCAAAATTATAGTACTTTCACCCTCTTAGAGAGAAATAAATGAGCAACCTATATATATATATATATATATATATATATATATATATATATATATATATATATATATATATATATATACGAGTAAAACAAGAAACATAGCAATACTACTCTATCTCATTCTTGCAATAAGACGTTGTACATGTGACAACCTTAACTCATGAAACCCTCAAAGACTAGAGAACTTCACCTAGCCATACTCTTGACCAACCACCCTCACCTGACGCTTTTGACCAAAAAATCCTTATCTCTATAGAGAGGGATACATCTGCCCTTTTCAAAGCATATCTAAAAAGAGGCTTAGCCTCCTAGAAGACCACTTAAAAACCCCTCACACCCAAGCCCGAAAGGAGATGTAAAAAGACACAAAGAAAGAAAAAAAATAATGAGAGTTATGCCCCAAAAGATGCCAAAATTTTCCACACAATCAGTGTATTGCTGCACTCATGAATGCAGATATGTCATGTCCATAAGTGGAATCTTGAAGCCAAGATTACACACCTCCAATTGTGAATGAAACTCACAAAACCACCTGACTTAAATTCAGAATCCCAAAAAGGGCAACATTATTCTTATGACAATTTTGGGTGAGGAATTCAAAAGGAAGAGGAAAACACTTGAAGCCTTAAGCCTACCCGAACACATTATCATAGGGCCAACTAAAAATAAAGAAATGGTGTGAAAGCTACCCCACAAAAAAGATCTTGTATTAGTATGGTTATTACCTAAGGGGAAGGGGTGATAAGTTGAGAAGGCGGAACCTTTTACAATTGAAGGCAATGGCAAGAAAACAAAGTTATGCAACTCTAGTGAGAGGGAGGAATGAGACCTAAAGGTTAGAAAACATACCACAACAGTCTTGATGCAAGAATGAGATATTTCAGTCATGTTATATTTTATAATTTTGTCATATAAGTTTACTCTTTCTCTCTATGAGTTCTCGAATCTACACTTATCCTAAGGACAGGCTTGATTCTAAGTTTGGGGGAGTTGATAAAACTTGTATGTACTTTTTGTATATATTATATACCTCTTTTAGTATATATTTTATTAGCTTTCCCCAAAATTTTACCATCTTTTTTACAAAGACCTCACTTACATGATTTCAGGTACATTTACAACCCAAGTCGCAGACGTTACCTCAACCACGACCCACTCGTTCAACAATGGTGGTCAAAGTCTCTGAACCGCTTTAAGATCAAGGTCCTTCCACATTCAAGATAGACCACGGTCAGACTGAAGCCGCGATCACTGCTAAACCGCAACCACAACGGAGATCGCAATAAGTACATGAGTACCAATCAAGCCAGGGACCGCGATCTATTTGGAGAATGCAGACACCAAGTTCAACCACGACTCAAAGAAGGTCACGGTCCAATTGGGGTTGTGATCCTTGCAGACCGTGACCAGGTAGGGAGACCTCAACCTTGACCTCTCCAACACAATGCACAAGTCAACCTCGACCATGATCATTGCCAAACTGCGAACAACTGGCAGACCACGACTGAGTTTGACCGCGATGAAAGAAGGAATAAAGAGCAGACCGCAACCGAAGTCTCACACCTCCCCTAACCCAGACCGTGACTGTGGTCTAGGTTTAAGTCAGTGGAATGTGCCTATACATAGGCCACCCACCCGTCTTGTAAAATCATCAGATCCCAGATCAGATCTAGAAGGCCACGAAGTGCTACTGCATCCCAGATCCATTCCATTCCATCCCATCCACCAGCCTTGGATCTCCAAAGGTGGAAGCTGAGGAGAGAGAAGACTAAAGTCTCCTTCTTCAAGAGAAGAAGATTGTTTGTGTCGTCAATGTGCTAGATCTAGATCTGAAGAAGTAATGTGTCGTATCACGTCCCTTCTCTCTCTTCCTAGATCTATCATTCCATCCCACTGTACTTCCCTCCTTGCTTTGTGGATCTTCATGTATCTATCTTTTTGTAACGTCATTATGTTGTCCACAAGCATGAGCGGATAAACACCTTAACTTGGGTTGGGAGTAGCCACTAAGGCTCTCCCAACATGTATATTGTCTCTCTTTGTTGAATATATATACTCTTGTCAAGGTTATCTCCATGTGCTTATTTTAATGTTTCACTTGTATGCTTAGATACCATCTTGTGATATTTGATAGTTGATATCTCGAGAGAGTAATATCACTTTTATCATGTGTTATGGAGTAGTATGAATGCATGACAGTGTTGGGATGCTAAAGCTTTAACCTATATGTTGTACCTTGTGGTTTACGTGTGGCCATATCGAGAGAGAGGCTACCCTTAGACTAGATCTATCCTCATCTCGAGAGAGTGGAATAGACACTTTTGGTGGTTTCTTGTAATATTAATAAGAGTATACGAGAGAGAAGCAATGTTGCATGTTGGAGAGAAGTCCTAGTAGGTGAAACTCGATCTGAGTTTCCTTCCATATTCTTATTTCATCTTATTTTCATTTTCATTTGTTTTTGTTATCTTTGTTTTACGTACCTTAACTTTGGTTTGAGTGTCATCGTTTCTTAGGAAACACCTCTTTATTATACCTCCTTTATCTGAAGTATACGAGCGTAAGATTTTTTGCACTTAACACTGCCAACCTTGTCCCTATGTTCGACCCCGATCAATACATCGGACCTCATTTATCATTGCGGGGGCCTGAGAGTTGGGTTATCTCTTTTAAAGTCTGACTACTCTAAATCCTCTCCTTTTGGACGTGCGATTTAGGTCGGTCAATGCACAATGACACTTGTGGATCCTTGTAAATGACGTAGATGGAATGTTTCCTTCTTATTGGAGTGATATCCTGGCCACTTGATAAGTGAGACTATGAAATGTGTGGCCATGTTGGGGTGAGTCAATATATAATACTGACCTCACTATATATTAATATTCAACTCTAGTTCAATACACATAGATTAAATATTAAGAGGATGACTAATCCATGCCTTAGGTTCAATATGTGACAAAGATATTATATAATCATGATAACATTGGTCGCTTATATGTTGAGGTTGTTCTCCAACTAATTCCTCTGACTTAGATAGAAATCATGCATTGCTAGATACCACCTTTCCTTGTGAGATATTTGACACCACTGTCAACATAATGTGGAACCTACAAGTTCACACACATTTGACTTCTTAAGAGAAAAGAAGTCTGCAATATATGCATGATTGGAATGATATTAGCTTATGAAAAGCTTGATTTCCAACCTAGTCGGTCAGCTAAACAAGTCATTTGAGATCAACTGATTGATAAAATGTCCGACGGTCAACTAATCACCAAATAGGAAAGTGACTAGTTCATCGAATAGGCATCCCATATGTCTAACTAAACACATGTCAGGAAAAGAATTAGAAAGGAAACATGTTTGATTGGGATATGGTTGGTTGGACTGGACTAGGACTTACTTGATCTTTCTAGTCAAGTTGGTTGGGTTATCTAGTCGATCGATAGGAAACACTATCCAATTTTTCTTAGTTTGATTATTTTTCTGAGTTGATAATACAAAAGGGATTGTATTTTTGGGGAAACCCATGCACACTAATATCAAATATATAGTAGTGAACGTCCAAGGGGTGGGACACATATTGAGACACAAGTTGTATATGAATTTCTTCCTTTTTGAGAGAGAAACTCATCTAAAGGACAACACCCATGATAGGAGGAGATGGAGAGTGAGACAATCTAGCACGCTAACAACTCTAGGTCTCTTCCGCTTGGAAACCAAGGTGGTGCACCAAGAGCTCTTACATCCACATGGATGACATAGAGGACAAGGTACATTGTGTGAAGTCTTAGAAGCTAGAGTTCTATCTTAAAGGAGTACTAGTTCTACAAATTGCTAATACAAGGACGGTTATCGACCTATTGCATGAAAACTTGTGATCCAGATTCAAAAGTACAAAATATATAGACATAAGATGTGTGTAGATGTTAGAAAACTAGTGTGCACCAAGGTGTATTCATGTAATTATATGTCTTTAATATACCACTATCTCGAAGCTACAATGATTATGTTAGCTAACATTTTTTGTTGGGAAATTTTTGCATTTAACTCGTAGCTTATTCCCAAAAAATGCTACTATGTTGTTAGTGTCACAATATTTTATGTCAATTTGGGATTTGAACTATAATCTCATTAAGGAATGAAATTTGTTCAATATGTATCCAAAATAATCCCCAACTTTCTTATATGTATTGCATAAATCAATGTAACACTTTTCAACATTTTTGGTGAATTTGGATACATAAACTAGGTTGTAGTGGTGATTGTTATGATCTAAAACATGTAAATTCATGGTTTTGATAGTGTATTAGACAATGTAACATGTAAATGGCATGCTTTCCATGCCCTTTATAACATGTAAATGGCATGCTTTCCATGCCCTCTCTCTACTTCTTCATGTAAATTGTATTTCTTGCAATTAGAACAAGATGACGTAATGAAATCACTAAAGGACCATGGTGTAGAGAAGGAAATGATTATAATCCCACACAAAAAAGTGAGGTACATGGAGGGTTAGTGATGAAGATGAGGTGAGGACTCCATCAACAACTAAAGATCCACCGAAATAGAGAGTTCATTTGATCGATTGGCTTTTCAATAGGCTGGAAAACCTTGCGATGGAAGAAATAAGGTTACATTATATGTTAATCATATGTTTGTCTATTTACAACTCTTATGGGATTAATATGTGTACTATTTTCCATATCATACTTTATTTCTTGTGGTGATCTTTATAGTATACGATACATACAATAATATGTATGTAATGGTTATGTGATACATATGAATATTGTATGTAATCCCTCAATATAATATTAAGTTTATGATTCCTTCCATTTTGCAACACACACGAACCTCAATAGAATATGTGTAACCTCAACTGACTATGTCTTAGCATGACAAATGGTGGTGCACAATGTATCTAGGGGAAGTGCGATAATAAATATGTGGATCTGCTAAAGCAGGGTGCATAGTTTTTTGTGTTGTCCTTTGGATTTGGCTAAAATATAGTGATTTTAATATGATTAAGCACTTATTGGCATAATTATGGCATATAATTAATATCATGAAATGTGAAAAGGAGTTGTGCAACCATCTAACAAAGATTTGTATTGGATGTAATTGTAGTTGTTACCTACCTATATAGTTATATTTTGGGAGATCGACCAAAGGTGATTTGTGACTTAATGAGATATGAATCTTGTCTGACTAGAACAATTCTTATTGTAATCTTACAAATTCATAGTGTGGGCTATTAATTTGATCAAAGTGGTGGTTGCATAATTTATTAAAGGTCAAATTGATGTTGTAAAATCAAATTCATTTTCAAACAAAAATTTGTCTCATGCAAACACTTTCTTTACAGAATGAAAAACACAAATAATCTCTTTCCATTGTGATCGTTCCTTGAGAAATAAAACTTGAATGGATTAACTTCATTGGCTACAATAGGACTGAGATTTGTTATCATGCATGGTAAAAGATCTATGTCCTTGAGACACCAATACCAGAGCTAAGGGCAGAAAAGGAATCTTATCATAAGCATGTCAATGATGCATATATAACAAGAACATCATGTTTTGATTGGCGATTCATGATTCTCATAATAAATGTGAGAACACGGGTACTCTTTAGTTGGCCACCCATATAAGGAATATGTTCCAAGTGCAAGCAAGATGAGAGATCCATGATATCTCAAAGGCCTTGTTTAAGTGTTTCATGACTAAAGTTGATCCAATATGGCCACATATACTCAAGAAACATAGATTGAATATAAATCGGATGACTATTCTATTCCTTAGGTTTATTATAGATATTTGTGATCAAGGTATTATACATTCATGATAACATTGGTCACTTATAAGTTGAAAATATTCTCCAACTTATTCCTATTACTTGTGTAGCAATGACGTGTTTCTAGATATGACTTTTTTCTTATGAGGTATTTGACATCACTATCAACAAAATATGGAACTATAGGGTGACACACAAGCATGTTTAAGGGAAAAGAATATCACAATCAAACACATTATTAGAATGTATATGAATTATGTAAAGGTTATTTACCAACCTAGTTGATTGACTGAAAAAGTCAATTAATGGACCAAATGGTTTAGATCAATTGATAGGATGAATGCCATACCATTGATACATTTAATAAAGTGAGTAGTTGTTCAATTGGGTGTCCCAGTCAACCAAATAGACACAAGTCAGGAAAAGAAGAAGAAAGAAAACTTATTTGATTGGGAATCAAATTGCTTGATCGAATCAGACCATGACTTGCCTAAGATATCCAGTTAATCGAATGGGTGTCCTAGTTGTTCTAGTGGATGGTCATTTAATTAATTAAGAAACCATTAGAGTTTTCCCAGTTTGATTCTCTTTTTCGAGTTGTGAATAGGGAAATGGTTGGATTTATCAATAAATCCAAGACCAAGAATATCTTATATACATGGGTGGATATACAAGGGGTGAGACAGACATTGATCCACATGTTTTTTTTTGAATTGATTCCTTTTGGGGGAGAGAAACTCATCCCACAAAAAATACCTACATTTGGAGGAGAAGAATAACTAACAATACTAGCAAATTGAAAATTCTGGTTCTAGTTCCTCTTGGTGACCAAGGTGTTGCACCAAGAGCTCCTTCATACAAGTGGATGATCTAGTGGCTAAAACATGTTATGTAGAGGATTGCAGGATGAGTTTCATATACAAGGAGGACCAGTACTACATGGTGTTGTTTTGGGGAGGAGGACTAGTCCTACAAGGTGTTGTTTTGAGGAGGACCGAGCTATTGCACATTGACTTCAAATTTTGAACTGGGAGTGTGGAATCTACATTGGCATAAGAAGTGTTTGGTTGTTGGAGAACTAGTGAGAACCAAGGTATATTCATATACTTCTATGTTTTTGATATAATGATGCTTACATCCACGATGGATTTGTTGAATAAGGGGTTTTGTTTTGGTTGGTTGTATTTATGTTGCACCTTCACCCTACAAAGCCCCTCCTGTAAGGCCTTAAGTAGCTATACAATTACTTATCAAGAGGTTCATCATCTTACGACCTACATCGATTAGGAATGTACATGATTACTCAGGAACTGATACATTTATATCATAGTAAAAATGTGTGAGAAATACTAAAATGCAAACCACCGTAAATCCTTACACGTGGTGAATGTCATTTAGTTTTACATTCTCTAGTTATTACCTCAATAGGATTGTTGTTAAAATGGAATTATGGATTTATCTCTAATCCTGGTGAGATCCCATACTTAAACATGAGGTGATTTATTGGAAATGAGAGAATTCAATACCCCTACTCTTTCATGAAATAAGTATATGATTTCCAAAAATCTTCTTATGATCCCCAGAGTGTTGCAACAAATACCACTCTTTTCCAAAACCATACTACTTGGAATGTTCTATTGTGCTCAAAGAAACCTAAATCCAATATAAATTAGGTCCTTACTAAATATTATTCCATAAATATTTTCTTCATTTACTCATTTAATTTTGTATTATTGTAGGATAAAGTAAATAATGAACAACTACCACTATAAAATCCTAAGTGCATTCTCTTGAGTCTCAAACTTAATCATAGTGTGTACAATCATCTCTTGTCCATATACAATGTTCTTTCCATATTTAAATCTCATAATTCAACAAAGATGTCTTTAAATATTAAGATGTACTAATACATAATCATTTACAAAATTTCATGAAGAAATATTACTACTACAACTTAGTGTTGTGATATTTATTAATTTGTGCTTAATTGATGTGTAGAGGGAAATTCAATAGAACTTATATAAATATTATCTAAATAAACATAAATATCTTTACTTGAGTTCTATAATATATTAATATTACAACAAAACTCATAACTTCAATTTCAGAGCCAAAAATCAATTTGACTTAATTCCCCATTTTAGTTCAAAACAAAATCTAATCAGACAAATTCAATCCAATTTTGCATAATTACCATAGTATAACTCTAACACGTGAGTTTAATTACTTGTATATAAAAAAATATGTGTCTCTGGATCAATAATGTCAAGAAAGCTTCCTTGCTCTATTTCTCCAAGAAAATACCCCCATTGACCTCAAATCTAGGTTAAAAGAAGAGAAATTATATACAAGAAGTTATTTTAGGGCTTCTTCTATAATTTCTAAATAAATACAACTATAGGGGTGTAGAAGAAAATAAAATATGGAGAATACAATAATAAAACATAATCTTAGCCGATAATATTCTCTAATTTGTTTAGCAATTAAATTTCCTATGTATTAGTTTTTTGGTAAATCTCCAAATAACAATCTTGAAGAAGTTCTTCTTGTCTTACCCTAAGATGTAGAACAATAGTTAGAGTTACTTAGGATCACAAGTGCATCTTATGTATTCAATTATCTAGGTGGGTATATTATACTTCGACCAACTTTTATAAAGGTTGAGTGACATGTTTAAAGGTTGCATCGAGTCTGTTAGTAAGTTGGTTAGCTCATTAATAATATGGACATCCACTAGTAGTCCCCCATAGGTCAGATTGAATATGCTAGTCACCACCCATGAGTCAATATCATAGCAAAAAAATTGGCCATTAGTAACATAATTGCCTAAAATCTCACTAATGATTGAAAAGTTTGGACAAAACATTGGCTACAACTTAGCTAAGAATCAGTCACCTTTCTTAACAACCTTCTATAGCCTCCACAATGACCTTTAAGTTCTCTTGTTGAGTTTTTGAGAGCGAAAACAACACAAAACATCTAATTTTCTCAAGAATGTACAAGTAGGATTCCATCTAATAAACAATATCAAATAAGGGTTTCCATAAATATACCTTATTGTGGAAGACTTTCCAATGATTTGTTTTGATATCTCAAAGTAGTTATACAACATTCAATCTACGATCTCTTTGGAATAAGGTTGAGGTGTGACCCATAAATTTTGATCTTTCCTTGAGAAGTGTATTTGAATATGTATTCCACCTATGGTCAAATTTCTGAATATGTGGCTCTCTGGTGGTAACATTAAACTATGTTTTGGGGGCCCACTTACAGGAAGAAGGGATTGTTCAGTGCCAATGATGTGTGTCCCATAGGTGATCACCGTGATGATGTTTTCTAACAATCTTAATCATTGTGTTGTTTCTCATTCATGGAAAGCCATGTTCCATTACTGAGGTTAGTAGCATAATACTCTATTCCATGGTGGTTGCCTTGATGATGGAGTATCTCATCTTACTTGAGTTCGTTGCATGAACTTGTATCCATCATACACAAGTAGAAAAATGTGTACTTGAGCCACAAATATCCTCCTTCCCTCTCTCTCTTCATTTCTCTTAGGGTTTTCAAAACCTTTAAATCATCAATGAAAAAATCAGATTGCATGCCTTGAATAATTCTCTCATATATATACAGATATATATACATATATATGTATATATATGTCTATGTGTATGTGTATATATACATATACAAACATATGTATATATGTATTATATATATATATAACAAGAGGGTTATCATTTCTATTACTATTTTGATTCTCACTAAAATTTGGATTTAAATCAAAATTCAAAAGCAATTACTCCTAAATACATTATGACCTGGGTTAGAGTTCCTTGCAGAATGAAAAAATCCAAACTACATGATGAAACACAATGTTTTATGAGTCCTATTATGGACTAGAATTTTTCTTTTGTGAGGAGTGGTTCCTACCAACTTTAGGAAACAACTTTCTTATATATGGACTCATTTTAACTCCAGGTCCTCCAAACAAACTTTGACAATAACAATCACATGTAACTCTAATTGTACTAATTCTTTAAGTTATCTATATGAATGTGACCTTGTAGGAACCATATTGTGTTAACAATGGATTCAATAATTAGTATCAGAATCCATAAGAAACAAGCAATGTCTAAAAACACATCATTTCTATCCAAGTAGTAGGATTAGTCAAACAAGAATAAACCGTAGTGACAAATGTTATAATGTTGTATACTCCCTTTACCAAAGATACATAGATTTGTAAATTTGTTGGACTAGGAGGATCAAAGGGATCTGGCAAATGGGGTGGATGCAGAGACCGAGTGGGCTGAAGGTTGCCAGGATGGACATGAGAGGCGAGCTAGTGCCGAAGGCACGAGGCATGCTAAAGTTTGGAAGCCCAAACATAAGAATAACAAGGAAAGAAAGAGTGAAAATGGAGCTACGTGCAATGAGAACGTGTCCAATAATGAAGGAAATGCAGACAGTACAGGGGCAGAAGGAGGAAACGAGATGAATACTAGAGGACATCATGTAGTCGTGCATTCGGGGGTAGATGAGGTGATTCTAGAGATGGACCTCGAAAACTCAAACATAGGCAACGAGGCAAGAGGTGGAAATGACGAGCAGGGGGTGGACACGGATGAACGAAAGGAGGATAAATCGAGTTGGAAGGGGCAGATGGAGGGTGATAAAGAAGCTGAGGAGCTGGAAATGATCACCGCAGAAGTAGAGAGCACAGCTAGAGGAGCATATAGTGGTGAGAAACAAACTCGAACATCGAGATCTAAGAGGGGCTCAGTAGCTAATTTGAGCCAGAACGGAAGGAAGCTCAAAGGTACCGGTACCAAAATGAAGAAGCCAAGATCGGCACAGTCATACGAGCATGGAAGGAAGAGTCCAAGACTTTCCGCTCTAATTATAGAGACCGTGGGGGACATCGCTGGAGGAGTAGATGTTACAGCTACGAACAAAGGGCCGGTTGGCCATATAAACTGAATCTCAACTTGATGATGATGACAGACTTCCTGTGCTGGAACGTCAGAGGTAAGTTGATCAAGGGTACTCCCAGAGATTACCCACAGTATGCTAAGCTGCTGACCAGGATCATGAGATTGAGAAGATATGAGTGGAGTTTCAAGTTTGTCCATAGACAAGCCAACGATGTTGCTGATGCGTTGGCCAAATACCATAAAAACACCAATGCAGAGTTAGTTCCCTACTCTACACCTCCGATGGAGATCCTGAATCTCCTAGATATAGAATCTTGTAAGGGTAGTACTACCTCATTTAATTTCACAAGTTTGATTAGTGAGTGTAATGTTCAATTGGATTTTCTCACAAGGGGAGGGCGGGATGAATAAGATTGCCTCCCGACTTTGCTAAAACAAAGATACGTAGATTGAACTAGAAGAATGGACATGTCATCCTCATCATGTTAAATCCATGTTTCATGATCCCCAAGTAGATTAGCAATATAAATCTGAGTTTTGCATCACTCTCGTTATATGGGAGGAACAAATTTCTTCTACATCACTCAAATGCATAGCATGATTCTCACAATACCAATCTATACGTTTATATAAACCTTCTTAAAGATCACATTAAATAAGGTCAAAGTTTGAGAATCAACATGTAACCATTGTAGTGACTTTAGGTTGAAAGATCGAAACACCATTTTCACATTGAGATATGATTATGATTATCATATAAAAGTCCATAAATCAATCTCAAGGTGGGTATGTCTAGTATACTTGTTCACTAATAAGTAACAATGTGTATGACTTAGTATCAATTAATTTGTTCCATGAAACATAGTCATAAATCACCATCCACTAGTCTTACATGCATTATTGTTGTCCAATCCACAATAATAATTTACTAGGTACATCTAAGAAAAATGATAGTTGTATCCATTAGGATCTCATGTTCAAGTCACATAATTAAAGTCTTTTGGAGTTAAACTAATAACTTTAAGAATATTTATTATGTACATTCATAGCCCAATGAAAAATGTACAAAATATCCCTTTAGACATCATTTAATGACTTGTTTCTAGGACATATATAAAACATCTATAGGCCCTAACTAAGCTCCAGGAGAACCCCCAAAATCTTTGTCTTACATCATGAAAACATATATGAAGACGAATTTATTATATTTTTTCAAGTTAACATATTAAGTTATTATTACCAAGATCTTTGATCTATATTAACCACCAATTTTATTTTTCCAAACACTAAGAAATCAATTATAATAAATATCTAAGCAACTATTTTCTTATATAAGAATGCCAACAATCATTTTGGTTCTACTCAAATGAAAATAGTGATTAAATGGTAGAATGCATACTGTGGCATAAACTAAAACATAATTTCACACACTATTATTTATACTTTCATAATTTCAGTTTTGATGAAGAATTTTGTGCTCATGTGAACAAAAAATAGAAATATTTGATATTTCTCTTTTCAATTTTGCATATGTTATGTGGTACTTTTTTGTAATGAGAAATACGGCACACTTTTCAAGTACTATAAAGTACCACTTGTATAGTATGTGCTATGAGTCATCATGGTTTATGTTAATTTGTTACTCAATCGTTTAAATCATTTTACTCGTATGTGTGGAGGTTTGGTTTTAAAATACATTGTTTTCCTACCACATGACATCCCTCATGTAATACTATTTTTGTAATGAATTTGGCATGTGTTTCTATAGTTATTATTTGATTGTTTACACCAATTTACCCTTGTGAAGATATGATGAAATTAACCATTTATTTAATTACATATAATGTGATTTGGTAGTTCAAATATTTTTTAATAAGGAAATTGACACATGGTTCACATGATACCAAATATATAACCAGTAGAAGTCATGTAGTTCATGTTACTACCACCTATACCCCATATTATTTACTACTTATCATATTACTGAAATCATTCAATTCTTGCACTCATGTGCATGTGTTGCAAAGTACAAACTTATTGCAACGTAGTTTCTTTGATAACTACTTGATAGTCATGCTAATATTGTTAGTAATAAGTATGTATATAAGTAGATATTTTTTATAGTAACTGTCTAATAAATATTATAGAAAATAAAACATCACAAACATGATTCTCTACAAGAGTATGTGATACTACTTGATAGTCGTGCTAATATTGTTAGTAATAAGTATGTATATAAGTAGTTATTTTGTATAGTCATCATCTAATAAATATTATAGAAAAAAAACATCACACACATGATGCTCTAAAATAGTATGGGATGAGAAGACCAAATCTAGGTACAAGAAGTACTCAATAATAAAGAAAAAAAATACATAAATCCAGGAAGTAGTTGATGGGGGTGGGCTCTCCTTATAAAAATCCACAAATACAACATAATCAAAGAAGAAAAACAACAATGACAACAATAGTAGTAGCATAAAGATCTACCTATGATAGCTTCCCAGAAACACACCACCTCCTTGACTTCCTCATTTGAGGCTTCTTGTAAGGACTTAAGACAACTCTATTGACAGTTGGATCCCTCTTCATCCTAGTATTCAAAGGTCCTGGGTCCATTAGTCCTTTCATTATGGTTAGAATCAACTTCACACGTAAGACGAAGACCAAAGGGAGAAGAGAGTTATAATAAAATGTCGAATCTCAGAGTAAGTGGTAGAGACATTATTTGAAAACCAATAATTTATTTGACACCATATAGACCAGTTTTTGACAACAACCAAAATTGATGTGAAGTTTTTCTCGTAAGAAAGAGAACATCGTGAGTGGAAGTCATAGTATTCATGCACTCAACACCCAGAGTGGTGTAAGAAAACAATTCCCAAAGATGTTTGTAATCAGGAGAGTGTAACAAAGATGGAAAATACCTTTATAGTAGCTAAGCAAAAAGTAGTAGATTGAGGGATCTTTGGCCCCTCTCAATAAACAATGCTTACCAAATAATATTTTGTTGTCTGCTCTAAGCTAGATGTAAATAATAACTCTCATGGTTCATTTGGTCTTCTATAGCTTGCTTCCTATGATGTATGTCATACCAGGATGTATGAAGAAAGAATTTTTTTTGGGAAATTTTGAAAGGTGGATCCCATTTTGAAATGATTTTAGGCAAAGAATTATTTATGATATAGTATATGAAATCTTGTAAGTCATAAATAGAAATCCCACTAGCACTATTGAGATTTTTGAGCTTGAGGATGTACTGAGTTTCATACTAGAATAAATGTTCAAAGTACGCAAACAAGAAGGGATGTCTAGTGAGGAAAAACATGTCTAGTGAGGCCTATATTGTTCCAAGAGTGTGTACAAAAGTTAATCTTTGGGGAAGAGGCAAGAGGAGTGGTTATATGGTTTTGTATAATAAAAGAATAGTTTGAGACAATTTCTAAAATAGTCAGGGATTATTTGAGTTGAGTTGATGCCAAGGATTTTATAGAGTAATACTTTGAAAAAAAATCAAGATCTGACGAAGTGGTATACTTCTTGTATGTCCAAGAAAAATAAACAAAGACAGTGTACCTTAAGGTCCAGGATACTCAAACCACTCAAACTGTGATTTTTACACATGGAACCCCAATTGGCAATATGTGTGTCTAGTGCCATTTCTATCTCCCAAATAAAGAATCCTCCTAAGAGAGTCAAATTTTATAAAGAATGATGAAGGAAGGGGGATGCTATTTCTATCTCCCAAGTAAAGAATCCTCCTTAGAGAGTCAAATTTTATAAGGAACGATGAAGGAAGGGAGATGCTACTCATGAAGCGAGAAGAAAGAGGTATCCATGAAGGATTTATGAGCACCAATCTTCAGACTTGACTGAGGAAGTTAGACATCAAATTAGTTCAGGTGCTAGAATTTTTGACTAGAATGGGTTCCCTGACACCCGTCTGAATATTACAAGGTGAGAGGGGGAGGCCAAGATATAAGCAGTTGCTATTCAACCAATTTTTATCATTTTACTTATATAGAGATGTGATGTAGTCCGCCTTTCATGTGACATATCACATACTATCCTTTTTTCTAAGAAAGGGGGATGCCATGTAGGCTTCACATCCTAAAAACTATGTAGTCTATTTAGAAATATTAGAAAATAACATAGGGGCATTTATCTCCCATCCCCTTTACTACTCAAAACCTAAGATGAGTGGCGGAGAGGTAAATCATTGATGGTTACACTAGAGATCAAACCCATGTTTCTTCACTAGCGACTCTTGATCTGATCCACTAGGCCATCTCCACCCAGTTAGATTTTCTAACAATATTACTCGTTACTATTCATAGTTGAAAAGTTCTTATGTTATCGTATTATCATTCTTTGATGTGTAAGTATCATAGTAATTTTTTTGACAGCTATATGTTAGACACTAATTTTAATACTAGACATATCCTTCTGCTGCACATGTTTGTTAGTATTAGATTAATTTGACAACTATACAGGGCTGGCCCATTGGGGTGGCCAACCTGGGCGACGGACAGGGGCCCAACAAAGATGGGGGCCCATAATTTTATTTTTGTAAACATCTCTTGTTGTAGGCTAGTGTTATTTTTTATATATTGTTAATATAGTAAGTAAGAAGTTGCAATCTAAATATGTTTGCATTGATGCTACTATTTTTTTATATGACAGTTTGACAATTATAACTAAACTTGTATTTATTTAAATTTGTTAAATAAGAGTATACAGAGGGCCCATTTTTTATCTTCGTCCTGGGGCCTCTAAAATGTTTGCAACGGCCCTACAACTATAAAGAAAGTGCTGCATTAGCTTATTTAGTATTCAAGTATCCTAAACATGTATATTAGAAAAATAGAAGAAAAATTGCAGAGAACCCCTAGACATGCTTTCTTATATAGTGTACAAGTATCACAAGTGTCATTCCTCAACTTCAAAAACAAAAGACGAAACTTACATTCGAACCTCCTACGACCTTTCATATAAAATATATTAAGAACTAAAGGAAAAACTTACATTCAAACCCTTCAAAGCTATCTCACAATTATCTTGTCAGAATTATAAACTAATTTCTAATAATATGCATACAATACCTCCTAGACTCTTCTTATATAATACAATTATGATAATGAAATTTAGAAAATAGAAGAAAAATACAAAGAAACCAGTGACATACTTTCATATATAGTTAGGTATAGCCCTTGTGTTGCAGAAGTCTGATAATATTATATTGCCATTGAGACTCTACAAGATGTGTTGCATACCCTTATCTAGATAAAGAAAATAAAAAAGATTAAAGATTAAAGTTAATATGCAATTGGGTGTTGTTCGTAAGGGAGGCTAGAATGAAAAGACACATGTTGATTTCTTTCGACTAATGTCAGATCAGATACCATTTTAAAGAAGAAGAAAATAAGAAATAGATAAAAATAATAATAATTACTTCTAGTGTCCCAACGTCACTGCATGAATTCTTTCCAACGTCACGTCGAAGCGAATATGTCCTCTACCTCCTTTAACATTAGTTGTGCCACACTCCCATCCCTAGTAACTATAAAAGACTTTACGTAGTGTTAGAGACTGCTAGGAGCAAACACCAAGTAAACTGATACTTATAGTGGCGGAACCAGAAAATTGCATAAGGGGGGACTGAGTTAGCTATACATGGCACTAGTTGTGATAGGGGGGGCTGAGTTAAAAAAATATGCCTATAGTGGGATTTGAACTTGAGTCCATAGTTTAGAACTAATGTACTTCTACCAATCCAACTACAACTTTTCCTTGTCATATATCTAAAGAGCTCGTATATGTACTATATTTATAATACTAAACATGCATAAATACATATAAATAAACATTTAAGATTTTGGGAGGGGGGGCTGAAGCCCCGGCAGCACCCCCCCCCCATATCCGCCCCTGGATACTTACAACCTTACTAGAATATAGACTACACATTTAGTAATCAAGAAATCAAATATAAAAATTATATGCAACCCTTACAGTGATCTTTTCTACATAGTAAGATGAGCACTGATATGTAATTTGAAAAACTAGATGTAAATTACAATCAATCCCTCTCATGGACTTTAATATAGACTTATCAGAATACACACATTATATTTGGAAAACTATAAAAATCCATCCTACACACAACTGTCCTAATAGTATTAAAGACTAATTTATGACTGAAAATATAAAAAAAATTGGTCCGGCCATAGTAGTCCGGGTGATAAGAGCTCGGTAAGTCCCAATGAAAGACCCAGATTCGAACCTCACCGAAGACACTTTGTAAATGACAATCCATGTTGATTTGGCGCAGGAGGAGGGTGATCGAATCATACTTTCTCATGCCTCGAGAGTTTACCATGTCGGACTCGTCTGAAGTGGGTTCTCTTAATCACAAATATATATATATATATATATATATATATATATATATATATAAAATCACATATAACACCGCCACATTCTTATATGTACAATATGGATTAAAATAAAAAGACGACTTTGTAGTCTACAAAAGTAGAAAAATTGCATAAAAACTATGTGGGATTTCTTGTATAGGGTATTAATATAATAAAAAATCATGTTCTGTGGTTCATGAATTACCTATTATACAACAATTATTAGTACTACTATTTGTCGTAGTTGAATACTAAGGTAGCCATGATCTAGTTTAGTCCTTTTTCCGCACGTAAAATGAGCTACATATTTTTTTTTCGGGTTGGCGTGTGGTTCGCAACTATTGAAGTTATCAATAGCCCATCAAGGGTTCTATGTGCATCTTTGTTGAAATATGGCCAGCGGCCCATTTAGCACGTAGTACCAATCAAATGTTTTTATAATCATATATTAACAATTTGAGTTATAACTTATAACTAGTTCTCTTTTGATAGCGCTGATGCATCTATGGCGGGTCCGTCTGTTTCAATGTAGTTGAAACATGCTGGCCGTCTCATCGATCTACATCGACAGCCTAGTCTCAGTCAGCTGGTGCTAGATGCATCATATATGCATCGCTTTCAGCCGACAAAGAGCAGCTCAAGCAGTCAAACACGGTGTCCATTGGCCCGCCTCAATCATCCGTGACCCAAACAGACTCAAATTGAACCTTCTTTCACTTCATCCGGAAGAGGAAGAGGAGAAAAAAAACATCCAAGTAGGAATGGATCCAACATTGTTTCGTTTTTTTCTCAAAAAGGAAAGAAAAAAGAAAAAGATCATGAACAAGTTTATAAATAATGTAATCATCAATCCGAGGACAATTGTACTTCTATAATGCAGACATTACAAGTATACGGATATTCACAATTGTTGGAAAAATAAAAATAAATAATCAAAGAGGAGAATGAAAAATAAGAATTAAAAACCAGCCTTACTAATTAATTAGTCTTGCCGCCGCGAGTGGGTCCAGAACTGAATTTGAGTCCACCTAGGACACAACTACGGTCAGAATGGAGCCAGCATTAGAAAATTATGTGCTAGGAGACTCGGATATATACATGTGACGGCGGTTACATGACAGATGAGATCATACCAGCACTAGTGCACTGGATCCCATTAGAACTCCGCAGTTAAGCGTGCTTGGGTGAAAGTAGTACTAGGATGGGTGACCTCCTTGGAAGTCCTCGTGGTCCACCCCTTTTTTGTCCCGCCTGGAGACGCATTGCTCTGTCGCAAAGTAATGCGTCCTGATCCAGGACACATTGCCCTTCTGTGGGGCCAATGCATCCCTGATCAGGACGTATTGATCTGTGAGAGAGCAATGCGTCTTAAGACGGGACACATTACTCTCAAAATGTGTCATTTTGGGAATTAAGTTCAAGAACGTGCTATTCTGGAAATTAAAATGGCCAAACGTGCCATTTTGATTTTTTTACCATTTTTTAATATAATTGTTTCCTCAATTTCTACGAAGTTCAAAGAAGTTTTTTTTCTTCTTTCAATTCTGATCTACGTAATGTTCAAAGGAGTGTGGAAAATATCATATGTAAATTTTTTATGTTTATGTACAAATAAATCTTTTATTGTGATGAAGCGGTCGTTCGAGAGCATAAATGGGTCTATACAATATTTTTTTACTCCCAAATTTTAAAATCATAAACTGATCCTCATTTGTTCTAGTAAAACTATATGGAAAGATGTGGCTGGAGTTGAATGCATATTCATCTAAAATCTCTTTATATGTTAAGTTGGACCTAATCATACTTTATGGATATGGTTCATATTGGAAGTCGATTCTTACCGTTTGCTGCATTGAATTCTGTTACCTTTTTAGTGGAAATAAGGTTTGAGGATGCGGAAGAGGCGATTGCTCCAATATGATACCTAAAACAATTCAATGGTGACTTTTCCAACATGAGCTGAGACAAATTTTAAAATATGGTGTTTCCTTCTGCCCACCATAACGCAACATAACTAACTATTATTTTAATTTTGTCTTTCTTTTTTAACTAACTAAAATAATACAAAACTACATTTATAATCTTCAAAATAAGGTAATACTCTTAAACATATTCAATGACATATACCGAAAGCTATTTGCACATCAGAATGGTATATGTGAGCGCTGACAGAATCTGTTTCGTTCGTTGTGGTTGAAGCCAGTTGTGACGAATTGTTTATTTCGACTGGATCAAAGAAAAAATCGGACAGCTGCGATAGCGGACATGAGAGCGGCAAGGCGTATGTACATGTTAACTGTTGCTGGGCTTCTGCAGCTGGTAGAATGATATGGTGGAGGAAGTGAACTAAGGTCTAGCTTGAGAGAGAAAATAGAAAATGCCACCTTTTCCTGCAGCAGCAGCTGTACTATATTTACTAAGTGGAGATAACAAATACCGCATCATCCAGATTTAGCAACTGAAAATTGTATTTACTAATTACGTCAAAATCTATAGATTTCTTGATCACCACATTTCCTTCGGAATGCGACTCAGAATGCATCAAATGTTATATAACCAAAGAGATGAACTACCAGAGGCACAAGATGTGTGTGTTAACTACATGTAGTCTAAAAGTTGAAACGACCCCTAAAATTGAAGGTCACAGTTGGGGAATGACAGGTGGGCAGGTTGGTCAGTTATAACGGTGAGCTCTACCGCTAAGCCAATACAACTGCGACCGAGTGGTAGCTACTCATTCTATATTAAATTTTGAGTTCGGGTCGAGTCTTGTTTTACCGGCCCTAGCTGGGTACGATCCCTGCCAATCAACATCCACCCAATAGTCCATCCCAGACTTCAGTTGGTGGGTGACTGTTTCCAATCCGGATCCAGCCCTAAGGTCCTCTTTTCTCATGTCATCCCAAGGACAAACTTGGCCCTCGAACAACAACTTTTGCGTGTTGGCCGCAGTTCATGGGAAGTTGTGTTTTCTACCGTGCACACCGTTATCTGAAAGGGACTGTTTTGTAACTTTTTACTTCTGGAGGGCTTCCTGAAAAACATGCATCAAAACCTGAAGTTTTGCCGACTGCTTTAGCTTTGTAAGGCCTCTCCTCCTTCTAGTATAAACCACTCACTGTAAGGGGTGTTCTTTTCTTTTAGGGACACAGCTTAGGATTATGGCATAGAGTTTTGATGTGTATATAACATATACTCTATTTGACTGGATAAAGAGTCAAGATAAATGAAACTCTCCTGAAAAATAGCTCATTATGCGCTTTGCCCCTCCTTCCTGTTGGGATTAGGAATATAATCCAGCCCATGTCTTAGTGGGATTTAGACTTGGGAGTGTTGGTTTGTGCTACCAATCCTAATAGGAGTCAAATCTTGAATAGTAGGAATATGACTTCCTATGTGCAACATGCAGTTGGACTATGATTCGAACTAGGACTAGAATTCCTGGTTGCAATCACATGCATGGAGGCCTATAAATAGAGGCCCCTGGGGAGGCCTTTGGATTATCCACCGGTTGAGGTGTGAGTTCTCCAGTTGCTTGTTGGTGCCTTCTGTGGTAGAGGGTGTCAGAGAACAAGAACAACTGGTAGAGAAGCTCTCTTGGTTTATAAGAGAGAGCCAACGACTTTGCCTTGAAGCAAAGTAGCGGTTGGCGGTTACTATCCGGATTTAGGGGTAATTAAATCTGGGAGGTGTGAGTTGTAATTTTATTACATAGTGCTTATTAGCGGGATTGCCCCGTGGTTTTTCTCTCCTTATTGAGGGGAGAGTTTTCCACGTTAAATCTGGTGTTTTTCTTCTTTGGGTTTTATACGCTTGTTGGTAGCGCTTCCGTGACAACTTTTCGTCACATCCGGGACTGTATTGGTACAACATCCCCAACAAGTGGTATCAGAGCGAGGTTGCAGATACAAGTCCAGATGGGAAAAGATGAAGATGCGACGATGATAAAGTTGACAAGCACAAATTGGCAGATTTGGAAACCCAAGATGGAGGATATTCTCTATTGCAAAGATCTATACGATCCGATAGAGGGACAAAAGCCAGAGACTACATCTGATGCAGATTGGAAGAAGCTAAATAGGAAAACCGTCGGAACAGTGCGGAAGTGGCTCGACATCTCCGTATTCCATCACGTCTCAGAAGAGACCAATGCCAAAGATCTGTGGGAAAAGCTCAAGAAGTTATATGAGCAGAAGACTGCCACAAATAAAGCTTTCTTGATCCGAAAGTTGGTGAACCTCAAGTACCGGGATGGTACAAACATCGCCGAGCATATGAATGAATTCCAAAGCCTTGTAAATCATTTGGGGTCCATGAAGATGGTTCTTGATGATGAACTTCAGGCTCTACTTCTTCTAAGATCGCTACCGGACAGTTGGGAGACACTCGTAGTGACAGTCAGCAATTCTGCACAGGAGGGCAAGTTGACACTTGACCAGGTGAAGAGCAGTGTACTGAATGAAGAGACTCGACGACGAGCCTCAGGCGACAGTGGATCAGAGGTTCACTTCACAGAGGGCAGAGGCGTTGATAGAGCGAGAGACCGTGGTAGATCTAAGAGCCGCGGTGAATCCCAAGACTGTGAGAAGTCTCGTGGTAGATCCAAGTCAAAGAATGGTAGAGGGTGCTTCCATTGCGGCAAGCCAAGTCACTTCAAAAGAGATTGCAAGATTTGGAAAAAGAAACATGGGTCTGAAGCCAAAGACAAGCAAGATGACGACAAGAATACTACAGCGACGATCTCAGATGATAGGTGTGATGATGACGATGTGGTCTTAACAGTCCAAGAACAGTGTTTGCATGCTGATGAGGATGATTTTGAGTGGGTGGTGGATACTGCAGCTTCTTATCATGCTTCACCAAGTAAGGAGTTCTTCACTTCATACAGGAGGGGAGACTTTGGGAGGGTGAACATGGGAAATTCCAGCTTCTCTAGAATTGTCGGGATTGGTGACATTTGTGTTCAGACAAGCGTTGGTTGCACGCTCACGCTGAAGGATGTTCGTCACGTTCCAGATTTGCGGCTGAGTTTGATCTCTGGTTCTTTCTTTGATAGAGAAGGTTGTCATCTTGATTTTGGTGGCGGAAAATGCAAGATCACCAAGGGGGCTTTGGTTATTGTACGTGGCAAACTGTCTCGCACAGTATACAAGACCAAGCTCAAAGTACTTAGAGACGGTAGTATACATGCAATTGAGGATAACCAGACAGATCTATGGCACAAACAGTTAGGACACATGAGTGAGAAGGGCTTGAATCTTCTATCCAAGAAGAGGTTGATTCCTTGTGGCAAGGATAGTGGTCTCAGTTCATGTGATGCATGTCAGACAGGAAAGAAACGACGAGTTTCTTTCAAGACAAGGTCTGCGGTGAAATCAAAGCTTCTACAGTTGGTTCATTCGGATGTCTGCGGTCCGTTTGAGATGGCTTCACTGGGAGGCAATAAGTATTTTGTCACATTCATTGATGATGCATCTAGGAAGGTGTGGGTCTACTTGCTGAAGACCAAGGATCAGGTTTTTCAATGTTTCCAAAAGTTCCATGCCATGGTAGAGAAGGAGACCGGTGAAAAATTAAAGTGTCTCCGAACGGACAATGGAGGAGAGTACACCTCCAGGGAGTTCCAGACGTACTGCACGCAGCATGGCCTACGGCATGAGAGGACAGAGCCCGACACACCACAACACAATGGTACAGCTGAAAGGATGAACCGTACTATTGTCGAGAAAGTCAGATGCATGTTGAAGACTGCAAAGTTGCCAAAGACATTTTGGGGTGAGGTAGTGAGAACTGCCTGCTATCTGATAAATCGATCTCCATCAGTTCCTTTGGGGTTTGATATACCTGAGCATGTATGGACAGGTAAGGATGCATCCTACTCACATCTCCGAGTATTTGGATACAAGGCATATGCTCATGTTCCCAAGGAAAAGAGGCAAAAGCTGGATGATAAAGCGGTGCCATGTATCTTTCTTGGCTATGGAGATCAACAGTTTGGGTATAGGTTATGGGATCCAGTGAAAAAGACCATGACCAGATACAGAGATGTGACTTTCTGTGAGAGTCAGACAGTGACAGAGCCTGAGGTTGATGATGCGGAGGCTGCGGGATCAGGTGATAGTTCTTCAGACGATGAGTATGAGGATGATTCAGCTTCTTCACAGGTGCAGTCTTATGATGATGAAGAAGAGCAACATAATCACCATGAGCAGCAGAGTGATAGCATATCAAGTAGTCCAGTTCCAGACGCACATACGAGTGATTCAACTTCACAAGAAGAGACTTCTGGGTTGGGGGAGTAGGATCAGGACCAGGCAGAGTCCTCAGAGCAGCAGCTGAGGAGGTCTGACAGAGTACGTCATCCTTCATCCAGATATCCGACATCTCAGTATATCTTTCTTACTGATCAGGGGGAGCCAGAGACTTTTCAGGAGGCACAAACTCATAGAGATAGAGAACAGTGGCATCAGGCGATGCAGGAGGAGATGAATTCTTTGCAGAATAATGACACCTATGAGATTGTGGCACTTCCCAAGGGTCGGAGAGCACTAAAGAACAAGTGGGTCTATAGGATGAAGAATGACGGCACTGGTAGTGATATTAGATACAAAGCCAGACTTGTTGTCAAGGACCTTGGTCAAAGACGAGGAGTGGATTTTGATGAGATATTTTCTCCGGTTGTGAAGATGAGTTCTATCAGATTGGTTCTAGGCTTGGTTTCTAGTCTAGATCTGGAGCTTGAGAAGATGGATGTGAAGATAGCTTTCCTTCACGGTGACCTTACAGAGGAGATCTACATGGAGCATCCAGAAGGTTTTAAAGTCAAGGGGAAAGACCACTTAGTCTGCAAATTAAAGAAGAGTTTGTACGGGTTGAAACAGGCTCCTAGACAGTGGTACAAGAAGTTTGATTCTTTCATGTAGAGTCACGAGTACCAGAAGACAAGTGCAGATCCATGTGTCTACATCAGGAGGTTTCCTAATGACATGTTCATTATTCTACTACTCTATGTGGATGACATGTTGATAGTGGGTCAGGATCTCAGTTTGATCAGAAAATTGAAGACAGAGCTTTCCAAAGCCTTTGAGATGAAGGATTTGGGACCATCACGATAGATTTTGGGGATGCAGATCACACGTGACAGGACACATCGCAAGTTGTGGTTGTCACAACAGAGTTATGTTAAACGGGTACTTGAGCGGTTTAACATGGGCAAAGCCAAAGTCGTGGGGACTCCACTTTCAGGTCACTTCAAGCTGAGTAAGAAGTCATGCCCATCTACTGATGAGGAAAAGGAGGAGATGGCAAGGATTCCCTATTCTTCTGCTGTAGGGAGTTTGATGTACACAATGGTGTGTACCCGTCCTGATATTGCTCATGTAGTTGTCGTTGTGAGCAGGTTTCTCTCAAATCCTGGAAAAGATCACTGGGAGGCGGTCAAGTGGATCTTCAGATACTTACGAGGCACGAGCAACACGTGTTTGATGTTTGGTGGTTCGGAACCAGTTCTAAAGGGCTTCGTTGATGCTGACATGGTAGGTGATATAGATCACAGGAAATCTACTTCTGGGTATATCTTCACTTTTGCAGGGGGAGCCATATCTTGGCAGTCCAGGTTGCAGAAGTGTGTTGCACTTTCAAATACAGAGGCAGAATACATTGCAGCAACGGAAGCAGGAAAAGAAATTCTCTGGGTGGTGAGATTTCTAAGGGAGCTGGGGATGATTAAGATTGACCAGACTATTTTCTGTGATAGTCAGAGTGTCATTGACTTGAGCAAGAGCACAATGCATCATGCACGGACAAAGCACATTGATGTGAGATATCACTGGCTTCGTGATGTTATAGAGAAGAAGTTGTTGACTCTGAAAAAGATCAATACTGATAAGAATGCTTCTGATATGATGACCAAGGTGGTGACACGAGACAAGCTAGAGCTTTGTAAGAAGCTCTGCGGTGTACATTCCCAATGATGATCGCTGAAGACCACATCTCCCTCATGGGCTGGAGGGGGAGATTGTTGGGATTAGGAATATAATCCAGCCCATGTCTTAGTGGGATTTAGACTTGGGAGGGTTGGTTTGTACTACCAATCCTAATAGGAGTCAAATCTTGAATAGTAGGAATATGACTTCCTATGTGCAACATGCAGTTGGACTAGGATTCGAACTAGGACTAGAATTCCTGGTTGCAATCACATGCATGGAGGCCTATAAATAGAGGCCCCTGGGGAGGCCTTTGGATTATCCACCGGTTGAGGTGTGAGTTCTCCAGTTGCTTGTTGGTGCCTTCTGTGGTAGAGGGTGTCAGAGAACAAGAACAACTGGTAGAGAAGCTCTCTTGGTTTATAAGAGAGGGCCAGCGACTTTGCCTTGAAGCAAAGTAGCGGTTGGCGGTTGCTACCCGGATTTAGGGGTAATTAAATCTGAGAGGTGTGAGTTATAATTTTATTACATAGTGCTTATTAGCAGGATTGCCCCGTGGTTTTTCTCTCCTTATTGAGGGGAGAGTTTTCCACGTTAAATCTAGTGTTTTTCTTCTTTGAGTTTTATACGCTTGTTGGTAGCGCTTCCGTGATAACTTTTCGTCACATCCGGGACTGTATCGGTACAACATCCCCAACACTTCCTATTCCAGACCAGCGGGAAGACAGATATTGTAGCTTACCTATAATCAATTTGAAATAAATGATAGCAACTAATGATGTTCTCCATCGTTTCCCAACTCCGGCATTTTCTTTGGGGCTGTTAGGTCGACTAGTCGTTCTGTGTGTGTGAAAGGCAGGCGCATTTATGGCGGACCACATTGTTTGTGTTCTTGCCTCGTCTTAGAGTCTTCTTCTGCTGCTAGGGTAGTTGAAACAATAACATATTCTACTCTGAAAAATTATGGACCACGTTCATCTTCCGGCCGTCCTTTTCTGCCCTCTTCCGTCGTTGGTGAACTACTGCCATGTCATTACCACACCCAAAAATGATTTCAAGCCAGTGGTATGGACCCTTTATAGGCACATGCTAGAGGAACGACCATCACTTTCCATTTTTCTTCAGATAGTGACGAGTGGACGAGGTGGGTAGCATCGGCCAACTAGGACCTCTCCGGTTGGCTATCCGGACAATGGCCGTACTTCGTTAACATAAAGGCGTGAGAGACAAGAGTGCTCAGATCTACATTAGCCGAGTCACTTGATTATATTATTTTCCAAAATCAATCAACCTTTATTGAAGGCCGATATATTTCAACACAACTTTCGACAAGTTAATTGTTGAAATAATTGTGCCGCACATTTAGGCTTATAAACGTGTGGTTCGATTATTCGCTTTCAATTAGTTTTGAGTTAAATATCATACATTCTCATATGGTATAAGAAAAGAAAAATGTGTACATCTTATCTAAAATAACAAGTGTAAACACAATACAATAGCTATACACTTGAGGGGATATCTTTAATACTTATCCCACAACGCTGATTTCAGGAGTGGTCTTTGAACTTATAAGGTGTGTGGTCCCTTCACTCATTGTCAATTAATTTTGAATTAAGTATCAAACATTCTCAACTCATCACATGGTACATTCTTACACGAAGTCCAATGTGTTTTTGGCCATCCTAGTTATATTTTTAGAAAAGCCATCAATAATGTTCAAATGGCCTTTGCTCTAGAAGTCCATCCATAGCCACAACTTCCTCCCTATGTGGATATTATGGATCAAAGCTTGTACCAACAATACTGATCTTTCCATCTTCCTAAATGGGTCACATTTATCAACTGCTTCTTACACTTCAATGATGACATCCTACCTTTCACTAAGCCCACAACTAAAAAAAATACAGATACTAAGACATGTTCTTGGAATCTTTTAATGTATGCCATAGCCTAATAGATAAACTTTAACAATTACCACATACCACAAAATCAATTTGATAGACATACATAATGTATGCAAGCCCCATTCATATTGAAAAACCTAGGGCTACCCCTTTACCCAACTCCAATTTTAAAATAAATGTCTATCAGGTATGTCAAGATTGGCCCTCACCATAGTCAAACACATTCCAATCTATTAACTTAGTTGGGCACCCATTCCTAAATCTCTCACGTTAAAGCTTGATAGATATGGAGCATATTTATTATGGAACTACAAGACAATCCATGCCAGCTCTTAGGAAAACATTTTTAAGTCGGTTGGAGGTTGGACTATCTTAACATCTCAATGCACCATAGTTATTTTCCCACAGTAACACATCTTACATGCACTATAAAGTGACATTCCTTGGGTTGAAATAGTCTTAAATAAATAATGCTTTGGATGAAAATTTTGAAGAAACCACCCATGATAAATGCTTTCATATATACAGAAAAACTCTACCATATCTGTTTACCCCCTAGTGACTCCTTCAATCTCCTCCTTGAGCAAAACCAATGTATCGACAGATCAACCACTAAACATCCTTCATCCTTATCCACCTCAAATGTGTACTTAAAGAAGGCCTCAATCTTTCTCTAATTGTGATTTCTCCAACAAGTTCATCACATATCTTTCATTCAAACACATATTCTTGTATACATCACAAACCTTATTCACACGCCCATTTATCTTTTCCAACCTCAACCATCACTCTCCTGGGTTTGAGGAATCGCCTTCCCGATCATACAATCCTATGAATTCCCACCCGTAAGTGGCTCATACACCTAACACCTCCTCCTTTTGGAAAATAAAAAGTTGTCTGAGATCAAACTTTTGATGCTTAAAGAATACTAATTGGGCACAACCTCTGTAGCTAGAGCATTCCACTGGCCCTTTACATATATGAGGTGAATAACATTGAATTACTTTAAACATGATTTCTTCACACTGTTCATTTGGAAAAGATGTTTGGTATAGGTTTACTACCTAATTTCATACACCACCCTAATAACCTCATATCCTATGTGATATCCCTACTCCTAACCTAGTAACATTCATATGTACCTCATTGGGACACCTTGTGTGGGCTCTGATCTCCAAACCATGACATAAACACGATTAAAACTTAGCGGAAGCGAATCGGTAATCAGCGGAAGACAAAAATCACGGGAAATTAAAACTTTTCGAGACAAGAGCTTGGATCCATAAAAGCTTCTTTCATAAAGAGAGGTAACTGCTTACATCTCAGGATAATTACTTCTTGAGTAATTATATACATCAAGATACAAAATCTCAAGATCACATAACACAAGACTCCAAGACCTGAGAGTACAGAGGACACATAGGACTGACTCTAACTACACCACATGGCAGGACAAATCTCCACCTGAGATTACTGCTGCCCCGGGTGCTGCTGCTGCTGGGACTGGTCACCTGTAGGCTGGTTCCTTCTTCTCCAACGTCCACCTAAAAAGTTGAAGCCTACGGGGTGAGACAATTATACATAATTGTCCCAGCGAGAGTTATAACTCTTCGCCAGAAGCTTTATTATAACTTCAAAGAATATCTTAAACAGTAAAGCCTTCAAAGCATTCTATAACAGTTGCAGGTATAACAAGATCTCTACAATTTAGGAGATATGGAGAATATCAACATGATTGCAATGTAACATCAATCCACTAACTTGGAGTCATCTCTAACAAGTTATACTACATGGTTGATTATGTTTTACAAACAACATTATGCCCTGTGGAGATGAGGCTTACCACTCATACTCCAACTGATCGCTGAGAAGTCACATCAGTATCATACATAGGTCATTAAGAGAGCCGGATTCTCATGACCTTCACCTTCCTCAGTCAGTAAGAGCATCACTTGTAGGACATCTCGTGTCTCTACTACTATAGCTCACCAGGGTAAACTGGTCCTTCGCTATTCTAGAGTCACAGTGACGTTCTGTACTCTCTTCGTCATCAGGAGGTTTCATATTTACCTACCACTGATACGGATATCTGTGCTTTCTTCATCATCAGGAGGTTTCATGTTTACCTACCACTGATACGGATGGAACTATAGTGAAGGATGGATGGATTCCACATCTACATCACTTTCCTACACTAGGATGTAAGGTTCTACACATCCATGTACCCCACATACTCAAAAGTATGTGCTCCAGGAGTTCTCTGAGGAAAACCTGTTTCACCATCATTTAATTTCTGACAATGATGGATCTATGATCAGGGCTCTACATTATACTTGATTAGTTAGGTACATTCAGTATTCTTTAACAGCATACATTGTTCTGCAAACAATAACAATAGCATAGCAGCTATAAAAGAAGAATACTAAATGTAACAGGCCTAACTCATATCAATCATCATTTCTCATTATCCTCATCACAAGTCACCTCTAAGGCATGACCTTGATGGTATTCATGGCTCTCATAGCCCATTATCAGCATAGGATGCCACTGGCAAGGCATCAGATTACTTTACTTATTCATAAGGCTAACAACATGCCTTTAATGAATATAACATCAACATCCATACCTGGATATGATTACCTTCATATCAGAACCTGCATGGTTAATACATCTGATAAAGGTAATGCAACAATAAGGAATGTACTTCCTACTCTTGTCATAAGAGTTAAATCTCTAATTCATATCAAATAGAGTTTAATACTCAAAAGCATGCCATTACCCTTGAATTAGGGTTTACTATTCACATTACATGTCATCACCCTTGAATTAGGGTTTACTATTCACATTACATGTCATCACCCTTGAATTAGGGTTTACTATTCACATCAAGGTGAATTAAACTCATAACATCATCATGTATGAGTAACATCTTCATTGATGCTCTTGGTTTAGTTAAAGGTTCATCATTTATCATAATTAGGGTTTCTATGATCTCACACAGGTGGATCATACCCTAATTATGCTCATTTCTGTGTATTGGGGATGCTTCAATTGAGTTTCCACTTAAAAAGGTACTTTCTCTCTCTAGAAGTACTTTCTCTCTCTAGAAGTACTTTCTCTCTCTAGAAGTACTTTCTCTCTCATCATAAGGTTAGGTGATGTCAACATCACTCTAAAACAGGTTGGATTGAGTCATCATAGGCTAACATAGACAAAAACATCATCATTATGTTATTTAGAGTTACTTTCTCTCTCTAGGGTACTTTCTCTCTCTAGAAGTACTTTCTCTTTCATCATACTAATGGTTGATGATAACATTAGACTAGATCAAGTTGGATAGAGTCATTATGACTAAAAACATCATTCTCATGTAATTAGAGTTTGAATTTGAGTAAGGTATAACTCAATTGACCCTTTAGGGGTATTTTGGTAATTCACCCCAATGATCATCATCATGGTCAAAAACCTTAGTCAAATAACCCCTTACTATCCTAGATTATCATTAGGGTTTGATTTGGGCAACATTGAACCCTTTACATCATCAAATGATTGAATGAGGTCAACCTTGAATCACATTGATTGATTTCAATCATTAATCATCAATTGGATTGAGATTGGTTGAAAATGTTGACCGTTTGCCCACTTTGACCCTCCAAGACCACGAGCCTCTTTCTAACTCCAAGACCGCGAGCCCCCTTAGGCTTCAAGACCGCGAGCCTCTTCAAGGTTTCAAGACCGCGAAGCCTCCCATTGGTTCAAGTTAATGTTGAGACCGCGAAGACCAATTTGAGTTGAGACCGCGAGGGTCATGAAGACCGTTTGCCCTTCTTTGACCTCAGGACCGCGAGGCCCTTCGCGGTCTTGAGACCGCGAGCCTCCTCTTGGTCTTGAGACCGTGAGTCCCCTCACGGTCTTGAGACCGCGAGCCCTCTCACGGTCTTGAGACCGCGAGGCTCTCATGGTCTCAGCCGCTTGGTCCTTCAACAAGGCTCAAAGATGCAACCGATAATGTCAACCCATATTGAAGCCCTCAAATGGTCAAAGCTATGTTGACCACTTATGGATTTAGTCAATTATGCTTGATCACTTTTTCATTCAATTGACCCATAATGGTTAACCAATTATGGTTGAAATCGATTCAATTAGGGTCTATCAATGTTCACCCATCAACACTCAACAATGTGACTCAACACAAGGTTGAACCTTTCAATTGAGCTCCAATTGGGCCCAAACTTAGCCCAAACGGTCTTGAGGTCATGTGGGTGAACCCCAAATGGTCTTGAGACCGTTTGCCCAAGATTTCATCAGAATCTAAGGTTATTTGATAGGGGTTGAACCATGATTGAGTCACAAAACAGAATTTTGATTAAATTAATAATTTATTTGCAATTGGGTCCTCAATTGATCAAATTACTCAACCCTAGACCTTCAAACGGTCTTGGGTGATTGTCCTCTCGGTCTTGAGACCGTTTGGATGAGTTCCAAACGGTCTTGAGACCGTTTGCCCATCAAATTTTTGGATTCTAGTGGAAATTCATCAAGGTTGAACAAATTGAGTTGATGATTATATCAATATTTAATTGCAATGTAAATTGGTGTAAAAGTACCTTCAATTGGTCAACAAATCTTGACCCCAGACCTCCAAACGGTCTTGGTTGATTGCCCTCGCGGTCTTGAGACCGTTTGGTGACCCCCAAACGGTCTTGAGACCGTTTAGGTCAATCAACCCTAAAAACCCTAATTAGGTCACCATAATTTCAGTACTGATTTTACCTAGGGTTAGCCCTAGTATTCACCCTTCAACTCTTAGCCCGTTTGTAATTAGACCATCAAACTTGGTGAGTTGTTAACTAACATAATTTTGAACAGTAATCTCATACGGTCAACGCTTAGTCAACGACCTTACACGGTCTTGAGACCGTTTGCCCAAAAAGGCAAATTCAGACCGTTTGAAAAACAGCAATTAATTCATTTAAAGTTGTGACTTAAAAAGGTCATATCTCCCGATTCCTTTGGAGTTAGTCTCTCAAATTTTGAGGGTAATTAGCCTATATAATTAGGAACAGATTTCTTATACGGTCCACGCTCGGTCAACGGGGCCAAACGGTCTTGAGACCGTTTTCCCTGTCGCGGTCGCGAGACCGTTTGCTCACCTCGCGATCTTGAGTCCGAGAGAG
Organism: Alisma plantago-aquatica; assembly: GCA_963693085.1. NCBI lineage: Eukaryota > Viridiplantae > Streptophyta > Magnoliopsida > Alismatales > Alismataceae > Alisma > Alisma plantago-aquatica. Next base: position 296,364,689 of record OY856409.1, on the reverse strand, counting down.
CAAACTGTTAGGACCGTTTAAGGAAAAGAAAAGCGGTGGGTTTTTCTTGGAAATCACGCCTTCATCTTCTAGCTCAAGAACAGTACAGATATCCCACGGGTTTGCTTGCAAAATAGCAGGGAAAAGTAGGGAAACACTAAGAGCTATCATCAAAACGCATATAAAGATGCACATAGTAAAGCATGGGTTTAGAGTTATAAAACCCGCCTAAAGCTTGCTTCTTGAGCTCCAAGCTTTCAAGCTCCAAGCTCTAATGGCGTCCTTGAGTTCCCTCAGGTTGGCCAAGGTGAAAACTCCAAGGAAGGATGAAAAGAGACGGCTAGAAAGGTAGGGTTTCAAGAGTTAGCCATGAAGATGACCTTGAATTCGAGTTTTAACCATGGAATTAGGCAAGAAGAGGGGTTTAAACCTACCTTGCACCCCTTGGTCGTCCTCCTTAGCTCCAAGGCAGTCCTTGGTCGTCTTTGGTGAAATGAAACAGTAAGGGAACGAAGGGTGAGTTCCCTTGCAACTAAGGGAAGGAGAGCTTATATACATGGGGTAGGATTTTCAACATTAGTTCATAAGTTTCCCTTAATTCCAACTAAGTCCTTCCTTTATTACTTGCTCGTCCCTTCCTCTTTATTCTAAGGACAAACCTTATCTTAAGTTATAGAAAAGAAGGCAAGGAAGAACAATCTAATAATAAAGTTCATACTTAAAGGGATATTGCACATATACCCTGATTATTCAATCACAAAGCCTATTTCTTAACTTGATAACTCAATTGAGGTGAATTCCTCATAATTTCTTCTCTAAATGATGGAAAAAGTCTAAAAAGATACTTTAGATGACATTCTTTACAAATTGCATCCCTTTATTTGGGTAAATTGCATTTTACCCCAAATTAGGGTTTCAAGCCCTGGGATTGCTTCCACAGCTGCACCTTGGTGCCTTAGCTTGGGAAATCCCTCAAACTTTGATAAAAAGATTTCTCATGATGTCTCAACATCAGAGGAACATCTCATCATGTGCAAATTGCAATCTAACCCTTTTAACTGGGTAAATTGCACATAGGTCCCTGTATATCAAAACAATGCTACTACTTTAAATATAAAGGAGCAAATACTGAGATATATGTTTCTGAGAACTTAATTACATGCTCAGAGTTAATCACAAAGATTTAATTACATATTTAGGCAAAACACCTAGGATTAACTCATAACCCAGGTCAGGGATGTTACAAATTATCCACCCCTTACAAGGATTTCGTCCCCGAAATCGATAAAACATACTAAGAGAAAAGGGCAGGATACTTCCTTCTCATCTCATCCTCTAACTCCCAAGTGGCTTCTTCAATACCACGATGGTTCCAGAGGACTTTCACAAGACTTATATCTTTCTTCTTTAACTTTTTAATTCGTTTATCAAGGATTGACATTGGTCCCTCCTCATAGGATATGTCATCATTCAATTCTACCTCCATAGGTTGTAGAACTGACTCGGTGTCTGGGTGACATTTCTTCAACATAGAAATGTGAAACACAGAATGTAACCTCTGTAATTCTGGGGGAAGCTCTAGTTTATATGCTACCTTTCCAATCCGTTCAATGATTGGATAAGGCCCCATATATCTAGGAGCTAACTTCCCCTTCCTTCCAAAACGAAGGACCCCTTTCCAAGGTGAGATCTTGAGATACACTCTGTCTCCAACCTGGAACTCTAAAGGTCTACGACGTTTGTCAGCATAAGATTTTTGCCTATCCTGAGCAGTCTTAATCTTATGTTGTATAACTTTAATCTTTTCTGTGGTTTGCTGTACAAGGTCAGGACCTAACAACTGGTGCTCACCAGTCTCAAACCAACACAAGGGTGATCTACAACGTCTACCATATAAGGCTTCATAAGGTGCCATATCAATACTATGCTGGTAGCTATTGTTATAGGCAAACTCTATCAAGCTTAGGTGTAGATCCCAACTTCCGGTGAACTGGAGAACACATGCTCGCAACAGGTCTTCTAAGGTTTGTATGGTCCTTTCCGACTGTCCATCAGTCTGTGGATGAAAGGCCGTACTAAACCTCAGCTTAGTGCCTAAGGCTCTGTGCAACTGTTCCCAAAAACGACTGGTAAACTGAGGACCTCTGTCAGAAACTATTGTGACAGGAACTCCGTGCAAACGCACTATCTCTTTAACATACAACTCTGATAACCTTTCAGCAGAATAGGTTGTTCTGACAGGTAAGAAATGTGCTGTCTTAGTCAACCTATCAACAATTACCCAAATGGAATCATGTCCTTTGCTTGTCCTGGGTAGGCCAACAACAAAGTCCATGGTCACATGGTCCCACTTCCACTGTGATATGGGTAAAGGTTGCATTGTCCCTGCAGGCTTCTGGTGTTCAGCTTTAACTTGCTGACACACATGACACTTTAGAACAAACTCTGCAACGTCCTTCTTCATCCCAGGCCACCAATACAAATCCTTCAAATTCCGATACATCTTGGTGCTCCCTGGATGCATAGCATACATGGAAGAATGGGCTTCTTCCAGGACTAACTTCCTCAAGTTGTCCACATCCGGAACTATCACTCTTCCATTATAACAAGCTACTTGATCTTTTGAGTCATGAAAACCATCTTGCTTCTCATTTCCATACTCAGATCTTATATGTTGAACTGCAGCATCACCTAGCTGTGCTTCTTTAATCTGCTCTCTTAGAGTAGGTTTAATCTGCATCTCAGCTAACAAACCGGTTAACAATGACACCTTCAACTGTACATTGTCTTGCCTTAAAGAGATAAGCATATCTCTTCTAGAGCATACTAAAGAGTTTAGTTGTGCTCTATTCATGGTTGATGTTGCTGATTTCCTACTCAAGGCATCTGCAACAACATTGGCCTTGCCTGGGTGGTAATCAATTGTACAGTCATAGTCCTTGATTAACTCCATCCAACGACGTTGCCTCATGTTGAGTTCATGCTGAGAGAAGATATACTTAAGGTTTTTATGGTCTGTGAAAATCTGGAATGTCTCTCCGTAGAGATAATGTCTCCAGATCTTCAAAGCATGAACCACAGCAGCTAACTCTAGATCGTGTGTTGGATAATTCTCCTCGTGTTTCTTAAGCTGTCGGGAAGCAAAAGAAATCACTTGTTTATCCTGCATCAACACACATCCTAGTCCATTTTTGGAAGCATCACAGAAAACTATATACCCTTTTCCTTGTTCAGGTAGCACTAGCACAGGTGCACTTGTCAACCTCTCCTTCAGTAGCTGGAAAGATTGTTGACACTTATCACTCCAAGAAAAAGGAACATCTTTCCGGGTTAACTTGGTCAAAGGTAAAGCTATAGAACTAAAGTTCTTAATGAACCTTCGATAATAGCCAGCTAACCCCAAGAAACTTCGAATCTCCGTCAGTGTCTTTGGTTGTTCCCATTGTAGAATAGATTCTACCTTTGTAGAGTCAACACAAATTCCCGAGGCGGATATTACATGTCCAAGAAAAGATACCTCCGGCAGCCAGAACTCACACTTGCTAAACTTAGCATACAGCTTATGTTCTCTTAGCAAGGTCAAAGCTTGGCGAAGATGCTGCTCATGCTGCTGAGCATCCTTACTGTAAATCAGAATGTCATCTATGAAGATGACAACACACTGATCAAGGAAAGGTCTAAAAACTCTATTCATGAGTTCCATAAATGCAGCTGGTGCATTGGTTAGTCCAACCGACATAACCGTGAACTCATAGTGACCATATCTTGTCCTAAAGGCAGACTTGGATATGTCACTATCCTTAATACGGAGTTGGTGATATCCAGACCTCAAGTCTATTTTTGAAAAGACTGTTGCACCACGCAACTGGTCAAAGAGATCATCAATCCTTGGCAGAGGATACTTATTCTTTATTGTCACTTTATTAAGTTGTCTGTAGTCGATGCATAACCGCATTGACCCATCTTTCTTTTTAACAAACAAGACCGGAGCACCCCAAGGTGAAGTACTCGGTCGGATGAAACCTCTCTCAAGTAACTCTTGAAGCTGTCTCTTGAGTTCTGCCATCTCGGCAGGCGCCATCCTATACGGAGTTTGAGCTATGGGTTTCGTATCTGGGATCAGATTGATTTCAAAATCAATCTCCCGAGGTGGTGGTATACCAGGAAGTTCTTGAGGAAACACATCTTCGAATTCCCTGACTATAGGAACTTCAGCAGGATTGGTCCTTTCCTTGGTAACATCTACCACATGGGCTAAGAATGCATAACATCCTTGCCTCAACAGCTTATCAGCAACCATAGCTGATACAAGACAGGTGGGTAGAATCTTTCTTTCTCCTTGAAAGATCCATGTGCTGCTTTCATCAGCAAACACAGCCAACTTGGACTCACAATCCAAGACAACTCTATACCTTTCTAAGGTATCCATCCCGAGGATTATATCAAATCCCTGCATATCAAGTGGTATAAGATCCACTTGAATGCGATGGTCAGAAAAGAAAAGGATGCAGGGAGAACATACCTCTTGCAAAACGGCAGACCCACTCAATGGAGTCTCTAACAACAAACTATCTGCTCTATGGCTAACAGTCACATTGCAGTTATGAATCACTTCACGAGTGATGAAAGAGTGCGTAGCACCCGGATCAATCAGAACGGATACAATACAGGATGTAGACATATCAGAATATAAAAGTTTCATCTGACCTGCCACTACCCGTGGATTGACCACAGCCTCAGGTGGGTTCATAGCATAGAACCTCGCAGTCGCCTGGTGTTGAGGTGGTGCTGATGATCCAGCTTGAGACGCTTGTCCACGTCCTCGAGCTGCTCCTTGATGTTGTCTATTCTGAGATCCCTGTTGATTCTGTCTCGGGGTTTGTTGTGTCACACCGACAGGCCTAGAACGGCAGTCCTTCATCAAGTGTCCCACCTTACCACAGTTGTAGCAACTCTTCTCCTGTTGCTGTGATCTGGGTGGCCCAGTAACTGACACTGATGCAGAACTGTGCGTCCCTTGAAGCGGTTGACTCCGTCCTCTACCTCTGCTTGGTGTCCATTGAGTTTGAAAACTCGATCTGGGTGGTGGAGGGTTAGGTGCAGAGAATCTAGGTTTCTTGGAATCCCTAGATGAAGAACCCTAGAACTGTGGATATCTTTTATGGGTTTGTCTTTTCTCAACCACAGATCTCTCTATCCTTCGGACTGACTCAACGAAGGTAGAGAATCTCTCTCTGTTTTCTAAGGTAGACACAGGGGTTGACATATCAGAATTCAAACCCTTCTCAAATCTTCTGATTCTTTCCTCATCCGTAACAGCCATGTGCGGACAGAACCGCAACAACTCCATAAACTTAGCTTCATACTCACTAATGTTCATCATACCCTGCCTTAGTTTCTCAAACTGAGAGATCTTCTCATCTAGGAAGGTCTTTGGAGAATATCTATTGATAAATTCCCGACGAAACTCTTCCCATGAGAACTCTACTCCAGGTCTCTTCTGCTCTTCCATGTTCCACCAGTGACCAGCACTGCCTTTGAGAAGATAGACAGCATGTCTAACCTTCTCAGCTTCCGAAATCATGAGAATCCTGAAAGCCTTCTCCAACTCTGTCAACCATAAGTCAGCATCTGCAGGGTCGGCAGTTCCGAAGTACTCGGTAGCTCCGACACGACGAAGTCGTTCGAATGTCTTACTGATACCTTGTGCTTCAGGCTGGGCAGGTGCTCTAGGTGCAGGAATGGGCATCCTATCAGTTATATGTGTCATGGCAGTCATAAACTGCCCGAACATCGTCTGTACAGCTGGATCACTCATGTTAGCTGGGTCAAACTGGAGTGGCTCTCTTGGCAACTCAGGTGCAGGTTGTTCTATTCTCGGAACTCTTGCACTGCCTAGAGGTGCACTAGCACTACTCTCTACCACGTGCTCATCACGATGTTCCGACATTCTTATGTATCTTCTTCTCCTGAGGAGCAGAAGATTCTATTAGATAAGGAAGGAGTACTAAAGGTAGACTCGACATCCTAAGTCCTATGCCTCTGTAGACTCAACTGAACCTGGAGCTCTGATACCACTAGTTGTGGGCTCTGATCTCCAAACCATGACAAAAACACGATTAAAACTTAGCGGAAGCGAATCGGTAATCAGCGGAAGACAAAAATCATGGGAAATTAAAACTTTTCGAGACAAGAGCTTGGATCCATAAAAGCTTCTTTCATAAAGAGAGGTAACTGCTTACATCTCAGGATAATTACTTCTTGAGTAATTATATACATCAAGATACAAAATCTCAAGATCACATAACACAAGACTCCAAGACCTGAGAGTACAGAGGACACATAGGACTGACTCTAACTACACCACATGGCAGGACAAATCTCCACCTGAGATTACTGCTGCCCCGGGTGCTGCTGCTGCTGGGACTGGTCACCTGTAGGCTGGTTCCTTCTTCTTCGACGTCCACCTAAAAAGTTGAAGCCTACGGGGTGAGACAATTATACATAATTGTCCCAGCGAGAGTTATAACTCTTCGCCAGAAGCTTTATTATAACTTCAAAGAATATCTTAAACAGTAAAGCCTTCAAAGCATTCTATAACAGTTGCAGGTATAACAAGATCTCTACAATTTAGGAGATATGGAGAATATCAACATGATTGCAATGTAACATCAATCAACTAACTTGGAGTCATCTCTAACAAGTTATACTACATGGTTGATTATGTTTTACAAACAACATTATGCCCTGTGGAGATGAGGCTTACCACTCATACTCCAACTGATCGCTGAGAAGTCACATCAGTATCATACATAGGTCATTAAGAGAGCCGGATTCTCATGACCTTCACCTTCCTCAGTCAGTAAGAGGATCACTTGTAGGACATCTCGTGTCTCTACTACTATAGCTCACCAGGGTAAACTGGTCCTTCGCTATTCTAGAGTCACAGTGACGTTCTGTACTCTCTTCGTCATCAGGAGGTTTCATATTTACCTACCACTGATACGGATATCTGTGCTTTCTTCATCATCAGGAGGTTTCATGTTTACCTACCACTGATACGGATGGAACTATAGTGAAGGATGGATGGATTCCACATCTACATCACTTTCCTACACTAGGATGTAAGGTTCTACACATCCATGTACCCCACATACTCAAAAGTATGTGCTCCAGGAGTTCTCTGAGGAAAACCTGTTTCACCATCATTTAATTTCTGACAATGATGGATCTATGATCAGGGCTCTACATTATACTTGATTAGTTAGGTACATTCAGTATTCTTTAACAGCATACATTGTTCTGCAAACAATAACAATAGCATAGCAGCTATAAAAGAAGAATACTAAATGTAACAGGCCTAACTCATATCAATCATCATTTCTCATTATCCTCATCACAAGTCACCTCTAAGGCATGACCTTGATGGTATTCATGGCTCTCATAGCCCATTATCAGCATAGGATGCCACTGGCAAGGCATCAGATTACTTTACTTATTCATAAGGCTAACAACATGCCTTTAATGAATATAACATCAACATCCATACCTGGATATGATTACCTTCATATCAGAACCTGCATGGTTAATACATCTGATAAAGGTAATGCAACAATAAGGAATGTACTTCCTACTCTTGTCATAAGAGTTAAATCTCTAATTCATATCAAATAGAGTTTAATACTCAAAAGCATGCCATTACCCTTGAATTAGGGTTTACTATTCACATTACATGTCATCACCCTTGAATTAGGGTTTACTATTCACATTACATGTCATCACCCTTGAATTAGGGTTTACTATTCACATCAAGGTGAATTAAACTCATAACATCATCATGTATGAGTAACATCTTCATTGATGCTCTTGGTTTAGTTAAAGGTTCATCATTTATCATAATTAGGGTTTCTATGATCTCACACAGGTGGATCATACCCTAATTATGCTCATTTTTGTGTATTGGGGATGCTTCAATTGAGTTTCCACTTAAAAAGGTACTTTCTCTCTCTAGAAGTACTTTCTCTCTCTAGAAGTACTTTCTCTCTCATCATAAGGTTAGGTGATGTCAACATCACTCTAAAACAGGTTGGATTGAGTCATCATAGGCTAACATAGCCAAAAACATCATCATTATGTGATTTAGAGTTACTTTCTCTCTCTAGGGTACTTTCTCTCTCTAGAAGTACTTTCTCTTTCATCATACTAATGGTTGATGATAACATTAGACTAGATCAAGTTGGATAGAGTCATTATGACTAAAAACATCATTCTCATGTAATTAGAGTTTGAATTTGAGTAAGGTATAACTCAATTGACCCTTTAGGGGTATTTTGGTAATTCACCCCAATGATCATCATCATGGTCAAAAACCTTAGTCAAATAACCCCTTACTATCCTAGATTATCATTAGGGTTTGATTTGGGCAACATTGAACCCTTTACATCATCAAATGATTGAATGAGGTCAACCTTGAATCACATTGATTGATTTCAATCATTAATCATCAATTGGATTGAGATTGGTTGAAATTGTTGACCGTTTGCCCACTTTGACCCTCCAAGACCGCGAGCCTCTTTCTAACTCCAAGACCGCGAGCCCCCTTAGGCTTCAAGACCGCGAGCCTCTTCAAGGTTTCAAGACCGCGAAGCCTCCCATTGGTTCAAGTTAATGTTGAGACCGCGAAGACCAATTTGAGTTGAGACCGCGAGGGTCATGAAGACCGTTTGCCCTTCTTTGACCTCAGGACCGCAAGGCCCTTCGCGGTCTTGAGACTGCGAGCCTCCTCTCGGTCTTGAGACCGTGAGTCCCCTCACGGTCTTGAGACCGCGAGCCCTCTCACGGTCTTGAGACCGCGAGGCTCTCATGGTCTCAGCCGCTTAGTCCTTCAACAAGGCTCAAAGATGCAACCGATAATGTCAACCCATATTGAAGCCCTCAAATGGTCAAAGCTATGTTGACCACTTATGGATTTAGTCAATTATGCTTGATCACTTGGCCATTCAATTGACCCATAATGGTTAACCAATTATGGTTGAAATCGATTCAATTAGGGTCTATCAATGTTCACCCATCAACACTCAACAATGTGACTCAACACAAGGTTGAACCTTTCAATTGAGCTCCAATTGGGCCCAAACATAGCCCAAACGGTCTTGAGGTCATGTGGGTGGACCCCAAATGGTCTTGAGACCGTTTTCCCAAGATTTCATCAGAATATAAGGTGATTTGATAGGGGTTGAACCATGATTGAGTCACAAAACAGAATTTTGATTAAATTAATAATTTATTTGCAATTGGGTCCTCAATTGATCAAATTACTCAACCCTAGACCTTCAAACGGTCTTGGGTGATTGTCCTCTCGGTCTTGAGACCGTTTGGATGAGTTCCAAACGGTCTTGAGACCGTTTGCCCATCAAATTTTTGGATTCTAGTGGAAATTCATCAAGGTTGAACAAATTGAGTTGATGATTATATCAATATTTAATTGCAATGTAAATTGGTGTAAAAGTACCTTCAATTGGTCAACAAATCTTGACCCCAGCCCTCCAAACGGTCTTGGTTGATTGCCCTCACGGTCTTGAGACCGTTTGGTGACCCCTAAACGGTCTTGAGACCGTTTAGGTCAATCAACCCTAAAAACTCTAATTAGGTCACCATAATTTCAGTACTGATTTTACCTAGGGTTAGCCCTAGTATTCACCCTTCAACTCTTAGCCCGTTTGGAATTAGACCATCAAACTTGGTGAGTTGTTAACTAACATAATTTTGAACAGTAATCTCATACGGTCAACGCTTAGTCAACGACCTTACACGGTCTTGAGACCGTTTGCCCAAAAAGGCAAATTCAGACCGTTTGAAAAACAGCAATTAATTCATTTAAAGTTGTGACTTAAAAAGGTCATATCTCCCGATTCCTTTGGAGTTAGTCTCTCAAATTTTGAGGGTAATTAGCCTATATAATTAGGAACAGATTTCTTATACGGTCCACGCTCGGTCAACGGGGCCAAACGGTCTTTTGCCCTGTCGCGGTCTCGAGACCGTTTGCTCACCTCGCGGTCTTGAGTCCGAGAGAGCAAACTGTTAGGACCGTTTAAGGAAAAGAAAAGCGGTGGGTTTTTCTTGGAAATCACGCCTTCATCTTATAGCTCAAGAAAATTACAGATATCCCACGGGTTTGCTTGCAAAATAGCAGGGAAAAGTAGGGAAACACTAAGAGCTATCATCAAAACGCATATAAAGATGCACATAGTAAAGCATGGGTTTAGAGTTATAAAACCCGCCTAAAGCTTGCTTCTTGAGCTCCAAGCTTTCAAGCTTCAAGCTCTAATGGCGTCCTTGAGTTCCCTCAGGTTGGCCAAGGTGAAAACTCCAAGGAAGGATGAAAAGAGACGGCTAGAAAGGTAGGGTTTCAAGAGTTAGCCATGAAGATGACCTTGAATTCGAGTTTTAACCATGGAATTAGGCAAGAAGAGGGGTTTAAACCTACCTTGCACCCCTTGGTCGTCCTCCTTAGCTCCAAGGCAGTCCTTGGTCGTCTTTGGTGAAATGAAACAGTAAGGGAACGAAGGGTGAGTTCCCTTGCAACTAAGGGAAGGAGAGCTTATATACATGGGGTAGGATTTTCAACATTAGTTCATAAGTTTCCCTTAATTCCAACTAAGTCCTTCCTTTATTACTTGCTCGTCCCTTCCTCTTTATTCTAAGGACAAACCTTATCTTAAGTTATAGAAAAGAAGGCAAGGAAGAACAATCTAATAATAAAGTTCATACTTAAAGGGATATTGCACATATACCCTGATTATTCAATCACAAAGCCTATTTCTTAACTTGATAACTCAATTGAGGTGAATTCCTCATAATTTCTTCTCTAAATGATGGAAAAAGTCTAAAAAGATACTTTAGATGACATTCTTTACAAATTGCATCCCTTTATTTGGGTAAATTGCATTTTACCCCAAATTAGGGTTTCAAGCCCTGGGATTGCTTCCACAGCTGCACCTTGGTGCCTTAGCTTGGGAAATCCCTCAAACTTTGATAAAAAGATTTCTCATGATGTCTCAACATCAGAGGAACATCTCATCATGTGCAAATTGCAATCTAACCCTTTTAACTGGGTAAATTGCACATAGGTCCCTGTATATCAAAACAATGCTACTACTTTAAATATAAAGGAGCAAATACTGAGATATATGTTTCTGAGAACTTAATTACATGCTCAGAGTTAATCACAAAGATTTAATTACATATTTAGGCAAAACACCTAGGGTTAACTCATAACCCAGTTCAGGGATGTTACACCTTGGGCTCCCCCTTTGGCATATCATCTCTACACAAATGAATCTTCTTCCATCAAGACTAAAACCTAATAGTCAACAACCTATGCTTTACTCAACGTTCTTGATATTTGTCACGATATTTCCTTTGTTGTGTATATTCTATCTCTTAAATGATTAGCCAACTGTCCTAATAGGTGATCCTCTATATAGGTTTGAATAATATGATATGAGGAAGATGGTGCTAATAAGCCCATTCTTCCATGTATCACATGCATCACAATAATATAATGACATATAAGAGCCTTACATAATTTTACCAATGGCCTTGGATGAAGAGAGAGGCAGATGAACATTGGTGAAGTATCTAGATTGTTCAGTCAATGTGGACCATCAGAAATCAATATGATTATTGTAGCCTTTAACAATACCAAAATTGAAATTGGATCATATTTCAATGGATTTTATGGTTGGTTCTTTTGAGAATAACCAAAGGGTAATTTTTTTTGGGTAGTAGTGGATCATAGAAAGTCAACTCACTACATATAATAAAGAATACCTTGACATTAGGGTTTGGTTTTAGTCATGTTGAAGTTTGGTTAGAGCAATCCTTGTACACTCAAGTCCCAAGATTGGTGATTTTATACATAGATTCAATTTTTTTCAAATAGATTTTGTATTATCAAATGGAAATGTAATATATAAGAGTTTCTATGGATTTTATTAATCCATGTTAAATAATATGTGAAAAAATGACATGAAATTTTATTTTAAGGACCCATCCTATCCATCAAATCCTAATTCATCATTAAGACAAATCCTTAGGAAAAAACCCAACTAAAAACTATCAACCATCAAAAACCGAGTTGAAAATTCTGAATAAAATGATGCACATAGAGATCTGATTACGAGAAACTAGCAAAAAAACATGCAAGTGATATATAGAAGTGTACAACTATAAATATAAATCACTCAACATGTAGACATAATAGAGAATCATTTAAAACCTCTCTATAATTATTTCACCAAAGGGAGTACAATTTGTCTGTAATTATGAAACTATAGTAATATAATATTATTGATTCAGTTAACAACTCATGATCATTGTAAACACCAAGGGAAGCAACTTATCAGATACATCATGAACTACCCACCCATAACTCGGGACAGTGAAGAGTATAGGGACACTATAAACTTTACTGTATTGTTCCTTGTTACATCATGATGAACACATCCTTTTTGAAAATCTAGCATACTTCAAAGATGTGGATAACCACAAGGGTGATACACCAAGTCCCAACAATACGATATAGCAAAAGCTAACATACTCATTACTTATACGAATATGATGATAGGATTACTTAGAGGCAAATAAGTCAACAGTTAAATATCTCTACACATAAAATATTCATCAAAAGCTTATTGTCTTCAAGTGAATGTATACTTAACAAGTAGAAAAGGAGATATACTTGTAACCATACCTAATCACTAAACTTACCTATGCTGAGTAGGAAACATATATAATCCTTTTAATAGTTAAAGTAAATACATGTGCACATCCATGTCACCCGCTAGCTAAACCTAAACATATAATTACATGACTAAGTTACATATTTTATTATGGCTTGGGTAGTTTGAGTATACCACTCAAACTACTAGATGTCCATTGTGAAGTCACAATCAACCCCGTATAAGATCTAGGATGATTGAAATACTAAAATTCACTCTCCTCGATCTATAAGAGTCACAAACCTATAGTGGAACAATATCCCAACCTACTAGTAGGGGTACAATGAACATCCCCTTGAAAACATGGTTTGTCCTCATTACATCGGCCACGACACCAAAAACTAGGATATACAACTCTAAAATCTGAGTTATTGTCACAACCACTCTCAATCAAATTTAAAGCAAAACAGAACTATAGTTGTTCTCAGATAGATTGAAGTTAGGATTCTAGAGAAAACCCTCCATGCACCGGCATATACTCAACAATATACAACTCAAAGCTCATTCTCACAATATGAGATTTCTCTTTGTTCTTGAACCAGGTTCAATTTAACTCAGATTATAGTCATATCTTAACCGATTGATTTCAAGTCTTAAACAAGTATGAGCATGAAGAAAAACTCATGTTCAAATATTGTTCACAAAAATTTAGCTAAGTTCTTGTACTTTGTTGAATTTACGATTAAGTCCACAATTTGCAAGGAGTCATGAAATTAGGGCAACCAAGGTGAAAATTGAACTAAATTAGAGATATCTCTTAATCAATTAGTATCCACAAGATTATTATAATAAAGCAAGATTATATGAATATTAGGGTAAATCTAGTTTCAATGTCTCACAACGATGAACCCCTCAAAAGGATTTCACCCCAAAATCCTAAGGTTAGGGCATAGAACAACTACAAGAAACATGAAACTCTATCTTGAAAACATTTTCGCAGAACTTATGTTATGTTAGCATCATTAGTGAACAATCATCATGATGTCTTTTCTAGGTTATCAAGTACATTATGTATTTTTTATTTCAAGATTCAACATCTTTTGCATCATTTATTGTTTTACCCAAGTTCTCGACATCCACTCAAGATTGGCAAAACTATCATGTTCCATCATTCTTACGTGTTACCTCTTAATCATTCCTATGTTCTTTCCTAAAAATTATACTAGTAATTTTCCCCTTAAGAGTTGAATCATCACAATTTAAGTTTATTCTCAAGAAAGTATTGTCCTTATCATAAATTTGTTGGGTTTTAGGGGAGGCAGAGAAGGCAGCGGAAACAAAAATAAATTCTCCTCCCAAACCCAGAACAAGGAAATGCGTCAACGTCTATACAATAGGAAAGGATGGTTTGTGGAATCATACCTTGTCCCGAGGCTTGCACGGCGACAATACCTCGTGCCTTGCACGGTCTTCACCTCCGGTCTTGGACGGTGTTTGTGCAGCTCCTGGTCACACCGGGACTGACGACTCCTGGTCTCACCAGGACTGTCGGGATTGACAGTTGTCCTCCGAGCAGTAGAAACCTCCCGCCTCTGAAGTAGTCCACACGGACCACCTGGAACTCCAATCTCCTTGTCCCACAAGGAATTGGAAGGAGTCGCACCCTCCTATCAGCGTACTAGTTGCCAACACACTCTCCTGCCACCAGTCGCAATTGCAGTTGTCTTTCCCTTGTTGTGCCTCCCTTTTCGGGTAGCACTTGCTCGGGCTCTCTCGGTTACCAAAACTAGAGAGAACGACAACTTTACAGAGCAACTGGTTGAACTGAGTTGTTCTTTGAGAAGCCCCTAATACCCCTATATATAGGAGGGTCATGGGACAGGGTTCTCCATCCCGAGCAATATGGGACTAAATCAGGAGTAGAAGGGTTCGAGATTTTCCACAAAAAACAACCAACTCGCAACCTGAACCGATCGTTTCACAACTGAAATGGTCGGTTGGGGATCTGAACCGGTCGGTTGACACTCAACCGATCCGTTGGGACTCATGAAACGGTTGGTTCACTTTCTGAACCGATCGGTTCGTGGTCCTGACCAGTTCCCGATCGACTTTCCCCCTTTTGTTTCTAATTGGTATCAAATACCAATCCTTTTCCCAATCAAATTGGGCAAGTGAAATGAAAGGAAAATTCTCACCAATCCGACTTTCCCAACTTGTTCGGTTGCAATAGTTGAACCAATCATTTCAACACTTGAAGCAATCGTTCACCCTGTCCATGAGCCGATCGAATCACAACTTGAGCCGATCGGTTCACCAAGCTCAGCCGATCGGTTCATCACATGAGCCGATCGGTTGGGAGTGCAGATTGTGCAGAATCATTCAATTGTGATTTCAATCAATCTGATACATTAATCAATCTTTCCAACACCTTAAACACTATGATTTTGAGCTATCAATCAATTGAGTGTTTAATTGAACTACTAAACTCCTTTAGTAATCAATCTAAACATTGTTTGTGGACAAAACTCCTCTTTCAGGTTAAATCCTATGTGTGTGACCCTACAGGTCCTTTTCACATTGGCAATGAAAGTCCATAACACTTATGACTTCACAAGCAAAGAGCGGTGCCTAGTCACACATCAGTGCTACCCAAGTGAAATAGAAAGTTGGAGAACAACTTTCAATCCTACAATCCGTGAATGGTGTTATAGTGAATGTATAATTCCTTTGTCACTGATATCTCGAATGAACTCGAGGCATGGAACAATCATCCTATCAACGTTCATTAACTTTCTTGATCTCAGAGCAGATTGGAATAGATATGTATGACATCAATATCACATACTGATTCACACATGCGTGCGCGTGCCTATTTCAATCCTACTCATCAAGTGGCCTTGGATATCAAACTCCCTCAGGAGGGACAAATCCCATATCTATCACTCACCCCTCAAAAGCCCCATGTGTCAAAGCCACCCAATCATCACCTTTATAACAACCCATGTTTCAGGACTGCGTTTGATGATGTCAAAGTGTGCCCAACAACATGTGTTGAGTGTAGTGATTTCAGGTCAAAGAATCACACTCACCACCATCACTGTGAGTATTGACTGTGACTACCATGTCATGGTTCCATGTGTCAAACTCACAATGGGTCTTTTCGGTACACTTGTTCTCTAACAAGTACTTATGTGTTTGGTTTGATATCTCTATATCATGACTAATGAGATTTTGTCATCAACCAACACCACAATCTAGTCTTGTGTGTCATTGTTGTCTATCTACCTTCCACAATGACATCCGACTAGGGACATAACAAGAATGTACAAACTCTTAGCATCCGTATGATCTCATCGTTCAGGTCCTGAACCTAAAGGCATACGTCATTGAGTATTGTCATTCTCTAGACATTCAATCTGTTCTATCACTATCTCATATGACTGAACTAGAAATAATTGGAAGCTTGCCTTTGATGTTTATCAAATCAATCTTAATGTATCCCACCAATCATCCCATGATTGGCTCTCAGGGCATACATACCAACAAAATTTACATACATGATTTATTGCAACAAGGTTATTAATTCATGTGTTCCTAGAACTCATACCATCAATGGACACTTCTTGTGTACAAATCCAATCTTATCTTTCAGGTAGCAGGTTTAGGCTTGTTTTTTATCCTCATTAAACTCACCATCACTTGGTTACGTTCCATGTACTCTTACTTTCCTTTTAAACACCATCATCTTGCTTCATTCTATGGATGAAATATGTTCTTACTAAACAAGCCTACTCTCCTAAAACATTTGATTCATTCATCTATCACCCTCTAAACATACCAAAGGATTAGGATAGCATCATATTAAATTTTCAATTCATGACTTATCCTCATTTTTCCTAGGACCAATCTATTTATTTCATGATTATTTTAGAAATATAGTATAGTTTCCCTCTTTGTTTCATTCCACATAAGTTTTAATCTTGATTATCACCATACATTCTAGATAGAAATTTTATTGTATACTAGATTAGGGCTTCTACTCCTTCTCTTTCTCTAGATTCACTTAAATCCCTCAAAGTTATTCACAACATTTCATTTATGGCAGATCATTTCCTAAGTAACTTCTCTAATATCCTCATTTTATCATGATTATTTACTTCCTAGTTTTCTTAACACACCTTGGTTGGTTTGGGATTACCGCATGATCCACTCCTCTCATCAAACATTTGACATGTTCATCATCTCAACTCATACTCACCATCTGAGTTTTTCTTTCCTTCTATGGATCCTACACCTAAATTCTTTCTCATTGCATATATTCTCCATGAACTTCCATTTACACATTTTTACATTTGACACATTATAGAAGGATTCCCTGACTCATATACATAATTTAAAGCTTCACATATTGAGTTACCTCTCCTTAATCTCAATGTTCTTTGGAATCTTAACTTTGAACACTATATTCCCACCCATACAAGGTCTCATTTCATGTTTTAGGAACTCCTTTTTACATAATTAATTTTCATGTAAAGCATCATATTGTGATATCTTTTCCTTTACTCATTAAACTCTTATGTTTGTATGAATTAAAACATGGCTTTAACTTGTCTCAAGTGATTCAATTAGTACTTACTTTAACCTTTTAACTAGTTTTATAAGTAGTTTTGGTTCAACATATCTAGGATTAATTAGGGTTCCGCATTTCTCACCATCATTAATGTCATTCCTTTCATCATGAGTTTTTATCTTATTATGCTCTCAGGTTGTTTTCCAACTAATTATCTAGTCAGGGTACTTAGAAGTTGAAAACCAAATTCAATGCTAACTATTCCTCAATAAGTGGATATCCAAACACTGAGTTCAAGTAGCATGCACAATGCTAATGTAGGTTTATCACTTTAATCCTAATTCCTATTGTCCTTGTAGATTGATTTGACCTAGAATCTGATACGACACTTGTCGGGACCCATTCTATTAATCAAAACCAAATGGATCATTAAGACAAATCCTTAGACAAAATCCCAACTAGAAACTAACAATCATAAAAACTAAGTCAAAATATTCTAATTGAAATGATCCACATAGATATCCTGATTATGAGTAACCACCATAAAAGCATTGCTAACAATATATATGCGTACAATTGCACATATGAATTATTCCACATGTAGACATAATAGAGAATCAACTAAAACTTCTCTTTATTTATTTTATCGAAGGGATTACAAAATTGTCCATTATTATGAAACTTTAATAATAAAATATGATTGATTGAGTTTACAACTCATGATCATAGAGAAACACCATGAGAAACAACTTAATAAATACATCACACACTACCCACATAGAATTTAAGACAATGAGAGTACAAGGACACTATAAACTTCACTATATTGTTCCTTATTAGATCTTAATCAAGACATCCTTTCTGCAAATCCAACATACCTAAAAGATGTGGATAACCACAAGGGTGAGACCCCAAGTTCCAACATTATGATATATAAAAATCTAACATACTCTTCACTTACAAGCATATGATGATAGGATTATTTACAATCAAATAAGTACATCATTAAGTATCTCTACACAAAATATATGAATCGAGTGCTTATTGATGTACACTTAACAAGTACAAAAGGGGATTTACTTGTAACTATACCTGATCCATATGCTTACGTGTAAAGAGTAGGAAACATATATTAGACCTACAATAGGTAAAGGAAATACATGTGCACATCCATGTGAGCCGCAAATGAAACCTAAATAGATATACTACATGTCTGAGTTTTAAATTCTATTATTCCCTGGGTAGTTTAAGGCGTACCACTCAAACTACTAGATGACCACTATGAAGTTGCAATCATCCCTGTATAAGATCTAAGATGACTAGAATCCTAAAGATCTCTTCCTCTTGATCACTAGAAGTGAAAAACTGTAGTGGCACAATGGCCCAACCTACTAGTAGGGTCACAACGACCATCCCACTCAAAACCTAATTTGTCCTGGGTACAGAGGCCACAATATCAAAATATAGGGTATACAACCCTCAAACTCGAGGTATGGTCATAGCTGCTCTCAATAATATATAGACTGAGACACAACCTAGTTGTTCTCAAATACCTTAAAATCTGGATGCCAGGGAAAACCCTCCCCGTACCTGCATATACTCAATAGTATATGACTCTGAGCTCCTCTACACAATATGAAATTGCTACAAGGATACTCATTTCAATATAAAGTAAGTTCTAACATTGATATATCTCTATGGTCATAGGGCACTACATGATTGGAGTTACACTGGATTAGTTATTCTAGTTACTCATATTTCATTTGTTTTCAAACACTTACAAACATTGAGAGAGATACAATTGAAATATTAATCAAGTCTAATAACTTCAGAATATATTAAAAGTAATAACATACATCAAACCACTATATTAGGATACAAGTAATCATCTTTGGCCACAACAAGGCCCAACCTATCAATGTCATCCACAACAACATATCAAGTAATGGAACATTCAACCTTAATAAAGACATATCAAGTGAATTTTGTTACTCCAATATTTCATTTCCAATGTTCCAACAATATTACAAAACATAGACCATTATCCAATATAGAGAAGTTCCCATAATAATCATATAGAACAAGACATGTTCATAGAACACGATTAATCATCACTATTAAAAAGTAAGGGTATCATGAAGAACTGTCATATTGTATTGTTATTAGGAATACTAGTTCAAGTCAAAAAAACCTCCACTACATGTATCTTTCAAAGTCTACTTGATTATGATGAAGTGTACGACATTATTTGAGGATAAGGTTATCAAACCCACAAGATCACATCATTTATCCACCTTAACCATTTTTCAATATTATCCATCATTTTACTCTTCATCTATGTTCAATCATGAATGAACATTGACCATTGCTCCCTTCCATAATGCCAATGATGACATCCTCACCATTACACTCAAGGTATTAACCTCAAGACATCAAGCCAACATGTATGTATCCCATATCCAAGAGACATCTTCTATTATCATGTTTTATTAGATAATTATTCAATCTCCTATGATAATATAAAAATTAGAGATGTAAGACATTGGTGATAACGTGAGTAAGATAATAACTTAATTAGGGCCTTTATATATCACCATGAGTGTCATCCATTATTAGAACTCACTTGTATTAAGAAACTTTCGAGTTACTTCATATGCACTTTATTAATAACCCCTATGATGCATTTCATTTACCATTCATATAATTATGCTTCTTCATCCATAATTACCATTTGCTTTATTTTGAATTTTATCAAGTGTTCGGAAATTTAGTATATATAATATGACTCATAATGTAACCCAAGGTACTCATTAGGGTACAAACCATGACTACTATTCAACCAAGCTAATTTCACCACATAAGTACATACTAACAAAAATACCTTATAGGAATCTCAATGCCATATGAAATTCTAGATCCCACCTTGTACTATTACAATACACCACCATATCAAATTTCAACATAAAAGCTGAAGGTATGTGAGAGTTACATCATATACAAGATTACAAATAAAAAGGACTACTCTCATGCATATATGGGATACCTTGAGATTATATGTCTAACTCAAATTGAAATTTTAGAAGCATAATGATTCGAAAGATCCTTAAGACCATTCTTTATCCTAGTGTATAACTCATATTACTATTGATGTGCAACCCTAGTGTTTTTCCATGAAGTCAAAGAAGATAGACTAGGCCACTAGCAAGACATTTAGATTACATTTTTTATGCATAAGACACTATTGAGGAGATCTGAAATGTTGGTGAGCCATTGACTCATAATGCATGTATGGCTTCAATAGGTTTATGCAATGTGGTTTTTCCAATGAGAGAAGATGTGAAATGTCTTCACAAGAATAAAACTTGGCAGTTTTTAAATCCTCCCATTGACAAGAAGCATGTTGGATGCAAACGAATCTAAAAACAAAAATATAAACTTGAATGCATAGTGATAAATGAACCCATCAACAAGGATGCATTGCTTCTAGTCTTGTATACATAATTTCCTCTTAATTAGGAAATAACAGTGATCTTTTGTGATTGTCAAAGTATTATCCGTCTTACTGCATTTCACATGTACCATGAAATAACCAATCACATTGACATCAAATATCACTTCATTAGGGAAGTCATTTCATATGGGAAAATTCTTATAAAAATATTGCCAACAAATATATTCCTATTGAAAATGATGAAAAATGCATTAATAGTTTATAAGTTCATGATCTTCCAGGACTTGGTAGCCATTACAACCAATATTTATGCCCTTAATAGGGGTGGTAGGATAATTAGTTTGATATGATTTTTTGTACGATGCTAACTTTTGGAAAAGTTGAAGATGTGACATGTCTTAGAGACTTATAATCCTAATCTTACATGGGTATGATTGCCCTGGTTTGGGTCTTGCCTTGGTTTGAGTCCAACTCATGTTCCTATGTGGATTGGGATTGCTAATCTTAATCGATATATTGAATCTAATTTATTTGGATGTGGCACCCTACATGTTGAAACTGAGTAACTAAAAGTTTACTCAATTAATAGGTGGATTTAGAGTCTGGAATTGTGTAACCTAAGGATTTGGGCCACTAGAAACTTCTATTAACTACTTACTTTTAGCTAAAACTAAGTAAAATTTGAATTGAGTTGATTTTAGTAATGATTAACTAAGAAGCAATTAAGGGTTGTCTTGAATTCAGAATGAGAAATTCCCATGACATAGGCCATCACGGAGACAATTTATTATTACTATTTTTATCAAATTACCAATGTACAATCCTTGTATTTAAGACAATAATTTGGTGATAGCACCACGTCTTCTAGATCAAAGGGTTGCATTTAGTTAACTAAATACCCTACATTTCTAGGTTTATGAACAAAGAGGGAGGTCAATCCTAAGTTCTCCTAGTTTTGGAAAAGAAAGGATCACTTGAATAATATTGTCCATACTTGGAAAGTGATGCATAATAAACTGCCCACTAATGACTACTCGAGGAGAAGGGGGATTTTTGTGGTGTCTATTTGTGTTCTGTGTATGAATGGTTATGAGGATACTAATCATATTTGCTTTAATTGCTACTATACTAAGGAGTTGTGGAGGCTGGTTGTTAGCAAAGGAATTTGTTTTGATGTCCCTCTAAGTTGGAATGACCTTATCTCTTTCAAGAAGAAGAATGTTGGTATTTTCTATCCTATTTTTCTTTATCATACCTGGTTGGAGAGGAATAGGAGAGTCCATGATAACATTTATAAAGACACTTCTAGTTTGTGGATTAGAATAGAGAATGATTACAACATCATGGTAAGTGGTTGAGTTGGCTTTCTTTTGGGGTTGCTGGGTTTTCTTTCTTTTTTTGGTTGGATAATGTCGAGTGTCTGGTTGGTTTCTATTTGGACCTTTGTTGTCCCTTGGGGCTTCTGTGTGCATGACTTTTTTGTGTTTTTTTCTAGGGAGTGTCTTTCACCCTCTTTGGCTTTCCTGTGGGTTTTTTCCTGGGTTATAGATGGCGATCTTCTGAAGGATGTTGTTCACTGTTTTCTACTGTTGTGCTATGAGTCACTGATCCAGGCTGTTCTTGGTGGAAGTTTGGTTCACATAGCCTCTTTGCTACAGGTTGGGGCTTAGCTTGATGATGCTTTTGATGGAGTTGGGCTATTTGTGTTTTTTGGTTCCCCTTGGTGGTGGTTCTGGTGATGGCCAAGTTACTTTTCTCTGATTGTGAGACCCCTCCCTCCCTTTGGCCTGCCTTGGTGCTATTAGAGTTTCTGGTTGGTGTTCATCTGAGGATGATTGAGGACCTTTTGAGTTTAGGGTGGTGATGTTGTTGCTATGTTTCTTACCTTGTCCTGCTCTATGGCTGAGTTTGATACCTGAGATGTTGCTGGAGTTGGGCATCTCTCCTGGGAGGCTTCTACAGTTGATCATTTATTAGTTGTGTGTTGATGGTTTTGGAGCTATACTTCTCTTTTGTTTGTTGTGCATACATAGCTTTCCTTATTCTCTGTAGTCATATTGTATAGGTATCTTCCTTTCCCTCTACTTTCACTCTAAAGGTAGATGTTCTATACAGACACTACAAAGAAAAAATACAAAAAAAAGCAACACGAGTTTAGCCGACCAAAAAAAAAACTCCAATTATTAATCTTCATATACTTACGACTACTGTTGTTCACCTGTGATGTGTGACTATGAAAGAAACCCGACAAGCAATGTATTTTCCAGCCATACAACTTAAATATAAAATTGACTATGATAATTAGGAAAAACAAAAACAATATTTCCAATATTTTCAACATCCAGGCACCAAAGTGTATATTAATAAAGAAATAATTATGATATAATGATGCAACCCTATTTTAGGGCTCCATCTTGTGTCTTTTTTTGTATTATTATCACATCTAAACATGTTCTAATGCAAGTTAATTCCCTGAATGTATGATTTTATGTCAAATGCACTTATGGATGGTTTTTTGCATGTTTTGTAGGTACTTTGACCACTACTTGATCAAAGGTAGAGAGGAAGGTTGAATATAGGGTTTCCCCAGGCTTGGAGGAGCCCAAAATGAGGCCAAAACCACTCCCAACCTACCCCAATTGACCAAAGAATGTATTGAAGCAATAACCTCCATGGATGACAAAGTTCAAGACCAAAATGCAAGGGGAGGACCCCAGAACAGTCGTGCTACCATGAAATGTCCGTTATGGGACATGCCCAAGTAGAAGAACCTTAAAAGAACCACCTAGTTTTCCAGAACGGCTATTCTAGCCAAAACGACCGTGTTAGCAAATCCCAGCTTGGCCGTACTGGCCAGAACGACCGTGCTACCGATCCCAAAAACTTAAAATTTCCCTATTCATTCCATTTTCCCACCATGGATGTTCCCATCCACCACAACTATTCTACACACACCCCACTACGTCTGTGCTGCCCAGCACAACCGTGCTACTTGAAAATATACCCAATTCTTGCATTGCTTTTCCTATTCTACCCCCACTTGATCTAGTGCCTTCCCACCACCTATATAGACATGGGTGGCAGATGGGGGACGAGGTTAACTACCTTAACACCCTCCTACCTACTCTAGAGCATTCATTGATATCTCCTTGCATTCACAAAAAGATCCAGTCCTGAGGGGATATTTCTCAGGACGTCCTGAATCCAATCCTAGCCACTCAAAAAAGGGCACTTTTCAACAGACGGGTGGATTAAACTCAAGGGTATTTCCGAGATGGGGATAGTATCTTTTTGGTGCCAGGGATTTGGAAATCTTCATGCATATGAAAACATTTTGACGCACACTCCCTCTCTCACTCATGCTCCCGCCCCACTCCCACTCACTCTCCTATCCTCTCCCTCTCAGTTTCCCTCTCTAATCGAAACCTAGATCCATACACGCTCTTCGATAGCGGCGGCGAGATACACCATCACTAATCATTGGTGTTGTTGGTTATTTTAAGGTTTAGGTCCAATAATGAGTTCAACCCATCAACCTTCAATGCCTCAACAGACGCTCGGGTTTTCTGACATCGATCGTTCATGTTTTTGGTTATTTTAGGGTTTAGGTCCAACAACGAGTTCAACCCATTGGCCTTCAATGCCTCAAGCGACGCTTGGGCTTGTTGTTGTTATGTGATTTTGTAGATATCATGATGTTATTTGCATCTCTCTGCTTGACATCCTCTTGATCACTTCTCCCTTCCCTACTTGTCATAAAACCCTATTTGACACCCTCTTGATCGCTTCTACCTACCCTACTTCTCATGAAAATACCTCTTGATCACTTCTCCATGCCTTACTTCTCATAAAAATTTAATATTACTTTTACTTTGCATGTATACTAATTGTATTTATAAAAAAGTTGTTTTTTTTGTGAAAGGAAGCACTTTTATTTACAGTGTCGGTGAAAGGAAGCTCTTTTATTCATAGTGTAGCTAGTTAGAGTGATTTTTAATATCATGTATATCATTTTTTGCCCCATTTACATTTGTAAAAGAGTGATTTTTAATATCATGTATATCATTGTTTCCATTTTCACCAGATTATATACTTTCTAGAAGAAATATATTATGGGTGCGAGTGCGGATGAATGGATGAAGGAGATGGACATGGCTTTAAAGGAAATTCAACAAGGTGCAATCACTTATGTGTCATCGTTAGTGGACCAACAAACACACCAAGGTTTTGTTGCTGGTGTGGCACTGTCACCTCGCTAAAATGATACTGAATAAGGTTCAATATGCCAAGATATCCAATAGAGACATTTTGTCAATAGTACATCTATATTTGGCATAGATTTGAATGAGATGGTTTCTTAAGAATAGGTCTTAGAAGGAATATCACAAGAAGTTCCATTAGTTTCTAATGATAACTCATAGAATCCGAAAGAAAGGGGCTTTGTAGATCAGGATAATTTTGATTTCTCACAGAGATAATTGTCTGAAATGGATT
This sequence comes from Alisma plantago-aquatica, assembly GCA_963693085.1. Classification (NCBI taxonomy): domain Eukaryota; kingdom Viridiplantae; phylum Streptophyta; class Magnoliopsida; order Alismatales; family Alismataceae; genus Alisma; species Alisma plantago-aquatica. The sequence continues at coordinate 296,339,473 of OY856409.1, read as the reverse complement.
CATAGAATATTGAGAGGACTCAAATAGATCTGAATGAGACATGTGTGCCTTATGAAAGAACTGGAGAGGAGATTGATTTCGAACATGATCATATAAATGTCTCGGATGGTTAGTCCATAAATAGTTCTTTATTAACAACGTCAGTCCTTTTTTGCATACTCTATTTTCCTTTTCTCCATCTCATTATTCCTATTCTTCCTATCCTCATTCCTCCTCTCGGCAATGTTGTTCTTCCTTTTCTGCCTATCCCCAATCCTTTTTACCTACTCCTTACTCCTTTTCTCAAGCTTTGTGTTCCTCTTCTCTGTTACACCTCATTCCTCCTCTCCGCAATGTCGCTCTTCTTTTTCTCCCTATCCCCAATCCTTTTCACCTACTCCTTACTCCATTTCTCCAGCTTCGTGTTCCTCTTCTCCGTAACACCTCGTTCCTCCTCTCCGTAATGTTGTTCTTCCTTTTCTCCCTGTCCCTAATCCTTTTCACCTCCTCCTTACTCCTTTTCTCAAACTCTATATTCCTCTTCTCTATCACACCTCATTCCTCCTCTCGGCAATGTCATTCTTCCTTTTCTCCCTATCCCTGATCCTTTTCACCTCCTCCTTACTCCTTTTCTCAAGTTGTGTGTTCCTCATCTCTGTCACAGCTCGTTCCTCCTCTCCTCGATCCTTTTGACCTCCTCATTTCTCCATTTCCATTAATGTTGTTGCCTTTCTTTGTCTCGGATGAAGTTGATAAGCAGGACTACTGGAAAAAACTTGAATTTAGCTCTCCACATGATGCTCGTCAATTTTAAAACAACTACTCTCATCAGAAAGGGTTTGCAACCCGAATTGAGTGGCAGAAGAAGTGTACGGGCAAGAAATCAGATCATGAAAAGATTCAATATTTGTGATATGGTTGTTATAAATAAGGATATCATAAGGGAAGTTTAATAAATGGCACTGGTGAAGAAATAATACAAGAATTAGTAGAGTGCCAAACTCAAATAGTGTGGTGTCATAGAGAAGAATGGACTGGGTGTGAAGCACACATCAATCTAATTTTGGATCCCCAGCTTAATCTCTTCAAGATAAATCACTGGGTTGTTGATCATAACCATGAAATTCACCCTCGGGAATACACTCACCTTCTCAGATCCAACCAAAATGTTTCAAATTTACAAGGATCTATAGTAGAGATTAATGAAGATGCTGGAATTCAATTCAGAAATTCCTATGATGTGATGTCTTTAGTCACCGTTGGATGTGAGAGTATCGGGTTACTTCAACTAGATTTAAAGAACCATTTGAGGCGTAGGAGATAGAAGCGAATGATATCTGGTGAGGCCACTGCTTTGCAAGAGTACTTCAGTAATGAAGCATACAACAAACCATCCTTTTACTATGAGATTGAGGTTGATAATGAAGAGAGAATTGCAAACATGTTCTGGGCCGATGGCAGGATGAAGCCTGATTATCTCTTATTCGGTGACACCATTTCTTTTGATACAACATTTCAGACGAACAAGAGCTACCGATCATTAGGTACTTAATAGAATCATGTGTTCCATTGATTGATATCTTGTGATCCACTATTCGAAATATTATGTTCCATTACTCGATTGAATCCTTTGTTCCAGTGTTCTACATCTTGAGTTCCATTATTCGACATATTATGTTCCTTTACTCGGTTTGTGTTCTAGTATTGAATTATTCTGAATTGCCATGTTATTTTTTGTATGTATCTTTATTTGTTGGTTTTAACCACCACGTTAGGGTACAATATTCAGTGCATCCCTTATCTATAATGAAACTATTGATTCCTTTGAATGGTTATTCCGGACATTTCTCAAATGCATGTAAGAAAAAGCACCTTTAACTATTTTGATAGATCAAGACGCTGCAATGGATTCAACAATAAGAAAAGTTCTCCCTGATACGTTCCACACGCTCTGTACATGGCATATATTACAAAATGATCAGAAGAACCTCACTCAGTTGTTCACTCCTATTTTCCCCAACCATCTTACTCTCCTCATGTATGACATTGAAATTGAACATGAATTTTATTTTTCTTGGTCAAAGATGATTAAAGAATGCTTCCCTAATGGACTGCATCGTTGTATTGAGAGTATATATGGTTTTTCAAACAATGGTCCTCAGTTTGGTTTAAACAACATTTTACTACTGGAATGAAAACTACCCAGCTCAGTGAATCATGCAATATTGTTATGAGGATCTTCCTCCAACTAAATCACAACTTGGTTCAGTTCTTCACACACTTTAATAGAATGCTTTCTAGAAGGAGGAGTAACAAATAATAATAAGAGTTTCAAGCTGCAAATAAATTAACAAACAATAACTTTTCTGACAGCCCCATTGCAATAAGGGTTGTTGAGGTTTATACACCTAATATGTTTGCAATCTTTGAAGCAGAGTTCAAAAAGATGATGGAGTATGTAATCAAGTTCGCACCAGAATAGAATATTGGCTGTAAGCTTGCATATATTGTTTTCAAAAGTGATAACAACAATAGAGTACATGAGAGGAATGTGTTAGTACAAACGGGTGATATGAAGTTTGAATGTTCCTTCTATATTTACGAAAGCATGGTAATGCTCTATAGACATATTCTCAAAGTTATGGATGTTCTAGGCTCTATTAGAGAAGAAATTTTGACAACAATCCCCCCACACTACATTGCCTGTCGTTGGACAAAGCTTGCTAAAAGTGGGAGTAGTATACTAGACTCCTGCCCTGGTGTCAACAAACCATCTGAATATGGGGAATGTTATCAACATATATGTCACAAAATGGTACAACTGGCCACATCAGTTTGCATGGATGATGATGTGTACCAAATGGTAGACAATGATATTGATTTGTTATGCTCTAAAGCTGAATTGCTTAGGGAAAACTGTAATGAAAATCATGATCCAGTAGAAGTTGAAGTTCCAACGCCTCCTCCAACTCTATTTAAAGGCAAGTTAGTTAAGGTTCGTGAAAATCTAAACATGTCAAGAAAAAGGTTGGTAAGTTTTGTGGAGGCTGGGAGACAAAATGCACGGTTGAAGACGCTTCAACAACAAGAAACAGAGAACAAGATACTTGTTGGATCCTAGATGGGTGATTAGATGCTCTAGAGGGGGGTGAATAGAGCTGAATGCACGTAAACAAAATTCATTAGACCTTTAAGATATATCACAAGATAAGGTTGCTAAATAGGAAATTTCTGTGCAACTATAACATACATAGCAAGGGAGAGAGAGATTGAACAGACACAAGTAAACAAGCTATTTAAAGTGGTTCCACAGTTCAAATTAGAAGTATGTCAGTCCACTTACCTAGAGAGGTAAACCTCTAGGATTTGCTGACCATTGCATTCTTATATTCATTCATAAGACTTACAATACATGACCAAACAAAGGACTTACCTATCCAATACAAAGATTCTTCCACCTTACCAAGGACTTACCCACTTTGCAAAGAGTCTTCCGCCTTCTTCCAAGGACTTACCTACTCTTGCACAAGTTTTTAGACTTGTAGGAATTACCCACTCTTCTTGGATCTTCCGCCTTTGACTTCACCTTCACTCGGAGAAGCTTCCACCAAGGACTTACCCACTTGAGCATGGAGTCTTTTGCCTTCACCATGGGCTTACCCACTCTTGCTCCAAGTCTTCAACCTTGATCTTCATCAAGGGACGCCTTCCCTTGTTCTTTTTCACCTCTGTTAGCTAAGAGAGAGAACCTTCATCTTCATGGTTGAAATGAGAGATGGGGAGGTGATGGAAGAGAGATCCTCACAAGATATACATGTAGGACTAGCTCTCTTACAGTTTTCCTACTCACTCTAATGGATGTAAAATGATTAAGCTTGGAGAGAGAGAGGAGGCTGTAGGAAGCACTCAACTATAGAATAGGAACCTCACATAGAGTTTGCATTGAATGCTCAACCTTGGAATGAAGCCCAAGGGGTCCTATTTATAGTTGGGGATGCCTCTTAGCTTTTGGGAACACTTGAGAACAAAAACTAGCCATTTTGTGGCTTGCAACGGGTATATTTTCACTTGTTGTAACTCCACAACTGCTAGAAACACTTTTCTGCACTTTTCCGTACAGTGCAATCGGTCAAGTTTCTATAAGGGTAACTCGACCGATCAAGTAACTGACAAGGCCGATACTCAAGTGATCGGTCGAGTTTGTCTTGACAAAACTTGACCGACCATTAGGAATCAAAATGGTCAGTTACTCGATTGGTCGAGTTCTGTGTAAACACAACTCGACCGATGCAATCTGCAGATTATTGATCAAGGATGATCGATCGAGTTTTTAGGCTGGGAAACTCGACCGACAAAGTGCTTGTAATCAATTTTCAAAGTTACATCTTGATGTGCGTCGTTGTACACGCAACAATCACTAGGAGAAGTCCTAGAGTTTAACCTTCTAACCCAGTTGTCAACTTGTTGTGAACAACAAGTCAACTTAGTATAGATAGGTATTGATCTAAGGGATAGCGGAAAAGAAAAGTCAAAATCCAAATCCAATTGCAAGTACAAGAATTTAATCCTGATTTGAGAGAGTTGTTAATACTAAGAATAAAAATAAAAGTGGTGAAATAAAATTTAACTAATCAAGAAATAAAGATGGGGTCCGGAAGATCACCACCAAAACCACGTTCCTATTCAACTAATCAAATTCTAAACTCCAAGGATTAAATTAGGACCTTGTGGTTACATGTCCTTACAGACAAACTCACAAGGGTCAGACTTTCCGTGAACCCATTGGTCCCGGCTTTCACGGATCATTGTCCAACCGTCCAACATGCCATTATCCACAATGATATCAAAAAGCATGTGAATTCAAACTGGTGTTCAAACCCAAGGCTCAGGTGGTCGCGTCATCAAGGATTATAACAAGAATAAGATTAAAAATACAAAAACATGATAATCGTAATGAAAGGACTATTGTTTCATTCTTAGTGAGATCCACGGTCATATCACTCCATAAGAATATATCAGATCATCCAAATAACCACACATAAATAGAGAGAAGACATTTGTTCGATGGAGGAATATAATTGATTATATTGAATAGAACCGGGCTAAGGGGATACTCCCATGCCCCAGAGAGATTTACTCAGACATAAAAAGACCAGAAGAAATGCAAACTAAAATGAGATCCAACATTATACAAGATGTGCTCTACAACTAAAAATTAGATGAAATGGAATGAAGAACGGAATGCCTTTACAAGTGAAGAGTCCCTCATTTTATAGGAGGATGAGGGGGTAGGATGACCTCAAAAGAGGGGGAAAAAAGAGAGGGATACCAATTTTTGAATTTTCTGGTTCTGGTCAAATCGAAAGTTGGTTGTCTTTAATTATCTTGACCATGTAACTCCCTTTAATGCAGATTCTCACAGCAGCTATTTCGAACATATTTCTCTCCATTTAAAAACACAAAAGTGGTCCAAATAATAGGATTTTATTTTAGAAAATTAAATTCCCTTTCCAATGAATACTTGTAAACTCAATTTGGAGTTCGAATGTAGGAGTTATGTCACTTTTGGTGGAGGGTATATATGAATTTCAGGACTGCTATAAATTGTGTAATTTTCCTACAAAACCCAAGAAAATAGAATTAAAACTCCAATTAAAGAGAAAAATCTAAAATAAAACAATTAATTATGAAACTAAGAGAATAAATAACAAAATAATCCTAAACAAATATCAAAAATATATAAATAAAAAGGATAAATATACATTTATCAAAATACCCCAGACTGAATCTTTGTTTGTCCTCAAACAAATAAAATCACAAATTATTCCAATTTATACTAACAACATGTCTATACTCACCCTTGTAACATCACTTTATTCCTTACCTCCAAATTTGGCCAAGCAACCCAATCTCCTAAAACCACAAAACACAAAATTCTATATTCCCTATTAAAAACAAATATCATATCTTGGTTCTAAATCAAGATTTTGTAGAAAAACATGCTTCATCTTACTTTTGCTTTAACACCCTCATTTTTATAAATGTATTATTTTTAGTTGTTGCACAAGAACAAGATGAAATTAGGGGGTGTGAAAACAAAGAAGGAAGTGATGAATTTTTTTTTATCCCTCCTCTATTTGACTTGGGATTTAGATTTGTGGAGTTGTGGCTACATTGGTCACAATTTTTTTCATGTGTACGTTTGGCATCTTTTAATGGTACACCCCTTTGTGGGGTATGGAATTTTTTTTATGGGAAGCATGCCACCCCGGACTTGATTTTTGTATGGTGGTGATTCTTTGCTTCTCTTTTTTTAGAGAGAAAAAAAGGGGAAACAAAAGGTGTCCTTGTGCCTATAACTTCACATATTTATTTTCTCCTCTTTTTTTTTGAAAGTGTCATTACATCAGAAAGAACATTCATGTCAATCACATTATACAAGATTTATATCAAGTTAATCAATGTTTAAAAATAGAGAAAATTTGTGTTTGGTTTTGATTGATTCTATACGGCTTGCCAACTTTTCCAAGGAGTGATGCTATTTTGGGATCCTAGGTGACATGATGGTTTCAGACATGGTAATTTGTAATAATATTTTGCAAAAGATTTACTAAACTCAAAGGGGTACAATGATAAACATTTATTCATATTGGCCGACTAGATAAAGGCCATTTTGCAACAAAATAAATAAAAACATGGCCGACTAGATAATGGCCATGAACAAAGTAACTATATGCAAAACAAAAAAAGGTAGAAATGATAAAAGAATAAAAAAGATAAGGGGTGGAATAGAAACATACCACCCACCTCCACCCCAGAATTAGATTGTTGTTCGTCCGGAGAAAAATCAAAACCCGAGATGGAGGGAAGAGAAGAGTGAGGATTTCCAAGTGGCCCAGGTAGCTCAAAAAATGTCCAGCTGAAGGGGATGTGTATGAGGGCTGGGACCTTTATCTGAGGAGCTTCATAGTATACCCTATGATAAGGTAATTGTGGAAGCTCAGTGGGGTGTTCATATTTTCTTTCACCTCGCATTCCCTCTAATAATATCCATAGATCTTCCTTCGATAGAAAGGGAAGTGTTGAAGATGGATGTGGATTGGGGGAGGTTGATGGGTACCCGACCAGTAATGCCAGTGGAGCATGATGAACTGAGTTAGATGGAGGATCTGGTTCAGGTTTTCCACCATCATGATGACCTGCATATGGAAGAATTGATGCTAATACAAAAAATTTAAAATTATTTACAAAAGTGTTTTGTTTCTCCTTAATATTAATGCCATCAACATTGGGTTTGGTAAGTTTCATTGTTGATGTAACATATGTCTCTAATTTTTTTGTACAAGGGTTCCCCAAGTAATTAGGAGGGATGATGATGTCTTCCTTGCAAACAACAAAAGGGGGTGTGTGGGCTTCTTCCAACGGTGGTATCTCCCCGTCTAGATCAGTCATGTGTGGGATGGAAATTGGCTGCGACGGCTTGGGAAGAATCATAAAGGGGATTAGATGCTCATTATCCAAAATAGACTCAAAAGAAGGGTATCATTCTATGGTATCATTCATATTTATGTTGAGGATGGGAGGAGTTGTTGGTTCTTCAGAATGACTCTCCTGCTTTGACATTTCATATTCAAGTAATAGAATCTCTAAAGAAAAGATAGGGATACCAACGTCCTCATCACACACAAAATATGGATCCATGGTTTGTTCTATTTCTTCAGGATCTGACATATATGACACAAAATAAGGATCATCATCATCATCGTTAGGAAGAACCATCTTGGGTTGTTCAAGCTCTATAGGGGGAGTTTGTGATGGATCCTCTAGTAAGGTAGCTAATATGGCTTGACTAGATTCAAGTTTTGCTTGTCCTTCTGCTGCCATCTTTTCTAGTGCCTTAATTCTCTCTTCCAGTTCAAGATCAATTTGCATTTCACCATAGGATTTATACACCCCAAAATTTTGGTCATCCTCGCCACACTCCCCATAGTGTCCTTGGCCATAGTACTCCTCATATTATTTTGGGTGGCATTGCTCCTCATATTAATCTTCAGAAGATGGATGATTGTAATTTCCATTGCGTCCATCTTGGTAGGAAGATTCAATATTATAAGGTGACACCAATTCATGAGGAAACATATTTGAACAATCTATATTTTGGGTTTGGGCTTCTAGTAGGGAGGTTAATAAGGCTTGGCTGGTTTTTAGTTTTGTTTCTCCTTCTACTGCTATCTTCTCTTAGGCCCTAATTCTCTCTTCTTGTTGAGGATTACATTGGGTTTCATATACATGTTCATAACCCCCAAGGTTTTGTTGGTTACACCCCACAAAATATTGTTGATCATATCCCCCATTAGAATATGGATAGCAAGGTTCCCCATAACGGTTCTCAAAAAAATGTGGATTCACATTGTACCCACCAGGATGAAAGGGCTCGTAATTAAAAGGGGTGCTATTATAAGCATGGGGTAGAGTCGGACAGGCAAGAGATGCATGGTGGTAAAAACCACAATAATAACATTGTGGGGGATATTGGGATGCCCACTCCATTTAAAAAGAAAAGTTCCTGAAAGATATGTCAATCAATGAATGAGAGAAGAAAGATTGCGAGATAAAAGGTTAGTCAAAATTACAAACAGAACTAAAAATTATAAATCTAAGAAATTATGAAATAACTAAAATTATAAAAAAAAAGTAACTAGAAAGCAGTACTGCTGGAATGGAAACTCAGTAGAAAGAGGAGATACACTTCCGGAATTGTGCTCAGAAGGAAAAAAGAAATTACAAAAATCGAAAAGAAATTATAAAAAGACTAAAGTTATGAAAGTTAGAGAATATGAACAAGGATTATACAAGATATACAGGCAACCAGATCTGAAAGACAACTGTCTCGTCCCCGGCAATGGTGCCAAATTGATGTGTGTCGTTATACATGCAACAATCACTAGGAGAAGTCCTAGAGTTTGACCTTCTAACCCAGTTGTCAACTTATTGTGAACAACAAGTCAACTTAGTATAGATAGGTATCGATCCAAGGGATAGTGGAAAAGAAAAGTCGAAATTCAAATCTGATTGCAAGTACAAGAATGTAATCCCGATTTGAGAGAGTTGTTAATACTAAGAATAAAAATAAAAGTGCTGAAATAAAATTTAACTAATCAAGAAATAAAGATCTGGGGTCCGGAAGATCACCACCAAAACCACATTACTATTCAACTAATCAAATTATAAACTCCAAGGATCAAATTAGGACCTTGTGGTTACATGTCCTTATGAAAAAACTCACAAGGGTCGGACTTCCCGTGAACCCGTTGGTCCCGGCGTTCACGGTTCATTGCCCAACCGTCCAACATGTCATTATCCATGGTCATATCAAAAAGCATGTGAATTCAAACTGGCGTTCAAACCCAAGGCTCAGGTGGTCGCGTCACCAAGGATTATAACAAGAATAAGATAAAAAAGACGAAAAGATGATAATCGTAATTAAAGGACTATTGTTTCGTTCTTACAGAGATCCACGGTCATATCACTCCATAAGAATATATCTGATCATCCAAATAACCACGCATAAATAGATAGAAGACATTTGTTCGATGGAGGAATATAATTGATTATATTAAATAGAACTGGGCTAAGGGGATTCTCCCATGCCTCAGAGAGATTTACTCAGACATAAAAAGACCAGAAGAAATATAAACTAAAATGAGATCCAACATTATACAAGATGTGGTCTACAACTAAAAATTAGATGAAATAGAATGAAGAACAGAATGCCTTTCAAGTGAAGAGTCCCTCCTTTTATAGGAGGGGGAGGGGGTAGGATGCGCTCAAAAGAGGGGGAAAAAGAGAGGGAGACCAATTTTTAAATTTTCTGGATCTGGTAAAATCAAAAGTTGGTTGTCTTTAATTATCTTGACCATGTAACTCCCTTTAATGTAGATTCTCGCAGCAGTTATTTAGAACATATTTTTCTCCCGTTAAAAGCACAAAAGAGGTATAAATAATAGGATTTTATTTTATAAAATTAAATTCCCTTTCCAATGAATACTTGTACACTCAATTTGGAGTTCGAATGTAAGAGTTATGACACTTTTGGTGTAGGGTATATATGAATTTCAGGACTGCTGCAAATTGTGTAATTTTCCTATAAAATCCAAGAAAATAGAATTAAAACTCCAATTAAAAAGAAAAATCTAAAATAAAACAATTAATTATGAAACTAAGAGAATAAATAACAAAATAATCCTAAAAAAATATCAAAAATATATAAATAAAAGGGATAAATATACATTTATCACATCTAAAGTGATCTAACATTCGATCTAAGTACTCCTGGTGTTTTCTAAGATTAATTACAAGTCATACAATCATTACAAGTGATTTACAACATGATTCTAATAGATTTACATCATATTACAAAAACATGCACTTGTATGACTTTGACTTGTCTTTTCTCCAATTTGAGATGCGCAAGTTAGGGCATTTGGAGTGTGTCTATACCTAATCTGAAAACACTCAAGTAGAGGCATTAGACACCAATATGTGTAATGGTTAGTCATCATCAAAACACAGGTTTAGTCAATTTAGATGTGAGTCAACATTGACCTAATTGACCTTGAGTCAACATTCTCCCTCTTTTTTAAGATGATAAACCATTCCATAAATGTATTGAAAGCTTTCAAGTAAATCATACCTTCGGAGAAACCTAGGGGTTTCACTAGAATGGAGTTCATATGCTCCCCCTCAATTGATGTGCATGGAGTTTTCATACTCCCCCTCAATTGATGATATTTCTCCTACATGGTTAGCTTTCATAACATTTATAGAAACTATGTCTTCTACTCATATATGTTCTATACATATATGTCTTCTCCCATTTACCTTATCCCCTTTACTTGGACATACTTCTCCTCTTCATGTAAGACATGCATTCTTCCTCTTTTAAAAGAAGACATACCTTTCTCCCCCTTTGTCATTTCAAAAAGTGGGGTTATGAAGAAATAAGAAACATATAAAGAAAAAGGAGATAACACAAATATATATAAGGAGAGTAGAAGAGCACAGATAGGGGCTTGTCCAAGCATAGAAAGAAAAGCAAGTTAAAGCATATACTTGAACAACCCATAAAGCAAGATAAAGTGCTGCAGAAAAACAATAAAACATAATTTTGACCCTCAAGATGACAGATTTTGACCAAAAACCATCAGAGCTCATCGCGAAGCTATGAGTCTTGCTCAGAAGGTTGTTTATGCATGAAAAACACTAATCTTGCACTACAAACTGAAACCGGAGCAAAATCTGCATAAAATCCAAAACAAAAAAAACTCCAATATGTACCATGCATCACAATGTTATGCAAGCAACTCAAGATAGTAGATATGCAATTCAAGGAACAATCTTGATCATGTATGAGACAAGATACAAGCATAGCATATAGATGAGCAAAGATGCCAATTATAAACAAGGTTAGAACTACATGTATATGAACTACTAGTAGATGATATCACAAGTTAGGACTACTAGTAGGATCTAGATCATAGCAAGAGATACCAAAAGATACACAAGATAAAGCAATCTATGAGTAGATGTAGAGATATATCCAAATAAAGAGATAAGCAATTTTAGAAGCATGAAAGGATATAACTCACTAGATATATATCATTACCATAAGATGATTACCCTTATGAACCTCAAGGTTGTATCAAAACAAGATATACACCTAGATAGATGTAGCAAGTTAGAGTACAATGGAAGCCATTTTTAGACACAACCAAGAGATCCAAAGAGATCATCATCAAAACCTGAAAAACAACTCAAAGCAAGTAATTGCAAGATATATATATACCAATATAGAGCAATTAGAGAGATAGAGTTGTAGACAAGATAGGAAATTTAGAACATGACAATATGAATATATAAAGGTACCAAAGGAGTGCCAAAGAATAAGGCTATTGTTGAGAAAATCTAGCTGAGAGGGAAATTCTCATTCAACAAGCCAAATGTGTATTCTGTGCACAGTGTTATCGGTCGAGTTCTGTGCATTGACAACTCGACTGATGATAGTTGTTGGCAACACCCATTGGTGCCTATCGGTCAAGTTTCAAATAGGGCAAACTCGACCAACAGAGCAGCTGTCAAAAAGCACATATATTTCATAAAAACATATTTAAAGGCATGCTAAAAATACAAACCATATCCAAACATGTCTAAGCAAGTTAGTAATGCACTATAGAAGCATTAGAAATAGTTTTTGAGAAAGAGTGTGAAGAGAAATGCAAAATACCACTTTTGACTCAAAAACCACATGCATAGTGCACACGAATTTGACAAAAACAAGTTAGAAATGGTTATAAGAAAGAAAGACATTACCTTTGTTCTTACCATTCCTTTTTCTACTTGTTGTCACCCTCTACACATCTCACCTTTCTTCTTTCATCTGGATTGAGAAGTCAATTTGTAATTCAATAGCTCAAGTCAATCCAATTTCAAGTACCTAAAGAAAGATGAAATGGTCCCCAATCATGTTTTTGGGTCTGGAGGGGTTAGTTTATAAACCCAAGTCCTATTGCTCTTGGGTACTTTCCTAAAAGGACAACAAGTAGAATAATGATCAAAATCATTGCAATAGTTGCATGTGCCCATAGTCTTGGAACTAGATGATTCTCCATGTAATATTGGAGGTCCTTTATCTTTGTTGTTCCTTTGACTACCATCATATCCCAAACCATGTCTACCCATTTGTTTGGTAGTATGGTGTAGGATATCATTAAGGCTCTTCTTACCAACTATGAATCTTTGCAAAGAGGATCTCAAACTATCATTATCATGCTTAAGAGAAGCAATAGTAGAAGAAAAATTATTGATATTATCCCTAGCATGCAAAAGATCATTTTCTAAGAAAAGAGCTTTAGTTAAATAAGAATCTCTATCAATATGAAGAGCGGCAACATCATTCTCTCTATTATTAGAACTAGAATAAGATTCATGCACATTGATTTTAGCAAGCAAGGAGGCATTTTCTGTTTCTAATTCTTGCAAAACAAAATCTTTGTCCTTGTTTTCAGATTTAAGAACATCAATATCATTCATGAGAGAATCGATAATTAAAGTATGCTCTTCATTAGAACTAGGCATGAGAGGTTGAGCTTCTAGAAATCTAATCTTATCAAGCAAGCTAGCATTTTCAAGTTTAAGAGAATCTACTTGACTAAGACAATCATTTTTATCATCAAGCAACCAAGAATTAGCATGTTCAAGATCATCTAGTTCTACATGCAAATTATCAACAATTTTAGAAGACTTAAGAGAGGCACAAGTATCATGAATAATAGCAATCAAAGATTCTTTATCTAAGGAGTTTAGATTTACCTCACTTGCATCCTCACTTGTTGATGCTATAAGAGCAAAATGGCATTCTCCTTCATCACTAGAGCTTGAGCTTGATCCTTTACTTGAATCTTCACTTGAGCTTGAGTTGGAGGAGCCACTTGAGCTTGAGTTCCATTTCTCCTTCTTCTTGTGAAGATGGGTCTTTTTGCCTTGTGGACAATCTTCCTTGTAGTGACCCTTCTTTCCACATGTGAAGCACCGGATGGAGGAGGACTTGCCTTTGTAGACTCTACCCTTAGAGTACATGGCATCTTCTTCAACTTGAGAGGATGGATAAGCTTGACCAACAATAGCCTTGATTTGAGCTTTGATTTCAGCCTTCTTCATTTTCTTGAGTTCTTTCTCCTCTTGTCTTTCTACTTCCTCCCTCTTGTCAAGTGTGGATTCATGTGCTTGTAGATTTCCAATGAGCTCTTCAATAGGAATATCCCTAAGAGACCTTGCTTCTTCAATGGAAGTCACCTTGGGTTCCCACCTCTTGGGAAGAGTTCTAAGGATCTTTGAGTTGATCTCTCCACTAGACATGGGATGTCCTAGAACAGCAAGACCATTCACAATGGTGTTGATCCTTGAGTATATGTTGGCTATCCTCTCCTCCTTTCCCATCTTGAAGTTCTCAAGCAACCCTTTGAGCATGTATACTTTGCTTTCCTTCACTTGATTTGTCCCTTCATAAGTGATGCAAAACTTTCTCCATACCTCATAGGTTGTTTCACATGAAGAAATCCGGTTGAACTCGGTGGGGGTCATGGAGGCATATAGGATGTGCATGGCTCTAGCATTTAAGGTTGCTTTCTTCAAGGTAGCTTCATCCCATTCTTCAATCTTTGTCTTTGGTAGCATGTATGGGTTGTTCACCATTTGCCACATCTCAAGACTAGATCCTTAGATGTAGAATTGAAGCCTTCTTCTCCAATAGAGGAAATTGCTCCCATCAAAGATTGGAAGGCTTATTGAGTATCTCCCTCCTTGGTAGTCACCCATCTTCTCCTACTTGTTGAAGTATGCTTGGAGAAGACCCGCTCTGATACCAATTGTTGGATCCTAGATGGGTGATTAGATGCTCTAGAGGGGGGTGAATAGAGCTGAATACACTTAAACAAAATTCATTAGACCTTCAAGATATATCACAAGATAAAGTTGCTAAATAGGAAATTTGTGTGCAACTATAACATACATAGCAAGGGAGAGAGAGATTGAACAAACACCAGTAGACAAGCTATTTAGAGTGGTTCCACACTTGAAACTAGAAGTATGTCAGTCCACTTACCTAGAGAGGTAAACCTCTAGGATTTCCTAACCATTGCATTCTTATATTCATTCATAAGACTTACAATACATGACCAAACAAAGGACTTACCTATGCAATACAAAGAGTCTTCCACCTTACCAAGGACTTACCCACTTTGTGAGGAGTCTTTCGCCTTCTTCCAAGGACTTACCTACTCTTGCACAAGTTTTCAGCCTTGTAGGAATTACCCACTCTTTTTGGAGCTTCCTCCTTTGACTTCACCTTCACTCGGAGAAGCTTCCACCAAGGACTTACCCACTTGAGCACGGAGTCTTTTACCTTCACCAAGAGCTTACCCACTCTTGCTCCAAGTCTTCAGCCTTGATCTTCATCAAGGGATGCCTTCCCTTGTTCTTCTTCACCTCTCTTAGCTAAGAGAGAGAACCTTCATCTTCATGATTGAAATGAGAGATGGGGAGGTGATGGAAGTGAGAGCCTCACAAGATATACATGTAGGACTAGCTCTCTTACAGATTTCCTACTCACTCTAATGGATGTAGCAAGTGATTAAGCTTAGAGAGAGAGAGGAGGCTATAGGAAGTACTCAACTATAGAATAGGAACCTCACATAGAGTTTGCATTGAATGCTCAACCTTAGAATGAAGCCCAAGGGGTCCTATTTATAGCTGGGGATGCCTCTTAGCCTTTGGGAATACTTTAGAAAAAAAACTAGCCATTTTGTGGCTTGCAACGGATATATTTTCACTTGTTGCAACTCCACAACAGCTAGAAACACTTTTCTACACTTTTCCATACAGTGCAATCGGTCGATTTCTATAAGGGTAACTCGACCGATCAAGTAACTGACAAGGCCGATACTCAAGTGATCGGTCGAGTTTGTCCTGACAAAACTCGACCAACCATTAGGAATCGAAATGTTAAGTTATTTGATCGGTCGAGTTCTGTGTAAACACAACTCGACCGATGCAATCTATAGAAAATTGATAAAGGATGATCGGTCGAGTTTTGAGGCTGGGAAACTCGACCGAAAAAATGCCTGTAATAAATTTTCAAAGTTGCATCTAAAGTGATCTAACATTCGATCTAAGTGCTCCTGATGTTTTCTAAGATTAATTACAAGTCATACAATCATTACAAGTGATTTACAACATGATTCTAATGGATTTACATCATATTACAAAAATGTGCACTTGTATGACTTTGACTTGTCTTTTCTCCAATTTGAGATGTGCAAGTTAGGGCATTTGGAGTGTGTCTATACCTAATGTGAAAACACTCAAGTAGAGGCATTAGACACCAATATGTAGAATGGTTAGTCATCATCAAAACACAGGTTTAGTCAATTTAGACATGAGTCAACATTGACCTAATTGACCTTAAGTCAACAATACTTACGTTTAACCTAGGATTAGAGTAATGTAAAAATACTCCACCATTCACATGAATGTACATGTCTTATTCACCAACATTCAGATACATAATGTCGTATCATATTTTTTGTTAATAAAAATGTCATATATTATTGAATCATATGTGTTCTCAATCTTTATGTTCATCTTCTCCCTAACATCATTCCTTTTCTCAAGCTCATTCTTCCTCCTCTCCCTAAATGAACAATGAGTAGGACAAAAAAACAATTATTAATAATACGTAAACAAAGAATACCAAAATAGACACAGATACACCAAAAGATACACATACATAAAGATAGAGAATGGCGAGAGAATGATGAGAAAATAGAACAATGAGTTAGGGGAACGGAACAAGGATGATGACTATGACAATAATAACTGGGAGTAAAGAAGCAAGGAAGGGTAGAAAAGGAACAACCTAATCATTGTTCCTATAGTCATCGACCTTGTTCCTTTTCTGTATTCAAATATAGTTACAATACAACACAACAACTACAACAACAGCTGCGGCCCTGGAAGCATAGCCTAGCAAATGCATGGTGTGCACCCAACCTCTGGACACTAGTTTAGGACACAAAGCTCCATGTGTTGCACTCAACGGACCTACTTGGATCCCAAAATCTGTATCTTCCCCATTATGTTTGGTAGACTTGGAAAGGATTTGGATTCCAAAGAGGTATCGTTTCCTATAATTGGAAAAGATTTGGAGACATGATATCAATGAGATCCAACCAAACAATATTGAGTTTTCAAGACTTCACCATTTCTAAAACACATAGGCGGTGGTAGAGAAGGATGACAATTGGTTGTGGCAATGTAGAAGGGGAGTTGGTTCGACACTTCACCATTGGTAGGTGGTGTTTCCCTCTCTGAAATGGTTTTTCCCTATATTTATATCCAGTCACCGAATTGTTTTGAAGGTAGGGTTTCCCATTCTTGTAATTCCCTTGAGAAGCAACACTGGTCGTTGTCATTGGGTTACCTTTCGGTGCCGAATGCTAACAACTGTATTAAATGCTACCCATGACATCGACAACCTGTGACTTGTAATTGGCCAAAGATTCCTCTATTGCTACCATTGTCGTTCCTATACTTATAAACATTGTTCCTTTTATCTGAGTAACAGTATTTGGAGACGTTGTCATTGTTCTGATATTTACTTTCTTTGTTCTTGTTCTCCGCATTGTTGTTATTCTAGTCACCATCATTGTTCCTTTTCTCATAGACCCATTCCTTTCCTCCCAAATGTTGTTTTTGTAGTCATAATATTTCCTTTTCTCCTTATCACCATTCCTTTACTACCCATTCTTGTTCTATATCATGGTTTTATCACATCCTTCCCCAGTGGCCAGACACACTTACTCACGGGTGCACTTACTACTGCTGCTCACTGGATCACTTACTGCTACTACTCAATGGTGTCAAAAGGTAATCCAATAAGTTTTGACCACTACTGCTCAAGCGAAGGTGAGCTTGAGAAACCCTAAAATGGTGAATCATTACTCAATTCTTATTCCTATTGTATAATTGGGTTACCTTTTGGCACCTGCTGCTAGTAGCTATAGTAAATGGTACCTGTGACAACAACAACCTATGACTTGCAACTGTCCAGATATTCCTCTATTGCTGCTATTGTCGTTCCTGTACTTATAGCCATTGTTCCTTTTCTCTGAGTAAAAGTATTTTGAGATGTTGTCCTAGTTCCTTTATTCGCACCCTATGCTCCTTTTCTCAAGCTTTGTGTTATTATATTCATCATCATTGTTACTTTTCTCACATACCCCATCCCTTTACTCCCAAATGTTGTTTTTGAAACCCTACATGGAATCATTGACTAAATATTAATAAAGGCCATTTGGTGGTACCAATACCAACTCAGAGCAGGGTATGACCACCTACCTCTCTGCCACAACCAACTCTCCTCCTAAAGTGGTCAGTTTGAGATCAATAGATATGGAAGATTTCATCTGTGCCTCCTCGCAATTCAAATATTTTCCAATCCTTCCAAACCCAATGGGAAACTGTACTGCACAACACTTCCAAGCATTCATATGGCTGCAACACTTGGCCTGACCTGTTGCGTGGCATTTCCAAGCATTCAGCCATGGTTCAGCCGATGCTGAAGCTTCTCCTCCAAGCCAGAGGAGTCTTGCATGGCGGTCCGCACTATCATGCTGGTCATGCATTATTTGATCGACATCCATTACTCTCCCTATTTGATCGACATCCATTACTGGAGTGATCGACGTTATCCAACAACCTTGCATATGGGAAACAAGGACGATGACTACTTGATCGACATCCATTACTCTCCCTATTTGATCCTTTTCTTCAAAACAGTGTTCCTTTACTATCGATTCTTATTTCTATTCACTACTACAGAAAAGGCCTATGGCGTAGGTTATTTAGAGCCTTTAGCGTCAATTTCTAAGCGACACCCAAGTGGGCACCGCTAAAAGTCTACACCTTCAGTGTCGGTTTCTAACCGATGCCATAACCCTTCCCGCCACTGAAAACGCGCCAGCAAGGAAACTATAAGTGTCGGTTCTTAACAAAAACTGACACTATATCATGATTAAACACATCGGTTATTAAACAATAACTGATGCCATATCCCTGCCAGCACGGCCATGCTTGGCCACAATAGGCATTGATTCTTACTGATAACCGATGCCAGCCATGGAAGAGACATCAGTTTTTTGCTAATAACCGACGTCGTATGTCTTTGGTGTCAATTTTATAAAAATAATCGACGCCTATGTTCTGATTTTTTTTCTTATCAGTTTGTAGGCTTGCTGTATGGCTGGTCGTAGGATGTAGAACCTGCAGTTTAGTTCTGAACTGCAAGTTTACAACATCCATTGATATCAGCAAACAACATGCCACAAACCTGCAAAGTCATTCACATTTAGACACTTGTATTGATCAGATACATGTAGAAACATGAAAAGTCATTTACATTCACATTCAGTTCCATTCATTTCATCTCTTTTCACATTCACACATTCATGTATTGATAAAAAAAGTCATTCACATTCACACATATGACAATTCATAAAAAGTCATTCACATTCACACAAAAATAATTATGAGAACAAAATTTAGAAATATCATTCTTTATTCGTCATCATCATCATTGTCCCAATTATATTTAAAAATTCCCACTGCTTGTAGGGATTTTTCTCATTATTCTCTTACAACATCTAATTCCTCACCTGTATAGGGAGTATGTACATCTAATAAGAGAATGATGTATATATATAATTAATAATATATAATAAGATTTATATATCTCATATTATCTAATGAGACTATATATAATATCTGATGTATAGTATCGATTTCCATTACATCATATTTGATGATTAGGTCCATAAATTGCATCACATAGTAGGCACATGCCCAGACGTTGTCTTGTGTAGCACATTATAAATTGAAACATACAAAATATTCAAAAATACAAATAAGCACAGTTCACATAAATAATATATACATTGGAGTCTGGAAATTACTTTCACATCTCCCAAACTAGTGGTTGATTCTTTTCCTGGGGACCTTTCCTCCAGCTTTTTTGAACTCTTGTAAAGCCCTACATGTTAATGTAACACATTAAATTGAATAATTAAATAGTAATGTAATAACAGATGTTAACGGATATAAAAATATAAAATATTCATCACAAGAATAATGGTCATTTCATTGCGTGTCCATATAATGTATTCAATTCATTCCCCACAGGATCTAGATAATAGGAAATGAACATCTTGGGGACAATAACTAGTAACTCCGAGTGCCTACCACTACAGGAAAGAAAGTTAAAAATTAACAACTCAAAATCCACAATAAAAATGTAATTTTCTTAAGTCCAAATTATAAGCAAAGTAAACTTACTTGACAATTAATGGAGCTATTATCACTGTCTTCTTAATTTTACCAAAATTTTCAAAAGCATCACAGCAGTATGAAGTAACTGAAGAAGGGTATGTATCTATAAGACTAATCAAAGATGGAACCAAAAATCCCACATGGGAAAATGCAAAATCTGTACATATCTTGTGTCAGTGGCTGCAAAACATGTATTACGTATGCATTAATATATAAGAAACTAGATCACTGTATATAAAACAAGGTATACAGATGTATACATAAGATCTCACCATATCCACACCTCTATCATAGATGTGTTCAGCCAATCATAACGAAACTACTCCAAAATATCTTGTAAAAATAGCTTTTTTTCATATGATTGACCTGCATTAATACCTATGCATTAATATGTATGCAAAATTTATATAAATAGATTGTTATTATATGATTGACCTGCATCAAATTCCAGAATTGTAACATTTATAGGGAAATTTCAATCATGTTCGTCGATCCATACTGCCATACCCCTACAATTAGGACCTAACGAGGTGTGTAGGTCCCTTGGAAGCCAACTTGGTAGTTTAGGAGGTGGACATGGAGGCTGAGATGTAGCGGGTGTTGTCTTTTTGACCTGTATATATAATTCAGAGCAATTGACTCATATATACACACTAATAAATTAGCGTAATGTAAATTTACCATACAATATTAGTATAGATGACATCCACTATCACTCTGTCTTCTGCATCACCAAGTGTTTCATAATCTGGGTGGGCATATGGCAGTTGAAGATCCCTCCAATTGGGGAGTATATGTATCAGGCTCACCAGCTGGTACTGGAGTCCCATGAAACATCTCCCCTGGAAGGTTTGGGTAAGCCTATGCCTCTACAATGATATATTCTTTAATTTTTAGACGGCATGGCTTCAACCCCTACAAATTTACATAAAGAATGTTATATACATATATACATATACATATCATCTTGAAAAGACTAGCTACTATGTCATAAAAATACTTACAGAGGATGTGCTAGGTGGTGGGTCTACAGGATTACTCCCAACCTCTGTAGTAGGAGTAATAGAAGCGCGACACGTTACAGGTACCGTCTGAGTGGCCGTCTGAGATGCCTACCACTTCACCATTGCTTCTTGGACTTTCCTCTCAATTAATTCATCTACCTATACATGGATAAAAGAAACATAGTCGATTATTGAATTCTCTTTTACAATAACATTCTAAAAAAAGAATAGGTTACCTCAACTTGTAAAATTCCCGCTTTTGGGATAGGTTTGCGCTGGGATGGCCCAAAGAACGCTTTGATGCCCACACCAACGCATGCACCCCTAACACGTCCAGGATGCTCTGGGTTCCCACAGCAACTATAAATTCATCCCTTGTGCCCTCAGGGATGAACTTGCCTTCCTTCCTCTACTCGTGCAGCTCCCTTTAATCTCCATCAACAGAAATTGGTAAGTAAACATAACAATAATCAATATCGATCGATTGCTCTAAGAGTTTAATTTTACCATTTTTGTAGCTGCCTCAACAGTTGCAGGCTTTGTTATATCTCCCTTCTTGTTTTGCCTCCCAACTATCCACATAGCATGGCGAGGTAGAGGTGCGAGACCAATAGTAGAGGACTCCTGAGTAGCAGCAGACTAAGTAGTAGACTCAGCTTGTAGTCTTTGGCGAATGCATGCATAGCCTCTTGGACCCATTGTGTGGTCATGCACATTTAGTGCACACCTTTCTCTTTGAGCATCGCTGATAGACTTGTTAGTAAGCACATTGATTTGGTTAGTAACACTAAAGGTTAATCTAGAATAGGTGAATACATAAGAGCATATATTAATTAAATTGGGAGTGGCGCTTAATACCTTGAATTCATCTATTTTTCTTTGGGTAACAAAGTTCTCCCAGTCTTTAGTGTCCAGGTAGTTCCATTGCTCAGTGGCTGTCTTTTGCCTAAATTTATTTTTTAAAGAGAATACAAACAAAAATTATTGTGTAGAGTTAGTCAAAAAGTGATCAATGTCTAGAATTGGGAATCAATTAAGAACCACTTCTCAGCATTGCATATGTAATCTCGGGTGAGATTTTTCCTATAGTTCCTTAGGACCCTCCCACAACATTGCATCACGCATTTATAATGCAGCTTTTCATCCAGATGAAATATACTCTGCAAAATAGAATTTCTATTAACTAGTATCCTAAAAATTAGTAATCTACAAAAATAGAATTGCAAATAATAATAACTCACGCATAGTTCCTTCCATATTAAGTCTTTCTTCCCCTTAGAAACTTTATGTCAGGATTAAAAAATAGGACTACAATGGATGCAAGTAAGAACCCCAAGATATGAAATAAATGAGTTGCAGTTCACTCCAACTGGATTTCCTACATGATCGAAATCCACAACCAGTTTGGGTCCATTGCCCCTTTTCTGTAGTAACTTGTTCATCATTGTGATGCCCCTCACTTTCTCAAATTTTTTTCTCTACTCATCAAGTGTCCCAATTTCTTCAAGGGGTACATCACCAACCTAAAATTTGACAAAAAAAACACACTTATAGGATATAACTATAAATGAACATATAGATACAAACCTCAGGGATATATTTTTAAAACTTACATTGTGAGGCGACACATTGACGTCCTCACCCTCACGGTAATCATCAACACGGTCATCAGGAGAATGCTCACCCATCTAAAAGTTCACATTCACATTGTAAAGTTCAAACTGTAAAGTAATTCATGAAAAAACCACTAGAGGGGGGGTGAATAGGGTTTTATGATTATTTTAATTCAAACAACCACAATTGAAATAATAAGAAGGATACAAGGTGTTTAGAGTGGTTCCAACCTTAGAAAATACTAAGGCAGTCAATCCACTACCCGGTTGCTTACCCAACCGGGATTTTGAAAGTATTAAATCTTATTACCTCGCAAGGATATTACATAAAATTACAATACTTTCTACACCCTTTGGACAGCCTTCACCTTGACGTAGTTGCACCAACCTTGAAGCAGCCTTCTTGAAGTAACTTCAAGCTCCCCCTTGAAGTATCCTTCCTCTTGAAGTAGCTTCCCGTTGCAATAGCCTTCTAGAAGTAGTCCAAAGATCTCCTTCTTCACCAAGAAGATCAAACCCTCTCCAATCTGTAGCCTCCAACCCTAGGAGTAGCAAGGAGAGTACAAGCAATAAGAAAGAACAAGAAAGGAAATGGAAATTACATTTTACCACTTGAAGCACAAGGCTTGATTTCCTATATCAAGCGTTTGATCTCCTAACCAATGAGTATGGAAGTGTAGGTTTAGTAGATAGGAGATGCTAGCCTATAGGACACGAATTTGGATCAAGGGAAATAAGTAGCCAATGCTAGTGTTGTTTAATTGCTTAAAACAGATTGCTAATTGCAACTATGTAAGCTCAAGTATAGCACAAGTGTATGTTAGGGTGTCCTAAGGCTTGTCCTATTTATAGGAATGACCTACAAGTGCTTAAGGACATTCTAGACACTTTCTAGGGGGTTCTAAATGCTTAACTAGTCGTTAGGTACACATTAATTACTTTAGCAACGACTAGTTAATTAACTCTGAAAATTGCAGACAGAACTCTTCTCAGTCGAAGACTTGTCGACTGAGAGTCTTTCTCGGTCGAGGACTTGTCGACCGAGGGACTATCTGAGCAAGTGTGTATAACGTTCAACTCCAACTGCCAACTACCTTGTCTGGTGTGTCTAACGGCTACCTGGGTCATTCTCGGTCGAGAAGTTTGTCGACCGAGAGTGTCTCGGTCGATAATGTTGTCGACCGAGATTAACCCTATTTCAATGTTTTAAACTAAGTATCAAGTGTATGTATGAGTGTGCATTTGTGACACTATTTTAGGGGATGACCTATCTAATTGTTGTGAATGGCTAGGGAAGATCTAACGCTTGATTTACATGATGTCTAAGTACTTGTACATTATATATCTTGTACAAGTGGTTACATTTGATTACAATCATGAAATTAAGGCAAATTTAAAATATAGATCTTCCAAGTATTTTGTCATCCACCTAATTCCTGCAACACTCAAGTAGTATGTTAGATCCACAAGAATGAAATGTTTGTCATCATCGAAACAAAGGGATTATAATAATGTCCAATTTAGCCAACAATCTCCCCCTTTTTGAAGATGACAAACATTTCCTAAATATAAAATAAGGAAATAAAAAAATCATATGAGTTTCATACCTGAAGTTTACCCTTTGTAGCCATTTCTTGTTTTGCAAGTGGGTGCTGGCCAAGATATTATGAAACTCATTTTATTTTATATTTTTTATTTTATATTATTTCTCCCCCTTTGTCGTTTCAAAAAGATATCCAAGATAATCATTTAGTATGACTTTTTATTTCTCCCCCTTAATTTTATGCTATGCTCCCCCTAACTAAGATATTTAGTTTTAAAAAATAGGGATTAATATAAATGTAAACCATTTATTGTCGAATTTAGCCACAATTTTTTCTCAATCATTTGCAAAGGATTTTAAGCCTTGAAATGATATGAGAACCTTTTAAGCTTATAGTAGAGTACATTAAAAGTATCTCTAACCAAATACACGGGATGTTAAGCCCTGATTTGTTTAGAGAATTCCATTAAGATATATCAAATTCATGAAATTTATATTCCTTTATTTTCATAACCAAGATTAAAAATACTAAGGTCATAACGTGTTTCATCTTTTCTTTATGACGTTCTCAAAATTTTGTAAGCTTCTTCTTAATCTTATAATCAAGATAGTTTTTGTGAGCTCCCCCTTAATCTTATAATCAAGATGTTTTACGGATTCTAAGGTCACAATAAATATTACAGCATAAAAAATTATGCACTAAAAAATTTGTTTTCAATATACTAAGATTAAGTGTAGTAAAATGATGTACAAATAAGCATTTTGTTAAGCTTATTTTAGGACGACCTTGACTTTGACCATAGCGCCCCTTGGTCAAAATTGATTTCAACCAAGAGGCAATATATGCAGATTTCTAGTTTAAGCACTCTCATTGTATTACACATTTATGTTAATATATGTGAAATATAAAAAATTTATGTAATATGATCAAATGTATATCAATTTGAAGCACTTTGAGTGATACCTATTTTGAAGAAGTTTTATCAATTGAAAACTTAATATAGGCATCACAATGAAGTCTTTGTCCTTGATTTTCCTAGACTGTATGTTTTACATTCATTTTGAATGATGTCTCCTAAGCTTTGCTATAGGTACATAAATATCAATTCCCATTTCTTCTTGTACCCTCATTTTTAGATTAATCATAGGATTCTTTAGAGACATATATCCTTGAAAGTAAGATTAATATCTTAAAGTCAAGATTTTGCTTTTGATTTCTTAGAACAAACAAATAGATAAAACATTAATATTTTTGTTCTAAGAGACACTATTTGGCTTGTCATAGCATCATCATTCATTTATTTCAATCCATTCACATAATAATCATTATCTATTATGCATTTATGCCATAGAGTTTTACTGTTATGCAAAATGGCA
This sequence comes from Alisma plantago-aquatica, assembly GCA_963693085.1. Lineage (NCBI taxonomy): Eukaryota > Viridiplantae > Streptophyta > Magnoliopsida > Alismatales > Alismataceae > Alisma > Alisma plantago-aquatica. The sequence goes on along the minus strand of OY856409.1, from coordinate 296,314,019 downwards.
CTTTCAATGATAGTGTCATCTATATTTGTAATGTGTTGAATCACAGTGATCATCCATTTATGGTTTGTATATATAGATCAAATATTATTTTAGACAAACCAAGAAAAAAATGAAACACAATGATCATGGTATAATGATTTTAATAGAACAGTAGAAGCATATCCACAATACAGTGATCAAGATACAAGCATATAATTTCATGAAATACAATGATTATGATCATTTAAATTATATTTTAATACACATGGTTCCTATATGGATAGACCAAGGAATAGTTTAGGAAATACCATGTGGATTATGATAAAGCAGTAATTTGCTTGATTAAACCAACATGGTTCATAGTTTTTCAGTTTTAAGCCAAATCATGTAGAAGATAAACAAAATAATCTCATTTATTGTTTATAAATTTAAGACAAACCATGCTTAACAATTTTTGTCAATTAATGAAGAAAGTATGTTCAATATCATTTTTCATATATCATTTTTGTAATATGTTTAAGAATTTCAGATTCATAAGGTTATACCTTCTTTCAACAATTCATGATTCAAAAGATCAATATGTCTTGTTTCAAATATGGTCTCCAAGATTTATTCTTGATTTTCATATTAAATCAATCATTAATAAGAATTTGATAGCAAACTAGATTAATTGTAAAACAGGTTCAACAGAACTTGATTCGGTCGAACTGTTTGTCGACTGACTTTATCTCGGTCGATGTTTTCTCGACCGAGAATGCTACTGTTTGTACAGGTTTTATTAGATTTTTTGCAACTTGAAAACAGTAACATGTTCGGTCGACTATTTCTCGACCGACAATGTTCTCGGTCGAACAGTTTCTCGACCGAAAATGTTTCTGTACTGTTTCAGAATTGTTTTCAGTGAGTAAAACATAGGTTATTTATGTAATTTGAAAACTCAGTTTAGTTGAGATGAAACATTTAAATATCAAAATAAAATTTAGGTTAAATCTCAACTAATCATATACAATTTTATAGGTTTTGAGAATCCAAACTAAAACAAGTTAGTTGAAGATGTATATTTAGAAATTTTAATTTCTTGGATTAACTTGGTGTCCTATTATGTTAAGTTGAGATAGATAGAGAGATATACAACTTAGAGTTTTTGGTCATATCTCAACTTAATTTAATTCATTTAGTTTGGGGGTTTTGGAACCCATACTAACTCAACATCCTTTTTCTTGTATGGACATGAGAAAGAATAATGTCCAAGACGCAAACAATAATGACAACATATGGAATCAATCTCATATCTCTTTCTATGATTTTGTTTGAGGTTGTTCTTGGGTATATATGTATATTTGCCTCTAGGTACATACATAGATTGATTCACTTGTGTCTTTCTCCAACTAGGTTTTTGGTAAGATTTTCCTTTAGGATTATAACCTAGTCCTCTCCTTCCAATTTGATAAGAATTATTTAAAATTTTATCAAGGGTATCATTGTTATTCAAACTACTAATTTCTTGTTGCAACTTAACAATCTCATCCATTCTCTTTTTGATATCTAACTTTGCTTGATCTAGATTAGATGATAAAGAGTCTCTTTCTTTCACAATAATGTCATAATCTAGATGTGTACACAAAACATGTTGTTTTTTAAGATCATTTAACTTTGTAAGTAATCCAACCTTTTCTTGAGATAGAAGATCGTAATTTGTTTCTAGAGTAAAAATCTTCACATTACAATCACTTAGAGATGATTTCAAAGTACAATTTTCAGAAATAATGCTATCTTTTTCAAATCCAAGATCATTTAAATTTAGCATACAAATCTTCATTTTCAGATGTGATAGCAAGAAGTTTAGCATCTAACTCATCATTTGCTTTATTAGACTTCTTTAATTTCTTCTTGCACTCAATATATTTATTATGTGTTTCTTCAAGACTAGAAATTAGCTCTTCTTTTGATAAATCAAGAAGGCTTACCTCTTCTTCTTCTTCATTGGTTGTAGCAATGAGGCAATTTTTGTGCACCTCTTCCTTCTTTTCTCTCCATGGACAACTAAGTGTTGTGTGGCTTGTTCTTGAGCACCAACTGCAACATGTTGAAGATTGGTCCATACTTTTCCTTTTCTTGCAGTTATAGACACTATCACCCTTCATTCTTCAAGACTCGATTAGAGCTCCTTGAAGCCTGCTCTGATACCAATTGAAAAAACCACTAGAGGGGGGTGAATAGGGTTTTATGATTATTTTATTTCAAACAACCACAATTGAAATAATAAGAAGGAGACAAGGTGTTTAGAGTGGTTTCAACCTTAGCAAATACTAAGGCAGTCAATCCACTACCCGGCTGCTTACCCAACTGGGATTTTGAAAGTATTAAATTTTATTACCTCGCAATGATATTACATAAAATTACAATACTGTCTACACCCTTTGGACAGCCTTCACCTTGAATTAGTTGCATCAACCTTGAAGCAGCCTTCTTGAAGTAACTTCAAGCTCCCCCTTGAAGTAGCCTTCCTCTTGAAGTAGCTTCACGTTGCAACAGCCTTCTAGAAGTAGTCCAAAGATCTCCTTCTTCACCAAGAAGATCAAACCCTCTCCAATCCGCAGCCTCCAACCCTAGGAGTAGCAAGGAGAGTACAAGCAATAAGAAAGAACAAGAAAGGAAATGGAAATTACACTTTACCACTTGAAGCACAAGGCTTGATTTCCTATATCAAGCGTTTGATTTCCTAACCAATGAGTATGGAAGTGTAGGTTTAGTGGATAGGAGATGCTAGCCTATAGGACACGAATTTGGAGCAAGGGAAATAAGTAGCCAATGCTAGTGTTGTTTAATTGCTCAAAACAGATTGCTAATTGCAAGTATGTAAGCTCAAGTATAGCATAAGTGTATGCTAGGGTGTCCTAAGGCTTGTCCTATTTATAGGAATGACCTACAAGTGCTTAAGGACGTTCTAGACACTTTCTAGGGGGTTCTAAGTGCTTAACTAGCTGTTAGGTACACATTAGTTGCTTTAGCAATGACTAGTTAATTAACTCTGAAAATTGCAGACAGAACTCTTCTCGGTCGAAGACTTGTCGACCGAGAGTCCTTCTCGTTCGAGGACTTGTTGACCGAGGGACTGCTTGAGCAAGTGTGTATAATGTTCAACTCCAACTGCCAACTACCTTGTCTGTTGTGTCTAACGGCTACCTGGGTCATTCTCAGTCGAGAAGTTTGTCGACCGAGACTGTCTCGGTCGAGAATGTTGTCGACCGAGAGTGTCTCAGTCGAGAACGTTGACGACCGAGATTAACCTTGTTTCAATGTTTTAAACTAAGTATCAAGTGTATGTATGAGTGTGCATTTGTGACACTATTTTAGGGGATGACCTATCTAATTGTTGTGAATGGCTAGGGAAGATCTAACACTTGATTTACATGATGTCTAAGTACTTGTACATTATATATCTTGTACAAGTGGTTATATTTGATTACAATCATGAAATTAAGGCAAATTTAGCATATAGATCTTCCAAGTATTTTGTCATCCACCTAATTCCTGCAACAATCAAGTAGTACGTTAGATCCACAAGAATGAAATGTTTGTCATCATCGAAACAAAGGGATTATAATAATGTCCAATTTAGCCAACAATTCACATTGTAATGTTCACATTGTAAAGTTCACATTCACATTGTAAAGTAATTCACATTGTAAAGTTGACATTGTAAAGTTCACATTCAGAAAAATAAAACATATAAAAAATATAAACATGCATGCCTCTAATTTTGCGATCTTTTATCAATTAACAATCCTTCATTGTGATCTCCACGCACATACAAGTCATCATTAGCTTCAATATTTGGTGGTGTTGGCAACCCAACTGGGAATGGACTGGAGTCATCATACTTATCATAGTACTCTTCTTCATCTACATGATCTTCAATGAACTATCTTTTACCATGAAGAAAAACTGACCATTTAGCATTTGCAGGATCATCGATATATAATACTTGTTTTGCCTATGATGCCAATATGAATGGTTCACCCTTCTCGCCAATCTTTTCAAAGTTCACTAATGTGAAACCGAATTCATCCACTATAACTCCTTTGGTGTTATCAACCAAATTACATTAAAAGAGAAGAATTCAGGGTACAATAAATCAATCTTCTTCCACTGTGGGGAATCAGACGCATGTCATAGGATCCCATCATTATTTTTCTTAACATCTGCATGCCACCTCAAATTCTTCGCATCTATCGAATTGGCAAACAAGCGTTGAAATTGTGATATTATAGGTAGATGCCACATCACCTTGGCAGGAGAACCAATTTTAGACTCCCCCGAAGTTGTCAATTTATACCTTGATGCACCACATTTGGGACAATCTTTCAAATCCACATTGTCCTTTTGAAATAATACACAATCATTCAGGCATGCATGTATCATCTTGGCCTCCATTCCCATTGGGCACAACAATTTCTTTAACTGGTATGTTGAGATTGGTAGCTCATTTCCTTTAGGAAGAATTTCTTTCAACAAAGACAACAATGACGTGAAGCTTTTGTCGCTCCATCTATTGTTAGCTTTCAGCTTATACAATCTCAACACAATGCTAAGCTTCATCAACTTACAACCTATGTATAACGGTATCTCAGCATCATGCACAATGTTTCTAAACATGGGAGGTAGATCGGTGTGCTCCACCCCACAACTATCTAGCATCGCATCAACGATGTCTACTGGAACTGGTTCGTTCACATCTACATCATCAGAGGCAATTTCTTCTTCCACACAAGCACTGCTATCGACATCTACTGATTTTAGGTTTGAAATCACTCCATGCCAGTGCCATTTTGTATAGCCTTGTACAATCCTGTTGCACATGACATGACTTTTGATTTGGTCACCAGCGCTAACTTTTAAGTTGTTACCACAATGCCTACATGGAAACTATAACCTATCTCCAGGTCATTTCCTATGTTCCTCGGAAAATCTAATAAACTGATCAAGACCAGAAATAAACTCTGGGGTGCAGTGATTTGGAATGGACATCCATGATCTATCCATTCTATGATCAAAGAGAAAACAAGTATATATTAGAACAAGATTAGGGTCTAGGGTTAAAAGATTAGGGTTTATGGTTAAAACTTTAGGGTTTAAGGTCTTATATATAATAAATGTGTACCACCTATCCCATTCTTGAACACCTAATCTCACTAGTAAGTGTATAATGTGTATTGGGTTTTCAAGAAAATTTCGGCAGCATTTCCCCATTGTTCTCCAAGTACATACGTACTTAGAGAACAAATAGGGAAGTGCTACCGAAATTTTCTTGAAAACCAAATACACATTATACACTTACATACTAAGTGAGAGTAGGTTTTTAAGAACAGTCCCAAACGGGGGACTATCCAAAATTTACTTTAAATGAGTAAATCTTGGACGGGTTTCTAGGCCAACAAAATATAACACCACTCATAAGTAGGCGGGTCTGATCACATTAAATTTTTATGATCAAACCTAAGGACATTTTTTCTTAAGGCCAATTTGGATTTTAGTCCAATTAAGAAAAAGTGATTAACAAGGTTGGATCGAGTTGACTATATTTTTATATAACTAAAAGTAAATCCATCACCCTAGAGAATGTCATTCTAATGTCACATCTAGGTTTCATTGATGATTTATTGATGCTCTAATTTCATATACATATGTCTCTACTATAGGATTTTAATAGACATGATAAGTACCTAATCTATAGAGCATTATTAAATAATAAATCAAGAATTCAATAGTTTCAAACATGCAATAATTCACAATGCAATGTTATAAACTACAGGCAACATGGATAGATGAGACTAGAGTTCATATTAGATTAAAAAATAGCAACTTAGGACAAAGTCCATCACTAAAGTCCCAAACTCAGCATATATACAAAATTAGCATCAAATATAGGACAAAAGGGTATATTAGAATCCTAATGTACTCAAAGATGTATAAAAATTACTGATAAAAATTACCATTTGTCTAAGATCAAATGTACATCTGTGATAACCTAGATTTTTGAGTTTTAATAACTAATACAATATTTGAGAGCCAAGCATTCTATGTAGAGGACAAATACCAAATTGAGAAATTGGTAATGCAATCATGGATTCCTTCACCCAAATTAGGTGTTTTGAGATACAATAGAGGGCTATGAAGCTTAATTGGATTCAATTGTGAATTAATACCCTTACTAATTGATTAAGCTCTCATGAGACCAATCATTCATTTAGTGATCCAGTGAGTAGTGAACTAATTTTCTTTTGAGGAATTATGTACATATGAATCAATGTTAGAGTTTGATGTCAACCTTGATTAATTTGTCTTATCAATTTCTTTTAATACCATCCCTAATATCTTATAAAGTCAAATTACATGAAATATGACATACAGTCAATTGACATGGCCAACATTTGGATTTTAACTCCAATTTTACATCATAGCTACATCATGACATCATTAAGCTACTCCTAAAATTTTATTGCATTTGGATTAACCAATTAGGATTTATGGACATTTGAAAATAATACACCTAATATCACCCTAGACCTAAGTTGCTAATTATGTGTGACATTTGAATGACACGCTGTGTTGATAACAAGGCTGGGAGCAGACACTTATGCAGCCTCACACCCCAGCCATCCGATCTGACTGATCACGGATCAAATGGAATCGACGGCTAGGACTTTGTCTTCAACCTCCCGCAAAGAGCGGGGAGAAGAAAGGGAACCCGACCCTCGTCCAGGCGTCACCTCACCCCTTATCTCAACTTTTCGCCCGATGAGCTGACTTCGTCTCATGATTTTGTGGCCAACTACCCCAACAACGACCGAGTTACATGCGTCGTTGTGCCCTCCTAACCTCCTATCCTCCTGACCTTCTCACTCCGGCGGTGGGGTTTTTAGGGCTTCACTGCCCATAGCTTCAAGAGCCTACAAAAAGCCTCCAATAGCTCCGCCCGACCCCCCTTAGACTCCCACTCAACCCAATTTGAAGCAACTGATCTCTGAGCACCTCCCCCAAGATGACTTTCCATCCGTCACTGCACCACCTCAGTGGCATCCCCACAGGTCTCACCCCACTGAATACAACCCGCCACCATCACCACCTTGATCTGGGGGTGCTTCTCGGCTAGGACATACTACCCCAGAACACCCCTTCATCCCTGACCTCCACCTCGCCGGCGACCTCTCCCTCACTGTGGCGGCGTTGAGTTCTGGAAGGAGCCACAGACCAGAAACCTCACTCCTCTGATTGAGGCAGTCTCGCGAAGACGAGGGCACTCTCATCTAGACTCCAGCACCACTTAAGAGCGAGTAGAGCCTCGCCGGAGTGCCTACCTTGCTGCTCGAGCAAGCAGCAGTAGAGGAAGGGGAGGTGCCAGGTGATCGTGAAGAAAAGGAAAAGGATCGGGTCAGGCCAGGAACCGGCCGGTCCATCACAACAGACCGAGCAAACCCTTGCACCCGAGCAAACAAGATCCAGGAGATGCCCAAAGTGGACATGTGGCGAGTGTTTGTTGGTGCAAAAAGGTAAACAATTCTCAGGAATATACTAGATCTTGGAAATACTATTAAAAATAGCTCATGTGTCCAAATAATTACCCAAAAATATCCTTGGACTTAGAATAATGTCCTCTACGTTACTGGACTCTTAGATCAGACCTTTGACGCACAGGTAATGATGATATTCAATTTAGATGAGAATATTTCATTTAGATGGTATAATTAGAAAATGGATGAGATTAAATATGAGAAAAATATTTTTGAACCTTGATGTCATCTAGAAACTAAATGTAGACTCTTATCTTGATATTACTGAGCAATTTTAGGCCTTTTCTCATTATTTCCTAATTACATGTTTTAACCTCATATTAATTCTAGAAAATAGACCAGTTATCAGAAAAATATGAAAATCGTACCAGACCTTAATAATTACTTTTAGATCAGTATAAAAATATTAGAAACCAGTTAAGGTCTATTTGAACCTAGGTTTGACTAAAACCCTAATCTAGACCTAAATACCATTAATAATGGTGAACCTTGTATTAATGATGAATATTTGTTATTAATCAGGTGATGACCAGATTTTCTAGATGATCAAAGAGATCTATGAATCTCTGAACTCAGGTATGTGGGTTTTTATTAAGTATAAGACTAGTTTTCTGGTTGCCTATGATATGTGATATCTTGAATGCTCGTATTTGGATATGATTGTTTGGTTGAACTAGTATGAGTTATACTTCGCCAAATCTAATAGAACATAAATGAGTATGATGGGTTGTAGATACTAGAGCACATAGCCTGGTGTGGATGTATGTTGCCTAACATGGATGTTGCCTAACATGGATGTATGATTCCTTGGCCCATGTTAGATGTATGATGATACTATATTGCCCACACTAGATGTAAGTCAAGTGCAAGTATGTGTAGTACAACCGCATCAAAGTGAATGCAATAAAAGGAATGTTTACCTGATTATCACTTTAAACAATGTTTTCTTTCAATCTTTCTTTCTCAAGTTATTTCAATTATGCAAACATATTAGTAGGTATCTTTCTACCCACGTACACAACACCTTGTGTGTTGATTCGTTGTTTCACGTATGTTTTAGGTTCAGAGATAGCATGGGAGGAAAAAAGATGGGAGTGAGCAGTTGTACATGTTGTACCTATTGTCTAAGATCATGTTAGCATACATGTTCAGAATTGTAGAGTTTTCATTCAATATGTAACTGTAAATCATTTTGTAATAATTCATATTGTATAAATATGCATGTTGAATGTTGAGTATTTTATGGTTGTATGTTCATGTATGCGTATTATGCTTCTTCATCGCTCTCTGATATAATTTCTAACGTTTTCGTATTTTATCTTCTCATCTCGATGGGGTTTTGAGAAGGTGAAAATCTGGGGACGTTACAACATCCCTCACCCATTGCCCACACCCTGAGGGCAGGGGGGAAGTCAATGGTTGTCGGCGGAGGAAGAAGAGGAGGAAGAACGGTACCTTCGGTGGTGGTGGCCACCAGGAGAAGCAAGCAAGCAGGCGGCCAGCGACGAGCAGGAGAAGCTAGGCGAGTAGAAGAAGGTGGTGACGAGCAGAGGAGAAGGTGTTGAAGCAATGAACGGCGGCGGCTGGAGCAACAAATGGCGGCGGCTGGAGCAACGAACGGCGGCGGCGGAAGCGAGCAGAGGAGCAGTGAGTGGTGGCTGGAGCAAGGAATCGATCGCCAGACCTAAGCGTGGAGTCGATGAAATAGAGAAAGGGGGAAGAGCCTGGCTCGCACGGGTGTATTAAGTTAACAATAGGCGTCGGTTATTCAAAACAGTCGACACTTAAAACAATCAGCGTCGGCTGCGGTAAAAAACCGACGTCCAAGGGGGGTGAAAATTTTCACGGGGATAGCAGGCGAAAACACATCAGCGTCAGTAATTGCAAGAAAATCGATAATAACAATGGGCCCAATTTCTTTCTCGCAAAAAACCATTAGTCATTAGTTGATTAGCTAAAAACCAATGTCGTATGTTAAATTTTCGAGGTAATTTTTTTCGCTGGAAAATTTAGATTTGGCGGTCGATTTTAGGCGTCGGTTGCTTATTGAGGAACCGACGCTAAATAAAAAGTGATACCCGTGTCTGGCTGCTCTTCACAGATAGATGTCAGCTTATGTACTCAACCGACGTTGTATGGTTTAGGAATTAGTTTCTTGTATGCAATCGACGCCTGTAAATGTGATGTTATAAGCCATTTCTATAATATTGTAGGAATGTACTTTTTGAATTAGTAATAATATGTTTGTTGGATTCATAATGGTCAACGTTTTAACATTCAACCCGTTGGTCCTAATAATTGTTCATGTGTGGGGATTCATAGAAGATGAGAATTGGAACATGTAATGATGAAGGATATCGTAGTGGAAGTTTACTAATGTATGGGCAAGAGCTTAAAGGTGAACCAATTTTAGTGTTCTACCAGTCTCAGATCCTATTCTCATAATTCTTTTTCCACTACTCCTATCAATGGTGATTAGGATAAGGATCAAATAAATTTACTCCCCATTCTTGTTCTCTTCTCATCTTCAACTGTATTCACTTGTATGGTCACCTCCAGCGACAATGGAAAATCATAGGTTTCTGCTTTCATTCATTCACATGCACACTCATATGGGCAGGCATTTAAAGGTGAACCAATTCCTTTTGTGCAACCCTAGGACAAACAAAACAAACAGAGTACGATGATTACAACAACAAATAGAGTACTTGTTCCTTTGCTCTCCTTGATGTTGTTCCTATACTCATATTGTTTGTTCCTTTTCTTGGTGTCACTGCTCCTTTACTCTATATTCATGTTATTGGGATTTGGATAAGGATCAAACAAATTAAATGGAAGGTGCACCAAAACAAATAGATGTTGTCCTTCACTCATAACATTTGTTCCTTTTCTAGGTGTCATTGCTCCTTTACTCTACATTCCTTTCATTGTTCCTTCGCATGTGTCCAGACACACTTAATCACGGGAAGGTGAACCGATACCTTTTGACCATTGTTGCATCTAAAGGGAAGGTGAGCTTGTGAAGCCCTAGCTTCAAGAGAATCATCCATTGACTATAAATTAAGGCCAATGGTGGTACCAATACCAACTCAGAGTAGTGCAACACTACCTGCCAATCCACTACAACCAACTCTCCTCATACCAATACCAACTCTCATCCTACAAATATCAACTTAGAGCAGTGTAGTGATGCATGGGTTAGCGTCGGGATCTGGCAATTTTCAGCACTAAAACGGAGCGTTTTAATCTGACGGTTGAGCTTTTTCGGAGCCGTAAAGTGGTCCTATGACCTAAGAAGAGCACGGACGGCCCGAGGGGGAGAGGACATTGTGTTGCACAACATCCAAGAAGGAGAGAGAGAGATAGGAGACGAGAGACGAAGGCCGTCAACCGAGCGATCTGGGCACCTCCGACGGGCGATTTTGCTGTCGGAAGACTGCAAAACGCACGTTTCTCGAGGAGGATCTCTAGGAACACCTTTGTATCAGGGGTTACACGAGTTTTCTCCATGTTTCCCATGTTTTTCTTCTCTACTCCTCTGTCTTTCATTGAGATGACCATACTGGGCTAATCTCCTTTGTCTTTAGGACTGGGAGTAGCCCGGGAATTCATTGTATGACAGTTTTATAATAGTAATTCATATTTTATCTCTTAAATCTGTGGTATAGTTTTGTTTTCTCCATATATTGTTATGCTTGATCACCATAATAATAACCTAATGCCCTGAATCACTTTGAAAGAAGAATTAACGGCTGAAAAAAGATGAAATCTACATTAATCGATAAATTCCTTGACCAAGGTGGTGTAAAATTAATGGTGGATACTGAGAGATCATTCGTAATGCACTTAGTTTAGGGGATAGGTTACTACGACGGTGGAACCGACCTAAACATAAGTAGTGAATTGCACCACAACAGTGGGCACTTCTGTTTTTAGGCCACTACCCGGATAGAGAGAGAAGATTGAGGCATTATATGAAATCTAATACAATGAAAACCAGCGGTGAAACCGCAATCCTAAAGATATCCTTTTGAATTGATTAAATTAACCTTTAATCGATTGTTTGCTTTGTTTTATTTATATTTTCTTTTAATTTTATTCAACAACCCCGATTTGTTATTCGGCTTAGCTGATCGCAAATAGTTAGTAGGAGTCTCCAACATTTCTGAGTATCCCTGTGTTCGACTCAGGCCTCACAAGGCCTGTACTACTCGACGCGTATACTTGCATTTTTACGCGTAGTAAAATACACGTCAAGTTTTTGGCGCCGTTGCCGGGGATACGGCGAAATTGTTGGCACTTCGAGTGCTATGAGCGGCCACTCTAGGCCACATTTTTTTTATAATTTTCATTCAACTTCAAATATTTTCTTTCTATTGTTTGATAATTTTTATACTCGTCATAGCACTGTATTGAACTCGAATTTTCTCATTTCAGGTATTGTGCATGGTGCAGACACGTAGTACTGACTACGCAGGTTGCGCACCCGAGGTTCCGTTGTCGGGACCTGAGGACGAGGATTATCACGAGCAAGACCAACCAGAAGAGGTAGATTCCGAACTTGAACAGGAAGAGATGGCCGAGCCACAGACTATATGGGACAAGATCAAGGCTTCTTCCTCATCAACTTCAAAAGGGCCGATAAAGAAGCAAGCAATCAATATACCAACGTACAAGATTGATCCAGCTCTAATTAATTTGGTTAAGTCCAATGCTTTCCACGGTTTGAAAAATGAGGATCCCGTTGCGCACCTGAGTCAATTCGTAGAGAACTGCGATATCGTGAAAATTGACCGATTTCCGCAGACTGCACTTTATCTCAAGCTTTTCCCAAGTTCATTGGCGGGAGCAGCACGAGAGTGGTTACATAATCTAGACGATGATTTCGTGGAGTCCTGGAACCATATGGTGGAGGTCTTCTTTGAGAGGTTTTCCCTCCTGAGAAGACCAACGACATGATCCGAAAGATTCATAATTTCACCCAACAGGCCGGTGAAACATATTCTGAGACCTGGGAGCGATTTCAGGTTATGTTGAGGAGGTGTCTGCATCACGGGCTGGATAAAGAGACACAAGTGAAAATCTTCTATTTTGCTCTCTCCGAGCACGATAGAAGTAACCTTGATTCAGCTGGATCTGGATTCTTTCTGAATAATACAGATACCCGATGTTGGGAGATATTAAAGAACATGGCTAGGAAACAGTCATGGGGTGACAGAGGTGCTGTGGAGCAGGTCAGAGCTGCTGGCGAATCCAGAGTAGTTAAGGAGCTGAACGATAAGTTAGATCTTCTAGCCAAGAAGCTGCTATCTAAGGAAGATGCATCTGAGGATGAGGAAGCCCAAGTGAAATTCATGCAACAACAGGGCTATAGAAACAATGACTATGCATGGAGGAAGGATAAAAAGTTTTCATGGAAAGATCCGAATAATTTTCTACAGGATCCGGATGCCAAGCCACAGCCTAGAGCAGAGGATAAGAATACTGAACTACTAAGTCAAATGGTACAGCAGAACCAGGAGATGATGGCCATGTTTGGTAAGCAATTGCAATCTCAAGGTGATATTCTAACCAAGTTTGGACAGACGCTGCAAAGCCATGGAGCACAAATGCGGGCATTAGAAACCACCGCAGCACAGATTTCTAGTGAAGTGGCAGCCATCAAGCACGCCAATCAACAGAAACCGGCCGAGAATGCAAACGTGGCCCAAGCACACCATCAGGTCAAGTATATGTCTGTGGTAAGCAATGAGGAGGAATCTCAGGTGCAAGAAGCTAAAGAAGAAAGAAAAATGACTTTTAATATGCATGCGTCACTGGCGATACCGTATCCACGCACTTACTATGGACTGCCGGGCGGAAACTCGTTCTTCAGAAAATCACAGTGAGTTATGAATATTGCATCTCCATCTAGGAAGGAAGAACAATTGAAGGTTGTTTGTGCACGTGTGGAAACATCTAATGCGAGAGAGGAACCACAACAAGCTATTGCTGTTGATGATGTCTCGCCCAAGCCCATGTCAGAGGGAGTGATTGAAGCAAGCTTAGGGGAGTTGGCCCCGAAAAGCTCATATGTGCCACCTCACAGGCGTGTGAGTGCAGCAGTTGTGTCAAGTCCAGGAAATCCAGGGCCAAAGAAAGAGCATCGTCATTTTAGGAAATTCTTGGAAATATTCCAAAAACTCCACATCAATATTCTATTAGTGGAGATGATCGAGAAGGTTCCCGCCTATGGGAGGTTCATCAAAGAAATCATCAATAAGAAGAGGCAGATAAAAGACGATGATATTTGTCGGATGAATGAGACGGTGAGTTCTATGATTCACGGGAGTTCGCCAAAGAAGAGAAAAGACCCAGGAGGTTTCTACATTCCATGCTCGATAGGTGATCAGCATTTTCCTAAAGCGCAATGTGATTCAGGCGCCAGCATAAATCTCATGCCTCTGGCGACATTTCAGAAACTTGGGTTAAAAGAAATCAAGAAGTCGGCCGCGACAATTGAATTGGTGGATGGGTCCATTGTAAGGCCATATGGAGTGTGCGAGGATGTACTCGTCAAGGTAGACAGGTTCATCTTCCCGGTAGATTTTGTTGTCATGGACATGCCACAGCTCCAAAGTTGCGAGATGCTATTGGGAAGGTCGTTCCAAGCTACGGCTGATGTCATCGCTGCCATTGGGAGAGGTACATTGACCTTGGGGATTGGACATGATCGAGTTCAATTCAAATTGCCACATGAATCATTGGAGACATCTCTTGACAACCCAGGTTAAAGGTATCTTTATGTCAAGCCTAGGACATTAAACAAGGGCACTTGTTGGGAGGCAACCCAACTTTAGGTTCAATTTTATGTTTGGTTATGTTCTTTTATGTTTATGTACTTAGTTTTTGCTTAGGTTTTGATAATTTTTGTAAAAATGGTACCCTAACTCGTGTTTTGAAGTGTGCAGAATGTTAAGGTCGATACTATCGACACCCATGTCGATAGTATCGAGTTTGGAAAAGTAAACGCTGAAGAAAAGTCGATACCATCGACCCTAGGGTCGATAGTATCGAGATTCCTGAAGATTTACAGAAAAATTGGTGCCATTAAAGTCGATACCATCGACCCTAGGGTCGATACTATCGACACTTTTGAGTTCCGAGGCTTTTAGATGCGTCGATTCAACAAAATCGCTGAGTCTGGGTCGACACCATCGACATTGGTCGATAGTATCGACACCTGCAGGACAGCTACATAAAACAAGCCATAAAAGGTATCGAAATGAGATTTTTTCGAACCGTTTTTTGCAGAGGAAAGATGGATGAAGCAAGTCACGTCTTAGAACCACTAAGACACAAAAATGGCCACAAAAAGGAGGGAGATAGCAAGCATCACTTGGTCTACTTGAGCATCTAACCATCCTTCTTCACCACACTTCAAAGCGAATGGTACCGTTGTTCCACCTTTTAAGTGAGAATGTTGACTATGAGGCCATAATCATATTCAAGCTTAGGGGGGTGTTGGAACAACCCTATATCTTAGTTTTTACTTACTTATTCATGTTGATTTTACTTTTGAGATATTAGTTGTTTTTATTTCTAGGTTTACCGCTTTTGTAGGATCCACATCTATCTAGTGTAATCTGTGGAGCAATAAATGCATGGTTTCAATTGGGAGTTTTACTCTTGGGTTGTGGGCACATGAAAATATGAGCATATTGAAAACTTTTTGAGCTTATTCTTGTGAGTAATTGAGTGGCATAACTCAGGAAGTGCTTGGGTGAGTCAGCTTCAGGATACGGGGACATGAATGACCATCTTTATTGTCCAAGGAAAAGTGATTGACAAGGATGTTTGAGCCCAAACCGACCAAACGCAAACGTGACCTTAGACTAAAGTTTAAGAGAGAAATCCTTCAGTTACCATGTACACAGGTCTTTAGAGAGGGACATATGATATTTTCGGAAGGTTTTGTCAATTAGTCTTGTGATCTGATCCACTGCAATTTCATTCACACTCCACCATAAGAAATGGGAGCACATTACTGTCTTTCACTCTTTGATTGCATACCATGTAGATAGGTCTTGCATTACAACTATTTTCACATTTTTTGCATGAGAATGAAAAAAAAAAAGATAGAGTAGTTATACATGCACATTATCCTTAGGTGCATGTCATAGTAGTTGCATAACTATCATTATGTAGTTGCATTTACATCTTTTGAGCATATTGTACACCATGTATCTTATGTTACTCTGAAAACATTAAAGGTGATGAACTTGTTCCATACCCTCCAAATAGAATGCTTCAGATGCACAAGTATGTAACAAGAAGTGAGCCCGGCATATAATTCATTGTCATCTATGAAAATAAGGGCTTTAAAAAAAATTGAAAAAAAATTGAAAAAAAAAGAGAAGAAAAAAAAAGAAAAAAAATTGAGAAGTAAGTAGGAATGAGAGGGAGAAAGGAACATGTTCTCACTTACATACTAAGAAGAATAAGCACATGGTGTAGTTTTCTTAGATATTCCATCTCACCTTGAGACGGAATGATAGTGCATGCATCATTCCACCAAAAATGTAACATTAGGACATTTCCACTTGCATTTTGCATCATGATAGGTCATTAATTTTTGTATTGCATGATTGACTATTATGTGCTTCCATCTCTTCCACAACCACCTATCCCATCCACATGTTGCTCTAATCGGTAGGCCACCCATGATATTCTCCTCATTCATTAATATCAGGAGATCTGCTTCCATTTAGATGGTAGTTAGGAAATGAGCAACGTAGATAGGAGATCACAAGATGCATCAAGTATGGACCTGATGAGTTTATCATATTAACTGCTTTAATTGATAGTGTTTTACTGATTGGGGGATAGACATCTTTTACATAGGTCTTTGGTCGCCTGGATGGCAGTTAGTGTTCAGTGGTCAATGAGGGCCGGTTTGTGGAAAGAAAGTGGGGATGATGTAGATTCATTTCATGTATTTATGTCATGTTGCTGACTTATCTCAACCAGATCCAAAGTTTTGTTGCTCGAGGACGAGCAAGGTTTAAGCTTAGGGGAGTTTGATGCATGGGTTTTGAGTCACTTTTATAGGCTTATTTTATATCTGTTTTATGCATGTATTTGTCATTTTCTTGATTATATTTGCATAATTCACTATAGTTGGCCCTTAAACTCTTTTTGCATCAAATTATACTTCTTTTATCATATTTATATGATTTTATATAATCCCCGGACTTATACACATGTTTCGGCACTTTTTCAGGCACTTTTGCATTGTCCGGAGTCGATACTATCGACCCCCAGGTCGATAGTATCGACATTTCATCAAAAAGCAACCCCAAAACGCGATCTTGGAAGGAATAACCTGTCCCATGGTCGATACCATCGACATTGGGGTCGATACTATCGACAGCGTCGGGATTTGGCGATTTTCAGCACTAAAACGGAGCGTTTTAATCTGACGGTTGATCTTTTTTGGAGCCGTAAAGTGGTCCTATGACCTAAGAAGAGCACGGATGGCCCGAGGGGGAGAGGACATTGTGTTGCACAACATCCAAGAAGGAGAGAGAGAGATAGGAGATGAGAGACGAAGGCTGTCAACCGAGCGATCCGGGCACCTCCGACGGGCAATTTTGTTGCCGGAAGACTGCAAAACGCACGTTTCTCGAGGAGGATCTCCAGGAACACCTTTGTATCAGGGGTTACATGAGTTTTCTCCATGTTTCCCATGTTTTTCTTCTCTACTCCTCTGTCTTTCATTGAGATGACCATGCGGGGCTAATTCCCTTTGTCTTTAGGACCGGGAGTAGCCTGGGAATTCATTGTATGACAATTTTATAATAGTAATTCATATTTTATCTCTTAAATCCGTGGTATAGTTTCATTTTCTCCATATATTGTTATGCTTGATCACCATAATAATAACCTAATGCCCTTAATCACTTTGAAAGAAGAATTAACGGCTGAAAAGAGACGAAATCTACATTAATCGATAAATCCCTTGACCAAGGTGGTGTAAAATTAATGGTGGATACTGAGAGATCGTTTGTAATGCACTTAGTTTAGGGGATAGGTTACTACGACGGTGGAACCGACCTAAACCTAAGTAGTGAATTGCACCACGACAGTGGGCACTTCTGTTTTCAGGCCACTACCCGGATAGAGAGAGAAGATTGAGGCATTATATGAAATCTAATATAATGAAAACCTGCGGTGAAACCGCAATCCTAAAGATATCCTTTTGAATTGATTAAATTAACCTTTAATCGATTGTTTGCTTTGTTTCATTTATATTTTCTTTTAATTTTATTCAACAACCCCAATTTGTTATTCGGCTTAGCTGATCGCAAATAGTTAGTAGGAGTCTCCAACATTTCCGAGTATCCCTGTGTTCGACTCGGGCCTCACAAGGCATGTACTACTCGACGCGTATACTTGCGTTTTTAGCGCGTAGTAAAATACACGTCAAGTAGCTATGGAAGATTTCATTTGTGCCTCATAATAACTCAACTATTTTTCAATTCTTCCAAACCTAATGGGGAACCTTAGGGGTGATGGAAACCAAACCCCATCTTCTCAATTGCGGTTTGGATTCCAAAACTGTCAAGGCTTATTGCACTGTGGCCAAGTCAATGTAGATGCAGAAGCTTCTCCTCCAAGTAGTGACACCTCCAGACTTGAAATAGTTCTAGTGGGTGTTCTGCTTATGTATTAACTAGAGTCTATGAGAGACCATCTACTAACCAAGGATGATAATCTAGTTCTAGTGGATATGGACATGTAGTTCCCCTTAAAAAGGAGGGGGGATGACTTCTTTCTGGGGAGTCCCCTTCAACAAGAATGACCCAGAGCCATTACTCCCCATATTTTCTCCTTTTCTTCAAGAGTTTGTTCCTTTACTAACCATTCATGCTCCTATTGTAAAAATGGAGAATCATAACTCCATTCTTGTAGTTCCCCTTCAATAGGAATGACCCAGTTGATTTAGCGATTTCTTCTATTTGTTCCTTTCCTCAGACAGTTTGTTCCTTTACTAAACATTCATGTTCCTATTGTAAAAATGGGAAATAGTAACTCTATTCTTGTTAATGTTATCTATAAAATGATGTGGCTTACGTGTCAGTTGTATAATTAACTATGTTACTGGGCAATGATACATAGAAACCATAGCTACAAGGATGACGATTACAACAACAAACAAAGTACTTGTTCCTTTACTCTCGTTGATGTTGTTCCTTTACTCATAATGTTTGTTCCTTTTCTTAGTGGTAATTCTCCTATACTCTTCATTTATTTTCCCGTATTTGCAATTGTTAGTTTTTTACTAGTTTCTTCTCCTATTTTCATATTTCTTTTTCCAGTACTCATTGTCATTGTTCTTTTCTCATACTCATTGTAGAGGAATGGCAACAAAAGAGTAATGTAAGTAGGAGAAAACAATCAACGGGGATTAGGATACAGATCAAACAAATTTACTTCCCATTCTTGTTCTTTTCTCATCTTCAACTATATTCACTCATATGGTCATCTCCGGCGACAGTGGCCAGTCATAGATTTCCTCTTTCATTCATTCACAGGCGCACTCGTATGGGCAAGCACTTAAAGGTGAACCAAATTACTTTTGCAAAACCCTAGGACAAACACAATAATAAGACAATACCTTTTGTGAAACCATATCAACAAGGATGATGATTGCAACAACAAACAGAGTACTTGTTCCTTTACTCTCCTTGAAGTTGTTCCTTTACTCATAAAATTTGTTCCTTTACTCGTGGTAACACTCCTTTACTCTCATTCTTGTCATTGTTCCTTCCCCAGTGGTCAGACACATTTACTCACAGGCGCACTTGCTACTGCTACTCACAGGTAGGCACCGAAAGGTGAACCAATAACTTTTGACCACTACTGCATCATAAAGGAAGGTGCTTGTAAAACCATAGCTTCAAAGGAATCGTCCAATGGCTATAAATTAAGGCCAATGGTGGTACCAATACCAACTCAGAGCACTACAACACTACCTACCAATACACCACAACCAACTCTCCTCATAACAATACCAACTCTCCTCCTACGAATACCAACTCAGAGCAGTGTAGCTATAGAAGATTTCATCTGTGCCTCATCGTAACTCAACTATTTTCCAATTTTTCCAAACCTAATGGGGAACCCTACGGGTGATGGAAGCCAAACCCCAGTTTCTCTATTGGGGTTTGGATTCCTCCACCGTTAAGGCTTACTGCTCCATGAACAAATTGGTTCAGATGCAGAAGCTTCTCCTCCAAGCAGTGACACCTTCAAACTTCAAATAGTTCCAATAGGTGTGTTGCTTATGTATGAACTGGAGTCTGTGAGAGACCATGTACTAACCAAGGCCGAGACTTTTATTCTAGTGGCGATGACCATGTAGTTCCCCTTGTATATCCCCTTGAAAAGGAGGGAGGATGACTACTTGCCCGTGAGTCCCCTTCGACAAGAATGATCTGGTTCATTCAGCTATTTCTTCTATTTGTTCCTTTCCTCAGAAAGTTTGTTCCTTTACTAAACATTCATGTTCACGTTGTAAAAATGGGGAATCGTAACTCTATTCTTGTTCATGTTGCTAATAAAAATTTGTTGAATGTATCCAAAATTTGTTTGCATTGTTCCTTTACTCACCATTTTTGTTCTTGTAGTCAT
Organism: Alisma plantago-aquatica; assembly: GCA_963693085.1. Classification (NCBI taxonomy): domain Eukaryota; kingdom Viridiplantae; phylum Streptophyta; class Magnoliopsida; order Alismatales; family Alismataceae; genus Alisma; species Alisma plantago-aquatica. The sequence continues at coordinate 296,293,791 of OY856409.1, read as the reverse complement.
AATTGTTCCCTTCATCTTATTCCCGCACTCAAAGTCGGTGTTCCTTTTCGAATTAAATATGCCACTTTTGTAGGATTTTTTTTTTGCTTTAGTGTTAGTGTATAATTAACTTTAATTCAAGACAATGATAAACATAAGGAGTCCATTAATACAATTTGTTTCATGAATCAATAATTTCTTCTACATTAGATTTAGGAGGGGTAAGGAGATGTGCCTTGATGGCCTACTTGTATTACAAGTGAGAGCATGCTTGATCACATCATTTCTGACTTTGTTATCAGTGGTTAGGAGTGTTGTTGGAAAAGTCCTTTGAATAGTTTCCAAGTAAGTCGCGGTCCAACAATCATAGTTTTCCTTCAAAATTTCTCATTTCTAATGTTGCATGTATAGAATACAAAACATTCCACAGTTGAATGATCTGGTTGGTGTGGAACTGATGCTTGCTACAATTCCCATATATCCATGTCTGATAATGCTCTTGTAACTTCCAAGAAGGGATCTACTACTTTCAACAAGTGTTTTGTTAGCGATTTTCTATCCATTTCGAAAGAAGCTTCACTTGGCAAGCTATCCAGTACTAAACACTTCTTCTATGGAAAATCGAGAGCGATCATGTAGAAATGATCTACAGATACAACCAGGAAGAAATACTACACATGAGTAAGTTATATTTACAACTTCCACAAATTAACACAAACAGGATGAGATAAGGAATAAGGAGGATGGGAAAAGGAACAATCACGACATGAAAAGGAACAAAAATATCCAATAATAGAACAATGATAAGGAATAAGTTAGATTTACAACTTCCATAAATTAAAACGAACACAGGGAGATAAGGAATAAGGAGGACAAGAAAAGTAACAATCATGATGTGAAAAGGAACAAAAATATCCAGTAATGGAACAATGATAAGGAATAAGTTAGATTTACAACTTCTACAAACTAAAACAAACACAGTGAGATAAGGAATAAGGAGGATGAGAACAGGAACAGTCATGACTTAAAAAGGAACAAAAATATCCAGTAATGGAACAATGATAAGGAATAAGTTAGATTTACGACTTCTACAAATTAACACAAACACAGTGAGATAAGGAATAAGGAGGACGAGAAAATGAACAATCATGACGTGAAAAGGAACAAAAATATCCAGTAATGGAACAATGATAAGGAATAAGTTCGATTTACAACTTCTAAAAACTAACACTCACATAATTGCATTCAGAATGGTCGACGTCCCCATCCTTGAAATAATCATACTAGAAGACATCTTCCACTAGTGCAAATTTTGTTTCATACTTGTGGCTCTATTCATAATTAGGATTCTTCAAGTCTATTTGACAACTTTTCTGTGAGTACAAAAAGGATGAACCAATGATTTGGAAGACCGATGCATAGTTGAATGTAACACGGGACACAGAATAACTTACAGTAATGTTGAATGGGAGGCAAACTCACTTTAATTTTCCTGACCTTCTCTTAACTTCTTGTTTGTTGATCGCATGTCCATATGCTTAAATTATATTGTCTACCAACCATTCTTTTAGTCTGAGAGTATGTAGATCCTTGCCATATAATTTGATCATTCTGTCGTCGAATAGGAGTACAAACAAGTTTAACTTGGCGTGTAGTGCAAAATTGCATACTATCTTCTCAACTTTTGTGACAGTCCATTCTGGAATTTTCTTAGTGGGCTTTGGTTCTTTCTTATTAAAGATAATGTCCTTTACTTCTTAGGAACATAGGATATTATTTCATCAATAATAGTAGGTGGCTTTCTCTTAAAGGTTGCATCGATAGATGTCCTAAACTGGTTGTAAGGAGTGGGATCCACTCCCTACTAATTTTTTTTTTTAAGAATAAAGCATCCATTCGAAACACACTTGAAGTTTTGCTGGAATAGGTGCAAAATTTTCAAACTTCAATAAATGGTGTTCAAAATAACCAAAGTATAGCAGTAGAATAAAAATAATGACTATATTCAATTTTCACAAAAGATTACAAAAGTACATCATAATATCCCATAAGGGTTTACATGTATGATACAACATAAGGATCTAAGTATCGGGAAATCTAAACTACTTCAAATATGTCTCCAAGAAACATCTCCAAGAGCTAGGTCCATGTTGAAAGTATGTGTTCCTTGGTCATGTTCAACACCACGATCTAAACCTGGGTGGTTGGGAAAACACCCAGCAAAAGGGAAAGGAAAAGAAAGTACGTGTCAACAAATATGAATAGGATATCAAGGAAAAGAAGGCTAGTTTTCATCATAAGATGAAGATTTCAAGAATATGTGGCTATTTTTAAATACATGCTTGCCATAAACAAAATATAATAAAAGGGTTGTATGTATGATAATTATGACTACCTTAACTAAGTAGGGTTGAGGCACCTACCAGACCTCAACCTATAGGTGAGGGGAGAATTAATGCATTCCTAGTCACCTACATATATTTTTATTGGGGAGAATAAGACATTCCCCAGGGTGAATTAATGCATGTCCTATCTATGGGTGGTTGTACATAAGTACCACTACTATAACTAAATAGTCCATAAAATCAACATGCTAGAAATGAATTCATGGCAAGTAAAAGCAGCATATCAATTAAAACATGGCAGTGGGGTACAAGACCCGAGAAAAAGAATATCATTACTGATTTTGAGGCAATTTAACAAAAGAATCATGAATAGAGGAAATAGGGTTCATATAGTGCTTCATTAGGGAATATAGGGTTTGGTTTGCAAATATCCCAACTTAGGGTGTAAGAAATGCACATACCTCTCTTACTAATATCAATTACTAAGTTTCACCACTTTAATTCAGTCCAAGTTCCACTTTGCCTATTTTCAATGTATTAACATGTATTAGAGTACAAAATGCACATTCATGTATAGAAACCCTAATTTTAGAACTTTTTATCAAAACTTGAATTTAGATTTTTAAAATATCACGAATGAACTTATTAGGTTCTCTTGATCAAGAAAACATATTTTTATGTTAATTTTGGAGTTATGATGATTAAGATGTACTTTTTATGGATTTTATGCATCAAATTCATTTTACAAAAACCATCCTTTGTAAAACCATGAAATCATACCTTGAAAATATTTTTATTAGATAGAGACTAATTTTCCAATTCCAAAACATATTTATTTGTCAAATTTAGATAAGCAGATTAGAAGATATGAATTTTTCAATACTGACCAATAGGAAATTGCCACATCATCAAACCGATCGAGATAATTGAAGGGAGAGGGAGAGGGAGAAAACACCATTTTAACCAAGATCAGGTTTGAAGTTGCATAGATAACCAAACTAGAACTTCTAGAGAAGGTAAAACAACAAGAAACCAAAACCCTAGAAGAACATGGTAAAAAGAGATGGAGATCATCGATTTTAAATATAGAAGCATGAGTTTTAAGCATGATGTAAGCAATATATGAGAAGGGGGGTAAAAAAACTCACCTCTAGGAAGGTAATAAGGTCCAAACAAAATGGATCCCAAGATTATAAGGTCTTTTTTCTCCAAGCCAAGCTCCTTTCTTGAGCAAAGATCACCTTCTCCACTTTAGAGGTGCAAACCCTAGCAAAAGAGCATGGATATGAGATGTTTTAGGGCTCTAGTTGGAGTTTTACCATGGATGGTCATAGTTCTGACCTGTAAGAAGGTAAGAGGAATACTAACAACATAAAAACAGGGAAGGAAAGGAGGAAAATTACTATTGTTGGTCGAAATCACCAAGAAGGAGCTGTAGAAACCCTAATTAGAGCAAATTTGGAACCCTAGGAGCCTTCTTCACCAAGGTAATCACTATCTTTAATCTTGGGACAAAATCTTTGTGTCCAAACAGGGTAGGAACGATGATCTAAGCTGGGGGAAAGAGAAGGAGAGGATTGCTTCTTGTATTCGTAGGTGGGAAGGGGTAGACATGGCTTTATAAAGAAGGGGACAAGCATGAGGTGTCTATGGGACTTTCCATGTGTTCCTAGCCTACGACTTCATGGCTATGCAAGAGGACAGCTCATAGAGACTTATTGTATATCAAACTTGGGTCCTAAAATACCCTGGAGACTTCTAGTCCATCCCCACCATCCTTCAAATAAAGAAATAATCCCACTAGTTGATAGCTTTTAAAGATAAGCTCATTTATAAAGAGGGTAATCCCTATAATGTCTTTGGAAAGTAACACCTTCAAACCAAGGTGCAACTAGGTGCCCCATGTTTCAAAAACTCTAGAATAGTAAGGGAATATCTAAAGATTATAATGCATGTGACAATTTACAAAGAAAACCTCTGAATTGGGTAAATTGCATAAAAGTCCAAAATGTGCATATAATTGCATAACTTGCACAAACATCATCCAAATTAGACCAAAATTGAAACTTAATATTGTATTATGATTTAAAAACACCTCACAAGGTTAAATTAAGGTGTATAGTACTTAATTATGGTATTTAAGCTTATTCAATACATTAATTAATGTTTTGGGGCTTACACTTCTAACATGGATTTATTTACCATTGCTCCACTTAAGCAGTGATTTTACATTTTAGATCCTGAAATAAGATTTCAACAAACTATTTGTGCATAAACCCTTCCATTGTTATAATTATTGAAAAAATGTTCACCAAACCACTATAAATTCCACAATTTAAGAATCAAGGCCAAAAATGATAGAAATGATGGGAAATATTGGAAAAGGGACAAAAAGAGAATATGTTGAAGTTTTGGTATGTTACAACACTCCACCCCTGAAAGAGGATTTCATCCTCAAAATCTAAAGAAAAGTGAGAAGGGTGAGTATGCAACATCTCACCACTAAACTCCCAAGTTGTTTCCATTAAACTTCCACCAAAACTTTTACTAACTAAACTCCTTATTTTTCAACTACTTAACTTGGGAGTTCATAATCTTCTCAAGAAACTCCAACTAGGCCAGATTCTCATGGATCACCTAAACGTTCCACTTTTATGATTTCTTTTTAATTTTTTTGGATTATTAGAATTGTATTCATTAGGTATCACATTGTCATTATTATTCTTTGAATTGTGTCATGTTATATTTATTTTGTTTTCCAAAAGAGTTATATTTCATTTTTATGCACAAACCTAATATATTTCTTATTTATCTCATTAGGAATTTCAGCACAACTAGAGTTATATTAAATTAAATTAATATATATTATTATATTTGACCATTATCTTTAATAATTTGGATTTAGACTCCATTATCAATTGTATAAAATTATTTTGTATGAAATAGGACACTTTATCTAATTTTTTACAATTAATCCAAATAATGTTACATTAATTCCTTATATGTATATTAGACATTGTTACTTTACCGTTATTGCTCACATTAATGTCATCATTAATCATTCTCTCATATTTATTCACTTCTTATTATTGATTATGAACATTTGTGTGAATCAATTACTTCTTATCCTTATTGAAGTCATTATATATATATATATATATATATTAATGATCAAGGTGGGACATATTACATATTAATGATTTGATTCACATACTAAGTCATTAGGTTATTAATTAGGTGTGTATTAGAGAACAAGGTGATATGCATTTCATATTGATGACCTAATTAATCTATGATTTATGTGTATTAAAGTATGTTATCTGATTATGACACCTAGTGACACTAATGTATCATGAATGTCATTAAGGATGTATATGTTAAGGTTAAATGATTACAACTTATGGTTTAGGTTAACATGATCATTATTCTTCACCTATACCTTCTTAGGATGCATTAAGTCCAAGGTTAGATTACAATTATCTTACCCCTCATATCATTAGGGTTTATTGGTTTATGACATGGGCAACATCATGCTCATCCACTATTAGTATTAAAATGTGAGTTACTCTTATTATGTGCATTATATATTCATTAGGGTTCAAACATATGAAATATCCATTAGATGGTCATTATATGTTCTTTTGGATACCAAGAAACATGTGGTTACAACTATAACTTGTTTGGTCAAAACTAAGGATTCAAGCACACTAACTTCCTAATTAGGGAGTTAGGGTTTCTAAAGTCAAAGTAGCTATATTTTAGTATGTTACATGACTCCATCCCCTTGGAAAGGATTTCACCCTCAAAATATAACTACCTAAACATCATCAAACCAACTACTCTCCACCCCTTGAAAGGTTTGACTTACCAAGCCAAACTAATCTAGAGGTAAAAGGGTGAGTCTAAATAGACGATATACAAGATCCATCACACTTCACTGCACACTCTAATTGCTTACTAAAAATGAAACTTCAAAGTTTAGGTTCTAGGGATAACTATCCAGACATGTGGTTTTATGGGTCATAAGGAAACTATATTGGTTATCCATCCTCAAGCTAGTCATTGCACCTAGGAGACTAGTTCAACATATTAGGCTCCCTAAAGATAAATCATATAGATGTCTAAGGCTACTATTACCTAAAAGCATGCTATTTCAGACAATTCATATTAGCTCAGGCCAGGCCGGTATCATATGGATTTGGGAGTCCTCATATACCAAGCTAGTGGTTTGGAGGAAAATCTTGCCAACCCCCAAACCCTGATCCTTTCTAGACACCTTTGCTTTCATCTTCATGTACTAGTAGAGGCCTAAAGTCCAAGCTAAACAATCTCAAGTTACTATGGTTACTTATGCATCTTTTAGTTGTAAGTATTTTAGGAATCTGTTCATCATTATTCTAATGTGAAACTATAGGATCCTCAATCAATCCTTCATCATCTATTGATCAACTCTAGGGAAAACATGTCAATTAAAGGTAAGGCAAGTATTCTAACTAGGGAGACAAAATTGAAATACTCAGATTCCAACTACCATGGGCTCTGAGACCATGCTGTAAGGAGTGGGATCCACTCCCTGCTAAAAAATTTTGAAGAATAAAATATCCATTCCAAACACACTCAAAGGTATGCTGGAATATGTGTAAAATTTTCAAACTTCAATAAATGGTATTCAAAATAACCAAAGTGTAGCAGCGGAATAAAAATAATGACTATATTAAATTTTCACAAAAGATTACAAAAGTACATCATAATATACCATAAGGGTTTACATGTATGATACAACATAAGGATCTAAGTAGAGGAAAATCTAAACTACTTCAAATATGTCTCCAAGCAACATCTCCAAGAGCTAGGTCCATGTTGGAAGCTATGTTCTCCTTGGTCATGTTCAACACCTCGATCTAAACCTGGGTGGTTGGGAAAACAACCAGCAAAAGGTAAAGGAAAAGAAACTATGTGTCAAAAAATATGAATAGGATATCAAGGAAAAGAAAACATGTAAATAAAGGCTAGTTTTCATCATAAGATGAAGATTTCAAGAGTATGAGGTTATTTTTAAATAGATGCTTGCCATAAACAAAATATAATAAATGGGTTGCATGTATGATAATTATGACTGCCTTAACTAAGTAGGGGTTGAGGTCCAGTACATGTATGATAATTATGACTACCTTAACTAAGTAGGGTTGAGGCACCTATTGGACCTCAACCTATAGGTGAGGGGAGAATTAATACATTCCCAGTCACCTACATATATTTTTATGGGGGAGAATAAGACATTCCCCAAGGAAAATTAACACATGCCCTATCTATGGGTGGTTGCACATAAGTACCACTACTATAACTAAATAGTCCACAAAATCAACATTCTAGAAAATAATTCATGGCAAGTAAAAGCATCATATCAACTAAAACATGGCAGTGGAGTACAAGACCCAAGAAAAAGAATATCATTATTGATTTTGAGGCAATTCAAGAAAAGAATCATGAATAGAGGAAGTAGGGTTCATATAGTGCCTCATTTGGGAATATAGGGTTTGGTTTGCACATATCCCAACATAGGGTGTAATAAATGCACATACCTCTCTTACTGATATCAATTACTAAGTTTCACCACTTTGATTGAGTCCAAGTTCCACTTTGCCTATTTTTAATGTATTAACATGTATTTGAGTACAAAATGCACATTAATGTATAGAAACCCTAATTTTAGACATTTTTATCAAAACTCAGATTTAGATTTTAAAAATATCACCAATGAACGTATTAGGTTCTCCTGATCAAGAAAACATATTTTTATGTTAATTTTGGAGTTATGACGATTAAGATGTGCTTTTTATGGATTTTATGTATTAAATTCATTTTACAAAAAATCACCCTTTTTCAAACCATGAAATCGGACCTTGAAAATATTTTTATTAGATAGAGATTAATTTTCAAATTCCAAAACATATTTATTTATCAAATTTGGATAAGCGGATTAGAAGATATGAATTTTTCAATACTAACCAATAGGAAATTGCCACATCATCAAACCAATCGAAATAATCGAAGAGAGAGGGAGAGGGAGAAAACACAATTTGACCCAAGATCATGTTTTAAGTTGCATAGGCAACCAAACTAGAGCTTCTAGAGAAGGTAAAACAGAAAGAAACCAAAACCCTAGAAGAACATGGTAAAAAGAGATGGAGATCATCGATTTTAAACATAGAAGCATGTATAAGCAATATATGAGAAGGGGGTTTAAAAAACTCACCTCTAGGAAGGTAATAAGGTCCAAACAGAAAGGATCCTGAGATTAGAAGGTCTGGTTACTCCAAGCCAAAATTCTTTCTTGAGAAAAGATCACCTTCTCAACTTTAGAGGTGCAAACCCTAGCAAAAGAGCATGGAGATGAGATGTTTTAGGGATCTAGGTGGAGTTTTACCATGGAAGGTCATGGTTCTAACCATAAATAAGGTGGGAGAAATACTAATAGCATGAAAAAGGGAAGGAAAGGAGGAAACTTACTATTTTTGGTCAAAATCACCAAAAAGGAGCTTTAGAAACCCTAAATAGAGCAAGTTTGGAACCTAGGAGCCTTCTTCACCAAGGTAAGTACTATCTTTTACCTTGGGATAGCATCTTCATGGCCAAACAGGGTACGAACGATGCTCTAAGATGGGGGAAAGAGAAGGATGTGATTTCTTCTTGGATTGGGAGGTGGGAAGGGGTAGACATGGCTTTATAAAGAAGGGGGCAAGCATGAGGTGTCCATGGGACTTTCCATGTGTCCCTAGCCTAAGGCTTCATGGCCATGCAAGAGGACAGCTCAGAGACTTCTTGTATATAAAAATTCATTCCTAAATGCCAATGGACACTTCTAGGCCATCCCCACCATCCTTCAAACAAAGAAACAACCCCATTGGTTGATAACTTTTAAAGATAAGCTCATTTATAAAGAGGGTAATCCCTATAATGCCCTTGGAAAGTAACACCTTCAAACCAAGGTGCAACTAGGTTCCCCATGGTTCAAAAACTCAAGAATGGTAAGTTAATAGCTAAATATTATAATGCATTTGTGACAGTTTACAAAGAAAACCTCTGAATTGAGTAAATTGCATAAAAGTCCAAAATGTGCATATAATTGCATAACTTGCACAAACATTATCCAAATTGGAACAAAATTGAAAATTAATCTTGTCTTATGATTTCAAAACACCTCACAAGGTTAAATTAAGGTTTAGAGTACTTAATTATGGTAGTTAAGCTTGTTCAATACATTAAGTAATGTTTTGGGGCCTTACACTTCTAACATGGATTTATTTACCATTGTTCCACTTAATCGGTGATTTTACATTTTAGATCCTTAATAAGATTTCACCAAGGTATTTGTACATAAACCCTTTCATTGTTATAATTATTAAAAAATGTTCACCAAACTACTATAAATTCCACAATTTAAGCATCAAGGCCAAAAAGGATAGAAATGATAGGAAAATATTGGGAAAGGGCCAAAAAGAGAATATGTTGAAGTTTTGGTATGTTACATTGGTGCTGATCTTTGACCCTCGTAGTTTGGAAAATTTCCAACTTCTCTATTCTTTGCATTTTCATCTTCTTCTACAAGAACAACTAGCAATTTTATAAATCACATAACCAATTATTGGTAATAAATACACAACATGACATACCTCTTCGATCGCCTTGATCAAGGAATTTTTTGGCAGATGACTTCTACCTTCTTCTTCTCTACAACAACATCCTAGATCCTTTTCTCATCATTCTTGATCCCTTTCTCCCTCTCTATGATGCTATCATCATTGATCATGTCTTCGCCATTCTGCTTCCTATTCTCAAATTTGTCGATCCCTTTCTCACCCTCATTGCTCATTTTCTCTTCTTCAATGTCTCGCTTCTTCTCCTCCTCCTAGATCCGTTTTCCCCCTCTATGGTCATGTCATCCTCCTCCTTCTCCCTCTTCTGATCCTTTGCAGATGCCTTGTTGTTGTCCTTCTCCTCCCCCACAACTGCCTTGATCCTATCTTCTTCATTGTCCTTCTTGTTCTCATCTTTGTTGATCCCTTTCTCACCCTCATTGATCATTTTCTTCTCTTCAATGTCCCTCTTCTCCTCATCCTCCTGGATCCTTTTTCCCCTCCATGGTCATGTCCTCCTACTCCTTCTCCCTCTTCTCATCCTCTACAGATGCCTTATTGTTGTCCTTCTCCTCCCCCTCAACTACCTTGATCATGTCTTCATCATTCTGCTTTATTTAGTCATATTTGTCGATCCCTTTCTCGACCTCCTTGATCGTTTTCTCCTCTTCATTATCCCCACAGCTTCCTTGATCCTATCTTCCTCATTCTACTTCCTATTCTCATCTTTGTCGATCCCTTTCTCGGCCTCCTTACTCCTTTTCTTCTCTTCATGGTCGCTATTCTCCTCCTCTTGGATGCTTTTTCCCATCTGTGGCCGTGTACTCCTCCTCCTTCTCCCTCTTCTCCTCCTTTGTAGAGGCCTTGCTTCTGTCCTTCTCCTCCCCCATAGCTGACTTGCTAATATCTTCCTCATTCTCCTTCCTGTTATCTTCCTCCTAGATCCTTTTTTTCCCCTCCTTGACTGTGTCCTCCTCCTTCTCCCTCTTCTCCTCCTCTACAGAGGCCTTGCTGCTATCCTTCTCCTCCCCAACAGCTGACTTTCTACTGTCTTCCTCATCCTCCTTCCTATTCTCCTCCTCCTAGATCTTTTTACCCCTTTGTGGTTGTGTCTTCCTCTTCCTTCTCCCTCTTCTCCTCCTCTATAGAGGCCTTGCTACTGTCCTTCTCTTCCCCCCACAGCTGACTTTCTATTGGCTTCCTCATACTCCTTCCTGTTCTCCTCCTCCTATATCCTTTTTTCTTTCTCCATGGTCGTGTCTTCCTCCTCCTTCTCCCTCTTCTCCTCCTCTACAGAGGCCTTGTTGTTGTCCTTCTCCTCCCCCGCAACTGACTTACTACTGTCTTCCTCATACTTCTACATTTTCTCCTCCTCCTAAATCCTTTTTTCCCCCTCTGTGGTCGTGTCTTCCTCCTCCTTCTCTCTCTTCTCCTCCTTTGTAGAGTCCTTACTACTATCTTTCTCCACCCCTACAGTTGACTTTCTATTGTCTTCCTCATCATCCCTCATGTTCTCTTCCTCCTAGATCCTTTCTCCCCGCTCCATGGCCATATCATCCTCCTCCTTCTCCCTCTTCTCCTCCTCTACAGAGGCCTTGTTGGTATCCTTGTCCTATCCCACAGCTGACTTGCTACTGTCTTCCTCATCATCCTTCCTATTTCCCTTCTCCTGGATCCCTTTTTCCCCCTCTGTGGTCGTGTCTTCATCCTCCTTCTCCATCTTCTCCTCCTTGTTCTTTTTCTTCTTCTCCATCACTTTTGAATACCTTTTCTTCTTCTCAACAATCTTTGTCCTCTATACCCCGATTGACGTAGTCGCCCTCATTCTCTTCTTCCTATTTCGTATCACAAGAGACTTCTTGTTGTCTTCTCCAACTTCATATGTAGCATTTAATGTTACCTCCTTTGCAATTCTAAAGACATTTCTCATACTTACTTCAAAGGGTACATCACTATGCTTGTGTTCTTCAAATGTTTCTAGGGCGGGTATGAGTGCTTTGGATATTTTATGGGACATTTTCCTCTTCTTCCTGCTTGCTTTCAGGGTCTAGAATGCCTCAAAAAGTCGAATTTCATCCTCAACAACCGGTCCCATCATTTTTTCATTGAAGTGCTTTCTTATATCTTTGTAGTTTACATTCAACAACATTCTTCAAAATCAATAAATGATGAGTAGTGCTTTCGTATATTTTTATTTTTGCATGCAACTGTTGTTTACAAATATAAGAAGGTAACACATACTATAGCTTCAGAAATTTGGAGTAGAGTATTACTTACCTCACGAATCCTTTCCTCTAATGATTTACAACCAGCATCGTCTTCTGCGTCTTTTACATCTTCCATGTCTTCACCATCTTGTACGTCTTCTATTTCGATGAGTAGGTGGTCATTGACGTCATTATGTTAATGAAGAAAAGGTTGCTTTCCACTCAAGATTTCTTTAAACTTTGGTAAAAAAAACTCCAAATCTTGCATGTAGGTGCAAGGGGTGATCATCCTGCATCGAAAGACAGATCTATGTAATGCACCTAAGAAAGCAACAAAAGAGTCTTATTGAGTCAATAAATAGTATTAAAGTGTATTGAATTATGTTCAAATAATCCTTACGTACCATCAGAAGGTGCAAATCTCCATTTGGCCTTCCACATTAATTGTTCTCTTTGAAAGTCAGCATATTCACTACTACAGAAATGGCTTATAAAGTCGGTTTTCAAGGTGTCGTTTGTATACAAAAACCAACACATAAAACCTACTATGTCGGTTTTTAACATAAACCGACATCCAATATGTGAAGGTCGACCAGACACGGGTACCGCTTTCAATAAGTGTCGGTTATTTAATAAACAACCGACACTTAAAATCAACCGCCAAAACCAAAATTCCAGTGAAAAAATTACCTTCAAAATTGGACATATGTCGTCGGTTTTTTAATAAATAACCGACAACGAAAGGGTATGCGCGAGACAGGAATAGTTGTCGGTGGTCTTTTATTTATAAACCGACGAATATTAAGTAGTATAGTTGTCAGTTTTTGTCAAAGAGCCGACACTGTTGGTTTAGTTGTCGGTTTTGTTAAATAACCGACACATATTGTCAACTTAATAGCCCTGCGAATAGAACTTTTCCCCATTGTCTCTGTTTCATTATCGTGCGCTAGGGTCTGGCGATTTCCCCCGATTGCTCCCGCCGTCGTTGCCGGTTGGCTCCCCGTGCCGCCGTTCGTCTCCTCGCACGTCGCTCGCCGCCGCCGTCGCCGCCGGTTGCTGCGCCGCCGGTTGCTGGTCTCCTCGACGCCCTCGCCGCCGCTCCGCCGAGCCGTCGCCGGTTGCTGGTCCTCCTCTCCTCGCCGCCATCACCTCCAGCTGCTCTCCTCTACTCCGACGCTGTCAGCTTCACCTTGTTGCCCTCAAGGTACGCCGGCTTCTTCCTTCTTCCTCATCCCCTAGCTTAATACTGCCTGTCTAATAGACTCAACTCAAGTTTTTCTATCTTTACATTTGCATTATTCATTGACATTGTTCTTTAAAATGTCAATGAAACTATAATGGTTATCCAATGTTAAAGTTGAATACCTTATTGTAGGCTACACAACAGATGAAACTATAGTAGTGTTTTCATGTATATGTGTTTGATATTCTTATATCACTAGAAAGAAAGACAGCCATTTTCATTACTAGTAGATGAATAAATACATTAAATACAAATCAATTGGTAAACTAATATAAATTAATAGATGATTACATAATTCCTAAATCAGCGCATAAATAAATACAAATAGTAGATGAATAAAATACAATAAATACAGTAATAGAGTTAAATCAGTAGATGATTAAATGATATCAAAATTAGTACATAAATAAACACAAATCAATAGATAACTAAATAAAAACAGTAATAAATAAAAACAAATAAGTAGATGAATAAATACATAAGTGGAAAAGTAAATATGAATCAGTTGATAAATAAAGTTACATCAGTAGATTCTTACATAATTTCAGAAGCAGTATAAATAAATTCAAATGAGTAAATAGCTAAATAAAAAATAGTAGATGAATAAATACAAATAAGTAGATGAATAAATACAAATCAGTTGATTAACTAATATAAAATTATAAATCAGTGATGATTAATCAATTCTCAAATCAGTACATAAATGAATACAAATAGTAGATGAATAAATATAATATAATCAAATCAGTTGATAATTAAAGTTAAACAGTTGATAACTAAAGTTAAATCAGTAGATGATTAAATAGTATCAAAATCAATACATAAATAAACACAAATCAGTTGATAACTAAAGTTAAACAGTTGATAATTAACTAAAGTTAAATCATTAGATGATTAAATAATATCAAAATCAATACATAAATAAACACATGTGACATGCTTGGAATGTAAATGATGAACTTTTCCCTAAATTGCCAATCATGCTTTTAAAGACATCAATAATCACCCTAACTTGAAGAACTAGGATTTTAGGTATAAGAATGACAACACATGTATTTGTTGGCCTAGAAACCCGTCCAAGATTTACTCATTAGGAGTAAATCTTGGATAGTCCCCGGTTTGGGACTGTTCTTGAACACCTAATCTCGCTTAGGATGTAAGTGTATAACGTGTATTGGGTTTTCAAGAAAATTTTGGCAGCATTTCCCCGTTTGTTCTCTAAGTACATATGTACTTGGAGAACAACGGGGAAATGCTGCCAAAATTTTCTTGAAAACCCAATACACATTATACACTTACTAGTGAGATTAAGTGTTCAAGGATGGGATAGGTGGTACATGTACATTTATTATATATAAGAATGACATCACATGTATTTGTTAACCCTAGACCGTAATCTTGTTGTAATATATACTTGTTTTCTCTTTGATAATAGAGCTTTACAATTTTGTTGTGATATATACTTTGTTGTAATAATGTGAACTTTACAATGTGAGCTTTACACTTTGAATTACTACTTTACAATGCGAACTTTACAATTTGAATGTGAATTTGCAGATGGCTGACCATTCTCCTGATGACCGTGCTGATGACTACCGTGAGGGTGAGGACATCAATGCGCCGCCTCACAATGTAAGTTTTAAAAATATATCATATATTTATATCTATATGTCCATTTATAGTTATATCTTGTAAATGTGAATTATTTTGTCAAATTTTAGGTTGATGATGCACAGGTACCATCTGAAGCACTTGAGGCACTTGATCAACAACACCAAAAAGTTGACAAGAGAAGGGGCATCACTATGATGAAGAAGTTAATAGCGCAAAAGGGCAATGGACCCAAACTTGTTGTGGATTTCGATAATGCAGGAAATGCATGTGGTGTGAATCGCAATTCATTTATTTCATATCTTGGGTTTGTTACTCATAGCCATGGCGGTTGTCTCTTAGATTCTTGGCATAAAGTTTCTAAGGAGAAGAAAATTTTAATATGGAGGGATTTATGTGTGAGTTATTATTAATTTGATATTCTATTTTGTAGATTACTAAATTTTTGGATACTAGTTAATAGAAATTCTATTTTGCAGAGTATATTTGAATTGGATGAAAAGCTACATCGTAAATGCGTGATGCAACGCTGTGGGAGAGTCCTAAGGAACTATAGGACAAATCTCACCAGAGAATACATAAAAGAAGCCAACAAGAGGAAGAAGACAGCCACTGAACATTGGAACTTCCTGGACAAAGAAGAATGGGACGCGTTTGTCGCTTCAAGACAAACTGATGAATTCAAGGTATTAGGCATCAGTCTCAATCTCATTAATTAATATATGTTGTATTCACTTATTCAAGATTAACATTTAGTGTTACTAACCAAATCATTAATTTGCATACTAACTAGGCCCTCAGTGAGGCACAAACATCAAGGCGTGCACTGAATGTGCATGACCACAGAATGGGTCCAAAGGGGTATGCAGGCATTTGCCAAAGACTACATGCTGAGGCTACTGCTGCTCAGTCTGCTGCTACTCAGGAGTCCTCTACCATAGGTAGCACACCTCTACCTCGCCATGATGTCTGGATAGCTGGGAGGCAAAATAAGAAGGGAGAAATAACTAAGGCCGCAACTGCTGAGGCGGCTGCAAAAATGGTAAAATACAACTCTTACAGCAATCATTCGAATATTGATTATTTGTGTTGTTTACTTAAGTACAAATTTTTGTTTTGGCGATTAGCGGGAGCTGCACGAGCTGAGGAAACAAGGAAAGTTCATCCCTGAGGGAACAAAGGATGAATTGACAGTTGCTCTGGGTAACCCAGAGCATCCTGGACGTGTTAGGGCTGCAGGCGCTGGTGTGGGCATCAAATCTTTTTTTGGGTCATCCCAGCGCAAACATGTCCCAAAAGCGGGACTTTCACAAGAAGAGGTAACATATTCTTTCTTTATAATGTTACTGTAAAAGAGAATTCAAAAATTAGAATTTGACGTTTCTTTTATCCATGTATAGGTGGATAAGCTATTTGACAGGAAACTCGAAGAAGCAATGAAAAAGTGGCAGGCATCTCAGACTGCCACTTACCAGACAATACCTACTGCAGACTCTACTCCTACTCCTACTACAGAGGTTGGGAGTAATCCTGTAGAACCACCACCTAGCACATCCACTGTATGTATTTTTATGACATAGTAACTAGTTTTTTAATTCAAGATAATACGTATATATGAAATTGTAGTCGTTTCAAAAAAAGATGATATGTATATATGTATATAACATTCTTTACAAAAAAATTTGTAGGGGTTGAAGCCATGCCGTCTAAAAAGTAAAGAATATGTCGTGGCAGAGGCGTCGGCTTACCCATCCCTACCAGGGGAAACGTGTCACGGGTCTCCAGTACCAGCTAGTTGGATTCGGGTGAGCCCGATACATATATTCCCCCAAATTCTGGAACTTTCACTGCCATATGCCCACCCAGATTATGAAACGCTTGGTGAGGCACTAGGCGGAGTGATATTGTGGCTAAAAGCGGATGTCTTATTTACTGATAAGGTATGGTAAATTTACATTACATTCAATTGTTAGTGTGTGAATATGCTGGCAGTTGATCTGAAATTATATATATATACAGGTTAAAAAGAAGACACCCACAACATCTAGGCCTCCACTTCCACCTCTTGCATTACCTTGTTGGGTTCCACAGGACCTACCTGTCCCATTAGGTCCTAACTGTAGGGGTATGGCAGTATGGTTAGGGGAACATGATATAAACTCCCCTATAACTGTTTCTTCTGATTCAGATTCTACAGGTCAGTCATACGAAACAAAACTATTTATACAAGATATATTGGAGTTGTTTCGATATGATTGGCTAAATACATCTGTGATAGAGCTATGGATAAGGTGAGATATTCTTTATACATCCATATACCTTGTGTATGATCTGGTGATCTGGTTTCTTATTTATTAATGCATGCGTAATTAATACATATTTTGCAGCTACTTAGACAACATATGTGCAGATTTTGGATTCGAACATGTAGGGTTTTTGATTCCATCCTTGATTAGTCTAGTAGCTAAAGACCCTACATCAGTTCAACAATACTGCTGTGAGTCTTTTTCAAATTTTGCTGTAAAAAAGAAGACGGTGATAATGGATCCATTCAATGTAGAGTAAGTTTACTTTGCTTATTATAATTTGGACTTAAGAAAATTACATTTTATTGTGGATTTTGAGTTATTAATTTTTAACTTTTTTTCCTCTAGGGGTAGGCATTGGGAGTTATTGGTTATTGCCCCCGAGACGTTCACTGTGTATTATCTAGATCCTAAGGGGGGTAAATTGAATACAAGATTTGGACACATAATGAAAATGGCAATATTTCGGTGAGAAATATTTCATTTTTCATATCCGTTAACATATGTTATTACATTACTATTTAATTGCAATGTTCTGTGTTACATTAACATGTAGGGGTTTTGAGGAGTACAAAAAGGCTGGAGGAAAGGTCCCCATGAAAAAGAACCAACCAATAATTTGGAAGAACGTGCAAGTAAGTTCCCGACTGCAATATATGTATATATTATTTATGTGAACAATGCTTAATTAGTTGTATTTTTTAATATTTTGTATGTTTGAATTTATAGTGTGCTACACAAGACAACGGATGGGCATGTGGATACTATGTCATGCGATATATGCACATGCTTGTCAAATATGCCGCAATGGACATCGATTGTATTGCTCAGGTATTATATAGTCTCATTAGATAATATGATCGAAATATATCAATCTTATTTATAGCTCATTAATTATATATATACATCATTCTCTTTACAGGTGTTTAAAGCTGACCCCATTACAGGAAAGGACTTACCAAATGTTAATGCTCCCTATACAATGGGAGAATTAAATGAAGTAAGAGAAGAATGGGCAACAGCCATACAATTAGTGGGGGCTTTAAAATATAATTGGGATCCTGATAGAGAATACTGACTAAACAATGATACTTTGTAAATGAATTTCTGAATTATAATATATGTGTGAATGTTTCTACATGTCTGGATGTTTCTACATGTGTCTGAGTGAAAATGAATGAAAGTGTTGGTTGCTATATGAATGTTTCTACATGTGTGAATGTGAATGAATGGAACTACAAAATGCTAACATGTGTGAATGTTTATAAATGTGTGAAAATAAAATAGAACTTCAGGTTGCATTGCTAAATGCATGTGCTACTTTTTTATTATTAATTTTGCAGGTTTGCGGCCTGTTGTCGGCTGATATCAATGGATGTCGTAAAACCTGCAGTTCATAACTGAACTGAACAGGTTTCTCATCCTGCGACCAGCCACAGCAGGTCTGTAGACTGACAGAAAAAAAAACCAATAGGCGTCAGTTATTTGTAAATAACCGACACATAATGATATAGTGTCGGTTTTTTACAAATAACCGGCGTCTATTTTGTGTGGCGCGAAGATATATGGCGTCAGTTATTTGTAAATAACCGACACTGATAGTGCCCAAGATGGCACCCTTTCTGTGGCGCGAAGGGTTTGGGCGTCGGTTTCTTACCTAATAACCGACGCCTATAGTCCCATGATGACGCATTTTCGGTGGCGCACGAAGTGTTTGGGTGTCGGTTTTGGAACCGACGCCTAATGGGTGGACTTTTAGTGTCGCCCACATAGGTGTCGCTTAGAAACCGACACTAAAGGCTTTAAATAATCGACACTAAAGGTAGGTTCTGTAGTAGTGATTCCTCTTCAAATATGTCAAAATGTAATATGCCCAGTTCAACTTCCGCATTCCACTAAGTGGTTCCATATATTTGAGGTAGTAAACATGAATGAGTCCCGTTGTTGGTGCAAGAATGCATCTAAAGACTAATAGAATATACAGTAGGGCTATATCTTTAGGATTTTTTTAACTCAAATATCCTTTGTTCCACATCTTCACAAGTAACGTAGTATTTCTTGTTAGGTGATAGACCCATCCTTCTAGCCATTTCCTGAACTCTTCCATTGGATGCCTTGTCTCTAGATTCCATATCGACCATGATGGAACCTGAGGGGATACCGTAAACTCACCAGACGTCATTTTCCATCAACTTCAATTTCTTTCCACCGAGGGTTGTCCAGTCCATATTCTCCAGATAAAAGTTGGTACACACAAAGTGGAGAACTTGTAGAGTGAGAGACTTCAGCTTCAACTCTTGGAGCACAAAAAAACTACTATATTCAGATGCTTCTTGACTTATTGGATTGTGGCCAGTGTCTTCATTTTCTCGTTCACCTTCACAACCAAGGATGTCCTTATCATGTGCTGGAATCAACTTGCCATCTAAAACACAAAGGAAAAGAACAAATAATTAGAAGATTTTCTAGAAGAATCAAACATGGTTATTCACTGCTATCAGAACCATTATTTTGCAAGTTTGGTAATTTTGTAGCAAATCATGCTTGGAGGAGGCTATCTATATTTGGATGACAAGTTTGTGCTTGCAAATTGCGAGAAAAGATCAGACAAAAAGGACTTGCTTGGACGACGTCAGAAGATCAAGTGGAAAGGAAGCAAATAACTGAGTGTTGCAACTAAGCTTATAGCAATCATTTTTTTGGTTCATGAATATATGTATCCATTCTGAAAGTAATCGTTGAACTGGAGGAACCAACATAAAAAATAACGAAACAAGACCTTTTTGTTTTATTTAAAAATGACCAAGTACATAATCACCACATACACCTATGAACTACCAAATAGGTTTTCTGGCAGTATTAAACTTATTTAAAGTTTGCAAAATTGGATTTCATAGTACTAGTTAATTTTTGCCATCCCGATTTCTGTTGCCCCCTCCTTGATATTGTTCTGCTCTAAATAATCCTCTTCTCCTTTGTCTTTGTTTCTTTTCTCATGGCATGTTCCTTTTTCCCTATATCACAATCATCGATCCTGTGTTCCTCTTACTTGCTCCCATTCTCACTTTCCATGTTACTGTTCTCCTCCCTATCCTCAGTTCTTTTTATCCTCCCTATCCTCATGCTTTTTCTCCTACGTTCAACAAGGACGATGAGTATATGCTCGTAATCTGTTACTCCCCCTATTTGATCTTATTCAAAGACATGTGTTCCTTTACTACCCATTCTTGTTCTTGATGTAGAAATGTACTTTTTGAATTAAGAATGACACATCTGTTAGATTCAAATTTTGTGGCTTACGTGCGAGTGTATAATAAATTATGTTACTAGAAAATTATGAAATACGTTTTAACATTCCACCCATTTATTTCCCCTATTTGAGCCTTTATTACCAATCCTTGTTCCTGTAATCATTGTCCTTGTTCCACAACTCAAGCACTTAGTTACTTGCATGGGGAGTAATACAAGACAAGAATAGGAAATAAGTAGACTGAGAACATTATCAAGGATAATTGTTCTTGTTTTCACCCTACTTGTTCCCATTCTCCTACTTGTTGGTACTATTCTCCTCCTCAACATCATTCTCTCCTTCTTGTATTACAAAAAGTGGCATACATGCAGATCATAAAAGACACACTTTCTTTCCAAAAAAATTATCATAGTTATATTAATGTGGGCTCTGATCTCCAAACCACGATATAAACATGATTTAAACTTAGCGGAAGCGATTCGATTAGCAGCGGAATACCAAAAATCAGCGGAAATTAAAACTTTTTGAGATAAAGCATTGAAACCATAAAACTTCCTTCATAAAAGGAGATAAACTGTTTACATCTCAGATAATTACTTCTTGAGTAATTATATACAACATGATACAAAATCTCAAGAACTCATAACCAAAAATCTCATACCAAAAGACTCCAAGACCTGAGAGTACAGAGGACACAAAGGACTGACTCTAACTACATCACATGGCAGGCTAAATCTCCACCTGAGATTTTACTGCTGCCCCTGGTGCTGCTGCTGCTGGGACTGGTCACCTGTAGACCTGTTCCTCTGTCCTTGACGTCCACCTAAAAAGTTGAAGTCTACGGGGTGAGACAATTTTACATAATTGTCCCAGCGAGAGTTATAACTCTCCGCCAGAAGCTTTATTATATCACCTCAAAGAATAACTTAAGCAGTAAAAGCTTCAAAGTATTCAACATCAGATATAATAGTAAGCATGAATTCAACAGTTATGAAACATGAAGACATTTGCACTATACAGTGTAACATCAATCAATCAACTCGTAGTTATCTCTAACAGGTATGCTACGCTGTGGATTATGTTTTTCAAACATTACTTTTATGCCCTATGGAGATGAGGTTTACCACTCATACTCCAACCAATCACTGCTAAGTTCCTCGGTATCATACTAGGTCATCGAAAGAGCCGGATTCTCATGACCTTCACCTTCCTCAGTCAGTAAGAGGATTACTTGTAGGACATCTCGTGCCTCTACTATAATAGCTTACCAGGGTAATCTGGTCCTTCGCTATTTTAGAGTTACAGTGGCGTTTTGTACTGTCTTCGTCATCAGGAGATTTCATGTTTATCTTCCACTGATACGGATATCTGTGCTTTCTTCGTCATCAGGAGGTTTCATGTTTACCATCCACTGATACGGTATGGGATTGTAGTGAAGGATTGACGGATTACGCATCTACATCAAACACCTACACTAGGATGTAAGGTTCTACACATCCATATACCCCACATACTCAAAAGTATGTGATCCATGAGTTCCCTTAGGAAAACCTGTTTCACCATCATTTGATCTCTGACAATGATGGATCTATGATCAGGGCTCTACATTATACTTGATTATTTAGGTACATTCAGTATTCCTTTAACATCATACATTGTTCTTCAAACAATAACATTAGCATAACAGCTATGAAATGAGAATACTAAATGTAACAAGCCTAACTCTCATCAATCATCATTTCTCAATACATTCATCACAAGTCATCTCTAAAGCATGACCTTGATGGTATTTATTGCTCTCACAGCCCATTTAATTCATAGGTTGCCATTAACAAGGCATCAAGATATTTTACTATTCATAAAGCTAACAACATGCTTTCAATGAATATAGCATCATCATCCATACATGGATATGATCATCTTCATATCAGAACCTGCAAGGTTAATTCAACTGATAAAATCAATTCAAATCAAGAATTATACTTTCCACTCTTGCCATAAGAGCTAAGTTCCCTGATTCTCATCAATTAGGGTTTACTATTCACATTACATTCCATCATCCTAGAATTAGGGTTTATTATTCACATTATGGTAAAATAAACTCATAACATCATCATGTATGAGGAACATCATCAATGATGCTCTCAAATAAGATTATGATTCATCAATTATCATAAATAGGGTTTTCATGATCTCACATAGGTGGATCATACCCTAATCATGTACATTCATATATATTGAAGGTATTTTACTTGGATTTCAACCATAATTGGGATTTTCTCTCTCCTCTTGCTCATAGGTGATGATTGCATCCCTCTAGATTGGGTTAGGTCTAATCAACATTGATAAGCCTAGCCAAGTCATCACCATTGTAACCATTGGGGTTTGCATGATAAAAAGGGTTACCTACTTGAATCCATAAAGGGTATTTTGGTAAAGTTCACCATTGATCATAACATGGGTTAATATACTAACCACTTGACCCTTAATGTCCCTAGGTATCATTAGGGTTTAGGTTGAACAACCATCAAACCATCTAAGCCTTCAAGGCATTAGGCAGACTTATCCTTAAAAGTCCCCAATAGGTTTCACACCTTCAACCTTCAAACGATTCTGAGATCGTTTAAGGTTGTAGACCGTTTAGCTTTGGTTGACTTCAAGACCGCATGACACTCAAGACCGTTTACCCTTAAATGATCTTGAGGTCGTTTGCCCAAGATGGGGTGAAGACCGTTTAGTCATAGTTTGACTTCTGAAGTCGTTTGAGCTCATTTGGACCCGAAGTCGTATGAACTCATTCAGTCCTGAAGTCGTATGAACTCATTCGGTCCTGAAGTCGTATGAACTCATTCGGTCCTGAAGTCGTATGAACTCATTCGGTCCTGAAGTCGTATGAACTCATTCAGTCCTGAAGTCGTACGAACTCATTCGGTCCTGAAGTCGTATGAACTCATTCGGTCCTGAAGTCGTATGATCCTAAAAGCTCAAGATCGCATGGACCTCCAAGATGATTCAAAGGGTAAACTCGATTAGGGTTTCCTATGTTGAAGCCTTCAATTGGTCTCAAGCTTTCTAACCACTTATCAATTGAGATAATTAGGGTTAGCCTTAACCAATTGGTCACTCAATTGATCCTCAATTGATATCCAAATAGGGTTGGAGTTGGTTCAATTAAGGTCTATAAACATTCAACCATCAACACTCAACAATGTGAATCAAATGGAAGTTGATCCCATCAATTGACCTCCAATCGGGCTCAAATTTGGCCCAAACGGTCTTGGGATCATTTGGATAACCTGCAAACGGTCTTGAGATCGTTTTCCCAAGAATTCATCAAAATCTAAGTTGATTTGATAGGGGTTGAACCTTAATTAAGTCACAAATCAGCAATTTGATTATTTCAATAACCCACTGTAATTGGGCCCTCAATTGATCAAATTACCTAAACCCTAGACCTCCAAACGGTCTTGGGTTGACACCAAACGGTCTTGAGACCGTTTGGATGAGTTCCAAACGGTCTTGAGACCGTTTGCCCATCCATCCTTTGGACTCTAGTGAAAATCCATCAAGGTTTGATCTATTGAGTTGATCATCACATCAATACTTAATTGCAATATGATTTGGTACCTTTGGACCTTCAATTGGTCAACTATACTTGACCCCAGACCTCTAAATGGTCTTGGGTGATCCCCAAACGGTCTTGAGACCGTTTGGATGATTCCCCAAATGGTCTTGAGACCGTTTGAGCTAATCAACCCAAAATCACTAATTAACTCATTAGAATTTCAGCACTGATTTCAATTAGGATTTTCCCTATTAATCAACCTTCAACTCATAACTCGTTTGGAATTACTCCATCAAATTTGGTGAGTCATTAATCAACATCATTATGAACAGTAATACCAAACGGTCAATGCTTGGTCAACCATCTTAAACGGTCTTGAGACCGTTTTCCCAAAAAGGGCAAATTAAGCAGATTGAAAATCAGAACTTAATTCAATTAGATTTGCTAATTGATTTGCTAATATCTCACGATTCCTTTAGAGTTAACCCCTGAAATTTTGTGGGTGATTAACCTACATAATTATAAACAAGATTCACATACGGTCATCATTTGGTTAACGCGATCAAATGGTCTTGAAGGCTGTTTGCCTTCATACGACCCTGAAACCGTTTGCCCACCAAACGGTTGTGTAAACCGTATGGGCAATTGGTGGAGGTCGTTTGGTAAAGTGGAAATCCATGGATAAGCATAGGAATTAACGCCCTTATCTTCTACCCCAAGAACAGTAGCAGTTCTTCACGATTTTTGCATGCAAGGATGCAAGGGAAGATAGGGAAGAAGAAGAACTAGCAACTATATGCATAGAAAAAGATGTATAATCAAAGCATAAGGTTTAGAGTTATAAAACCCGCCTAAAGGTTGTTCCTTGAGCTCCAAGCTTCCAAGCTTCAGGTCTTTAATGGCGTCTTTGAGCTCCACAGGTCGTCCAAGGTGAATTCTCCAAGGAAAAGTTGGAAAGGAATGGCTTGAAAGATAAAGCTAGGTGAGCTAGCCATGAATTCAACCTTGAAATTCGAGTTTCCTCCATGAATTCAAGCAAAAGGGATGATCCAAACTTACCTTGAACTCCCTGGTCGTTCTCCTATGCTCCAGAGCTCTGCCTTAGTCAGTTTGAGCAAGGGGGATAAGTGAGGGAATGAAAGATACGTTCCTTTGCTTGCAAAGGAAGTGGTATATATATTTTGGGTGAAATTTCTCCATAAAGCTTCTACTTTATCCCATTTCTCATCTAAGTCCTTCATTTCTTCTTTTCTCGTCACTACCCCTTATTTCTAAGGAAAATCTCCTTCTAAGGTCAAGAATTGAAGGCAAAGAAGATCAACCCATTACTAAAGTATACATATAAAAGAGCTATTATACTTATTCCTTGATTATTTAATCACAAAGGTGTTCTTTATTACATGATTATTCAAATGAAGTGCCCTCTTCATCATTTCTACTCTAAATGATGACAAAAGTTATAAAAGATATTTTAGAAGATGAAATTTACAAGTTGCACTCCAAATTTTGGGTAAATTGCATTTTACCCCAAAACCAGGGTTTCAAGCACAGGGATTGCTTCCACAGCTGCACCTTGGTGCTCAAGCTTGGGAAATCCTTCAAACTTTACCATAATCATTCTTATGATGCCTCAACATCATAGGAACATCTCAACATGTGAAAATTACAAGTTAACCCTTATAACTGGGTAAATTGCACATAGGTCCCTATATTACAAAATAATACTAAAACATTGTTCAATTAGGGCAGAAATGGAAATATGTGTTCCTCAATAGTTTATTTACATGCCAAAAGATAATCACCAGTATCTTAATTACATAATTAGGCAAAACACCTAGGGTTAACTCATAACCCAGGTCAGGGATGTTACATATTATCCACCCCTTACAAGGATTTCGTCCCCGAAATCGATAAAACGTATTAAGAGAAAAGAGAAGGGTATTTCCTTCTCATCTCCTCTTCTAGTTCCCAAGTGGTTTCTTCAACACCACGGTGGTTCCAGAGGACTTTCACAAGGCTTATATCTTTCTTCTTTAACTTTTTAGTTCTACTATCAAGGATTGACACTGGTCCTTCCTCATAAGTTATATCTCCATTCAATTCTACTTCCATAGGTTGTAGAACTGACTCGGTATCTGGGTGACATTTCCTCAGCATAGAAATGTGAAACACAGGGTGTAACCTCTATAACTCTGGTGGCAGCTCTAGTTTATATGCTACCTTTCCAATCCGTTCAATGATTGGATAAGGCCCCATAAATCTAGGAGCTAACTTCCCTTTTCTTCCAAAACGAAGAACTCCTTTCCAAGGCGAGACTTTGAGATACACTCTGTCTCCGACCTGGAACTCTAAGGGTCTATGACGCTTGTCAGCATAAGATTTCTGCCTATCCTGTGCAGTCTTAATCTGTTGTTGTATTACCTTAATCTTCTCTGTAGTTTGCTGCACAAGATCAGGTCCTAACAACTGATGCTCACCAGTCTCATACCAACACAAGGGTGATCTACAAAGTCTACCATACAAGGCTTCATAAGGTGCCATATCAATACTATGCTGATAGCTATTGTTATAGGCAAACTCTATCAAGCTTAGGTGTAGATCCTAACTTCCGGTAAACTGGAGAACACATGTTCTCAACAGGTCTTCCAAGGTCTGTATGGTCCTTTCCGACTGTCCATCAGTTTGTGGATGAAAGGTCGTACTAAACCTTAACTGGGTGCCTAAAGCATTATGAAGTCGTTCCCAAAAATGATTAGTGAACTGGGGACCTCTATCAGAGACGATAGTAGCTGGAACCCCGTGCAAACGCATTATCTCATTTATGTAAATCTGTGCGAGCCTCTCAGCAGTGTAGGTTGTCTTGACAGGTAAGAAATGTGCTGTCTTAGTCAACCTATCAACAACTACCCAAATGGAATCATGTCCTTTGCTTGTCCTAGGTAGGCCAACAACAAAGTCCATGGTAACATGGTCCCACTTCCACTGTGGTATGGGTAAAGGTTTCTGGTGTTCAGCTTTAACTTGCTGACACATAGGACACCTCAGAACAAACTCTGCAACATCCTTCTTCATTCCAGGCAACCAATACATATCTTTCAAGTTTCGATACATCTTGGTGCTCCCTGGATGCATGGCATACATCGAAGAATGAGCTTCTTCCAGGACTAACTTCCTCAAGTTGTCCACATCTGGCACTATCATCTTCCCATGATAACAAGCTATTTGATCATCTGAGTCATGGAAACCATCTCGTTTCTCACTACCATACTCCGATCTAATCTGTTGAACTACAGTATCACCTTCTTGTGCTTCCTTAATCTGCTCTCTAAGGGTAGGTTTAATATGCATCTCAGCTAACAACCCGACTAACAATGACACCTTCAACTGCACATTGTCTTGTCTTAAAGAGATAAGCATATCCCTTCTAGAGCATACTAAAGAGTTTAGTTGGGCCCTTTCCATGGTTGATGTTGCTGATTTCCTACTCAAGGCATCAGCAACCACATTAGCCTTCCCCGGATGGTAATCAATCGTACAATCGTAGTCCTTGATTAATTCCATCCAGCGGCGTTGTCTCATATTAAGCTCATGCTGAGAGAAGATGTACTTAAGGTTCTTATGGTCAATGAAAATCTGAAACGTCTCTCCATAAAGATAATGTCTCCAGATCTTCAGGGCATGAACTACAGCAGCTAACTCCAGATCGTGTGTCAGATAATTCTCTTCGTGTTTCTTAAGCTGTCGAGAAGCAAAAGAAATTACTTGTTTATCCTACATCAACACACACCCTAGTCCATTCTTAGAAGCATCACAAAAAACTATATATCCTTTGCCTTGCTCAGGTAGCATAAGTATGGGTGCACTTGTCAACTTCTCCTTCAACAACTGGAAAGATTGCTGACACTTATCACTCCAAACAAAAGGAACATCTTTCCGGGTCAACTTAGTCAAGGGTAAGGCTATGGAACTAAAATTCTTAATGAACCTTCGATAATAGCCTGCTAACCCTAGGAAACTTCGAATCTCCGTCGGCCTCTTCGGTTGTTCCCACTGTAGAACAGATTCTACCTTTGTAGGGTCAACACAAATTCCCGATGTAGATATCACATGTCCAAGAAAAGATACCTCCGGCAGCCAGAACTCACACTTGCTAAACTTAGCACACAGCTTGTGTTCTCTTAGCAAGGTCAAAGCTTGGCGAAGATGTTGTTCATGCTACTGAGCATCCTTGCTAAAAATCAGAATGTCATCTATGAAGACGACAACACACTGATCGAGGAAAGGTCGAAAAACTCTATTCATGAGTTCCATGAATGCAGCTGGTGCGTTGGTTAGTCCAAACGACATAACCGTGAACTCATAGTGACCATATCTTGTCCTAAAGGCAGACTTGGATATGTCACTATCCTTAATACGGAGTTGATGATATCCAGACCTCAGGTCTATCTTTGAGAAGACGGTTGCACCACGCAACTGGTCAAAGAGATCATCAATCCTCGGCAGAGGGTACTTATTCTTTATCGTTACTTTATTAAGTTGTTTGTAGTCAATGCACAACCGCATTGACCCATCTTTCTTTTTAACAAACAAGACCGGAGCACCCCAAGGTGAAGTGCTCGGTCGGATAAAACCATTCTCAAGTAACTCTTGAAGCTGTTTCTTGAGTTCTGCCATCTCGGCAGGCGCCATCCTATACGGTGTCTGGGCTATGGGTTTCGTATATGGGACCAAATTGATCTCAAAATCAATCTCCCGAGGTGGTGGTATACCAGGAAGTTCTTCAGGAAACACATCCTCAAATTCCCTGACTATGGGAACTTCAGTAGGATTGGAACTTTCCTTGGTAACATCTACCACATGGGCCAAGAATGCATAACATCCTTGCCTCAACAGCTTATCAACAACCATAGCTGATACAAGACAGGTGGGCAAAATCTTTCTTTCACCTTGAAAGATCCATGTGCTGCCTTCATCAGCAAACACAACCAACTTGGATTCACAATCCAAGATAACTCTATACCTTTCTAAGGTATCCATCCCGAGGATTATATCAAATCCTTACATATCAAGTGGTATAAGGTCCACTTGAATGCGATGATCAGAAAAGAAGAGGATGCAGGGAGAACATACCTCCTGCAAAACGGCAGACCCACTCAACGGAGTCTCCAACAACAAACTATCTGCCCTATGACTAACCGTCATATTGCAGTTACGAATCACTCTCTGAGTGATAAAAGAGTGTGTAGCACCCGGGTCAACCACAGATCGGCATCTGCAGGATCAGTTGTTCTAAAGTATTCGGTTGCTCTGACACTACGAAGTCGCTCGAACGTCTTACCGATACCTTGTCTTTCAGGCTGGGCAGGTGCCCTAGGTGCAGGCATGGGCATCCTGTCGGTGATGTGTGTCATGGCAGTCATAAACTGCCCAAACATAGTTTGAACAGCTGGGTTTTCCATGTCAGCTGGGTCAAACTGAGGTGGCTCTCTGGGTGGCTCAGGTACAGGTTGTTCTATCTCCAGGTTCCTTGCACCTCCTTGGGGTGCAGCAACACTAATTTCTGCCACGAACTCCTCGTGTGGTTCAGACATTCTTAATTATCTTCTTCTCCTGAGGAGCAGAAGACTCTATTAGATAAGAAAGAAATACTAAGGATAGACTCGACATCCTAATTCCTATGTCTCTGTAGACTCAGCGAACCTAGAGCTCTGATACCACTTAATTGTGGGCTCTGATCTCCAAACCACGATATAAACATGATTTAAACTTAGCGGAAGCGATTCGATTAGCAGCGGAATACCAAAAATCAGCGGAAATTAAAACTTTTTGAGATAAAGCATTGAAACCATAAAACTTCCTTCATAAAAGGAGATAAACTGTTTACATCTCAGATAATTACTTCTTGAGTAATTATATACAACATGATACAAAATCTCAAGAACTCATAACCAAAAATCTCAGACCAAAAGACTCCAAGACCTGAGAGTACAGAGGACACATAGGACTGACTCTAACTACACCACATGGCAGGCTAAATCTCCACCTGAGATTTTACTGCTGCCCCTGGTGTTGCTGCTGCTGGGACTGGTCACCTGTAGACATGTTCCTCCATCCTCGACGTCCACCTAAAAAGTTGAAGTCTACGGGGTGAGACAATTTTACATAATTGTCCCAGCAAGAGTTATAACTCTCCGCCAGAAGCTTTATTATAGCACCTCAAAGATTAACTTAAGCAGTAAAAGCTTCAAAGTATTCAACATCAGATATAATAGTAAGCATGAATTCAACAGTTATGAAACATGAAGACATTTGCACTATACAGTGTAACATCAATCAATCAACTCGTAGTTATCTCTAACAGGTATGCTATGCTGTGGATTATGTTTTTCAAACATTACTTTTATGCCCTGTGGAGATGAGGTTTACCACTCATACTCCAACCAATCACTGCTAAGTGCCTCGGTATCATACTAGGTCATCGAAAGAGCTGGATTCTCATGACCTTCACCTTCCTCAGTCAGTAAAAGGATTACTTGTAGGACATCTCGTGCCTCTACTATAATAGCTTACCAGGGTAATCTGGTCCTTCGCTATTTTAGAGTTACAGTGGCGTTTTGTACTGTCTTCATCATCAGGAGATTTCATGTTTATCTTCCACTGATATGGATATCTGTGCTTTCTTCATCATCAGGAGGTTTCATGTTTACCATCCACTGATACGATATGGGATTGTAGTGAAGGATTGACGGATTACGCATCTACATCAAACACCTACACTAGGATGTAAGGTTCTACACATCCATATACCCCACATACTCAAAAGTATGTGATCCAGGAGTTCCCTTAGGAAAACCTGTTTCACCATCATTTGATCTCTGACAATGATGGATCTATGATCAGGGCTCTACATTATACTTGATTAGTTAGGTACATTCAGTATTCTTTTAACATCATACATTGTTCTTCAAACAATAACATTAGCATAACAGCTAAGAAATGAGAATACTAAATGTAACAAGCCTAACTCTCATCAATCATCATTTCTCAATACATTCATCACAAGTCATCTCTAAAGCATGACCTTGATGGTATTTATGGCTCTCACAGCCCATTTAATTCATAGGTTGCCATTGATAAGGCATCAAGATATTTTACTATACATAAAGCTAACAACATGCTTTCAATGAATATAGCATCATCATCCATACCTGGATATGATCATCTTCATATCAGAACCTGCAAGGTTAATTCAACTGATAAAATCAATTCAAATCAAGAATTATACTTTCCACTCTTGCCATAAGAGCTAAGTTCCCTGATTCTCATCAATTAGGGTTTACTATTCACATTACATGCCATCACCCTAGAATTAGGGTTTATTATTCACATTATGGTAAAATAAACTCATAACATCATCATGTATGAGGAACATCATCAATGATGCTCTCAGATAAGATTATGATTCATCAATTATCATAAATAGGGTTTTCATGATCTCACATAGGTGGATCATACCCTAATCATGTACATTCATATATATTGAAGGTATTTTACTTGGATTTCAACCATAATTGGGATTTTCTCTCTCCTCTTGTTCATAGGTGATGATTACATCCCTCTAGATTGGGTTAGGTCTAATCAACATTGATAAGCCTAGCCAAGTCATCACCATTGTAACCATTGGGGTTTGCATGATAAAAAGGGTTACCTACTTGAATCCATAAAGGGTATTTTGGTAAAGTTCACCATTGATCATAACATGGGTTAATATACTAACCACTTGACCCTTAATGTCCCTAGGTATCATTAGGGTTTAGGTTAAACAACCATCAAACCATCTAAGCCTTCAAGGCAATAGGTAGACTTATCCTTAAAAGTCCCCAATAGGTTTCACACCTTCAACCTTCAAACGATTCTGAGATCGTTTAAGGTTGTAGACCGTTTAGCTTTGGTTGACTTCAAGACCGCATGACACTCAAGACCGTTTACCCTTAAACGATCTTGAGGTCGTTTTCCCAAGATGGGGTGAAGACCGTTTAGTCATAGTTTGACTTCTGAAGTCGTTTGAGCTCATTTGGACCCGAAGTCGTATGAACTCATTCGGTCCTGAAGTCGTATGAACTCATTCGGTCCTGAAGTCATATGAACTCATTCGGTCCTGAAGTCGTATGAACTCATTCGGTCCTGAAGTCGTATGAACTCATTCGGTCCTGAAGTCGTATGAACTCATTCGGTCCTGAAGTCGTATGAACTCATTCGGTCCTGAAGTCGTATGATCCTAAAAGCTCAAGATCGCATGGACCTCCAAGGTGATTCAAAGGGTAAACTCGATTAGGGTTTCCTATGTTGAAGCCTTCAATTGGTCTCAAGCTTGCTAACCACTTATCAATTGAGACAATTAGGGTTAGCCTTAACCAATTGGTCACTCAATTGATCCTCAATTGATATCCAAATAGGGTTGGAGTTGGTTCAATTAAGGTCTATAAACATTCAACCATCAACACTCAACAATGTGAATCAAATCGAAGTTGATCCCAACAATTGACCTCCAATCGGGCTCAAACTTGGCCCAAACGGTCTTGGGATCGTTTGGATAACCTCCAAACGGTCTTGAGACCGTTTTCCCAAGAATTCATCAAAATCTAAGTTGATTTGATAGGGGTTGAACCTTAATTAAGTCACAAATCAGCAATTTGATTATTTCAATAACCCACTGTAATTGGGCCCTCAATTGATCAAATTACCTAAACCCTAGACCTCCAAACGGTCTTGGGTTGACACCAAACGGTCTTGAGACCATTTGGATGAGTTCCAAACGATCTTGAGACCGTTTGCCCATCCATCCTTTGGACTCTAGTGAAAATTCATCAAGGTTTGATCTATTGAGTTGATCATCACATCAATACTTAATTGCAATATGATTTGGTACCTTTGGACCTTCAATTGGTCAACTATACTTGACCCCAGACCTCTAAACGGTCTTGGGTGATCCCCAAACGGTCTTGAGACCGTTTGGATGACTCCCCAAATGGTCTTGAGACCGTTTGGGCTAATCAACCCAAAATCACTAATTAACTCATTAGAATTTCAGCACTGATTTCAATTAGGATTTGCCCTATTAATCAACCTTCAACTCATAACTCATTTGGAATTAATCCATCAAATTTGGTGAGTCATTAATCAACATCATTATGAACAGTAATCCCAAACGGTCAACTCTTGGTCAACCATCTTAAACAGTCTTGAGACCGTTTGCCCAAAAAGGGCAAATTAAACAGATTGAAAATCAGAACTTAATTCAATTAGATTTGCTAATTGATTTGCTTATATCTCACGATGCCTTTGGAGTTAACCCCTCAAATTTTGTGGGTGATTAACCTACATAATTATAAACAAGAGTCACATACGGTCGTCATTTGGTCAACGCAATCAAACGGTCTTGAAGGCCGTTTGCCTTCATACGACCCTGAAACCGTTTGCCCACCAAACGGTTGTGTAAACCGTATGGGCAATTGGTGGAGGTCGTTTGGTAAAGTGGAAATCCGTTGATAAGCATAGGAATTAACGCCCTTATCTTCTACCTCAAGAACAGTAGCATTTCTTCACGATTTTTTCCTGCAAGGATGCAAGGGAAGATAGGGAAGAAGAAGAACTAGCAACTATATGCATAGAAAAAGATGTATAATCAAAGCATAAGGTTTAGAGTTATAAAACCCGCCTAAAGGTTGTTCCTTGAGCTCCAAGCTTCCAAGCTTCAGGTCTTTAATGGCGTATTTGATCTCCACAGGTCGGCCAAGGTGAATTCTCCAAGGAAAAGTTGGAAAGGAATGGCTTGAAAGATAAAGCTAGGTGAGCTAGCCATGAATTCAACCTTGAAAATCGAGTTTCCTCCATGAATTCAAGCAAAAGGGATGATCCAAACTTACCTTGAACTCCCTGTTCATTCTCCTATGCTCCAGAGCTCTGCCTTAGTTGGTTTGAGCAAGGGGGATAAGTGAGGGAATGAAAGAAACGTTCCTTTGCTTGCAAAGGAAGTGGTATATATATTTTGGGTGAAATTTCTCCATAAAGCTTCTACTTTATCCCATTTCTCATCTAAGTCCTTCTTTTCTTATTTGCTCGTCCCTACCCCTTATTTCTAAGGACAATCTCCTTCTAAGGTCAAGAATTGAAGGCAAAGAAGATCAACCCATTACTAAAGTATACATATAAAAGAGCTATTATACTTATTCCTTGATTATTTAATCACAAAGGTGTTCTTTATTATATGATTATTCAAATGAAGTGCCCTCTTCATCATTTCTACTCTAAATGATGACAAAAGTTATAAAAGATATTTTAGAAGATGAAATTTACAAGTTGCACTCCAAATTTTGGGTAAATTGCATTTTACCCCAAAACCAGGGTTTCAAGCACAGGGATTGCTTCCACAGCTGCACCTTGGTGCTCAAGCTTGGGAAATCCTTCAAACTTTACCATAATCATTCTTATGATGCCTCAACATCAGAGGAACATCTCAACATGTGCAAATTGCAAGTTAACCCTTCTAACTGGGTAAATTGCACATAGGTCCCTATATTACAAAATAATACTAAAACATTGTTCAATTAGGGCAGAAATGGAAATATGTGTTCCTCAAGAGTTTAATTACATGCCAAAAGATAATCACCAGTATCTTAATTACATAATTAGGCAAAACACCTAGGGTTAACTCATAACCCAGGTCAGGGATGTTACAATTACAAAAGGGGAATAATATATGAAATTAGTAGCCCCTGTCTCAGGATTTGATTGCATGCTCATGTACAAAATTGAAAAGTACATTTCTATGACTACAGACAATATTTGTATCCATCTTCATATGCATTTGGGAAATATATTTTAGATCATTCCATTGAAGAAAAAAAATTCAACTCAATTTCGTCATTCCAATGTTCCATGAATAGCATGGTAAAGACCCCACAGCTATATAAGTCACTCTGTTTAGGAACAATTGGAATATCCCATTTCCATGTGCTCCAATCAGCAACCCCTTTGGTGATAGTGAGAAAGATCTTATAGTACTTCACTACCTCCTGACAATTTTCTCCATAAAGAGTTCATTTTTTTGGGACCAGAGTGTCCATGTTGTTCAGCAAGACGAACTATGTCGTAGGGAAGTCAAAGAAAACAACAAAGTAATGGTTGTGGTGGCAGATAGGTATCATGTACTGCATTTTAAAATAAAAAAATTAAAGTAAAAGTGAGAATAGACACCAGGTTGTGCTAAGATGTTATACAGATATAGAAATTACTTATATAATCAAAAATTTCATTATCTAAGTTGTGTTGATTATTCAAGTTGAATAATTGGAAAATGTTATGGATATTGTTGTATTTACGCTCCTCGTTAATTGGCTCAGACGAGCGAAGATTCAGAGTAACAATTTTCTACAAAATAAGGAAACATACACAACAAACAAGAAACAATTATATACTAGAATATAGCAGTGAATGAAAATTGGAGAAGGAGTGAGGAGAACAGAAATAAGGAAGGGGAAAAAAGGAATAGGGAGTGGGAGTAAAGGAAGAAGGAGAAGGAGGGGTAGTATGGAACAAGTAGTGGGATTAAAGGAAGAGGGAGAAGGAGGGGTACAAAGGAACTGAGAGTGGGAGTAATGAAAAAGGAGAACTGGAACAATGA
The DNA here is from genome assembly GCA_963693085.1 of Alisma plantago-aquatica. NCBI lineage: Eukaryota > Viridiplantae > Streptophyta > Magnoliopsida > Alismatales > Alismataceae > Alisma > Alisma plantago-aquatica. The sequence goes on along the minus strand of OY856409.1, from coordinate 296,257,965 downwards.
GGGGGAGAATAGAATATGGAACCCGATAATAGGAATAAGGAGTCATATAAAAGGAAAGTGGACGATGAGAAAAGGAACAAATATTGAAGAACGTAACTATGATTGGTTGAAAAGGAACAAAAAATGGAAAAAAAAGGTGTAAGTATGATGACAAACGGAACAAGGAGGAGACAATTTGATGTACACAGAGAAGCATCAGAACATGTAGTGGGAGTAAAGGAAGGAGGAGAGAGGGGTACAAATAAACATGGAGTGGTAGTAACTAAGAAAGAGAATAGGAACAACAAGGTGGAGAAATGGAATAAGGAACCCTAGAACAGGAACAACGAGCGGTATCAAGGGAATGTGGACATTGAGAAAAGGAATGAGGATTGGGAAAAAGGAACTAAGAAGGGGTGAGAAGGAACAATGAAAAGGAGAAAGGGAACAAGTATTGTGAAAAAAGGAACTAAGAAGGGGTGATAAGGAACAACAAGATGGAGAAAGGGAACATGAGTTCTCAAGATTTATGCAAGCATAGAAGCATCAGAAGATAAAATATGGTAACCCTTCTATTTTCCTGCTCTATATTTTTTCTATTCATTGCATGAATGTGTGTGTCGATGATGTCATCAGTTATGTAGCACCCTTCCATGCAAGATCAGATATCTTCCGTCGTTAAGGTTATTATATCGTCCTGCTCCTTGTAGCAGACGTAATCACTGCAAAAAAGTTATAAATAAGTATACTTAGTGATTTATAAGAAGAAAGGTAAGTTAAGACCAAAGATGCATGGCCTAAACTTTGGAATCCTATTGTGCCATATCCAGTTCAATATTTCAATGTGCATCTACTAGATAATAGGTAACTCAGTGCGCACGGCTTCATACGAATAGCCTGCGGAATGTTGCTTCAAGACTGAACCTTGGGACTTCTGATGATGGGGTTCAGTATAGCTCTCACGAGGCTTCGACTTTGGTCCACTGTGCATCTTGCTATGCTCCTCCTCATTGCTAGAGATAATAATTGACAATTTTTGCCTAGGGTGCCTGCATATGCCCTCCATTTTAGGCCGCTCTCCCTCCTCATCACTGCAATAACAGATAGGCATCCTGGTCTTCATCTCAGGCGCTATCATCATGAAGTAGACCAGAGAGTGCTGGAATACAAGAAGCAGCATTCAATGTGCATACAAAGCATGGACAAGAAAAGAGTCTGCATGCACAAGGCATAGACAAGACAGAGAGTGCTAGCACATACTAGTAGAAACTAGATGATGAGGATGGATAAAGACCAATCTTGCAAAGTAGCAAGCAGTAAAAGACTCCAAGATGAAGAACAATATATAGAAAGCATGAAGCTCCTTCATATGCATGTATGTTGTTAAATGTGATCATATTCACATCATATAATTTCCATCATAGTAGCAGACATCATGGTCTAGAGAGTGTTCATTCATAATCACGAAAGAGGAGTGTAAGGAACATACAACTAGCTAATGTGCAAACATAACATGGATAGTAGATAGTGAAAACTCACAAAGTAGCAAGTAAAATATGCTAATCATAGAAAAATTAGCAAGAATGACCTCAACAAATAGAAAATCAATCAATAGAGAACACAAGTGAAGTAGCAATAGTTATTAGTCAACAGATAGCACAAGTGAAGTAGATAACTTCATAGCAATAGTAATCAATCATCAAATGGCATAAGTGAACTAGATAAATTCATAGAAGTAGTAGAGATGATGATGAATAAGTTTCTCAATCTCTTCATAAAGTAGATAAACCAATAGCAGTATTGTTGGGTTTTAGGGGAGACAGAGAAGGCAGCAGAAACAAAAACATTTCTCCCCCAAACCCAGAATAAGGAAACACGTCAACATCTATACAATAGGAAAGGATGGTTTGTGGAACCATACCTTGTCCCGAGGCTTGCTCAGTGACAATACCTCGCGCCTTGTGTGGTCTTCACCTCCGGTCTTGGACGGTGTCTGTGCAGCTCCTGGTCGCATCGGGACTGAAGACTCCTGGTCTCACCGGGACTGTCGGGATTGACAGCTGTCCTCCAAGCGGAAGAAACCTCCCGCCTCTGAAGTAGTCCACACGGACCACCTGGAACTCCAATCTCCTTGTCCCACAAGGAATTGGAAGGAGTCACACCCTCCTATCAGCGTACTAGTCGCCAACACACTCTCCTGCCACCAGTCGCAACTGTAGTTGTCTTTCCCTTTTTGTGCCTCCCTTATCGGGTAGCACTTGCTCGGGCTCTCTCGGTTATCAAAACCAGAGAGAACGACAACTTTGCAGAGCAACTGGTTTGCACTGAGTTGTACTTTGAGAAGCCCCCAATACCCCTATATATATAGAAGTGTCATGGGACAGGGTTCTCCATCCCGGGCAATATGGGACTAAAATAGGAGTAGAAGGGTTCGAGATTTTCCAAAAAAACGACCAACTCGCAACCTAAACCGATCGTTTCACAACTGAAACGGTCGGTTGGGGACCTGAACCGGTCAGTTGACACCTCAACCGATCGGTTGGGACCGATGAGCCGGTCGGTTCACTTCTGAACCGGTCGGTTCGTGGTCCTTATCAGTTCCCGATTGACTTTCCTTCTTTTGTTTCTAATTGGTATCAAATACCAATCCTTGTTCCAATCAAATTGGGCAAGAGAAACGTAAGGAAAATTCTCACCAATCCTACTTTCCCAACTTGCTCATTTGCACCAGTTGAATCGATCGTTTCAACACTTGAAGCAATCGTTTCACCCTGTCCATGAGCCGATCGACTCACCTCTTGAGCCGACCGGTTCACCAAGCTCAGTCGATCGGTACATCACATGAGCCGATCGGTTGGGAGTCCAGATTGTGCAAAATCAGTCAATTGCGATTTCAATCAATCTGATACTCCAATCAATGTGTCCAACACCTTGAACACTATGATTTTGAGCTATCAATCAATTGAGTGTTTAATTGAACTACTAAACTCCTTTAGCAATCAATCTAAACATTGTTTGTGGACAAAGCTCCTCTTCCAGGTTAAATCCTATGTGTGTGACCCTGTAGGTCCTTTTCACATTGGCAGTGAAAGTCCATAACATTTATGACTTCACAAGCAAAGAGCGGTGCCTAGTCACACATCAGTGATACCCAAGTGAAATAGAAAGTTGGAGAACAACTTTCAATCCTACAATCCGTGAATGGTGTTACATCGAATGTATAATTCCTTTGTCACTGATATCCCGAATGAACTCGAGGCATGGAACAGTCATCCTGTCAACGTTCATTCACTTTCTTGATCTCAGAGTAGATTGAAAGAGATATGTGTGACATCAATATCACATACCAATTCCCACATGCGTGCGCACACCTATTTCAATCCTACTCATCAAGTGGCCTTGGATATCAAACTCCCTCAGGAGGGACAAATCCCATATCTATCACTCACCCCTCAAAAGCCCCATGTGTCAAAGCCACCCAATCATCACCTTTATAACAACCCATGTTTCAGGACTGCATTTGATGATGTCAAAGTGTGCCCAACGACATGTGTTGAGTGTAGTGATTTCAGGTCAAAGAATCACACTCACCACCATCACTGTGAGTACTGACTGTGACTACCATGTCATGGTTCCATGTGTCAAACTCACGGTGGGTCTGTCCGGTACACTTGTTCTTTAACAAGTACCTATGTGTTTGGTTTGATATCTCTATATCATGACTAATGAGATTCTGTCATCAACCAACACCACAATCTAGTCTTGTGTGTCATTGTTGTCTATCTACCTTCCACAATGACATCCGACTAGGGACATAACAAGAATGTACAAACTCTTAGCATCTGTATGATCTCATCATTCAGGTCCTCAACCTGAAAGCATACGTCATTGAGTACTGTCATTCTCTAGACATTCAATCTATTCTATCACTATCTCATATGACTGAACCAGAAAGAATTGGAAGCTTGCCTTTGATGTTTATCAAATCAATATTAATGTATCCCACCAATCATCCCATGATTGTATCTCAGGGCATACATACCAACAGACTCCCACTTGCACTGCGAGCCAATCACCCTTGAATCATATTCATAGTGATCTTCAAACATGTCCCACATGTTACTGTGCTCTTGTGCCAACATAGTGAGTTATGGCAACACCTTGCCAGAGTCAATTTTTAATTGCATGTCTCTCATCTCTTAGTTGTACGTCACACGTATGAGATGGAGTTGTCGTAATATGCGATCTAGTATTCCTTTTCTAACCTTTAGCCACATTGCATGATCAAGGATTCCATACTTGTCATCAATGAGCGGAATATCTATAAGTTCATCTCATGAACTTCCAGATCCATATAGTATCCACTGCTGTTCTCTAACACATAGATACTCGGTATTTCCTTTTAAATAGTTTTATTGGAACACTTCCAATTATCAACAAACTTTCACTTTTATATATCCTATATATATTTTGCGATTAATTTTCTGTCCTTTCGGAAGTTCGCATCAATGTAACTCTTTACATTGAACTCTTCCTTATCTCCATAGAACTAGTAATTCTCAAGTACTTATCAAGTTCTAATGGTTTCCAGTAACCCTTACTGGAAGTAGACAGACATCCACTTGTCATGTCCCACATACGAGTTATCAGGATGATCACATCATATTGTCATGTCCTACATATAAGATGATGAATGCATTTTGTTCTTGCCATGTCGATACATGCAAGATAATGGGATGATTACATACATGATAGATCCATATATATTCTTGGTGTTCCCATTCTTCATAAGAATTGGACACTTAGCCTTGGGATACTAACTCCATGTAATATGGACAAGTTTTCTCCCACTGAATCTGTGCATATTGAACCCTTCAGTATAGATTGCCAATGTATGCTTTCTTTTTTCAGGTCAAGAGGTTTTTCGAGAACTATCTCTATAGATCTCTATTCCTATCACATAGGAAACATCTCTATCTTCCTTAAATATAATTTCCACTTTTGGATTTCCATTTTAGAACATTTCCATTTCACATCAACATGTGGAATGTGGACACGCTCCCACTAAATCACGGATCCCTTCTTTATCTTTGGCATATCAGTCAAACCCTTTGACTATATCATCAAAGTAAAGATCCAATTCTGAGTTGCTTGTACTCAATCAATCACATTGATTAGTCCATTGTAACTTATAGACTTCATTTGCATTAGTGGATTCATAAACCTTATATATTGTGTCACATACACATCCTTGTTTTATTCCTCATAGGAATGCGGTTTTAGTATCCATATGACAAATGTCTTAGTCATTAAGTTGCAATCAATCAAGCATCATCCTTCTCAAAATGTTATCCACGTATCTTAACCTTTAAGATTCATTTGCACTTATGGATTTCATACAATGGGTGCTACCATCAAGGTCATACCTTATGGTTCACATGGATGTCATTTAGGATGTAATGGTCATAAACCATAACTCAAAATTTGGTTCCTCATGTTCATCTAGATAGTTGACTCATCACATGAACAACTCATCACATAGATAATTGAGGTGTATTTGTCAAGGATATAAGAACTCACAACTCCTTATGATTCTTAATGTCCTTTATTAGTGTGGGGTATTCTTTTATTAAGAAGAATTCAGTTATTTGATAATCATTCTCTAACTCGTGTGATTCCTTCTTGATTTAGACATCACCATGCCTTAATCATGAGTTCACTATGATACACTATCATAATCACTCATAAGGATCTCAAACATTTGGTCCAAGTATTTCATTCATTGATCTCATCAAGAATTAACACTTTACCAGATTTGCACTTCATATATGATAATCTTGAACATTTCAAGATATTCATATTGGTATGTTTCTAAATACCATTTGAAGTATTAGCATTTGTTCCAATAGGTATGTAAATACATCACATGTATTATACCTAATTGGATAATCATTCTCCCACTACCAGTAGTGAAGATTGATTAATCATGTACAAGAGATTCATGTCTCTTACTGGTTCTCTAACCAAAAGAGTCTAGATTTATACATCACATGAAAACTAGAAATGAATTTCTTATGATTTATGCTAATTTGATTGTTTGAGTTATCAATATCTTTAGGTATCATTTTATCTTATGCATACCATGTATCACAAGATAAACAAGGCATTGCCACAAAGATCGTCTTTTTAAGATTGAAACATCAACTTTATTGATTGCCATCATTGTCATACAATATGCAAAAATAAAGTGTTTCTATCTATTGGCAATATATGAAATAGCAGTTCTCAACTCTATTTCGTACCCTTTAGGCTGAAATAAACTGAAAGATACTCCTATCTATGGCAGCAACACTTGATCCAATGATGGGTACTTCTTTCTTGGTCCTTTCACAAAGGCCATCACTTCTTTGTGGATATTGCATATCATATATGACATATCCATATCTTGGTATCATATACCTTAGATAAAGAAGCAATTCATTTCTTGATACCTTAGGTGGAAATCTCCATCTTCTTTTGTTCTTCCAGATATAGAGGGCAATTCCCTCATACACCCTTTCCCCATGTGCCTTGAGGCTGAAGACGGCTTGGATTTCTGGCTAGCATCAGAACACTTCTTTGCTTTGCCCTTATCCTTACCCTTAAGAATTACCTTTCTCTTTGATCACATCAAAAATTATGGTTTGTCTTTCTTCATATTTGCCTCTACTATCCTCAACATGTCCAACAACTCTGTCAACGCTTGTCAAAGTTGTTCGTGTTGTAGCTTATCATGAATTGTATGATTCTCGCAACATTTGCAGTATCATACCAATAGCCAACCCTTGGCTCAGAGGGAATCCTTCTTAGTCAGGTTTTCCACATACCCAATCACATTGAGTGTGTGAATACCTTACTGGATCTCCTTCTGTCATGACATACTAGGACAGTGTCTTGGAGACATCATATGTCTCACGTTGTCTCTGCAGAGAACACAACATCAAGCACTCCTCATCAATGTCTTCCTCGGTATGCTTCCATAAGCATACTTTCAGCCATTGATGTGGTGGGATTGAGTTTATCTGGTGTAGGTATAACTAGGACTTAGAGCTTTCGCTCTTTGAGAACACTTCTCATCATCCTAACCAGTCGTGGAATTATTCCCATTTAATTTGTTGGTCTCAAAGACCGATCGCAAATAAAGTGATTATTGTTGATTAACCATTTATTTTAACAAAAGGAAATATATGCAATTTTAGTCCAAAACTCTTTTGACTTGTTTGATTGATTTGAAAAGTTGACGATAAAATTAGGCCTTTAATTAATTATTGCTCCCACTATTTTAGTTCAAATTGATATCCCTCACCATCAATTCGGAAGATTGCAGCGTACAACCTTCTAGTGGGCAAGATCCTGAAATCCTCTAAGTCATGGACCAGCTTGGGCTTTCACCCACAACTTAGATCTCTCAGGTAGACAACTCTTTCTAATTGCATCATATGCAACTCTTGATAAGATGTCATATGCAACTCCTTGCCATGAGCATCTCCATGCCTCAAGGTGCTAGATCCTATCTAGGTCACCTTGTTAAGTCCGACCCAAAGCCAACATGATGAATATGCACCCTGCTTGGGTAGACCCACACATTCATCCTTCACGCTTCCACGAGATAGATGGTGCACCACGCTTGGGCGTGCCCACACTTAGTCGATCAAGCTTTTCACGTGTGTCGCATTTGGAAGGCATCTAAAACTTAATATTTAATTAAGGATTTGGTTTTTATATACATATACATATCCAATCACCACAATACATAGTACGTATCATATACATGCTATATCCCACAGAAAACATGCAAAATGATAAAAGCGATGATTATGGCCATCCTAATGTGACTCCTCGAGCCAAGAGGAATCACGGTCATCTAGGTCTACATCACATGCAACCTGTACAAGATGAACTCTGTGCTTTACCTTTCTGGGTTTGATCAACTCATCACATGAATGATCGGCTCACCATCAGACTGGTCGGCTGGGTGCCACCAGCCGATCAGTTGGCTCCTCCAACTGATCGGTTCGCCTGGTCGTCGTGTATCTCATCATGGCCGCCACCCGCTCATCTCACTCCTCGAAGAGGTCACCAACCGATCGGCTCACTCCTTGAACCGATCATCTCGAATGTCAACCGATCGGTTCACGCCTTGAACCGATCGTATCAGATGTCGTCAGGATGTCCTCCATTCTTTGACATAATAGGAAATAATATTATATCCTATTTTACATTGTAAAATAGAAACCTCGAGTTACATTCGAGGGGAGCAAAGGTAGGAAAGAAATCTCGAATTATTTCGAGTTACATCAGGAATAGGAGAAGGAAGATCAGTGCACAGACCGAGATGCAAGCAACCACATACAACCATACACAGATAGGGTTTATTGGCCATAACCACGCTATACATCCACCACAAAACTCGTTTAAGGGTGACGCGTATCGAGTGCATTAATAATACATATCATATATGTAATTTGGGAATTGTGGATTTAGGATTGGACATGCATAAAGCCAATTTTATTTGCATCGTATGTAATAAATAAATTCGACAAACCAAAATCGATCATATCGATAATCCCTAAAGTATAGAGCAGTTGACGTGGCTCTAATACTACTGTTGGGTTTTAGGAAAGGCAGAGAAGGCAGTGGAAACAAAAAAATTTCTCCCCCAAACCCAGAACAAGGAAACGCGTCAACGTCTATACAATAGGAAAGGATGGTTTGTGGAATCATACCTTGTCCCGAGGCTTGCTCGGCGACAATACCTCGCGCCTTGCGCGGTCTTCACCTCTGGTCTTGGATGGTGTCTGTGTAGCTCCTGGTCGCACCGGGACTGAAGACTCCTGGTCTCACCGGGACTGTCGGGATTGATAGCTGTCCTCCAAGCAGTAGAAACCTCCCACCTCTGAAGTAGTCCACACGGACCACCTGGAACTCTAATCTCCTTGTCCCACAAGGAATTGGAAGGAGTCTCACCCTCCTGTCAGCGTACTAGTCACCAACACACTCTCCTACCAGTAGTCGCAACTGTAGTTTTCTTTCCCTTGTTGTGCCTCCCTTATCGGGTAGCACTTGCTCGGGCTCTCTCGGTTACCAAAACCAGAGAGAACGACAACTTTGCAGAGCAACTGGTTTGCACTGAGTTTTACTTTCAGAAGCCCCCAATCCCCCTATATAGGGTCATGGGACAGGGTTCTCCATCCCAGGCAATATGGGACTAAAGCAGGAGTAGAAGGGTTTGAGATTTTACACAAAAACAACCAACTCACAACCTGAACTGATCGTTTCACAACTGAAACGGTCGGTTGGGGACCTGAACTGGTCGGTTGACACCTCAACTGATCAGTTGGGACCCATGAGCCGGTCGGTTCACTTCTGAATCAGTCAGTTTGTGGTCCTGATTAGTTCCCGATTGACTTTCCTTCTTTTGTTTCTAATTGGTATAAAATACCAATCCTTGTTCCAATCAAATTGGGCAAGTGAAACGCAAGGAAAATTCTCACCAATCCTACTTTCCCAACTTGCTCGGTTGCACCAGTTGAATCGATCATTTCAACACTTGAAGCAATCGTTTCACCCTGTCCATGAGCCGATCGACTCACCTCTTGAGCCAACCGGTTCACCAAGCTCAGTCGATCGGTTCATCACATGAGCCGATCGGTTGGGAGTCTAGATTGTGCAGAATCAGTCAATTCTGATTTCAATCAATCCGATACTCCAATCAATGTGTCCAACACCTTGAACACTATGATTTTGAGCTATCAATCAATTGAGTGTTTAATTGAACTACTAAACTCCTTTAGCAATCAATCTAAACATTATTTGTGGACAAAGCTCCTCTTCTAGGTTAAATCCTATGTGTGTGACCCTGCAGGTCCTTTTCACGTTGGCAGTGAAAGTCCATAACATTTATGACTTCACAAGCAAAGAGCGGTGCCTAGTCACACATCAGTGCTACCCAAGTGAAATAGAAAGTTGGAGAACAACTTTCAATCCTACAATCTGTGAATGGTGTTACAGCGAATGTATAATTCCTTTATCATTGATATCCCGAATGAACTCGAGGCATGGAACAGTCATCCTGTCAACGTTCATTTACTTTCTTGATCTCAGAGTAGATTGAAAGAGATATGTATGACATCAATATCACATACTAATTCACACATGCGTGCGCACGCCTATTTCAATCCTACTCATCAAGTGGCCTTGGATATCAAACTCCCTCAGGAGCGACAAATCCCATATCTATCACTCACCCCTCAAAAGCCCCATGTGTCAAAGCCACCCAATCATCACCTTTATAACAACCCAAGTTTCAGGACTGCGTTTGATGATGTCAAAGTGTGCCCAACGACATGTGTTGAGTGTAGTGATTTCAGGTCAAAGAATCACACTCACCACCATCACTGTGAGTACTGACTGTGACTACCATGTCATGGTTCCATGTGTCAAACTCACAGTGGGTCTGTCTGGTACACTTGTTCTCTAACAAGTACCTATGTGTTTGGTTTGATATCTCTATATCATGACTAATGAGATTTTGTCATCAACCAACACCACAATCTAGTCTTGTGTGTCATTGTTGTCTATCTACCTTCCACAATGACATCCGACTAGGGACATAATAAGAATGTACAAACTCTTAGCATATGTATGATCTCATAGTTCAGGTCCTCAACCTGAAAGCATACGTCATTGAGTACTGTCATTCTCTAGACATTCAATATGTTCTATCACTATCTCATATGACTGAACCAGAAAGAATTGGAAGCTTTCCTTTGATGTTTATCAAATCAATCTTAATGTATCCCACCAATCATCCCATGATTGGCTCTCAGGGAATACATACCAACAAGTATATGGATCTATAGAGCAGCAAAAATAACAACCCAAATAAATAGTAAAATTAACATGAAGATCAATAGAACAACATAAATAAAGTCTTCTTCAGTCTTTCTGCATCTCTTCTCCATCTCATCTCCTCTCTATACTCATCATCCTCTATTCTACTCCTCAAGACAACCATAAAAAGAGTAAAGAGAGTAGTTACCATGGGAAGTCAAAAGAATGGTAGAGGTAAGGGTTATGTAGGCAAGTATGTGGAGGAGGAAACTAAAAACTTGAGTCAATGAACAACATGACTTGATTAGAAAGATCTGGATAGAAAGATAAATAGATATTAGTTCATAATAAAGGATCTAATTATCATTAGGTACAACATGTATATGGGGATAGTACAAGTATTGAGGAGGTAGGAAATATGTATGTAGGGCTGCAAATGATGGAGGGTTAAAGAACAAAATACTCTAAGAATGAAGGAAACGAAAGATAAGTGTTGCCGGTAAGGATAAAGATAGGGACTTGTTACATTTAGAAACCTCTTCCAAGTTACAGAATCAATGTAGATGATGAAGTGCGCCAAGATTTAGAATCAGTAGTACTTTACACACCATCTCAGTAAAGGGACACACCATGTTGATGCAACAGCTGAAGCAAGTGAAATGTTGTGTTGTGGGGCAACACATTGTGTTAGTTGATAGGTCTTGGGGTAGATTTAGGATAGAACACATGTGACATGTCATGTCTCTTACGTAGCATGTCATGTTGTCGAGAAGATTTTGTGAACCAAGCCATGAATGAAGCAAAACATCATCTACACACCATATTTGTAGTGAATGACAACTAAAAAACCCCGAAACATAAGAAAAGGGTGGATTAAATCCTTCATGGTCTCTACCTTAGCAATATAGGGATGATATATACCCAATATCAATCAAAAAAGGAGATCTTATTCCCAAGATTTGGGATTAGATATCAATGTTTGTAGTGCAATGAATGGTAAAGATGGTGTAGATGACAACAACTTTTGTAGATAACTGTGGTTTAGATCTATCGTGGTATAGATGACGATGTTATAGATCTATAGGGAATAGATGATGGTGGTGTAGATCGGCGGCGGTGTAGATGATGATGGTGTAGATTGGCAGTGGTATAGTTGCGGTAGTGTAGGTGTGTAGCGATGTAGATGACCATGGAAAATAGGATAGAAATGATAGATTCGTAAGCAAACAAGATTGACAGAGGCATGGAGGCACTTGTAGATCTGGTACTAGAAACTTCAAAGTATATGTTTTTTTTAATTTGATGAAGACTCTCCATGGAGACAACTACAAGAATAAGTAGGGGTAGGAAATCTCTATGGGAAACCAAGCAACACCAAGCGGCAGAGGCCGCCCACAAGGGGAGGCTTCTCTTCTTTGCACTCTCTCTCAGGATTGGGGGCATAATAAAAAAGCATGCTCTGATACCTTGTGGAAAAGACAATATGATGGGGAATTTCCATTTTGTTTAGTTTTTCTTAATGATAGAAGGGAAGCCCCCCTCTCCTCTATATAGGATAGCAAGAAAACATACAGACTCAAGACAAACCCTAATGGGCTAAGACACGGTTGGGCCCATACTACAAATAGATCCAACAACTTAATTAACTAATCAAATAGACTCTCTAATGTGACAGGTGGTTCAATAGTATGTGATAGAGATTTGATGTTGTCATTTCTCATTTTTGTTAGTTTAGATATCTTATTTATTTGGTGATGGGGTATGTGTGACAAGGGAGATATGTGGTATATGGGTTGGCCTTTGAGCAATACACAACATACCTAAGTTTATACATTCTACCTTTATTTAACATCACTTTAACCAAGGTGTAGAGACATCTAATGGAATCTAGTAATCCTCAGATCTTATTTGGATCTAGTATGGGATTTACAACTACTAGCTAGTGGTTTGATTGGTATGCCTTAAACTACCATAGCTTAATAAAATAAGTAACTCAACTATGTAGTATATCTTTTTAGTTTTTATAATGAATTACATTATATGTGTTGTTATCCTTCTATTTTTCTTGCAAGTACATAATGTGATTCATAATTGCATCTTCATATATCAATGTGATTCATAATTACATCTTCATATATCAATGTATTTTCCGTATAAGCTTAGTATTTTTTCAATATATCACAATGAAGATAATTAATACTCAATGTGTATATCATGTGTGGAGCTGACCTCTTGTAGTTTAATATATCTTTGAATAAAATGGTCATAATATGCATGTAAGTAATAAGCATGCTAACTTTTGTGATATCATATCACGGGACTTTCACATTCATACTTCTCCACATCTTTAAGGTATGTTGGAGTAGCGGAAGGACATGTTGATCAAGATTTAATATGGTATAATATAGTTAAGTCTAGATTGTCCAATACTCTCACTTTCTTGAGAAATGGGTGGGTAATTGATGAGGTATATGATGGATTTCTTTATTTTGTGTTTTCTTATGACTACATGTTGTAACTTGATTTTAACCAATTATATTGTTGTATCTATGAATATATGAATCATCTTGTAATATGATTTGATGAACTTAATAAAGGGTTTTGATTAGTATTCCCAACATCTTCTCTTAGAATGGATCTAAATAGAAGTGATAAACTTTTATACTACGTCATCTGAGGTTTTACGACAAACACTTTTAATCGGATCTTTATGTAGATTGTGTTATATGGAATTTTGGGACTCAGATCTTGATAATTGTTAGATTTAAGTTGAGTTTCTTATGGAGATGTTGTCCTCATATTCATTTTATAGATGATCATTTGAACAAGTCCTCGCACTTGCGTTCACCTAGTTCTTATAGAGTTAAAGTTGTATAAGTTAGGTATGGTTCAAGATGAAAGGTGACATGCTAAAGAACAATATAAAGGGGTGATTGGAGTTGCACTCTAAACTTTATACTTTGTGGGGGATTGTTAGCTTTATTAGCTTTTTTCATATTGAAAATTTACATGGATAAATCCCAAAATAGGTGCAAGTAGTATATGAGAGTAGAAGATTGATTGGTTTCTGTCTTTTGTGAAAATAGGAGAGAAGTTTTGTCCCAGATTTCTCATCTCTAAGAGAAAGCTCTAAATTTTATATGGAAGTGCATGTGAAATTGTTGTCCCAAGGATTTAGATGTGGATATGCTAACCCTTATGGTGGGTATGGTGACAATAATACACGCACGCTTCACAGCTCACCTTGCCTCACCAAGTCGGGCTCAGGCTCATGGCTCATGGGGATTGTCTTCTATATCTTTTTACACAATATTATAACTTGATAATTACTTTTTAGTTGGTATTATAATACTCTCTTAAACAGATTTTTATAAATTGGATAGAAAAGTGACTCTTCATGCATAAGAGAAAATGTGTTCATTGAAAATTTCTAAGAGAAAATGGGATATTCCTTATGTGCTAAAAATAAGGTTTCAAAGCTTAAGGTTAATCATATAATTCCTTCACCCTTGATTAGTCCCTAGATGACATATTTTTATTTGTGTATTCTACACACAGTCTATGTCCTAGTTTTTGCTTGCAGAGTTCTTCTCATTTGCGAGAAAAGCAATTAATCTGTTCTACCCCTTCTCTGAAGACATGAATTTTTGGGTGCCAATAACTAACGTATATCATACTGCACCGTTGTTGCTTCTTGACTACATAATCACGTGTGTTGGACATGCTCTTTGATAGGTTCATGATTATATCCCATGGGATAAAAGCAAGCATCTGACATGTAAAGGAGTCTTGGTTTCTCTAGGTAATGTGCAACTTGAATTGTGGAAGATTTATTTGAGTGTTCTAACTCTATTTATTTTTGTTCTCCTGCTTTGTTTTGTTCTTATAGTTACTTATCTTGATTTATAAATTGGCATGTAAAACGTGATACCTATTTGCAATTGTCCTCTATTTCTTATAACGTCGGAGTTATTTCCTATATTTATTATTTTTAAGATAAAATGTAACAACTTACTCCATTGGAAATGAAGAAGTTGTTTTTCTATTAGGATAACAAAAAAATACATGAGTTATCGATTGATTGTAAAGTAACAAAATTTATGGGGTTATGTGAAAATAATTAGAAAATCGAGGGGACGAGTAGGAAAGGCTCTTTTTTTAACAAAGGTCCTCTTCTATCTAATCATATATAAGCACTAGGTGTATCATGTGTATTTCACATGTTTGAAAAGATAAATAATGTTGGAGACAAGTTTACGGAGTTGCATCATCATATCTAGCTAAAGAAGAAAGATGGGATAAGATTAGAGTTAATAGGCAATGCTATTGTGAATCAGGTAAGATAGAAGGTAAAGACATATATTTAAACTTTTTTAACCAATGTCTTATTGGAGAAAATATTAAGGAAGAAGATCAGTAAAAGATGAAAGAAATGATGATTGCTTCTTGTTGATAACATCACTACATTGTGTTACGTCATATAGGTCATGTACTGCACCTCCAATCTTGGCACAGTGCTACCTAGCAACTACAAAAAATGGCACAACACGGTGCAAGCATAAGTAGGAGTCAACTCCCACTATACATACAACTGTGTTAGAATATACAAAGCTTGATTAGTAATTAAAAAATAAAATAAAATTACATGCAACCATTCTCGCGAATTTTTATATATTATAAGACAAGGGTCAATATGTATTTAGAAAAATAAAAACAAAATATACTCAATACCACTCACAATCTTTCATATACATTTACTAGAATACTTAAGAACCAATTTGACATATCACGAAAATCTAAAGAAAAAATATATGCAAACCCTTTCCTAACTCATACCGTCTAAATTGAATAAAAATAAAAAAAGGTTGTATATATATAACATCTCATACTCTTTGTTTATGATATAGATTACATACAAAGACAACTATGTGATTCAAAAAAGAATAAAGAAAAGTTTACATTAAAAAATCCATAAACTTTTTTATATAGCATAGATTTGTGATTTGACCGTCTTAAAATGATTTTCTGTCGTTGCGGCAACCCTGAGCCTATTTCTCGATACAACGCAGAGCAGTGCCGAGAACCAGTTGTCGTGTATATTACAAGCTTACTTGCTCTATTCGAAATGATTTCATTAGTCAACCGTCCACGCTGGTTAAATAGCTTGCTATTGTGAACAAGGAAGTTACACTTTATTGCAACTTCTTTTAACCAATGTCTTATCAGACACTATATTAAGGAAGAAGATCAACAAAGGATAAAATGAATGATGAATGCTTCTTGTTGGTACCGTCACTACGCAATGTCACGTCATATTGGTCATGTGCTCCACCTCCACCAAATTTGGCACATTGCTATCTAACAACTACAAAAAAATTGTACAATACAGTGCAGAGGTTGGTAGGAGTCAGCCCCCACTACAAAATAACAGACAACCATATAGGAATATACAAAGCTCGATTAGTAATTAAACAAATAAAATAAAATTACATGCAACCATTCTCAGGAATTTTCATATATTATAAGACAAAGGACAATATGTGTCTAAAAAGGTAAAACAAAATTGTACACAATCTCTCTCACTATCTTTCATATAACTTTATTCGAATACTTAAGAACCAATTTGTCATGACAAAAATACATTTAAACCCTTTCATAATCATACTGTGAATAAAAATTCATGTATATATTTCGTCTCGTACTCCCTTTCCTATGATGCATACAAAGACAAGTACGTAATTCAGAAAAGAATAAAGAAAAATTTACATAAAAACCCTCAACACACTTTCTTATATTGTATAGGTTTGTGATTTGAGCGTCTCAAAACGACTTTATGTCGTTGCGGCAACCCTGGGCCTGTTTTTCAGTCCAACGCAGAACAGTATCGAAAACCGGCCGCCGTGTATATTATAAACTTACTTGCTGGATTTAAAAAGGTTTCGTAAGTCAACTGTCTATGCTGGTTAAATAGCTTGCTCGCAGCTGCGCTCTTATTACAAGCTTACTTGTTCGATTTATATCGGCTTCATATGTTGGGGGGAGTAACATGAGATTGTCAAATGAACTGTTCACTGCCGCTTCTCGATTGAGATCACCTCGCGACTCATTGGTTGCGGCTAATCAAAATTCCACAATAATGGCTCCCCAATGAAGACAACCAAATATTCCCATCTCGACGGACAACTGACATTTTTAACTTTTGGTGGCGTTATGCACGTAACGCAAAAGCGGAGCCCAAGGAGGTACTTTTGTTTACCTCTTGTCTCTTACTCTCTTTGACCTATATCCCCTATCTGATTTTAACCATGGACCGAGATATTCTAAATATCTGCTAGTGGGGAGACTTGAAGTGAAGTTGAACAATACACCAGTTAGTTTAATAATTTAAGGTGGAAAAACAAAAACAGTGATGGATTACCAGAGGCTCTCTATTTATGTTCTTGTTCGCTTAGCGAAGTTGCAGTGGTTAAAGAAAACCAAACTGTCAGGAATATCTCACAGAAGCTTCGGTAGAAAAACCTTTTGTGATTGAAATAAGAGCCCTTTAATTAGAAACGCCCACTTTGTTGGCTTCCTTGCAAAGCCACACGCTTTGACATGTATATTCACTTTAGACCAATGAGAGGATCTGATTAGGCCGAAACTCTTCCATTAAGCAAGCGATAGAAAAGGAATCTAACAGAAAACTGCCCTGACAGTGGAGGACAGACCAGGAGATCCCGTTCCCATCAGACCCAAACATGAATAGATGAGAATCGGCTAATTTTGGAGGAACCACAACGAGAAGGGGAAGGACAGGCTTCTTCCATGCGATTTGTGAATGCCGCGTCCAATACGCTGTATGGAATGTGAATGACGGTTCGCCAATCTAATCTAACACCTCCCTTATTTCCAGCTTGAACCCACTCGTTGTGTACGCTGCGCGTGCACAACTCGTTGCTGGCTTGCAGCCCAGCACGGAGAAGGGTGGTAGTCACCTCAGAATAAGGACCCAGTTTATTTTGACTGAAAGCCTTTTTCTTGCTCATCGTCGCTTTCAAAAGGGTTAAAAAGAATCCTTGTGAATCTGGAGACACTATTCTCATGATGCAGTCCTAATTTATTCGATATATAAGCTAGACTAGGCTCATATTCTTGCTCACTTTCATATGTACTACAGACGAAGCCGGGGCAAGTAACCCATTTACCCTCTACCTCTTCTTGTTTTGTTGCCCATCTAGGTAGAACTGTTGGAATTAATTTGTCATTATGGACAATAGCAAACAATTGCAGAGGTTGATTAACAAGTTTACATGCCAATTTCAGATTCAAATAAGAAATATTAGTAACAAATATAGAAGGAGAACAAGAAAAAACAGAGTTATATAATTCATAAAAGATCACCTGCAAGTTTATAATGTGAGTTATATACTTAGAGAAAATTAAATATCAGTTACACGTAGAAAGTGTGTTGTCCCCCCTGAAGATCCGCTCGTGAACCTGATGCACGTTCACGTCCGACGCATGCGAGGACAACGTCGAGCAACTATAACAGTGCGACTCAACGAACCTCAGGTACCGCCACCCAACAGTTCGTGCCTTTGCAAAGAGAGTACAATGAGAGAGAGAGAGAGAGAGATTGCAGCGCTGTACCGCCACCCAACAGTTCGTGCCTTTGCAAAGAGAGTACAATGAGAGAGAGAGAGAGAGAGAGAGATTGCAACGCTCGCACAAGATAAGGTATTGTACAAGCAGTAGCAACGACATGAAAGGCAGGTGTAGATGCAAAATATTGGGGCGATGACGGGCAAATACCAAAACAACTATTGTTTATTAGTGTGTGTTAACCCTAATCGCTCAAGCATTATTCATTACACCAGAGATATCCAGCCAAATCATCCTCCCATTTTCACAAGAGATAAGAACCACTTTGTCTCCTATTCAAATCTACTAGATGAACCAACTTATCTTTACCTATGCTAGTCTTAGCTAATAAATCTAGCAACCCCCCATAAAGTCCAAAGTGTAAAATTTTGTATCAATATTGTGCTTTCATAAGGTGCCTTTTAGCTTGAATCACGTCTGATCTGTCCACATACTATTGAAGCTAAACCTTGGGTGAAAGAGCATCAGTTGGTAACGCAATAAAGTATATGGTAAGAAAATAATTTGATGCATTAGACATTATGCATCCACATCAAGAATCATGATTGATATAAGAGAACAACCAAATTCTCATGTTGCTCCCTAAACAACATCAATGACTTAGTTAGAGTCTCTAAGGATATACTGCTAGCATCTTGTCCTAAGAATTGGCACTAGTGATAGACTTATCTCTTACTAACTTGCAGTGATGATGCTAACCGGTTTTCAGGAGACATATATATGGATGCAAGAAGCATCAAGTAAATTACATAGTATCTTCTCATTCACACAACAACTTGTTATTAACACATTGAACCTAATTTGTGAGATATTTACTAATTTGGGGTTGGTCGCTACTCCATGATAATAGTAAGAAGTTTCAATCACATCCTCAACCTGGATTTTTCAACTAAGACCAAGATGAGCACTAGTACATATATCATATGTAGAGTCAATTATTTTAGGCCTATGTTGTCAGTTATATACTGACACCTAAATGGGTGATATTGTAACTAAGGGCCTTCGGCAACAATTTCTAGGATAAGTAACGAACAACGACTCAAACAATTGTTGGTTTCTATGAAAGGTGAAATCATGTAACAATATCCGTGTTCTACAAGTTTACAATCAAGAAACTAACAATGTAATATGATATCAGTAACAGTTACAAGATTGATCTAGGCTCGTAAATTTTGCTTATAGCAGCCAATGATGTAAATATGCATCGTTGGGTGTAAGAAAGAAACCGAAGTTAGTGTATGGATTGTGTTGTTGGTCCTCTTATAAGGAGACTTGTGTTGTCAATTTTGTTGAGAAAACGTACGACGCAAATCTACATTGTTAGTTATTTTAAGGCAACTGACGCAGTAGGTCTGGTTTTTTGTACAGCAGGTCTACAGACTTGTTGTCTGGTTGTTCAACAGGATGTATAACCTACACTTCATCAAAATATCAGGTCGTATCCCATGTTCAGCTTAACAACAGACCAGCAATACATTCAAAACTTGCAATAACAAACACTTACAAGAGTCCGCAACCATGCAATTCATTCATACACATGCAATTTCATTCTCATCCACACTTCATTATATTCTCATATGCATACACACATACACAATTCAGTTACACACATAGAATTTCATTGTTATCTACATGTACAAATGCAACTTATCTTATTCATTTCTCTTCACATTCATTCACACGGATATGTATATATACTCATATAATTCACATATGCACCAACAATTCACTTGCTTCAAATTCAAACTTGTAAAAATTCACTACTATCATATCTATGTAGAATAAGGACATCAAAGTTTGACAAATATCATAATTCATCCCAATCAACTATAAATTTGAGTTCTTTTATGAAGGTTTCGAACCACTCTTCTGGTATCTCATCCATTTTTTCTTTTCTATAGGGCTTTACTATGATTAAAAAAACTACAAAGAGAATGACATGATTCAAGAGTTTGATTGAATTTTTTAATATTATCAAACGAGTCTATTTACTTATGATTCAAGACTATATATATTACCATTCGTATACAATGTATGTCTTGTGATGTGTATCTGACAATCAGGTCCATATATTGCACTATGTAGTATCAGCATGCTCAATTATTATCTTGTATAGGATCCTACAAATTTACATATATGTGAAATGTAAAAAAATAAAAATAAGCGTAGTTGGCATATATATGCAATGGAGTCAGATAAATGCCTTAACATTCTTCCAACCTATTATTTTTTTTTCTTATCTACCACTCCTTTAGTCTGTTTGAATGCTTTTATAATCATAAGCAAAGATCATGAAACTTACTCAATGTAGTAACATGTACTTTATAAGTTAAAATAATAAGCAAAGATCATGAAACTTACTCAACATCAAAAGGAGCTACAATCATGTTCTTTATCGCAGTAGAAATATATTTAAATTTGTTAGAGCAGTAATCACTTATAGAAAATTAGTCTCTAGGTACACAGCTAATGATTGATGGAACTAGAATTGCCACATTAGTTAATGTCAATTGTGCACTCAACATATATAATTAGTTATATAATATATGTATGGATTAATATACTAAAAACAATTCAACATATATTTTCACTTACATAAACGGAGGTATTTAGTCAAAAGATCTCACCATATCCAATGTTTTATCACAGTTGTATTCATCCAATCATATTTGAATAAATATCTGCCAAGAATATACTACTATCGTGATCTTTTCATGTGACTTCCTCCTGAATTCAGACTGTCATAGTTAACCCTTTTTCTATATTGTCTAGCCATAGTGTTGATGAATGTGTATCACCTATCCGAATTAAAGATTAGGGTTTATGATTTAGGGTTTACTATTTAGGTTTTTGTGATGAATGTGTACCACCTATGTCATTCTTGAACACTTAATCTCACTAATAAGTCTATAATGTGTATTTGGTTTTCAAGGATACTTCGGCAATATTTTCCTATACTTCTCTGAGTACACCGATATATGGGACCTACATATATTCTTAGAGAACAAACAGGGAAGTGATGACGATACGTCTTGATGATCAAATACACATTATACACTTACATCCTAAGTGAGATTAAGTGTTTAAGAATAGTCCCAAACCAGGGACTATCCAAGATTTATTCCTAATGATTAAATATTGGATGGGTTTCTGGGAAACAAGATATATGTCTAAATTAGGATTTATGATTTAGAATATAGGTAAACATAGCAATTTTTGTCTAAATCAAGCTAACATAGGTAATTCACATCAAAATCAACGTCATTAATTCTTATGTGTGATTATTTATCCATACAATATTCAAAGTGAACAATGCACCCAATTATACATAACGTTATACATGAATTCGAGATGTAAAAGTATGATTTCTATAATTTTCAAGTTAAACCTCTAGTTACATATCATCATTCAATTCAAGTATGAATCAAGTTATTTTAAGTAAATCATATTAATTTTAGTGTAATACTAGGTGTCATTTATACTGATTTAGGTATATTCAGATCAATGTGTAACTCATATCAAGTTAATTAAACAATTATACTACAATGTATTCAATAAATAATTACAAAACAATGCACTCAACAAATAATTATAATCAGATGGGAAGGGGATATATTTATCAAATTCAAAAAATTAGGCTTGCAAACAGATAATGGAGGTGTACAAAGAGAAATGTGAGAAGGACTTCCATTGTGGGGGCAGAGGGTGCTCTCATAGTAGTGGCAGAGCAACAAAAATAGAGGCAAAGGATGAGAAATGGTTGGAAATAATAAGCAAAAGTAGAGGCAATAGAGCAGCGGTTGTAGGGCCGGAGGAAACCTCCTAGAAGTGGAAACAGTAGGGTTGGAAAATGTGGGGAAGTGAAAGTAGGGATGGTGGAAATAACTAGCAATAAAGTGGGTAGTTGTAGGGAAGTGACAGCAACAATGACTAGGGATCGGTAACAGAGTCAATGGAGAGAGGAGCAATATCAGAACGGCTACAATGACAGATGGTGGTGACCTAGTAGAGAAGCATTGGAGGCAAGTGGTTGAAAGGAGGAAATGATGGAGAGAGAACTAGCGATAACAACTAGCTAAACATGGCAGAAACAATCATCAAAGCTTAAAAAATCTTAGGTATCAGGTGATGAAATAGAGAATGGGGGAAATAAAGTTTCATGATAGTTGTTAAGTGACACTTAATTGTCGATTAATCTAAAGAAACCAATCAACTTAGTCACCGGTTTGGTCACCAAAATCAACTACATAGTTCAACTCTATCATTGATTTTTCATTAATAAACCAACAACATATATCCTTGTCCCTATTAAAAAATTTCAACCTCATAAGACCTATAATGATAGTTTTAAGACACAAACTGATGACATAAGCCAATTTGAGTAGAAATATTTTTTACGTGGCACGTAGAGGGAAGGGAACTCAATATCGTTGGTTCCTATAGAAGGAACCAACACCAAAATATTTTTGCAAATAAATCTTTTCACAGGGCACATGACCTATGGTGTTGTTTTTTTAGACAATAACTGATATCGTAGTCCATTTGTGGGTAAATTTATATCAAAGGAAGGGTTTATAGTAGGTTCCTTGTTAACTGATGTACGATACATACTTCAACAATTTTTTTTGGAAATTGAATTTTGTGGGTTTTCTATGACGTGGCTTCCTCCTCAAGTAACCGACCTTAAAATGAAACTTATATCTATGTTTTTTCCTAAATAGCATGGCCTGGCCAATTTTGATGTATGCACTTTAATAACCAACTTCATAGGTTTGTGGTGTTTGTTTCTTTTATAAATTGATGTTAAGAAAAGTGACATCAGAGATAAAAAATGTACTAGTTGAGACCTTAAGTCAAAGGATCGATTGTATTACCTTTGGTACCTACTTAATATCTAGTCATAATCCCACTAGACATCATCTCACTTACAGACTTGTACTTTATTTGGATGTGTCTACATTGTATGTTTATTGTGCTTGAAACTCCTTATCTTGACTATTTTTTATGTGCTATCAAAATGAATTAAAATTGTAGGAAGCAACTTCTTCGCCATAGGTAAAATGGACATAAGCCCATGTAATCATTCAACTTCCAATCCAACTCATCTAAAGCAAAAAAACTTAACCTCAAAGGTAGACTGAGACAATATGGGATGTTTCATAGACCTCTAGGAAACAACACCTCCTTCCAGTAGGAGTTATATATACATCCTAAGACATCATTTCTCCTAGAGTTCATAGAAGTCCATATTGCATCAATATATCCTTAGACAACAAAGGATACTTGTCATAATCCATCCCAAGGGAACGAGTTCCCTTCATATACCTCAATACTCTGTCAAGACCTTCCCAATTAGTCTTGTTGAGACAACTTGGGTATCTAATAAATTTTATCACATCAAATATAATGTATGTCCATGATAAGTTCATGAGAAACATCAAACTTTTGATAAAATGAGAGTGTCATAATTAATACAAATGAACATTAGTATCAACATTGACCTAGACCTTGGATGAATCATATGGAGTCTTAACATGTTGACGTGAAGTGTACTTAATCTCCCCAATATCTTCCCAACATAGTGATACAGAAAGAGAACAATACCATCAATAGACCTAGTGACTTTAAGCCCTAAAATCACATCAGCCACACCCATCATACTTGTTACACAAAAATGACCAACTTCTACTTTCTGATTGGAACACAAAAATAGTATATCATCCACATACAAACATAGAATAATGAATCTATAAGTGATAATCATGTAGTAAACACACTAACTTAAATAATTAAAATTGAATTCAAAACATGATATCACATAATCAAACTTTTCATGTCATTTCTTACAAGCTTGACTCAATCCCTACAAATACTTAAAACTTTACACACCGTGGACTCATTCCCATAGCCCAAAAGACCTTCAAGTTGTTCTAGATATATCTTCTCTAGAAACTCATTGTGTAACAAAGCATTCTTTACATTCCAACTAATAGATAGAGAGAATAAAATGGAACACAATGCTATAAGAATGGGAATGGTGGTCATGTGGGAAGCATGAAAATAGGTATAAAAATAGTTTGTTCCATCCCTTTGTGTGTATCACTTAACAAACAATATAGATTTATTTACAACCAACTACTGACAACTACGACGTAAATCCATTAATTTCCAAGTTCCATTCAAGAGAATTTATTGGATTTATCATTAATGACTTCTTTATCTTTGGAGAAACCATAGGTTTTTAAAAGATATATGATCATCCTCAATATTGTAAGTGAGTACCTCACTTCCAAAATCCTTCCATGTCCTAGGTCGTTTTCTTCTCCTTAGTTCAGTCATTTTCTCATAATCATCAAATTCAAAAGTATTATGTTGTTATTCATCCCCTATATTTATCATCTTTTACATCTTCTTGAGAGTAGAACATGTGCTCATTGGATCCACTTGAAAAACTTATTTAGGTAAGCAATATTTCATGGAAAAAAGTCCTCAAAAAATTCCACATCACATATTTATACATTTATATATTTACATCAATGCCCAAGACATTTACAATCAAGAATATATATATATATATATATATGAAACTTTGTCTCTGTGTAGCCCAATAATATTGCATGTACCATTTTTAGTCCTAGTGTATTCCTTTCATGTTCATGGACCAGTACCTTTTTGAGGCACCCACACACTGAAAAATATTCAAAACTACCCTTTTAGCCTCTTCATAACTCAAATGGGATACTTCCCTCATGTTTATGGAGAAATCTATTCAAAAATGGCATGTTGTATTCAATGCCTCCCACCACATAAAATTGGGTAGTGTAGAATTTTGGAGAAAAATATTTTTATATCAGGATTCAATTCTCTTGTTTAGCAATCCCAATTGATATCATGGTAAACCTCATGTACTATAATGTAGAGTTGACAAAATTCCAAGAACATGCTTGTGGTATACACTCATTTCTAATCAGATATCTTTTAAGAATCTTACTATTTTGTATTTCTTCTTATTTTGTTAAATAATTTGAATCTTTTTTAAAATCTCATCTTAACCTTTTAATAACTAATCATAGCACTTTTGTTAGCATCATCAATAATGTTATAATAGTTATGATACCTAGTTGAAATCCACTAAAACTCACAAATGTTATTGTGCACTAAATCAAGAATTTAAAAATCATATCGACATAATAATAAGATTTATAGGTAATTTAAATTGTATACATATTTAACATTTACTTTTATGTAACACCCGGACCCACTGCCCATGGCTCAAGTAGAGTTTCAAGAATGATAATTGGCCCCACACACCATCACTAGTCTTAACTGTGTGCTTTATCCACACTCATGCGCAAGCCGGGGTCAACTTCCCGACTGGTCACCCATCCTTGTACTACTTCAAGCTGAGCACGCTTAACTATGGAGTTCTTTAGCGATGGGCTCTTGGAAAAGGAGGTGCACCTTGGTGATATGGGTAGTCCAATCATTTCTTTTAAGATCGTCTTATCCAAGGCCTCAAATCCTGGGATGTTACAATATCCCCCACTTAGACTCCTGACATCCTCGTCAAGGCTCAACTATATGGCATCATAATCTTTTCCCCATTTCAGTGTAGACCCAAATGACCCATGTACACCTAGCTCGTGACCACGGTTACCAATGCAAGTGTGGCTCCATCAACTCAGATAGCCCTTTCCAACATGCCTGGACACTACCAGCACATGGATGGCTCCATCAACTCAGATAGCTCTTTCCAACATGTGTGGACCGCATGGCTCAAAGACTGGCATGCAACAGGCCCATGTGGGCCCCACCTACTGGAGGGGAATTGGCTCTGATACCATTTGTAACACCTGAGCTCACTGCCAATGGCTCAAGTAGAGTTTCAAGAATGATGACTGGCCCCACAGACCACCACTAGCCTTAACTGCGCGCTTTATCCACACTCATGCGCAAGACTGGGTCAACTTCCCGACTGGTCACCCATCCTAGTACTACTCCAAGCTGAGCACGCTTAACTATGGAGTTCTTTAGTGATGGGCTCCCGGAAAAGGAGGTGCACCTTGGTGATATGGGTAGTCCAATCATTTCTTTTAAGATCGTCTTATCCAAGGCCTCAAATCCTGGGATGTTACATTTTATCAATGTCATATTTAGGGATCAGATAAAAATCATCATATTTTTCATAGAGACAACATTTATATGACCGGAATGTGAGTGGCATACATCACATGAAACAAGATTCAAACAAAACAAATTTTTAGTCAAATAACAATATAATTTGAAACAACTTAGACATGAATATTAGGACATTTAGTAAAGTCACATAAATATCCCTTACCAGAGACTAAACCATAGGTGACTTGAGTAACAATAGCTTATTTAATTTACTATCTATCCTTATACCATCTCTAACTAAAATTGCAACACTGGTAATATTGTACTGGATAGACAAAACATGTATGACTCTGTGAAGCATCAGAATCATTCTCGAATGAAATTAGATGTTCAAGAAAGTAGTCATCATATTGACTACCACCTCCTTAGTTGAATATGTGGTAGCTACTTGGCCTTCTAGGTAGAACAATTCACGTTCCAATGCCCAACGTATCCACAAGTATGACATGCTATGTTATTTGGTTTTGTTTGGATTTTTTTCTTAGATTTATGGGTGTTCTTATGTTTCTCAACTTAAACTTAGCATTATTAAGGATGCCACTGGGATTGGCATCAACAACATCTTGGTTTAATCTTTAAAGTATACCTCATCAATTGATATATCTAGCATAAGTTCATTCAGGGACAAGTCTCCCTTATTATTGAGATCTAGGCCAAAGTCTCCAAAGACCTAGGAACTATTCAATTATATAGACATCACATTAGATTTATCACGTAGATCCATGTATGATCCCTAAAAACCAAAGCACAAGAGTTGAAATGTGTGTCTATTCAAACATTAGTTTATCCTTTAAAATATAAATTTAAAAATGTAGAAATAAAACATTTTATAGTAACATGAATATTAATTTTTTATTTCTTATCTAAAAACACTATAGTACTTTCACTAGCATGATAGGAGGTCAAGAATAAATACCATACATGATATTAGATAGTCCAACATCCTCAATAAATGATCCTTCTTGTAGTCAGTGACTTTTATCCACACTCATAGGGTCAGTTTCATTTCGTATAGGTTCATGCTTTTCTACATAGTCAACAAACCCTACATTAGTAAGCCCAATATCCATCTGGCTCTACTAA
Organism: Alisma plantago-aquatica; assembly: GCA_963693085.1. Taxonomy (NCBI): domain Eukaryota; kingdom Viridiplantae; phylum Streptophyta; class Magnoliopsida; order Alismatales; family Alismataceae; genus Alisma; species Alisma plantago-aquatica. Next base: position 296,230,209 of record OY856409.1, on the reverse strand, counting down.
CATTCAAAGTAAACATTGATGAACTTATCTTCCATACCATATGTGTCAACCCTAGAATGAATTGTTCCTTGGCTAGCCATGTAAACAAATAATAGCAATATTGATTTTTTTAATATTATTAGAATTAATTTATGTTCATGAGGAATTTCATACATTTTTAGAGGTTGACTAATAGGTTTACATGTCAATCTAAGATTCAACTATAAAATTGTAGTAACAAACAAAGTAAGAGAATTAGAAAAAGTGGAGTTAGATAACTCAAATCACAACTCCTACAATTCGATGATCTGAGATATACTTAGACACATTAGTGCTCTGTTACAAATAATAAGTGTGTTTTTCCCCATAAGATGTGTCACAAACTTTTTTCACATCTACATCTAGGACATGTGAGGACAAAATCAAGTAGCTATACCAGTAAAACTCATCAAATAGTATTACCACCCAACATTTTATGCCTTAGGAAAGAAAGTAGAGTGAGAGATAGGTTTTGGTTCTTACGTGGAGAATGTATCTCCAGAAGAAGAAGCAACGACATGGATGATGGGTGTAGATGCAAGGCACCAACGAGATGGTTACGAAAAAGATTAAGAACAACTATGTTTATGAGTTTTTGTTAACCCTAATTACCCACGCCTTTTATAGCATTTGAGATATGTTACAATCTTGATAATCCTTTCTTAAAATGGAACAAACACACATGACTATGGTACAAGAAGAGGCTCTTTTCTATTCGGTTAGAAAGAGTAATTAGGAAATTAATCACAATCCCAAAAAAAAAATTAAAAAGTAGTTATCCTTTTCTACACAAAGATACCAAAGAATGAACACAATTCTCACAATCTAGAATCCATGTGTATGTACCTGAGTCTAGCCCAGCAAGGTGATGCATGGCATGGTGTGCGAGCACACACCTGTGTGTCTTGTGGTCACCATACCCACAACAAGAGTGAGAATACCCTCCTCTTGATCTTTTGGAAACTAGTAACACATGTTTTTCTACATATAAGGTAGTGATCTATCTTACAGTTAGGTAATGTGGGACTAAATATCCTCCCATTAGCACAACAGAGAAGAAACACTTAATCACTTACCCAATATATTTGGTGTTTACCCATTAGAGAATCAATTTGCAAATCCTTATAGATGTAAAAAATTTACTTGCAAGAACTAGTATATATTTGGCCTATAGTGGCATTTACGACAATGTTGGTTAACGATACACAACAATATAACTTATAGTGTTGGTTATATATACAAACAAATCTAAATATCAAATTTTTTCTGAGGAAAAAACCCATGTATCACTTTATATGAGTATGAGTCTGTTGTATATAATTTGACACTATAAATAGATCGTACAATTAAATTTCCCACCAACATTTGATTCATAAAACTTAGTGAGGTTTTTCTAAAAAAATGAATATATAGGCCCACTACGAGTAGCCCGTGAAATAAATTTACCTTCCAATATTAAAACCACAATCACTTGTTGTGTTGGTTTTAGTATTACAATTGATGAGGGAAAAACCAGGATATCACTTGTTGTAGTCTTGGTTTGGCACATCAAAATGATGTTATGTGTGTTCATTGTAGTGTCAGTTTCATTGTATAACTGACATTATGCTGAAAACTCGTGAGTTGATTTGTGATAGCATTGTCTTTAAGACATAACCTGTTGACATAGCATAATTTAAACCCTACAAATCATATTTCCCCATCCCTCTCCCAGACCTATGAAACCCAATTTATATTGTTTTCTTTCACCCATGCTCGTTGTAATCGCCTCTCTTCATGGGGTTCTTCTGTCGACTATCATTTGTTGTTTTGATATCACTATTTTTGTCATCACCACTATCCTTGTTGTAAGTAGGCAATTACTTTGTTGTTGGGTCATTTATGCCTTGTAGCCGACCATTATGGATCCATGTTGTCATTTTCCTCTTTGTAGTTGTTGCCTTCTTGGTCCCTGCTGTCATTGGCCTACATCTCTACTATTCTCCCTTCTATCATTAGCCATCGTTGTTGGTGGTCTCCCTTCTCTCAACGGTTGATACTCCATTTAGGTACTTCTTCCCTTCTCCCTATATTTGGTTGATTTTTAAGGAGCTTGATACCTTTTTGTATATTGGTGTTTTATCTATGGAAAATGTATCTAAGAGTTAAATGGTGATACTTGTTTCTTGTATGCTTTTTTATTATGTTTTCGATTTGAAAACCTAGAGAAAGCCTACTTACGTAGTTTTTTATTTAACAACATATTCACTAAAAATTAGAAAGGATTCATAAAAGTTGAAATGAAATCTCACTAGGGAATCTATGATGACATTTCTATCTTAATGTATATTTTGTAGTTTACGGATGAATGATAAGACCTATGTTCTCAATGAAGTTGGCACTAATTAACCCAAATTTACTTAATTTAGACCTAAATTGTCGGTATTTAACCTAATTTATATATACATACTATAAGTATACATGTAGGTTTTTGGCCTAAATCCGTCAAGGATTTACTTAGATAGTACCCAGTCGGATTGTTCTTGAACACTTAATTTCACTTAGCATGTATGTGTATAATTTTTCTATAATTTCCAAGAAACCTTTGAAATTTGTTACTAGATTTGTTCTCTTGGTACATATGTCTATGGGTATTTTCCCATCTAGATCACTGTACTTGGAGCACTAAGGGGAAATGTTATCAACATATTCTTGAAAATTGGACATGCATTATATACTTATTGGTGATATTAAGTGATAAAGTATGGAACAGGTGATATAGATTCATAAACATATTCATGCTAAATATATGTATTTGTTGTCCTATGACCCCATTCATTATTTACTTGTTAGAAATTAATCTTAGAGAAATCTCTGTTTCGAGATTGTTCCTGAACACTTAATGTCGCTTCAGTTGTGAGAGTATAATGTGTGTTTTTATTTCAATAAAATTGTGTTATTTGTTCCATCATTTTTTCTTTGAGTACATATGTATGTGGGTATTATCCTATCTACATCATCATACTTGAAGAACAAAGAAAAAATGTTGCCAAAATTCCCTTATAAACCAATTACACAGTATAGATTTACTAGTGAATTAAATGTTCAAGAATGGTATAGGTGGTGCATATTCATCAATATTCAAGCTAAGTATCACCTATTAAAACTAGTAAGTTTGGTCTCAATTCAAATATATTTTAACCTAAGTTGGTTGACCTACACCTAGATTCAATGCTTAGTTGCCTTATTTGCCATGTGATAAGAGATGGATCAAAGCTATATGTCCATTCAAAATTATGCACTAATGCACTCCAAAGTTCACAATATATTTTGATGAGTTTATGAGGTTTTGAAAGGAACATAAGAGATGAACAATGAGATTTCTACTTTCATACCTAGACATTTGGATATAAAATATATTGCTCTTATAGGATCCTGATAACAACTTGAAGGTCAACACTGTAGAGGAAGTTAAAAATAATGTCATGAACAAAGAGATTATATAGGTATGTAACAAATGGTACTACCAAAAGGGATTTCTACTTTTAGACAAGGACATGTTGATGCTTATTTGGAATAGAGTTGGGGAATGATGTTGATGTGGACAAGAAAATTCAAAATGATATGGTTTATGCAATGGTAGACAATTGTTAGGACAATCTTATTGGTCCACCTTCCTTATCTACAAACATTGTACATGATGTTGAGAAATCATTATATTTGGGTTGTACTAAATTGATGATGTCGAGTGTTGTGTTGAGATTATATACATTAAAAGATAACAATAGGTAGAGAAATAAAACTTCCATGTCTCTATTGTCTCCTTCATAAGAAATTCTTCCTAAATGCAATGGGCATCCAATCTCGACATACGAATCAAACAAAATGATGTACCCACAGGGAAAGGAGGCTAAAAAGATATATACATGCCTGAATGATTGTGTGTTATTTCAAAGGATTATAATCATTTGAAATATTTTGCAACATGTGGATTGCAAGGTACAATATGATAACTTTGGGTAAGACCAAAAATGGCTCCTACCAAGGTGATGTGGTATCTACTTGTAATACCACAATTGCAACGCTTAACTACTAATTTTGAAGATGCAAAAAATATATCTTGGCATGCAGAATTAAAGTTAAATGAAGATGGGGTCATATGGCATGCACAATCTCAGAGAGATGACCGAGTGATAGATAAATTTGGTCTTGAAAACTAGTATAGTTTAAAACAAATAACTACCAAGGGTTCAAATCCTTCTCTCTCCTTTTAGTTGTTGAATGTTTCTTTATTTGTTTTATTCACTACAGTGGAACAAAGTTGATTTATAGTGCCCTCAGTTTTGTGAAGAAGTGAGGAACATAAGACTTGGAATTTGTATTGATGGGATGAATCCGTAAAAATACATTAAGTAGGAAACATAACACTTGGTATATTATGATTCTTATATACAATCTTCCTTCTTGGTTGTGTATGAAGTATACTTACATCTTGTTGTAAATGTGACTTCAGGGTCTAAGCAAGCAGGCATTGACATTCATGTTTTCCTTCAACCTCGGATTGATGACTTAATGTGACTATAGGAAGAAGATGTTTGACTTGTGATGCTTCTTGTAGAGAGACCTTTAATTTTTGTGCTATTTTGTTTTGTATGGTTGATGACTTCCCAACTTATGGGAATTTGTATGGATAGAGTGTAAAAGGGTTTAAAGCATATGTGAAAGGAAAACACTTATTCAATTAGACTGAAATATGGAAGAAAGACAATATATCTTGGTCATCAAATATTTCTCTAAAAGTACATCCTTATTGAAGGAAGTACAAAGCATTTAATAGATCAACTAAGTAGCAACGTGCCCCTAAACATATAGTGAGGAATAATGTATATGAAAGAGTGAGAAACATTGTAAATTCATTTGGTATGAGAACATGTATAACTCTCATGCAACAAATCTTTATACAATAAGAGGTCAATATTTTGGGATATCCATATTTTGTTTGACAATTAAACATTATATTAATTTCATGCATGTTAACAAAATGTCTAAGACATGATCATTGATACGTTACTAATATACTAGTCAAGACTAGAGATGGCATCAAATGTAGAATGGATTTACGAGCAATGGGTATAAGGAAAGGATTATCTTCAGATACATGGGGTCTTCCAACATTTTTACCTCTTGTTTTTTACACTTTGCCTAAACATATAAAGAAAAAAAACATTTTATGAGTACATGCATAATGTTATACTACTGCAAGGATACTCTTCTAGTATCCTTATATTGGATCAATGAAGGGCCTATGTTTTGTACATTTTCTGCAATTGTAGTTGGTTCCAAGCTTGGGTAAAGGAGAAGGGCTGGTGGTAGGTTGAAATCCATCCATAAAAACTTTGTCACTCTTTCTATGACATGGATCCTTATAGAAATTTCATTGGAGCTTCCCTACCTGGCTACATGTTGCATCGGCACCCAAGTGCGGTGATAAATATGCAAAGGGTTTTGACACAACAACACTTGGTTGTGTTAAAGGATATTCAAGGGTTTCCACACTTGGACGGGTGTGGGTAAAGAATCTAGTCCCACTGCATCATTGCCTGGATGTAGTGAAAAATATGTATGGGTTTCCACATCTTGGATGGGTGCGGGTAAAGAAGAGAGTCTTGCTACATAATTTCCAATGAAGTACATAACACAGTAAAATTGAAAAAGGGAGATCTACACGAACTTGACTAAATCTTGAGATGATGCAACGTTCCAGAGATACAAGCAAGTAAAGAAAGAAGCTAAAAATTTTGTTCATGAGGCAAGGCCTAGATACTTTGATGGTATTTATAGAAGTTGAACATAAGAAAAGGGGAATATATATATATATATATATATATATATATATATATAATGGCTCATATAATAGAAAGGCAAGTAAAATGTATCAAGAACAAAGATGGTAGAGTGTTGGTGAAGGACGATGATATCAAGATCCAATGGAGAAATCACTTCCATAAAATTTTCAGTGGAGATATTATAAATATTGTTAGAGATTCATGTGACATGAATATAAGAGATATCATTTACACACGACGAGTTTCACTATTTGAGGTCAAGAATGCTTACAAAAAGATGAAAATGAGAAAGGCATGCAGACCAGACGATATTCCCATTGAATTATGGAAGAGAATGGGGGTGAAGGTGTTATGTGGTTAACAAATTTCTTTAACAATATCATGAAGACCAAGAAGTTGTCAGATGAGTATAGAAATATATTATAGCCCCCATCTACAACAACAAAGGTGATGTTCAGAACTGCACGAACTACATAGGTATCAAGTTGATGAGTCACATAATGAAGCTTTGGGAGAGTATTATTGAGTAGCAGCTAAGATCTATAACATAGATATCAAATAACCAATTTGGTTTCATGCCTGGAAGATCAACAACAAATGTTATTTTTCTGATAAGGAGGCTTATGGAGAAGTATAGACAAAGCAAAAGAGATCTTCATATTGTTTTTATTAATTTGGAGAAGGCTTATGATTAAGTACCCAGGGAAGTGTTATGGATGGTTTTGAAGAAAAAAGGTGTGCCAATCCAATACATTGACTTGATTAAAGACATGTATGATAGCTCTACTACAAGTGTGAAGACTCCTGGAGGAGAGATCCAACATTTCCTATCATGTTTGGGGTACACCAAGGATTCACACTCAGCCCATATATTTTTGTTCTTGTTATGGATGAGTTAACAAAGAATGTATGGGCTGATATTCCTTGGTGTATGTTATTTATTGATGATATTGTATTGATTGATGAAATTAAATATGGATTGAATGATAACGTTGAACTTTGGAGAAAGGCATTGGAATCAAATGGATTGATGATTTGTAGGAGAAAAATTGGAGTTACACTTTACAATTTTAGTCAATCTCGATATGTGAATGGTGGAGCCAAGTTGGATGGAGTAGATATACTAAATGTGATAAATTTCATTATTTGAGTTCTATTATTCAAATATATGGGGATGTACGAAATGATGGTTGTTGTAGGATCACTACAGGATAGTTGAAATGGATGAATGCAACTGGAGTATTATGTGATAGGAAGATCCCACTTAGATTAAAAAGCAACTTTTATAAAACAACTATACGACCAGGAATGCTATATGAGAGTGAATCTTAGGCGGTGAAGAAATAAGGTCTCAACAAGATGATCGTGGATGAAATGCATATGTTGATATGGATGTGTGGGAAGACAAGAAAAGATTGCTTGAGAAATTACTATATTAGGAATAAAGTGGGGGTGCGAACATTAAGGACAAGTTGTGTGAGGGTCGACTCAGATGGTATGAACATGTGCAACGCAGACTGACTAGTGCACCTATACAAAGCAATCTTATTGATTCAAGCACAATTAATAGAAGAAGAGGAAGACCTAAACTAACATGGAAAGAGATTATAAAGAGATATTTTAAATCTCTACATCTCAACCAGAATATGACCCATGATACAGTTGAATGGAATCCAAGGATCCATCAAGTCGACCCCAACATAGTTGGTACTGAGGCTTAGATGATGATGATGATGATGGAGGTGGTGGTATGAATGAAGGATCTAAAGCTGATAGGTCTTATCGCATGGTTGTTACACTCTAATTCAAAAAAAAATTGCATGTGGATGTTTGATCTATATTGATTGCACATGTAATGTTTGAAATTGCAAATCTATTCAAACAAGCAATGTGGCATTCCTAGTTCTTTGAATTATTAGCATGGTGGAAATAGACTATCATTAGGTAGTTGAATATTCTCATCTTTATTAAGTTTTATTAGTATGGGAATGAAAATTATCCTAGCACATTTATGTTGCATAAGTTTCCATTATATAGTTCAATTTCTTAATTTGTAATCTTGACTTATGAAATATCTTTTAATATAGAATTCTTTTTGTTTCCATGTTTTTGCTCATCGAAGAATGCAGAATTGTTGATGATCACTCTAAGCTTAGTGATTGTGTATTATCTTGAACCATTTGGTAAATCATCAAGGAGGCACACACTAAAATTTCTAATGATGAGGTAAGAATAATTCTTCACTTGTCAACACATTAATTAATATGTCTTCATCGTGATATGTCAAAATAGTCAACTATTTTATACATATAACTTATAGGGGTAAAAAATCATTGTGTGAAGGTAGAGGAGAGATAGATAAAAAGTTGAATTCATAACCTCGAATAACATCACGATAGTTTGATGGCTCAAAATCTTATGTCAGCTTTGCTTATTATATTTTATTAGTATTTCATATACATTTTATTTTAGCCTATACAAAGAATGGTTGGATGTTTAGATACTATGTTGTGAAGTATACTGATGTCATTGTTAAGACAACATCATATGACAAATTAAATATACAAGAGACAGTGGAGATTATGATCATAATTATATAATTTAATTTAAATCAAATCATTTCATATTGTTGTTATTGTATAATTAGGCACAGTCCATTTGCAAGCTTTTCACACAAACTTATGCATTGGAAACTCTACATGTCATTTAGAGGTGGGAAAATTCTTTTCTAAAGTACGTTCAAATTAGTATTCTAATGATTATGTAGTTCAAAACTCTGAGTTAGAAATGTTCTTTTATATCTGACTAAAATGTGTATACACTATATTATGTCAAGTTTGGCTTATAAAATATTTTACGTGTAAAAGGATTTTTTATCAATGATGAGTGCATGTTTGATATGTAAATGAATCATTATATGTGAATTTGCATATGATTCCAAAAGTAGATCATGAGAATTGAAGTGAACATGTGTGACTTGGTGAATGGATCATGTAAATGCAAATGAATGTGTATGATTTGGTCAGCTTGTGTGAATAGAAGTGAATCTAAAATGTGAATATGAATGCAAGTGATTTCAATTTGTATTGAGGTTATCACAAGTTTTGTAGGATTGGATCACATGTTGAATAGTATGTCTCTAACATGTTACTATTTTGTAAGAATCGTATCTATCGCATCAATTTTTTGCCAAAAGTTGAGGCTCTATATATTGTTAGTTTCCTATGAAGAAAAATGATGCGAAAAAATTGAGCAGAAAAATATTAATAAGACAGAGTTGGTAGAGTGAGTGCAGCTAAAGAACGAAGTCTATAATATCACATCTTTGTTTTCCTATAAAGAAAACTGACACTAGATACATATGTAGAAAACTACAAATAAGATGGAGTATGTGGCGTAGGGTGCAACTAAAGAACCAAGTCTACAATATCACAATATCAATTTCCTATAAAGATGGCATATATCCATAGAAACCCAAATAATGTTAGAAAAATACACTTTGTAGCATTGATCTGTGTTCTAAAACTAACTTGATTACAGTAGCGTCACCCACCTCTGCATCACTTTTTATCTAATGTAATTGATCGACATTGTAGCATATATGTGTACTAGTAAAGCATATTGGAACCTTTTATGTTGAATATGAAGGACACCCCTTTAGAAGTTGGCCTGCTTATCTGGATGCAAATGACTCTATACTTTGTTAGTATGGTAGCTTAGTCTTTCACTAGTTTGCAAGACCTCAGGCTGTCAGTATCCACAATTGTGCTTATCAGAATTCTATTTACATCTTTTATTTTGTGGTTGATCACAAATAACTTTGTCTCATGTACATCATAGAATTGTAGTATTTGTTTAAAGGCACATGTCCACCATCTCCTTTTATTGTCTCCCATGACATTTGTTGCTATTATTTTGTTCTTGCATTTCACTATGGATGCAACCACATTAAGTTTAAATTGCTTCATTTTGGGACGTAGTGAATTGATCAGATGTTTATTTGGAGGGTCACTGTAACAACCCCCTCCCCCTATTATCCATTATTCAAGTGGATCGAGAGGGAAAGGGACATTACCATAAATACAAGATCGAAGTTTATCAAATAACTAGAAATAACTAATAAATTTTCACTATATTGAAATGAGTTTGGTACAAGATAATATAAATTCTTTGGCATGGTTTACAAAACATGGATTTCTAAAGTTTACCATATGAAGTACAACTATCTAACTATATCATCTAGGATTTACATTACTTTTCTTTGTTTCACGCCTTCTTCTCTGGAGTATCCATCTTTCAACATTAATTGTAGGCTACTAGTAGATTCATCTAAAACTCTATGAATCCAAAATACGGTCAGTATAACAAGTTATACTCATCTATTTGTAACATCATATCCACAAAAATTATTTTTACAAAATCAAAAACAACATTTTGTTCATAACTTCTCAACCCGTTTTTACTCAACCTCTGGGATACCCTTTCAGGGTCTTATCCCTACATTGGACAAAAGGCCACCTTCTCAATCTGGAGCCTAGGTGTCATGTTAGTCTTCCCAATTGGGGGCTAGACCTCATATAGCCTGATCACTAGGCCACCTCATCAATCTAGTGTTAGGTACCATATGGCCTTCCCAATCTGGGGCTTGGTCTAAGTTATCCCTATGACTCTCTCTTTCTTTTTATTCTCAAAGTTCCAGAAATGGTAGAAGGAGTTTGAGCAAGTTATAATCATATATTACGATATCCATTGTGAGTTTATAGAGTGCATGAAATAATAACAAGAAAGCATTTATTGTAATTCATTTTGACAATCTCTAGAAAACTTTGGCAAACTAATGTGGGTAGTCTTATGAGTAACCACATACTTTTCTCAGAAGTTACTTGATGTCCAAGCAAAAACAACAAGAGCAGATGTCCAAGCAAAAACAACAAGAGCAGCCAAACAAGAAACTATCCTAAAATTAAAGCATAATACCCGTGTATTACTATTTTATCCAAAAAGACCAAATATTTGATTATTAAGATTAGTGGATCACATTAAGATCATCAAAACCTAGGAATTAGGGTTATTATGCATTTAACACATTAAAGATAGCAACTTTGGATAATTTTTAACTAGAGGTTGATCTAGGTGTTGATTATATTTTTATTGTATTTCTTATATTTTTCTGAGAAAAATTCATATATAACATGTTTACATTGGACATTCCTATGATTTAATACCATTTTTAAAAAATTAATAGATTGTGGCCAATCACGGAAAGCCATGTCAGCAATTGGCATATTAGTTGTATTACTTATGTGGTGGGGTCTGTCAATGGAACCCCTTCCACTGGAATCAAGTGCTTCACATGTCTGGGTCAAGATCCGGAGTAAAAAGATAAAGAAAAAAACCTTACCATATGTAGCGACCCCAGGGGAAAACCAGTCTTTTTGCCAATCATCGTCTTCCTCCTTCGCTCCTTTTGCTCATGAGTAGAATTTCTATCTTGGGTGATTCAACCCCGTAGTTGACTATGCAATCTTGGGCTCTTGAGCGGCCAGTGAGTTCACAAACCGGTCTGCCTCATCTCACGAAACTCGCCCATGGAATCCAATCAGCCAGGGGAAGCAAGAGTAGAGAGAAGGGTGGAGGTTATATTTGTGGAATATCTAAGGAAAACTAGAGTGAAGAAGAGAAAATGTAGGGTCAAATTGGAAGTAGGGGGGACTCTTTATGGATCTGAGGGATCTTGCACCCCTATTTTGTGAGGCTAGAGTGCCTTATATAGGCATGGGTGAGTAAGGTCATCCATCTATGGGCCTGATCTCCATAGATTTTAGGGAAGGTCCCAGTTCTGATCTAAATCCAATAAATTCAGGGTCGGTTGTGTTTGAATTTACTTTTTGAACTCGATGGGAGAGTTTAAATCCATCCATATTGGTTAGGGCTAGAGAGAATTGGGAAAGAAGAGAAGAGTTACTGTTACTGACTTGCCTATTATGTTCAGAGGTAGAAGATGGTCTCCTGGATATTGATCTGCTATCTAAGGGCTACAACACATTAATAGTTATTATCATAAGCAAACTCATCTAAGGGCAAGTATTGCTCCCATGATCCACCCCAATAAAGCACACATGCTCTCAACAGGTCTTCTAAAGTTTGGATCGTTCTTCCCAACTATCCTTTGGCCTGAGATTGATAAATCATACTAAATTTCAACATCGTACCAGAGTTCTTCATGCACCTACTTCCATAACTTTGGAGTGAACCTAGGGTCACGATCAGAGATAATTGAACTCAGAACACCATGTTGATGAAATATTTTTCTACATAGTTCATCTAGTTCTATTACCTTGGAGGTAACCTTTGAGGTGAGTAAATGTACTGACTTATATAGGTGATCCACCACAAGTCAAATTGCATCATGACCTCTCTTTGTCTTGGCAAGGCCCACACGAAATCCATAGTGATTTGGTCCCATTTCTTGTTAGGCCCCTAAACATGTATAGTGAGTTGAACAAGCTTAATTACCATAATTTAATGCTTAGAACCCTAATATAACCTTGTGATATGCTTTGAAATCATAATACAATCTTAAGTTTCAAATTTGGTCCACTTTGGACACTGTTTGAACAAGTTATGCAATTTTATGCACATTTTGGAGCTTTCTGCAATTTACCCAATTGAGAGGTTTTCTTTGCAATTTATCACTTGAATTATGTCCCTTGGATATTCTATCATCATTCTTGAGATTTTTGAGCCATGGGGCGCCTATTTAAACCTTGGTTTGAAGGTGTTTTCTCCAAGGGTATTTTAGGGTTTTCCCCTTCACGGATTAGCTATCTTTAGTAGCTATCAACCAATGAATAATTTAATTGGCTGGGAAATTTGACAAAGGAAAGATAATCAGGTCTATACACATTATGGGGGAGCTACTTGTGTATGTTCTTGTATATTCTTAATAAATTAAGGCCATCGACACTTGGATAGATACTAGAATTTCAACTTTTTCTTTTTCTTTATCTTAAAGTGCCATATACTTATCCCCAAGCACCAAAACGAGCCATTTTCTCTCCACCACTTCCGTCCTTCTCCCAACCTCGTTCTCCCTCTGTTTAGCTGTGAATTTTTCTGCCCAAGGAAGAAGAAAGTGGGGATCTTCTTGGAGAAAGGCTCTAAGGTTGAAATTGACTTCATTTTAGGGTTGAAAAAGCTTCCTTCTAGTGATCTTGACCTAAAAGTGTAAGAATTCCCTTCTTTCCTCCGTTTATTCCTTTGTTATCCTTCCTCCTAGATTTATACAGGTTGTAACCTTACTGTTCCATGGTATAAATTGCTCTAAAGCTCTAAAACCCTACCTTTCTTGCTCCTTATGCTTAGGGTTTGCTCATTTGATGAAGAAAGGTGCTAGATGGACGAATTCATAGCTTATTCTTGGATTTTCTACCCTACCTGCTCTAGATTTCTTCTTTTTGGGGTTTCATCTTCTTATTAGAGGTAAGTTTTATAACTTTCTCCACGTTTATTGCTTACCATAAGCTTTCTAGATCATGTTCTTGCTTGAAAATGATGATTTATGCACTAAAAGGCTATGCTTGACTTGGATTGTGATTTTTATAATGTTTCCTATTCTGATTTCAGTTCTATATGAACCTTTCATCATTTGTATATTATTCTTAAGGTATAATATGAGTTGTATCAGGTTGGTTTGACAAACTATGGTGCTAAGCACCTATCAACCAATGGTCAGTTTTAGGGTTTAAAGATGATTTCTTCTATAAACCATGACCCGATGATGGTACCATTGCAACAATCCTATGGTGTTGTCTTCATGACAATTGATGGTCGTGATAAAGTGTGTCAAATGATGGTGACAACCTATGGTCACCCCCTTATGTCAGGTTTTGGATCAATTAGAAGTTTAATGATCAACCATTAAGTACCCTCCTGATGTTATCAATCAATGATGACGTCGGCTTAATATTTGAGGATGATTAATAAATATAGTGTTGATATAACAACCTATGGTGATTTAATGATAACTAATGATGGTGGATCAGGTATCTACAACCTATGTTAAGTTAATCATTATAGTTGTAGCATCAACTAATCCTTAGACCAATGGTTTCTTGGGTCACTTGATGCAATGGTCGAACCTATATTGTAATTGACAGTTTTAACATATGAACATGACCTAATGGTCAAGATATAATGTCTATTACTCCAATATAGTGGAATTATGGCTAATGTAATACATTGGACCTAATAATGTGATTTATAGGGTTTCCTTTATATGATCAACTTAAGGAGCTTACTTGTTGACAATGGATGGCTTGTTCTAAATGAACAGTCGATTGTGGGTTTTACCCTACTTTCAATTGAACATTTTGTGTTGTTAATCAAAGGATGCCTAGGGTTATAAGGTGACTCTTTCTAGAGAAAAAATCAAGGACTTCATAGATGTCTTATCTAAGGTGTTTACTTATGTAAACAACCCATGGCCTTACCTTTTAAACATCCAATGGTTCTGGGTGACATTGTAGTATGGTGATACGGGTTGAATGATGGAACAAATGGAGGGTTACCCTTAATAAGGTAGTCTTACCTATTCACTCATATGAATAGGAGGGATGATAACCATATTGTGTTGATATGTAACCCTAAGTAGGTATAGATTGTTATACCTAGCTTTAATATAACTAAATGATGGTAATTGGGTAACAATAGTCCTTGAATGATTAATACAATCATGGAGTACTCTTTTATTGTTGTTGATGCCCTAGTATGCTATAACCTGATGGTTACACCTTGATTTATGTGTTGGTTCATACTTGAGAATGGTATGGAATGTGATGGTGATGCTTCATCTTATGCATCCATGATCCAATGGGGATGTCGTGAGTTAGGGTTTGGGTATGAGTGTTGATTAGTAACATTAATATAATTTATCTTGTAAAACTAACTCTAATGCAAATAGATAAAGATGAGTATTCGTGTTTAAAATTCTTATATGATGGAATGATGGTGGAATAACCTCCTTAATATGATCACAACCTTGATATGTTAATTGGTAGTTATCATAGCTACATGGTTGATACTTTCTTATGCTAAACATGTGCATTATGAATATGATGAGAGTTAATCATATCTAGATTCCTTTCATGTTGATGTAATAAAAGAATGTTCTTAATGTTAATGTAACCCTGCTATGATTGTTTATATATATCTCCTAGCTCATTAATGTGATATTGTGTTGATCTGGTGTATTGTATGTAAGTGATGTTGTTGAGCCTTGTTATAAGGCATGCAAAGATAATGATGATCTTGTAGGGAATAATACGATGGTCTTAATGGCCTTTGGGAATGGTTGACCCTAAATGAGGTGTAATCCTCTTGTGTTGATAAGGGTTAATACCCTATGATATTGTGAAAAGGATTTTATATCCTGTGATAGTATGATGGTCTTAATGACATTTGAGCATGGTTGAGCCTAAATGAGGTGTAATCCTCTTATGTTGATAAGGGTTGATACCCTGTGATATTGTGAAAATAATTTATATCTTGTGATAGTATGATGACTAGTGTGGTCTCATGAATGGCAAGTGAATAGTACTATGTGATGATGAGATGAGAAATTATGTTTCTCATGTTTTATATCTTTTCAAACTTGTGATATTTATATGCTTGCTAGAAGTGTGTCATTGCTGTCTATCTACCTTCCACAATGACATCCGACTAGGGACATAACAAGAATGTACAAACTCTTAGCATCCGTATGATCTCATCGTTCAGGTCCTCAACCTGAAAGCATACGACATTGAGTACTGTCATTCTCTAGACATTCAATCTGTTCTATCACTATCTCATATGACTGAACCAGAAAGAATTGGAAGCTTGCCTTTGATGTTTATCAAATCAATCTTAATGTATCCCATCAATCATCCCATGATTGGCTCTCAGGGCATACATACCAACATACTCCTACTTGCACTACGAGCCAATCAACCTAGAATCATATTCATAGTGATCTTCAAACATGTCCCACATGTTACTGTGCTCTTGTGCCAACATAGTGAGTTATGGCAACACCTTGCCAAAGTCAGTATAAATTACATGTCTCACATCTCTTCGTTGTACGTCACACGTATGAGATGGAGTTGCCGTAATATGTGATCTAGTATTCCTTTGCTAACCTTTAGCCACATTGCATGATCAAGGATTCCATACTTGTCATCAATGAGCGGAATATCTATAAGTTCATCTCATGAACTTCCATATCCATATAGTATCCAATGTTGTTCTCTAACGCATAGATACTCGGCATTTCCTTTTCAAATGGTTTTATTGGAACACTTCCAATTATCAACAAACTTTCACTTTTGTATATCCTATATATATATATATTGCGATTACTTTTCTGTCCTTTCGAAAGTTCGCATCAATGTAACTCTTTACATTGAACTCTTCCTTATCTCCATAGAACTAGTACTTCTCAAGTACTTATCAAGTTCTCATGGTATTCTAGTAACCCTTACTGGAAGTAGACAGACATCCACTCGTCATGTCTCACATATGAGTTATCAGGATGAGCACATCATATTGCCATGTCCTACATACAAGATGATGAATGCATTTTGTTCTTGCCAAGTCGATACATGCAAGATAATGGGATGATTACATACATGATAGATCCATATCTATTCTTAGTGTTCTCATTCTTCATAAGAATTGGACACTTGGCCTTGGGATACTAACTCCATGTAGCATGGACAAGTTTTCTCCCACTGAATCTGTGCATACTGAACACTTCAGTACAGATTGCCAATGTATGCTTTCTCTTTTTAGGTCAAGAGATTTTTCGAGAACTATCTCTATAGATCTCTATTCCTATCACATAGGAAACATTTCTATCTTCCTTAAAGATAATTTCCACTTTGGATTTCCATTCTAGAACATTTCCATTTCACATCAACATGTGGAATGTGAACACGCTCCCACTAAATCACAGATCCCTTCTTTATCTTTGACATATGATTCAAACCCTTTGACTATATCATTAATGTAAAGATCCAATTCTGAGTTTCTTGTACTCAATCAATCACATTGATTAGTCCATTGTAACTTATAGACTTCATTTGCATTAATGGAGTCATAAACCTTATAGGTTGTGTCACGTACACATCCTTGTTTTATTCCTCATAGGAATGCAGTTTTAGTATCCATATGCCAAATGTCTTAGTCATTAAGTTTCAATCAACAATCATCATCATTCTCAAAATGTTATCCATGTGTCTTAACACTTAAGACTCATTTGCACTTATGGATTTTATCCAATGGGTGCTACCATCAAGGTCATACCTTATGGTTTACATGGATGTCATTTAGGATGTAATGGTCATAAACCATAACTCAAAATTCGGTTCCTCATATTTATCTATATGGTTGACTCATCACATGAACAACTCATCATATAGATAATTGAGGTGTATTTGTTAAGGATATAAGAACTCACAGCCCTTGTGATTCTTAATTTCTTTTCTTAGTGTGGGGTATTCTTTTATTAAGAAGAATTCAGTTATTTGATAATCATTCTCTAACTCCTTAGAGTATGACTCCCTTATGATTTAGACATCACTATGCCTTAATCATGAGCTCACTATGATATACTATCATAATCACTCATTAGGATCTCAAACATTTTGGTCTAAGTATTTCATTCATTGATCTCATCAAGAATTAACACTTTACCAAATTCGTACTTCATCCATGATATTCTTGAACACTTCAAGATATTCATATTGGTATTTCTCTAAACACCTTTTGAAGTATTAGCATTTACTCCAATAGGTATGTAAATACATCACATGTATTATACCTAATTGGATAATCATTCTCCCACTACCATTAGTGAAGATTGATTAATCATGTACAAGAGATTCATGTCTCTTACTGGTTCTCCAACCAAAAGAGTCTAGATTTATCCATCACATGGAAACTAGAAATGAATTTCTCATTATTAATGCTAATTTGATTGTTTGAGTTATCTATAACTTTCAGGTATCATTTTATCTTATGCATATCAAATACCACAAGATAAACAAGGCATTGCCACAAAGATCATATCTTTAGAAATTGAAACATCTCTTTATTTATTGCTATCATTGTCATACAATATGCAAAAATAAAGTGTTTTTATCTATTGGCAATATATGAAATAGTAGTTCTTAACTCTATTTCATGCCCTTTAGGCTGAAATAAATTAAAAGATACTCCTATCTATGGCAGAAACACTTTCTCCAATGATGGGTACTTCTTTCTTGGTCCTTTTACAAAGGCCATCACTTCTTTGTGGATCTTGCATATCATATATGATAGATCCATATCTTGGTATCATATACCTCAGATAAAGAAGCGGTTCATTTCATGATACCTTAGGTGGAGATCTCCATCCCCTCCTTCATCTTCTTTTGTTCTTCCAGATATAGAGGGCAATTCCCTCATACACCCTTTCCCCATGTGCCTTGAGGTTGAAGACGGCTTGGGCTGATGGCTAGCATCAGAACACTTCTTTGCTTTGCCCTTGCCCTTGCCCTTAAGACTTACCTTTCATTGATCTCATCAAAGATTAGGGTTAGTCTTTCTTCATATTTGCCTTTACTGTCCTCAACATGTCCAACAACTTTGTTAACGCTTGTCAAAGTTGTCCATGTCATAGTTTATCATGAATTGTATGATTCTTGCAACATTTGCAATATCATACCAATAGCCAACTCTTGGCTCAGAGGGAATCCTTCTTAGTCAGGTTTTCCACATACCCAATCACATTGAGTGTGTGAATACCTTACTGGATCTCCTTCTGTCATGACATACTAGGACAGTGTCCTGGAGACATCATATGTCTCATGTTGTCTCTGCAACTCATAGTTCAGAGAACACAACATCAAGCACTCCTCATCAATGTCTTCCTTGGTATGCTTCCATAAGCATACTTTCAGCCATTGATGTGGTGGGATTGAGTTTATCTGGTCTTGGTATAACTAGGACTTAGAGCTTTCACTCTTTGAGAACACTTCTCATCATCCTGACCAGTCGTGGAAAAATTCCCATTTAATTTGTTGGTCTCAAACACTGATCACAAAAAGTGATTATTGTTGATTGCCATTTATTTTAACAAAAGGAAATATATGCAATTTTAGTCCAAAACTCTTTTTGACTTGTTTGATTGATTTGAAAAGTTGACGATAAAATTAGGTCTTTAATTAATTATCACTCCCACTATTTTAGTTCAAATTGATAGCCCTCACCATCAATTCGGAAGATTGCAGCGTACAACCTTCTAGTGGGCAAGATCCATATTTCATCAAGTCATGAGTCAGCTTTGGCTGATCGCCCACAATCTTGACTATTTAGGTAGGCCATCATGCCAATTGCATCATATGCAACTCTTGATGAATGAACATGCGCAACACCTTGCCATGAACATTCCTTGCCTCTGGGCTTAGACGCTCTAAGAATCACCAGTTAAGTCTAACCCAAAAGCCGACATGGTAAACATGCACCCTGCTTTGGCAGAACCTACATGTATACCCTTCACACTTCCACAAGATAGACGGCGCACCATGCTTTGGCGTAACCTACGCTTGGTCGATCGAGTTTTTCATGTGTGCCGCTAATGGAAGGCATATAAGACTTAATATTTTAATGAGAGATTTGGTTTTATATACATATACATATCCAATCACCACAATACATAGTATGTATCATATACATGCTATATCCCATAGAAAATATGCAAAAATGATAAAAGCGATGATTATGGCCATCCTAATGTGATTCCTCGAGCCAAGACAAATCACGGTCATCTAGGTCTACATCACATGCAACCTGTACAAGATGAACTCTGTGCTTTTTCTTTCTGGGTTTGATCAACTCATCACATGAATGATCGGCTCACCATCAGGTCGGTTGGATGGGTGCCACTAGTCGATCGGTTGGCTCCTCCAACCGATCAGTTCGCCTGGTCGTCGTGCATCTCATCATGGCCGCCACCCGCTCATCTCACTCCTTGAATCAATCATCAACCGATCAGCTCACTCCTTGAACCGATCGTCTGGAACGTCAACCGATCGGTTCACGTCCTGAACCGATCGTCTCAGCTGTCGTCAGGATGTCCTCCGGTCTTTGACATAACAGGAAATAAAAATATATCCTATTTTACATTGTAAAAGGAGAAACCTCGAGTTACATTCGAGGGGAGCAAAGGTAGGAAAGAAATCTCGAATTATTTTGAGTTACATCAGGAATAGGAGAAGGAAGATCGATGCGCAGACCGAGATGCAAGCAACCACATATAACCATACACAGATAGGGTTTATTGGCCATAACCACGCTATACATCCACCACAAAACTCGTTTAAGGGCGACGCGTATCGAGCGCATTCATAATACATATCATATATGTAAATTGGGATTTGTGGATTTAGGATTGGACATGCATAAAGCCAATTTTATTTGCATCGTATGCAATAAATATAGTCGACAAACCAAAATCGATCATATCGATATTCCTAAAATATAGAGCAGTTAACCTGGCTCTGATACCACTGTTGGGTTTTAGGGGAGGCAGAGAAGTCAGCGGAAACAAAAATTTTCTCCTCCCCAAACCCAGAACAAGGAAACGCGTCAACGTCTATACAATAGGAAAGGATGGTTTGTGGAATCATACCTTGTCCCGAGGCTTGCTCGGCAACAATACCTCGCGCCTTGCGCGGTTTTCACCTTCGGTCTTAGATGGTGTCTGTGCAGCTCCTGGTCGCACCGGGACTAACGACTCCTGGTCTCACCGGGACTGTTGGGATTGACAGTTGTCCTCCTAAGAGGCAGAAACCTCCCGCCTCTGAAGTAGTCCACACGGACCACCTGGAACTCCAATCTCCTTGTCCCGCAAGGAATTGGAAGGAGTCGCACCCTCATGTCAGCGTACTAGTCGCCAACACACTCTCCTGCCACCAGTCACAACTACAGTTGTCTTTCCTTTGTTGTGCCTCCCTTATCGGGTAGCACTTTCTCGGGCTCTCTCAGTTACCAAAACCAGATAGAACGACAACTTTACAGAGCATCTAGTTGCACTGAGTTGTACTTTGAGAAGCCCCCAATACCCCTATATATAGGAGGGTCATGGGACAGGGTTCTCTATCCCGGGAAATATGGGACTAAAGTAGGAGTAGAAGGGTTTGAGATTTTCCGCAAAAACAACCAACTCGCAACCTGAACCGATCGTTTCATTTCTGAAACGGTCGGTTGGGGATCTGAGCTGGTCAGTTGACACTCAACTGATCGGTTGGGACCCATGAAATGGTCGGTTCACTTTCTGAACCGGTCGGTTCATGGTCCTGACCAGTTCCCGACTGACTTTCCATCTTTTGTTTCTAATTGGTATCAAATACCAATCCTTGTTCCAATCAAATTGGGCAAGTGAAACGAAAGGAAATTTCTCACCAATCTGACTTTCCCAACTTGCTCGGTTGCAACAGTTGAACCGATCATTTCAACACTTGAAGCAATCGTTCACCCTGTCCATGAGTCGATCGACTCACCATCTGAGCCGATCGGTTCACCAAGCTCAGTCGATCGGTTCATCTCATGAGCCGATCGGTTGGGAGTGCAGATTATGCAGAATCAGTCAATTGCGATTTAATCAATCCGATACTCCAATCAATGTGCCCAACACCTTGAACATTATGACATTGAGATATCAATTGAATGAGTGTTTAATTGAACTACTAAACTCCTTTAGTAATCAATCTAAACATTGTTTGTGGACAAAACTCCTCTTCCAGGTTAAATCCTATGTGTGTGACCCTGCAGGTCCATTTCACGTTGGCAGTGAAAGTCCATAACACTTATGACTTCACAAGAAAAGAGTGGTGCCTAGTCACACATTAGTGCTACCCAAGTGAAAAAGAAAGTTGGAGAACAACTTTCAATCCTACAATCCGTGAATGGTGTTACAGTGAATGTATAATTCCTTTATCACTGATATCACGAATGAACTCGAGGCATGGAACAGTCATCATGTCAACGTTCATTCACTTTCTTGATCTCAGAGCATATTGGAAGATATATGTATGACATCAATATCACATACTGATTCACACATGCGTGCGCACGCCTATTTCAATCCTACTCATCAAGTGGCCTTGGATATCAAACTCCCTCAGGAGGGACAAATCCCATATCTATCACTCACCCCTCAAAAGCCCCATGTGGCAAAGCCACCCAATCATCACCTTTATAACAACCCATGTTTCAGGACTGTGTTTGATGATGTCAAAGTGTGCCCAACGACATGTGTTGAGTGTAGTGATTTCAGGTCAAAGAATCACACTCACCACCATCACTGTGAGTACTGACTGTGACTACCATGTCATGGTTCCATGTGTCAAACTCACGGTGGGTCTGTCTGGTACACTTGTTCTCTAATAAGTACCTATGTGTTTGGTTTGATATCTCTATATCATGACTAATGAGATTCTGTCATCAACCAACACCACAATCTAGTCTTGTGTGTCATTGCTGTCTATATACCTTCCACAATGACATCCGACTAGGGACATAACAAGAATGTACAAACTCTTAGCATCTGTATGATCTCATCGTTCAGGTCCTCAACCTGAAAGCATACGTCATTGAGTACTGTCATTCTCTAGACATTCAATCTGTTCTATCACTATCTGATATGACTGAACCAGAAAGAATTGGAAGCTTGCCTTTGATATTTATCAAATCAATCTTAATGTATCCCATCAATCATCCCATGATTGGCTCTCAGGGCATACATACCAACAGAATGATATTCATGTTGTGATTTGAACTAAAATTTAATATACGAGATGCCATATAAATACCAGAGTCGAGTATAAGTCAGAAAAAGGTTCAACATAGTAAGAGTTTTCTAGGAAATAATAAAATTATAGATTTAAGGGCCCTGACACCGTAGAACCCCTATGTGAGGTCTGCGCCTTAGGGGTGAAACGACCTAACCCTGGCAGCATCCAGTATACGGGGGTCGGACCATGCTATCATGTGGCACGGGGGACGAAGCCCCAGTGGAAGTCTCCTTAAATTATAGCTTGCAGTGTCCAACATCAACCAGAAGTCTTGGTGGCACTAGAGTACAGAAAAGTGTGTCCAACATCAACCAGAAGTCCTGGTGGAACTAGAGTATAGAAAAGGCAATAGGTGGCTTGACTCTCTGCCTGTGTGCTCAGGTTAGAGGAGGAGTCTAATTTATGGCACAATAGGAGTGTTGAAGCTAGAGAGCCAGTTTCCCTGTTGCAGACCAGGAGAGTAGTCAGACTTAGCTATCCTAGGGTGTCGGCTAAGTCTTGTACAGTGGGATCGTAGTTCTCTATGAGTCTTCATATGTAGAGTACACTTCATATGATCAGGGCATAAGATAAAATATGTTCATATAGGTTCATCGAGTTTCTTATAAGTTAAAGAGTTAAGAAAGATTTGAGTTAGTTTCACAGCAGTTGTCCTTTAAATGAAATTTTAGTATTCTCTATTATTTAATCGTATCTACAGCTTTGCAGCAGTCCTTATCTTAATGAATTGTTGACATCTCCTGTCATTTAAATTATATTATTTAGATCTTCTCAGTATAGTATTATATTGTATTTTATTCCAATTAATAAATAAAATGAGTTATCTATGATGGTTGGGTGAAATTCTATTCACTAAGCTAGTAGCTCACCAACCTACTGAAACATTTTTCAGGTCAGCGTCAGCACGAGGAAGCTGAGGGATCGTATCACCGAAGTTCTTAGAAGGTAGTTCATAGTTAGATAGAGGTCTCTTAGTCCTTTCCCCTCGGTCCTTGGGCATGTAGTTTGGTAGAGAGAGAATGTAATGTAGTATGTAGTTTAGTATTAAGTTATTTGTTGTGTTTTATATTTCGCATGAAAAATGTAATATGTCGTGAAATTCTGTTTTATCTTCATAATAAGGTAAATGGTAAGTTGCTTCCACAGTTAATACAATTTAGTATTATCCAAGTCATAAGATTTTCCTTCAAATTAATTTTAAGTGATTAAAAAAAGAAAAAGTTAAGGGTGATCTTTGTATTACGTAAATCCTCAATTCATGCCCTAATCTCATTATTAGAGGAAATTGTGAGATCGGGGTGTAACAACCAAGGTCGGACTAGTGGTTATCAGCTTGACCATATGTTGCTGTGGTGGCAGCTTTGACTGATATGTCACTGCCTTTTTACTTATACTGACCGAGGGGAAGAGATCTTAGGATACCGACACTCCTAGATCTTGTACGGAACTGAATAGCCCTTCGCAGGGGTTGGTTGGACTTTGAATGGTATGATTCAAATTCCCCAGGGTATAATAAAAGATGTAATACAGTCGTATAGCATATTTGTTTAGGGTTATACACAACGCTTCACATTGGATGATAACCCTTGTTTGTTCTCTTTACATAAAGATGATGCTTGGTGCAATTAAGATTTAGTAGTTATACTTATGTGGTGGATATGCATAAGATTATAAATGTGTACATATAGTAGTCATGCTTATGTTGATATCTATACTACTACTGTTGATTATAATTAGGATGCTAGCTATATCATGTTGTTATAAAGATGATGCTTGGTGCAATTAAGAGATAGTAATTATACTTATGTGGTGGATATGCATAAGATTATAAATGTGTACATATAGTAGTCATGCTTATGTTGATATCTATACTACTACTGTTGATTATAATTAGGATGCTAGCTATATCATGTTGTTAGTTATGTTTAACATGCTAGCCATACCTTTATAATTAGAAATGTCTATACTTCTAAACATGCTTATGCAAATACTCATTCTTATGTTGATAGCTCTACTTATGATATTGATCTGTTCAAACTGTTAGACCTGCTAATGTTATTAGATATTCTTATGATGCTAGACTTATTCATGTTAATAGAGATAATATGCTACTAGACTTTCTTTTGCTAGTTATGCATATGTTATTGAATCTCTTATACGGTTAATAATGAAAATGATGATAGTCATCTTGATGATGATAATTGTTATCATCTCCTTTATGTATTTTGTTAATCATTAGTGTTGTTGAGCCTATTTGTTTTATATGATTAAACTTCTTAAACTATCTCATTACTTAAAATGTTGTAATCAATAAGCGTTTTTAGAGGTTATATCTCTTGCTGGGACATGGGTCTCACCCTTGTGGTTCGCTACATTTTTTTTAGGTAATCGGAAGTGACGAAAACAAACATGTGGAAGCAAAGAGGAGCTATAGTAATGAATCTTTGATATAGTTGATTAGATGTCTAGTGTGTCCTAGAGTCGTCCTTGTACTCTCAGGTCTGGGCAAGAAAAGTTTGTATATGGTGTTTCAAATAAATCAGACTTTTGTTAGCATATTAATGCTTATTTGTGTGGTATATACAATTATTGTTCTCCTATATATATATATATATATATATATATATATATATATATATATATATATATATATATATTGGCTAAGACGCTAGAATGATTTGTATCAAATTCTTGGCATAGTATGGATACAAGAAAGATGTTGAGCTCTTATGCAAATGTTTTTGAGTGGGTGTTGATGTTGAAATCAGTTTTAATGTACCCATATTTTTGCGTATGTGATTAATTAGTGATTGATTGTGTTTTATGTTTTGATTAATCACGATTAGTGTAACAAGTTCTCACATTTCCACTCAGGAATCTCAATTGGTCGCAGTACCCATCAGGTTGTTGGTGTTCATCCTTCAACATCTAGTCATGTGAGACAACTGGCTACACATGTTGCTATGTCTTTCTTCATTCTAGGCTATCATTGTAAGTCTGTAAACAACTTTGTGGTGTCTGAGTGTACTATATACCTAGAACCATAAGCTTCTTGCAAGATATGAGTCTTCAAGGGGGAATCCTCAAGAACACAAATGTGACTTTTGTATTGGATTCCACCATTCACATCCACCGAGAGATGTGTCCAAGGTTTCTTCATCAAGCCTTTCATCTCAACTAACTCTAGGCCATCTAATTGGGTTGTTACAAGCTCGATCAACCAGTCATGATTGGTCTTTATTTGCATCCATTAATTTGATCACCAGATTCATCCTTACACATATAGAAATCTGATTTCCACTTGGTAAATATATCCTCATTTGAAATTCAAATTTGGTGATTACCTTGTTCACCTAGGTTTCCTACATTTATTCAATATCTTCTCATAAGTGTGTGGTAATACCTCAAATCCTCGGTTATCCTAAAAGGATTTCAACTTAAGCGTTTATTTTTTATATCATTTCCATTCCTAATATGGCATGTGTCTCCCTAGTCTCTCAAACTCATAACAAGATGAATCAAGCATTTGGTTGCAGTCGAAATACAAAGATCATCCCATTCCAAGAGTACAGATGGTGCATCCACACATTACCATTTTAATTTCATCCTTAGATTGAATGACTCTAAACATACATGCTTTTCATTTTGAAATATTATTATATTTCTTGAAGTCAAGAGCCTCCTTCACTCTAGGTTTTGTGTAATTTCATTATTACTTAACTTCTTATATCCTTTCTCATTATCCTTAGTCATCTCCTCAAAGTCTTCTAGGGTGCTGGTACTTTTGGAGTGATCTCATCCTTATGCATCTAGGGAGTGCCTCTCACATTTACGGCTTGGGCCACATGAACTCATGAAGGTGGCCAACCTCCTAACCTATGGGCCTCGGGTAAACATAGTCATTACCTCCCAACCATATGGTCTTGTGTATTCAGGGAACAATCAACTCCTGCTCCCATCCATCTCATACCTTCTTGACCTTAGGATTGACTTGGGGTTCTATTGAGATGGCATAAACTTATTTCAACCCACATTTTGCTTGCAGTTTCTCTGACACTATTCAAGCACATTATATACTTTGAAATTCTTCCACCCAAATTTCATTCATCTCTTAGGGAACACACAATTTTCCGTCTATTCTTTTCATTGGGTTCATGGCGACCTTCCTATCTGGGTCTGGTTCCATCTTATTGGTTACTTCCCCACTATCTTTTCCTCATGTCCTTTAGAGATGGTATACATGGGTGCAAAGAACCATGGTCAAGATATGTTCTTTTATGTTTCCTACACTTAAACTCTCAAGTTCTTAAGTGACCTTTAATGTTACCTCAACTCTTAAACTAATTTTGGAACTCACTCTTTTAGGAAGGGTCCTTTCCCAAGACAAGGTAAAACTAATACTTGGCAGTACCAAGGTTCACAAAAACATACTTGAATCCAAAGTTTATATCATCACAAGTATGCATATTTCCTATTATTCCAACCATACATGTGGCTAGCAAGTAGAGAGCTTATTAAACCATTTCTAAGTATTATGTTATGTCCTATACATTCATCATCCCTCAAGGTTGAACTAGTTTGATACATACATATGATAGCATGTAGTGCTAGACCAACTTGTGTGAGTGGCTCATCAAACATATATCACAGTCCAAGTGGGGTTTCTTTTAACCCAAAACTTGAGGGGGTGTCATGCTTGATTTCTATGAACTTACTCAACCTTGTGAGCATTATATGCACTAGATACCACCACTTTCCCTGTCAAGTCTAGGAACCTCAAGTTTACCTCCTTAGCATTGGTCTTCTAAACTACATGACTTAGCCACTCAAGCACGCACCAAACCAAAACATTATATAACATTTCCTTTGTAGATTCCCACCCACGAAAAAAAGGAAATTCTTACCCAACTATCTTTTCACATAAACAACCCTTAGAGTCATACACAAGGGACTACCAATCTGAGTATGAAGCTTCACAACATATTACTAATCCATAACTCTCAAGGATCTTAGGACTCTCTTTCCCTCACCTACATGGTAGGTACTCATATCATCTACACATTTGTATAAGAAGACTTCTTAACATATTCTCTAGGGTTTTGTCCTTCCAAGGACATCTAGGGTACAAAACTCCTCTAGGGATCAAGCATACAGTAACTCAATTCATTCACTCAGGGGCAGTCTAGTTTAAGACATACAACTATTGCTCCTAATTCCTCATGTTTGGGAGTCTAGGTTCCCAACCTTCTCCTTTTGGGTCCCACTCTCTCAGGAGTTAACCCTATAACTAGTCCTAGAACAAGAGGTCCCCGTTTGTAGAAGAGGTTGAGGCTCATGCAGATTCACATCTTATCTCCATCTAGTTTATCTTATCCAGAGAGGCACACACTCGTATTATCAAATCTTATTATAATTTGAATTCTCAAATCTGAGTGAGGTCATCATAAACCATACTACCTCATTACTAAACTCCTTGTCCATTCCATCTAGTATGACTATCTCATAATCCAACAGAAATTAATCATCTGGCTTAGAACTAATCCCTTTTCCAACCTTGATGACACTTGCTTTTACGTAGATGCGTGTCTACCTCCTACTTGTATTGATGTGGGGACACACTTCCTGTCAGGGTTCCTACTAAAAGGAGTTTAGACTTTCTAGTCCTAACCCAATCTTAGGGTTTAACTCCCTCATAGATCTCTTCTCCACTCTTGGGTTGACCCACCTTAGGTTGAGACACCAACTCCAAAAGTTACACTAACGGGTTTCATATTTCCCTTGTTATGTACTCACTTATATCCCATTCTTTGTATGTACATTCAACCTACTTTTCTATCTTGCATACCTTACTCGATGTACCTGCATGCATGAGCGAACTCCTTGTATTTTCTCTTTCCTCTCTCCATTATTCAAGATTAGGATTCAGGTTAGGGTTAGGAACCATACCCCGACACCTTTAGGGCTTCTCTAAACACCCTAAAATTATGTCCAAAACATATTGTTTACATGAATTTTATCATTTGGCAGAGGATGCCTTAATCCGTAATATCCATAACCCAAGTATTCACAGAACAGTTATAGGTACCTAGGGTTTATTGAGTGGGGGGAGGTAGAGAAGTGATGAAAGTAGGTGAGAAATCTTAGAGGTATTTTATTTCGAGTGAAATCCTCTAATTTTAGACAGGATGAAAACACAGGTCTGGGAGTCCTCGTAAGCTGACTAGCGATACAGAGGAAAATATTGTCAGCCCCCAGATCGTGGTCCTTTATAGGCACCATCATCTTCGGATCACACTCTAATAATTCCATTTAGGATCTATAGAACTTCAAAATTTTAATAATTATTAGAGATTGAATGGTAAACCAATCTCTAATACCAACTGTAATGAACCCCCTGTTATTCTCTATTCATGTAGACTGAGAGGGCAAGGGCCATTATCATAAATACAAGATCAAGGTGTATCAAATAATCAGAAATAATTAATAAATTTCAAATGTATTGAAATGAGTTTGGTACAAGATAATATAAATTCTCTGACATTGTTTACAAAATATGGTTTCTAAAGTTTATCATATGAAGTACAACTATCTAACTATATCCTCTAGGAGTTACATTATATTTCGTTGTCTGGGGCCTTCTTCTCTGGATATCCATCTTTCAGCTTTAGTTGCAAGATATCAATAGATTTACCTAAAACACCGTGAATCTAAAACACGATCAATATAACAAGTTATATTGGTATACGGGAAAAAATATTCACATATATTTGTAACAACATATTCTATTGTTACATAATCAAAAATTATTTTTTCTTCGTAACTTCTCAACCTATTTATACTCAACCTCTGGGATACCCTTTCATGGTCTTGTCCCTGCAGTGGATTAAAGGCCACTTTAGATAGACAAGAGGCCATTTAATTTAATTCGGATCATCATCATGCAATGAAAAATTTTCCATTAAGATATAACATATAATGAGTTAACACCCAAAATTGGAAAATCTAATTATTTCTGGATAATTGGTTATTTAGAATTTAAGTTTTATCTTGTATTAATCATACTAATTATTTTGGTCAAACAAGCATAAAACATAATTCATAAGCACATTCTAGACTATAATATCAACAAGTGGTAAAAATTAGAGAATATTTGGAGGACATTTGATTAGGTTAACGAATTTCTAAAGATAATGGCAAATAAATGCCTTTTTCCTATCTTCTCGATTTTCCCCAGATTTTTCCTTTGGATCGGCTTTTGCTAGGTCGTTGGATGCAGGCGCCAGTCTAGATGCCTCACCTCATCCGTGTGATTCCTTCTTCAACCTCCGCTCATTTTGGCAACACACCCCTCCTCCAATTAATCATGAGTTTCTCGCAATCTACTGAATCATTTTGGAAACGGAATTCTCTATTGACTTTAGGAGAAGAATCCGCTCGTTTTAAGCCCCTATATGAACCCTAACTCTCACCCTGGAGGAAACACCCAAAGCGCAGCCAACCTCCTTCGAGTCAGTGATTTGCAGACTACCGATGAAGGCTCTTCTTTCTTCCCTGAGCAATGGGAAAACCTCAACCCTCCTTTATAAGCTTGCCCTAGGTCCCAATTCCATCGCCTACATCCCAAGGACACCCCACGACATCATCTTCAACCCCTAGCAAACCGTCATTGTTCTCCATCACCGCACCACCTTCTTTCAATCTGCCACTCCTACACCATCTACGGCGACCCAGACACACACCCCTGGTTTTATCTTAGGATGCGAACCTCTGAGGCGCCACATCCACACCATTGACGAGGAGATCCAGGTGCACACGGCTCACTAGAAGTCAAAGAGAGTACTCATGAATGTCAGACCTGCAACTCAATATACGATTAGCACACACGATGAACACGATGGTTCTGGTGTTGCGTTAACTATATAGCTTTTCTGTTCTTGCCTTTATATAATCTAAGAACATTTGCATACAGATGAACGAGAGAGATTAGGGGCATATCCGAGTTAATCGGCCACACCATACACGATTACTCGCCCACCTTCCTACATTGCTTCCATGAACGCATGATCATCCCACGATACGCACACGTCAGCCTAACAACTAGCTAACACAACGGAAGAAACGATCATGGCACAAACAACCTCATGCACATGCCGTGTTATTTGCTAATACTAACAAACTAAGCTAATCTAGTTTATGGGCGTCGGGATTATTAGATGCAGCAAAACACCCCCTAATCCTGATGCCCTGGACTCACTTTGATGATGCCGAGTTTCTGTCGCATCTCCACGAACTTGACTCGACCCAGCGCCTTGGTGAGAATATCGGCAAGCTGTCCATCAGTGCCAACGTGGCTGACTTCTACCTTGCCTTCCTCGATGCACTCACGAATGAAATGGAAGCGGGTGTCAATGTGCTTACTCCGCTCGTGATGCACCGGATTCCTGCTTAGTTCAATTGCGGACTTGTTGTCCACGTACAGGTTCACCGTCGCCAGAGCTTTTCCAATCAGATCGCCTAGTAGCCGACTCAGCCACACCCCTTGGCAAGCCGCCGTCGCCGCCGCTATATACTCTGCCTCGCAGGACGAGAGTGCGACCACCTTCTGCTTCTGGGACTTCCACGTGATGATGCCAGGGTTGAGGAAAAACATAACACCGGTTGTGCTCTTGCGATCGTCAACATCCCCAGCAAGATCACTATCACAGAACCCCACAAGTATGGGTTCTGTCGTGCGCCCCTTCTTGTAGCAGCAACCGTAGTTAGCCGTGCCGCTGACGTAGCGTCGGATCTGCTTTACCGCAGCCCAATGTGATGTGGTTGGTGCCTCCATGTACCTGCTCACAATCCTGACGGCATACGTAATGTCGGGTCTGGTGTTGCAAAGATACCTTAGGTTGCCGACGATGCTCTGGTACCGTGTAGCGTCCACGGTTTCACCGGCGTTGGCCTTGCTCAGCTTCAGCCGGTTCTCCATTGGTGTGTGACAGATGTTGCAGCCCGTCATACCAGCTACCTCTAGAATCTTGCCGGCATAGGCGCTCTGGCAGAGTGTGATTGTGTCGGCGTGCTGCTTGACCTCGATTCCAAGATAATAGCTTAGAAACCCGAGATCACTCATGTCGAACAGCTGGTGCATTTGCTCCTTGAATGCGGCGATGTCGTCGTCGTTCGTGCCGGTGATGATCAGATCATCCACGTAGACACCAACGAGCAGTGTGGCCGTGCTGCTATTCTCCAGTACACTGCATGCTCGAGAGGGCTGCGCTCGAACCCAAGTGACATGAGGGACGCGTCGAGCTTGGCGTTCCATGCGCGCGGCGCCTGTCTGAGCCTGTATAGGGCGTTGTGCAGTCGGAGCACCTTGTGCTCACTACCGGAGTTGACGAAGCCGGGTGGCTGGTGCACGTAGACCTCCTCATCAAGATCGCCATTTAAGAATGTCGATTTCACATCCATGTGATGCACCTGCCATCCGCTGTGAGCGGCGAGAGCTAGGAGCAGCCACACAGTCTCCATGCGTGCCACCGGTGCAAATACTTCGTCGAAGTCCACCCCTTGTCTCTGAGCATACCCTTTAGCGACGAGGCAGGCTTTATGTTTAATCACATGTCCTGCAGGGTCCTTCTTCACCTTGAAGACCCATTTATGCCCGATGGCTCGATGTCCAGCTGGGAGTGTAGCAAGCTCCCACGTGTTGTTGTTTTGGATCGATGCTAGCTCGTCCTCCATGGCACGCCTCCAACATTCTTCCTCAAGAGCGGCATCAATGCTGGCAGGTTCTTCTGTCGTGACGAGACATATCTCGTTCTCGCAAGCCTCAACATCCGCTGCCAATACGTAGTCGTCGTAGCGGTGGTTGGGCTGTACGATGTCGTCACGTGCGCGTGTGGTCATCGGATGTACTGGACGAGGCGATGCTCCAATGTCCCCTGCCGTGGTGCCAGGACTGGCTGTCGATACTTCCGTGGTAGCCGAAGAAGACGGAGAACTCCTCCCTGTGGCAGGATTGGGCATCGTCATCATTGAGTTCTCATGTGTCCCCACAGTGCTCCCTCCTGTGCTCGTGGCAGGGTAGGAGAAGTAGTCGACGTGGAAAGGAGCACTATCCTTCGTGCCGCCCGTCTTCTCCCAGTCCCACCGTGTGTTCTCGTCGAAGACCACGTCGCGTGTGACGTTCACACGATCTCCAGCTGGGTCGTAGGTGCGGTACGCCGCTGAACCGGGCTCGTAGCCGAAGAACACCATCGGCGTGCTCCGATCATCAAGCTTGGAGAGGTGTGGCTTTGTCACCTTCACATGTGCCACACAACCGAAAATGCGTAGATAGCTTACGTCAGGTTTGTGTCCATGCCATACCTCATAGGGAGTTTTACCATCGACGCTCTTAGTTGGTGACCGATTTAGGAGATAGACGGCGGTCGACACCGCCTCACCCCAAAACCGTGCTGGAACTCCCTTGGCCTTCATGAGGTTGCGCGTAGTGGAGATGATTGTCTGGTTCCGGCGCTCAACAACACCATTCTGTTGCGGTGAATACAGTGTTGTGAGTTGTCTGCCGATCCCTTCGTTGGCCCAGTACTCAGCGAAC
Source organism: Alisma plantago-aquatica (assembly GCA_963693085.1). Lineage (NCBI taxonomy): Eukaryota > Viridiplantae > Streptophyta > Magnoliopsida > Alismatales > Alismataceae > Alisma > Alisma plantago-aquatica. Next base: position 296,196,904 of record OY856409.1, on the reverse strand, counting down.
GTGCCCACGGTGAATTCACCGCCGCGGTCCGTTCGGAGCAGCCATAGCTTGCACCAAGTTTCCACCTCAGTACTGGCTTTGAAGCGTTTGATAGCTGTGGCCGCCTGATCCTTTGTTGTGAGTAATGTCAGCCACATGTAGCGGCTCAGATCGTTGACGAGAAGCAGGAAGTAGCGTCTGCCGGCGGGTGTTGCCGGCGTAATGGGACCGCAAAGATCCCTGTGCACCAGATCGAGTAGGCCTTCTGCGCGTTTCTTTTCCTGCTGAGGAAAAGGTACACGCCGCTGCTTCCCAGCCAAGCAACTGTCGCAGATTTGATCGACGTGATCGATGTGCGGCAATCCGCGCACCATGCCATGGCGTGCAAGTTTTCAGAGCGCGTCGAAGTTGAGGTGGCCGTACTGTGTGCTCCACCTCCAGGCGTCGTCGTCGTGGAGTGCTGCGAGACAAGCTGGCTGCACAATGTTGAGCTTGACCACATACAACCGATTCTTTGCCCTAGCCACCTTGGCGAGCAAGCATTGTCACCGATCATAGATCTTTAGGTGCCCGTCGTAGATCAGTTATTGGCACCCGTTCTCGTCGAGCTGCCCGAGACTCACGATGTTGCTATGGAGGCGAGGGATGTAGTAGACGTCGGTGAGGGTGCGGTGCTCACTATTGGTACACTCAAATAGAATCGTGTCGTGCCCCTTGATGTCCACCACCGACCCATCCCCAAACTTCACCGTGCCGTTGACGGCGGTGTCCAGTTCGGCGAAGACGGACCGGTAGCCCGTCATGTGGTTGCTGGCGCCTGTATCCAAGAACCACGAGTCGTCACGGTGTCCGTCCTTGGTGAGGTACACTTGCTCCTCCACCAGGTCGACGTGCTTGGCAGCCCTGGTTACCTGTGTCGTTGGCACATCCACGCGTGCTGTGAGCAGCAGTGGGTCCGTGACAATTGCCATCAGCAATGATGGGCCGTCATCGTTGTTGAGGGTGCACGCTCGCGCAAGTAGGAGTGCTGGTTCGTCCTCCTCAACCTTCGCCAGATGTGCGTGCTGCGATTGCCCTTTGCGTTCACACCGGGGTTCCTTGCAGTCCTTGGAGAAATGACCCATCTTGTTGCAATTGTAGCTTTTGACCCGTGAAATGTCACGCTCACCGTTTGAGTCGCGTGAGTCGCGACGATCATTGTCACGCCCCCGATTTTGCTGCTTGCTATGGCGTTTCCCTTTTCCACCACCTCCACTGGAGCCTGAGCCCTGCCCTTGCTCCCGTTGCTTCCCGCGTGCAACCCACTCCTCTTCCGTGAGGAGTAGTTGGCTCCCGGAGCCATCTGTGCCGCCGATCGAGCACCGCTCTGCGGCCGAGCGTAGACGCCCAATCTGCTCATCGATGGTCATGTCATTGAGGTCGAGAAGCGTCTCGATCGAATAGGCAATCTGCGAGTACCTATCGGGCACTTCACGTAGGAATTTCTGGACAACTTTTACCTCCTCCACGGTGTCACCCAGAGAGCGCAGGTTGTTGACGATGCTGGTGATCCGCATGCCGAAGGCATCAAGGGACTCGCCATCCTTGAAAGCGATCTGCTCGAACTCCTTGCATAGGTGTTGTGATGTTGCCTCTCGAACGCGGTTCACCCCCATACGCATCATCTTGATGGCCTCCCAGGCCTCCTGCGCCATCTCCTTGACTACGAGAACCGGAACCATCTCCGGTGGTACCGCTCGAAGTATCGCTGATAGCGCCGTCATGTCCTCACGATCACCCGGCTCGTCCGTGTCGGATATGGCCTCCCAGAGACCTTGCGTGCGTAGGTTGATCTTCATGACCAACGCCCACTCAACATAATTGGTGGACGTTAGTGTTGGGTAGACGATGTGACTGCTGCTCCCAGCTTCCCGAAAGACGTGTTCGTGGACGACAACATTTTTCCGCCCCGTCTCACACAGCTACGCCTGCGCGGCCGTGTCCGTGGCGGCGTGTGCAAGGGAGACTTTGATCCTGAACTGGTTGCCCTTCTGTCAGTACCGTCGTTGCTTCCTGCCATGGCTCCCAACGATCCTCGTGAGTGAGGCTCTGATACCACTTGTCAGACCTGCAAGTCAATATACGATTAGCACACACGATGAACACGATGGTTTTGGTGCTGCGTTAATTATACAGCTTTTTTGTTCTTGCCTTTATATAATCTAAGAACATTTGCATACATATGAACGAGAGAGATTAGGGGCATATCCGAGTTAATCGGCCACACCATACACAATTACTCGCCCACCTTCCTACATTGCTACCATGAACGCATGATCATCCCACGATACACACACATCATCCTAACAACTAGCTAACACAACGGAAGAAACGATCATGGCACAAACAACCTCATGCACATGTCGTGTTATTTGCTAATACTAACAAACTAAGCTAATCTAGTTTATGGGCGTCGGGATTATCAGATGCAGCAGTGAAGGTCCAATGAAGCTTCGTCAACCCCTGCCTAGTCAACTTCTGAGGAATTTTCCTAGATCTAGTTTCCACCTGTCTGCTTCTGGACCTGACATCCCTGGCCATGTAGGCCTGAGTTTCCTCCACTTTGGCCCTGCGAACACATGAAGAGTTTGGTTTTCACCGCACCACTGGTTCTCTGACTCTGTGTTTGACTTGTGATTTCCTGTAGCTTGTTTTGAGGGTGTGAATCCCTCTCACCTACTTACAGTTTGCATCCCCTATTTTCCTTCCTTAGCCTCAACCTTGAGAGCTTTTTTTCCCTGGTCTTCCCCTTCCTACTCGCAAGGAATTAGCCAGTTCAATTTTGCTCAATAGAGTTAGCTTTTCGCCTGGTTTCTGGATCTGTTTGCTGCTGTGGGATCATGTCCAAGGATCTCAGTATAGGGAAGTTGTTGCTTGCCCTCTGGAGGAATCTTCCCAGGGGTAAATTTCTTGGTTTTGTGCATAAGAGTTTTGAGGACCTCATCCTTTTACTTCTCTAATGATTCGTTGTTTATTATCTCAACAATAATTGGTTCATTAATAATCAGAATCATTGGAAAATTCTAGTAAATAGACCATTAATCATAAAATCACCAAAACTCAACCTCAAACTCAGAAAAATATACTTATCCTAATGAAATTCTAATCTCACCCTAATGATGGCCCTATAATAGGATATTCAAGTAATTTCATGCTAGTTACATCTTATGACTATGGTTGGTGAGCTAATATTAATTGATCATATCTTTGGATTAGAAGTCAATGATCTGAACTAATTACAGAGTCAGTCATCCCAAAAGTAGTTTCTAATAATGATTATAAGACTATAGTGCTATCATATGTATAATCTTAAATATCTAGAATTTATGTAATAAGAACATAAAAATGATGTGTATGTACATGTATATCCATAAGGTTGAATCATAACCCTTCTATTTTTTCTGAGAACTTAAACACAAATTTTAATATCATTACAACAACCTATAAGGGTTAATATAAATAAACCCTCAGCCAGAGTTAAAAGTAGGGTCAATGAAGATGGAAGAGGGGAATGTGATCAAAACCCTAACTCTAACTCATATAAGTCATCCACTACACAGGGTAACATAATACACCCTAATAATTACTAGAGCATTAGGTCATGAGTATGATCCTAGAATTCACTCAAGAGTCAAGTACATGCACTAAGAAGCCCCAATCGAGAACCCTAATGACAATAGAAAACTGGACTTTAAGAAAAGACATTAAAACTAATAGACCCTTTGGTTTTTCAAGAGAATATTAGAAGGACTTGAAGCAGTATATTCAAATAAAACTTGGCTTACCACAGGTAAGTGGTTCATGCCCATGAGTACTTAAGCTCATCAAATCTAGTGTATATATATATGATTCTTAAATGAGACCTTCATGTCCAATGTTCTAATTAGATATGTAAATAAGAGTTTTTGTAATTTATGATAATGGCATTTCATATGCCCAATGCCTTAATTAGAGATGTTTCATGGGATTCTTAATATTCATGAACCGAAGGATATATTTCTATCATGTTTCTTAGTAATGTGACATATGAATGTTCAAAGCTGCAAGATAAGAAATACAACTGAGACCTCCATGATTCCATGGTTATGTGATATAACCATGTATTAATATTTTATGTACAAACATGCTATTATGATTTCCATATTTGTATACATAACCATGTATTAGAGTTTCAAACAAGAACATGTTACCAAGGTTTCTTATATAAGTAGAGATCTATGAACTATGAAGTTAATTCAATTCCTTAGAATGAGTACTATCTCAAAGTCAAGTATAATGTGAGCATACAAGTTTTGAAATATGAAGGCATGATCCTATTTTCAAAGCAAAGGTACTTGTAGGATTAGAGTACATTGTAAATACATCTTATGATAATATTATAAGAATATGAACATTAAGTATAATTAAGTTGCAACTTAGGATTTTCCAAGATTTCTATACTATGATTTAAGGTTTTAGATTTAAGTTCATGAAGATCATATTTAGTGATTTTTATTTGAGATTGAGCTATTTTGCTAGAAATCATATATCATACTTAAGCTACTGTCATATACTTTATTTAGGTTACTTTTTATATACTTAGCATTTATATATTCAGATTAGATCACATCCTCCTTTCTAAGCCTTATGACTCAGTTGCTAAATTTAGTATCAATGAATATACTATCAAGTCACATATTCAAAATAAGGTTTGCCCAGATAATGAGAATATCAGATGTAGATTCAGACTTAGACTACTCATTGTGTGAGTAGCCAGATTTTGAATAAAGATACATGATAAGGATTATAGACCCAATATCAATTATGTAGCAATCTGAGATACATATTCACATTCAGTAATAGATTCAGTTCATAATTTAAGAGCAGAGATTCAGATTCAAAATTCAGTATATGTTTTACTTAGACTTAAGGTAATTAATTTAGAACCTTCACATAAAACATTATATGATAAGTCCTCACCAGAAAGTCTCAGAACAATTCAGAGGGAGCATTATTGTGGCATCCAACTCATAAAAACATGATTAGCTTAAGCGGAAGCGATCATTTGCAGTGGATTACTGAAAATCACTAAAAATTAAAACCTTTTTCAAAGAGATCCAATCGTAAGAAAACTCTTTCAACAAGAACCAATGTATTACATTTACATCCTGGTTCATAAGTACATATCTTGTATCATCTCTTCTCGAGGTTTACAACATCAACTGCCTTATTAAAAACTAAACATAGACAGCATAAGAACCTCGAGGCATCAAGCCAAAATCTCAATACGATTCATTAAAAGCACTAACTAATAACTCCGAGGACCTGAGAGTACAGAGACGACACATAGGACTTCTACCTATAAGACACGATAGACAGTACACTCCACCTGAGTTGTCATTGCTGTTGCTGATGTACTTCCTCTGCAAGATGTTCTCAGTCTCCTTCATGCTTGTCCATCTAAAAATGTTGGATCCCACGGGGGTGAGACAATTGTAATTTCCCCAGCGGAAGATATAACTCTCCACCAAAAACATTATTATTGCAGCTTAATGATATAAAATTAAGCAGAGGATAAGCAGTTTAAAGCATTCTCATCTTTTAAAGCATTGCAACTATTTGTGATAGAACAATAGCTCATCTATTCTCTTAATAAGGAATAGAAAGAACATATATATCATTTACCCATCGCATTATGCCATTATGTCAAACTTCTCTTGTGACACTCATTCTCTTGATATGTCACCCATGGGTCAATCTTGTTTCAATCTGCTGGCCTTAGCCAATCTGCTAAACAGTTATGGGATTATATCTACCATGTGCTCATATGTCATTAATACATGTATTGGGTTATTACCAATCATGTGTCATCATTACAGGCATTGAGCCTCTGCCAGGTATTGGACTCTTCCAAACCTGATTACACCGCCAAGCATTGGACACTACCAATCCTGATTTCACAGCCAGGCATTGGACTTAAACCAACCCTGATTACACAGCCAGGCATTGGACTCTAACCAATCCTGATTACACTGCCAGGCATTGGACTTTAACCAATCATGATTTCACAGCCAGGCATTAGACTTAAACCAACCCTGATTACACAACCAGACATTAAACTCGAACCAATCCTGATTACACCGCCAGACATGGGACTTTAACCAACCCTGATTACACTGCCAGGCATTGGACTTTAACCATCCCTGATTACACCGCCAGGCATTGGACTTTAACCAACCCTGATTACACCAACAAGCATTGGACTTTAACCAACCCTGATTACAGGCTTCATGCCTCGTCCAGGTATTAATTGGACTTTAACCAAACCTGATTTCACAATTCATGGAATATAAATTCCTTTAACTCATCATTGATCATCACATCCTTCCCTAGGATTTGAACCCTGAGGTTAGCCTTCATATCTTTTCACATTCTTTACTGAATGCAATTGTTCCTTTTATTAAGTTTATTAAAACATTATCATTTCTTACAATAAACTTTTATAATCATCTTGGTGCCTCTCATTAGGCCACAATTGTTCTCATGGCTCATAAGGCCCATAAAGCATCTTGTCACCTCTCACTAGGAAACATCTAACCATATGGCTCACAAGGCCATTAAACATCTTGTCACCTATCACTAGGCAACACCTAATCATATGTCTCACAAGGCCATTACACATCTTGTCACCTCTCACTAGGCAACAATAACATATTATCTCATGTATTACAATAGTAACATCACTATTCCCTCAATAGGGTTAGGGTTTACTATTTAAGTTACATTAGGGTTTCTCATGTCCCATTACCCAATTTAGGGTTAGGGTTTCCCATCTCACATTAATTAGGAGTTCATGCTTATCAAATCAACCTTAATATATTGCTCCACGCCTCTAGGAACATCCATTATCATCTCGAGTATTCAATCATGTTTATTACTCTTAACATTTATCATTAAATGATTATCAATACAAGATATGAGTTCATTTCTCATCCTTATCATGGTATGATTATATCATACTCATTGGTTTGGCTTAACCCCATTATCAAGGTGTATTAGCCTATACTTATCAAAGTATATCAAACTCATTACATTTCATTGTAGCAATTTACATAACACTCTTCATGTGTTTCTTGTCCAAGAATATTGGATTTGAGGTGCATCAAGGTATATCAACCCTGGAATGCTAAAAGTGATATCTATCATATTTTGATGTATCACTGTTCTTATCACTTCCATTTACTTGAGTTATCAACTTATCTTGTATTAAGGTATTTCCCATCTTAATACTTCCATCCACTAACCTATCACTTTTACCATGAAGTGCATATGTCACACACAAGAATGGTCCATCTATCTTTAATGATATTGACTCATTTCAGATTACGACATTGCTTATTATAAAGTTGCCTATAATCAACCATTTGAGATATTTCACATTTATAAGGCATTACCCACTATTTTAGCATTAGGGTTCTTTCATACTATTACCTAGTAATTAGGGTTTTGGTTTATCATCATATTGCCCAAGATTAGGGCTTCATGTATTATAACTCAAAATTAGAGTTTCACATACCTTCACCCTGTATTAGGGCTCCTCATCATACCATTGCATAGGGTTTCACATGGCATCACCCTCAATTAGGGTTTCACATGGCATCACCCTCAATTAGGGTTTCACATGGCATCACCCTCAATTAGGATTACATCCTTACCCTAGATTAGGGTTACACCTAGCATTGCCCTAGATTAGGGTTAATGTTCATCAATCTTCATAATTATGGTTTCATGATCACTTCATCAAAGATCATACCCTAAAATCTTAGTTTAATCATATTGAAGGTGTTTGAGGCCTATCCATTACATGATTATTCTACATGTATGGATTCCTATCTCTCTCATCCTCTCTAGGATGTTCACTATGTCAGACTTGGATAAATTAGGTCAACCAACCCTTTAATTAAATACATACAATTAGGGTTGACATAGTGTATTGAAATATTGTTTACTTAAGCTTCAATAATCAACTCATCTAGGGTTAACAATTACTTAGTACCTTGAAGTTACAACCCTAGTGATTATCTTTGAGATAAATCAGTAACAACCATAGGGCCATTTCATCTTTCATCACCTTAGGTTCCCAATTAATTTAATCACATTGAAATATCCAAACGTTCTTGACCATTGATGCTCCAAACGGTTTGAAACTGAATGGACTTGGGTCTCCAAACATCTTGGGATCATTTGGACCCAAACGGTCTTGAGACAATTTGGACTCAAACGGTCTTAAGATGGTTTGGTCCAAACCTTCTCAAAACCGAATGGACCAAAAAGGTCTTTCAACATTTAATCAATTCAAGGTTTCAATCAATGAATCGGCTATCAATTGAGTCTTTGATTCATTCATCAATTGAACTATTGAATCACCCTCAACTAGAACATCAATTAGGGTTTTGAACCCAATTTAACTAGGATTTATAATCAAGAAACCATCACTTAGGGTTTTGAAATCGAGGAAACTTCAATGATTTACATTGTGAAACTGATTCAATTGAAATCAATGAATCATCATCAAATTATGATATGACCTGACCTCAAACGGTCTTGAGGTCATTTGGATAACCTCCAAACGGTCTTGAGACCGTTTTCCCCATCCATCACTAAACTTTTTTGAGATTCAATTAGGGTTTAGATCATTAGATTGATCACCAATTGAACAATTGATTGCATTCAATTTACCATCTCTGGTCCTTCAATTACTCAACCATAATCAACCCTAATCCTTCAAACGGTCTTGGTTGACCTCCAAACAGTCTTGAGACCGTTTGGGTGACCTCCAAATGGTCTTGAGACCGTTTGGGTTAATCAAGCCAAAATTTTAAATCAATTAATTAAAATTTCAGCACTTAACCCGATTAGGGTTTCTAATTGGAGGATTGTCCATACATTGAATTAATCAATTGGATCCATTGGATCATCATCCCAAATGTACTAGGGTCCTGACCTCAAATGGTCAACCCATCCAAACTGTCAACCCTTCCAAACGGTTTGGGATCCAAACCTCCAAACAGTTTACAAACCATTTGGTCACCAAACGGTTTGATGAAACCGATTGGACCATTTTGTTGAAACCATTTGCAATAGATATTTGGGGAGGTGTGTGCTTATGATGATCTCATCATCATCAAGCTCTAAACCTACGAAACTTGCTTTTCATGGTGATTGCATCAATCAACCAAATAAAATTTTGAGAATGAAGAAAGGATCAACAATTGATAAGGAATTGAATGCAATAACAATATTAAGGGTTCAAGTTATAAAACCTTCCTCCAATTGAGCTTAAAAGCTCCAAGATCCACGTCTTTAATGGTGGAAGAAGCTTTCTCAACTATCCCAAGTTCGTCCTCAAGCTTTTCAGTGAAAAGAAATGGATAGGATAGAAGATTGCATGGAGAAAAGAAGAAATCCATCATTTATTTTCGATTTCCGCCATGAAATCATGGTTGAAAGTGATCAAGAAGCTTACCTACAGGTTGGAACTCGTCCTCCTATTGCTCATTATCCCCTTGGTCGTTTTTGCAAGCAAGAAGTGAAAGGGGTTTCGAAATTACCCTTTCAACTCATGGATAAAGGAGCATATATGCATTTTATTAAAAATTCATTTTAGGAGAGAGAAAGTAGGGATTATCTCCTCCATTTCCTTGCCACTTTCCCCCTTCCCTTCCTTGGTTATGAGGCTATCTTTTTTTCCTCTTATTCCTCTCAATTATCCATGACTTAAAGAAAAGCAAATTAAGCACCTTAAATCATATTATACTAATATCCATAAGTGAGTGGATATTTCTTTTTCTTATAATAATGTGAGTGAGTTATCCACTTCCTTTGGATATTTTCGTGCCTTTGGAAGGCACATGGTCTTCCATTCTCTTGCAAACTCATCCCTCACCTTTTTGTTAAAGGAGTCTTTAATTAATATATTTATTTTTGCATTAAATTGAAGTAAAGTTCCAATTATGCTTAAATCTTGATTATTTTAATATCAAGATTCTCTCTCCTCCAAAGAGATACAAATGAGACGCACCTCTCATTTTATTTGCTCTAAATGATGACAAGAAACATTAGGGACTATTTTGAAGTGGTAATTTGCATATTGAACCCTGGGTTTTGGGTAAATTGCACATTACACCAAAACTAGGTTTTAATGCACAAACATTGTTCAACAAGCTCTTCTTGTTATTCAGGCTACCACACGCCATACCACTACATCATTTTCATCCTTATGATGCTTCAACACTTGAGGAACATCTTATTATGCAACATTTGCAATTTAACCCCTCAACTTGGGTAATTTTCACTTTAGTCCAAAATAGGCAAAACATTATTTCAACATTATTTCAACATTGCACTTTGTGGGTACTCTTAATAGTTAGTCGGTACTGTGCTTATCATAATGGAGTGATTTGGAGCTATTCATTTCCACCCAACTCTCTGCTGCTTAAACGTGCTGGTTCTTGTTTCTGCTCCGGCTGGATTAGCTTCTTTGTTGATATGGTTCAAGGGGTTTTTCCTTTGGGTGATCTTGCCCTTGTTAGAATCATGATGTTCTGGTTGATAAGACGGTCAGAAGCTTCAAGGTGTGCTATAGGCAGGAGTATCGGTGTTTGTTCTATTCAAGCTACTATTATTACTTGTGGGTATGCTGAATGCATGTAATAGTGGTTTGGATTAGTCTTCTTCTGGTAGGACTGCTTGTAGCTAGCTTGTGTAGCTTGACAGGTCTTCTTAGTTTTTTTTTCATCTAGAAATATTGTGTTTCCCCCTGCGTGGGGAGTTTGATTTTCATTTGAGCTTTTTTGATCTCCTGGTGATGTATGGGGTACTTAGTGCCCAAAGTTTTTTGGTTTCTATAGTAACACGTTTTTTGACCGACCAAAAAAAAACATTGTTTGAAAAGGACTAAAATTGAAATATAAGTTCCTCTTAAACCTTAATTACTTTTCAAGAGATAAGAACAAGCATATAATTGTCTTTCTTAAACAAAACACCTAGGGTTAAAGCATAACCCAGGTCAGGGATGTTACAACAGGTCTCCAGAAAAGATAGAGTGGGAATATAAGATTTTAAGAACTAAGAGATAATATGTTTTCAGATTTAATTAGAGTTTAATGTTAGTTTCATATTTATATTGTTCAAGAATCCTTTGTAATGTTCCAGTTCTTTAGTAATGTGTATTTTAGAATATTCATGCCACTTACTCTAATGACTATTTTTCCCAATGCATGGTTGGGGACGTGATGTCTACAGGTTTTGGAGCAACTGAAGATTTAAAAGGACAAGAAAAGGACTAGGAAATTTCAAGCTCATCCTAGTGGGGTGTCATTTACCTAGATGATCTAGAGTTTAGATGTCTTTTTTATTATGATATTATGGATGAACATGATGTAGTTTTCTGTTGACAGAAACTATGTATGAATCAGTTTTAAATATATGCAAAGTGTTTCGGCCTGAGTTTCCTCTGCTTTGGCCCTGCAAACCCATGAAGAGTTTGGTTTTGGTCGTACTACTGGTTCTCTGACTCTATGTTTGACTTGCGTTTCCCTATTGCTTTTTTGAGGATGTGAATCCCTCTCACCTACTTACAGTTTGCATCCCCTCTTTTCCGGCCTTAGCCTCGACCTTAAGAGCTTTTTTTCCCAAATCTTCCCCTTCCTACTCACAAGGACTTAGCCAGTTCAATTTTGCTCAACAGAGTTAGCTTTTTGCCTGGTTTCTAGATCTATTTGCTTCTGTGGGATTAGTCTAAGGATCTCAGTATAGGGAAGTTGTTGCTTGCCCGCTGGAGGAAGCTTCTCCCAGGGGTAAATTTCTTGGTTTTTCCCAAAAGAGTTTTGAGGACCTCATCCTTTTCCTTCTCTAATGATTCACTATTTATTATCTCGATAATAATTGGTTCATTAATAATCAGAATCATAGGAAAATTCTAGTAAATATACCATTAATCATAAAATCACCAAAACTCAACCTGAAACTCATATAAAATACACTTATCCTAATGAAATTCTAATCTCACCCTAATGATGGCCCTATAATAGGATATTCAAGTAATTGCATACTAGTTACATCTTATGACTATGGTTGGTGAGCTAATATTAATTGATTATATCTTTAAGTTAGAAGTTAATGATCTGAACTAATTTTTCAAGTCAATCATCCCAAAAGTAGTTTCTAATAATGATTATAAGACTATAGTGCTATCATATGTATAATCTTAAATATCTAGAATTTATGTAATAAGAACATAAAAATGATGTGTATGTACATGTATATCCATAAGATTGAATTGAAACGCTTCTATTTCTTCTTAGAACTTAAACACAAATCCTGATATCATTATGACATCATATTAGGGTTAATATAAATAAACCCTAATCCAGAGTTAAAAGTAGGGTCAATGAAGATGGAAGAGGGGAATGTGATCTAAACCCTAACTCTAACTCATATAAGGCATCCACTACAGAGGGTAAGATAATACACCCTAATAATTACTGGAACATTAGATCATGAGTATGATCCTAGAATTCACTTAAGAGACAAGTACATGCACTAAGAAGCCCTAATCAAGAACCCTAATGACCATAAAAGATTGGACTTTAATAAAAGACATTAAAACTAATAGACCCTTGGTTTTCCAAGAGAATGTTAGAAGGACTTCAAGCAGTATATTCAGATAACACTTGGCTTACCATAGGTAAGTAGTTCATACCGATGCGTACTTAAGCTTATCAAATCTAGTACATATATATGATTATTAAATGAGACCTTCATATCCAATGTTCTAATTAGATATGTAAACAAGAGTTTATGTACTTCATTATTATGACACTTCATATGCTCAATGCCTTAATTAGAGATGCTTGATATATTTCTATCATGTTTCTTAGTGATGTGTCATATGAATGTTCAAAGTTACAAGATAGGAAATACAAGTGAGACCTCCATGATTCCATGGTTATGTGAAAAATCCATGCATTAATATTTTAAGTACAAACATACTATTATGATCTCCATTTTTATATATATAACCATGTATTAGAGTTTCAAATAAGAACATGTTACCAAGGTTTCTTATATAAGTAGAGATCTATGAACTATGAAGTTATTTGATTACTTAGAATGAATACTATCTATAAGTCAAGTATAATGCGAGAATACAAGTTTTGACATATGAAGCCATGATCCTATTTTCAAAGTAAAGGTACTTGTTGAATTAGAGTACATTGTAAATACAGCTTATGATAATATTATAACAATATGACACATTAAGTATGATTAAGTTGCAAGTTAAGATTTTCTAAGATTTCTATACTACGATTAAAGTTTTAAGATTTAAGTTCATGAATATCAGATTTAATGATATTTTATTTGAGATTGTGCTATTTTTCCAGAAATCATATATCATACTTAAGCTACTGTCATATACCTTTTTTAGGTTACTTTTTGTATACCTAGCATTTATATATTCAGATCAGATTAGATCCTCCTTTCTAAGCCTTAAGACTCAGTTGTTAAATTTAGTATCAATGAAGTTACACTATCAAGTCATAGATTCAAAATAAGGTTTGCCCAGATAATAAGAATATTAGATGTAGATTCAGACTTAGACTACTCATTATGTGAGTAGCCAAATTTTGAATAAAGATATATGATAAGGGTTATATACCCAATCTCAATTATGTAGTAATTTGAGATACATATTCACATTCAGTAATAGATTCAATTCAAAATTTAAGAGTAGAGATTCATATTCAAATTCAGAATTCAATATATATTCAGTACTCAGTTTCAAATAAGTTCAGATTCAGAGTTAAGTAAACTTAGGCTCATGGTAATTAATTCACAGCCTTCACATAAAACACTATATGATAAGTCCTCACTAGAGAGTCTTGGGATGATTGAGAGGGTGCATTGTGCTAGACACTGCATGTGTCAAAAAGGGAATGTTATGCCAAAAGAGGGTGCATTGCACCATAAAGGACACCGATGTCAACAGAGGGCATGTTGTGCCAACAGAGGGTGTGTTGCACCGTAGAGGATACTTTGGTGTCAACAGAGGGCACATTGTGCCAACATACGATGCTTTGCACCATAGAGGACACTTCGGTGTCAATAGAGGAGGACTTATTGTATATTGGTGGCCAGAAATGGATAAACAATTGTAAGTAAAAGATACTTTAAATTAAAGCATGTCAGTAATCTCATCCATGAGTGTGATGAGAGGAATTGTGATAAGATATTTATGACCCAAAAACTTTGGTGTAGGTCATGAGACCCAGAGTACATGTCTCTAGAAAATATAGAGTACGCAAATAAGAGTTTAAGAACTAAGAGATAATACGTTTTCAGATTTAATCAGAGTTTAATTTTAGTTTCATATTTATACTGTTCAAGAATTTGTAATGTTCCAGTTCCTTAGCAATATATATTTTAGAATACTCATGCCACTTACTCTAAGGACTATTTTTCCTAATGCATAGTTGGGGACGCGATGTCCGTAGGTTTTGGAGCAACTAAAGATTTAAAAGGACAAGCAAACGACTAGGATATTCCAAGCTCAGCCTAGTGGGGTGCCATTTAACTGGACGATATAGAGTTTTGACATCTTTTAATTATGATATTATAGATGAACATGATGTAGTGTTCTGTTGACAAAAACTATGTATGAATCAGTTTTAAATATATGCAAAGTGTTTCATTTACTTTAATTGAAATGATAATCATGTTTATGACACCCTTAGTAAAAAAAATGTTTCTGCTCATGTGATATGAAAATCAGGGTGTTACAATATGGTATCAGAGCAATTTGGTAAATGGCCACTAGGCAAACATGATTCTCATAGTCACCTAGGATGAAGAGGTAAGATTGGGGTTTGGGGATAAATTCCCAAAGAAAGATACCATGACCTAGAATGCCTATAAGTTTTCACCTTAGAAGAGATAGGGATATTTGAGATAGAGGATTACTTAGTTTTGATCTCACGTATCAACCTAACCCTAGATAATGATATAACCTCTCCATTCTCAATGGTTATGGCCAACCAATTGAGAATTGAAGAGGGATGTCATAAGCATTAGGCCTTGATGCATCTCTCCTTTATTACTAGTACATGTGGTATGGGACACATGTATTAGTAGGTTAGTGAGAGGTAGCATGTCAGGATCCCACATCTCTGGGTATGTGCCTGATCACCACATATCTAGGAATGTATGAGCTACCTGAAGGACCTAAGATTAGACATTCACTTGCACCTAATGTTAGAAAGTAATGAAAAGTCAAAGTAGATGCCTCAAGTATAGTGTCAAGTTTGATTTCATAAACCTAAGTATGAGTTGAGCAGTAGACCAAGGTAGTAGATAGTGCTCACATTAATATTCTATGAAATACATTACATATATCTTTTCATGCAAAATTTTGAACAAAAATAAACCTTGAATTTTGACTAACATTAAATGAAGAGGTAAAATTCTAATGTGGGTAGTAGGCCAAAGAAAATTTTGAGAATGAAATTTATACAAGGTGGGTAGAAGTGTAACATCCTCTTTTTGAGCACTTTTATATCCTAAGTACATTTTATACAGGGTCAATTAGATATCCAAGAGGTCATTTAATTTAATTTGGATCATCATCATGCAATGATAAATTTTCCATTAAGATATAACATCTAATGAGTTAACACCCAAAATTGAAAAATCTAATTATTTCTGGATAATTAGTTCTTTAGAATTTAAGGATTATATTGTATTAATCATACTAATTATTTTAGTCACACAATCATAAAATGGACTTCATAACACATTCTAGACTCTAATATCAAGAAGTGGTAAAAATTAGAGAAAATTTGGAGGACATTTGATTAGGTTAACGAATTTCTAAAGATAATGGCAAATAAATGCCTTTTTCCTATTTTCTCGATTTTTCCCAGATTTTTCCTTTGGATCGAGTTTAGCTGGGCCGTTGGATGCAGGCGCTAGCCTAGACGCTTCGCCTCAATTGTGCGATTCCTTCTTCAACCTCCGCTCATTTCGCAACAGACCCCTCCTCCAATCATTCACGAGTTTCTCACTATCTACTGAATCATTTTGGAAACGGATTTCTCTTTTGGCTTCAGGAGAAGAATCTTCTCGTTTTAAGCCCCTACACGAACCCTAAATCTCACCCTGGAGGAAACGCCCAAAGCGCCACCAACCTCCTTCGATTCGGTGATTTGCAGACTACCTATGAAGGCTCCGCTTGCTTTTCTGAGCAGTGGGAAAGCCTCAACCGTCATTTATAAGCTTTCCCTATGTCCCAATTCCATAGCCTACACCCCACGACATCATCTTCAACCCCTAGCAAACCATCATTGTTCTCCATCACCGCACCACCTTCTTTCAATCTGCCGCTCCTACACCATCTACGGAGACCCAGTCACACACCACTGGTCTTCCCTTAAGCCGCGAACCTCCGAGGCGCCACATCCACAAGATCACCTGAAGGTAGCCTTTGCCACTCCGCCGACGAGGAGCTCCAGGTGTACGCGGCTCACTGGGAGTCGAAGAGAGTGCTCGTGAAGGTCCAATGAAGCTTCGTCAACCCCTGCCCAGTCAACTTCTGAGGTATTTGCCTACATCTAGTTTCCCCTGTCTGCTTCTGGACCTGACATCCCTGGCCATGTAGGCCTGAGTTTCCTCTGGTTTGGCCCTGCGAACACATGAAGAGTTTGGTTTTGGCCGCACTACTGGTTCTCTGACTCTGTGTTCGACTTGCGATTCCCTGTAGCTTGTTTTGAGGGTGCGAATCCCTCTCACCTACTTACAGTTTGCATCCCTTGTTTTGCGGCCTTAGCCTCGACCTTGAGAGCTTTTTTTGCCTGATCTTCCCCTTCCTGCTCGCAAGGACTTAGCAAGTTCAATTTTGCACAACAAAGTTAGCTTTTCGCCTGGTTTCTGGATCTGTTTGCTGCTGTGGGATCGTGTCCAAGGATCTCAGTATAGGGAAGTTGTTGCTTGCTCGCTGGAGGAAGCTTCCCGGTGGTAAATTTCTTGGTTTTTCCATAAGAGTTATGAGGATCTCATCCTTTTCCTTCTCTAATAATTCATTGTTTATTATCTCGACAATAATTGGTTCATTAATAATCAGAATCATAGGAAAATTCTAGTAAATAGACCATTAATCATAAAATCACCAAAACTCAACCTCAAACTTCAAAAAATTTACTTGTCCTAATGAAATTATAATCTCACCCTAATGATGGCCCTATAATAGGATATTCAAGTAATTGCATACTAGTTACATCTTACGACTATGGTTGGTGAGCTAATATTAATTGATCATATCTTTGGGTTAGAAGTTAATGATCTGATCTAATTGCCGAGTCAGTCATCCCAAAAGCAGTTTCTAATAATGAATATAAGACTATAGTGATATCATATGTATAATCTTAAATATCTTAAATTTATGTAATAAGAACATAAAAATGATGCGTATGTACATGTATATCCAAAAGGTTGAATCGGAGCCCTTCTATTTCTTCTGAGAACTTAAACACAAATCCTAATATCATTATGACAACCTATAAGGGTTAATATAAATAAACCTTAAGCCACAGTTAAAAGTAAGGTCAATGAATATGGAAGAGGGGAATGTAATCTAAACCCTTACTCTAACCCATATAAGTCATCCACTACAGAGGGTAAGATAATACACCCTAATAATTACTAGAACATTAGATCATGAGTATGATCCTAGAATTCACTCAAGAGTCAAGTACATGCACTAAGAAGCCCTAATCGAGAACCCTAATGACCATAGAAGACTGCACTTTAAGAAAAGACATTAAAACTAATAGACCCTTTGGGTTTTCAGGAGAATGTTAGAAGGACTTGAAGCAGTATATTCAGATAGCACTTGGCTTACCACAGGTAAGTGGTTCATGCCCATGAGTACTTAATCATATCAAATCTAGTACATATATATGATTCTTAAATGAGACCTTCATGTCCAATGTTCTACTTAGATATGTAAATAAGAGTTTCTGTACTTTATGATTATGACATTTCATATGCTCAATGCCTTGATTAGAGATGCTTCATGGGATTCTTAATATTCATGAACTGAAGGATATATTTCTATCATGTTTTTTAGTAATGTGTCATATGAATGTTCAAAGCTACAAGATAAGAAATACAAGTGAGACCTCCATGATTCCATTGTTATGTGATATAACCATGTATTAATATTTTAAGCTACTATCATATACTATATTTAGGTTACTTTTTGTATACTTAGCATTTATATATTCAAATCGGATCAGATCCTCCTTTCTAAGCCTTAAGACTTAGTTGTTATATTTAGTATCAATGATGTTATACTACAAGTCACATATTCAAAATAAGGTTTGCCTAGATAATAAGAATATCATATGTAGATTCAGACTTAGACTACTCATTGTGTGAGTAGCCAGATTTTGAATAAAGATACATGATAAGGGTTATAGACCCAATCTCAATTATGCAATAATTTGATATACATATTCACATTCAGTAATAGATTCAGTTCAAAATTCAAGAGCATATATTTAGATTTAGAATTCTGTATATGCTCAGTACTCAGTTTCAGATAACTTTAGTTTTAGAGTTAAGTAAACTTAGACTTAAGGTAATTAATTCGGAACCTTCACATAAAACATTATATGATAAGTCATCACCAGAGAGTCCCGGGACGATTCAAAGGGTGCGTTGCGCCAGACACTACGGGTGTCACAGAGGGCATTTTATGCCAACAGAGGGTATATTGCACCATAGAGGACACTTCGGTGTCAACAAAGG
This sequence comes from Alisma plantago-aquatica, assembly GCA_963693085.1. NCBI lineage: Eukaryota > Viridiplantae > Streptophyta > Magnoliopsida > Alismatales > Alismataceae > Alisma > Alisma plantago-aquatica. The sequence goes on along the minus strand of OY856409.1, from coordinate 296,178,043 downwards.
GCATGTTGTGCCAACCGAGGGTACGTTGCACCATAGAGGATACTTCAGTGTCAATAGAGGGTGCGTTGCACCATAGAGGACTCTTCGGTGTCAACAGAGGATGACTTATTGTATAATGGTGGTCACAAATAGATAAAAAATTATAAGTAAAAGATACTTCAAATTAGAGCATGTCAGTAATCTCATCCATGAGTGTGATGAGAGGAATTCAGATAAGATATTTATGACCCAGACACTTTGGTGTAGGTCATGAGACCCAGAGTACAGGTCTCCAGAAAAGATAGAGTAAGCAGATAAGAGTTTAAGAACTAAGAGATAATATGTTTTCATATTTAATTAGAGTTTAATGTTAGTTTCATATTTATACTATTCACGAGTCCTTTGTAATGTTCTAGTTCCTTAGCAATGTATATTTTCGAATACTCATGCCACTTACTCTAACGATTGTTTTTCCCAATGCATGGCTGGGGATGTGATGTCTACAGGTTTTGGAGCAACTGAAGATTTAAAAGGATAAGCAAAGGACTAGGACATTTCAAGCTCAGCCTAGTGGGGTGCCATTCACCTAGACAATCTAGAGTTTTGACATCTTTTTATTATGATATTATGGATGAACATGATGTAGTTTTTTGTTGACAAACTATGCATGATGTAGTTTTTTGTTGACAAACTATGTATGAATCAGTTTTAAATATATGCATAATGTCTCATTTACTTTAATTGAGATGATAATCATGTTTGTGACACCCATTGTAAAAAAATACTTCTTCTCATGTGATATGAAAATCAGGGTGTTACAAGCATGGTCTAAGTCATCCCTATGACTCTCTCTTTCTTTCCATTCTCAAACTTCCAGATTTGGTATGAGGGGTTCGAGAAAGTTATAAGCACATAATGTGATATCCATACTAACTTTATAGGTTGCATGAAATAAATAAACAAGCAGGCATTTATTGCAATCCATTTTGACAATCTCCGGAAAACTTCGGCAAACTAATGCGAGTAGTCTTAGGCGTAATCGCATACCTTTCTCAGAAGTTACTTGATGTCCAAGCAAAAGCAACAAGAGCAAACAAACAAGCAACTATCCTGAAATTAAAGTATAATACACATGTATTACTATTTTATCCAAAAATATCAATCTTCGATTATTAAGATCAGTGGAACACATTATGATCACTGAAACCTAGAAATTACAGTTCTTCTACATTTAACACATTAAAGATGGAAACTTTGGATACTTTTTGAACTAGAAGCACATCTAGGTCTAGTTTCTTGCCAATCAGGGAAAGCCATGTCAGCAGTTGGTGTATTACTTGTATTACTTATGTGGTGGTTCTGCCAATGGTCCCACTTCCACTGACATCACATGGTTCACATGGCTGGGGTGAGATCAGAGTAAAAAGACAAGAAAAGCCCTTACCATATGTAGCGACCCCAAGGGCAAACTAGTTTTTTGACTATCATCATCTTCCTCCTCCGTTCCTTCTGCTCACGAGTAGAGTTTCTTGGGTGATTCAATCTTGTAGTTGGCTATGAGAGCTTGGGCTCTTGAGTGGAAGGTGAGGGCATAAACTGCTCTGCCTCATCTCGTGAAACTCTCCTGTAGACGCCAATCGGCCAGGAGAAGCAAGAGTAGAGAGAAGGGTAGAGGTTATATTTGCGGTGGATCTAAGGAAAACCAGAGGAAATAAAAGAAAATGTAGGGTAAAATTGGAAGCAGGGGGACTCTCTATGGGTTAAGGGATCTTGCACCCTTGTTTTGTGAGGCTAAAGTGGCTTATATAGGCATGGGCGAGTGAGGTCATCCATCTATGGGGCCTGCCTCTCCATATATTTTGGGGAAGGACCTCGTTCTGATCTAAAGTTAATAAATCTAGGGTTAGTTTTGTTCGAATTTACTTCCTGAACTTGACGGGAGAGTTTAAATCTATCCATATTGTTCAGGTAGAGATAGAATCGGGGAAGAATAGAAGAGTTACTATTGTTGACTTGCCTATTATGTTTAGAGGTACAACATGGCCTCATGGTTGTTGATCCTCTATCCAAGGGCTACAAACACACGTGCCAAAACTTTGAAAATCCTTTTCTAAAAAAGGAAAATGTGTGTGGCATTTAATACATCAACCCCTTAATCCTCTTGTTAGATCCTAGATGGGTGATTAGATGCTCTAGAGGGGGGGTGAATAGAGATGAAAGCACTTAAACAAAACTCATTAAAACTTCAAAATATATGACAAGATAGGGTTGCTAAATAGGAAATTTGTGTGCAACTAAAACATACATAGCAAGGAAGAGAGAGATTGAACAAACCAATTTAAACAAGCTATTTAGAGTGGTTCCACACTTCAAACTAGAAGTGTGTCAGTCCACTTGCCTAGAGAGGTCAACCTCTAGGACTTCCAACAATTGTACTCTTATATTCACTTATAAGACTTACAATACATGACCAACAGAGGACTTACCTATCCAATATAAAGAGTCTTCAACCTTACCAAGGACTTACCCACTTTGCAAGAGTCTTCGGCCTTCTCCAAGGACTTACCCACTCTTGCACAAGTCTTCGGCCTTGCAGGAATTACCCACTCTTCTTGGATCTTCTGCTTTTGACTTCACCTTCACTCGGAGAAGCTTTCCACCAAGGTCTTACCTACTTGAGCTTGAGTCTTTTGCCTTCTCCAAGGGCTTACCCACTCTAGCTCCAAGTCTTCTGCCTTGATCTTCACCAAGGGACTCCTTCCCTTGTTCTTCTTCACCTCTCTTGGACAAGAGAGAGAACCTTCATCTTCAAGATTACAAATGAGAGAAGTGGAGGTGGGGGAAGTGAGAGCCTCACAAGATATACAAGTAGAACTAGCTCTCTAACAAATCTCCTACTCACTCTAATGGATGTAGCAAGTGATTAATCTTAGAGAGAGAGAGGAGGCTGTAGGAAGCACTCAACTATAGAATAGGAACCTCACAAGGAGTTTGCAATGAATGCTCTACCTTGGAATGAAGCCCAAGGGGTCCTATTTATAGTTGGAGATGCCTCTTAACCTTTGGGAACACTTGTGAACAAAAACTAGCCGTTTTGTGGCTTGCAACGGATCTATGTTCACTTGTTGCAACTCCACAACGGCTAGAAACACTTTTCTACACTTTTCCGTACAGTGCATTCGGTCGGGTTTCTATATGTGTAACTCGACCGATGTAATCTTCAGAAAATCAGCCCAGGTGGATCGGTCGAGTTTCAGGGTGGGAAACTGGACCGATGCAATCTTCAGAAAATCAGCCCAGGTGGATCGGTCGAGTTTCAGGGTGGGAAAATGGACCGATGCAATCTTCAGAAAATCAGCCCAGGTGGATCGGTCGAGTTTCAGGGTGGGAAACTGGACCGATCAAGTGCCTGTAATTGATTTTCAAAGTTGCATTAAAAGTGCTCTAATATTCGATCTAAGTGTTCCTGATATTTTTCTAAGCTTAATTACAAGTCATACAATCATTACAAGTGATTTACAACATGATTCTAATGGATATCATCATATTACAAAAACGTGCACTTGTATGACTTTGACTTGTCTTTTCTCCAATTTGAGATGCGCAAGTTAGGGCAATTCGAGTGTGTCTATACCTAATCTGAAATTACTCAAGTAGAAGCATTAGACACCAATATGTGGAATGGTTAGTCATCATCAAAACATGGGTTTAGTCAATTTAGACGTGAGTCAACATTGACCTAATTGACCTTGAGTCAACACCTCTCACTTCAAGATTTTTTTAAAATCCACATCTTAAATCTTTTTTCTCCCAAAATTTTACAAGAAAGTCTATAATGATTTTATCTATGCATGGCTAAAGTTTGAGACCAAAAATCGAAAAGAAAATATGCTTTTATTAATATCCATGTCTTCCTCTTATAAGGCACATTTTAAATATTATTCAATTCTTTTCTCTTTCTTATGTTTTCTATATCCTTTACTTTTATTACCATTCTTATTAGAAATCATGTGAAACTAAAATCCAACCCTTAGTGGTCATTTATGCCACTTTCTAGATAATTCCATATAATTATCATAAGTATACTTGGTTATTATTTATTTTACTTTGTTTTTTTCTTTTTATTGGATATTCTTCTCTTCCTTTTCACTTATATCCATTATTGGATAACAAAATAGTAGGAACTACGAAATTCACAATAAAGGGAAAATTTGTAAGGGAAAATCATACTTTCAAAACAAAGCATAAAATATTTCCAATATGTCCTTTCTATTCAAATAATACCATTTCCATTATACAAATACATGTGAAAAATTGGGTTATAACAATCACTTACTCCCTGATTTAAAAAAGTTGTTTGATAGATTTTGACATGGTGACATTCTCCTGAGAAGTTTTTGGGTCGTTGTTTGAAGGTTCTTGAAAATATTATCATTTGTGGTTTTCCATATCTACCAAAAACAGATCACAAATCATTTAGTCCCATATAGTTGGATATTGTTTCACTTTTGAAGATATGAATACAAATATTTAAGGTTGTTTTTCTCAAAATTTAGATAGCCATTTATCTCTTGCATGTTATCCCAATTAGTTTTAATAAATTTATAGTCTTGCAAAGCATGAAGTCTCATTTCATCTACTTCTTTACACCTTGAGGGGTTTATACATGATATCCTTCTTGATAGATTACATTTCTTGCAGATATTATCATTTGTGGTTTGCCATATCTACAAAACACCGATTGCAAACCATCTTGTCCCTTATAGTTAGGAATTATTTCATTTTTGAATATTTGAACACAATAGTTTAAGGTGGTTTTTCTCAAAATTTGGATCGCCATTATCTCTTGCATGTTTTCCCAAGTAGTTACTAATTTGTGGTCTTGCAAAGTGTGAAGACTCATTTTGTCTACTTCTTTACACTATGAGCAATTCATATTTGTTACTAATCCTCTTCTTGAGCGATTACAGTTGGTTGTTAGGCGTTCATGCAATGATTTCCATAGGAACATTGTTGCATTCTAGCAACATGTCATTTCTACATCCAAGTCGAACAACCCCAAATTCATGCACATAGTGGAACAACCACCTTTATATAAATGCTCGTGCATGAAACACTCCCATTGGGTCTTCTTTGTAAACCCACACATCATTCCCCACTTGTGGATCTAGAGGAGGCATGCAAGGATGGCTTATGTGTTAGTATGTATGCCCAGAGAGACAATCATGTGATGATTGTAATGGCATAACATGTAAATGGTTTGATTATTAATAAAGGTAAGATTCCAATTTGTATAGTTTAATTCGGTTATGAGATATTGGTGTAACATTATAAATGTCTAGAGAATAATATTACTCAATGAGGTATGTCTTCAAGTATTAGCCTTGGGGAAATGAGATCAGATGGATGTTAAGAGTACATATGTATTCTCATTATGTTCCTAATTGGTTGTTATTGTGGAAGGTGGATAGATAGTAGTAACATATAAGATCATATTGTGAATTGGTTGATTACAGAATCTCATTAGTCATGATATGGCAATACCAAACCAATCACACAAATACATGTTAAAGAACAGTGTATTGGATAGAGCTACCATGAGACTGACACATGGAAGCCATGATCATGGAAGTCATAGTCAGCCCTCACAGTGATGTTGGTAGTTGTAGTTCTTAGACCTGAAATCAATGCACTCATCACATGTCGTTGGGTACACTTTGACATCATCAAATGCAATCCTGAAATATGGGTTGTTATAAAGGTGATGATTGGGTGACTTTAACACATGGGTATAGATTGTTAATGATAGAAATGAGATTTGTCCCTCCGACAAGAGTTTGATGTTCTAGGCCTCTTGATTAGTGATATTGAGAAATGCATGGCCATACACATGTGAGTCAATATGTGATATTGAGCTTACATATATTTCAGACAGTCTGATCTTGGTTCAAGAAATAAGATTGAATGATGAACATGATTTTTACATGCCTCAAGTTCAATTTGGACATCAGTGATAAAGGAACTATACAAACACTACAACACCATACATAGATTTTAGGTCGAAGTTGTTCTCTAACTTTCCATTTACTTGGGTAGCATTAATGTGCTACTAGGCACCACTCATTACTTGTGATGTCATAAATTGTTATGGACATTCACTGCCAATGTAATATGGGACCTATAGGGTCACACACATAGGTCTCGACCTAGAAGAGGAGTTTGATCTTGAATGATGGATGAATTAATTGTTAAAATGCTTTAGTAATTGAGTCACGCAACAAGAAGCCTGATTGCACCGCCAAATGCCCGTCTCATGGCATGAGATAGTCGTCTGGAGTGCCAAACGATCGTCTCAAGGGTTGAGATGGGTGCTTGGGTGTCAGATTGAATCGAGTTAAAATTGGCTATGGATCGAATTGACTGGCCTAGCTTGGCTCATCAGAAGGTCATCTGGGTGAGGGAGACGGTCGTCTTGCATGGGTGAGATGGGCCAGATTGGCCGTGGGAAGGTTCTAGATATTTCTAAATTCATTTCAGTTACACATTACTTATTGTGTAAGGAATTAATATGTAATATTAATTGGAAACTAATTATCAATTTTGTATGTGATTGGGAAACTACAAAATGGCCATCTCACAATACGAGATGACCGTCTTCCATGTCATACGACTGTCCGGTGTACCATACAACCATTTCTGTAGTTGTAAGTTGTGAAAATTCAAGATCTTCTGGTCCCTTCTAGTCCTGCACGGACTGGGAACCCTAGCCCAAACCTTGCCTATAAATAGAGGGGTATTGGGGGCTTCCCAAAACATAACACAGACAATGGAGAATTAGTTGCTCTAACGAACATTGTCCTCTCTGTTTATGGTAACCATGAGAGCCCAAGCAAGTCCTACCTGACTAGGGAGGGATAGCAAGGGAGAGAGCAATTGAGATCATTGTTGTGAGAGAGCAAGTTGGTGACTAGTATGCCAACGGAAGGGACAACTCCTTCTTGTCCATTCTAGTAGGATGATAGGAGTTCTAGGTGGTGCAAGTAGACTTCTCTAGAGGTGAGAGACCATTGTCTGTTGCTAAGGAGGACATCGTCAACCATCAGTCTGTGACTAAAGGAGCTGTTGTAGAAGATGATGCTCAAGTTTGTTGTCTGTGGGGGAGTAGTCAGATGAGTCCAAGTGCAACCAGGAGTTAGAGTTGTGCAAGTACAACGACATGGATTGTCATTGGACTTACTCCAGGACCAGGTATATCCTCAAAACCATCCTTTCCATCTTATAGTTATTGATGCAAATCGCTGGTTTTGGGGAATATAGTAGATAAAAAATTTGTTTTTGCTGCCTATTTTGTAGCCAAATTTCCCAACAGTGGTATCAGAGCAAACATCAATTTACTATATTTTAGGATAATTAATACAATCAGATTTTGTTTTTTTATTTTATTATTGCGTGCGATGTGAATAATATCTAGTCAAATCCAATACCACGATAATCCTAAACTAATATATATATATATATATATATGCAATTTACATGTGTCATCCTAAAAGTGGTTTTGATGGGTAATGTGTAGCATGGTTACGGACAATAACCCCTATTGTCTGTGCATGGTTGTGTGGTTGGTTGATCCTTTTATCTCAGTCTTCGTACTGAGCCTCTATCTTATCTTCACAATGTAAAGTTAGTTCTTTCCTACATTTGCTCCCCTCAAATGTAACTCGAGGTTTCCTAATAATCATGTAAAATTAGAATAATTTACCTTTTGGTTATGATGAAGAAGATGACATCTCGATGAGGAGAAGACCTGGTGGAGGATCATATAGACAATCCGAACCAATCGCCTGGTGGACCTGACCGATCAGCTCAAGGAGCCAACATATGGTGGATCGACAGAACCAAATAATTGGTGAAACGACCAAACATTCGTCCAGGAGGCAAGCCGATTGATTCAAGGGTTGAACCGATCAACTTGGATTGGAAATCATGGATCTTCATCAACAATAGTTTTCTACATGTGATGTAGAGCTAGGATGACGTAGTTTCTTGTGGCTCAAAGGAATTACATTAGGCTGGCCATAACCATCGCTTTTGTTTATTGCATATTTTCATTATGGGATATAGCATGTATATGATACTTATTATATATGTGGTGATTGGATAAAGTATATGTATTTATACAAACTCCCTCAATAAAAATATCAAGTCCTAGATTCTTTCCAAAAGTGGCACACATGAAAAACTTGATTGACAAAGCATAGGTTACGCCTCTGCATGGTGCACCGTCTATCTCGTGGAAGTGTGATGGTAATAATATAGGTTCTGCCTCTGCAGGCTGCATTATTATCGTGTCAGCTTTTGGATCAGGCTTGACTGGTGATTCTCAAAGTATCTGGGCCCAAAAGCATGCTGCAGATTATGGCAAGGGGTTGCACATATCATCTATCCAGAATTGCATATGATGCAATTGGCAAGAGTTGCCTACCTTAATGGTTGACTGTGTTTTGCAGTGTTGATCAGACCACAGTCAAATTATCTTGGATCTGTCCCACTAGAATATTGTACGCTACAATGTTCCAAATTAATATTGAGGGCTATCAATTTGAATAAAATAATGGGAGAGATAATAATTAAAGGCATATTTCATATTGTCAAAATTTTCAAAACAAATCAAATCAAAAAGAGTTTTTGAACATTGTAATTTTCTCTTGTAGAATCAAATGATGAACAAATATGAATTGTGATTGGTCCTGAAGAAGGACAAACTTCACGGGAGAAATTTCTACGACTAATTTTGGACTTTGAGAAGGGTTCTCAATGAAGAGTGCAAGCTCTAAGTCCTTGACAAACTAGTACCAGAAATACCTACTCCTGATGCACCTAGGGCACAAGTGGATACTTACTGGAAGCATGTCAATGATGCCTTGGAGATAAAGTACCTTATGCTTAGCTGCGTGAACTGTGAGTTGCATGAGCAATGTGAAGACATGAGTGTTCTTAAGATGGTAACGCATCTTAAGAAAGTGACACTTGCTCTTATAAAGCAAGAAAGGGATGATATCTTGAAGGTGTTGCTTGAGTCAAAGCTGACAGAGGGAACCTCAGTAGAAGAACATGTACTCAATATGATTGGACATGTGTATCTTCTTGAAGAGTTGGGATTCACCTTGAGCATAGAGTTGGCCACTCATATGATTCTAAAGACTATGCCAGAATCATATAGCCGCTTTATTGCATGTTATCATGTGAACAATACGCTTGGATAGATGTCAGACTTGCTTGCCATGTTGATTCATGTTGAAGATAAATTGATGAAGGACAAGCCCATGATGATGAACAGTGGAGCTGCATCTAAGGATCAAAGAAAGACCAAGAGTTCTGAGGTCGATCCCAACTCTAAATCTTCAACACTCAATATAAGGAGAAAGAAAAGTATAAGAAGATTTCATCCTTTATACTTAAAGGCATTTAGGAAGAAGAAGATGGGGTGGTGATCTCCATTTCAGGTATATGTGTTATTGAGTTAAACATATCTACTTCATCATCATGGGTACTAGATACCTGATGTGGATCTCACATATGTTTTCATATGCATGATCTGAAAGGAAGCAGGCCTTTGGGAAAAGGCAAGGTAGAACTACGAGTTGCTAATGGGGCAAGAGTTGCATCTAACATAATTGAAACCTATAGTATATCTCTGCCCACAGGGTTTGTAATAGAGTTAAAGAACTGATATTATGCACCTGTTATAAATATAAACATCATTTTTGTATCTTACTTGTACAATGATGCATTTGAATTCCATATTAAACATGGTCGATGTTCTATTTCAAAAGATGGGATCTTTTATGGAAGTGCCCCAATGTCTTATGGTCTTTACTTGTTAAATCTAAAGACACATGTATATATTGTTAATATCAAAAGATTAAAACTAAACAACTCAAAAAAAATATACCTTTGGCTTTGTCTTCAAGGGTACATAAATGAGAATCACATATCTAGACTCCATAAAGATGGTTATTTGGACTCTTTCGATTTCGAATCACTAGAGACATGTGAATCTTGTTTGTTGGGTAAGATGGCTAAGACCCCTTTCATGGGTAACATGAGAGGGATAGTGATCTATTTATACGCATACATACAGATGTGTGTGCACCTTTTAGAAAAACTGCTAGAGGTGGATATTGGTACTTCATTACTTCCACTGATAACTTCAGTAGGTATGGTTATGTTTATTTAACAAAACATAAGGTAGAAACTTTTGAAAAGTTCAATGAGTTTATGAATGAAGTATAGAACCAACTTGGTAAAAGTATTAAGGCACTTTGTTTTGATAGAGGTGGAGAATACTTGATCCAAGAGTTTGAGAACCTTCTTAGAGCCCATGGGACTGTATCCCAGTGGACTCCACCTGGAACACATCAACATAATGGTGCATCAGAAAGAAGGAATTGCACAATACTAGATACGGTGTGATCGGTGATGAGTTTAATGAGCTTTTGACTACCTTCTAGGGTTATGCTTTACATACCGCCGCATATACACTAAACTGAGTACCATCTAAATCAGTTCAAAAGACACCATATGAGATATGGAATGGGCAGCATCCCCAAGTGTCTTTTATGGGGATTTGGGGTTGTGAAGCTTATGTCAAGAAAACATTTACTAAAAATCTTGGCCCAAGATCCGATAAATGTTATGTTGTTGGATATCCTAAAGAAACTAGAGGATATTACTTTTATTCCCGATCTGACAACAAAGTGTTTGTTTCCAGATATGTTGCATTCCTTGATATGGACTCCATTTCCAAAGGAATCAGTGGGAGAAAATTAGAACTCGATGAGGTTTAAGACCAATAAGAAAACATTGAACCAATAGATGGACAAGAGGAATAAAGAGAATCACAAGATGTTGTGGAGTCTCAAATTCCTCAAGTAACACAGGAACCTCATAGATCTAATAGGATATACCTTGAGCTTGAAAGATTTGGATATCTTGTAACTCAAGAAAGCAGTGAATTAGTCATAGATGATGATCCAATATCCTATCAAGATGCTATTGAGGGACCAGAGTCTGAGAAATGGCTTGAGGCTACGAGATCTGAGAATCCATGTATACCAACAAAGTATGGCCTTTGGTTGATCCACCTGAAGGGATAAAACCCATAGGGTGCAAGTGGGTCTTCAAGAAGAAGACTGACATGGATGGTAAAGTACAAACCTATAAGGACAGATTGGTATCAAAGGGTTTCAGACAAGTTCAAGGTGTTAACTATGATTAAGCCTTTTCTCCATTTGCCATGGTCATTTCCATCAGGATCATGCTTGCTATTGTAGCTTATCATGACTATGAGATTTGGCAGATGCGTGCTAAAACTGCATTCCTTAGTAGTAATCTTCTCGAGGATGTGTATATGACACGACCTAAGGGTTTTATAAATCCAAAATATGCAAATAAAGTCTATAAGCTACACAGGTCAATCTATGGATTGAAGAAAGCATATCAGAGTTGGAATCTTCATTTTGATGAGACTGTCAAAGAGTTTGGTTTTATTCAAAATGAAGATGAACCTTGTGTGTATAAGAAGGTTAGTGGGAGCATAGTGACATTCCTCATATTGTATGTGGATGACATAATATTGATGGGAAATGACATCCCTATTTTATAAAAGGTAAAGACATGGCTTGGAAATATATTCTCTATAAAAACTTGGGAGAAGCATCCTACATCTTGGGGATAAAGATCTATAGAGATAGATCCAGAAGGCTTCTTGGACTAAGTCAGAGAACATATATTAACAAAGTGTTGAAGCGGTTCAGTATGGAAAACCCAAAGAGAGGAAACTTTCCAATGTGGCATGCAGTGACCAACTCTAAGAGTCAATGTCCTAGTTCTTGTGAAGAAATGGAACGCATGAGTTTGATTCCATATGCCTCAACAATTAGATCAATCATGTACACAATATTTTATACCCATCCAGATGTCTTGTATTCCTTGAGCATGACGAGAAGATATCAATCATATCCAGGTGATGCTCACTGGACAACCGTAAAGAAAATCATCAGGTACTTGAGAAGGACTAAGAATCAATTCTTGGTTTATAGAGGAGAGGAAGAGTTGGTGGTAAAAGGTTATAGCGATGCAAGCTTCCAGACTGATCAAGATGATTATAAATTGCAATCAAGATTTATGTTTTGCCTAAATAATGGAGTTGTAAGCTGGAAGAGTTCCAAGCAAGAGACAATTGTCTATTCTACAACAGAATCTGAGTATATTGCTACATCAAGTGCAACAATGGAGTCTATATGGATCAAGAAGTTCATTATAGAATTGGGGGTTGTTCCAAGCATCAGTAACACAATCGAGCTATATTGTGACAACAATGTAGCTATTGCACAAGCTAAGGAACCTAGATCGCATCAGCGCTCAAATCATATACAAAGGTGGTTCCATATCAAACAAGAGATCTTATAGTGAGGAGATGTAAATATTTGTAAAGTACAAATTGAGAATAATGTTTTGGACCCCTTGACAAAGACACTTTCACAGCAGAAGCATGACAATCATGTTAGGTCACTTGGAATATGATTCATGGGTGATTGGCTTTGTAAGGCCCCTAAACTTACTTCATGAGTTGAATAAGATTAATTATCATTATTGAATTATTATAACCCTAATATAACCTTGTGATATGCTTTGAAATCATAAGACAAGCTGAAGTTTCAAATTTGGTCCAATTTGGACACTGTTTGAGTAAGTTATGCAATTTTATGCATGTTTTGGACTTTTCTACAATTTACCCAATTGAGAGGTTTTCTTTGAAATTTATCACTTTCATTATGTTCCTTGGATATTATATCATCATTTTTGAGCTTTTGGAGCCATGGGATGCCTATTTAAACCTAGGTTTGAAGGTGTTTTCTCCAAGGGTATTTTAGGGTTTACCCCTTCATGGATGAGCTACCTTTAGTAGCTATCAACTAATGAATTATTTGTTTTGCTTGGAAATTCAAGAAACGAGGGGAGATACTTGTGTGTGTGCTTGTATATTCTTAATAGTTTAAGGTCATGGACATTTGGAAAGATACTAGAACTTCAAATTTTTCTTTTTCTTTATCTTAAAGTTTCATATACTTATCCCTAAGCACCCAGACGAGCAATTTTCTCTCCACCACTTCCTTACTTCTACAAACCTCATTCTCCCTCAGTTCTTCTGTGAATTTTCTGTCCAAGGAAGAAGAAATAGAGGATCTTCTTGAAAAAGAATGTAGGGTTGCAATTGAATTCCTTTTAGGGTTTAAAAAGCTTCCTTCTAGTGATCTTGACCTAAAAGAGTAAGAATCCCCTTCTTTCCTCTATTTATTTCTTTTTTATCCTTCCTCCTACCTTTATCTAGGTCAGAATATTTCCGTTTCATGGTAGAAATTGCTCTAAAGCTCTAAAACTCTACCTTTCTAGCTCCTCAAGCGTAGGGTTTTCTCATTTGATGAAGAAAAATGCTAGATGGACGAGTTCACAACTTATTCTTGGATTTTCTACCCTATCTTCTCATGTTTTCTTCTGTTTGGGATTTTATCCTCTAATTAGAGGAAAGTTTTATAACTTGCTCCACGTTTATTGCTTACCATAAGCTTTCTAGCTCATGTTTTTGCTTGAAAATGATGATCCATGCACTAAAAATCTATGTTTGACTTGGGTTTCTATTTTTATAATGTTCCCTATTCTGATTTCAGTTTTAGATGAACCTATATTCATGTGTACATTATTCCTAAGTTATAATATGACTTGGATCAGGTTAGTTTGACAACCAATGGTGCTAAACACCTATCAACCAATAGTCAATTTTAGGGTTTAAAGTTGATTTCTTCTATAAACACACGACTCATTGGTGGTACCATTGCAACAACCAATGGTGTTTTCTTCATGACAACAAATGGTGGTGACCAAGGGTGTCAACTAATGTTCACCCTTTAGGTCAGGTGTTGGCCTAATTAGAAGCTTAGTGATTAACAACTAAGTATCCTAATGATGCTATCAATCAATGGTGATATTAGTTTGATATTTGAGGGTGATTAATGAATGTAGTGTTGGTCTAACAACCTATGGTGCCTTAATGGTCATTAATTATAGTGGATCAGGTCTCCACAACCTATGGTGAGTTAATTATATAGTTGTAGCATCAATTAATACTTAGTCCAATGGTTTCTTGGGTCACTTGATGCAATGGTCCGACCTATATTGTAATTGATAATTTTAACATATGAACTTGACCCAATGGTCAAGATCTAATGTTTGTTTTTCCAATAAAGTGGAATGATGGATAATGTAATATGTTGGTCCCAATAATGTTATTTAGATGGTTTCCTTTATATGATCAACTTAAGGGTCTTACTTGTCGACAATGGATGGCTTGTTTTAAATGAACAATCGATTGTGGGTTTTACCCTACTCTCAACAGAACCCTTATTGTTATTAATCAAAGTATGTCTAGGGTTAGATGGTGACTCTTTCTAGAGCACAACTCAATGATTTCATAGGTGGTTTTTTCAAGTTGTTTACTTATGTTAACAACCAATGGTCTTATGTTTTAAACATCCAATGGTTGTGGGTGACATTGTGGTATGGTGATATGGGTTGAACGATGATGGAACAAATGGAGGGTTACCCTTAATAAGGTAGAATTACCTATTCACTCATATGAATAGAAGTGATGATAACCATATTGTGTTGATATGTAACCCTAATGAGATATAGCTTGTTATACCCAGACTTAATATAACTAAATGATGGTAATTGGGTATGAATAGTCCTTGAATGATTAATACAATCATGGAGTACTCTCTTATTATTGTTGAAACCTCACTATTCTATAACCCAATGGTTACACCTTGATTTATGTGTGGATTCATACTTGAGAATAGTATGGAATGTGATGGTGATGCTTCACCTTATGCGTCCATGATCCAACAGAGTGTCGTGAGTTAGGGTTTGGGTATAAGTGCTGATTAGTAACATTAATATAATTTATCTTGTTGAACCTAACTCTAATGTGAATAGATAAAGTTGAGTATTCATGTTTAACATTCTTATATGATGGAATGATGGTGAAATAACCTCCTTAATATGATCATAACCTTAATATGCTAATTGGTGGTTATCATAACCACATGGTCGATACTTTCTTATGCTAAAAACGTGCATTATGAATATGATAAGGGTTAATCATGTCTAGATTCCTTGCATGTTGATGTAATAAATGAGTGTTCTTAATGTTAATATAACCCTGCTATAATTGTTTATGAATATCTCCTAGCTCATTAATGCAATATTGTGTTGATCCAGTGTATTATATGTGAGTGATGTTGTTGAGCCTTGTTATAAGGCATGCAAAGATAATGATGATCTTGCAGGGAATAGTATGATAGTCTTAATGACCTTTGGGCATGGTTGAGCCCTGAATGAGGTGTAATTCTCTTATGTTGATAAGGATTGATACCCTATGATATTATGAAAAGGATTTAAATCCTGTGATAGTATGATGTTCTTAATGACCTTTGGGCATGGTTGAGCCCTGAAGGAGGTGTAATCCTCTTGTGTTGATAAGGGTGATACCCTGTGATATTGTGAAAAGGATTTATATCTTGTGATAGTATGATGACTAGTGTGGTCTCATGAATGTCAAGTGAATAGTACCATGTGATGATGAGATGAGAAATTATGTTTCACACATTTTATATCTTTTAAAAGTTGTGATATTTATATGCTTGCTAGAAATGAATTAGGGTTTGTATGCTTACTTGTTTGATGCAGCCTTAATTCACCCAATTTGCATAACTAATCAAGTGCAACTATAATCATGTTGTGCCATGTGCCGTAGAGCCATCTTTAGTGTTAGAACTTGCTGGATGGTGAAATGAGTATTCCTAAGGGAAACTCGGAGAACATACTGTTGAGTATGTGGGGGTGGTAAGTTGAGGATATATCCTTGTCATCCTCAATGTATGTTGTGGAGGATGGCTATGGTCATGCCTCATACATCTGATGTGATTGAGGACAATTCCGGTTGTACCTCGAATTAGAGGGTTTTGTATACCCTAGTTTCTAGTGTCATGACCTATACCAAGGGCAAACTAGTGGTTAGCAGCTTGACTATATGTTGCTGTGGTGGCAACTTTGACTTATATGTCACTACCTTTTACTCGTACTGACTGAGGGGAAGAGATATTAGGATACCGACACTCCTAGATCTTGTATGGAACCGAATAGCCCTTCACTGGGGTCGGTTGGACTTTGGATGGTATGATTCAAATTCTCAGGGCATAATAAAATATGTAAGACAGCCGTGTAGCATATCTATTTAGGGTTATACACAACACTTCATATTGGATGATAACCCTTGTTTCCTTTATTTTCATTGAGATCATGTATAGTATAATAAGAGATAGTATATATGCTTATGTTGTAGTTATGCTCATGTTGTAAACATGCTTATGTTGTCAAATATACTAATAGTGATGGTTCATATGATGTTGCTAGCTATGTTTAATATTGCTAGCCATGCCTATGTAATTATAAATGCTTAAACTACTAATCATGCCTATGTAGTTAATTGTGCTATGATGTTAGTTCTACTTATGATATAGATCTGTTCACTTTATTTGAGATGTCAATATTGATAGCCATGTTATGTTACTAGACATATTCATGATGTCAAGGATGCTTATGCTACTAGATTGCGTGTACTGTTAGAAAGGAATATGATGATAGTCAGATCAATGACAATGATTGTAATTAGATGCAATTTGATGATATTTGAGTAGACATCTATCCATAGAAATGGATTTATTTGTTATCTATATATGCATTGATGATCATACTTGTTGATAAGATGATTTGCTTAATCTGTTTAGTATGCTTGAATTGTTCAATCTGTTCAATTGATTATTAAATACTCCAACTGCTTAGTTATCTACTATTTAAAATGTTGTAATCAATAAGCATTGTTGGAGGTTATATCTCTTGCTGGGACATGGGTCTCACCCTTGTGGTTCGCCACATCTTTTTTTAGGTAATCGAAAGTAATGAAAACAAACATGTGACAGCAAAGAGGAGCTATAGTAATGAATGTATGAGAAAGTTGATTTGATGTCTAGTGTGTCCTTGTCCCTATACCCTCACGTCCAGGCTAGAAAAGTTTGTATATGGTGATTCAAATGAATTAGAATTTTGTCAGCATGTTAATGATTGTTTGTGTGACATATATGAATATTGTTCTCCTGTGTATATATGTTGTGGCTTAGGCGATGGACCAATTTGTATCAAATTCTTGGCATAGTATGGATAC